>CM066040.1:122150428-123387093 GCA_033557465.1 Ichthyophis bannanicus
TGACCATGATCGTTGCATGGGTCCCCACTTGTGTAACTGTGGAGAATGTCCACCCAAGGAGTAGTTTCGATGTCTCACGTGGCCCAAATACCCACCACATAGGGGCTGTTTGTGATATGTGGATATAACATCCCTTGCTAGTGTCCGCAAGGTATCCGTGTCTCTGTACTGTGCTTCTCCCTGCCATACACACAGCATGTCCAAGAGGCATGAGGCAGAATGTAGAGATACTATCAACTACATGATGCCACCCCCAAAAATTGGGAAACCCCCATAAAAACTGCACAGGCCCAACACTTCCAGCGTCACAAGTTGCCTAATGAAATCCACCCATTGAGGATCTGAAGCCCACTGCACATCTGTATGTGATGTACATGTCATAATAATGCAATGCATGACTCCCCACAAATGGACGTGTAGCAATTCATATGGCCCCCTGGTCTGCACCACTGCCCATGTCCCACATAATTTCACCATAGCCATGTCTGTGACATCCCCGATGGAGGCATACCTTACCACACACTGTGCTGTTGCAGCAATACACGTGACACGTTATCAATAACACCATTGGGAACGTGTATCATGGGCGCATGTGTACTGTGCTATGTCTGACCTATTGCATTGAAAATATCCAACATACAGGACATAGCAAGCTAGGACAGGAGCAGAACATCACACACACCAGCACCCACAGAATTGTACTACACAAAACAAAGAGCCCGCCATGGGAAAGCTCTCCACAAACATGGGCCCCCCTATCACACACAAAACCCCTCCCACCATCTGCCAGACACCGGGCTCCTCACACACAAGAAACAACAAATAACTGTGGTCTGCCACAAGCAGTTTGCTATCACAAAAAACCACTAACTGGTACTGTGACCCCCAAAAGCTTCTGAAAAGGTGTAGCTTACCCCCCACTGACCCCAATACACCAACAAGCTGCTACTGTGCTCTGTCCACATTGTCCATCACACACCCATGACTACATGTTATGATGGATGTTTTACCCAAAAGGGACAATGCAGGTGGTTGCATCTGAATGCTAAATGGTCAAAACATCACCACTTATAAACCTCACACGCACACAACCGCACATATATGTGGGTAGAATGTGCAATACATACCAGTTGAATCTGTCTGCAATCAAGTCGGACGCCTGAACCGTAGTGCCGGCCTGGTGTGGTCACCACAGGCACGTACAGGGGGGGGCACGGTGGATCCTCCCTCCACATCCTCATTATCCTCTCTCTGCAGGGATATCATGCCTGAGAGCAATGTTGTGCAGGATGCAAACAAGCAATGATAATCTCTGCAACAGGTCATTGGCGAATATTTGTAAGGCCCCACCTGTTCTATCCAGACACCTGAAGCGACTTTCAACACGCCAAAGGTGCGTTCTATGACTGAGCGGCTGGATGCGGTGGGCCTCATTGTACCTCCCGCTCTGCACGTGTCCCGTGGGTTGACGCACAGGTGTCATGAGCCAGGGCCCCCGACACCCATACCCTGCATCACCTGCAGAGAAGAATGTCTTGCATGTGAATGAATGAGCGCATAACACCATCAATTGGACAGACGTATAGACGAGAGTAGACAACCCACAAATCACATCAGGAAAGACATATTTTGAACATCACAAATATCCACCAGGCCGAACAAACACCTTTTGTGATAGACACACAACAAATGCCCTGTGAAGTCAGTGGAGACATGGTCAGAGAACAAACCAACAATCCCCACCTTTTCCCTCAAAAAAAACCCTATGTTGAGCACGACGTGCCCTGTCCATTGTGGCTCATGTGTCTCATCACCGACACCCATCACCATCAATGGTAGACTACCCGCAACAAAAAACACCATGACACATACACAACAATATATGTAAGCAAATTAAAGAGCACAATAATGTGGTGCTGAGCCAATGTAAGGCGCACCACAGACAACATGTCTGACTGTGATGTCAGCCAGGATGAACACAATATCACCTTGACCACCCCATGTCCTCCAAAGGTCCCCAATTCTACAGTGTTAACGCAAAATGACTGTTGACTGCTGTCCACAAACCATCTCAGTACACACCATGTCTACTGCTACGCATCACAACGGGGTCCATCCTTGTTAAGCTGCGCTCCACTGAATTTAACATTGTAGGCAACATGAGTTGTACAAACATCACAGCTACTGAGTATGACAACGTTCCTGTGTATGTCCCACCAAATCACCCCTACGTCTGGCCACAACATAGGCCCATGTCCTTGCTGTCAACCTCTCCCAAATGATGAGCGCACATCAGGAGAATCACGAACAATGGCGCGCTAGGCACTGCCACATGTGCAGTGGACAAAGGTAATGCTAACCCTAGACTCGACCCCACCCCTGTAATGGCAGAGGACAAAAGCAGTTTCCCCGCTATGCCAAAAAGTACACCCAATTAGCAAAGGCAAGGAACAATGCATCAGGATGTTGTCAACCCCCTCCCCCTCCTGTCCAGCAAACAACAGCTGACAAAACCCATGACTGCTTAAGTGTGTGGCCCCTCACACGCACATGACAAAGCATGAGGATGCATGGATTGTAAATAACACAACATCTGGACATGACCTAACAACAGGTACAATCTAAACCAATCCATACAACAGGTGGGTGCAACATGCCCCCCCCCCCCCATATACCTGTGTCCAGAGGGAATAGAGACGCAAGTAGCAATACACACCCAGGGAAAAACAACATCTGAACAGGTGCATATGTTTCCCGTAAACACCACCAGCCTCTCTACATCACATATGGCTTTCGAAATGGATGTGACATGGGCTACTCATGTCCCCTGTTTAAACAATGTCTACAGTCCTGTAATTAGGTAACGTCACGACATTTTTCGGTTTGCTGAATGTGAGTTCATGTTGCTAATTTGCACAGTGGGCAACTACTGCAACACATGGGTGATGTTACGGAAACACATACATCTTACAGTCAACTTTGTAGTTTTCAATGATTAATCCGTTCCAAAAAAGTCTGACTAAAACCGAAACGGACCTAAAACCGAAGCAAGATTTCCCATAGGAAACTAACGTAATTCAATTAATCCGTTCCAGACCCCAAAAATATTGACAAAAAGTACTTTTATTTAGTAGAGCATAACTATATTTTGTAATTACATACCAGAAAACAATGAGAAATACATAAATGACTTAAATGAAATGGATAAATGAACATTTAACCTCACATTTAAACCTTATTGAAGACTCTTGTTGACTCTTGCAAACACACATGATACTTAGTACACCATATGTGGATCTGCTGACCTCCGTCTCAACAGCATACCCCGCCAGAGAAAGAAACTGCCTGCCACATTCATTCAAACATCTCCTGCTTACCCTCTCAACATCCTCCTGCTACCCTCTCCGAGCCTGAGGGGGGCGCTCCAGAGAACAGGCAGGCGGTGGAGAGATCGGGGCCTTCCCTCTCTGCAATCCTTCCCATGTCTGGCTCGAGGATTGTTGCTCACCTTGGGCAGGCAGTGTACTGTTTGCAGGCACACGCCAACAAGCTGGGTTGTGGAAGTCTGCCATCTCCCTCAGTCTCTTTCCAGATCTCCTTCAAGCACAAACGCAATCGGGTGAGTCCGGGGGGGGGTTTGGGGGTAATGCTGCCGGGACTGGGCATGGCAGTGTAACTCCTGTTTGCAGGCACACGCACATGCGATCGGTGATTCCGGGGGGGGGGGGGGGGATAATGCCGACCGGGACTGGGCAGGAAGGGTAACTCTGTTTTGCAGGCACACCGCACACCGCGATCTTGTGGTAGTTTCCCTTGGGGGGGGGGAGGGGTAATGCTGCCGGGACTGTGGCAGGCATGTGTACTCCTGTTTTTGCAGGCACACGCCACATGCGGATCGGTGAATCGTGGGGGTGGGGGGGGGTGGGGGGGCATCCGGGGGGTCGGGGCTGGGGCTCTGGGGGGGGGCTGGCCCTGGGGCTGGGCGGAGGGCGCGGGGCCGGCCTTCTGGTTGGCCGGGCCTGTACACAAAAACCGAGGCTATCGACGAAAAACCGAGACAACATCTGAGTTGGGGACAAACGCACGTTCGAAAACCGAAACCGACCGAAAACCCGGGGCAACCGATAACGCCAGGTTTGGACTGTATGAACTAATCATACGAAAGATATATATGGAGATACTCAACTCCACCCAGCAATATACAGTTCACCGTACTGTCCAACCTCAAATTTTTCCCTAAATAGTAGCTGAAGCGATGCAGGATATAGGAGTCATGGGGTTGGCACCCTGGAAACCGTGGGACCACATTCAGAATATGCAGATAGCATTCACATACAACCTGAACATTCATGGGAATGGTAGTGTTTGCGGTTGCGGAAACACCACCCTCCCTGTCTCTGGGCGGGACCAGGGCAACATGTGGTTGCAATCAATAGCTCCCGATCATGTGTGGTATCCACCGGCTAAAGCCTCAAAAGGCCTGGTTTCAGGTCCACCCCATTGTTGCCTACTGTTGGGGAAGGCCTATGTAATCCCCCACCCGGCTGACCCCATAGCACGCAGTAATTGGTGGAGACAGCATGAGAAGGTGGGGCGGCTCAATGCCACCAACTGCGGCCACAGATGACTGGAAAAACAGCCAGAGGCAAAGAAATGTAAAGGCAGCAAGGAGCTTTGGACTACACCTGTTTGGGATGTGCATGGGACCGGCTAGTCAGGGTGGCTCGAGGTCAGGTCTCCAGATTCCTAATACAGCCCCCTAATAGCCCTTGTGCTCAGTCGGTTACAGGGAGATCCTACGAACCTGGTCCTCACGCATGCCCTGGAGCTGGGCCCTGGGCCTATAGAGCCGCATTCTGCCGAGCCTGCACCTCAAGCACGCCGTCCTGTGCCGTCCCCGCCACAGCACCTCCTCTGGCCAGCCCACCACAGCGCAGCCAGCGTCTGAGACTTTGGCTGCGGGGTCCACACCCATGCCCTGTGCCACAGGCCCCATGGACCTCCATCCTCCCCTGTCCAGCAAACCGCATCATCTGCCCACGTCTTCGGGCACATGGCAACAAAACTATTATGTCCTCCATGTACGGCCCCTCTGTGACTACACAAGCACAAACACAACAGACACGCAAAGACACACAGACACGCAGACACACACAGACACACACAGACACACACCGACACACACACCACACACTTCCCTAAACACTGGACCAATGGCAAACCACAACAAACAACACAGACCAAACAAAACAAATCCCACATAGGGGCTCTCAACAACACCTTGCTCTCAGATTCTCCAAACAAACACACACGCCGCGCCTACAAAAAACACCCTCAATGTTTTCCGACTCAGCAGTCTCCTTTTATACAGGTTACTGTTATTTCCCCGTCTTTCGTTTACCGGCGCCGCTTGTGTGCGGTGCGCATGGCGCCAGGACGTCACGCATCGGCGTCTGTCTGTGCAGTGCCGAGCATGTTGCAAATGTTGTTCACGTGTTTTTTTTTTGCGTGTGTATGGACTGCCCGATGCGCAATTTGTGGTGCCAATTGGGGCGCATGTGCGATTGTGTGTGCGCGGAGATCCCATGTGAAACCCCGTTACGCATGGGCGTATGCGTTGCCGTGACGTCCATGATCCACACACAAACGGCTATGCGCTAAGAGTTGCGCCTGCGCGTCGCACACACAAACAGTAGAGCGAAACGCATGACCATGCGCACTTCCACACATGGCGCGTCGCACAAGCAGCGCCGTCGCACAGTGAGCATGCGCAACGTATGCTCCGTCCATAAAACTACCAAATGCACCCAAACGCAAGCCAAACGTTGAGGGTTTGGTTGAGGAGCTCAGAGCGATTGTAGAGAGAGGTGTTGTACATGAGAGGCGGTGTAGTGAGAGGGTGGGTCTGTGTCATTTGTTGTAGCCATATTTTCCCCCCCGTGTTGTATAAGTACCCATATCTTGTTAGTCTGTCATTGTGTGTGTTAACCTTGTCTGTGTATTGTGTTGTTTACTGATTCTGTTCGTGTGGTGTGTGCTTTTTGTTGGGGTTGTGGTTGCTGTGTCTGTCAAGTGCCTGTGGTGGGTGGGACTGTGGGGGTGTGGTGCGGTGGGGAGACGTGTGGGGAGGTGAGTGGGGAGCAGAGAGGAGGGAGGAGGGCGATGGAGAGACAGAGTCGGAGCCAGAGGGGGAGGGGGAGCGAGAGGGAGACACAGAGGGGTAGAGAGAGGGATAGGGAGAGGGAGAGGGAGGGAGGGACAGAGAGTGGTAGAGAGAGGAATAGGGATAGGCAGGGAGGGACAGAGAAAGAGAGTGACAGAGAGAGGGTGAGAGGGAGGCTGAGGGTGGGGGAGGCTGAGCCCGGTTTCCATGCAGGTGAGGTGGTGCCGCCAGTACCACTGGTGGCAGGGCCTGCGGGGACTGAGGGACCTGTGGAAGGTGGGTGGGGGCAGCGCCAGGGCCATCATTACCTGCCCAGCCCGCTCCCAGCAGGCACACTGGGAAGAGGAAGCGTTGTCCCTGTGTCTGAGGCCCTCAGGAGGAGGGCAATAAGGTTCACAGACGCTGAGAACCACAACCTCCTCTCCCTGGTCCTTGAAAACTACGAGGTTCTGTTTGGCCGACAGAGCACAAGGACAGGCACAGCAGGGCGTCAGGTGGTGTGGGAGGAGGTCCAGCAAGGGGTCGCCGAGACAGGGGGCCCCCTACGGGATATCGATAGCCTGAAAAAAAGATATTCAGGACATCAAAAGAGGTGTACGGCAGCACCTCTGTGCCGAAGAACAACATGCTAGGGGTACAGGAGGGGGAGGAGGCCCCCTACCAGCCATGCTGACGGCCCTCGAGCAAAAGTTGGCCGAACGCCTGGGTCCGGTGTACACCTATGGGCTGCCTGCGCTGCTGGATACTGCAGAACCACATGCAGGTATGTATGTCACGCATATCCATCACATCTCATAACCTCCCTGATATGACCAATGGTGTACACAGCTGACATTTGCAGATGCACACACATAATTATCTCCCCAGTCCAAGAATGTCCTTAGCCTGGTGTCTGAGGCTGTGTGCACACCCCATCATACCCTATGCTGTCCAACACATAGACACAGTGCCACCACCATCTCCGGAACCATGAGGCTGTGAGATGTGTTGCGCATGTGTTTTGGGTTGTATCCCTGAAGGTGGAACGATAAGGCAGTCCGAGTAATCATATGTAGATGGTGATTAATGTCTCCCACCGCATGGGGTCATGGACAGTTGTCATGGAATATATATTGGCCAGGGTAGGGGCAAAGGGAAATGGTCACCACAAATGCAGTATACAGAAATGTCCCTCCAAACTGTATTTAACAATCCGTCATGTGTTTGTTTTGTATAGAGTATTGCCAACATGGGGAACAGACTATAATGTACCTGTACTGTAATCCAGGTACCCAGCAGCATCATGTGTCCTTTGTCAGGAGCCCTGCAGGCAGGTACACACACAGCAGACGTATGAGGATAGTGGAGGAACATCCAGGCCTTGCCGTACCAATCTCTGGCAGTCAGACAGGTTCTGCAAACCCTTTGTCCTGCAACACAATCATTGCCCATTGGGAAGCCAAGGATATATCAACCCCGTGGGTTTCCCATGATCGCACCAAACTCTGGCCATATATTGCACCCGCATCTATGGGATCTCTGAGCTCATTACAGGGTAACTATGCCATCAGTACAGCTGGACTGTTTGCAGGTCTCACTACCCTTTGGGAAGGTTATTGCTAGCAGATGTGAGATCTGGATGAGACATGATGTCAGCTGTGTGTGAACATCTATGACATGCAGTGTTGGTACCCCTCTCCCACCTGTGTGTGTATGCAAGTAGTGGATGACACAGGTCAATTGTATGAGGGGTGTCCCTGAACCGTGCCTCACATGTACGACACTCAGATTCCCCCGGATGATATCTCCCCATATAGATATGTTGTGTCACGCACACAAGAGTACATGGTACATCTCCCAGATGTCCGTTGATATTATCTGGGTATGTCCCAACCCAACGTCAGCCTGCATCCACCTGCCCTCACAATGGCTGATTGTGATTAGGTCAAACACAGCGGTCAGCCAACCGGGCTGCCACTTGAAACTATGTCACTGGGATGAGGGACACCATGTACCTTGCCGTGGGGAGTCCACGCATATCTGTGGCCACTCTTGCCCACCTCCCCATGGGTCAGCTGTTCCCCCCAGAGGCCCAGGCATCATTCTTGTGTCTCTCAGTGCACACACCTCACGTTGTTCCGGATGGTCCTGTCAGTCACAGATTCACCCTGGAAATATGCTGGTGTGTTTGCGAGTACAGTGCCCTAGGAAGGTGCTGGCCAGTGCTTGCCCTAAGAAGCCACATGTTACAGCAAAATGAGCATGTCCCTGGCCTTCACGTTGTTTCATATCCCTGTTTTCCGCTCCCCTGCCTCCCTGCCACTCACCCTCTGTCTCTCTGGCTCTCCGTGTTTCGCAAGCTGCCCCTGCATTGGGCAGTCTGCCCCCTGATGTGCTGTGGTCCATCAGTGTCCCAGCCATCCCCCTCTCCCAAGGTGAGGCGTGTCAGCTGATTGGACATGTGTTCCGTGTTGTAACTATAGAAAAGCATGCATGCACCTGCATGAACAGAACCTTACACCTGGACGCCATTTGTCCACATGGTATTTGTGTGTGCAATCACGTCACAATTCCACCCCCTCATGTCACACCACAAAAACACCACGAGATGCAATACCCAGAGGGACAAATATATAGCTGTGTGATACACAGATGTCACGTATCCTACATAGGCAATGATTTGCTGTCAGCCGCATGGCCAATGACTATACCCTGACGGTGCACCCCCACCCCCAAGGTTTCAGGTACAGAAACATCCATCACACACGTCCCAATCAACGTCGGAGAGGGTAGTTTCCACAGGACTATGCATCATGTGGGTCTTGTATCTGGGGCATGTGTAGAGGTAATGCACATACCCAATCACGTGCAATCTGTGCCTGTGCTATCACCCTCCCCTACCTCACAGTCACACATGTACACGGTCAGTCAAATGTGGTGACATGTGACTGTTGTGGGGGACGGGGACAGCACAGAGTATGGTGGTGGTGCGTCATGGGTAGCCTAGTATCCACGCCTGCCAGCACAGCAGGCAGCCAGTACAGGCAGTGCGGGCATAGATATTCCCTGACACATGTTATGGGGAAAGTATTGGCCAGGTGTGTCAATACACGTATGCACACAACCGAAGGGCAGATGTGTCACCCTTCCCCTGATCCTGTGGCTGCAGCAACACATGACCTGTGCTGTGACGATGACATATGTCCACACTGAGATATGTTGTGGACCCTCTCAGCTGCAGCTAGTCCTGTATTGGCGTGTTTACCCATGGCCCCCTGTAGGATACAGGGACACATACAACATGTGTTACACATCCCAGCAGTGTCTGAAACAGTTCCAGACATGTCATGGTGTAGCAGCCCCTAACCAACTCCACCATCACTGCCCTATGTCACCTCATCTGTCATTGTGCATTTGTGTGTGGACTGTTTCCTTTGTATCTGACATACTCTATGCACACTGCCACATGTGCCTGTCAATTGTCCCCAGATACTCTGCAGTGGTAGCTCCCTACATTGTAGCTTCGTGGCAAACACATGTAGCACTGGGGAGACAGTATGTCCCATGGGAATCTGCCGTGTGCAATGGCATGCACACTCACACCGAAACTATCATGGATGGTGTACCTGTTGGTGCTGTGTAGCCCTGTCTGCACATACGTTAGCCACATGGGGTGTGGGATGGACTGCTGGATAAATGCACATATGAGGATATAGTCAAAACATGGAGGCCACACAGGCCGTGCACGGCTGACTCCCAGACCAGTTTCCCTGACACAGGTACATGGTGTTGGGCGATAGGTATGTGGGTATGTGGGGGCCCTGTATGCAGCACACATTCAGAGTCCCCAGAATATCACATATGTGTGGTATGGATCACACACATAGATGTTGCTGTACAGCTGACACATCTGTTTTTATCTGTGTTTGCACACAATACAGGTGACTATGGTACATTGCCGACACATGCGGAGCAGGAGGAGGACGAGGAGGAGGAGGAGCTGGGGCAGGAGGAGGGGGAAGAGGAGGTGTGGCAGGCAGCTGCAACAGAGGGACCTGATACTGTAGCCGATGTGGGGTTTCTTCCCCAGGGGGAGACCCAGGTCCCCGTGAGTGTCACATGGGGCCTCCACGGAGCCCCACACCCACCAATGTTGTCTGCAGCAAGAGCTGCTGCAGCAGCACCCAGGCCGCAACGAAACAGGGAGGATGTGCTACTAGCTGAGCTGCGGGCCCGTGGTGCTGCATCACAACACGACAGTGAAGGTGGGTAATGAACAATCTTACATGACCCATCACTATGCTGTGTGTACATAGGCTATCAGGTGTGCACCCTGTGGCGGGACTGTCAATATTCAAAAAGCCACACACAGACACGTGGTGTTACAGAAGCTATCATTGTGAGACACGTCAGTGTGCAGTATGTGCAACACAGTGCTGGCAGTGGAATCACAGTGTGAGCCACACATGCACAGCAAACTAAATATCAGGACACACAATTGGTGTGTCGTAGCAGTACCACTGAGCTATTACTCTGTCTCCGGTTATACATCCCCTATGTTTACTGTGCAGTGTGTTGCCCACACACATGTGCACAGCTGAGAGGGAGATGTGGAGGGGCGTGGCCGTCACAGCCACAACACACACACCTCATATCCATCTCAGGGGTGTGTCTGTGGTGTATGTGACAGCATACCCTCTACAGCTGTGATATGCGTGTCCACATTACACAGTACACATTTGCGTTACATAATGTTTGTGCCTTTGTTGCCTAATGACAATGTTACACACAGCCTGACAGCCCAGAGAGTGTTAACACCTACAGATGCAGATGTCACAGTACTGATGCATCTGGTGCCTCATTGTGTGGGGGAACACCAAATGAAGAACATATAACAGGTCAATGTAAGCCTCATGGCTGTAGCACACCCATGTGGCATTGCTACATTGTGGCAACTGTCCCCTGGGGCAGCGGGAATCACGGTTCACATACAAAGGCCAAACCTATGTTTGATAGGCAACGTCATAATGGCCCCATCCAACATAGCCTTTATCAACAGGTGTCCACACAGCATCATATACGACATTATCGTTCACAGTGCCTCATACACACAGAGATCACTATGTCCACACTAGACACGATCAGATGTACCTCTACCCTGGTTGGGGTGGAAACACTACCCTGCGGTCACGTGCATGCCCACAACTAGGGTTGGCTGTGTGACATACAGACAGAGTGGTGACGCTGTCCTGCACATGTATATCCCTGCAGCACAGCCGTCTGAGGCGGCCGGCCAATAGGGGCGGTGGGCCATATTACGTGTCCTTGCATCAGCATTGTGGATGCGGCCATCAGGTGATGTGGTTGTGGGGGACACTAAATGCAGTCCAAACTGTATGGCATCACACAGGTAACATGTGATGAGCATAAGTGGTGTGTGGGGGTCACCAGGTATACAGGCAGACCCGGTATAGGTTCCCCTAACCCCAAACAGACAAAGGATCACTCATCCCAAACACACATCTCCCAAAGGAAACGGAAAACTGCTACAGCAGCAGCCTATTCCTCACCCTCGTGACATTGCAGTTCCAGTCAGGCCACCTGAACAAAGCAGTTCACACTCACTGTAACATGCCCAGTCAAGCATGTATGTACAGTTGCGCTCATCCGCTGGGGAAGAGCTTGTGATGCCATGCGGCATGGTAGTCAGGAAGGTGAACAGCAGTCTCATACAGGTCCAGCATGTGACCAATGGCTGTGTGGACAGGTGAGGTTGTGCTCACCTTCCCCTGGCGTCCACAATGGCCTATAGAAGGCAGAGACACATTCCATAATTTGACACACCACACCCACTACAGATGATATACAGTGCTCCTGGCAAAGGCACGTTCCCTGACATGACCAGGAGATACTGATGTTCGTGTGCCAAATGCAACTGCTAGTTCCCCCTCTGTGCTGTGCGACCCAGGGGGTGGTATACATCCAGGAACATCTGGCCTGGGGCTTGATGAGAGCAAACTGCTAATTCGCCCACTAGGGATCTCCTCCTCCCTTTGGAACTGTGTCACAGACACCTGCCCTCTTCCCCCTGAGGGATCATACATAGGTGACGTGTGTTGTAACGTGCTTCCTGACGTCATTCCATTTCTAGGCCGTGGGAAATGTTTGGGCCCTTGCCCGTGGTTTGTACGGTTGGTCTCCAAGTGACAGCTGTAGTAGTTGGGATCATCACAGGTTGCATTCTCCCCTCTGACCCTGCTACTTGCCTTGTAGGTTCCGGTTATCCCGTTTGGGATACCAAGATGTCGTAGCCCTGCATTGCTGTTTCCACTACTGGACTACGTTGCTTAACCTGTCTCATTGTGCTCACCTGGCTCTTGCCTCCACAATACATTGTCCCGTGGTTGGTGTATGCCCTGGGCTACCCTCACCTGCAGAATGACACTGTTTAAATGTCTGCCATGTCGCCGCCCTCACTGCGTACACCTTCTCTCACCCTACCGTGTTAGTGGCAACTGGGTGTGCCTGTAGGCTAGCATTGGATGTGTGTGTTTGTGATCTATGTTCCCTTTGGGATCTATGCTTAGGTGAGCCATCCCCCATGTACAGGTACACCCTTTGTCCCCTTCCCTACCTAGGGCTGTGTGCCACCCGGAGCAATACAATATGCAACACTGATGTGTACATTTGCATGGCTGCTAATATTGCACCGTGGAACACCACATGTCAATAGGGCACGTGATGTGTTGTGACCCGATGCACACCTCACTCCTGCCACGCCTGCTGCCAGGCACAATCAGGGATGCCCCACCCCCCTATATCTGGGGCTCAACACTCCCATCTGAGGCCTGCCACTAGCATTTGCATGCCTAGCATACCCCCGCACATGTACGTCTGGCGTCTGGGACCCTGTGCTGCAGTAAAACAACATCACCATGGCCCTTGACAGCACGCAACATGGGCCCCAAGGTGTACATGCACTGTTATCTGCCCACTGGGGTCACCCCCAGGAGGGGTGGCCGGTGTGAGATAACCTTAGCTGTCAGCCACATGTGGGAGTTGTGGTTCAGCCCTGGGGATGTTCTGGGAACTGCTGTTCACACCCCATCGCTCATTGTCATGAGCACTGCACTGGTCACATGGCCATGGTGTGTGTGCCCGTCTGCTCTACCCCAACATTGTCTGCCTGTATGCATCCCATATCTCTTACTCATTGTGTATCCCCTGGTGTTGTTGCAGTCACTCCCACACCCTCCAGCCACCCACACCATGGACACCGATTTGCTGTCTGTCTCAGATAGTACCGGTACATCTGATGGACGTTGTTGTTTTTGCGCAGACGGTATATCCCTGTGTCTGTGCCTCACATCACGTACATGGTGCATGTCCTGTGTGTGGCCATGGCCTACACCTTTTTATAATGTTTCCTTACAGCACAATATGTATTTCATTAGTACAGTTTGTACCATGCAAAGGGAATTTGTGTGAGATGTGTTGCGTAGTTGTGCATGACAATGGTACCCTCCACAGGTATCTCACTGACCACCATCTCTTCCCCACACAGGCATTCGTCAGGAACTTGCAGCTATACGGCATACAGGTGAACGCCTCATACAGGAGGTGGGGCATCTGCGCCATGACATCCGAGAAATGCCATTGGGGAGGATGTGTGTGGCCATGGACTGCATCCAAGCTGCCCTGGAAAGGATGGCACCACCGCCCCCGCCGCCAACACTGCCACCACCACCACCACCCCCGCCACAGGATGACCGGGTGTGGCCAGCTGCAGGGGGACATGTCTTGCGGCGTGGCAGACGTGGGAGGCCACGCCGTCGTCAATAGCACAATACATATTACGATGACATTGCATACCTACTACGTCTCAGTCCAATTTGTTTTCCTTTTATACCATAGGTTGTGTGCACATGCATGCCTTGACCGTGGCCAGAAGAGTTGAGACCCGGACCGTTGTTGCCGGGGTGTTCATACTGTCATGTATTACTGCACACATGCCATTGCCTGTCATTCCGTAAATGCATACGATTTGTTCATTGCCCCTTGGCTGCAATACACCGATGTACACATAGGCCCAATAGCACATGTTGGCCAGCTCCAGGGTTACAGCAACACTATCTTGGGCATTCCACGTTCCCACCCCCTTATACTGTGCACATTGGGGGAGGCTATGTGCCCATTGGCCCTGTCCTTGGCAGGGATGTCATGCGTGTCCCGCCCCTCCATGGCATACATGTGTCAGAGGCACACATGGGTGTCAGGTGTCTGTACGATGCTGCTCTGTACCAGCAATTGGTGTTGTGACAGACACATCCCTGTGACATGACTGTTTAGGTGGGAGATATTAACAGCAGCATAACCTGTGGCTACCCATGTCCCATTTCTATGCACACATGTTTATCCCACAGCTACGCATGTGGTGCTGGTAACATTATGATGGCCATGGCTACGTTACATGTCCAACCAGGTGTATGGACCTGTCCCATGCTTGCGTACATGTTGTGTGTGTGAGGTAAACACGTGACCAGTGAGGCAGGGTCATAACATTTTTATTGACAACCAATAAAACACACAATGGGCAACATGCCCAACATTAACAGGTGCATAACGTGGGGGCGGGGGAAACACAGCGCAGCAGAGGGCACACAGGGGCATCACAGGTGCCAGCCATGGTACCTGTCACGCTCTTCGGCAGGTGGCCATCAGGATGCCAGATGCACCACATCAGTGGCCACCTGCAGAACAGCCTCAGTCAGACACTGCAGGGCGTGGTACATGACACGGATGTCGCGTCGTACGTCATCCAGGGCCACAAACACATCGTGGATACACCTGCCAGCACACAGACACACATTGGCTGTGGTCTGTGTGCTGGCATTAGCATGAGGTGTGCCAGTGGCCCTGGATGCCGCACGATCGTGCACACGTCCGTGCCGTGCAGACGCCTGCAGTGCCGGACTGGTGCCCCGGTGGCCCTCTGCTGGGCTGTGTTCCCCCCACCCACCTCCAACCCCTCCCCGCTCCCTCCCTCCACTCCCACCCCCCACCCACCCGGCCCCGACCATCCCCCCCTCTTCCCCCTCCCCGCCCCCGCCCCTGCCCCCGTTGCCCCTCTCCCCTGCACCCCCATTGTCCCATCTTGGCGCTGCCCCTGGTTAGGGGTGTGGCTGCTGCCATCCGCCTCGTACTCCCCCACATCACTGGAGGAGGACACCACCACCACATCTGCCCTCTCAGGGCCTGCATCTTGCTGCTCCTGCCGCTGACACATCCCTCTGGCCTGGTCATCCTCCTCCTCCTCCTCTGTTGTGCGCCGGGTGGTGGGCCTGCGTAAACAGTACGCAGAGGTGTGTGGGGAGGCGTCGCTGGCATCACTGTCTGTGAAGGATGACATACATCAGGGCACGTCCATGTGTGACACATACCGAATGTGCAGATACAGGCGAGAGACAGGCTGGTGGCCCTATGGCCCACCTGAACCTGTGATTTTGCCCTCCAATACTCACCATTGTGGCGGTGCTCCTGCTCCCTGCAGGCACGTGCCAGGAACTCGGGGTGGTACTGGCGAAGTTCGTGCCCCTTCTTCCTCAGGTCCTCCACCTGTGGATATGCAAACGTTGTCTGGTGTCAACACATACCACCTGTCACTGGGGCTATGGGTAAACATACATTGCCTTGTCTCGCCCGCATCATGCTTCTCCCACACCCCTGCTGTTTGTGGCATGTAGAGCATAGTAACGCGCCTCCAGCAGTCAGTCCCTCCCATATGTGCGAATAGGTTAGCACATAGGTGTCACAGCGGTATGACATGAGCATAGCGTACATCCACCTGCACTGTCATGTAGGGCAGCACACAACAGCATCACACGGTGACTGCATGCTGCTCCTCACCCATATCCCCAGAACACCACACCACAACGGTGGACTGGTGGGAGTGACAGTGAGAGACATGGGTGGAGACGAGTGGCCATAGGTGGGATGTCACAGAGACAGAGGGGATGAGGGGGGGAATAGATCACCTAGGGGACATGGTGTGCATTGCAGGTCATGTCCCTGCTGTGCAATGACAGCAGCTGTCAAAGGTGTGTGTCTGATGTTTCCTGGAACAGGCAGGACATGGTGACCGATGGAGGTGACCAACTCTGAGCCATTGCCACTGTCTGATTCCCACAGTGTGTGTCCCCTGTGGGGTAGCTCACCTACACAGTAGGCTTCTGGGTCACCCCCTATGGGTGTTGCCCGATGACGGCCATGTGTGTACTTGGTGTTTCACAGCATCATCATGACACATCGCATCCCTATGTGTCTGTGCCCTCATGTAGTCTCAGTTAGGTGCATATTGGGGCTGTGTAATACACAACCCGCCTGTTGCAGTGCCCCCACTTGTACCCCTTGTAAGCTAGTTTGCAAATCTCCCACAAGGCATGCTGGGGTTATATTCTGGGGTTTGTCCTCACGTTGTGTTGTGCAGGGTGGGTGTGTTTGGGTCTTTTGCATGGGCCACCTCCCATGGTTGACAGTGTCCAGGCCTCCTATGGTGTGTCGCAAAACACATGCATGCGGGGACATGGGGATCATGAGCTGTCCCATATCTGTTTCAGTTGTTTGCAGGGGGGTGGGGATGTACCTGACCAGGTGCTGGGATGTCCTCTGGTTGCTATTACTACTGTACAAGCTACGGCTGGGTGTTTTCCAGATGTGTTCTAGTGTGGAACATGTACATTTCTCACAGGTAGAGGTGGGTGTGGGGCATGATGGCCATATGACTGCTGGGCTAAGTTTGTGCTGCACAGTGTGTAGTCATTGTTGGCCTTCCATTTGCTGGGTAGTACTGTTTGGCCCCCCTGGCCAGGACAGACCTGTCAGCATCCACCTCATGGATCCTTGCTGTCACTTTGTCCATGACAGTTAGACACACATACAGTGGGTGTAGCAGACATTGTCGTGTGACAGACATGTCACTTTCGGCGGCATATGCCACAATGTCAAGGGCAGGGACTCACCCTATGTGTCCACACAAGCCCAATGATACCCTGTTGCCATCATTTGCCCTCGAAACATGCATTACTGACAGGCGCTACCCATACCTCCCCCATGTCATATGGGAGGGCCACATCTAGGTGCTCTACATGTTCGTCAGACGCCATCCACGCCGTCCCCTGCAACATTGTTTGGGTCAGTATCCTGTGTGAGAGCAGGGATCCATGGCACACACGGCAGCCAAGGCAGCACTGTTCATATGCCACTAACAGAGTGTCTGACGACATGTAATCTGTGACATTGTGTTGTGAGCATAACCGCCTACACCACAATGGGGTGCACAGGGGGCTTTCAATTTGGCACCACAGGGAACGTTTAACGCTGCATAGTTATTATCTCAATATGTGCCATGTGGGTAGGGTTTGGGGGGTATATCCCCTCCTGTTCAGGGTGTTATCCTGTATGTCTTGATGTCCAGCCAGGGTGACACCCTCCCTTGGCGTATGTGGATATTGATTGGTTGTCAGCCTCATGTCCCCTGTGTTGTACCTCATTTCTGACTGCAACTGAGTGGAGCATGGCCACAGGCCAGGGCAGCCCCCAGTGGGTCTGATCTTAGGGTGAGACTATTTTCCTTTTTGGACATGCAGGCACCCTCTTGCAAAATTACATTACTCTACTCTGAGCTGTCCCATTCACTAGGCACCTAGGTGGATTGGACATATATTGTCCCTGTGGTTTTTGTGAGCGTGCGGTTTGGGGACACAGGTGCGTAGTGCCAGAGGTTACGTGGAACCAATGTGTCCCGCACAATACACATCTGCATTGATGGTCCATATGCCCATGCTGTGCGCCAAAACATTGTGTGTGCCAATGACACAATAAGTGTGGCCTGGGGTGTTGTCCGGTGCCCTGGTGTATTAGGGATGGCTGCAGGCCCGCGTCTTTGGCACATCAATGTGTGTGCTAGTGACACCTGCTATGCCGTTGCAGTTGTCATGGACACATCCCATGCCCCAATGCACAGCACGTGGTGTTATGACGCATGTCCCGCCTCCCCACTGGTATTGTGGTTACTGACTCACTTTGTTGGGCCTGGTGGTCACACCAGAGCTGTTGTGACAGACTGCATTTGTCAGTGCCACTGCCAGGGCATCCCGATGTTGTGCGGTTTGTGGCCCTCTGTGATCATGCCACATTATGTTGGTCAAGATGTGATGCACAGGACACATGGCGCTCCACAGGGGAAATGGCTACCAACACAGCCACATTGTGGGGTGGGGGGGGGGGGTGGTGCGCATGGCTGGGCGGCTCGGTCAGACACCTCCCCTGGATGCCATCCCACTGGTCACTCATGGTGACAGGTCACATGTAGGCCCTTGGCATTCAGCACACTAGGCATGGCTGACAGTGACCAGAGAGTAATTGGCACTCTTGGCTCATGTCCTCCGGCACATGGTGTGTTCTCCATGCTGATGGCATGGTTTGGCCCTATGCATACATAGTGGAGCAACGTAATAGTGTCATTCTCACTGTTCCCCTGGTATTGTCTGTGGATCATGTCCACACAGCTACTAGTGCTGGGGTATCAGATACACCAGTGTCGCCGTTAGTGGGGACCTCAGCAGAGACACATACAGGGGTTGCTTTAACATGCAGGTGTATTGCACTTAGACGGACACAGAGATGACATATTTGCGTGACATTATGCACTGGGGAGCAGCAATTGGGGTTTGCATCAGGGCAGGCCACATGAGCTGTGGGGTACTCCCATATGCTTTTATAGTGGATGGTGGGGAGCAGTCGCATGCTGTCTTCCACACTGCATCTCAGACAGATATGGGTCACGGCATTCATGCTTTTTCCAGGTGATTACCTGTCCCCAGTGCCACATACATGCCTCAATGTGGGTGTGGACATGTGTGCAGTGACACCTATGTGCAATGTACGTGTCTCCCTGAGCGCATGGGGATGTTTCCCTTTGGCACCCTTGACAGACATGGCTTTGCCATGCCTCATTTGTTTGGCCAATGTGTATGTCCATGCAGAGGCCTTAAAACCAGTAGGTATTACCTTAGATACATGTGTGGTCACATTATCTGTACATGTCATGCACTCCAAACGCAATGGCACCCTGATCTACCGGCAAACATGTTTGTTCTCACATACATGTGACATTGGGTGGTTTGCCCTATGCACCGTGGCAGGGGGCAGCTCCATGACACGTGGATATCTACATGGCCATGGATGTCATTACCTGACCCACCACATGAGTTGTGTGTCCTGTATGTCATAGGGCTACTGATAGCTACATCAGACCTACCTTGCCGACTGTTAGACACAGCATACTGGCGACGGTGGACATGCATCTGTCACCTTCCAGCCTCTCCAGTGTTGTTATGTTCCTCTGACCTGTGTCCTTGAGGGTTATATGAGATGTGCCTGCACACACTACGGGCAATGACACATTACACGGATATGTGCTTTTTCTGCCCCTGTACATGTGTGGATTATAGGCTGTTGTGTGCAACCTGGATGTGTGTCTGGAACCCCCCAGGGGCATCTGTGAGGTACATGTACAGAAAGGGTCATTGTGCCTGGGTGCTTTTGGGGAGGAGAAACCTAATTCTGCATACATAGCTGTGGACATGTCCCTCTCGCAAGGCTTTTGACGTCCATCTCGAGGCTAATGTGTGATAGATGTTGTTGACGCACATTCGTATCTGCATCTACCATAACATGTCCATACGTCTACAGTGCGTGTGTTGGACTATGTGCCACATAGAGCGAGTGTGAGGTGCAACCAGACCACTATACCCTATGTGACAGATCAGACTAACATACCCTCTGTTACAATCAGCTATCAGCCACCAGGGTCTTGGGTGTCCTAGGGCACATCATCACCAAGATACAGCATTGCAATATGGTGACACCCTGGACGCCATGTGCATGAGTCAGGACTGCATGAGGTACAGATGATTGACTTAACGCCATCCTCACCCTGCACCACATCACCAGGGTGACTGTGGCACACTGTGATGGGCTGGGCAGACAACTGGGGATTGGTCGATGTGTTAGCCTACACTGGCACATCCATACAAATCTCCAGGGTGATTGAGAACCCACTTGGATGGCCTCTCAGCACTCCTGGAGGTAAGGGGGAGGCTTGCAACTGCAATAGGACACAGATCCATATCTCCAGGGTGCTGGAGGACCCACTTGGATGGGCTCTCTGCACACCTGGAGGTAGGGAGAGGGGTTCAAACTACATTAGGACACAGATCCATATCTCCAGGGTGCTAGAGGACCCACTTGGATGGGCTCTCTGCACACCTGGAGGTAGGGAGATGGGTTCAAACTACATTAGGACACAGATCCATATCTCCAGGGTGCTAGAGGACCCACTTGGATGGGCTCTCTGCACACCTGGAGGTAGGGAGAGGGGTTCAAACTACATTAGGACACAGATCCATATCTCCAGGGTGCTAGAGGACCCACTTGGATGGGCTCTCTGCACACCTGGAGGTAGGGAGAAGGGTTCAAACTACATTAGGACACAGATCCATATCTCCAGGGTGCTAGAGGACCCACTTGGATGGGCTCTCTGCACACCTCGAGGTAGGGAGAGGGGTTCAAACTACATTAGGACACAGATCCATATCTCCAGGGTGCTAGAGGACCCACTTGGATGGGCTCTCTGCACACCTGGAGGTAGGGAGAGGGGTTCAAACTACATTAGGACACAGATCCATATCTCCAGGGTGATAGAGGACCCACTTGGATGGGCTCTCTGCACACCTGGAGGTAGGGAGAGGGGTTCAAACTACATTAGGACACAGATCCATATCTCCAGGGTGCTAGAGGACCCACTTGGATGGGCTCTCTGCACACCTGGAGGTAGGGAGAAGGGTTCAAACTACATTAGGACACACAACCCTAGCTCCAGGCTGATAGAGAAGCCACTTGGATGGGCTCTCTGACCTCCTGGAGGTGGGGAGGAGGGTTCAAACTACATTAGGACACAGATCCATATCTCCAGGGTGCTAGAGGACCCACTTGGATGGGCTCTCTGACCTCCTGGAGATATGGGTTATGTGGGGTTTAGTGGCTCTCTGGACCCCTGAGGGGAGGGGGATGTATTATACCACATTTGTATACGACCCCTGGGCACCTGTGTGCGTCAGGGCCCTTGTGCTGACGGTTCCACGACCCCTGATGGTTGCCCCTATGTGTTACCCTCCAGATGCAGATACCGCCATCAGCACATGGTGATTCTGGACACTCCTTAGGCAGATGGTTGGCCTAGCTGTGTTACAGTGGTCTGTAGTGCATCAATACCAGCAGCTGTCATGATGCCAGGGGGTCATCATGCCCTCTGTGGCCACATGGATCTGGAATTGGCTACATGGGCAACCACTCAGATGTGTTACACAATGCATATGGCATGTGGTTACCCTGCTACACGTACATTATCTGGACTACTTACACACAACAGCATGGACAGCTGACATTAACCCTGTCTGTGTATATGGTTTTGTGACCTGTGCCCATTCACTTACCTCACGTGGGTGGTCTGCCTCACGATTGAAGCGCCTGGTCACCCTCTCCCAGGCCCTCAGCACCTTCCCCATGTTTCTCCTCCTGGAGGGCCCTGGGAAAAGCCGTTTTTGTGTTGGCCCAATAAGGGAGGCCAGGAGGCACAGCTCCCGATGGCTGAATGCAGGCTTCCTGCTTCTCGTCGCCATTTTGTTTTGTGGGCATGTAGACGTGCGAACGCTAAGGACGCAACTTCCGCATTTGCGTGTATCGGAGCACGCACGTGCACGCCGCATGGCTGCGGCCCTCATCACTGCTTGCCCTTGCGTTCCGCATTGCTGCGCGCCAGAAAAGTGCAAAGATTACCGGCACGCAGCATTCATACACATTTCTTATATTTAACAATAGAAATAGGTTTCATGTTCTTGGCATACTCACATAGCTACAAGGTATCTCTCATGTCCCTATAACAGACTTTAATTATTGTGGATTTCACTTGTTCACACAGTGTGGTCTTGAACCTCTGGACACATATGCACTGATTCCTGGGCCATTGTCAGATGAGGTGTGCTATGTGTGTCACATAGCAGGTAGTGCTCTGACACTGATAGCAATGGGTGCAAACAGACCATCAGCGTCAGGGGTCAAGCAACCTGGTGATATGGGGTTATGTGTGTTAGTGGGCTATGTTCTGTGGTGACTCACCATGTACAGACAGCAATGATGTGGTGGTTGCCATAGGTGTTTTGAGGGGGTTCATATATGTGCATTACACACGAAAAGTAGGTTGTGTGTTAGACATTAGGGGGCAATGTGGTCAGCATGTCACCACAATCCACATTAAACTTTGGTATATCTGCTGGCATACAGTCCTGGGGGCTGAGATATAGCGCAATGGTGGATACATTGGCTGCTTAACCTGGCATCATGGGTTACATCTTCCTTTTGCGCTCTGGAGTGCCTGTCTCAGGCAGCTCACATTATCATACTTTGTTACAACATTGGGCATGGTGCTTTCCATGTACATCTATGCTGTGCACGGCATATATTTTCATACTTTGCAACATTATTACTTGGCCCAGAGCCCTTTCTGCATTACAGAGGTGCTGCTGGTGGCAAGACACTCACACTGCTGCATACATCATGTGTCATACACCATTCTCACTGATGGGGCAACACAACCCTGGTAACAACAACACACAGTCTGCATGATTGCCTCTTTGGCCAGCCAGGCATCTGTTGTTAGCAATCTAGCTGTGGCCCACACCTAACCTTGCTGCATGGGGAGCCAGAGGTTGCATACTTCCATAAACAGTGGGTTTATTGGTGAGTGCAGCCAATGACAAGTCCATGACTGTGGGCTACTGGTGGTTGTTTGGAGATCCTCACAGTGCTGTCAGCAGCAGGTGCTCCACAGACCACCTTATAGGGTGTACCTGGGTTAATGCACTGTGATGGTGTTTAAGTTGCCAGTACTAGAGGACATTACCCACGTTCCAGGCCTGACAGCCCCCATGGACCTTGGAAAAACATTTGCCTAATGTGACACTGCCTTGTTCAATGTATGTTGGTTTTTCAGAACGTTTACCCGCACTGCTGCTGACTGGTGGAGTCTGTGGGCCAATGTCAGGATATATAAAATACTTTCCTTGTACAACCACACTTTGGATTCGAACCAACAACCTTTTGTTTCTGAGGCATTGCAGTCACCACTGGACTACAGCTCTGGGGCTGTGATGAGATATCTGGCTGTCTGCAATATAACCTATGCAGACTTTGTGCTGCAGTTAACAGGGTGGGGCCAATCCACTCACACCCATGATGCACTGCACATGCACAGCAGCAGTCTACTAATGGTCCTACGATAGGGTGTGCAACCACACAGTACCTGGGCATATTTTTGGGCACGGACCTTCTGTGTTGCAGGTACAGAGTGGGTACAGAACCTCACAGTGTGTGTGGCTTGTACTCACCCTGAGTGTGAGGTGAGACACACAGCACCTGTCCTGGCTGGGAAAGCCAGGAACATCAGATCAGCTTGTCAGACGATGTTTGATAGGTTGACACATCAGACACACATACAGTCCTCCTTCAAGCATCTGTATCTCCCTGACCCATCTGGGCCTTGTGGGCTACAATGCTCACCCAAGGGTGCATATCCTTTGTGGGTGCCCTGCCCTTCCTGATATATGTGAAGGGGTTGTTGGGGTAAGGGAGATTTCTGGCCACATTGGCTATTTGTGTCTGACCACCTGAACATCCCTGTCAAACACAGTTTGCACAATATTACGATATGCACATTCTGTAGCCCAACTACAGTGCTAGCAGTTGCAAGCAACCTCATTCCGCCTGTCGTACACAGACCCTACAGGTCACTCTCTGCAATTTTGAACATATCCATATGTCTAGATCAGGCAAACAGACAGTAGAGGCAGAGCCACACAGCTCAACCAACATCATCTGACATTTTGCAGCAGAGGGCACAGTGTGTGCCCAGCTACTGACCCTGCAAGGTGTTCCAGCCAGACACATGTTAACTGCTTTCAGGCCACTTGACAGTCCATGGTGCATGCTACCAGGGAGACTCTGTGCACCCATACCTGGGATGTGAGCACAGCCACCATGCAGTTGACTCAGTGATTGGGCCCCATATATACAGGACCCATAAAAATCACATAAGAGAACTACTGTATGGCAATATGTTGTAACCTAGCCATGGCGTAGTCACTGATCGGTCGGGGTGAGGGTTACCTCCTCACAGTACATGCTATGGGCACCATGTCTGTGGAGGTGATGGCACAGCACAACATGGTCCTAGGCATGCACATTTGCCCTGTGTAGCTGCATCCTGCTCCTGCCACCCTGTCTGTTCTATACCCAGAGTACTTTGCTCCTCATTATGCACATTTGCAGGCCAATACTGGCAACGGTGCTATCATTGTGGGCTGTGGGAGGTGTTGGCAGCCGTCACACACACTGGATCAACAGACACACACTCCCAAACCTAGGACAGCATTGAGACGATGTACTGTTATGTAGGAGCAGAGACCAACGCAACAGTAATGGGCACACTGGGGGTATGGCAACGTTGGGGTACACTTTTGGTGAAATGTTCCAGGCTGTTAATCTCTGGAGGGCACATGACCTGACACACGTTGTACATACATCTGAGACGTTGGTCTGTTACAGCTCGATGATCTGCTTATGCTTGGCATAGGCATTTCTAACACTCACTGCTCATACCAGGCTTCTGATATGCGTGTGATGTATCGCCATGTGTAGCGTGTGATTGGTAATGTCTGCACATGCTAGTTTTTGGAGGGGCACACAGGGCCTGACATCCTGCCACTGCATTGGTCCTCAGATATTAGGGCCTGCAGGTGCAGGTGTTTCTGCCCCTGTTGGCCACTGCTCTACGGCAGATTTTCAAAAAGCCAGTCAATATGGCACACACACTGGTCAGGTTTTCATGATGTCCGTGATGAGTATGCCTCTCAGACAGATGCATACCATGGTGGTGTTCACTTAACTTGCAGCACACGCATCTTTATTGGATACATCAGCGAACATGAGTGTTCTTTGTCCCTGCATGGCTGCATTTGGGGGACTGTGCTGTGGGTGAGGCATATGTTTATGTGGTGTAGGCTGTTTATTGTAAAATATGTTGTCTTGACCAACACTTATGTCATCAGCAGGGGAATTCCAGTCTTTACTAACAGGTTTTCTGCATGGAAAAGAATATGGGGAGTGGGATGGCAGGTGCCCCAGCTGAGATTTGAACCTGGGGCCTTCTGCTCTTGGGGCACTTGCTATGTGTACTGCACCACCGTCTTAGCACAGCAACAGTTCATTCCCGAGGTAGTTCATGGCTGTTTGTCACACAGTGGCTGTCTGGTGATGGTGGCTAGGGCAGCATCTGCTGTGGTGCAGCAGCCACTGCCCCCTCTGCCAGCAGTAGGCGTCCAACACCATGATAAAGTGGCCTTATATTGGGGACAGCATCACAGCTAACTGCATTGTGTGTACTCTGCTGTAGCTGTTGTACATTTCTGAGGGGTATGAGCTACTTATTGTAAAATAGCAATCCTCAGAACATGCTTTTGTTCTCTGCAGGTGGGGTTTTTATTCCCTATAACGGTTTACTGGTGGATAAAATATGTGCACTGTGTTGCCGGTGGCCCCAGCTGGGAGTTGAACTTGTTATCTTTGCCTCCACAACACACTGGCTGTGTCCCCTGCACCACACTGCGGACACAGAGTCAATGTAGACCCTGCAAATAGCATGTCTGCTTGTCCTAGCGGCCCTTTCTGTTGTGGGCCACTGCACCCACGTGTCAGGGGCTCTGGCTCCATCTTCTCTGGCCACCTGCCACTGACCCCACTGATACCAGTACACCTCTGCTAACATGCTGCAGGCCCTGCTAGTGCTGGTGCCACTCAGTTGTTGAACATCCACTGTGCATGTACGCAACTCCCTATGCTGAGCATTATGGGTTTGGGGTGACTACCTAGTCCTCCACACATCCCCACAAATCACACATGCTGTTGTGCAACATGTGCATGCCCTAGGGGAAATCACCATTGGTGTGGGGACACCTACTCTCTCCTTCATCAATGTTGACTCATCCACATGTTATGCTGCATGAGCCGGGAACCCTTCCAACATGCCTATTTTTTAGCCCTGCCTTTCTTGAGAGTGTATGTTGATGTTTCACATTGCTGTGACCATTAGCCAGGTTGGTCGTCTTGTGTGGTACGATCAAGTAGTTTAGCAGCCCTGGGCGACACACCAGTCCTGGGAACAGTACAGGCATGGGTATGTTACACATAGCTGTTGGGGGTCACCCACCCAGGATGTACACACTGTCAGACAACAGACCTGCTGCACACATAACCCACATCTGAATGATTGTCATGTGGTGCTCAATGGGCAGAATGTACTGAGCATCTACATCCATATTTCACTGTGTTCAATGAAAACATTAGATAGCTGTGTACCATGTCCCCAGGTGTGGGGTGGCATTGGTGACGTATGCAACTGCTACTATTGGGGGTTACAGGCAGGGCCCACTGTCCTGCCTTTCCAGGATGCATTGTGCAATGCGGCCTGTGGGTGTGGGTGTGTCAGAGCCTGTTGGCTGGTGCTTTTCATCGGGCCTTCCCACATCATGTCATGGTGTGGCAAACACTGTTGTGGTTTTATGCTGTCCCTCATGGATATGCATGTGCTACATCTGCATGACATGAGGGTGGTACATAGATATGCAGCACAGTCATTTGTATTAGAGGCAGCATGGAACCTGACTGGTGTGTGGTCCTCCAGGACTGCATTTGGGATACTCTGCTCTAGGTGATCACCCTGTTCATGGTGTCTGTGCTTGGGATGGTAAATGTTAGGGGTTTTACTGATGCCACTGTCCTCTGCCTTAAAGGTTTTGCTTACTACCACGGTTTATTTGTGTGTAAAATATGTGGTCATGATTGGCAATATCCCCAGCCGAACTTTGAACCTGTGACCTTCTGTTCTTTCATACACTTTCTGTGTACACTGCACCACCGTGTATCCACAGCTTGGCTGAGTTCCCTGGGATGTCCATGACTGTACATCCAACAGGGCCTGTCTGTTACAGTGGACGGTGGAAGCCTGCACCTGGCTAGTCAAATGTCTGCTGTGGCTGGCAGGCACTTCCCTCTACACCATCTGTACAGTCCCACCAACATGCTAGCATGTCCTTCTCTTAGCATAAGCATATGGCCTGATTGAGTGGAGCCACTACAGGACTGCATTTGGGCGACTCGTATGTGGGTGATGACCATTGTTCTGATGTGTGTGCGGTGTGGGGTAAAAGAAGGATGTTTATGTTCTCTGCAATAAAGGGGTGTCTTTCATATCTCTGTTTAGTGGTGGGTAATATATTGGCATGTGCCCCAGATGGGATTTGAACCTGTGACCTGCACTACACTGTTGCCACAGAGATGGCGCAGTACCTGGGGATGATAAACCTGGCAGGATGGGGTCACACACCCTGCTCTGCACATTTTTACTGTGGGCTCCTTCACCCTGTCCGGTGACAAACATGCAAATAATACCCAGACATGGCCACGGAAAGGGGCGATAAAATATAACCAACACGGGCTACAGTGATTTTCATGAACAAACATGGGGGACACTCCCAGGACAGCTACAAAAGAGGGGAGTTTGTTTTTTGGAAGAGTCTCCGCTCCATACACCTTTCCATGGTTCATTCCTTTTTTTTTGGAGATTTCCTGGGTGTGTTTTTTCTTTGTGCCCATTGCTAGCACTGTTCCCCAGCTGAATTATACTTTTTAAAATGTTTGTTGTGGTCATTTTCGCTTTTTATTTGCACTTTTGTTCTGTGCACATGTATCACACTGCTGACGTTTTACAGGTTTCCCCGGGTTTGCTGTACATTGCTGACGGAAATGGTTTCTCTTCCCTTTAAATGCTTTCTACCGCGAGTGTTTCACTCGCGGTAGTTTTTACATGGAAATTCGGCCCCGATACTGTGCGGGGAGCCTCTCCCCTCCCACTCTCCACCCATTGACCCCGTCCCTCCGCCCCTCCGAAGCTTTCCTCCGCCCTTCTTTAGCCGTTCCACGCCTCTATCGGACATTTGCGGGCCCGCACTTGTACGGGGCCCGTTAGTGTGCCGCGTACCTGTGCAGGGGTGACACGCACGTGTGCGGGGCATTTAAACACGTTTATTCGCGTTTCAGTGCCGCGTTTCCGTGCGCTATTTTGCGGCGCGCACATTTGCGGATTTTAGTAAACATCCCCCTAAGTTAGGACATCTTTTGATGGCCTAAATATAATCTGCAGAGCTGCGTGGTTAAACATTGCTGCAAAAGGTATAGTTAGGTGGAATACCTCGCTTTGTCCAGGCAATATCCAGATACTGCCCAGGCAATAAGAGAGATTTTTGATGTCAATACTGTCGCCCCCGCCTGGCCAGGTAGGTAACTGGTAGCAGGTGGGGTCGCCTTTTGGCTTTAAAATAAGTTTCCCTCAAAATGGCTGCCAGGAGGGCTGCTGGGAATTGTAGTCCTATATTAAAGCAAGGAGTTGTGACTCAAGGGTTCAGGCGTAAGACAGAGAATTTTATTCAATGTATTCAGGGGTTCCTTCATACACAGGACGCGAGGGGTAAATTATATAAAGGAGGTTTTTAATCCACAGTACAGTTTCAAAAAGAAACAGGAATAACTTTGCTTTCTATTCCAAACTTCAAAGAAACAGGCACAGCTTTTGCTTGTAACTCAACAATTGTCACTTTCCAAAACTTTTAAACTCTTAAAGGTTTTCTCCTTTGCAGGAACAAACTTCTGGCAGCAAAATAAACTTTTAAATGTCCCTTGAACATTTACCTCCAGCTCTCAACCTTATCAGTTGAACTCAGCTGTTTCTTTCAGTTGTGACGTCTTCAGAATTAGGCTGCTTCCTAAGCACTGCATACATACAATTGCTCTCTAGGACTCTTCCACATCAGAGACTTGACATATAGCACATTGTAAATCCATGTTACTGTTCTCCACACTTGTTATGTCCATTTCCTCTACACTATCTCTCTCACTTACATCAAAAGGTAACTGAACAGAGAGGTGACTATTTTCTTTCTCTATTAGTTCATTTAACTTCTTAAGTAGAGCCTGCTTTTGCAGTAGCTCTTCTGTTAAGTGAGCTACTTGGTGCTTGGATAAACTTTCTCCCTTTATCCTGGGACTTTGTCTATAACTAGAATTAGCTTTCCCTTCTATAGCTAATTCTCATGGGCATTTCTTGTCTAGGAATTGAGAAGGACACACTTGCCTTGATTCTGAGGTATTTAGAAACTCTCTCTGCTCTGCAAGCCAGTCATGCTGTCTCTCAGCTGCAGCACCTTCGTTTGCTTGCACCAGCCTCTCGTGCCTTGCTTCCTCAGCTGTGCTTGGCAATCTCTCATCAAGCTTCTCTCTTCGGCTTCCAGTGTTTCTTACACTCTGCCTTTCATGCTCTGCAAGCACTCTCTCACTTGCTCTCCATGCTCCTTGTCTTTCTCCTTGTCCTTCTCTTCCCTTGCTGCTTCTCCGTCTCAAGAGTGGCACCTTCTTACCACCTCTTCTACTTCTATCTGTGTTACTGCATATCAGCTTTTTAAACTTTCCTTCCTCCTGAGCCACACCTTGCTCCCAGCACATGTGACTAGGGTCAAGCTTCTCCCTGACGTGCTGCTGTGGGCGGGGCTTAGGGATGACTATTCTCTGAGTCACAGACTCTTGGTTACTAGGGAAACCCTTGATACATTCTGCCTTAAAGTGACAGGACTCATTTTCCTGTGTATTTCTAGGTTCAGCAGTGGTTTCCTCACCACAATACCCATGTAGTGTTACTGAAGACCTACAGATAAGGGACATATGTTAAGATGTTTAATGACTTTTAAAATGTTTCTTCTAAAATGCAGAAACCTAGTAGACCTGCCCATTCTTATAACTTGTTTTGAGACATAAAAGTCTTTTAAAAACAGGGCTCCGTCTGAAAGCTTTATATAACTATATAGAGCTGGATATTCAGCCCACAGTGGTCTGTGTTTTTAAAGCACTTGGCCGTCATGAGCAAAGGTGAAACCAGGTATCCAGCAATGGAGGATATCTAGAGTCTGACACCAAATATTCAGTTTCAGCAGTGGCCAGCAGGGTTATCTGGAGAGAGGTGTTATTCAGCCACTAATCTGGATTGCCAAACTGCATAAAGTTAGGGCGGCTATTGAATTTGCCACTAACCAGATAGTGCTGGGGCCACCCTCACCCTGCCCACAGACTCCCCGAACCTGTCCAGACAGCACCATGACAGCCAGAGGGGATATTCTGCAGCTGAATATTATCAGGCTTAGCAGGGTTCATCCAGTGAGCAGGCCCTGCTCACCAGATAAAACCCTTTGAATATTAAGCCCATAAGTTAAAAGCATGGGGGTCGATATTCAAAAGAACTTATCGGGTTCAGCAGAACATGCTAACCTGATAGGTCCCAGTGGGAGGAATGTTTAACAGCACTGTCCAGATAGTATTACTGGAGAGTGTCAGGGTGTTCCATGATTGGAGTTGAGGTGGCATTGACGCTTACCTGGATAGCAATGATTTTTCAGTGTCACTGTCCAGATAACAATCTGCATAACATAAGACAGTAAAAAAGACATCCTAAGTGCTATGTGGATAGTCTGTCTTGATACTACTACTGATCATCTGTATAGCGCTACAAGGCATACACAGTGTGGAACAGGCACATATGAAAAGACAGTCACCGCTCATCAGAGCTTACAATCTAGATAAGACAGACACTACAACATCTGAGAATACATCTAGGGGTATGGAAAGAAAACATATAGCTGAATATCGCTGCAGTCTGGACTGAAAACTTTTTAGCCCGCCCTGAGTCATATATTTTTTTTTTTTGCTTGCCTGAGTCCTTTAATATGGCACCTATGGTCTGCTTCCCATTTAAGAAACTTACTTTTGACTGTTCTTTTATTTCTAGGATTCTATTCCTAAATTGAGTGGAGGAATAGCCTAGTGGTTAGAACAACTACCTATCCAGAAGATCAAGGGTTTGATTCCCACTGGCACTCGTTGTGACCTTGGGCAAGCCACTTTGCCAGCCTTTTCTTCCAAAGCAATGGAGGGTAATCTACTTCCAGTGAAACATTGCCAAGAAAACCCAGAGGTAGCTGGGTCGCTATGAGTCAACACGGACTTGATGGCACTAAAAGAAAAAAAATTCCTAAAATGATATTGTAACTTTGTCTTCATTTCCTTCTCCTTTCTGGTTTTCTCCCTTTTCTTATGTTTAATTTTTAATATTGTAAACCGTACTGAAATTCCAAAGAAGTGCAGTGTAACAGGCAACGAATAAGCATAAAACATAAACCTTGTGCTGGCGCTGACTGCTAAATATGGATATACATTGTGCCACCTGGCATCCGGGGCACATGCAGGTGCTGACTATCTAGATTTATTTTGCCCACGATAGCTGGCATTTAAAAAAAAAAAAAAAAAAAAAGCTTACTGCAATGAGCTGCATATTACTCCCTTGATGTCGGGGGGTTTTTTTTTCTTTTAGTGATCCATGCTTGGTACAGGACCACATTTGTAGGAACTAATCATTAACCTCTTACTGTTAGTACTCAATATTAGCTAAGAGTCCTCATAAAGAGAGTGAACAAGTAGAGCAAAGGAGGGTATGCAAAACTCAAACACTGAAAAGATTGGACAACTGCCAAAGGGGGGAAAATGTGGGGGAGTTGTAGAGATGCAGAAAAGCTTGCATAGGGCCTTCACGTTTCCCTAGACTAACCGAAGCTGCTGCTGATAATGATGACTTCACGTTTTTGCAGCTACTAAGGAAATTGGTATTGATCTGTTTCATAGAGAAAAAGTTTCCTATTTTAATACCAGTGAGAGCAGCTCAATTTATATTTTAAAAAGGCACATTTGTTAACTGTGCTACCATCCAGCCAGTCTGATGCTTATCAGTTTGGTTACTAGATGCAAGTGCTTTTAAGTTATGCCTTTACTGTTTGTGGTTTAAAACCTAATTCAGTCAGCTTGCAACAAAAATAAGGAGAATGAGCATTACATATGTTTGGATCTTGCAGAAATGGACATAAGCAGCCTGAGGCTCTAAGTGGTATGTTTACTAAGGTGCGCTAGGGTTTTGCCGGTAGCGTGCATATAGGGTAGAAATCTGCACGCGTTATATGCAAACGTTGTGTGCTACCCTTTTGGGAGGGGGCATATACAGTATGGCCTCAGCAGATATCGCACAGATTCAGACCGTAATACACACTGGTGGCAAAGCAGAAGCACTAAACACCATCCATTGAGGTAATGCATGCAGTTTTCTCTCACGCCTATTCATTGTGCTTATCCTGAGAACCTGACTGTGTGGCCGGGGGACTGGGATGAGAACCCCTGTGTTGGAAAGTAAAGTGGACCATTTTTGGCTATGATCATTTATAAATGTTTTAAGTGATTGAATTGGTCCTATAAAAAATGTTTTTACATAAGCAAGTGTAATTTTTGAACTCTATATATGTAGGTTCTATACAGGTTGATGCGGAAACCCCATGCTCAAAAAGCAGTGCTCTAGCACAGGGTTTCATTGCACAAGTTTAATGCTGACTTTTTGCGCTGCAATGCAATGTGCAAATTAACTAGTGTGCAGGAAGTCAGCATTAAACTGGGAGAACAAGCCAAACATATGTGCGCTGGGGTTGGTGCAAGCTTGGCATGCTATTCCGGAGAAACGGTAATCTGAGGTGAAGTTTGGCACTTCGACTTAGACGATCTAGGCATTGGAGGCTTTCTCCGATGCATGCTTGTCTTAATCCAAGAGCTTTCTCCAATGCCTGGCTCTTCTGGGATGAAGTTCAGATTTCACCTCAGATTATCTATTTGCTCCTGGCTGGATCTTTGTGCCTGCCCAAAGCTGGCATAAAGATCCAGCATTAAAAATAACGTAAAAAACGGCAATAAGGGGGGATATGGCTGCACTCTGAACGGCTGGCTCATGCGCTTATTCCGATAGGGCTAAGAAAAGGAGGACAAAGCAGATTCAGCAACCTCAGGCTACCCTGCCTACCTTACCTTATGTTTCCTTTGGTCCTATCAACGAATTTGTGCACAGAAAGCAGCATCCAGTGATTGATCGGGAAGCAGTTGGAATCCCGGCTGAGAGGCTGTTGGAGCGCTCTTCTTCACCGTCCCCTTCGGGCAGTGAGCTCACGCCCTCCCCCCCCCCCCCCCCCCCGGAGATGCAGAGACCCTCCAAGTTGGTCTGCCCAGCGTAACCTCGGGCAGGTTGCAGGAGCTCCCAAAGTGGGCGTTCCTCCTTCCTCGCTGGGGTCTTCTGTCAGAGGTGTTGCAGAGATTGTTGGAACTCTGCTGGAGCATCATCTGGGAGCAGTCCCAAAGAGAGGAAGTTTGTCGGTGTCAGCTAGTTTGGCAGGTACACGCTCAGTGGAGCTCATGGAGTTGTTGGATATTTGAGACTTTGCAGAGGGTACTGCATTTGCTTTTTAACAGTTCAACTGGAACAGTTTACCATAGACTCTATTTGGGTGGCTATCAGCCTTCTTGGGGAGGCCATTACACCCCAGATACAATGTTTACATTTGAAGAGTCAATAAACTGCTGAGATCTGTGTAAGGAACAATGAGTCTATTGAAACATTAAAAACTTCAATATCAGATCTATCCTCTCAGTTAAATGCTATGGAAATACAGTTGAAAGCTTTCATAAAAGACTAATAATTTGAAGATCCGAATAGAACAGTTGGATAATGTTAGTCGTTTAGCTAATATTTGATTAATTAATTTTCTGAAGTCTCCCAATGTAACTGCTAAGGAGATATTTGAGGTAATTTACAGGCAGTATTGGGGGTTCCATTGGAATCTTGTCCTCAGGTCAGAAGGTCCCCACAGGTGCAGAGATCCCTGGCCCTTAGTTTGCTGATGTTGTAAATGTATCTGAGATATTGAATACTTCTGATACTGATGTAGTTGCTCCTGCTACAACTGAGAGTGGCTCCTCAGGATGTTTTATAGGAACAGGAATATTTCTTTTATGGCGTGTATGGTCCGTATCTTCCCTGACCTGGCTAAAGAAACTCAGCATCGCAGGTGGGAATTTCTCATCCTGCGTCTGCGAGTTCCGCAGCTTGCTGGGGCTTTTTCATGAAATACCTCTGCATGTGCTTTGTTAAATTCCAGGGTTAATCTTATATTTTCCTTTTCCCTTCACAATTTATTTCCTTTTCACATGCCCATGAGTCCCTAGGGGATGGGGTTACTGACTCTCCTTCCCTTGTCGATGTGTAAAGCTGGTCATGCCAGTTTCTGTTTTCTTGAAGTATTTTCATTAGTTCATTTTTCATCTTATTTTTCATTGTGGGCTGGGGATGAGTTGTCATATGTTTTTTCCTTTTCTGCTTTTTTGTAGTAGATTTAATGTTTGCTGTATGCTTGTATCTTAGGCAACCCACATTTCATGGTCAAGTGTGTAATGCTTGTAAGTTATAAATTGCATAAATATAAAATGTATTTATTTTTATTTTTTTATTTGCATTTATCCAAATTACAATTGGAAACAGTAAAGAAAATAAGATATATACAGTAAACCCAAAACATAATAATAACCATCAATCATTCATAAAATCCACCAAATAAGAATAAGTTGGGAGCATATACACAAAAATAATAGCAATCAATCAAAGTACATAAAAGCTGATCCAGAGCATGAACAATAATACCCCTCTTTAATCATTACCCACTGGTCAGTATTCAACCATTCTTTCCATTTAAGAAATCCTCAAATTGGGAAGGGTAGAAAAAGTTTAAGAAACACTCTGAAATATAATTAAACATTTACGAGGAAATTTGAGAGAGAAATTTGTACCAAGTGCCAAAGTACGTGGTCGCATCTCTAGAAAAGACTTGTGCCGCAGCTGTGTGGAGCGACTTATATCAGGGAAAACCAAAATGGGTTTCCCGCAAAATAATTTTCTCCTTTTTTTTAAAGTATAAATTCAAAATTAGATTCTTATCTGATTCAGAAAAACAAAATAATAATAATAATGTAGCTCGCATATTGCATAAATATAAAATTTTTAAAAAAAGCCAAGTTTCAGCAGAGTTTTTTTACACCAGACGCAATTAAATATGCAGCACTTTGCATGCCCACTGTGCTACAATGTAGCACTGTCATTTTTTCTGGCACTAGAGAGCAAGCATGGTGCCAGAAAAATGTCACACTGAGGTTTTCTGCATTGGCCTGTAAGTTATTCCCCTTATTCTGGAATACAATTAGTGCTGGGTTTAACTTGGCAGCCATCATGAAACTGAGCTCCCTGCATGCTTGTCTTAATCTGAATGCATAGATTTGCCTGAGGAAATCAAACTAATCTCTGCAGATAGACAGACAGACAGGTGGATAGACCCTCCCCACCAGGCACTATAGCAAGAGCATCATGTGCCTAAAAGGAGTGTTGCAATAAGTAATAGGGCGCGGGCAGGGTCCCAGCACCCGCCCGTAACCGGGTGCGCGGCCCGGTGCGGGACCCTGCTCGTTCAGGGGGAAGACGGCGTGCGCGTCAGCGTTAGTACGCTGCGTGCATCTTTCAAAATGATTGGCTCCGCTCGAGGCGTAACGAGCAGAGCCAATCGGTGCAGAGGGAAGGCATGTGCTCTGGAGCTCGTGGAGTGCCCGGAGCACATGCGATCGGGCGCCTATCTGGCAGGAGCAGCATCGCGGAGTCGGGTGTCTGGCGGCAAGGCCTTGGGAAGGTTGGAAGGATTGGGGAGCCTGGTTGGTCTGCGGAGGCGACGGGGCTCGGCGGTGAGTCTTGCTGGCGAGTGGAGGGTTCGGTGCATATAAAAAGGAGCAAAGGGGGGAGCAGGATCACCGGTTGGGGCTGAGCATTTAAAAAAAAAAAAAAAAACACCAAACAGGAAAGAAAAAGCAGGCCACAAAAGGGATTTCTCCCCACTGTTTGGCTGCACAGTTTCTTTTTGGAAAAGGCTGAAGGGCTCTCCTGGATGGGGGCTAAAAGTTCTGCGGGGGGTCGGGGGGCTGGGAGGGTGGCTTCAGTGGGGAGGGCTGGAGCACCACAGGAAAGGGGGGCTGACAGAGGGCGCAGATCTGGGCAGCGGGGCAGGGGGTCAAGGCGAGATGGGGGGGCTGCTCGGAGCACGTCAGGTTCTGCTATAGCTCCAGAGGTTGGGAGGGGGTCTAGTCGAGGGCGCTCAACTCGGCCCCGGGGGGCGCGGACTCCGGGGCGCATGGGTGGGCCTGTATGGATGTCTCCTGAGCCTGCTACTGGGGGGTTGGGGCTGAGGCACGATGAGTCTGCTAGCAGCTCGGGGAACCTCGGGGGCGGGGTGGGGGATTCGGTGCCTATGGTCCTTGGGATTGGAGCAACCTAATGGCTGATGCTTTGCACGGGGGGAGCAGCGGCAGGGCTTCCCATCGCGGGTATACGCTGTCGCCGGGTGGCCTGGGTCCTCATGGGCAGCAAACCAATTGGGATAGGTGGATGGCCGGTGGGCAGGGTTCCTCGGGGATGGATTGGGTGGGGGCTTGGCAGCCGTCGTGGTCTTCGGTTTTTCCCGCGCTTTGTCCCCCCTTTCTATCTCCACAGGTACCATTTCTTGCTTCACCGAGAGGTGTGCTGCCTGCGACGGAGTCAGCGCGAGTGCGGAGTATGGAGTTTGGAAGCAGTGTGACAGGAGAGGCGACGAGCGTGGTGGAGCAGACGCAGGAAGCACGTGCACAGCAGCGGCCAGAGGACCCTCGTGACGGGCTGACTGGGGTTTCCGACGGAGCAGCGGTTGGAGGCGTGGCGGGTGAGTCACCAGGGCGGGGGGTAGGTGTGAACGGGGGGGGGGTCGCAATTAGATCGTTCTGGGAAGGCGCGTAGGAAGAGGAAGCATGCCTGTCGGTGGTGGCATAGCTCTGACTCTTCGTCTTCTTCATCGTCGGATGGTTCTGATTCCGATTCGGACGTGGCTTGTAGGGGGCAGCGTCAGGAGACGGGGGGGCTGCTGGGGGGATGGGGGTAGGTTCGGCTTCTTTAGCGGCCGTGGCCGAATTATGGGAAGGCGTCCCAAAAAAGTTGCGGCGAAAGATCGTAAAGCGGAAGTATATTGACATTTTTCGCTTGCTAGAAGGTCGGAAGCGCTCTGGGGATAGCAAAAAGAAATGGAAGGACGATGAGAAAGTGGGACGGGTTCGTTCAGTATCGCGCAACGTAGTTAATTGGGTCTGGTCATTCTTGAGACTGGCGAGCGTTTGGGGTCATCACTTTCCCGAGCAGTATGGCAGCTTGCTGTCATACGCGGACTCTATTCTAGGAGCGTCACAAGCGCACGAAGGATGGTCGTGGCTTAATTATGACGAAAAACTTCGTGATAAAATGGAAGAGAATAAGCTATTAACCTGGGGGACACAAGACATTAATCTGTGGTTGACACAGATGTCGATTAAAGCTGGGTCAGGGGGGGCATCTGGCGTTAAGTTAGGGCAAGGGGTTTCGGGTGGGGCGAGTCGTTCCTTTCGCGGAGTGCCCCCTGCGGGGCAGTCGAAGCCGGCCCCCGGAACTGGGGCTGACTTGTGTTGGAGGTATAATAGGGCCACTTGTCCCTTTCCGGACTGTAAGTTCCGGCACGCATGCTCGGTTTGCGGGGGTCCCCATTCAGCGGCAAAATGTGTTAAAAAAGGGGCCGTGCCTCCTTCAGTTCAGGGAGCCAAGTGAGGGTGCTCTTAAGGAATTAGCCCCCTCCCCAATTCGGGTGAGCGGTTAGGAATTCTCCGAGTATTCGGCACTGGGCGGCGGTAGCGCGTGAGAAGTTGGCTGCGGAATTACAGTTGGGGAGAATAGCGGGGCCATTCAGCAACCCGCCGTTTCCGAATTTTGTTATTTCCCCTTTAGGTATTATCCCCAAGAAGGAGCCGGGAAAATTTAGACTGATTCACAACTTGTCTTCGCTGTCCGGAACTTCCGTTAATGATTCTATCCCGCGTGAGTTCTGTACGGTCCGGTATACCTCTTTTGATAAGGCGGTTGAGTTGGTATCAAAAGCCGGTTGCGAGGCACTGATGGCGAAAGTTGATATAGAATCGGCATTTCTTTTGTTGCTGGTCCATCCGTCGGTGTTTCGATTGCTGGGTTTCCAGTTTGAGGGTGCCTTTTACTATGACAGGTGTCTGCCAATGGGTTGCGCGATATTGTGCGCCTACTTTGAGAAGTTTAGTAGTTTCCTACATTGGATGGTGGTGCAGAGAGTGGGTGACTCGGATGTTGTGCACTATCTAGATGATTTCCTCTTCGTCGGTGGGGCTGAGTCGGAGAACTGTAGAAACCTGTTGGAGGGTTTTGTTGGGGTGGCGGGGGAGTTGGGGGTTCCACTGGCTGAGGGTAAGACGGTGGGCCCGACCACGCAGCTTACTTTTCTAGGTGTCGAACTGGATTCACTGAACATGGTGGCGAGGTTGCCGCAGCAGAAGGTGGTGAAGCTCAGGGTTTTAGTGGCCAATGTCTTGGCCTCGCCAAAAGTGACATTAAAAGAGCTGCAGGCTCTGTTAGGGTCCCTTAATTTTGCCTGTAAGGTCATTCCTATGGGACGGGTGTTCAGTAGGCATTTGGCGGCAGCGACGGCCGGAGTGAAAAAGCCGCATCATCGCATTCATGTGTCTCTGGTTATGCGTGATGATCTGCGGGTCTGGGATGCTTTCTTGTAGGACTTCTACGGGGCATCCGTGCTGCGCGAGGCGGAGATCACCAGTAGCGATTTGCAGCTGTACACTGACGCCGCAGGTGGAGTTGGTTTGGGAATATATTTCGCCGGGGCTTTGTGTGCCGACAGGTGGCCGCAGGCGTGGGCTGATGAAGGATTGTTGAGTAATATTGCTTTCTTGGAGCTCTTTCCGATACTGGTCATGTTAGAGTTGTGGCCAGGCAAGCTGGTTAACCGCAGGGTTCTGTGGTGGTGCGATAACGAGGCGGTAGTTAATGTCATCAATCATTATTCGCCTCGCTGTAGTCGAGTGGCTTCACTTATGCGACGGGTGGTATTAGCCTGAATGCATTTGAATATTGATTTAAAAGCGCGGCATATTCCAGGGCAGGTTAATGAAATTGCTGATGCTCTTTCCTGTTTACAGATGGAGCGTTTTCGGAAGTTGGCGCCGGAGGCGGACGAGGTGGGGCGCAGGGTCCCCTTGAGCTTGTGGAGCTTTGGCCTGCAGAGATGAGGCACCTCTTGAAGAGCTCAGTGGCTGCTAACACCTGGGAAGTTTATCAGCGGGGTTGTGCACGAGTGCAGACTTTTTTGCGTGAGAGGGGCTGGCCGGGTAGTGGAGTGCCTGACATGGGGCTCGGGCAGTACGTAGCGTGGACAAATGAGCATGGGGTCACGCGGTCGGTGGTGCGGAGTCATCTGGCGGGGTTTTGTTTCTTCGCCAGGGTGGTGGGGTGGGACTACAGGGGCAGAGGCTTACTTGCTCGGCGGTTACTCCAAGGTTGGGAGCGGTCTCAGCCTGCTCCGCGGGATTGCCGAAGGCCAATAATGCACGAGTTACTGGAAAGGGTGTGCCGGGAGCTGGTGCGGGTGGCGAGGGCACCATACGAATATGTGCTTTTCCGGGCGGTGTTCTGTTTGTCCTTTTTCGGGGCCTTCTGGGTCAGTGAGTTGGCGGCGGCTTCGAGAAGAGTGGATAGTGGGAATAGCTTGCATCGGCGGCATGTATGGATGGATAATGAGCGAATGAGGGTTTTGTTGGCGAAATCTAAAACGGACCAGAAGGGTAAAGGGTTATGGGTGGTCCTTAGGGAGACGGGCGAGCTTACATGCCCTGTCTCCGCCATGCGAGAGTACTTGGCCATTCGCCCGGAGCGCATAAGTGGTTTGTTTGTGCACGGGGACGCCTCCCCGCTTACGCGTTTTCAAGTCACAGCAGTCTTGCATTTGGTTTTGCGGCGGATTGGGGAGGACCCTCGTAACTTTTCGTCGCACTCATTTCAGATCGGGGCAGCGACCAGTGCGGTGGCGGCGGGCTTGTCGGGAGAGCGGATACAGATCATTGGCAGGTGACGCTCGAAGGCGTTTGAGGGCTATGTGCGATTATGAATAGTCAGCTGGGGGAGGGGCCGGGGGTTGCTAATGTTGTTCTTTTCTGTTCCAGATGGGGGAAGGAGTGTGCGGGGCTGTTGGATGTTGGGGCACTCCTTCGTCTATTGGGCTGGCCAGCGGGCAGCGCAGCAACCTTGTGGAACGAACTTGAGTTTGTATTCTACGGTGGTGGCAGCGTCATGGCTGGGCGAGCGGGAACTGTGGTGGACGCAGCTGCTCCCTTTGCTTCGTCATCATGATCGCATCAGGGGCCAGCCGGCGATTTTGGTGGTGCACTTGGGGGGTAATGATCTGGCTGCTTGATCTTGTAAGCAGCTGATCAGGGCCGCCAAGAAGGACTTTGCTGTATTATTTCGTATGTTTGCGGGTGTGTTGTTAATATGGTCAGACATCATCCCGAGGCCAGCGTGCTGGGGTCAGCGGCGCTGGTCTCGTGGTCTGACCAAGATTAATAGGCAGATTGGGAGATGGGTTTGCGAGCAAGGTGGGTTGCAGGTTCAGCATCCCTGGGTGGAGGTGGCCTGCTCTGGATTGTACAGGGATGACGGGGTGCACTTATCTCCAGTGGGAATGGATTTGCTCCTGAATGATTGGCAGGAGGCGCTGGAGATGGTGGTGCAAGAGAGGCCACACTGGTCGCAGCTTGGGGCTATGGGGGGGGCGGCACAGGTAGAGGTTGTCTCCTGTGCCGGTGGCAGGATCCTGGAGGTCCGGGGTCCGGAGCCTTAGGCGACTTGGGGAGGGGGCGGGGTGCCCTCGACCCGGACAACCCCTGGAAGACTTTTGCTAGTAACATAGCAAAGTCGGATAGGGGTGGCAGAACTTGGCCGTTGGTGGGGACCACGGCTGGAGCGGAGGCGTGGCCACTTTGCTAGTTGTATGGCTGGCGGTGCATCAATCCGCGGGGGTTGGTTGGTTCAGTATTTCTGTTTAATGTTAATGAGTTGTTTGAAATAAAGCTGCGACCAGTTGTCACCAAGAATTGCTGTCTGTGGCTATTTGAAGCTAAAGGAGGGTGAGGGGGTTGGGGGTAGAAAAAGGTGGAGGTAAGGAGAGAGGGGGCGCCGGGTCCGGCTACCCGGTTAGTAATAGGGCGCGGGCAGGGTCCCGGTGCTCGCCCGTAACCGGGTGCGCGGCCCGGTGCGGGACCCTGCTGGTTCAGGGGGAAGACGGTGCGCGCGTCAGCGTTAGTACGCTGCGTGCATCTTTCAAAATGATTGGCTCCGCTCGAGGCGTAACGAGCGGAGCCAATCGGTGCAGAGGGGAGGCATGTGCTCCGGAGCTCGTGGAGTGCCCGGAGCACATGCAATCGGGCGCCTATCTGGCAGCCTTCCCGCCCACCCAATTGGCAGGGTGGGGGGGAATTTAGTCGGGGTGTCACAGCAGGGGGTGGGGAGGGGGGGTTCGTGAAGGCGGGATCCCGGAGGTCCGGGGTCCGGAGCCTTAGGCGACTTGGGGAGGGGGCGGGGTGCCCTCGACCCGGACAACCCCTGGAAGACTTTTGATAGTAACATGGCAAAGTCGGATAGGGGTGGCAGAACTTAGCCGTTGGTGGGGACCACGGCTGGAGCGGAGGCGTGGCTGCTTTGCTAGTTGTATGGCTGGCGGTGCATCAATCCGCGGGGGTTGGTTGGTTCAGTATTTCTGTTTAATGTTAATGAGTTGTTTGAAATAAAGCTGCGACCAGTTGTCACCAAGAATTGCTGTCTGTGGTTATTTGAAGCTAAAGGAGGGTGAGGGGGTTGGGAACTTGGGGGTAGAAAAAGGTGGAGGTAAGGAGAGAGGGGGCGCCGGTTCCAGCTACCCGGTTACAGACATACAGCTTCAACTCCAAATTGTGTGAAATTATTTAAAAAAAGAGCAAAAGAAAGGAGACATCTGAGGAAAACTTAAAGAGGATATAATAGAGCTGATTTAAAGGCAAACTTGTATTAGGATGCTTAGGGTCCTAATTAGCAAACTCAAACCACAGTAAAATAGCATGGTGAGTTGTTTTACCCTATCAACGTTTACCATGGGATTCACAAACTAGTAATGCCACTGTAATATTTTTTAGTATTGCCACAGCTAGGAATATCATGTGTTCTCAGATGCAGCAACTCAAAGATAACAGGCACCAAATTAGGTCCACTATATTTATGAGATATGCCATTGCTTTGAAAAAAGTACACGCCATCTTGATCCCTATTTGCATTAACTTTCCAGCCCCTCTTTGACATATGTCAAAAAAGACTGGGGATATCACCCCACCCATTGATTCCTTTTAACATACTCTCAGTCTTGCCCCCTTCTATCCCTTTCACATACTTACCACCCTGATCTCCCTAATCCTTTTTGGCATTCTCCCCATCCCCTTCTGAAACCCTGGGACAGATCATTCCTTTATTTGGCAGTTTGCTTCACCAGTAGTAGTACCAGAAGGCTACCACTACAAGACTGAGGCCATCATTTTGAGGCAGGGAGCCACTCTGGCAGGAGCACCTGGGGATTGGGCCTTTCCTCACCTCCTCTCCCCTTACTGTCCATCAGGAAGACCTGGTAGGTACCTGGGGTAGGACAATTGAGGGAGTGAAGGGGCAGAAGGGTTTCAAAAGTGCTATCCAATCTTTTTGTGGCGTGTCTGGGAATGATCTTGTGTCTTGTAGAAGAACTTAGCGTGATTTTAAAATATTTAGTGCACTCTATATAGAAGAGGAGTGGAGGAGTACATAAGATATGCCATACTGGGTCAGACCAAGGTCCATCAAGCCCAGTATCCTGTTTCCAACAGTGGCCAATCTAGGTCATACGTACCTAGCAGTCTCCCCAAAAGACACAGGTTCCACAGTGCTTGTATTGGGTCAAGCAGTGATATCCTGGGTCCCTTTTAATAATGGATAACAACATAAGTGCCTAATGGTTAGAACATTGGCTTGCTAATCAAGAGCCAGGGTTCGATTCCCACTAGCACTCCCTGTGGCCTTGGACGTCACTTAACCCTCCATTGCCTTGGACGAAAGGCCTGGCAATCTACTTCCAGTCACACTGCCAAGAAACTCCAGGAGCTGCTGGGTCACCAGGAATTAACATTAGTTTGAAAGCACACATTGCATTTGCATATAGAAGAACCCAATAGTACATACCATGCAGTTGACTAAGGCACCCTTTTACAAAGATGTGTTAATTTTAATGCTAAACATGTGTTAAGTGCAAAGCCCTCTAGTAATTATTGGGGATGTGGCCAGCATGTAGGGGCAGTATACACATTGTGATAGAGCTGAAGCTAGTGAAGCTATGAACTTAGGAAAAAACGCTGTTTTTCATAAAGCAACTGACTTGCAGAGGGTGCAATTACCTAGCAGGACAGCTAGAGGGGGCAGGCACGAGCCTGCAGATGCTGAGCTGACACACCCAGGTACTGATGAAGCAGAAGCTAATCAGGTGCACCTGAGGAGAGGGTCAAAAGACTCAAGGGAAAAAGGGCTATCTCCAGGAACAAGCAGGAATAAGTCCTCACATATGGGTACGTCGGAACCGACGGAGCCTGCGCGGGAAAGCTCCCCAGCTTCCCAGAAGGAAGCTTTTGGGGCCTCCCACTGCACATGCGCGCTGCCTTCCCGCCTTCCTGACCAGCTCTCCTCAGTTTCTCTTTTTCCGCGGAGCCAGCAGGTCGTGTTCCTGTCACCGCTGAAGAAATTCTTATTTTAGTTTGTTTCTTTAGACCACGTACCTGCCTTCCCCATACCGAAACCGGTACCGCCGGTCTCTCTTTTCTTTTCTTTAAAAAAAAACAAACAACTTTTATTTAGCAACTTGGTGACTTCGGTTAGGCCTCAGGCCTACACAAATTCTCCTCATGGAGAAACCAGCTCCTGGTTTCAAGAAGTGTACCAAGTGTAGTGCTGTTATTTCTGTCACAGACACCCATGACTGGTGTCTTAAATGTTTGGGACCTGACTACTCCATTCCGGACTGCCCATCCTGCTCCCAGATGTCTAAACGTGGTTTGCAGAACCGGGCCAACAAATTCCATGTGCTGTTTGCTTCAGATAATCCAGCATCACAGTCATCCAGGTCTTCCTCTCTGGATGGATCTCAGGTAACCAAACCTTCTTCGGGCAGGTCTTCAAAGAGCAAATCTCCTTCAAAGCATCGAGAGGCTCTCTCTTTTGAATCTGAGGATCCTGCCCCAGCCAAACAACCCCGGCGGGAAGCTCTGGCTTCCAAAGCACCATCTATGGGGTTACAGGTTGACATCGATGGCACGGCCTCGACTGATCACCTGTTAGACTGCTCTGGGGTACTGGCCCATGCCGGTACCGACATCCAGGCAGCAGTGGCGTCTATGGGCAATACTGTCCAGACCATGCAGCAGGCCGTTCTGGCTTTCATTAAAGCTGCGACGCCCTCGGTACCGCATCTAGTGGTTCCGGGTCCGGTTCCGGTTCCGGTACTGTCTTCCATACCGGAGCCGAGACCATCATCTTCCAAACGCAGATCGGTTCCGCATGCCGGATCCGGGTTTTCACCCGATACCGATCCCATACCCGGTACGCCCGATGTCGATACCGATCGGTATGCGTATCGTGCGTTGGAAGCAAATAGAGGATTCTCTGATTCTTCTGAGGATTTTGACTCCTCTGATGACTCTGATGAGCTGTCTCTGGTTCTTCCTGAAGAGCCTTCTTCCCCAAAGAGGAGAATGTCTCCACCAGAGGATTTGTCCTTTCAAGACTTTATTATAGAAGTAGCTAAAGGACTTTCTATTACTACATCCTCTGAAAAAGAACCTAGATCAAAGAAATTGGATATTTTAGAATACCCTAAGGTTCCTAAAGAGGCAGTCACCCTGCCTATCCATGAAATCCTTCAAGAACACTTGATGGACTTATGGGAGGCTCCTCTAACGTTGTCTCCTCATTCTCGTAGGTTGGACACCATGTACCGGGTCCCTCCTTCTCCTGGTTTTCAAAAAACTCAGCTGCCTCACCATTCCATTGTGGTGAAGTCTGCGCTGAAAAAGATTAAGAGTACCAAAAGGCACTCTTCTACCCCTCCAGGGCGAGAATGTAAGACCCTAGACTCTTTTGGTAGGAAAATCTTCCAGGCTAGTATGCTTATAGCCAGGATTAATTCATACAGTCTGTATATGGGCATGTTTCTAAGGGAACTTGCCCTAAAGGTACGGCATTTTACCTCATTTATCCCTGAGGATAGAAAGGAGGAGTTCATTTCTCTGGTGAAACAGCTTCTAGATGTTTCTAAGTTCTCCAACAGAGCAGCCTTTGATTCCTTTGAAGGTGCTGGTAGAGCTTCGGGCATTGCCATTGCAGCCCGACGACTTGCTTGGCTCCAGGCCTCTGACCTAGAACCCTGGGTCCTGGATGGCTTACGGAATCTGCCCTGTACAGGTGAGAACTTATTTGGTAAAGACTGGCAAATTAAAGCCACTCAAATGGACGCAGAAAATGCTACATTAGATAGACTTTCTAAGTCTACCTCTACTCCTGCCAAGAAAAAGTCTTTCAAGAGGCCTTACTACAAGAAGGCCAGATTTTCCACAAATACTGGCCAACAATCTTCTCAGCCTCGCTTTGCTGCTAAACGTCAGCAGCCTAAACAGGCAAGGTCAAAGCCTGCAGTGTCTGCCACTCCTCAGCAGGCTCAACCCCCTCAGGGGTTTTGACTTGCCCCTAGAGAACTTAACCTTTCTGGCTCTAGAACAACCAGAGCCCCTCACCATTCCCGGAAGGTTAGCTCACTTTGCTCCCAGATGGGGGCAAATTACATCAGAGCAATGGACCCTCTCTATCATCAGAGAGGGCTACAAACTTCATTTTTCCAACCTTCCTCCATATACCATGGTGAGGCACTTCAATTCTCCCCCATCTCTCCTGGGCCTGTTGGGTCAGGAAATCTCTTCTCTCCTTGCCCAAGGGGCAATAGAAGAGGTTCCTCTTCTTCAACAAGGGACAGGATTCTACTCCCCTTATTTTCTCAAACCAAAGAAGACAGGGGGATTCAGACCTATCCTAGATCTGAGAGAATTGAACAGATTTCTGTACAAGGAGAAATTCAAAATGCTTTCTCTAGGCATTCTCCTTCCATACCTTCAGAGTCAGGATTGGCTTTGTTCTCTAGATCTCAAGGATGCGTACACACATATACTCATCCACCCATCCCACAGAAAATATCTAAGATTTCTGTTTCAGGGACAACATTTCCAGTACAGAGTACTTCCCTTCGGTCTAGCCTCTGCTCCAAGAGTGTTCACCAAATGCATGGCAGTTGTTGCCGCATTTCTAAGAGGTCTGGGAATTTTTGTATTCCCATATCTGGACGACTGGCTCATCTGAGCTCCATCTCAGTCAGAGGCCCAGATTTCCCTGGACCGCACAAGGCACATTCTGCAGTATCTGGGACTGGTGATAAACCTTCCCAAGTCTCAAATTATCCCTACTCAGTCTCTGGAATTCATAGGGGCCCAGTTGGACACCACCACTGCAAGGGCCTACCTACCTCAAGTCCGGGGCCAACATCTGGTGTGCTTGGCCTCCCAAGCTCAGTCCAGCAGTCACTTGACAGCCAGAGAAATGCTGCGACTTCTGGGCCACATGGCCTCCACGGTACACGTGGTGCCCTACGCTCGTCTTCATATGAGAGCAGTTCAATGGACCTTGGCCACCCAGTGGACTCAGGCATCAGGAGCGCTCTCCGACCAAATACTCACCTCAAAGCGTCTGTTTTGGTCCCTCCAATGGTGGATGTCCGCCAAGAATCTGTTGTTGGGGGCACCCTTCCAACCTTTGTTCCCCCAAGCAACTCTCACAACAGATGCCTCCCAAACAGGGTGGGGAGCCCATCTACAACACCTCTCCACTCAGGGTACTTGGTCTCCACAGGAGACCACCCTTCACATCAACCTCCTGGAACTGCGAGCAATCTTCTTTGCTCTCAAAGTCTTCCATACCCTCCTTGTCAACCTGACCGTCCTAGTTCAAACAGACAATCAGGTGGCCATGTTCTACGTAAACAAACAAGGAGGGACAGGCTCTCTGTCGCTTTGCAACGAAGCTCTCAGATTATGGGCCTTCGCCAGAGAGCATCAAATTCATCTTCTGGCAGTGTATCTTCCAGGGGTTCAAAACTCTCGGGCAGACAGACTCAGTCGAGTTCTGCTTCCACACGAATGGTCCTTGCATATGGACCAGATACGCAGAATCTTTCAGGAATGGGGTACCCCGGACATAGACCTCTTTGCAAGTCCGTGCAATGCCAAACTTCCCCGGTTCTGTTCCAGGACTCCGTGTCAGAGAGCTCAGGCCAACGACGCCTTTCTCCTACATTGGGGTCAGGACTTCCTATATGCCTTTCCACCCATTCCTTTGATTCCCAAGACTCTGTTCAAACTCCAGAGGGATCACGGATCGATGATCCTCATAGCTCCCCGCTGGCCACGCCAAGTGTGGTTCCCTCTACTTCTGCATCTTTCCCAGGGACTCTCCCTGGACCTGGGAGCTGCGCCAGACCTTCTCTCTCAGGAGGAGGGGACTTTGTGGCACCCAAACCCCAAGTCCCTACACCTCAGAGCTTGGTTACTGAAGGCCTAAGCCTTCATGACTTCAATCTTTCTCAACCAGTGCAAGATATCCTTCATGCCTCTAGGAAACCCTCCACGAGGTGTTCCTATGCTTTCAAATGGAAACGCTTTTCCATTTGGTGTGCTCAACAGGGTCTTGACCCTCTCGCACTTCCTTTGAATTCTCTATTAGACTATCTCCTGCATCTTTCTAATGCAGGCCTTAAGACGAATTCAGTACGAGTCCATTTGAGTGCTATTGCAGCATCTTTAAAACCTATAAATGGACAACCTGTCTCCTCTCATCCTCTTATTGCAAGGTTCATGAGAGGCCTGACTCTAACTAAACCTCCCATCCGGCCTCCTCCGGTAGCATGGGATTTGAACCTCGTTCTAGGTCAGCTTATGAAACCACCTTTTGAACCGTTGGTTTCTACCTCCTTGAAATTTCTTTCCTGGAAGGTCCTTTTCCTTATTGCAGTCACTTCGGCTCGCCGCATCAGTGAACTACAGGCCTTAGTAGCTCATCCACCTTATACCAGGTTTCATCATGATAAGGTGGTCCTTAGAACGAATCCCCACTTTATGCCCAAAGTGGTCTCGCCTTTTCATCTTAATCAAGAGGTATATCTACCTGTCTTTTTTCCGGCTCCTCATGCATCCAGTGCAGAGAGGAACCTTCATACTCTAGATTGTAAAAGAGCTCTCGCCTTTTACCTCAACAGGACTCAGCCATATCGAAAGTCTTCCCAACTTTTTGTGGCTTTTGATCCTTCTCATTTGGGACTTCCAGTCTCCAAACGTACACTTTCCAATTGGATTGCTAAGTGTATTTCCTTTGCTTACCAGAGTAAAATCATTTCTCTGGAAGGCCATGTCACAGCTCACAATGTGAGAGCCATGGCCACTTCTATGGCTCATCTTCACTCTGTATCCATAGATCAGATCTGTCGAGCCGCCACCTGGGCCTCGGTTCATACCTTCACAGCCCATTACTGTTTGGACAAGGACTCCTGCCGGGATGCCTTGTTTGGTCAGGCTGTCCTCAAACACCTGTTCCATACTTGAACAACTCCTGCCCACCTTCCCAGGATGGATGCCTGAGATCCATACGAAGATGACGAACCCTTGGAAGGGGATCTCCCAGGCATCTTAGCTAGGGAGTCCCCATATGTGAGGACTTATTCCTGCTTGTTCCTGGAGATAGCACAGTTACTTACCTGTAACAGGTGATCTCTGGGAACAGCAGGAATTAGTCCTCACAACCCACCCACCTCCCCTAGGAGTTGTATCTTCTATCTATCTTCCTTTCCTCTCTCTATTGTCTCAGCTATAAACTCGAACTGAGTAGAGCTGGTCAGGAAGGCGGGAAGGCAGCGCGCATGTGCAGTGGGAGGCCCCAAAAGCTTCCTTCTGGGAAGCTGGGGAGCTTTCCCGCGCAGGCTCCGTCGGTTCCGACGTACCCATATGTGAGGACTAATTCCTGCTGTTCCCAGAGATCACCTGTTACAGGTAAGTAACTGTGCTTTATAAGCAGAGCTCTGCAGGAAGGAAGCAGAGAGAGCCACGGCAAGAGAGAGAGCCATGCCTAGAGAGAGGCCTACGCATAGAGAGAAGCTCTAAGAAAGGACCTGATAGAGGAACCTCCTTTACTGCAAGGCAGAGGAGCTTGGAATCCTTACGTGGCAGAGCTAAGCTCCAGGGAAGACAAGCCCAGCCCAGAGAACTCCAAGAAACAGTCTTCAGAGAAGACGGTATCAGGAGGAGGGTGCCTGGTAGGGGGAATACCAGTGGCACAGACTTCAAGGAGCCAAGGTACAGTGATACTTTATTTCTCGCAAAGAAGCCAGGTCCTAGAAAGACTTATAACTCAGATAGCAATACTGAGAGGAAAGAAAGCTGGCAGAAGTTTTGGAAACCACTACAAAGAAGCATAGGAACAAGACATACCACTTGTTTGCAAAACCCAGAACTGCCAGGCTGGAAACTAGGGAAGAGAACTTCTGAACTGCAAACTATTTCAGCCAGGGAAAGCTCAGGTGTAAAGGAAAGTACGGCTGAGTTGGAACCCATGCAGATTGAGCTTGGGGAACCAGAGTCGTTGATGCCTGAAGAACAAATTGACTGTTCGATGTGTATTGCTGAAAGCCTAGAGTCTCTCCCAGAGCTGTAATTACTAGAACATGCTTTAACAATATCTTTTGTCTGTGTTGAGCTAAAGAAGAGCTTGTTTATTTGTTTTACTACAGTGTTGAAAACCCTGTGTATTTTTACAAGGAACTGTGAAGCTCTCATAACAGTTTTCTTGCTATGTAATTACTTTGGCCTAAACCTGAAAATAAGGTAAATTCTACTTTTGGTTTCTTAGCGAACCTTAGTGCTAAAGGGGAATAAAAAGCCTTTTGTTTGACCCTACACAAGGCGTACACAACTCATTTCTTTAAGAAGAAGGACTACAAGGACCATGATCCCTCTGGTCCAACAAGGTTTCCTACTTCTACAAAATAATTAAAATGTCCACCCTGTCCCTTCAACAAGCTACCAGCAGGGGGCGTGGTGACAACATGGATGCACACCCTAACGCATGGTGCAATTAGCATGTGTGCACCTAATGCCACCTATTGAGGTGATGTTAGTTACACCTGTACTAACTACAACACTGACAGTATGTGATGTCCCCCACACCAACTGCAATGTGCTCACCACATCCACCCTCCACCCTTAACCTGCCAATTCACCACCACAACATGTAGTTGGCAGCACATAGTAACTATCATGTCCCCTGCGATAATAGGCATGATAACTGTTTAGCGCGTTTTAGTAAAAGAGTCCCTAAAAATATCCAGGGAGAAAACCACTAGTAGGAATTCACATAAACATTTATATACTAAAATATAAAATCTCTTTAGCCATAAAACACTCCATGCATTTTTCAAGCCATTTCTATAAAATATGAGCAGATTCCTTAAATTCCTATAGATAACATTTGACTTTTACTCTAGGTAATAAAGATGTGATTTAAACCTCCAGAACAGCTTTTGCAGCTAAGGGCGCTTTCACCATTGACTGATTTAGTGCTAACCTCAGAATAGTTACCCCGTAACCTCACTTAAACCTCATGATTACTTGACGTCAGTTTAAAGCATAAATGCTCTCAATGGACTCCAGATATAAAAACAAATTTTATGACTTTTATCTAGAGACGTTGACAGTTTTATTGGTTGCCATTCACATTAGTTGTTAGGTTGCATTAACAAACAAAGAAAAGAATGGTTTTCAAATATAAATAGCAGCAAATGCCCAGATGAGGCCTTACCACAATGCCTTGGATATTTGTATGATATCATTAAAAGCCCATCAGTGGTTTAGACTGAATTTTTGCAATTAATAAATAAATAGCAATATTTCAAAGGACAAGTGGCATTCAAATATATAAAAAATGTTACAAATTAAACTGATCGCTATATTTTAGGATGAAAAAATCTCAGATGCATTATAATGCGAGAGGATCTCACCAAAATCATCATATATTTCTTATTCTTGGTTCTGGAGGTGAATTATGACATTAGACCATTAAGACTGTATAGAAAGTCAGTACGTTAAACCTCTGACCCTATAACACAGCCAAGACCACTTGTGAGGGACAGTGATCGATGCAATGAGGATGGAGGAGAATGTGGGGGACGGTGATTGGATAGCTTGAAAGTCAGAGGAAGGGTAGTAGGTGGGGTAGGGTGGGTCAGTTTGGTGGACAGCAGGCCAGGAGTGAGGGAGAAGAGGGGAAGATTTAGGTTTACCTTCCCTCCTCCTTTCTATTTATGCATGCAAGTGCTGAGGGGGTGCTGTTGGGGGCTTTAGTGGTGGAGGGATTTGTGGTATTTGCAGTTGAAGCTTGAAGAGGGTGTGTCGGAGTAACCTTTCCTCAGTGCTGGCTGAAGATCAGTGATTGGACTGGTTGTGACTAAAGTGCTTGGAACATGCATCAGCTAGTAGGCATCATTGTCACAAGCTACAGCGGCATGGGCTGGTGTTACTTCAGGCTATGTGCATACAGTCTTTTACAGGCTTCATCATTATCTGCATTATTTTTATCCATGGTGGCTAGTGTTTAAAACAAACAAACAAACAAACAAACAAACACACACTAGCCATCAAGATCTCAATTTTACCCCCATAGGTTCCGCTTGTTACACAACCTTCTCGTTCTAGAATATACCAGTGCTGACACACTCTACATCTGCATTCATTTAAAGAAAAAGAACTAGAAAAAATTACTATTTCATGTGAACTGGATTGTGTACAGAAACACTATACAAGACTCACAGGCCCCACCTCTGGACTTGACACTCTAGTTCTGCACTAAGGCACAGGGATATTCCACTCTGAAACCAGAACCGGATTTGTTGTTTCATATCCTGAGTTGGAATTAACTTATTACTTGATTTGCCTACTACCACGTTCTACTGCCAGACTAGCCCTGGGTTTCACAGAAACCTGTAGATCCTCAACAAGCCAGGGGAGGTGTCTAGAAAGGGATGCGTAGGAAACCTCTGGGTAGTAGAGGGAAACAGAAGGCTGGGTCAAGGAGAACTGAGGGGCAAAACAGACTAAAGGGATGTAGAGATTAGAGCAGCTGGAGAGCTATTAAATTCCCCATTTCCAAATATATAAAAGAAGTTAAACTATGCTTGTCCAGAATAGGAAGAATTAAAAAGAATATCAGAGAGGAAGACGAGATTTGGGGAATGTGAGAGAATGGGGAAAAGAGAGTCTGATGTGGATGAACTGAGGGGAGCCGAAGATTAGTAAAAGGGGGAAGGGGGAAGGGGGAAAAGTATGATATGGATAGGTTGAAGGGGGGAGAAGGAAGAGTATTTAGTATGGACTGGTTGCCAGGATTGAGTGAGGGGGAAGGTGAACTGGTAGAACTTTGAGTAATTCCCTAGCTTTTGACCGGGTCTCCTGAATCCATCTCATGTCCACATTACCTGCCCCATTCTTGGTTAGTCACACTCACAGCCAGCCCTACTTTGTTTTCTCTCTTTTTTTACTGGGGGAGGGAATTTTGTATTGAGTTCAGCACCCCCAATAATTTTCAAAAGTTAGCTCCTATGATCAAATCTGAACAGCAGCAAAAGAGACCCAGGCAAAGAGGAATCAAAAACAAATTAAGACCAACCAAGAAGGCTGATAGCTTGTGAATGAAAGCTGGAAGGATTTGCTGGAAGTTTGGAACAGGAGTATAAAGGAACTGGGAGCACAAAGGCAGGAATGATCCCAAGAGAAAGGTAACTGCAATAGAATTAAAATTGTTGTAGCACAAGAAGCCATGTTAACCTGGAAATAATGTTCTCAAATCAAACGTAAATAGCCAATGATACTATGGCAAAGGTACAGCAAAAGCAGTTTCATGACAAAGTAATGTATAATCTGAGGCCACCCTGCAGTTACTTGAAACCCACAGGGGACTGGCCCCAAGACTCCTTCAGGAGTCTGGAGGTTTTTATACTTTAGATATATGCTCCAGCCCCTAGAAATTCAAGGATCTAGACTAGCTGTATCAGGTACAGTGTGGTTGGCTAGTTTTTTATCTGAAATAATAGGGTACTGTGCCCTGTCATTATAGTGTACTGTGCTCAGAACGAAAACAAAACCTTTTGCTTTACTATCATAAACCAAGAAATGGTTCAGTAGAAATAAATACAGGTATTTACAAGGACAAATAAGTCAAAGCAGAAATCAAAGCATTCAATAACACCACTTTTCCTCAATGAAATTTCAAAATAAAAAAATAAACCTGTTGGATATGTGATTTGGAACAGTTTCTGGCAACAGAAATCAACCAAGTATTGACATAACAAGAATGAGCAATTAGTTAACTGCAAACACAGTTTTAAAGTATTGCACGCCAGTAATTGCTCTAACTGGATATGCCTTCGCAGTCCTCTCTAGAGTCCTTGGTGCTTTTCTGCTATGCCAGTCCTGATTTCTCTAAACCTGTGGCCTCACCGTTTGCAGGGATCACGATGCAGCTCTAGGATTAGCCAATTCAGAGTTCCTCACTGATTCCTTGGAAGTAGAACTGAAATTTGTACAAATTACCTTTGGATGGCAGTTCACCTGGTTTCTAGCAATGTTGGGCTCAATCTTTCCAAAGAGAGCCCTTCGAGTTGTAGTGCTGACAGCAAATGCTGGATCTTTGTTGTCTTATCTCTAACCCAGAGATGGGGCAGATAAACATATTCCTTTTGTTGTTTAAGTCCAAAAAGAATTCTTTATGGGGACTGCAGTTCAACTCCCCTAACATCCTATCTAGAAGCAAGCCAGATAAAAATTGATGGAATTAAAAAAAAAAACAAACAAACCTCAGGAGGTTTAACCAATCCCAGAGGGCCAGCCAAAGCAAGAGTTGACCCTTCTTTTGCTCGCCAGAAAGTCAGCTCGGCACTTCCTAGACATTCTCATGTGTTTAATTCTTGCAATCTACTTTGGGGTTGCTGATAGCTGCCTGTATGCTCAGGTTTTTTTTTAACTCCCCCCAAGTTGATAGCAAGCATCCATGCCAGGATTTGTTTCTTTAAGGTGGAAACCTCCAGAAGGGGGTAGAAACATAGAAATATGATGACAGAAAAAGACCGCATGGCATATCTAGTCTGTCCTTCCATATCAACTACAACAATAGTCCACTTTTTACCTTTAGAGATCCTCTGTGTTTGTCCCATGCTTTTTTCAATTCAGTTACTGTCCTCATCTCTACCACCTCCACTGGGAAACTATTCCATGGATCCACTACTCTTTCCGTAAAGAAATATTTCCGCATATCACTCATGAATCTATCCCCCTTCATCTTCATCCCATGTCCCCTCATAGCAGAACTTGCTTTCAATTGAAAGAGGCTCTCTCCCTGAACATTTATGCCATGGAGGTATTTAAACATCTCGATCACATCACCTCTATCCCGTCTTTCCTCTAAGGTGTACATATTAAGATCCTTAAGTCTGTCCTCATATGCTTTATAATGAAGACCACTAATCATTTTAGTAGCCACCCTCTGCACCGACTCCATCCTGTTTACATCCTTTTGAAGGTGCGATCTCCAGAATTGCACACTATACTCCAAATGAGGTCACACTAAAGACTTATACAGAGGCATTATCACCTCCTTTTTTTCTGCTAGCCATTCCTCTCCGTATGCACCCAAGCATACTTCTAGCTTTTGCCGTCGCCTTTTCTACCTGTTTAGCTACTTCAAGATTATCAGACACAACCACGCCTAGGTCCTGCTCTTCTTTAGTGGATAAAAGTACTTCACCCCCTGTTATCTAAGTTACTTGCCCTGTTATCTGTAAACTCATACATGTTAACTGTACTGAGCGTTTCTGTTCCATGTAAACCGCGCTGATGCTGAATAGTGCGGTATATAAGAGAATGTAAATAAATAAATACTAAATTGTTCCCTTGGATTTCTGAAGCCCAAATGCACGACCTTGCATTTTTTAACATTAAATCCCAGCTGCCAAATTCTAGACCATTCTTTAAGCTTAGCTAGATCCCTCCTCATGTTATCTACACCTTCCTGGGTATCTACTCCATTGCAGATTTTGGTATCATCCGCAAAGAGGCAAACCTTACCCGACAGCCCTTCTGCTATATCACTAACAAAGTAAGTCTTTTATTTATTTATTTATTTAACTGTATTTATATCCCGCTTTTCACCAGGTCAAAGCGGCATTACATATAAGGGTGGGGAAATCAAGTAGAAGGGTGGGGGCCATTACCAGGTTGGCAACATTGATGATTCTGACATAAGACAGATTTTAGACATGGACAGTACAGTGTAGTTGTCACTCAGAGGGTCATGGTGAGTTCAGGGGTTGTTGAATTTTTTGGTGGAGGTTGTCTTGAAATATTCTTGGAATAGGATGGTTTTCAGCTGTTTTCTGAATGATAGGAGGTCGTTATGGTTTCTGAGGTGGTTTGGTAAAGAGTTCCATAGGGATGGTGCATAGAGTTCAAAGGCTCGGTTACATGTCTTTTGAGAGCTTTTGGTTCTTTTGTGAGGGACGGTGAGGTAGTTGTTGGAGGTCTGTCTAGTTGTTATTCCGTGGGTCGGGCGGGTCAGCAGGGTGCAGAGCTGGGTGTTCCGCGCTTGGTGGATGGCTTTGTGGGTGAGTAGGATGGACTTGTATTTAGTTCTTGCTTCGAGGGGAAGTATGTGTAAGTCTCTTAGGACTGGGGTGATGTGGTCACTTTTCTTTGCTCTCTGAATAATTCTTGCTGTGGTGTTCAATGCAGTTCAGAGGGGGTTAGTCTGTGTAGCTGGGAGTCCATGGTAGATTATGTTGCAGTAGTCCAGATGTGGGAGAGTCATGGCTTGCATCACTGTCCTGAAGTCCTGAGGTTCGAGGAGAGGTCTGAGCCGCTGTGCTGTTTTCGCTTTATGGAATATATTTCCTGCGGTTTTTGTGATTTGTTGCTTGAGGGTTAGAGCTTGGTCAATGATAATGCCTAGGTATCTTATTTGTGGTTGTATTTGGATGCATGTGGTTCCTATGTTGAGGTGTGTAGGTGGCGTGAAGTCTGGGTCTTTTGTTACTATGAGGGCTTCAGTTTTCTTTATGTTTATGGATAGGTTGTTTTCTTGTAGCCAGTGGGACACTTCGGAGAAGCATGCTGAGAGACGTGTATTTGTTGGTCTTGCGGTCGTAATTGGGGCGTAGAGCATGATATCGTCAGCATAGATATGGAAGTTGATGTTGTGGGTACGTATGACTGAACAGTCAAGTCTGGATATACCTAAGGACTGGAACTTCTATTTCAATGAGATCCTTACAAATGAATATATTGTAAACCTCAGAAAAAAAACAGATTATAAAATATGATGACAGTTAAGGACCATAAAGTCAATCTAATCTACTGAACTATCCCTTAAAAACTAGTTGACGTCTAAAGGATATGTTTGCTAAATGACGGTAGCAGACTCTGTGCGATATTGGAGATGTGGCTCCGTTGATTTCCAACAGTGCTGAGATAGGTTAAAAAGTAAATGAATTAAAATAATATATGGGATAAGCACAGAGGATTTTAATTGTAAAGAGATGATGAGAAACGTAGGGGTATGTTTACTAAATGGCGGTAGTGGACTCTGTGCAATATCTAATGTACCATGCCAGCATGGGCATTTGGTGCTCGTGTTAACCATGCTTGATGCCAGGAGCTCAGGTGCAACTAACACCAGGTCAATGGATGGCATTAATTGCATCCACTTGTCAGCCAGCACAGTGCCGGTGTGCTAGGTTCACGGGAAACTGAAGGGGGATGAAGCATGTGCAGATCCACCCCCTCCCCCATGCTGGTAATGCAGCCAACATGTGCATTACCGGTGCAGGAGTTATTATATATGCCCCTTAGTGCATTATCTATACATTTATTTTGGTAATGGTACCTATCAAAGTTCTCTTCTCTTTTTAGGTTATATATATTTAGGTCTTTAAGTCTAACCTCATATGGCTTTTAATGTAGACCCTAAACTACCTGAGTAGCCCCTTTAGATCATCTCTAGTTTGTCTACTATTTCTCTGGCTTTGGCAATGTTCTCTCGCATTGTATACTACCATGAGAGCATTGAATGTGATTATGGCTCCTGATTTTAAGTAGTTATAAAATGTATATTCCAGTGTTTAGTTTTTAGCTAATTGGAATAAGTGTTTATGGTGTGTTCTTTCTTTTGCATTTTTTCTTTTTTTTCTCATTTCATTTGTGTGTGGGGGGAGGGGGTTAATTTTGTTTAAAAATAAATTAATCAAACACTGGGGGAAAAAAAACCCAAGCAAAACAATAGAAAAAAATAAACCACCACATTATCTAGGGAAGTGCTGGTCCAAGGGTTTCTGCTGCCCCAGGCAGAAGCCCTGGTTGTGCCACCCCCTCAATGCACTGCCTTGCCTCCTCCCCCCTCCGTGTTGAGCCATGCTGCTGCTGATTCCACTGGCAGGGTCGGCTCAGTGGCAGGTCATTACTTTCATGGCCTGCCGCTTCTGACCCCACTCAGGCATAACATCAGAGGGGTCAGAAGCAGCAGATATGTGTGTCATAGCACATGACCTGCCGCACTGCCCATTGAGGTCTACCACCCTAGGTAGCTGCCTAGTAGACAGGCTGGCTGTGATTCTAGGGCTCCCTTCTCTTCCAAACAGCCTTAATGCTACTATCTTTGAAACAACTCTTTGGTACCCCAACTTAGCTATCCTTAGAGATTTCAATACTCATTTTGATACTTCCACCTTTCTGAGTGACCAGCTGCTCCTTCACCTATTTATTTGTTTTTATTCTCTTATATACAGCGCTATTCTGCATCAGTGCGGTTTACATTGAACAAACTGAAATTACATTGAACAGGGCATTATAACTTGGAGATAACTATTTTACAGGGAACATGGGCTATGGAGGGTTAAGTGGCTTGCCCAAGACCACAAGGAGCACCTGTGGGACTAGAAACCCCAGTCCTTCCGGCCCAAGGTTGCTGTCCTCTAGTGGGATTTGAACCCCTGACCTTCTGGCCTGAAGTACCTTGCCCCAACCACTAGGCCATTCCTCCACTCTAGCCTCCAATCTTTTCTTGTCCCAGCTTGTGCTTTCGGCCACCCATGCGGCTGGGCACATTTTGGATCTACTTATTATCTCCCCCATATGTACTGGCTCTGCTCCTTCTTAATACTTAACATATTCACAAGTTGCAATCTCTTAGAAACCTTGTCTAGTAAAAAAAAATATATACTGTATATATCAAATATTACAACATAAGATATGCCATAGTTTGACATATAAAAGGTCCATTCAAGCTTAATATCCAGTTTTGACAGTGGCTAATTCAGATCACAAATGCATGGCAGGATCCCAAGAAATAAATACATTCATTAATGCTCATACCTATAGATAAATGTTGGTTTTCACAAGCCTAATATTAGTTAATATAGCTAATATTAATCTATGGTCTTTTCCTACAGAAATTTCTCCACACCATTAAGAGAGGGTACATTAAATGAAAAACATTTCACAGTGGGCCCGATTCTGATCCCGATGTACATGTCCTTTGCATGTCTGGGCTGTCCAGGACGTACAAAGGAGATCGCAATTCAGAACCTGCGGGGCACGTCTAGCCCCACGGGATCAGAATGGCGAACAAGCCTGTAATGCCCGTCGCTCCTCCGATGTCCTATAGATTCACTGCATAGCATGTATTCTGGCTGTTTTTCTACAGTTTATTTCCTGCATTTATGGTTTATGATGTATTGGAATCTCCTCCTTAAATTGTGGGCTTTAGAAGGGGCAGGTATGTTATATTTCCTGTATTGTTTTTTTCCTTTGTTGCTGGATAATTTGTTTATCCTTGTTACCTGTGCCCTTATTTCCATTCAAGTTATTTTATTTTGCTTGGATTTATTGTAAAATTTATAAAAAAAAAAAAAAGAGAGAGGGTACATTAAATGAAAAAAAAAAACATTTCACAGTGGGCCCGATTCCGATCCCGATGTACATCTCCTTTGCACGTCTGGGCTGACCCGGACGTACAAAGGAGATCGCGATTCAGAACCTGCGGGGCACGTCTAACCCCACGGGATCAGAATGGCGAACAAGCCTGTACATGCAGGCCAGGACTGCGATTCAGTCTCGGCCTGCACATATAGGCACTGCTCGGCTAACTCAGCCAGGGATTTTAAATGGAGCCACAGTGCCATGGTGTCATGCTGCTATGGCACCGTGGCTCCATTTAAAAGCTGCAATGCTGGCCGCCTGCCCAAAATGTTAATTCCCTGCAGCCCGACCCCTGATCCGGTCTCCTAAGGCCAGGGTTGGGCTGCAGGGAAATAACACTGCCCCCCCCCCCTCCAGCTTCTTTCACCCCCTGGAGCAGCAAAAGTGAAACGTCCAGAGAAATTATTCCACCCCCAACTTCCCCAGCCATTTCGCCGGCCCTGGACGTACAGGTTAAAAATTAGAATTGGCCTGTAGGTCCAGGACCGGCGACTGCCCGCCCACTCTCTGCCCTCATGCCGCCCCTTCCTCACCCCCGTATATCTTCCTCGCACAACTGGCAGGGAAGTTATACAGGGGCAGGAGCTGGCACGAAGAGCAAGGATGGATGATAAAAAAAAACAAAAACATTTGGGCTTACTTGGAAGAATATGAAAAATTCACAGCTCATAATTTAGTTCAAATCTTTTTATTGACACACGACAACAACACTCCCAGTGTGTGGGTACCCTTAAACCACACCCAGTGTGCAAACCAGCAAAGAATCATAACAAATGAAGCATTCTTTGCTGCTACCTTATTTGAGAATTATTTAAAACACAAAATGTAAGGAAAATAGAAAAAAGAAAGGGAATGAAATTAAATCTCAAATCGCTGGATTCCATGCAACAGAATCATAGATTAGAGTTTCAAAAGCCTAGTCATATTTTTCTGGATTTTACCATTAAATCTTCCTATGATGGATATAATTTAAGAAAAAAAACATATTTCCCATATAGCTGTTTTTAATTATTTAAAAAAAAACCCTGAAAACAAGCAATGGACCAAATATTGAGAAGACACGGCAACCATATTAATTTAAATGCTGTGCTGAAATTAAGATCTGCATTCAGCAGGAGCACCGAATATTTGTATAACATGGTCATGTGCCAGCACTATGCATTTAGTTTAGGCCCGCTGTTCATCAGACCCGGACGAAACGTTTAACTTATCCAGATAGCAGCTGACTATTGCAACTATCAGAATAAATTCTCAGCATCCCCCCGCCCCCTTTCTTAAACAGATAGTATTAGGTTTTTTAAGTCCTATTTTCAGCCAGATACTGTCCACATAAACTTTAAAAATCTATGAAAAGCTGCTAGGGAATGTAGAACATCTAAATATCGGCCTGAAAAGATTTATATATATATATTTTTTGTTTTACCCTTGGCTTCCCACCTGCTTTACGTATGTGAACACATGTTCCATTGAAGTTTGTTGAAGGATGTGTTTAACAGTACAGAAGATAGAGGCATTGCTGATGGGTGTATGTGTGTGATAGTGAATAAAGAATTGTGCCCGCCGCTGAAGACGGCTTGATGAAGTCTCAAATTTTTCAATGTGGGGAAATGTCCAGGAGGACAAAGACAAATGCACAATATCTGAAGTCTAACCAATAAATGTCCATCCAGGAAATGATAGAGGATGGGTCAGCCTGAAGGCCAATGCGGTATTCCCTGCCAGCCTTGCAGCTGTTTTGTTCATTTATCTTATTTGACCTACTGGATGTGAGGGTAGAGTCTCGCAGCCACGGCGAGTGGGGACTTGAGGGCCTGTCAGAGTAATTAGTGGCTCAGTGTTCCTCTCTCTCCCTATGGGCAAAGAAGAAATGGAGGGGCAAATCTAATTCAAATTAGTCATTGGAAATAGAGAATCTGTCTCTTTCACAAGACAAAACACTGCCTGCATCTCCCGTCAGGCTTATTTTCCTTTTCCTGCAGGCATTAGTTTTATTTTCAGCAGATTCCTTACAAGTCAGCCCTAACTAATTAGCTCATGTTATCAACTAAGACAATGGTAAGCAAATAGTTGCCTAGGGAGTACAGTTCAAACATGAAGTGGACCTAAATCACATGACGTAGATCTAAATATTTGCAGTTTTCAATCCACTTTTCACAATGACCAGAGCCCGTTATTAATGCCCCCAGGGCCAGATATATAATTTTTATATTGCCCATCTCTTTTTTTTTATGTAAAGTAAATTTCCAAAGAAGCCTGGTTTATTTAATTAACAAAGAGAAACTCTGATTATACCGAGGCAATGACGAAATGACAGGGAGAGAAAGAAATGGACCCACAGGCACACAGCTCTCAGAAAAACTCAGCAGTAGAGCTGAATTTCCACAGAGCAGTAACGAGCAGATTTCTGTCCAGAGGGAAGCGAAACTATAATATCACTGAGTCACTGTTATTGTAGTTCCCTGCGGGACATTGGAGTTTACAGTAGAGAAATACATTGTTAATGTCATAGGAGATGGTGCCACTGCATTAAGACAGTCAGAATAAAACTCAAAAACATGTTGTAGGAATTATACAAGCCACCCCAAAGAATACCCTAATCTTAGGCTCAGTTGGAAATACATGACTCACTAGGTACTACTGTTCCATTTATACTGTATAAAAAAGGTAAAACAGGCTTTGATAAGCTGAATAATGCATAAGTCGTGTTTGATATTGCATGGAAATTCATATCCACGCAAATAAGGAAACTGAATGCTTCATGCAGCACAGCTTATCAGGATTTTTGAATAATGTTTGTAATGGAAATTTACAACAGATATTTGATCTTATGGCCTATTAAAGAATATTTGGATTAATCCGCAAAATAAAGAACTTTGATATCATGAAGGATGGTGATTAAGAAAAAAACTAGACATTTTGAGAATAAAAGTAATTGGTAAAAAAAGTAAATAAAAATGGAATAAAAGTAATTGTGTGAAAGATAAATTGATTTATAAAGTGTAGACCCAAGAGTGCAGAAACAACAAGAAGCAACAAAGTATCTGTAGGATATGTAGGAACAGAAGAACAGATACCAAGACTGGCAGAATATTCAGGTTTTACAAACCCCTTTTATTGACCCCAATTATGGAGTCAATAAAAGGGGTTTGTAAAACCTGAATATTCTGCCAGTCTTGGTATCTGTTCTTCTGACCCAAGAGAGCAGGGCAGCTTTAAAACATGGAAAAGAAAAACCTTTTACAGTAGAGGAACTGGAAAAAGCAAAGAATTGTCTTGAGTAGCTATTTCAGTTGATGCCTTGATTATTGTTGAAGGAAATTGGAGCAACAAGACAGAAGAGTGGATTAACTAGTGATGATTTTGCTAATCATTTTGCCACTAAAATTGAAAATCTACAGCATTCTTTTTATCAAAGTGTTTCATGGGAGGAGGCTGAGTCATGAGAAGCAGTTAAGGAATTGACGAAAAATCTATCTTCCATTTGAGGATTTTCCAGTCTGTCTGAGATCTGCGTGTCTAAAATAACAACAGTAGTGAAATCTACAATGCTGTACTGGGACACTGTTCTTCTGAGAATATTGCAAAATGAGGGGCTTGCTGTCTTTTATTGTAACTATAAGAGCTTCTAGTCAGGCTCTATTCCACCTTTTTTAAAAGAGGCCCTAAACTCAAAAAGGAAAATGTAGAGAATAGTGATTTATCCAACTACAAGGCAGTATCAAACTGACCATTTTTAGTAAAATTGATAGAAAAGAGACTATATCTCTAGAATCATTGAAAAGCAGTTAAAGCATTGAATGATAGGAAATCTGGTTTCCATACTGTATGCAATATGGAAATGACTTGTCCTCCACCCCTAGCATGGTGAGAATTCTATTTCTAATTTCTAATTTGTTTTGATTGTATTATATCAATGTGTAATTGTAATTTATTCAATTGTATTTTATACTGACTGTTGTAATCCACCTTGAACTCCATGAGAGTTAAGCAGACTAAACATGGCAAATTAAATTAAATCAAATTAAATTTGACTTGAAGCAGACAAAAAGAAAAAGATATACTAAATGACTGATGTGTGTGCCTTTGAGTCATTGCTGACTCAGATGCTCCTGGGTTTTCTTGGCAGTATGACCAGAAGTAGATCACCAGGCCTGTCGTCCGAGGCAATGGAGGGTTAAGTGACTTGCCCAAGGCCACAAGGAGTGCTAGTGGGAATTGAACCCTGGTGGCTTGGTTACCAAGTCAGTGTTGTAACCACTAGGCCACTCCTCCACTCCATGTACTAAACATTTTTTTGCATTTTGTAGAACTCAGCTTGTTCATCTACTAAATCACCACACTGGGAAATCCCTCAGGGTTCAGTTCTTCCCCTGTTATTTAATCTTGTGTAGATCCTTTGGCTAGTTTGATTCACACCTATGAATTAGACTTCTTGCATATTTTGATTCAGATCAAGAGCAGGCTTTACTCCAGTTGAATTTTTGCTTAGATGTGATAATCATCATGGCAAAAAAAGTAAATGCTTATGATAAATCCTTTGAAATGAGTTCATAGTTTCTTCCACATATCCACTTATCAAACCACTCACAACGGCAGGGGCTACCTTGGTACCAAAGGACAAAGTGCCATGTTTGTGGCAACTATTGATTCTAGTTAATGGTGACTTAACAAACATTAACGTGACCCCTTAATCCCTCTTGTAAAGGATATTTCTTAAATACCTTGACATCCCGGGGAACAGGTATAAATCTGGTTGTGGACAAAATTTGGGCTTACATGTGCATCCCTTGTATGAAATACATGTGACGGTTGTCTGTCCCACCAAGGCCACCCCTTGACATGTCCTCTTGTCCTTTAAATGTGATATGAGGGAAGGAATCTGGGTTTAAAAGTGGGCAGAGATTTCTAAGGGTTCTAATTTTGGAGGATATGGAGCGGGTTGTTCTATTTATTTGTTCCTGGAAGGTGAGGTTCTGATCAATTATAATGCCAAGATATTTAACCTCTGTTTTAACAGAAATGGGGTAATCATCGAGGACAATTGATTTAGGGGGAGTGTAGGATGGGTCAATGAATACATGGAGGGCTTCTGTCTTGGTTAGGTTAATGAACAGATTATGTTGCTGGAGCCAGTTTCTGATTTCCTTGAAGCAATTGCTGATATTAGTGAAGTTTAATGCTATAAGTACTGCGTAGGGAACAATGCTTCATATTTCAGTGGCAGACGATGGCTCCGAAGGGTCTTAATACAGGTGTGGAGTGGCTTTGGTTTTATTGAAAAGTTCTTTTTGAAGTTTGAAGAAATTTTTTGGTTTGAAGTATTCTGGGTGTTCTAGATAAAGTGAAGTGGATTTGTTTGAGTGGCCTTTTAAGAGGTATATGTGTTAGTTGGCCCACAGTTAAACATAGAAATATGACGGCAGAAAAAGATCACATAGCTTATTTAGTCTGCCCTTCATATCAACCACTACAACAGCCCCTTGTTTCCTTTAGAGGTCCTCTGTGTTTTTCCCATGCCTTTTTTAAATTCAGACACTGTCCTCATCCCTATCACCTCCACTGGGAGACTATTCCATGGATCTACCACTCTTTCCATAAAATAAATATTTCTGCATATTACTCCTGAGTCTATCCCCTTTCACCCTCATCCTATGTCCTCTCGTATCAGAGCTTGCTTTCAATTGAAAGAGGCTCTCCTGTGCATTTATGCCACGGAGGTAATTAAACATCTCAGTCATATCACCTCTATCCTGCCTTTCCTCTAAGGTGTACATTTTAAGATCCTTAAGCCTGTGCTCATATGCTTTATAAGGAAGACCACTAGCCATTTTAGTAGCCACCCTCTGTACTGACTCCAGCCTGTTTATATCCTTTTGAAGGTGCGGTCTCCAGAATTGCACACAATACTCCAAATGAGGTCACGCCTCTCGGGGATTTTGGTGGACTAAGGCTGCTGTTTTTACCCCAAGGATATAAGAATGACCTTGCTCTGATCCAATCAGACTCAGACACTTGGTCAGTAAGGAAATTAGATTTTTATTGTGTCCAATCAGTTACAATCTTAGCCAAAAAGCAAAATGCAGCATTATTTTTCTTAAACAATACAGTTTGCTTGAGCCAGAGGTGAAAAGACAAAGAGCACTTACTGATGGTTTGTCTCCCCCCCCCCCCCCAGATGATATCTAGTGTTGTCCTTATATACATTATTTAGTTGAGGTTGGGGACTTTTTACTTATTGGTTGTTCTAGTTCTGTTTCCTGGTCAAGCTGTTTCAGACTTTTTTCAGACTTCCGCAAATGACTGGAGTTTGTATTATCAATTCTGTACCAGCTTCTCTTTACTTTGTTTTTATCCCCTTTTTCCCTCCCCCTTTCTAGTCTGTGGTGGGCATATTTCCTGTTTCTGCATATCTCATACCTGACCATGAGTTCTCTGCAAACAGTATATGTTCTGAAATCTGCCCAGCAACAAAAAACAATGGTCATATTTAGTTTGGTTTTCGCTACAGAACTGCTTCCGGTCACTCTGTTAGGCCACAAGGATTGCTTCTGGAATATGGTATGAAGTATGCTTCAACCCGCTTCTACCCAACACACCAAAGACTTATACAGATGCACTATCACCTCCTTTCTTCTGCTGGCCATTCCTCTCCCTGTGCATCCAAGCATCCTTTTAGCTTTTGCCGTTGCCTTTTCTACTTCTTTAGCTACTTTAAGATCATCAGACACAATCATGCCTCGGTCCCGCTCTTCTTTTTTTGGACAGAAATACTTCATCCCCTTTACTATATCGCTCCCTTGGATTGGTGCAGCCCAAAGGCATGACCTTGCATTTTTTAACATTAAATCTCAGCTGCCAAATTCTAGACCATTCTTCAAACTTAGCTAGATCCCTCCTCATGTTATCTATACCTTCCTGGGTGTCTACTCTATTAGAGATTTTGGTAACATCAGCAAAGAGATAAACTTTACCTAACAGCCCTTCCTCAATATCACTAACAAAGAGGTTAAAAAGAATTGGACCAAAGACAGATCTCTGCGGCACACCACAGATATCCTCCTTCTCCTCAGAGTCAGCTGCATTTACCTGTACCCTTTGTTGCCTCCCACTCAACCAATTTCTAACCCAACGGTGGAACGGTGTGAAAGGCTTTACTGAAATCTAAATACACCACATTTAGGGCTCTTCCTTCTTCCAACTCCCTGGTCACCCAGTCAAAGAAATCAATCAGATTTGTCTGACAAGACCTGCCTCTGGTGAATCTATGCTGCCTTGAATCTGTTGGACTCTAGAAAACTCATTATTTTCTCTTTCAACATAACTTCCAAGAATTTACTCACCACCGAGGTTAAACTAACCGGCCTGTAGTTTTCAACCACATCCTTACTTCCACTTTTGTTTTTGTGTAAAGAGACCGCATATGCCTCTCTCTAGTCCTCGGGTACCACTCCCGACTCCAATGAGGCATTGAGAAGGTCAATCAGTGGAGCTGCTAGAATGTCCCCAAGTTCCCTCAGTATTCTTTGGTGTATCCCATCCAGTCTCATTGAATTCCAATTTCTTGCAGTCTCGATATTAGAGTGTTATGACAGATGGAGTCAAATGCTGCCGCTATGTCCAAGAATATCAGTATAAAAACTTGTTTTGGCTCTTCTATCCCTCATATGAGGTTGTACATTAATATGTGAGCAGTCTTTCTACTCTGTGTGCTGGTCTGAACCTATGCTGTTGTGGGGCAAGAAGGTTGTGTTTATCTATGTGTTCCTGAAGCTGTTTATGCACTGCCTTTTCTGTAACTTTTTCTAAGAACAGTAGACTTGAAATAGGTCTATATGAATTTGGATCTGTTCTAGCTGATGTGCAGCTCTTCAATATTGGGTGTATAGAGGTTCTCCTGTGTTGTATGGGCATATGTCCTTGGGTTAGCAATAGTTGTGCTATTCTGAGGAGGAAATGTTATAATTCAGCCCTCGCTATTTTTACTCAACTTACTGGGTATGAGTTAAGTGGGGATGTTTTGGTTTTCAGGCTGTTGATGGCATCTTCCAGGTATTCTATAGTGATGTTGGAGAAGGCTTGTAATATTTGTGGTCTTATTGCTGTTGCCTGGCATCACTGTAGGTGAAGTTTGGTTATTTATCTTGTTCTGGTAAAAGGTGGCTACTGTTTGTGGGCTGCAGTGTTCCAAATTGTGTCATTGTTAGGTGTTTGTATTAACGATTTAACTATTTCAAAGAGTTCTCTTGGCCGGTTAAGGGAACTCATAATGAACTTTGGTGCTAGTCCTTTTTGTTATTGTTGATTGCTTCACAGTATTCACAAAGTTTGTTCATGTATGAGTTTTTATTTGTATGAGTTTTTGAGTTTCTCCATTTGCGCTCCAGTTTTCTTAGTTGAATCTTGATCTGTTTGAGTTCATGTATTGTATATGTACAAGATTGCACTTTGCTTTGGCTTCTTACATTGTGGTGTTTGAGGAGTAGAAGAAACTTGCTCTATGACCTTGATCCAGTTGCTTATAAGCATTTCAAAGTTGCAGATGTTTGTGTGTAGTTGGGGTATTGATTCATTGATGAAGGCTTGACTGTTGAATTTTTGAAGCATCTTGTTATGGGTGATACTGTCTTAGTTGTAGGTATATGAAAGTTGATTGCATAATTTGACCAGAATACAGGTAGCATTTCTGTGGAGGGTGGGTTGGAACCATCAAGTAAGCTGTTCTGGGTGAATATGAGATTGGGGGTATTTCCTTTCTTATGAGCCTAATGACCAACACCAGAAATAAAATAAGTATTAGCAAGTTAGATGCAAAGCATTAATTCGGCAGGCAAAGGGAGAATTTGAAAAGAAGCTTGCTGTGGAAGCAAAAATGCATTGTAGAAACATTTTCAAGTACATTCATAGCAAAAACCTGTGAGAGACAGTTGCACCATTGAATGATAGAAGGGTAAAAGGGGCACTAAGGGAGGACAAGGTCATAGCGGAGAGACTGAATGAATTCTTTGCTTCAGTTTTTACTGAAAAAAATGTAGGGAAGTTACCCATGCCTGAAATGGTATATAAAGATGATGTAGTGGAAGAATTGTAAAACATCCTCCCAGTTTATTGATATTTCTTTCAACTGTTTTGATAAACTGAAGAGTAGCAAATCATCTGGACCGGACAGTATACATCCAAGGGTGTTGAAAGAACTGGAATATAAGATTGTTTACAGATTGTAATAATTGTAGACCTACTATTAGTAATCATCTGTAGCATCTGAGGATCGGTGAGTGGCCAATGTAACTCCAATTTTTAAAAGGGTTCCTGGGTGATCTGACGTCAGTACCAGGCAAAATGGTAGAAATCATTATAAAGAATAAAATTACTTAACATGTAGATAGCATAGTTTAATGGGAGAAAGTCAAAATGGATTTAGCCAAGGAAGGTCTTCTTACTAATCTGTTGTTTTTTGTGTGAATAAACAGGTAGACAAAGGTGAGCCGGTTAATATAGTGCATCTGGATTTTCAGAAAGCATTTGATAAGGTCCCTCATCAGAGACTTTTGGCCAAATTAAAGTCATGGGATTGGAGACAATGTAGTATTGTGGATTAGGAAATGGTTAAAAGATAGAAAGCAGAGAGTAGGATAAATGGCCAATTTTCTCAATGGAGAAAGATGAATAGTGGAGTACCCCAGGAATTTGTGCTGGGCCTGTTGCTTTTTAACATATTCATAAATGATCTGGAAATAGGAATAACGAACAAGATGATCAGATTTGCAGATGATACAAAATTATTCAAAGTTAAAAGACAAGAGGATTGTGAAAAATTGCAAGAGGACTTTGAAAAAATTGAAAGACTGGACATCCAAATGGCAGATGAAATTTAATGTGGACAAGTGCAAAGTTATGTACCTAGGAAAGAACAACCCAAACTATGGTTACATGATGAAACATACCACATTAGAAACCACCACCCAGGAAAAAGATTTAGGTGGCGTCGTGGAAAATAAGTTGAAACCCTCCTCCTAGTATGTATCAGCAGCCAAGAAGACAAATGCTAGGTATCATAGGAAAAGGAATGGAGAATAAAACAAAAAATGCTATAATACCTCTGTATCGTTCCATGGTTAAGACCTCACCTTGAATATTCTGTGCAGTTCTGATCCCCCCATATCTTAAAAAGGATATAGCTGAATTAGAAAAGATACAAAGAGGATTGACAAAAATGGTAAAGGGAATGGAAGGATACCCCTATGAGGAGAGGCTTTAAAGGTTGGGGCTCTTCATCATGGAAAAGAGACTGCTGAGGGGGGATATGATAGAGGTCTATAAATTAATGAATGGAGTGGAACAGGTAAATGTAGATTAGTAGTTTACACCATCAAAAAGTAGAAAGACTATGAGACATGCAATTAACCTATAGTGTAAACCATTTAAGACTAATAAAAGAAAAATATTTATTTACACAACATGTAATCAAACTTGGAATTTGTTACCGGAGGAAATAATAAAAGCTGTTAGTGTAGCTGGGTTTGAAAAAGGTTTGGACGAGTTCCTGGAGGAAAGGTCCATAAACCATTATTACAGAGTACTCAGGAAATCCACTGATTGCCCTGGGATAAGCATTATGGAACCTGTGTGTCTCTTTGGGAAGCTGTCAGGTATTTGTGGCCTGAATTGACCACTGTTGGAAACAGGATCCTTGGCTTGATGGACCTTGGTCTGACACAGTAAGGCATTTCTTATATTCTTATGATTATTTGTTGGAAATCCAGGGTAGTCATGGCTTTATGGAATGATTGTGTATGTTTTTAGGGAGGCTGTAGTAAGGCTAAAATCAACTGAAGTATTGTGGTGAGGTCATGTGTGTCTGAAGATGGTGATCTGTATAGTAGGCATAGGAGGTAGAGCTTGTTCTCTATTAAGAGGATCTCCAGACTACCATTGCTCAGCTGCAAGTTATTAGAAAAGTTTAGGTTTGACTTTGAGATTATTAGTTCACCAAGTCCTCTCCGATTAGCTCCAGGACAGGTAAATATGTCAAATTCCAGGGGTTTCAGTTGTTTTAATAGGATTGTATCAGTATTTGTAGGCCATGATTCTGTTATGAACATGATGTCAAGATTGTTACTAAAGATATAGTCTGATATGACTGGTATTTTGTTATGTACAGAGCGTGCATTGATTAATGTGCATTTTAGACTGTGAAGGTTGGCATGCTGAGCGGTATGTTTGTGCAGTGCTGTGTGGTGAGTCTGTGAGTGTTGTGGGTGATTCTGAAGCCTGTTCTTCTGTATATTGTATCCGGCTTGTTACGGTTGTGGTTATGCATGACTTGTATGTTTTGAGTTTGCGTGATCAGAGATCTTGCTCAGGGTGTTAGTAGGACTGCGAGGGTGCAGTATATTATAGGATATGAGTTCCATTTCTTTCTGGGTGAAGTGTGTGTGTGTGTTCAGCTTTGTTTGATGCTGATAATTCTATCGGCTCTACTGCAGAGTGATGTTTTAGGTGCAATATCCGTTGTTATAAGCACTTACCTTGAAGTTTATGTGAGTGTATGGGTTGCTGGTAGGTGTTCATTGGTTTCTGTTTTCATTCCCCATGTAAGGGCACGTCTAAGGGCCCTTTGGCGTGGGTGCACCTCTGACTGCCCAAATTTAAAAGCTGGTTTGGTGCAGAGTCATGAGCTAGCCTGGGGGGAGGAGCTTACCTCCATAAGGACATAAGATATGCCATACTGGGTCAGACCAAGGTCCATCAAGCCCAGTATCCTCTTTCCAACAGCGGCCAATCTAGGACATAAGTACCTAGAAGTCTTCCCAAAAGACACACAGGTTCCACAATGCTTGTATTGGGTCAAGCAGTGATATCCCAGGTCCCTTCTAATAATGGTTTATGGACCTTGTGATAAGGAAGCTTATCATAGCTCAGGTAGGAGCTATAGAAAAGATGATGTGACTCTGAACAAGCAACCTGTCAGTTCTGGTAGAAGTAAGAAAACAGAGTTTTCACATAAAAGACTACCAGTCCCAGAATGCACCAGGTTTCCAGCAGCCATGAGAGGGGCTGAAGTGAGAAAATGTGTGTGCAATCAAGAGAGCTATGAGGTAATCCCTAAGCACTCATCTCAAAGGGCAGGGCCTGATTCAAGACAGCTGCGCTGTGTTAGGGAGCAGCACACATTAGAACAGGATAAGAGTAGAGCTTATTCTTCAGATAACAGTTTCAGCAAGAGTTTGAAGAACAGCTTCAGCAAAAGCCACGCAGATAGAGAGAGAAGGAAACTCTCTGGAAGGAAGAGAAGAAAGGCCATTGGAAGGTCTGGGAGATTCCAAGGCAGTACTCATACTGGGAGGTATTCCAAAAGCCAGCAGAGTCCATTGGACTGGATTCAGCCAGAGGAATGGAGTGGCAGAGATAGGAATCACCAGTGGCTACCTGGAAGAGAGAAGACTGCATGTGGAAGGGACTTTCAGACCAAGGCCAGAAGGTATGTGAGAGAAGATCCAGTGTCCAGGGATCAAGATTGGAAGGCTGGACATCAGAATTGGATTACATATTGGCCAGGCTATACAGAGAGGAATAATGATAGCAGGAGAGGCTCAGGTATGAACACTGATCCAGACCCTATCTATAATAGAGAATGGCAGCAAGGGAATAAGCATTCTCATGATAGTGCCTTAATGAAAGACTCGTCTGTGCCAATGTATGATAGTGACCATATGCTGATTGATACAGCAGATGAAAATACAGTTTTAAATGGACTGTTCTCTATCTAAATGCTATTGCTAGCTTTCTATGAGCAAACACATCAGCCATCACAAAGAAACCTAACTTTGTTCTTTATTTCCACTGCAAACAGCTCTTAAAGCAGGATTTGGGTTCACACAGTAGCAGCCAGCCAGCTAAAGGCTTACAGCTGGTCAATTGATAGTAATTAAAGCTGCACCTGATTGTGTGTGTGAGCAAGGGAGAATCACTGCTGAGATCTGCATGGAAAATAAGCAGAAGTTAACCTAACCAGCAAAGTTTATTCTTTTCTTTGTGCCTTTGTATTTGGTAATTATTTGCTAAGAAAACATTAGCTAATTGCCTGACAAGCTGAAGGTGGTTTTCTGGTTTACTTTGTGACTTTTTTTGTTATCCATTTAAACACTGCAAGCAAGTAACCTCATTTATAGTGCTATCAAGCATACATGTGCTGGGTGAATTAAACCCCATCAATAAAAGAAGTATTTTATTGATCTTACCACTTGGTTTCACAACTCAAATTATTGTCATCAGCTGTGTTTGGGAGTGAATGAACTACAATACCCACAGTACCTTGCAAGAATCATATGAATATATGCATCGTCAAGATTGTGTAAGTTCTCACCCTAGGCAGCCGTCTGACAACCTTTCCTCCAGGAACTTGTCCAAACCTTTTTTAAACCCAGCTACACTAACGGCTTTTACTACATCCTCCAGTAACAAATTCCAGAATTTGATTACACGTTGAGTAAAAAAATATTTTCTCTTATTAGTCTTAAATAGGTTACCTTGTAGCTTCATTGCATGTCCCCTAGTCTTTCTATAATCTGATGATGTAAACAATCAATTTACGTTTACCCATTTCATTAATTTATAGACCTCTATCATATCTCCTCTCAGCCATCTCTTTTCCAGGTTGAAGAGCCCTAACCTTTTTAGCCTCTCTTCAGAGGGGTATCCTTCTACCCCCTTTACCATTTTTGTGGCTCTTCTCTGTACCTTTTCTAATAATGCTATATCCTTTTTAAGATACGGTGACCAGAACTGCACACAATATTCAAGGTGCAGTCGCACCATGGAACAATACAGAGGCACCTTTCTCCATTGGGAAAATTGGCCATTTAGCCCTACCCTCTGCTTTCTATCTTTTAACCAGTTCTTGATCCACAGTAGTACACTGCCTCCTTCCTATCCCATGACTTTTTAGCTTTGTCAAAAGTCTCTAATGAGGGACCTTGTCAAAGGCTTTCTGAAAGTCCAGATGCACTATATCAACCGACTCACCTTTGTCTACCTGTTTATTCACACCTTCAAAAAAACATAACAGATTAGTAAGACAAGATCTTTCTTGTCTAAAGCCATGTTGGTTGTCTCCCATTAAGCCATACCAATTATAAAAAAAATCCACACTAGTACTTTTTTTTCTCTTTTTTTTCTTTTTCAACCTAAATGCTTCTAACTCTTCACCACCGGTCTCAGATAAACGATACTTGTCTTTCACACCTTACTAATGGGTATGGTAATTCACCCAATGTGGTGTTCGTTTACATCAATGACCGTGATTATTTTCTTAAACAAAGTTTCTTTTTGCTTTCTAAGTATTTCTAAATGTTCTTATCAACTAAAAATTCATTTAAAACCAGAACACAACACCATTCTACTTATCTGAGGCAGAACGGTGCTTGTTCAAAACCCCTTTGACATACGATGAAAATAGAACATCCCATTAAGCCATGACTATCTACATGTTCAGTAATTTTGTTCTTTATGAAGGTTTCTACCATTTTTCCCGGTACTTACATCGGGCTCACTGGTCTGTAGTTTCCTGGATCACCCCTGGAAACACGAGGTCTTGCTGGGCTGCTTTGTTTCAGCTGCAGGGGGAGCTCTTGATTGCACTCAAGGGGGTTCCCGATGAGCAGTTTCTTTTTTTATCACAGCTTAATTTCCTGAAGGAGTTGTGGTTATGCAATACCACAAGTCAGTAATTCCCTAGGTAAATGAATAGCACAGGTTGCTATCAAACTTCGCAAGTTGTGTTATTCCACTCCCTGGGAACATCAGGCAGTTAATGGGAGCCTTTTTTAAGGGAGCCAGTATATTAAAAAAAAAAAAAAAAAGTTAGTGTGGGGGCAAAAGCCCCTTGATTGCAGTTTGACCACGAGTGGTAGTAACACAAGACTCCTTAAGGGTAATGGGCACCATTTTAAATCTGACAGGGGCAGGAACAACTGGATATTGCTCTCACCCTGATACCACTAAGCTACCAGTGACACCTAAAGGTAGGCCCAGAAAGGTTTACAGAGGGTTGGTGGGTTATCAGGTGTGTGATAGAAGCCCAGTGCTGGCAGGACGTAAAATAACGCTAACTTTGACATTTTTCCAGCTGTTCAACACCAGGTGCACTCTTCCATTTGCATAACAAGGTCATAAGATAGGAGACAATGTACTGCTGCTGGTACTACTGATCATTTGTATAGCGCTACAAGGCTACAATCTAGTCAAGACAGACAATATAACAGCTGTGTACCAGGATACATCTAGGGGAATGGTAAGTTAATGAATAGGAGAGTAAGCGGATCAGGATTCAAGAGCAGCCTCGAAGAGGTGAGTTTTCAGGCTGGATATGAAAAGAGTCAGAGATGAAGCCTGCTGTACAGAGTCAGGTAGTTTGTTCCAGGCATAAGGCGCAACAAGATGAAAGGATGAAAGTCTAGAGTTGGCAGTAGAAGGCACAGATAGAAGCGATCTGCAGAAGAATGGAGATCCCGAGGAGGGGTGTAGGGAGAGATAAGAGAGGCAATGTAGAGAGGAGCAGCAGAATGAGTGCACTTATAGGTCAGAAGGAGAAATTTGAACTGGATACAGAAACAGAAAGGGAGCCAATGATGCGACTTGAGAAGAGGCGTTATGAGTATGTTGAGGCTGGTGGAAGATTAGCTGTGCAGCTGAGTTTTAAACAGATTGAAGGGGAGAAAGATGATTCAGAGGGAGACCAGCAAGGAGGAGGTTGCAATAGTCTAGACCAGGGGTCTCAAACACGCGGCCCGCGGGCCGCATGCGGCCCACGAGAGACCTTTGTGCGGCCCGCGATGCAGAGGGAAAAAAACCCCCGGCTTCTGCTGCCGCTGCGTGGCAGCGGCAGAATCAACTGTCCCGCGGCCCCTTCCCATCTGCCCGGCAAAACATCTTCGCAGCTCCATCAGCGGCAGCTTTCAGGGCTGCGAAGAGAGTAGTATTTCCCTCTCGCGGCTCTGTTAAGCCTGCCGGGGCTGATGGGAATTCCCATCAGCCCCGGCAGGCTAACAGAGCCGCGAGAGGGAAATCACTCTTCCCTTCGCGGCTCTGAAAGCTGCCGCTGATGGAGCTGACAGCTGAGGGCTCTGCCGGGCAGACGGGAAGGGGCCGCGGGACAGTTGATTCTGTAATGAGCTTGCCAGGTAAGTCTCCATGCTTGAGGTGGAGGGTGATCCAAGTCTCCGAAAAACTGCGCAACTCAGGCTCGGCCACAGATTTGGTGATTCCCACTATGCAAAGGTTTTTCCGTCTGCCCTGGTTCTCTAAATCATCAATTTTAGTGGCCTGCTGCTCCACGAGTTTCTCCAGTCTCTGAATCATGGCCACTTGGGTAGGATCCATGTCCTCCAGATTAGAGATTCAGTTTGTTACCCCCCCAGACATTCCACTACACTACAGACTGAGAGATCTTGACCATTTGTTTCAACAGTCCCTGGAACCGGCCATCCAGAACCTTAACAACAGCTGCAGGCACTTCTTCTACTATGTTTCCACTCAACTTGGCTGCTCGCGGGCTGGCCGGCATCACCTCCGCCATCTTAGAGTCAGGGGCTTTAAATCTCTTGGAGTGGTCCTTCTTCATTGTTTTGGAGGTCGTGGACCTGGCAAAATGCCACCAGCAGCAGTGGGATTGTGGCAGATGGCTGAGGTAGAAAGTTCAACGGGCTGAAGAACTCAGTTTGAAGGAAGTTTGAGGTGAGGAGGGGGGGTTAGGACTAGTAATGGGGGGGGGGTAGGACTGAAAATGGGGTGATGGGGGGATAGTACTGAAAATGGGGTGATGGGGGTTAGGACTGGTAATGGACAGATGGGGCTTAGGACTGGAGGTGGTCTGATTGGGGGGCTAAGACTGAAAATGGGGTTATGGGGGGGCTAAGAATGAAGATGGGGCGATGGAACGGTTAGGACTGGAAGTGGGCTGTTGGGGGGCTTAGGACTGATAATGGGCTATGGGGGGGGGCTAGAACTGGTAATGGACTGGGGGGGGGGTGCTAGGACTGGAAATGGGCCAAGTAGAAGGGGGAGCTTGAACTGCAAATAGCTGATGGGGACAGGGTCTTGGAATGGAAATGGGCTGAGTGGAAGGGGGCTTGGAATGGAAATGGGCTGATGGGGAGGGGGGCTTGGAAAGGAAATGGGCTGATGGGGAGGGGGGCTTGGAAAGGAAATGGGCTGATGAGGGGGGGGCTATGACTGGAAATGGGCCGAGTAGAAGGGGGAGCTTGAACTGCAAATAGCTGATGGGGACAGGGTCTTGGAATGGAAATGGGCTGAGTGGAAGGGGGCTTGGAATGGAAATGGGCTGATGGGGAGGGGGGCTTGGAAAGGAAATGGGCTGCGAGGGGAGGGAGCTAGGACTGGAAATGGGCTGATGATGCGGGGACTAGAAGGGAGCGGATGCTGGGTGGGGCAGGAGCTAGAAGGGAGTTGATGTTGGGGGACGATTAGAATGGGATGGGGCTGGGAGAGTGAAATGGAGAGGGGAAATATATTTTGTGTGGGAGGGAAGAAAAATCTACAATTGGCCGGGTATTGGGAGAGTAAGTGGGGATTGAGGATGGAGGGGTAAAATTTGAGTGGATGAAATAGGAATGAGGAAAGAGCAAAAGGAGAATGATTAGTATGTTAAAGCAGATGTAGAGAGAATGGAAAAAACTAGGAAAGAAGAAAGGACAAATGGACAGCAGACAATGGAGCGTTAGCAGAAGACACGAAGAAACCAGAAGAAAGTGGCTGGAACAATTGCAACTGAAAAAAAAATGCACAAAAGGTAGAAAAATATCTCTTTATTTTGAATTTATTAACTGAAATATGTCAGTTCTTGGAAATGTGCATTTTTAACGTCTGCACTTTATTTAATACAAGAGGAAATCAATTTATAGTTTTATTTCTACAGTGTTGTACATTCTAAGTTTGGCTTTTGGGGTTCCCAGTTTAATTGTCTTCCTGTTTCTAAATTGTGATTCCTTGTTTGGTGATGGTGTATGTTCTGCATGTGTAACTGAGCTGAGGTATTCTCTTTATGTAATTCCTATTTGACATTGCCACTTGTTCTCTTTCCCGAGTAGGTCATGTATTGTTATTCTCTGAAATGTGTTGATTTAATAATTGCAGTGTTGCCTTTTGATAGTTAGGGTATGGTGCTTTGTGAGTCCTGGTAGTGCTGTTAGGACATGGCAGGTTTGCTATGGGTTCTAAATGAGCAGTGTTTCTAGTAGTTCCTAATGTGCCTGGCGGTTGGCACTGGTTTATAGTAATGTAGAAATCGTTTAGTCTTTCTTTATCCATACACTCATTAAGAGGCATGTTTACTAAAAGTTAGTGTATGGTAACATTATGCAAATATTTATGCAAATGATGCCCTTATGCAAATGAGGCCTGCGTCTTGTGCGGCCCCCGGGTTACTCTACAAGTCCTCATTTGGCCCTCAAAGCAATTTGAGTTTGAGACCCCTGGTCTAGACGATAGGTAAATAAAGAGTGGATAAGTGTCTTAGGATGTTCAGAAAGGAAGAGGCAAATTTTGCTGATATAGAGAAAGAAACAACAGGTTTAGCTATCAGTTTGATGTCATGTAGTGGACTGGGAACTGGTTAAAAGATTAAAAAAATAATAGAGTAGGGTTAAATGGTCAATTTTCTCAATGGAGAAAGGTAACTGGTGGAGTACCGCAGATAATCTTTGCTGAGACTAGTGCTTTTTAACATACATTTTACATTTCCACTCATAAGTAAGGTGCAGATTTGCAGATGACATCACATTATTCAAAGTTGTTAAAGATCATGCAGAGTGTGAGAAATTGCAGGAGAATCGAATGCGACTGGGAAACTGGGTATCCAAATGTCAGATGACTTTTAATCTGTATGACTACAAAGTGATGCACAGAGGTATGTTCCTTTTTATCTGCATGCTTATAAATGGTTGTGTGTTTGCACTAGCCTCTAAGACCTCTTTAAGGCACAAAGGTAGACTTTCATAGCTCAGTATTTTTAGAACGCCCAAGAGGGCTTTAATATGCACACTACTGTTTATTGCATTGGTCTCTCATGCTACAAGGTTCAAATTTAGGAGATAAGAAAATAATTCATTTTCAATCCTTGTAATCCTTCGGTGATACCCTTAAACAGGATGTCACTTATCTGCTAAGAATGGAAATGTGATCACAAACTCATTTCACATAAGCCGCAAATGGCCACCTCTTATATCAACTCAAGAGCCTCACATCAGTGACCCAGTGGTGACATTTTTAACATGTTAGTATGTGGTGTGGTTATTTCCCATAATTCTTTGAAATTCTGAACAGCTCTGTTGTTTATCCCTTCTGTATTTATCCATGAAATCAGGGGGTTTAAAACATTAGCAGAAAATATTTAAATAATCCATAACATAAAACATAGTGAAATATTACATGAATTTTTACTGTTTCTTACAATATACATTTTATAGACATTGATTTTAGTTTTGTTCTAAAAGTTTGAACCAGATTTGTTTATGGCAAAAATAGGACAAGCCCATGAAGTTTGCAGGTAAGGCTGCTTGCATAATTTTGAAATCAAACTTTTTCTGGCAAAAGGCTACAATTTTGTGTGACTTGTGGAAATGATATAACTTCAAATTCCATAGAAACACTTTTGCAAAAAAACAGTTGCCCATTTCTAAACACAGCTTATGGTGCAGATGTTGTTTCTTTTTCATTTTCTTAGTTAAATTTCTGTCCTTCAGGAAGTTGCAGGAAATTGACTCTTTTGCAAAAAAATATGCACATCTGGAAAGTTTCAAATGTTTGCAAGCAAACAGGCCTACAGGAATTTTGATTTCCCCTCTTCTACCTATTTTGCCTTTGGTTACCCAGGAAAGCAATAACAGTGGCCACTAGAGAATTTGCAATAGAGATTGAGCAAAGTATTGAGTAGGCATTATCATCTCCTCAGGTCATCACCTTTCTTAGAGTGATTGCCATATCTGATCTGATATGTTCAGCTTCACTCTTGATTGGCTGATTCCTTGCTTTAGATCTCCCAAAGGCAAACCCTTGGACATGCTGCTGTGTCCAACAGTCCTGTTTCTTAGGAGCAGCTAAGCATTTTTATGAAGAGAGGACAGGGAGGTGAGAGAAAATGTCAATTGTTACTTGCTGTTTTAGATCCCTACTGCACTGAATATAGAGAAGGAATACCAATCATGTATCTGCTGCATAAAGACAGTGCTTTTCATTTCTGTCTTCTTTTAGGGGAACACAGGCAGATTTTAATGTCTAAATGTCTAACTTCATAGGTTATAGTGTGTAAGTTTTTGAATTGTGTGTCATTATTGATGAGAGAAGCATTTTGTAAAAATAGACAGAACAAACTATCAGCTAGAAAGTGCACAACCATTAGACCAGTAGGCGGCTGCCTAGAGTGTCAATGGTCTGGCGTTGCCGCATTGCCACCCGTTGTCACCCCTCTCCAGGACCCACAGTGGTGGCAATGGTCACAAACAGCCCTTCAACCCTTACCTTCAACCCCTAGCACTGCAAGGCTGTTTCCATTTTGCCCCTGCCAAGGCCCGATGCAGACTTTGCAAACAGGAAGTCAGCATCGGGCCTTGGCAGGAGCGTGAGTCGAACAGCCTTGCAGCACTGGAAGCTGAAGGTAAGCACTGCAAGGCTGTTTGTGACGCTGTTGCAGAGAGAGGGAGGCACAAGAGCTGAGGTTTGCCTAGGGCGCCTCATCTCCCTGCAACAGCCCTGCAGCTAGAGCTACTAACGTGCACTAACACCAATAATGTGCATTATTAATAACTAGTTTCCATTGTCAAAGGAAGGCAAGTTCATAAAGAAGCATCTACTTTTCTTATAAAATACCAGCATACGTGGTTGAAAAAGTGGGACGATTTATTTGTGCACCAGTTTTAGAGCTAATGTAAATGCATAGGCTTAGATTTTCCAAAACAAGCGTGAATTATAGTAATTTATACTAGGGGACAGTTTCTCCAAATGGGTTAGTTTTGTGCATGCCATGACAGTCATGAACCTCATTTCTAAGCCAGGATATGTAAAATATGATCTTAGTCTCTCAAATTTACTGCTAATGCTCTGTGTAGTATTTGCATCATGCCAAAGACATGATGGAGTTCTGTAATTCATAAGATGCAACATGTTTAACTAGTTTGTCAAGATGTGCTTGGAAACTCCATTGTGTTCATTCTTAGACACATTGAAACATGATGGCTGAAAAAGATCACATGGCCTGACTAGTCTGCCCTTACATATCAACTACAATAGTCCCCTTTTTACCATTAGAGATCCTCTGTGTTTGTCACATGCTTTTTGGAATTTAGATACTGTCCTCGTGTTCACCACCTCCACTGGGAGAGTATTCCACGCATCTACCACTCTTTCCGCAAAGAAATATTTCTGCATATTACTCCTGAATCTATCCCCTTTCACTCTCATCCTATGTCCCCTCTTAGCAGAGCTTACCTTCAATTGAAAGAGACCCTCCTGTGCATTTATGCCATGGAGGTATTTAAATGTCTTTCTCATATCGCCCCTATCCCTCCTTTCCTCTAAAGTATATATATTAAGATCTTTAAATCTGTCCTCGTATACTAGATAACAAAGACCATGAGCCGTTTTAGTAGCAGCCCTCTGCACCAATTCTAACCTGCTCATATCCTTTTAAAGGTGCAGTTTCCAGAATTGCACACAATACTCCAAATGAGGTCGCACCAGAGACTTATACTAGAGGCATTATCACCTCCTTTTTTCTGTTGGCCATTCCTCTCCCTATACATCCAAGCATCCTTCTGGCTTTTGCAGTCACTTTTTCTAACTGTTTAGCTACTTTAAGATTGTCAGACACAATTATACACAGGTCCAGCTCTTCTTTTACGGACAGAAGTACCTCACCCCCTACACCAGGGGTGGGGAACCCTGGTCCTGGAGAGCCGCAGACCAGTCAGGTTTTCGGGATATCCCTAATGAATATGCATGAGATATATATGCATTAGAGATATCCTGCCAACCTGACTGGTTTGTGGCCCTGCAGGGCTGGATTTGGAGACCCCTGCCTTACACCTCTGTCATTTAAGATTGTGAGTGGGCAAGGTGCAGATGTCCAAGACATCAAAAAGGTTAGATAGAATGTGTCACATTCCTCCTCACTTCTCACCACCACCAAAATATTGTCTATTAGACAACTTTTTGGTGGTGGTGAGAATCGAGGAGGAATGTGACACATTCTATATACCCTTTTGATGTCTAGGACATCTGCACCTTGCCCACTCACAATCTTAAATGACAGAGGTGTAAGGCAGGGGTCTCCAAATCCAGCCCTGCAGGGCCACAAACCAGTCAGGTTGGCAGGATATCTCTAATGCATATATATCTCATGCATATTGTGACATAGTGGGTCCTTCTAGCCCGCTTAATGAAGCTAAAAAGCCAGGAACAAAAGTAGAGCTGAGCTGTAAACAGAAGCACATGGCTCCTGGTTACCGTGGGAACCAAGCAGAAAGGCAAGAGAAACGCGGGTGCTATCATTCAAGGGGTGAATCACAAGGTAATGCAGGACACCTGTTAGGGGGTGGAGTTGAGCACGGCCCCAGAATTCACCCTATTAAGGAAACTTCAGTGGAGCTTATGGAGGTAGGCAGAGAAGGAAATAATGAAGAGTTGGCTGAAGAAGCAGGAAGTGAGGCATATGAGCTGGAGAGAGAAGCTATTGAGAGCTACACTGAAGACAGCTATGCCCAGAGTAAGCCAGAGTCTCTATGGAAAGGAGAGACAGATTCCTTCTTTAGGAGAAAGAAAGAAACCCCGAGGACAGGATATAACAAGGGCACAGGAGATTGTCTGCAATATCCTGGGGAGCACGGGAGAGACAGAAAGCCTAGGAGACAAGTGAAATGCTATGAGCAGGGCTTAGGTTGGGAACCTACAGCTATTCAAAAGCACCAGAGAAAACCTCCACCAGTAAGGCTGAAAGGTAATTAATTACCGTGACTGTTTGTACCCAGAAGGGTGGTGCTGGGAAAAGAATACTGGGCCTGATAGTTTGTGTGAAAGCCAGTTTTTAACCCAAGCATACCGTGTAAAGCCCGGAGCAGTAAGAAAGGGCGTGGCACCAGCAGTGCCGGTTCAAACATTTCCTTATGAGCAGGAGGAATTGATGGACTGTGAACCAGAGTGTATTGATACTGGAGAAGATATAGATATAATGGACTGTACATTATCTCTGGCCAATGGAATAATTTCATTGCGTTGAAAGCCTGCTTGAAAAGAGAGTACAGCACAGATAGCACGTGGAAACAGAGAGCTGTGAGGAAACAGCGTGGTTTTGTTTGAATGTTTGTTTTCACCTTGGTTAATGCTGAAGAAAGCCTTTTTCTGTTAAGGAACTTTTGTTTGTCCAAATACCAGTAAATACCTGGATTGTGTTTTCTGTTCATGGTAAAATCCACCCCGGGAGGGGAAATAAAATCCTTTGGTTGCTTAACCACTTTTTCCACAACTGCTCCTTATTGATCTAGTGAAAAGACTACATTTCCCAAGGGGCATTGCTCCAGGATATGTGAAATAGCTGTTTCAATAGGGAAAAACCCACTCTCTTAACCTCTACTCGGGGGTTTAAGGAGAGCTGGTGACAATATTCATTAGGGATATCCCGAAAACCTGACTGGTCTGCAGCTCTCCAGGACCAGGGTTCCCCACCCCTGCCCTACACTGTACTGTTCCTTTGGATTTCTGCAGCCCAAATGCATGACCCTGCATTTTTTAGCATTAAATTTCAGCTGCCAAATTCTAGACCATTCTTCAAGCTTAGCTAGATCCCTCCTCTGTTACCTACACCTTCCTGGGTGTCTAATCTATAGCAGATTATGGTATCATCCACAAACAAGCAAACCTTACCTGACAGCTCTTCCACAATATCACTAACAAAGATGTTAAAAAGAATCAATCAGACCAAGGACAGATCCCTGTGGCACACCACTGGTAACCACCTCCTCGGAGTGTGCTCCATTTACCTGTATCCTTTGTTGCCTCCCACTTGACCAATTTCTAACCCAATCAGTAATTTTAGGGTCCATCCCTAGGGTGCTTAGTCACCTGTGTGGAATGGTGTCAAAGTTTTTACTGAAATCTAAATACACTACATCTAGGGCTCTTCCTTGCTCCAACTCCCTGGTCACCCAGTCAAAGAAATCAATCATATTTGTCTGACAAGACCTGTCTAGTGAATCCATGCTGCCTTGGATCATGCAATCCATTGGACTCCAGAAAACTCACTATTCTCTCTTTTAGTATCTTTTCCAATAATTTACTAACCACAGGGATTAGACTAACTGGCCTGTAGTTCTTAATGTCATCCTTGCATCCGCTTTTGTATAAAGGGACCACAAGTGTCTTTCTCCAGTGCTCTGGCACCACTTCCAACTTCCAGTCATTGAAAAGGTGGAGCTGCTAGTATCGTTGGATATATTCCATCTAGATCCATGTCTTTGTCTCCTTTAATTTAGCTAGTTCCTTATGAACACAGTCTTCTGAAAATCTTTCGAGATTCCCGTCACTACTTTTCCTATTTGTGGATGTTTTCTGAGGTCCTACTCCTGGACCTTCCTCTGAACGCAGAACAGAAATATTTGTTAAGCAATTCTGTGCTTGTCTCATCAGATTCTGCATATTCCTTCCCCGCACCCTTGAGTCTGCCAATACCACTTTTGCCTTTCATCCTCTCACTAACATATCTGAAAAGTGTCATATGCCTGTATTTTATTGCATTGGCTATTTCTTCTTCTTTCTGTACCTTTACTTTTCTGACTACTTTGCTAGCTTCTCTTACGTTTTTCCAAATATAGATGTCTATCTTCCTCTCTCTGTGATCTCTTGTATTTCATAAAGGTTTCCCTCTTTTTCTTCACATTTTCAGCTACTTTTGAGAACCATAGCAGCATCCTTTTCTTTTTACATTTATTTACCTTTCTAACAAAAAGGTTTGTTGCCCTGAAAATATTCCCTTTCGGTTTTCCCCACTGTTTTTCTACATCCCCCTGCTATTCCCATCCCACTAATGACTCTTTGAGATATTGTCCCATCTTGGAAAAATTAGTTTACCTAAAGTCTAAGACCCTCACATTTGAATGGATTTTAGCAGCCCTAGTCCTAATACTGAACCATGCCATCTGATGATCGCTGGATGTGAGATGATCTCCCACTGTGGCATGAGAAATATTTTTCCCTGTGGTAAGCATTAAGTCTATTATGGCCCCATCATGTGTGGGTTCTGTTACCAGTTGCCTGAATAACTCTCCCTGTAGAGAATCCAGGATCTCCTTACTTCTAGATGACACTGCAGGAGAGATGTGTCAAACCACATCCGGATTATTGAAATTAGTTATCAGTAGCACTTCTCCTTTCATGGCAATACTATGTATGTCTTGTATTAAATCTTTGTCCACTTTAACATCCTATGAGGAGGATCTGTATCTAATGCCAGTGCAAATGGATTTCCCTTTCCCTCTTTCTAGTTTAACGCACAGTTCCTCCTCTTTCTTTTAAGCCATGCAATTCTATAGCTTTAATATTTTTTTATATATAGTGCCACTCCACCTCCCCTTCTTCCTACCCTCTCCTTCCTGAATAAAGTATAGCCCGGTATAATTACATCCCCGTCATGGTTTTGTGTCAACCATGTGTCTATAACCACCATTAAATCCAAGTCCATCTCTTCCATTAAAACCTCAGCATCTGAGATCTTAGTTCCCATGCTATGGGCATTTAGACACACTGCTTTTCAAATATTGCCTCTATTACCCATTTCTACAGAGGTATTTAATGTTTCACTTACCTGGGGACTTTCTTCACCCAAGCCCAATGAATCTAGTTTAAAGCCCTCTTCTGTAGGTTAGACAGTCTGCTGTTGAAAACACTTCAACTCTTCTTGGACAGATGGACACCATCTATTCTCTGCATTCCTTGGAACATCATTCCATGTTCCAGGAAACCAAAACACTCTCAATGACACCATCCACGCAGCCATGCATTAACTTACAGGATGTGAGCTTCTCTGCCTCGGTCTTTACCCTCAACAGGAAGGATTGAAGAGAACACCATCTGAGCACCTATCTCTGACTCAGAGCCATAAGGTCACTTTTGATATGCTCAGAGAGATACCTGGCAGTATCATTTCTGCCGACATGGATGAGCAAAATCAGATAATAGTCAGTAGGCTTGATGTGTCTCAGCAAACTCTCCATAACATTTCAGATTTTGGCACTTGGCAGACAGCACACCTCTCTTGACATCAAATCTGGTCAGCAGATGGAGGCCTCAGTACCCTTCAGAAGAGAGTCACTAATCATGACTTCTCTTAACTTCCTTGTGGTGATTGATTCTGCAACTTTGGAGTGCTCGAACTGTGATTCTTCTCTTTCCTCGGATGTTTCCACCTCCTTCACTTCCAGGGCTGCATACTGGTTCTTCAATTCAAGGGCTGGAGGAGTTGAAATCTTGATACTGTAGGCTCTGGTGACTCATGTCCAACCTTCTTCCTTCTGTAGCCTCTCATCTTCACCTCTTTCGGAGAGCTTGGACGTTTCAAGAAGCATCTGATCAATGAACTTCTCACTGCCTCGAATGCTTCTCAGTCTCACCACCTCTTCCATGACCTCCTCCACTTCTTTCCTGAGAGCCTCAGCATGAAGGCATCTTGTACATGGAACCAGTCCTTCAACTGGCATTGGGATCTCTGCCTGGACAGAGGCAACAGCTTTAGCAATATGATTTTTCCCAGCCATTGTTTAGTTGATGGAGCTTTGGTACCTGTTGAAGTAAAAGAGAGACCTACCAAAGTCCCTACCTGTTCCTCAGCTGTCCTTTAAGAGAAAAAAACAGTTAACCTCTTTTAAGTGTGTTCTAACAGTGCTATTTATGTCTCTGTGTGGAGATAGTTGGGGAGTTGCCCCATAAAGAAAGAATGCTCACATGGGATGGGTGGGTGTCGGGATGGTAAGAAGGGACCTAACACCTGATAAGGACAGTGGCTTCAAAGAGTTAGCTGTGAATGGATAGCTGGAACAAAGACAGTGCACTCTAACTGACAGAGCCTTGCCTAATACGACAAGCAAAAGAGCAAAATTCCCCCTTTGCAGTATAGAAAAAAGACTTGGCTCCTAAAAATGAACCCCAAACCCCTTTAGGAATTAGCTTTTAAAAATGAGCACCAAAACCCCTTTGAGAGCTTTCAGGCAGAGTATTACCTTGCTTTGCAATGGAATCCATTTTCGATCAACAAAGGGTTCCTGGAGTAACAATTTGTATTTCCCACTGTATTTGTGCATTTGCAACTTGTTTTTCCTTGTTTGCTGATCTAATAGTTTGAAGAGGTTTTTTTTCTCTTGTTTTGCAAATTCTATTGCTTCCTTTCCTGGGTGTACTTAGGGATTCTCACTCATCTTGGTTATCTAATAATTTTCTCCACCTCAATCCCAAGTAATCCGCAGCACTCTGATTCTCTTTTAATCATATATCCCCTACTTTGGCTGCATCGATTTCTGACTGCGCCACTTTATTGGTAAATTCTCTCCATTATTTAGGCATTACACTTGACTCAACTTTATCCTCCCATGCTTGTATCTCCTCAGTAGTTCATTGTTTTTTTTTCTTATTGTCAAATTCCCTGAACACATTAGTTATCACTCTTGTCATTTCTAAAATCAACTACTGTAACATTGTCTATCTTAGTCTTCCCCAACAGCAACTCCAACATCTACAGTTAATTCAGAACACTGCCATTCGCATTCTTGCACATGCCTCCTTGTTTGAACATATTGTCCACTATTAATCCACTACCACTGGCTTCCTGTAAAATTCTGTTGTGCACTACATTCCGGTTTGCCCCGTTACCTTGCTGACCTTCTACTGCTTCATTCTACCCATCATATCCTCCGCAGTCTTCATTCCAACCGCTTACACCTACCATGTGCCTCCCAAGCCCATCTGGTTTCCACACACTCCTCTGCTTTTTATTTCATTGCACCCGCCTCTTGGCATTCTCTCCCATCTTCCCTCAGACTCAAATGTTCATATAATAACTTCAAGACCCTACTAAAGACCCATCTCTTCAATACTGCCTTTGACCTGCCAGTTACCTAACCTGACCTGACCTTCTCCTTTGTTTGATTGTATATACTGTCCTGTTTTACTCCCCTCCTCCCCCTCTTCTCTGTTTGATTGTAAATACTGTCCTATCAATGAGATGGAGTTCCTTTCAGATGCTTTTAACCTTTTTAACTTTTAGAAATGTTTTTAATTTTGTAAACCATCCTGTTATACGAAGGGCGGTATAGCAAATGCAAATAAACAAACATTCCTTCTAATCTTTGGAATGCTTAAACATAGAAAAATGATGACAGAAAAAGACCACATGGCCTATCTAGTCTGTCCTTCCATATCAACAACTACAACAGTCCCCTTTTTTCCTTTAGAGATCCTCTGTGTTTGTCCCATGCTTTTTTGAATTCAGATACTGTCCTCATCTCTACCACCTCCACTGGGAAACTATTCCATGGATCCACCACTCTTTCCGTAAAGAAATATTTCTGCATATCACTCCTGAATCTATCCCCTTTCACCCTCATCCCATGTCCCCTCATAGCTTTCAATCGAAAGAGGTATTTAAACGTCTCAATCATATCACCTCTATCCCTCCTTTCCTCTAAGGTGTACATATTAAGCTCCTTAAGCCTGTCCTCATATGCTTTATAATGAAGACCACTAACCATTTTTGTAGCCACTCTCTGTACTGATTACATCACGTTTATATCCTTTTGAAGGTGCGGTCTCCAGAATTGCACACAATACTCCAAATGAGGTCGCACCAAAGACTTATACAGAGGCACTATCACCTCTTTTTTTCTGCTAGCCATTCCTCTCCATATGCACCCAAGCATCCTTCTAGCTTTTGCTGTCGCCTTTCCTACATGTTTAGCTACTTTAAGATCATCAGACACAACCACGCCTAGGTCCCGCTCTTCTTTAGTGGATAAAAGTACTTCACCCCCTATACTATATTGCTCCCTTGGAATGCTGCAGCCCAAATGCATGACCTTGCATTTTTTAACATTAAATCCCAGATGCCAAATTCTAGACCACTCTTCAAGCTTAGCTAGATCCCTCCTCATGTTATCTACACATTCCTGAGTATCATTCCTGAGTATCATTCCTGTTCCACGCGCAGGACCCAAAAGGCAGGCAGAGCTCCGGAGTCTCAATGCATGGATGAGACAATGGTTCAGAGATGAGGGTTTTGGATTTGTTAGGAACTGGGGAACATTCTGGGGAAAGGAGGGGCTCTTTCGAAGGGATGGGCTTCACCTTAACTGGGATGGAACCAGGCTGCTGGCATTAACCTTTAAAAAGGAGATAGAGCAGCTTTTAAACTAGATATTAGGGGAAAGCCGACAGTCGCCCAAGAGCGGATGGTTCGGAAGAATGTATCCTTGAAGGATACTACCAAAAGCAGAGAGGTTCCACAAAAGAGTAAAGTAGCCCAAATGCCCTCAAGTATGGAGCAGACAGAGCTTAAAGAACCCAATTTACCCATGCTTAACAATAGCCAAATTAACATGAATAAAATACATTCTCTAAAATGCTTGTATGCAAATGCTAGAAGTCTAAAGAATAAGATGGGAGAGTTAGAATATATAGCACTAAATGAAAGGTTAGATATGATTGGAATACCAGAGACATGGTGGAAGGAGGACAACCAGTGGGACACTGTGATACCTGGGTACAAACTATATCATAATGATAGAGCTGATCAAATTGGTGGAGAGGTTGCGCTCTATGTTAGAGAGGGCATTGACTCAGAAAGGATTAAATTTTTGCAGGAAACAAAATCTGCTGTAGAATCTATATGGATTGAAATTCCATATAAAAGGGGGAAGGCAATGGCAGTGGGGGTGTACTATCGAGCACCTGGCCAGAATGACCAAATGGATGATGAAATGCTCAAAGAAATCAAGGAAGCTAACAAAAGTTACAGCGCAGTAATAATAATGGGTGATTTCAATTACCCCGGTATCGACTAGGTCAGTGTCACGTCAGGACATGCTAGGGAGATAAAGTTCCTAGATGAAATAAATGACTGCTTCTTGGAGCAGATGGTTCATGAACTGACCAGAGGGGAAGCCATATTAGACCTAGTCCTTAGTGGAACACCAGATCTAGTGCAAGAGATAAGGGTGTTGGGGCCACTTGGCAATAGTGATCATAGCATGATCGCCTTTGATTTAATTAGTGGAGGAGGGATAGTAAGGAAATCCACAGTACTACCTTTTAACTTTCAAAAGGGAGACTATGATAAAATGAGGAAAACAGTTAAGAAAAAACTAAAAGGAGCAGTTGCGAAGGTTAAAGACGTACATCAAGCTTGGGTGTTGTTGAAAAATACTATCTTGGAAGCCCAGACCAGCTGTATTCCACGCTTTAAGAAAAGTGGAAGGAAGTCCAAAAAACTGCCAGCATGGTTTAAAGGTGAGGTCAGAGAAGTTGTTGTTGCCAAAAAAGCATCTTTCAGGAAATGGAAAAACGAGCCAAACGACGAAACCTGGAAACAGCACAAGCACTGGCAAGTCAAATGCAAGGCATTGATAAGGCAGGCAAAGAGAGAATTTGAGAAGAAGCTTGCTGCGGAAGCAAAAACGCGAAATAAAGACCTTTTCAAGTACATTCGTAGCAAAAAACCTGTGAGAGAGTCAGTTGGTCCATTAGATGATAAAGGGGTTAAAGGAGCACTAAGAGGCGACAAGGTGATAGCGGAGAGACTGAATGAATTCTTTGCTTTGGTCTTTACTGAGGAAGATGTAGGGATGTTACCCATGACTGAAGTGGTATTTAAAGGTGCGGAAGAACTGAAGGAAATATCGATACATCGGGAAGATGTCTTACAACTATTAGATAAACTGAAGAGTAGCAAATCACCTGGGCCGGATGGTATACATCCAAGGGTGTTGAAAGAACTGAAATATGAGATTGCAGAACTGCTATCAGTAATCTGTGAACTATCATTAAAATCATCTCTAATACCTGAAGATTGGAGGATCGCCAATGTAACACCAATTTTTAAAAAGGGCTCCAGGGGTGATCCGGGAAACTACAGACCGGTGAGCCTGACGTCAGTACTGGGAAAAATGGTAGAAACAATCATAAAGAATAAAATTACTCAGCATGTAGATAGTCACAACCTAATGGGAGACAGCCAACATGGCTTTAGACAAGGAAGATCTTGTCTTACTAATCTGTTATGTTTTTTTGAAGGAGTGAATAAACAGGTGGACAAAGGTGAGTCGGTTGATATTGTGTATCTGGACTTTCAGAAAGCCTTTGACAAGGTCCCTCATCAGAGACTTTTGGCAAAACTAAAGAGTCATGGGATAGGAGGCAGTGTACTATTGTGGATCAGGAACTGGTTAAAAGATAGAAAGCAGAGGGTAGGGCTAAATGGCCAATTTTCCCAATGGAGAAAGGTGAATATTGGTGTACCCCAGGGATCTGTGCTGGGTCCGCTGCTTTTTGACATATTCATAAATGACCTGGAAAGTGGAATAACGAGTGAGGTTATCAAATTTGCAGATGACACAAAACTATTTAAAGTTGTTAAAACCCAAGAGGATTGTGAAAAATTGCAAGAGGATCTTGATAAATTGGAAGACTGGGCATCAAAATGGCAGATGAAATTTAATGTGGACAAGTGCAAGGTTATGCACCTAGGGAAGAACAACCCAAACTATGGTTACACGAAGCAAGGTTCCACATTAGGAACCACCACCCAGGAAAAAGATTTAGGCGTCATTGTGGATACCATGTTAAAACCCTCGGCCCAGTGTGCAGCGGTGGCCAAGAGAGCAAATAGAATGCTAGGTATGATAAGGAAAGGAATGGAAAATAAAACAAAAGATATTATAATGCCTCTATATCGTTCCATGGTGAGACCACACCTTGAATATTGTGTGCAATTCTGGTCGCCGTATCTTAAAAAGGATATAGCGATTTTAGAAAAGGTACAGAGAAGAGCCACCAAAATGGTAAAGGGGATGGAAGGATACTCCTATGAAGAAAGGCTAAAAAGGTTAGGGCTCTTTAACCTGGAAAAGAGATGGCTGAGGGGAGATATGATAGAAGTCTATAAATTAATGAACGGAGTGGAACGGGTAAACATAGATCAATTGTTTACCTTATCAGAATATAGAAAGACTAGGGGACATGCAATGAAGCTACAGGGTAAACCATTTAAGACTAATAAAAGAAAATATTTTTTCACTCAACGTGTAATCAAACTCTGGAATTTGTTACCGGAGGATGTAGTAAAGGCTGTTAGTGTAGCTGGGTTTAAAAAAGGTTTGGACAAGTTCCTGGAGGAAAGGTCCATAAACCATTATTAAGAAGTGACCGAAGATATCAATGCTTGACCCAGTACAAGCATTGTGGAACTTGTGTCTCTTGGGGAAACTGCTAGGTACATATGACCTAGATTGGCCACTGTTGGAAACAGAATACTGGGCTTGATGGACCTTGGTCTGACCCAGTATGGCATATCTTATGTTCTTATGTTCTTATTGCAGATTTTGGTATCATCTGCAAAGAGGCAAATCTTACCCGACAGTGCTATATCACTAACAAAGATGTTAAAAAGAATCGGATCAAGGACAGATCCCTGGGGCACAACACTGTTAACTTCCTTCTTCTCAAAGCGAGCTCCATTTACATGTACCCTTTGTCGCCTCCCACTCAACCAATTTCTAACTCAAGCAGTAACTTTAGGGTCCATTCCTAGGGTGCTCAGTTTGTTTATAAGTCATCTCTGAGGAATGGTGTCAAAGGCTTTACTGAAATCTAAATACACCACATCTAGGGCTCTCCCTCGGTTCAACTCCCTGGTCACCCAGTCAAAGAAATCAATCAGATTTGTCTGACAAGACCTGCCTCTGGTGAATCCATGCTGCCTCGGATCCTGTAATCCGATGAACTCCAGAAACCTCACTATTTTCTCTTTCAGTAGCATTTCCAATAATTTACTCACCACCGAAGTTAAATTAACTGGCCTGTAGTTTTCAACCACATCCTTACTTCCGTTTTTGTATAAAGGGACCACATGAGCCTCTCTCCAGTCCTTTGGCACCACTCCCGACTCCAAAGAGGTATTGAAAAGGTCAGTCTGTGGAGATGCTAGACCGTCCCCAAGTTCCCTCAGTATTCTAGGGTGTATCCCATCTGCTCACATTGCTTTGTCTACCTTAAGTTTAGCTAGTTTCTCATGAACACAGTCTGTTGAAAATTCTTCAAGATGCCCCTCATTTCTGTTCCTGTTTGTGGGTGTTTTCTGAGGTCCTGCTCTTGGTTCTTCATCTGTGAACACAGAACAGAAATATTTGTTAAGCAATTCTGCTTTATCCTCATCAGCTTCTTCATATTCCTCCCCTTCACCCTTGAGTCTGACAATACCACTTTTGCCCTTCCTCTTCTAACTAACATATCTGAAAAATGTCTTATCCCCCATTGTATTGCATTGGCTATTTCCTCTTCTTTTTGAATCTTTGCTTTCCTGACCACTTTGCTAGCTGCTCTAAGTTTTTCCAAACATAGATGTCTATCTTCCTCTCTGTCATCTCTTGTATTTCATGAAGGCCTCCCTCTTTTTCTTCACCTTTTCAGCTACTTCTTTCGAAAACCATCGCGGTCTCCTTTTACCTTTATTTACCATTTTAACAAAAAGGTTGGTTGCCCTTAAAATATCCCCTTGTCCAGCTTTTGATGATGGAGACAGAGTCTGGACATTTACCCTAACTTTGAGGAGGATTCCCTGATGCAGAAAGCCAATTTGCTGGTCTTTTGAAACATAATATTCTCAAAATTAATCTCCCAACATGAATTTACATATCAAAATCTTTAAAGTAAATAATTCCGCTTTGAATCAATTTGAACCAATTATTGAATCTTATTAAGTTTTGCAAAGCCATTTTGGTATTTAGAAAATATACATTTAAAATGGACCAATGAGGAATTTTGGTGAGTGAATCAAACTTTTACAGGTACTTTCCCTTTCTTATGGTCCTTAAAATATTTTTCTAGTATGCCAATATATGTGAGTATTTTATTAAATAAGCACATACATGCATACTTTACATGCAAGTATTTACACCTGTTTCTGAGCAGGCGTAAATGTCCACAGCTTCAATTGAACCATGATTTCTGGGGGAATTTTATAAAGACACATATATGCCTATAGGGTTTTATATGAGAGGTAGAAAGGCGCTCACTTGGCCTCTTCATCTAGACAGCCTGTTATATAATTACCCTCTAAGGAGGTATTTTTATAAGGTGCACCTTCATTTCTTGCATATTTACATGGTATTTTTGTGGTTTCTTTATATAAATGCCACTTATGTGTGTAATGTAGCCAGTCATTGTTATGAAAGTGTGCATGTTGGACCGATGGCACATCAGTGTGGGTAGAGGCAGAGTTTGGGCAGAGTGTGGGTGAAACACAAATTTATCCATGTAAATCATAAAATACTAGGAACTTATGTAGGTGCAAGCATTTGTACTAGCCATAGAGGCAGTTGTAAGTGCTCACACCTAGTTTAATGTGTGTTTTTGATCACTTAGCCCCTATTTTATAAAGTAAAGTATAAAACAGAATGAAATCTAGACAACCCTTATAAAATTGCCTGCCATAAGAATAATTTTATAAAGTTCATCCTACTCAATATGCATTTTTATGTATTTATTTTATGCCTATTTTATACAGTCAAAGATACACATACTTGACTTTGTCTACCCCATATGCTAGCATTTTATAATGTGCCTTATATTAAAGCACAAAGACTTAAACCAGCCATAGAGCTGGTAAAAACAACAACATCAACTTTTTACAAGTACATACGTAAATTTTTATTTTATAAGTGTAGTAGACTGCAGGGCCAGGGTCCCGGGAGCCGAGTGGTAACCAGGTATCCCGGCAACTGCTGGCCTGCAGAGCACGAGGCAAGTGGTGGGAGAAGGTTGGCAAGGCAACAGGCTGACTGTGGGGTTTGACATCGCCCTGCATGTCGTTACAGGGTGATTTCATTGGTGGCCAGTGAGATGCAGGATGGGGGGACTGGACAGGCTGAGCTCCATGGGGAGATAAGGAAGTCTAGAGCCAAGCTCAAACATATTCGTAGGTGTTGGCAGAACTCTACATCGTCTTCATCCTCTCCTTCATCAGGTACATCATCAGTAGCATCTACGGAGGTGACTCTGGGTGGAGAAAGGGGCGGTGTGCCTACTTTGGTTGGAACCCATTCCTAGAGCTCCAAATACACGCAGAAGTTCTGGCACAAGATTAAGAAGAGGTGGTATATTAATATTTTTTGGCTGCTTGAGGGGCAGAAGCGCTCAGGGAGAGCCAGAAGAAGCAGAAGGATGATGAGAAATCTAGTAGGGTGTGGAAGGTCTCCCATAATACGCTCAATTGGACAAATACCTTTTTGAGATTGGCAAGTGTGTGGGGGCACTATTTCTCAAGGCAATATGGTTCATTCTTAGAGTATGCGGATGCTATATTTGCCGCCTCTCAGACTCACGAAGGGTGGGTTTGGCTAAACTATGATGAGGATTTTAGAGATATGATGGAGATGTACACTTGTCTTGGGGGATGAAGGACATTATTTTTTGGCTCATACAGATATCTGCCAAGCGTGGGTCAGTGGGTGGAGGGGTGACTGGATCCAAGAGTGGACCCTGGTAGCAAGAGTGGGGAACCAATCCTTTTCAGAACATGGCAGCGAGCCTTGTGCCCACCAAGGCAGGGGGCAGGGAATGGAGAACTATGTTGGCACTTCAATAAGTCATCCTGTCCTTTCCCAGACTGCAAGTTCTGGAACACCTGTTCCCTTTGTCATGCCACAACCAAATGCAGCTGAAAAGGTGTGGCGGGGATTCCGCCTGCCAGTAAAGGATGAAGTGATAGTGCAGCTGGACCCCCAACCCCAGTGAGGGTTGAGGCCTTGCGGCCCTGGTTTTTTATGTATGGGGAGCGGGGGGGGGGAGGGTGGTTTTTAAAGGGCTTTGAAAAGGGATTACTCGTTCTCTTTCAAGGAGTTGTGTGGGACATCACAGTGAAAAATGCGGCATCGGTGCTGTGCCTTGTGGAGGTAGTGTGGGAATAAGTAGTGCCGAGTGTGCACTGGGCAGAATCATGAGGCCTTTTGCAGAACCCCCTTTTTGGCCATTTGTCATTTCCTCATTGGCAGATATTGAATCCACTTTTTGGCTTCTCACAGTGCATCCCTCTGCCTTTCCGTTATTGGTTTTCCAATTTGAGAATGGGTATTTTGACAAGTGCATGCCAATGGGTTGCACCATCGCGCGTGCTTATTTTGAATCCTCTAGCAGTTTTTTGCATTGGGTTTTGGTGCAGAAGACAGGTAGACCAGTATAGTGCATTATCTGGACAATTTCCTATTCATGGGATACGATCAATTGGATACTTGCACAACGCTATTAGTGACCTTTTCAGAGATGGCCAAGGAATTTGGTGTGCCTTTGGCAGTGGAGAAGACTTTGTGTCCTGTGATGTGTTTCACCTTTCTGGGGATAGAGCTGGATTCCATAGCCTTAGTGGTGCATTTGCTGCATGAGAATGTGGACAATTGAGAGGTTTGATATCAGTGGTAGGGGCGGCTAGCAAAGTCACGCTGCAGGATTTACAGTCATTAGTTGGTTATCTCAATTTTGCGTGTTGAGTTATTCTGATGGGGAGCCCCTTTTCTAGGCGGTTATCTTTAGTGTTGGCTAGGGTAGTGAAGCCTCATCATATTTGGGTGTCTCAAGGCATATGGGAAGATTTACGAGTCTGTGATGCTTGCTTGGCAGATTACAATGGGTGCACGATCTTGCAGCTGGTTGAAGTGTCCAATTCAGATTTGCAGTTGTTTTCACATGCAGCAGGTAGCCAGGGATTTGGACTGTATCCCCAGGGGGCATAGTAAGCGATTGATAAAGTAGCACACTTTACGGCTGACATGCAGCATCACCTTTTTAGAGCTTTTTCCTATCTTGGTGGCCTTGGTGGTATGGCCTGAGCATTTACAGAAAAGGAGTGTGGGTTTTTGGTGCAACAATGCGGCAGTGGTAGAGACCATCAATTGTCAATCTCCCAAATGTTCATGTGTGGCGGTTCTGATGCGGATGTTTGTACTTTTGTCTCAATGTGACAGCTAGAACTCGTCATGTACCTGATATATTGAATCGCATAGCTGATTCATTGTCTCATTTTCACTTGTCCCAGTTCCATTTAATGCTGCCTGGAGTGGAGGCGGTAGCCACAGCGGTGCCCACGCATCTTTGTCAAATTGGAACCCAGATGTGATGGCATTGTTGCAGTCCTCAGTGGCAACAGTGACCTGGATGTCATACCTTCGAAGATATTGGAAGGTGGGTCACTTTCTCTCAGGTAAGGGTTGGTCTGGAGATCGGGTCCCTGATGAGTGGCTCGGATTGTTTATTGTCCGGGCCAAGGTCATGGGGTGGTCGAAGGCGGTGGTCAGATTGCCTTTAGCAGGTTTTTCCTTTTTCAGTAAAGCGGCGGGCTGGGGCAGTCCTTGGGCTACATTTGTGGTCTGGCATCTGCTCGCAGGCTGGGAGAAGAGGTCCCCTGTGCCATGGGACTGGAAGCACCTGGTATCTCATGATTTGTTAGTCCGCATATGGGTGGCCCTGCCAACAGTCACATCTTTGGCTTACGAGTCCCTGTTGTTGTGGGCAGTGTTTTCACTAGCATTTTTGGAGGTATTTCGGGTTAGTGAGTTAGTTCTATGCTCTGGAAAGGCGGGTGCAGTGGGGGATTTAGAGTGGAAACACATGGTAGTCAGACAGGCACATGTACGCAGATTTCTTACCTGGTCTAAGATGGATCAGGATGGGTGGGAGGAGCTGTGCTCTGTAGGGTGGAGACATTACCTACCTGTCCGGTGCAGAATTTGCAGGCCTACTCCGCACGGCACCCTATAATGGAGGGCTTGCTGTTTGCCTCCGTTGATGCAGTTCCAGTTCACAGTAGTGCTGTGCATGGTTCTGCAGCACTTAGGTTGTGACGAGCAGCAGTTTGCATCCCATTCATTTTGAATAGGGGCTGCTACTAGTGCTGCAGTGGCAGGGCTCGGTGAGGCTATGATTGAACAGATTGGTATGTGGCGTTCCAGCGCTTATGCAGGATATATGCAGCCATAAGACAACTAAAAGCGGGACACGGGTTAAGCAGGGACATAATATGTTTCGACGGGTGTGGGGTAAATGTGAATTAATAGCTTTGTTGTTTTACAGACAGAAGTCCAGGCCCGGAGGAATGGTGGATGCTGGGCCATTCCTTTGTGTACTGGGCAGATGATGGGCCCCTGCGCGACCTTTGGGTCCTCATCTTGGGCTCGCACTAGCTGGAATGGCTGGGCGAACATAGAATGTGGTGGTGTCAGTTGCTGCCGATTGTGTGATATCATGCCAGTCAGTATCATGGCACAATACTGATTCATTTAATACATTTTAGCTGAGAAACAAAAGGAAAGAGAATAAGTAAGGGATCCGAAGATTCCTTAGTACATACTGTACCTAATGGTTCAAAAGCACCATCAGCAAAACAGTACGTATTCATAAAGGACAGAATGATAGATGAATAGACCAATACAACCACATAGCTCAATGGTTACCAGTTTGAGGCCAGCCTGCCTCTGAAAGCATTGGGGGGAGGGGAGGGGAGAAAATGAATTTTGGAATTTTTTAATGTCGTGTTCAGATTAAAAATTATATGAAACCACATAGGAAATATTGTTGATATTTCCCATGTTTCCAACAAATGCACATACCTATGAATTACTTCTATCTATCTACTGCTGTTGTGTTTCCTCTGCCTGCCTTTCTCTGAAGGGTTCAGATTAGCAGAACTCCAGATCTGTTCTTGCTGTCTGTCTTCTGCTGACACTTCATAAGAAAGAATTGGCTGAAGACTTTTGTGCTTATTTTTAAGCCACTGAAATGTTCTGTAATGAACGCACATCCCAAATATGCATGTTTTCTAAAGTTTGCATGTAGCTGCAACCTCTATCAAATCTCATTCCCTGAAAATCTCTCCATGCAAGCCAGTAATATTATGCACAGGCAGGCTGTAGGCACGTAAGGTACTCTTTTGAACATTACTCTCCCTGGGAACAATTTTAAAAGCCATTTATTCAGAAATAATCATTGTAAAATGACCTGTCCAAAAATTGCCTTTATAGAAGCTAATTTTATAACTGCATGCACACATCATAAGAATACCCATAATTTTCCCTGCATGAACCTGCCTAGATTTTCAAAGCAAAAATACGTGCATATTTTTGCTTTAAAAATTAGTTTACAAGTTTCCTTAAAAAATAGCTAAAAAGCACAATCGGGTTTCGCAATAGGGGTTTGTCTACAAACATGTTTATGTTATGGGAATAAAGTTCATGTACAGAATGGAATTTTCAATTCTTTGTATTTTTAATTTTTTCTCCTTTCCTGACCCTAAAAAAAGGGGAACTGCAACGTTCCTGGGCACTTTTGTCATTGGGTACCCGCATAATTGAATTTTCAAAAGAAGAACTATGGGGACCTATTTAACCTCTTCCTTAACTGTTGAGAAGAGTCATAACTCTTTTGGATGGACAGTTAGCCATACCACTTGAGGTGGGATTCATTGCTCTGTCTTATCTGCTATGTTAACTACCTCTACATTAATCTTAAGGCACAATCCCTACCCATTCTTGCCACAAAATACAAATTGGTGTATTAGAGTAAGCTAATTCCTGTGTTAATAACCAACAGTTAACAGACAATGATAACTGTTAATACAGTGCTCTTAACTGCCACATTATTAATGCAGCTAAGTAAATAGATCTCTGCATGTGTAGTTTTCTTTAAAAAAAAAAGAGCCTTCTAGGTTTATAGATTCAAAACTACCCATGAATTTGTAGCTAGATAGGCATCTGGGAGTTGTCCCCATTGTAACAATCACTTAGATGAGATATTTTTGGGAACTCTTCCATGCCTTCTTCTTTTTCTGTTTCATCCCCCCAAAAATATATAATGCAGTTTTACGAATTAGAAACAACAAATCGCATAGAAGTTAAAAAAAAAACCACTTCTTGAAGACCACTAAGTATACTAATTGGACAGCCAGCATATTGATTAGGCTTGGTAAATGTTGGATAGTATGCTTACACATGGTTTCACAGAATATCTGGGGCCAAGAATATTGCAAAAGAAATGTCTTTGGAGTAAGCCTCTAGACCAACAGTCAGTAGGTGCAAAGGCAAAATATCTAGGAAGGGTTTTACACAGAGCTCAAGAACAAACAGGCTTTGGCCCAACAGAAAACAACAACTAAGATCACCAGAAATACAAGACAGTTAAGAGCAAGCTGGAAGACATAATAATTCTTTCTGCAAGACCCTTGCTTTCCAAGACAATGGTTATCAGTGTGAGGCCAAACTGTGACAACAGTGGGGAAGGGGGGGAGGAACAGAATTTGGGGTGTTTGGATTCAAAATTATAAAACAACAAATAAAATATTCATTTGTTTGAAATGACATCATTAATATGTCTTTGAAGTGCTTAATGATACGGTGCTAGCTTATTCAATTGACATCTGCAGATATTATGCCCTATTAGAACATAATTGGTTTCTACCAAAGACTGTCCATAGACTTCCTTGAACCAAGCTATGCATAAAACAATATTTTGTGCATATATATGTAAAAGCTGGTATACCTTATTACTCATGTAATAAGGAACAGTAGAAGTTCCAACAGCCATGAAATTTGTTGATACCCCATATAAAGTTGCATATGTGGCACATTGAAGACAAATTTCCTGATATGGAGTGACACTACAACACCAGACAACATTCTACCGTTTTTAGCTGCCCTCAGTACACCCAGTCAACTATATTAATCCAATAATTATTGTAGCAATAATTAAATGTTGATGTTTAATTTACAGTTTTGATATTTATAGCACATCTTGCTCTTTCCTCCACAGTAAAATATAAGATCCCTTTTACTGAAGCTGATGTAAATGCTCACCACTAGATTTTTCAAAAACACGCACAAACTATAATATTTTCTAATTTATGTGCAGAACTTTGCATTCCACCCATATTCTGGCCCATACATGCCCACAATAAAAGTATGTACAATGGATGCAGTGCATGTACTTACAGAATAGTTATGTGCATATGACTAAAATACTTAGAGTTACACACATAGGCACGTGTGTAAATATAGGCACGACTTAAATACAATTATTCCCTAAGTGCCCAAATTACCATGATGAAACTCTAAAGCTAGTGTGGTAAGTCTCGAGGGTATGCCCAGTGTCTTTCCATGTAGCTACTACACAAAAAAAAAGTCTTTACCATATGTTAACTGTATCAACAGCATGGAAGCACTTAGTAGGCAATATCTGCAGAGGTGATGTTGTTGTTAAGTGCCGTTGAGTCGGTGTTAGCTCCTTGTGACGCTCTGGATAGTTGAGATAAACTTGGTTCAGTCTTCAGCCAAGCGGATCATTATTGATAGAATGCCATCCATAGCTGCTGTTATTGTATTTATCCATCTTATTGCCGGGTCTTCCTCTTTTGCGTTGGCCTTCTACTTTGCCAAGCATGATGTCTTTCTCTAATGATCTCTCTTTGCATGATGTGTCCAAAGTATGAAAGTTGAAGTCTTGTCATCTGAGCTTCTAAGGAAAGTTTAGGTTTGATCTCTAGTACTGATTAGTTTGTTCTTTGGGTAGTCCATGATATATTCAGTATTTGTCGCCAGCACCATAATTCAAAGGCATCAAATTTCTTCCTGTCTATCTTTTTCACTATCCAATTTTGGCATCCATATGACGTTATTGAAAATACCATGGCCTAGACAAGTTGAATCTTTGTATGCAGAGACGATAGCACATGTTAAATTACCATGAGATAATTGCAATGTGTGGGGTACACCCATTTACTACCCAAAGCCCACCTGCCCCCCCATTCTATAATATGCAGTTACTATGTGCATTAGCGTGGGCTATTATGCTAGTACAGTAACAGTTACTGTAGCCGTGTACCAACAGCACAAACTAATTCATGAAGTAAGCTGTTTGCCAAACTTCTGTAAAAATATCTTTTTTTTTTTTTCACAAATTTCACTTCAGGTATTCGGAACAGGAAGTAGTTTTATTATAGGCTTTTTAAATTACTGATTTAAAAAGCAAAATCAGTAAAGTAATAATTGAAAAACAAGCTCCTTTCTCCATCCTAGGTTTCCAAAATCAGTCCTGCAGGCAGCTGATCTAAAATGCATCAGCTGTCACCTGTTCAGTCCCAGTCTGACAATTCAATATACCCCTCATTTTCTGAGAATGGCAGAGCTGAGCCCTGAGTAAACTGCTCCAGTATGCAGACTGTCAGAGTGCTTGGCATATCATTAGCACTGACCTCCATGGCTGCAGTGACAACAGGGAGCATGACAGCCAATTGTCATCGGAGTTAAAATTAATGTACAGGGCACTGAATTCAGTAGTGTGGAAAGCAAGTGACACAAACACTTACTTACTTGATTAACTGTGCAGTTCACTTGAGGATCTCTTGAAAAACAGCAAAAGGTTGTGAATAGACTAATGCCAACATTTACAGATTAATATATTTTCTTTGTTGTTCCATACTTCAACTGCATATTTCATTGTCAAAATATGTCTAGAAAATATTTCAGTGGTGTATAAGAAATGAAGGCCTTGTTTCACCAAATAAAGGCTTGAGGAAAATTTGTGGTCCAAAAATGATTAATTTACACATGGGGAGAGGTGAGGAAAAGAGGCACAAGGATGGAAGAAAAGATGGCAGGCAAATGGAAAGAGGGAAACAAGTTAGATGGTGGAAGAGAGGAAGTAAAAAGAGAAAAGTTAGCCAAGAATGGTAGAAGGACATAATGAGATGGGAGACGAGAGATTAAAGGGGAAAATGAAAGACTGGAAAGTGGTGAGAAAAACTAAGACATTTTTTTTAGATGTATTGTATGCGTGTGCATCTAACACATAACCATGAAGCACTTCATGGAATACTTATTTTTATGTGGACAACTTTGTGTGTGTGTGCTTTTAATCTTCTTACCCACATAGGGTTGACTTATGCAGTATAACTATTTTTAACCATTTATCAGGAAGTGGAAGTGTGGATGTTCATAACAATCTAACCACCTCACAACATAGTTAAGTGACAAGATTGGACCCTTTTAAAATGTACTGGCTCTGAATAGCTAAATTTAGCCATTCGAAAACATTGTTAGCACTGGGTAGTGTTAAGCTGAGGGAACAAAATTACAGGATGGCATTGATTTTCAGTACTAACAAACTAATATCAAGCCATTCCTGGCGATAGAGCTAGTTACTCCCAAGTCCCACAGACAGCACCGGTTGGAGAAGGCCTCTCATAAACTAACTATGGGGGCAGTTGTAGAGGAGGGCTCAGAGACCGGAGAATCCCCTGAAAGGCCTATAGCTAGCCCTTGAGAGACCCCACCTACTCAACTGGGAAAGCCCGAGTATGGGATCAGTCCATCTGAGCGGAGGAGCATGCAGAGTCTAAGTCAGCAAAAAAGAACCCAAGAGATGAGAAACCCCATCATGGTCCTAATGTGAAAAACTATGTACTCCAGATGCAGAAGCGATTAAAGGAAGCTGGAGAATCAGTGAGACCATACCTAGGGGAGACACAGAGGCCCTGGGCCAGTGCCTATCAGCAAGAGACAGTACAGTGGAATTTTCAACCTGGTGACAGAGTCCTGGTTTTCTACCCCACATGGGGGGGGGGGAGCTCTCCTCTACATGGTAAGGCCCCTATGAGGTGATAGAGCTAGTGGGACCTACTCACTGCAAGATTGCACAGCCGGACAAAAGGAGGAGAGTCACAGTCTACCCGGTGACCCAGCTAAAGAAATGGACTCCTGTCCTGGCTACAACCGTCCAAGGAGAAGAGCGTGAACCCAAAGTGCAGTTACCTTCAAACGCAGACCAGGTTCTGTTTAGAGAAGCAATCTCAAATACTCAGAAGCGGAATTTGACTTGCCGGGTACAGCAGAAAGAAGATTGGTTTTCCTATGTTTTGGGATGTACCCATTTTACCTTCCATTGTATTATTAAGGGTCTGTGAGTACTGAACACCCCATCCCCACAGGGAAAGTCCCCAGCCAAGCCTAGCACAACTGAGGTATTGCACTATAAACCCCTGTCTCTTTATGAAGAAAGGCTGGAGAATGCCTGGGAAGGGTGTGGCCAGACTCCAGGCTTTAGCCCAGGAAGCAAGGGACCTGGAGGGAGGGAGAGGGAGAGAGAGAGGGAGCCTGGAGTTCTCTGGAATATGCAGTGACCAGTTACATTTGAAAGCGAGACAGTTGAAAAGGTAGGAACTATGGTTTATTTGATCGGTGCCTTCAGCCTCGATGTGAGACTTCTACCTGGAGGACTCTTAAGCTATAGAGAGTTGCTGTTTGCTTTATTTATGGCTATGCTGCCCTGCTGCTAAAGACTGAAAAAGTACTACCAAGTTGTGCCTCAGAGTGAAGGGACTCTGGGGAAGAAGCAGTTTCTTCTTACCTTAGAACTGTCTGTGCTGGAACAGCATTCTCTCACCCAGCAGAACAGGACTGCTAAGACTGATTAAGGAACTGTTACAGCTGATGAAAGCCTGGAGCAAGTGTGTGTCTGTAACACTACATGTATTGCAGGCTGAAGAAGGGCCAGGGCACTTTGCTTGGGTGTTTATCCTGAAAATAAAGTGTGTTTTCTTTAAACCTCCTACTTGCTGTAGAATCTTGTATCGTTGCTCTACCACAGTATACCACACCAATGTAACACCAATTTTTAAAAAGGGTTCAAGGGGTGATCCGGGAAACTGCAGACCAGTAAGTCTGACGTCGGTACTGGACAAAATGGTAAAAACCATTATAAAGAACAAAACTGCTGAACATATAGGTAGTCATAGTTTAATGGGAGAAAGCCATCATGGATTTAGCCAAGGAAGGTCTTGTCTTACTAATCTGTTATGATTTTTTGAAGGTGTGAATAAGCAGGTAGACAAAGGTGAGCCAGTCAATATAGTGTATCTGGATTTTCAGAAAGCCTTTGAGAATGACCCTCATGAGAGATGCTTGGTGAAATTAAAAAGTCATGGGATAAGAGGCAGTCTGCTATTGTGTATCATGAACTGGTTAAAAGACAGAAAGCAGGAAGTAGGACTAAATGGCCAACATTCTGAATGCAGAAAGGACCTGGGAAATCCACTGTTTGCCATGGGATAAGCATTGCGGAACCTGAGTATCTTTTTGGGAACCATTGTAGGAAACAGGATATTGGACTTGTTGGACCTTGGTCTGACCCAGCATGGCATATCTTATGTTCTTATATGTTAATGAATTCCAGAGTTTGATTACGTGTTGAGTGAAAAAATGTTTTCTCGGATTAGTCTTAAATATACTACATTGTAGGTTCATTGCGTGTCAACAACCAATCTACATTTACCCATTTCACTCCATTCATTATTTTATAGACCTCAACACAACATATTGCCATGAAAACATTCACTTTCCACTGCTTCTAGAGACTGGTATCTCTAAAACGTCCCATTGATTTATGCCTCAAGTAATAGTTGCATCTATGAAAAGTTCTGGTCAACAACGACCAATACCCCTGACACCAAACTTCTTTCAATAAGGAGGAATTCCTCCTACACCAACTTCTAAATATCTTGGAAACTTTCTTAAATACTGCATATCATTTTGAGGTGACTTTCTTAGGAAGATAGGGATGGGATGGTGATTTCATTAAAATGAGTTACGCTTTATAAAATTGTCTGTCCTATGTGTAGGTAGTTATTTATTTTATTTATTTAACAGGTTTTCTATACCGCCTTTTCCTTCAATCAAAGTGGTGTACACTGTACTACAAGGACATACAAAGGCAGGGAGAGAGACATGCAGGGACCAAAGTGGTAGACAATGGGTCTACATAGAACATAGTTATCCCTGTACAGCGTGTGCGTGTGTACAACTTAATGTTTATGCTTTATTGCATTTGATTATAAGCCTTTCAAGGTGCATTATGATGGGATACAATTTTAAATAAAATCATAAACATGAGACTAATGCCATTTAATTTATAAATAAAGTCAAAATTAAAAGAATCAAAGAGCAATTTAGCTCGATAATATTAAAACAAAAAAATAGAAAAAAGAAATCAAGTAATTGGAGAAAATCAAAAAAAGAAGAAAGATAATATAATGCAAAAGTGAGTGAAAAAAGTTGGAGAAAAAGAGAAAAAGAATATTATGCAGAATGACCACAGCCTCAGTCTTTCATCTGTCCAGTACATCACCAAATTCCAGTTCAAAGTAATAGGCCTTAAGGTATTTTTAAAATCTTCCCAGAGAGGTTTCCAGTCTTAAATATCATGACAGTATATTCCAGAGGGTGGGAGCCAAATTAAAAAATATATATAAAGCTGATTGGCAAGTTGTTTCATAATGGACTAGGAACTACAAGCAAATTTTCACTTTGAGGGCACAGAACCCTAGATGAACTATATGGAACTAGTAAATCTAGTAGGTATTCTGGGATATCTTTATGAAATGTTTTGAAGGTCAAACTTAATTTCTTAAATTAAATGCAATATGTTCAGGGAGCCAATGATCTATAATAAGTAGTGGAGTGACATGATCAATTTTGTATTTCTTATGAAGTAACTGGTGCAGTGTTTTGCAATAGTTGGAGGCTTTTTATAGTGGCAACTTTGAGGTCATTATAGAACAATTTAAAATAATGAATTTGCATCAAAGCTGATACATAGATTAATGATCAAAGATCCTTAATACCCAAATAGATCAAATACTACATATCTGCCACAAAGCAAACTGCAGAGATTTGGGCAGAAAAACTTAGTTCTGAATCAGAAAGACTGCCCAGAATCATGTGTTTTTCTGAAGTGTCAGAAATTTAGCTTAAAGATTTGAAGCACTGTCTGGCTTTTCACATGTTCACCAGATCCACATAGTGTTAAAACTTCAGAGGGTTTAGTTTTAATTTATTAGCTGTAAACTAGTGTTCTACAGCGACTGGACAGGAGGGGTCAGGTGAATTAGGGTCAATTCAAGCCAACAATTGAATGTCGTCTGTATAATAATAGCCAAGGACTCTAAATGATTGAATTAATGTAGCATAAGAACATAAGATGCAACCATACTGGGTCAGACCAAGGTCCATCAAACCCAGTATCCCGTTTCCAGCAGTGGCCAATCTAGGTCACAAGTACCTAGCAGTTTCTACAAAAGACACAGGTTCCACAATGCTTGTATTGGGGAAAGCAGTGGATTTCCTGGGTCCCCTTTAATAATGGTTTATGGACCTTTCCTCCAGTAAGCAGATTGATGAAAATATTAAATAAAAGCGGAGCAAGAGTTGAATCTCGAGGTACTCCACAGTTAAACTGGTGTGAAACAAATGAATGAGACTCAGTCTTCTGAATGTACAATCGATTAGGTAAGATAACAGCCAGGTTATAACCTGACCACCAACCCCATTTGAGGACAGACGTGAGAATAAGAGCTGATGGTCTACAGTACAACATCAAGAGTAATTTTGTAAACCTCCGTACAGGCAACGTGCATATCTATATGTGTATATTTGCCCTATTTTATAGTCATGCATGCATGTGTCTCACTTTATAAAATAGCAGTGCACTGACGTGCATGCCCTAGACATGGCTGTTACGCTTGCGCTAGAGCAGGTGTAGCTGGCCATGCGTAGATCGGCACAGGGACGCATATATGCCATTGTATTCTATCACATACACAATCCTTTGAGTCACATCTACCCTTTGCTCACACTTCACCTCCGTGCACATCCCTATCACATATATGTACAATGCGTACTTCCATGCATGCTTACACAACCAGCCAAAGCACATGTAGACATGCTCGTTGATGCACACAAGTCCTGTAAAATAAGGACTTGCACGTATCTTTCTAAGGCACCTTTATAAAATCAATCCCAAATGCTAGCCAGTTTGAGGCATTCTGCTGGCAGGGTTTACTCTTAAACACACACTTTTTTGTTTTCAAATGCATGTGCATGTTTTATGTCAGAAAAATTATGTTCACCAAATATCAGGTGTAAATATGTACCAGAGTTTTCCCAGGTAATTTTGAAACAGAAAATGCAGGCATACCTTTGCTCTGAAAATCTGGTGGAGGCCATAGTGAAGAGTACATCTGTACTTTCAGTAAGGTGCGAATATATAAAATTACTTCCTAAAATGGATGAACTTTGAAAGACTTTAGTAGGTGATACTACTGCATAAGTGGCAAATAGATCGAATGGAAAAAATATATAGCTGTTTGCTATTCATTGCTTAATATTAAATCAAGGTGACCATAGTTAAATCCTTCAGATCTTTAAAGAAATAGGACTGGTAAGACAGGTATAATGCAGTGGATGTTATAAATGTTGTTAAATTTAGGGGTATGCTTACTAAAGAGCGATAAGAGAGCAAAGGTGCCGTTAAGGGGCGTTATCGGTGCCCATGAGTGGTTAACACCACAGAAAGCGCTGATAATGCTAGATTAATGTGCAGAAGCTGGACCCGTAGCATTAAAGCAACAGGACGTGGAAAGTGGGCATTAATGGGATGGAGACTGGGTGTTAGCTCCTTTAACGCTGGTTTGTGTTACCGTGCATTAGAGCTCCTAGTGCTGGGAACTCAAACGCCATCTGACAGCTCATGGTAAGGGCTATTTCTGAGGGGGAGAGAGCCTATTTAAATGTATGCATGTGCTCTACCCACTGTAGTTTTCAAATTAGTGATAGCAGTGCTCCATTGTCAGGCTGTGATGGCTGGTATGACTCTACTGTGACGGTGACAGCACATATGCATGCTGCCGCAGTCAAAAAAGAGTCAGACTATCCCCACTGCCACCATGCTGCCATGTCAGCATTGTGTGAGGGTGGGGGTGGTGGCCTGCTGCAGAAGAAATCTGTGTCCTGGCCCTATGTGTCAGGTGCAACACTGCAGTTGCCACTGTCAGTGGGATGGCAAGCATGTTGGCAGCAGGTACAGTGGAGCACATGGTGATCCCTCCCTTCTGAGGTCTAAGGTAGCAGCACACGTGCCCACATCCCCTGGTGTAGGGGGACAGGAGTGGCATGGTGTGACTAGCTGCATGTTTGCTACTTCAATAAGGCTGTCTGCAGCACTGAAGTGGTGGCTGTGCCACGATGGCAGGGAGGGAGGGAGGGATTGGTCGGCATGCTGTCTGCCATGATCGGTGAACCCTGGCACCCAGCTAGTTTGCCGAGTGGATGGGCTGGCCCTGGGATCAGGATGCCCCCCTACCTGCACATATTGAGTGGCTATATCCATGTGGGGGAAAAAATATGTCACTGAGGAAGGAATACTATGCAACATAGCAGCCCATGTCAGAGGAAAAATGACAACCCTGCTTCCTCACCTACCAAATTAATGAACGGAGTGGAACGGGTAAACGTAGATCGATTGTTTACGTTATCAGAATATAGAAAGACTAGGGAACATGCAATGAAGCTACAGGGTAAACTATCTAAGACTAGAAAAAGACCACATGGCCTATCTAGTCTGTCCTTCCATATCAACAACTACAACAGTCCACTTTTTACCTTTAGAGATCCTCTGTGTTGGTCCCATGCTTTTTTGAATTCAGTTACTGTCCTCATCTCTACCACCTCCACTGGGAGACTATTCCATGGATACACTACTCTTTCCGTAAAGAAATATTTCCGCATATCACTCCTGAATCTATCTCCCTTCACCCTCATCCCATGTCCCCTCGTAGCAGAACTTGCTTTCAATTGAAAGAGGCTCTCTCCCTGAACTAATAAGAGAAAATATTTTTTCACTCAACGTGTAATCAAACTCTGGAATTTGTTACCGGAGGATGTAGTAAAGGTTGTTAGTGTAGCTGAGTTTAAAAAAGGTTTGGGCAAGTTCCTGGAGGAAAGGTCCATAAACCCTATTAAGAAGGTACCTGGGATATCAATGCTTGACCCAATACAAGCATTGTGGAACCTGTGTCTTTTGGGGAAACTGCTTGGTACGTATGACCTAGATTGGCCACTGTTGGAAACAGGATATTGGGATTGATGGACCTTGGTGTGACCCAGTATGGCATATCTTATGTCCTTATGACTATAATCTGTGCATGAACCAGTGACCCCTCCATAACTAAGTACTCAGTCAGTTATAACCATCTGAGCCACATTTTAATCTAAAATAGCTATTGTTGTCTGCAAAATATGAGATTATTCCATGACTGCCCCACAAGCACAGGAAATGGGTACATTGGTCATTCTGCTAGGACACCCATGTTCCGGAATGTGTGTGTTCATGTATCATGGCCTGCTCCTTTGACTGGACAGATCACATATATAAGACATAAATGTCAGTTGAACTAGCAGCATAGCAAAGCAGTGCAACATACAGCCCTACACCTGCCGAACATATCTTGTCAGACAAGTATGGCACAGATCCTGCAGAGATCTAAATAGACAGGCATGCCCCAACTCATGCCCTTATGCATCCTGACAATGACCACATATATACCCATGGATTGATGAACCCACAGAGCTGCTCTGTGGCTCCAAACAAATGGCCAGTGTGTGTATGAGAGAAGGGTCAGTGGTTCAAGACCAGCCTGTGGATCAGGAATGGTATGTCCAGGTATGTTAACTTTATTCTAAGTTAGCAGAACTGTATCATCATATGCAACCTTCAACATTTCATCCAGTATGAGTCCAGACACTCAGCTGCCACACTAAGAAGCTGCACCACCCATGGCTGGCTGGGAGAGCATGCTAATAGCACCAGCATACTGAGCAGGTGTTGACAGCTCTCGAGCATTGCAGAGCATGCTAATAGCACCTACACACTGAGCAGGCATTGACAATGGTGGAGCATCAAAGGAGGCTTAAGGGACAGGTAAGAATGCCAACCTGCACCACCTTTGGACAGTGGGGTCATATGTGTGTGTGTTTGTGTGCCTCCAGAGGACTGTGAGCAGAAGCAATGCACTGTGCATGCATGTGGTGCCCAAGTGTTATGACTGTGCATACAACATGCTGCAGATCAGCTATTCAGCTTGGCATCTTGGTTATGCAATAAACCCCGCTGGTCATATAAACCCAAATATAAGCAGCACAAATGCAAAATACTTAGTTCAATAATTCTCAGAGTACTTAGCTTGGCCTCTTGGTTGCTCTGCTAGTCGTCAAAGCCCCGGCACCGGGTGTTTCGCCCTTCATGGCTTCTTCAGGGAGCCTGACAGATGAATTGCCAACACTTCAAGCAAAAGTGAAAGGCAGCAGCACAATAGAAATCGGCGATGCTCATGCAAACATAATACTCAAAAATAAAAAATACCAACTCTACTGAAGATTCACAGGAACAGAAAAAGCCAGCCAAATAAACAGCAGCACTGCTCAGCTGACAACAATACAATTCAGCATCAAGACAAGAGACGCTGTGCATGCACGGCTTAAGAACATCTCCTGCTGATGTCAGGAGTTTCCCCACACCCCCAGTCATGTAAAAAGCAGCTCCAAAAACTATGAACACACCAAAAACCGACAATCATCGTAGTGTAGAAAAATAATCGTTATATAGAAAAATAACAGCACTGGGAGACCAGCAAGGAGTTACACTGTTTAGTTATTACTCAGCAGTTACCCTCCTTCTATGGCATAGATTGGGACAAGACACTAGTTTGAACTGAACAATGCTGAATTTTTCTTCTTAACACTCTTGAACCTAAAGGACTTAATGGCTATTTAGATTGGAAAACCTGTTTCTGATTTTTTACTTTCTGGTCTGGGTGGGTTGGTTGGATTTCTATCAATGCATTGTTTTGTTTTATTTCCTTTTTCTCCATTTCCAACATTGGAGTCAGTGCTGTTATTTTTCTATATAATGATTATTTTTCTACGCTATGATTATTGTCAGTTTTTGGTGTGTTCATAGCTTTTGGAGCTGCTTTTTAGATGACTGGGGGTATGGGGCAACTCCTGATGTCAGCAGGAGATGTTCTTAAGACAAATGATAGGTAGAAAACATATAACTGACCACACAGGTTTATCAAATGTACAATGAGTACACATAAACTCCATATCCAACTCCAACTCCAAATAATATGTGTACACAACTGCCCATTGCTCCTGTCAGGATGTATGAGCCATCAGTTAGATGCCTTCAGCCCAGCAATGCAGTTTTAAATGGTTCCTCTATGAACTGTGCATTTCAGACAACCAACAGTGATGCTCATGTTTCTTCATACATGATGGAGCAACATAGCAGGTGTAATTGTGGTCAGACATGATACACTCAGTGATTGCTATTTCTTGCTGCAAACAAGTCCTGGCCCCCTACAAAGATGCAACTCTGATCATTGTATGCATGTAGTCTTGAAGGACTAGAAGAAGGGACTGCTACCTCTGGAAAGAGATCTGAAATTGTGAGTATATACTTCTGGGAATTTTCTGAAAGGACTTCTTTGTATTAAAGCTAATTAATCTGTAAACCCAGTGTTTTTATTAAATCAGTCAGGGCCTAGTAGCAGCAGTTTAAGTTTAAATTTAAAACAGAGAAGAGAACTTCTGGTTACATTCCATACCCAGCAGAGAGCTTGTAGTTTAAATTTAATAGTCACTCGGGGCCTATTATCAGCAAAGTACTTTTAGTTTAAATTTAAAACACAGAAGAGAGCTTTCTGGTTAAATTTGGAACCCAGCAGAGAGCTTGTCATTTAAATTTAATACTCACTCAGGGCCTAGTATCAGCAAAGTACTTTTAGTTTAAATTTAAAACACAGAAGAGAGCTTTCTGGTTAAATTTAGAACCCAGCAGAGAGCTTGTAGTTTAAATTTCATAATAAGTCAGAGACTAGTAGCAGCAAAGAGCTGTAATTTAAATCAAATCAGAATAAAAGCCCTCTTTTAATAAGTGTTATTTCCCTCCCTCCCTCCCCAACACCCACCCACCCCTGGGATAATCGTAGCTTTATAGGTACTTACACATCTTAAAGGAAAGGAGGTGCTCTCAGGCGAAGCTCATTATCCAAATCAGTCATACACTAAGGACCTGAGATTAATTAAGCTCCAGGTGAACAAGGTATATTAAATGTATTAGGTACAGTTTTATTAGTATAAATATCCATAGCAACCCTTAATAAGTAAAAAACTTAAAGATCTAAACACAAGCTTAAAACTAAGATGCAAACAGCAGTCCAGCAGCAAGATGGGGACTTTCCAGTCTTTTGCATTGAGTGTCACATGTATGATTTTCTCCCAGTTGGTGAGAGGTCTTACATGTGCACTAGGTGCAAGGAGCTTTTAAACTAGATAATAGGGGAAAGCCGACAGTCGCCCAAGAGCGCATGGTTCGGAAGAATGTATCCTTGAAGGATACTACAAAAAGCAGAGAGGTTCCAAAAAAGAGTAAAGTAGCCCAAATGCCCTCGAGTATGAGCAGACAGAACTTAAAGATCCCAAATTACCCATGTCTACCAATAGCCAAATTAATAAGAATAAAATACAGTCTCTAAAATGCTTGTATGCAAATGCTAGAAGTCTACAAAACAAGATGGGAGAGTTAGAATATATAGCACTAAACGAGAGGTTAGATATGATTGGAATATCAGAGACATGGTGGAAGGAGGACAACCAGTGGGACACTGTGATACCTGGGTACAAACTATATCGAAATGATAGAGCTGATCAAATTGGTGGAGGGGTTGCGCTCTATGTTAGAGAGGGCATTGAGTCAGAAGGGATTAAAGTTTTGCAAGAAACAAAATTTGCTGTAGAATCTCTATGGATTGAAATTCCATGTAAAAAGGGGAAGGCGATGGCAGTGGGGGTGTACTATCGTCCGCCTGGCCAGAATGAACAAATGGATGATGAAATGCTCAAAGAAATCAAGGAAGCTAGCAAAAGTTACAGTGCAGTAATAATAATGGGTGATTTCAATTACCCCGGCATCGACTGGGTCAGTGTCACGTCAGGACATGCTAGGGAGATAAAGTTCCTAGATGAAATAAATGACTGCTTCTTGGAGCAGCTGGTTCATGAACCGACCAGAGGGGAAGCAATATTAGACCTAGTCCTTAGTGGAACACCAGATGTAGTGCAAGAGATAAGGGTGTTGGGGCCACTTGGCAATAGTGATCATAGCATGATCGCCTTTGATTTAATTAGTGGAGGAGGGATAGTAAAGAAATCCACAGTACTACCCTTTAACTTTCGAAAGGGAGACTATGATAGAATGAGGAAAACAGTTAAGAAAAAACTAAAAGGAGCAGTTGCAAAGGTTAAAGACGTACATCAAGCTTGGGTGTTGTTGAAAAATACTATCTTGGAAGCCCAGACCAGCTGTATTCCACGCTTTAAGAAAAGTGGAAGGAAGTCCAAAAAATTGCCAGCATGGTTTAAAGCTGAGGTCAGAGAGGCTGTTGTTGCCAAAAAAGCATCTTTCAAGAAATGGAAAAAAGAGCCAAATGATGAAACCTGGAAACAGCACAAGCACTGGCAAGTCAAATGCAAGGCATTGATAAGGCAGGCAAAGAGAGAATTTGAGAAGAAGCTTGCTGCGGAAGCAAAAACGCGAAATAAAGACCTTTTCAAGTACATTCGTAGCAAAAAACCCGTGAGAGAGTCAGTTGGTCCATTAGATGATAAAGGGGTTAAAGGAGCACTAAGAGGCGACAAGGCGATAGCGGAGAGACTGAATGAATTCTTTGCTTCGATCTTTACTGAGGAAGATGTAGGGATGTTACCCACGACTGAAGTGGTATTTAAAGGTGTGGAAGAATTGAAGGAAATATCGATACATCGGGAAGATGTCTTACAACTATTAGATAAACTGAAGAGTAGCAAATCACCTGGGCCGGATGGTATACATCCAAGGGTGTTGAAAGAACTGAAATTTGAGATTGCAGACCGGCTATCAGTAATCTGTGAACTATCATTAAAATCATCTCTAATACCTGAGGATTGGAGGATCGCCAATGTAACACCAATTTTTAAAAAGGGTTCGAGGGGTGATCCGGGAAACTACAGACCGGTGAGCCTGACATCAGTACCGGGAAAAATGGTAGAAACCATCATAAAGAATAAAATTACTCAGCATATAGATAGTCATGACCTAATGGGAGACAGCCAACATGGCTTTAGACAAGGAAGATCTTGTCTTACTAATCTGTTATGTTTTTTTGAAGGAGTGAATAAACAGGTGGACAAAGGTGAGTCGGTTGATATTGTGTATCTGGACTTTCAGAAAGCCTTTGACAAGGTCCCTCATGAGAGACTTTTGGCAAAACTAAAGAGTCATGGGATAGGAGGCAGTGTACTACTGTGGATCAGGAACTGGTTAAAAGATAGAAAGCAGAGGGTAGGGCTAAATGGCCAATTTTCCCAATGGAGAAAGGTGAATAGTGGTGTACCCCAGGGATCTGTGCTGGGTCCGCTGCTTTTTGACATATTCATAAATGACCTGGAAAGTGGAATAACGAGTGAGGTTATCAAATTTGCTGATGACACAAAACTATTTAAAGTTGTTAAAACCCAGGAGGATTGTGGAAAATTGCAAGAGGATCTTGATAAATTGGAAGACTGGGCATCAAAATGGCAGATGAAATTTAATGTGGAGAAGTGCAAGGTTATGCACCTAGGGAAGAACAACCCAAACTATGGTTACACGATGCAAGGTTCCACATTAGGAACCACCACCCAAGAAAAAGATTTAGGCGTCCTTGTGGATACCATGTTAAAACCCTCGGCCCAGTGTGCAGCGGCGGCCAAGAGAGCAAATAGAATGCTAGGTATGATAAGGAAAGGAATGGAAAATAAAACAAAAGATATTATAATGCCTCTATATCGTTCCATGGTGAGACCGCACCTTGAATATTGTGTGCAATTCTGGTCGCCATATCTTAAAAAGGATATAGCAATTTTAGAAAAGGTTCAGAGAAGAGCCACCAAAATGGTAAAGGGGATGGAAGGCTACTCCTATGAAGAAAGGCAAAAAAGGTTGGGGCTCTTTAACCTGGAAAAGAGACGGCTGAGGGGAGATATGATAGAAGTCTATAAATTAATGAACGGAGTGGAACAGGTAAACGTAGATCGATTGTTTACCTTATCAGAATATAGAAAGACTAGGGGACATGCAATGAAGCTACAGGGTAAACTATTTAAGACTAATAAAAGAAAATATTTTTTCACTCAACGTGTAATCAAACTCTGGAATTTGTTACCGGAGGATGTAGTAAAGGCTGTTAGTGTAGCTGGGTTTAAAAAAGGTTTGGACAAGTTCCTGGAGGAAAGGTCCATAAACCATTATTAAGAAGGGACCCAGGATATCAATGCTTGAACCAATACAAGCATTGTGGAACCTGTGTCCCTTGGGGAAACTGCTAGGTACGTATGACCTAGATTGGCCACTGTTGGAAACAGAATACTGGGCTTGATGGACCTTGGTCTGACCCAGTATGGCATATCTTATGTTCTTATGAGCTCTTTACTCTCAGGGAATGAATCCATTCTCTAGAGGCTAGAGTAGCAGACTTGGAAAACATAAGAAAGACAGAGATCTACATAGACGAGACCTACAGGGATATAGGAGGTGGGAAGTCAAGTGACAGGAGAGCATCACCCTGGTATGGTAGGAAGTTGATCCTGTAACTAGGACCTGTCCTCCGGGTGATGTAAAACCCTCTCGCACCAAGAAAGTTTCTCCAGGGCCATGTGCCCATGAGGGAAGGGTTAGGACAGCAGTTATAGTTGGTGATTCGATCATTAGGCATGTAGATATCTGGGTGGCTGGTGGACATGAGGATCACCTGGTAACATGCCTGCCTGGTGCGAAGGTAGCAGACCTCACACCCCACCTAGATAAGGTCTTAGATAGTGCTGGGGAGGAGTCTGCTGTCTTGGTACATGTCGGTACCAATGACAATAGGAAAATGTGGTAGGGAGGTTCTGGAGGCTAAATTTAGGCTTTTAGTTAGGAAGTTGAAATCCAGAACTTCCAGGGTAGCATTCTCCGAAATGCTTCCCGTTCCACGCGCAGAACCCAAAAGGCAGGCAGAGCTCCGGAGTCTCAATGTGTGGATGAGACAATGGTGCAGAGATGAGGGGTTTGGATTTGTTAGGAACTGGGGAACATTCTGGGGAAAGGAGGGGCTCTTCCGAAGGGATGGGCTTTACCTTAACCGGGATGGAACCAGGCTGCTGGCATTAATTACCCTTTAAAAAGGAGATAGAGCAGCTTTTAAACTAGACAATAGGGGAAAGCTGACAGTCGCCCAAGAGTGCATGGTTCGAAAGAGTGTATCCTTGAGGTTCCAAAAAAGAGTAAAGTAGCCCAAATGCCCTCGAGTATGGAGCAGACAGAGCTTAAAGATCCCAAATTACCCATGTCTACCAATAGCCAGATTAATATGAATAAAATACACTCTCTAAAATGCTTGTATGCAAATCCTAGAAGTCTAAAAAATAAGATGGGAGAGTTAGAATATATAGCACTAAATGAGAGGTTAGATATGATTGGAATATCAGAGACATGGTGGAAGGAGGACAACCAGTGGGACACAGTGATACCTGGGTACAAACTATATCGTAATGATAGAGCTGATCAAATTGGTGAAGGGGTTGCGCTCTATGTTAGAGAGGGCATTGAGTCAGAAAGGATTAAAGTTTTGCAGGAAACTAAATTTGCTGTAGAATCTCTATGGATTGAAATTCCATGTAAAAAGGGGAAGGTGATGGCAGTGGGGGTGTACTATCGACCGCCTGGCCGGAATGAACAAATGGATGATAAAATGCTCAAAGAAATCAAGGAAGCTAACAAATGTTATAGCGCAGTAATAATAATGGGTGATTTCAATTACCCCGGTGTCGATTGGGTCAGTGTCATGGCAGGACATGCTAGGGAGATAAAGTTCCTAGATGAAATAAATGACGGCTTCTTGGAGCAGCTGGTTCATGAACCGACCAGTGGGGAAGCCATACTGGACCTAGTCCTTAGTGGAACACCAGATGTAGTGCAAGACATAAGGGTGTTAGCGAAACTTGGCAATAGTGATAATAGCATGATCGCGTTTGATTTAATTAGTGGAGGAGGGATAGTAAGCAAATCCACGATACTACCTTTTAACTTTTGAAAGGGAGACTACGATAAAATGAGGAAAATAATTAAGAAAAAACTAAAAGGAGCAGTTGCAAAGGTTAAAGACTTACATCAAGCGTGGGTGTTGTTGAAAAATACTATCTTGGAAGCCCAGACCAGCTGTATTCCACGCTTTAAGAATAGTAGAAAGCAGTCCAAAAAACTGCCAGCATGCTTTAAAGGTGAGGTCAGAGAGGCTGTTGTTGCTAAAAAAGCATCTTTCAGGAAATGGAAAAAAAGAGCCAAACGATGAAACCTGGAAACAGCACAAGCACTGGCAAGTCAAATGCAAGGCATTGATAAGGCAGGCAAAGGGAGAATTTGAGAAGAAGCTTGCTGCAGAAGCAAAAACGCGAAATAAAGACTTTTTCAAGTACATTCCTAGCAAAAAACCCGTAAGAGTCAGTTGGTCCATTAGATGATAGACGGATTAAAGGGGCACTAAGAAGTGACAAGGCGATAGCGGAGAGACTAAATGAATTCTTTGCTTCGGTCTTTAATGAGGAAGATGTAGGGATGTTACCCATGACTGAAGTGGTATTTAAAGGTGCGGAAGAATTGAAGGAAATATCGATACATCGGGAAGATGTCTTACAACTATTAGATAAACTGAAGAGTAGCAAATCACCTGGGCCGGATGGTATACATCCAAGGGTGTTGAAAGAACTGAAATATGAGATTGCAGACCTGCTATTAGTAATCTGTGAATTTTCATTAAAATCATCTGTAATACCTGAAGATTGGAGGATTGCCAATGTAACGCCAATTTTTAAAAAGGGTTCCAGGGGTGATCTGGGAAAATACAGAATAGTGAGCCTGATGTCAGTACCAGGAAAAATGGTAGAAACCATCATAAAGAGCAAAATTATTCAGCATGTAGATAGCCATGGCCTAATGGGAGACAGCCAACATAGCTTTAGACAAGGAAGATCTTGTCTTACTAATATGTTATGTTTTTTTGAAGGTGTGAATAAACAGGTGGACAAAGGTGAGTCGGTTGAAATAGTGTATCTGGACTTTCAGAAAGCCTTTGACAAGGTCCCTCATCAGATACTTTTGGCAAAACTAAAGAGTCATGGGATAGGAGGCAGTGTACTATTGTGGATCAGGATTTGGTTAAAAGATAGAAAGCAGGGGGTAGGGCTAAATGGCCAATTTTCGAAATGAAGAAAGGTGAATAGAGTTGTACCCCAGGGATCTATGCTGGGTCCGCTGCTTTTTGACATATTCATAAATGACCTGGAAAGGGGAACAACGAGTGAGGTTATCAAATTTGCAGATGACACAACACTATTTAAAGTTGTTAAAACCCAAGGGGATTATGGAAAATTGCAAGAGGATCTTGATAAATTGGAAGACTGGGCATCAAAATGGCAGATGAAATTTAATGTGGACAAGTGCAAAGTTATGCACCTAGGGAAGAACAACCCAAACTATGGTTACACGATGCAAGGTTCCACATTAGGAACCACCACTCAGGAAAAAGATTTAGGCATCATTGTGGATAACATGTTAAAACCATCAGCCCAGTGTGCAGCGGCAGCCAAGAGAGCAAATAGAATGCTAGGTATCATAAGGAAAGAAGTGGAAAATAAAACAAAAGATATTATAATGCCTCTATATCTTTCCATGTTGAGACTGCACCTTGAATATTGTGTGCAATTCTGGTCACCGTATCTTAAAAAGGATATAGCATTATTAGAAAAGGTTCAGAGAAGAGCCACCAAAATGGTAAAGGTGATGGAAGGATACTCATATGAAGAAAGGCTAAAAAGGTTAGGGCTCTTTAACCTGGAAAAGAGACGGCTGAGGGGAGATATGATAGAAGTCTATAAATTAATGAATGGAGTGGAACGGGTATATGCAGGTCGATTGTTTACGTCATCAGAATATAGAAAGAGTAGGGGACATGCAATGAAGCTACAGGGTAAACTATTTAAGACTAATAAAAGAAAATATTTTTTCACTCAACGTGTAACCAAACTCTGGAATTTGTTACCAGAGGATGTAGTAAAGTCTGTTAGTGTAGCTGGGTTTAAAAAAGGTTTGGACAAGTTCCTGGAGGAAAGGTCCATAACCATTATTAAGAAGGGACCTAGGATATCAATGCTTGACCCAGTACAAGCATTTTTGAACCTGTGTCTTTTGGGGAAACTGCTAGGTACGTATGACCTAGATTGGCCACTGTTGGAAACAGAATACTGGGCTTGATGGACCTTGGTCTGACTCAGTATGGCATATCTTATGTTCTTATTCATAGATCACATATGTTGATTTGCCTCTTGTTTCTGCCACAGGCTGCTTCACACCAGGGACACATTTTGGATTCCCAGTAGCACTCATGGTGCCCATAGACCAAACTCTTACTCCTCCATTGCATTTGAGGAGACTACAGACTATTATGACACATTCCGGGTAGCAGTAGAGGGCAGGGGCTTCTGCATCTGCAGGATTCCTTACCAACATCAGGACACACATATGCTTAGGAACTTGCCTTCATAGTTTGTTTGGACAGCACATTGTGTCTGTAAGCATGGACATCACAATAAATTGAGCGCATTGCAATTCGGCATGCTCCTGCAGGCTATTTGCCCAGGAGATCAGAATTCAATATGTAATTGATAGTGGATGATATCTGCAGGCCAAGGACTTTGCCTCTTTCACACATATGCAGTACACATCCCATTCCTGTGATGGTGATCTGCAAACATGTCACACATCCTTTCTTTGCACAGTATGACAAACAGGTCATTTCATAGACATGACCGACAACAGCGAGTCAATTCATGCGAGTGAGTCTGTGACACCATGATGTATCACAGTACAGCTGCTGGGCCAACACCCCCAATGTAGCCAGACCCTATTTGGTTGCAGAGCATTTGGTGTTTGCATGCTATACTTACATATTAGTCACTATCATCTCCTGTCATCATGGCCTACTTAATTTGTCAGGCAGTGTATGCATGTATGTCCCACTAACTGTCTGCTTATTATTTTATTTTATTTATTTAGACAGTTTTGTATACCGCCTTATCCTTCAATCAAAGCGGTCACAACACAAGTGGGGGATACATTTAACACGCGGGGATATGAGACACACACACTAATACTTACAGGGAACATGGGCTATGGAGGGTTAAGTGGCTTGCCCAAGACCACAAGGAGCACCTGTGGGACTAGAAACCCCAGTCCTTCCGGCCCAAGGTTGCTGTCCTCTAGTGGGATTTGAACCCCCGACCTTCCGGCCTGAAGTACCTTGCCCAAACCACTAGGCTACTCCTCCTAATGAGCACCTAATGCAAATATGTGGGGAAGCTCTGCAGGGAAACATGACCCAGGATTTGTGACATGCAATGAATCAAATAACAGCAACATTATGGAACTCACATGACCTAGAAAGAGCCAGGACAGGGATGCAGAGGCGCAGGGGCATGGTTAATGCTTGTCAATTTGGCAGAACAGTCTTACATCTGAGGATCCCTAGTCGTCATACATTCTATATATACACTGTGGTCAGCAATTTGGCAGAGTCCTCTTCATTACAATAAATTCCTATCACGCTATCAAAGACCTTCAATATCCACTGTAAGGTGTTCACATCTAGACTTGTACAATCCTTTCCCCTTCTTCCCTTCATGGGCATTACACATCACATCTGTATTAGATAACATTTGCTACTGTGGGCCAGACATAATTATAACACATGCACACGTGATATTGGCATCAGGCATGTTCTAATGAAATTTGCCACTCTTGGCAGGCCTTCAGTACAGAACCTGTGCATCATCTCACCTTGGAGAAGGGGCATAATAGCAATCTTTCAATGGAGCAGATGCACCATGGAAAGATGCAGGGCTTCCAGGTTCCAGCACACAGTGCCATGACTCGTGACCCATAAAGATTCCTCCCCCCCCCCAAGACAAAGTATCGTCAATCATCATCATCAGCTTCATTCACGTTAATTGTTTTGATATGCTACATGATTTCCCCTCAGGGCCGGCCTCTCCCATGTTACAGCATGATGCTTGACAAAGATATAGAATCATCCTGTTGAGCTAGGGCAACAGTCTTCATTCCATGAGCACAGCCTGTATTGACTCATCAGTGGTTGTAGCATACAGTTGTCTCAGTTTGGATCTTTGACATTTTGATTGAACACACAGGACCTGATTGTAAATGTGCTCTGTGCAGTGATGAGTGAGTGGCTGCTTACGACCCTCAGTAGGCGATATACATGTCATTGTTCACAGTCAGAATTTCCTATGCGTTTGGCTGATCCTCTCAGACATCCCATACAAGCATTTGAGTTGGCTCATCCCATGCAGATGGCATTTGGCCATGTTGCCATACTACAGGGGTTCAGACTTTTAGCCCAGTTTCTGTCCCCCCAAACTCCACCTCAGACAGACCACAGCATACCAAGCCTTCTACAATTGATAGAGGTGTGCCAAATTTGCAGCTGATGTCATGCCATCTGAAGAGGCTCCAGTGCGATATCACACCACAGCTATATCAGGGACAGAGGCTGGGTTAACCTCTGTCACACAACAGACCAATTTAGTGGCATTCATGCTCTCATAGCTTGGATCAACATTATACCTATGTAACCTTAAGGTTAGTACATATGTCAGTACTGCGGGTGCTCCTTCTCACCCAGATATTTTCTTGGCAGGATTTGGGTGTTGAGCACTTTCTGACTGCCACATTGGATAAGGGTGAAGGGGGATAGATTCGGAGATAATATGTAGACATATTCTTTTACAGAAAGAGTGGTACATGTGTGAAATAGTCTCCCAGTGGGGTGGTAGAGATACAAACAGTATCTGACTTCCAATAAGCATGGGCCAAGCCCATAGAATCTGTAACGGAAAGAAGGCCACTATTATAGTTCATAGAGGAGTGGCCTAGTGGTTGGGGCAAGGTACTTCAGGCCGGAAGGTCGGGGTTCAAATCCCACTAGAGGACAGCAACCTTGGGCCGGAAGGACTGGGGTTTCTAGTCCCACAGGGGCTCCTTGTGGTCTTGGGCAAGCCACTTAACCCTCCATAGCCCATGTTCCCTGTAAAATAGTTATCTCCAAGTTATAATGCCCTGTTCAATGTAATTTCAGTTTGTTCAATGTATACCGCACTGATGCAGAATAGCGCAGTATATAAGAGAATGTAAATAAATAAATAAATAAATAAAATATGAACGGGTATGCTAGATAGACCATGTGGTGATTTTCTGCTATCATGTTTGTATATTTCTCTTGTTTCCCCATGCACCATTGACAAACATACATAGTGCAGCTGGCTTACAAGGAAGCTCTATTACAGCATACTGCATCTGTGACACACCCATCAACATATATCCTTTATTGGCACAGAGGCACTACATCACCTTGACATGACATTTGTCCTTTCCTTGTGCCACTGTAATTTATGGACCAAATGAGATGGATGACATCATAATGATCATAAATGATTCTTTCTTGACATTTACAAGGCATATTGTTTATGTGTGATGCTTACACTAACATACATATACATATTTCATTATGACAGGAAAAACAACATTTCCCCCAGTCTTGAGGGATTTTATTTAGGGCTTATGTACATTGCCACATAGCATACATACACCCCTGTCATGTTGCTACATAACATCATTGCTCATATCCATCCACTTATGACCATCTGATTGTCATGTCTACCTCTGTCAGATGCTACACCATGCTCAACCCAGTTAGCTTCTTACCATAACTACACATCACTCACATCTATCATGTGCGTACTGCACATAGCAGCTTTCCTGCACTGTCATGTCTTTCATGGACACATCAGGGCCTTAGAGCCTCTTGTAGGCACACTTACAAATCATCCGAGACCACACACTGACATCAGGGCACATTCATAGACTACCCATCACTTTGATGGCTGCAACACTATCCTCCCATGTACTGTGTGATACCTAAGAACCATTTGGGTCATTGAGGTCCATCTCCTCTAACCTTCCTTTTATGCAACCAGGAACAGCCCTACAGTTGATTCAGAGTGTCGGTGCCCTAGGCGAACATCAATCTTTACACCCCTCTCGCTGTCAAACTCCATTAGTTAGCTTGGATTACCCTGCTTTAGCTGCCCTCTGGAAGTAGCTGTCATAGGCAACTGCCTAGTTTGCCTACTGGTTGGGCTGGCCCTGCATACAGTCCCTGATATGTCACTTTCAGACAGGCCCCCTTATCATGTGTTAAGATGACCACCTTTTTTAGGAAGTAAGGTGCATGATTGCCACCTTAACGCCCGTTATCGTTTTTAGCACTCGATAAGTGGTGTCTTGTTCCCTTAACGCCAGTACATCTACTCCCCACCCCGTCCTTTATCACATGCAAATACCCTTAACACTTCCGTTTACGTTAGTTATCTGGGGCTCCCTTAACGCTCCTTAGTAAACATATCCTTAAATTATGACTTGGATTATGTTCCTATTCAGATACTGGGGTTTTGTTTGATGACAACTTGTCATGCAAGAAATAAGAATGAGGTACACCTGTATTGCTACTGGAATTATTTGTGTTTGAAATAGGCCATATTACATGGTACTTAAGCAATTCCCCCACCAAAATATTTAGTGATTGACAGTTTGCATAGCACATTGTGCATTTTTATTTTAGACATATTTCTATATCTCTGGTTTCGTTAAGATGTTACAATCCTACTTTATTGTTTTAAGAAATGAGTGTGTTCTTTGGTATAATATGTGTCAACTTCACGTAATTTCTCAATGAGAAGAATCTTTGAAAACAGCAGAAGTGCCTCTGAAGGAAAAAGATAATTACATACTGTAGCAATTGAATGTAATGTTAAAATGCAGTATAATGAAAGAGTAGTATTGTTTTATGCTTCAGTTGGCTGCAGATTTATTGGCTAAAAATAAAAAAATTCCACGGTAGTCCTATGAAAGACGTGTAATATGTCATACTTTGGAGATTCATTTTCCCCTGTAGAGGCTAGAAAGGAGGTTGAAGCAAATGCCCTTTCAGGATAGTACAAATGGATTTTTGAAACTGATATTTTGAGAGGATGGCCCATGTAAGGCCAAATAGTGGCAGATGGGTCATTACTTGGCATCTAATGAAGCATTTGGGGCTAACCAGACTCAGAGTTGTAAAATGCAATACTGCCCACATTTCAATATGTCTAAGCTTCATTATTCTTCTTGGGACATGCAAAGTCAATCTGATTATATCAGTCCCCTATAATGAAAGGTACAAGTAATGCATTGAGCATGTTCAGGTGATGATGTCCTTGGGTTGTAAAGGCAAGATGCCAAAGACAGTTGCAACTCATTTTACTTTTATGCTCTGTCCAAAAATGTACCTAGCCTGAGTTTATAAGGTATAATAGGGAAAAGAGCATAACATTGCCCTCCAGGGACAGAGAAAGATCAATTGTACCAGAATGTAACATGCCTTGACTACTGAAAAAGGCACGAGTTAAATCCAAATCCCCCTGTAGCAAGATTGGAATGTTTTGTGAGGCCAAAAAGACATTGTCATATCAAGTTATTTAGCATGACTATCTGGAATACAAGGTCGGCGTATACGAAAATAGAACAACCTACTTTGTACTAATTCAGTAAATGACAGATGTCTTCCCCAATTGGCATAAAGCACATCTTTCCCACTATAGACATTACCCAATCAACCCCTGCAATGGTTTTAAGGCCTTACACCTTCTACCAGTTTTCAGTACCAACAAAGAATGGTAATGGTAAGAGCAAAGGGAAATAGAGGTGCTCCTTTTTAACAGTGTATCCCCTAAAGGAATCCATTCATTGCATTCCCAGCAGTCATATGCTCATTCAGGGGTTTCTGCCAATTGCTAGGATCCTGAGAATGTACCCAAATTGTTAGGAAATTGAGATATGTCCTGCATTAAGATTGTGTTTTCGAAGTGTTGTGCAATGTTTAGTATTATCAGGTCTAGATTACTGTAATGTAATCTATGGTGGCAAAATGCAATGTGTGCTGTCAAGTCAGTGCTGACTCCTGGTGGCCCAGCACCTTGGATTTTCTTGGCAAATCAACAAACAATAGAGCATTTTCGCACATAGCCCCTACTATCTGGAACTCCCTTCCAGAGGAGCTACGAAAACTAACAGAGATCACAGAACTACGCAAGAAACTGAAAACCCATCTGTTCACCAAACATTATAACATAAATAACTCAATATCTACACTAGACAAAGGTTAAATAGACAATTCGGTTGCTCTATGCAATAAACCTTTAACCTATACAGATAGCACTCTCCAATGATGATCCTCTGACCTCCCCCTATGTAATCCATGTATATATATTCATATATAACTTGTATATAGTTTCCACACTGTTCGGTATTATACCACATTGTCTGTTCTATACTTTATATGATGTTCCTTGTAAATAAGTTCTGTTTTATTGCAATGTTCCATGTAAAACAAACTTGATTTGTTTATTGTTGTTAACTGTAAACCGCAACTGAACTCTTGGAAGATGCGGTATATAAATGTGAATAAATAAATAAATAAATAAATAATAAGGTGTGACCACAAGTACTTTTTTTTTTTTTAAATTTTATTGATATCGATGTCAACAGAGCCCCATACGGAGCAAATCCCCAGCTTTCGAAGAAAGCCTTTGGGGCTGTATCACGCATGCGCGGTCCCCTTCCCGCCCAAGGGTGCCATCTTGCTCAGTCTCCTTTTTTCGACAGAGCCCAACAGACGTCGTCCCAGTTCCCCGTGGAAAAAAGTAGTAAAAGTTGGAAAATTGTTTTTCTGCTTTGCCAGTTAGACGCCGGTTCCCCTTCCCGCCTCGGCTCAGTACACCGGTATCGAGTCCGGTCCAATTTTTCATTTTTGTCCTTAGAGAATAGCGTTTGCGCTCTTTTTTTCTTTTTAGCTGGCAGTCCGGTCCTTTGACCTTGCAGGGACCCTTTTTCCCCCAATGGCTGCCAGCGGGTTTAAGAAGTGTGATCCAGTGCAAGAAATTGATGTCTCTCACCGACACACACGACTGCTGCCTCCGCTGCCTCGAGCCCGACCACGACTCCGTGGTCTGTGGCCCGTGCAAAAAGATGTCTTCCAAGGCATTGAGGAGCAGGCAGCAGCAACATGACAGGATTTTTCCCGAGTCCGCACCCCCCCGGGCCCGGACATCGTCAGAAGCCTAGACCTCTTGGGAGCTGTCTGATCTCGAGCAGCGTCGGGTGTCCTCTGAAAGGGGGTCTCCCTCGTGGGAACACCAGAGGAAGAAAAAGTCCGTGAGGGCGGTGTCGTCTGAGAGCTCCAAGTGGCCTGGTCCCTCGCAGGCTCGGTCGCAGAGCTCGGCTCACCGCCCTGGATCCTCGGAGTCAGAGAGGCCTCCCAAACTCCCTCGAAAGGACCCGGAGACACCAAGGAAGGTAAGCACTGTCTTCGGTGTTGACTCTCCTCCGGGAAAGCCGGCATCGGGCCCAATGGCATTGCAACCCGACCCGGGGGCTGCGGAGCCTCCTGAGCTCTGTCTCAGGTTGGCAGCCTTGGAGCGCAGCGTGTCTGCCTTCATGGACCAGCAGCGGACGCTGATGGCCGGTCTCACACGTCTGTCCACCCCGACCACTGAGACTTCGACGTCCAAGTCGACCCTGGAGGCCGATCCAATCCTCAAGACACTAAGGATGATCTTCAGCCGAGGTCCCCCTTGACCTCCCATTCAGGACCGAGGGCATTGACACCGATTCCCTCAGCGTCGGGGCGGTTGAGACTGAAGCCCTCGAGGCTGGAGCCGCTCGATTCCTCCTTGGAGGGGTCCGGTTGGGAGACGGAGGACGAGGAGTCTTTGGACACCCACCGTACCAAGTACGTCCCTTCGGACTCCTTGGGATCTGAACCTCGGAGAAGGTCAACTCCGGAGGACACCCAGTTCTTGGACTTCGTCCGGGACATTGCAAAGGCTTTGTCATTCCCGGTGGATGCCGAGGAGGAGCCTTGAGCTGAGGAGCTCGAGGTCCTCCAGTATGACTTTCCTCCTAAGGAAGCCCTTACTGTACCGGTGTCCCCCATTCTGGAACGCTTGATGCTCCACATGTGGGAGACACTGTCCTTGATGCCAGTCCTCAGCAGGTGAATCGATTCCATCTATCGAGTTCGCAAGAGCCCTGGGTTCCAAAAAGCACAGCTGCCGTACAACTCCATGGTTGTAGAATCGGCCATGCGCCGGCTCAAGAGCCAGAAGATACACTCCTCGGTGCCTCCTGGCCGGGAGGCCTGCAACATGGATGCGCTCGGCAGAAAGTGCTACCAGGGTTCGATGCTGTCATGCCGAATCCAGACGTACCAGCTTTACATGGGCATGTACCTGCGAGACCTGGCAAAGGAGATTGCCGGGTTCTCAGCTGGTCTCTCCGAGGGACCTTTGCAGCGCTTCCAAGTTTTGTCCACTGGGATCCGAGAGTGCTCGAAGTTTATGACTCGAGCAGCCTATGATGGCTTCGAGGCTTTGGCCTGTGTAGCTGGGGCCCGGATCGGTGCACAACACAAGGCATGGCTACAGTCATCAGACCTGGAGCCATGGATTCAGGACAAGTTTGTCGATGTACCTCGCTGGAGTGAAAACCTTTTTGGCAAGCCCATGACTGAGGAGGCTGCCAAGATTGAGTCAGAGTACCTGACCCGGATAAGACTCGAGAAGAAGACATCTGCCCCTTCTAAGAAGAAGGGCTCAGATAAAAAACCCTTTTGCCCGAGGAAAGGATCAGCTTACCAAAACTACTCCATGTATCAGACCTCCCCAGTAGGGGCAGCAGGCCAAGAGACGGGGGCAAGGCCCACGTAAGCAATAGGCCCCCAGGCACTGGCCCCGGCCCAGCCTGGAGGGGGATTTTGACTCCCAGAGCATAGTCCCTCTCTCAAAGGATGCAATGCCCTGCACAGGAGGAAGGCTGACCCTGTATGCCCACAGGTGGCCAGTCATTACAACAGACACCTGGGTTATCCAGATAGTCCAAATGGACTATCGGTTTCATCTCACCCAGGTGCCTCCCTCTTACTTTCCAGGGCAGCCTCTCAGACCCCCTCTTCACAGGAACCTCCTCTTGAAGGAGTTAGCAGGTCTTCTCGAGGATCAGGTGGTAGAACCGGTGCCCCACCACCTGCAACAGGCTTCTACTCCATGTACTTTCTGATACCAAAGAACTGGAGGCCTAAGACCTATCCTCGACCTGTGAAACATAAACAAGTTCCTGGTGAGGGAAAAGTTCAAGATGCTTTCCATTGGAATATTGCTGCCTTACCTCCGCCAGGGAGACTGGCTATGCTCCTTAGATCTCACAGATGCGTATGCACACATCTTGATTCATCCAGACCACAGATAATATCTAAGATTTGTAGTGGGAGGAAACCATTTTCAGTATAAAGTACTTCTATTTGGCCTAGCTTCGGCACCCAGGGTATTCACAAAGTGCCTTGCGGTGGTGGTGGCCTTCCTAAGAACTCAAGGGGTATTTGTCTTCCCCTACTTAGACGACTGGCTCATCAGAGTCCAGTCACCTCTAGAAGCCCAACAGGCCACGTCCCGCACTATCCAGTTGCTCCAGCACCTGGGCTTTGTGATCAACTACACAAAGTCCACTCTGGTTCCCTCTCAGGGACTGGAGTTCATAGGGGCAAGGTTAGACACCCTTCAGGCAAGGGCTTATCTTCCAGAGGAAAGGGCACAAAGACTTGTGGCCCTAGTGCAGCAGGTGAGTCGCAGATCACGCATCTCAGCCAGACACTTTCTGCGCCTTCTGGATCACATGGCCTCCACGGTGCATGTGACACCCAATGCTTGACTCCACATGAGAACAGCTCTGTGGAGCCTCAGGGACCAGTGCACACAAGCCACAGGCAGACTCAGGGACAACATCAAGGTGTCCCAACGCCTGATACAGTCATTGAAATGGTGGCTTCAGCCTCTCAACCTTCTGGAGGGAGTGCCTTTTCAGCCTCCCATGCACTCAAGGGTGCTGAATACGGATGCATTCCTGCTGGGATGGGGTGCGCATTGCCAGCAGGTCTGCACTCAAGGTGTGTGGTCTCCGTGGGAAAGCACACAACAAATAAATCTCCTAGAGCTTCGAGCGATTCGCCTAGCTCTTCGGACCTTCTGCCAAGTCTTGGCTCATCAATCTGTCTTGATTCAGACAGACAACCAAGTAGCGATGTTCTATGTGAACAAACAAGGGGGCACAGGCTCTTGCATCCTATGTCAGGAAACCCTGGACCTATGCTCCTTCACAATCAGCCAGGGTATGTACCTCAAAGCGGTTTACTTACCAGGTCAGGAGAACTTCCTAGCCGACAAGCTAAGCAGAATTCTCTAGCCGCACGAATGGCAACTGAATCCCAACATAGCCCAGCAACTCTTCTAGTGTTGGGGGCGACCATCCATAGATTTGTTTGTGAGCCCACAAAATCACCAGTTGCCCTGTTTCTGTTCCAGACAGCTGCACCCACACAGGGTGGCTGCAGATGCTTTCCTAATACCATGGTCTGTGGGCCTCCTATATGCATTTCCTCCCACGCCTCTGGTAGCCTGGATCTTATTCAAGATCCTTCAAGACAAAGCCTCAGTCATTCTGGTGGCCCCCAGGTGGCCGAGACAGCCTTGGTTTCCGCTGCTCTTGAAGTTGGCAGAGAAGGTTCCAATTCCCCTGGGATTTTCGCCCAACCTACTGTTGCAGGACGGGGGCTCACTTCCGCATCCCAACCTCGGGTCTCTCAACCTGATGGCATGGCTGCTGAAAGGGTAGTCCTTGCACCACTTTTCCTCCCTCAAAAGATAGAGGATGTGCTGCTAGCCTCTAGGAGGCAATTGACTAGGAAAACCTATGCATTTAAGTGGCATAGGTTTGAGGTATGCTGTGCTCAACAGAGTGAGAACCCATTCTCCTGCCAGGTGGCTGTGGTGTTGCAGTATCTGCTTCACCTTTCAGATTTAGGCCTCAAGTCAAACTCGGTCCAAGTTCACCTTAGTGCTCTATCAGCACAAAACTCTCCAGTGGAAGGACAACCTCTCTCTGTACACACCTTGGTGTCCAGGTTCCTGAGAGGTTTGCTTCTGCTGAAGCCCCCGGTCCGCCCCCCCCCCCCACCAGGTGACCGAATGGGATTTGAATGTGGTCTTTCAGTAGCTTACTCGCCCACCTTTTGAGCCGATGGCTACCTGCCATCTCCACTTCCTTTCTTGGAAGGCGCTTTTCTTGGTGGCGCTCACATCGGTTAGACGAGTGAGTGAGCTGCAAGCTCTGGTGTCCGATAGACCGTTCACACGGTTCTATAGGAACAGGGTAGTGCTTCCGAAAGTGGTCTCCTCATTCCACCTCATCCAGGAGGTAGTGCTTCCGACCTTCTTTCCCAGGCCCCATGCCAGCCAGGCAGAAGCAGTTCTGCATACCCTGGACTATAAGAGGGCATTGGCCTTCTACATGGAGCGTATGCGGGGGCATCGAAGAGCTCCTCAGCTCTTTGTCTCTTATGACCCCCCAGTAAGCTGGGGATGCCAGTCTCCAAGCGTACATTATCCACCTGGGTGGCAGATTGCATTGCCTGGGCATACAGGGCGGCCGATCTCCTGTTGCAGAGTTGAGTCACGGCCCACCGGGTCAGGGCTAAAGCCGTATCAGTGGCTCACTTCCACTCTCTTCCGCTGGCAGACATCTGCTGGGCCACAACCTGGTCTTCAAGCCAGAACTTTGCAGCCCATTACTGCCTGGATAGGGAGTCCCAATGGGACAGTGCTTTTGGCCAGGCTGTACTCCGTAATCTGTTTGAGGTTTAGGCAACTCCTACCCTCCAACCCTTTGGTGTCAGGCGACCAGAGTGTTACTTTCTTGGTTGAACTCCTATCATGGCTGCTGCAGCTTGTCTAGAGGGAGCCTATTTTTCAGTTATAGGTTCTCGGTAGCCTATAGCTAGGGAGTCCCATATGTGAGGACTGACTTCCTGCTTGTTCCTGGAGAAAGCATAGTTACTCACCTGTAACAGGTGTTCTCCAGGGACAGCAGGAATCAGTCCTCACGACCCTCCCTCCTCCCCTGGAGTTGCAGTCCTTTGATTAAATTTTTATCCTTTTGCCATCTTTTTAGCTATGTCATGTCATTTGACTGAGTAAGATGGCACCCTTGGGTGGGAATGGGACCGCGCATGCATGATGCAGTCCCAAAGGCTTTCTTCAAAAGCTGGGGATTTGCTCCGCATGGGGGCTCCGTCAATGTCACTCATATGTGAGGACTGATTCCTGCTGTCCCTGGAGAACACATGTTACAGGTGAGTAACTACGCTTTACTTGGGAATAGTGTTAGACTGAGGGTTAATATTCAAACCACAAGTAAAAAAAGATCATGCAAAATACTTATTATAAAAGCTGAACTGTTAGGAAATTGAGATATGTGCATGATCTGGATTTTTTTTCATTGTTTTGCAGTGATTTGCATTGCCTGGTCTAAATTACTGCAATAGAATCTGTGGTTGGTTATCTAATAATATTCTAAAGGCAATTCAACTGGTGCAGAGCTCTGCAATAACGTTTAGGCCATTATGACCATATCTCCCTGACATTGGCCTAGTTACATTGGCTTCCAATGCAATATCATCTCCAATTTAAGACTCTCCGCCTGATGTTTTTGGATGCTGTATACAGACATAGTATGGGTTTACAGTTTCCCCAGCAGCCCTATGTAGCTGGTCTGCTACTACATTCGAATGAAGAACAATTGAGTGTTCCATAGTTAACATCTTTGAAAGAAATAACAATCAAGCAAATATTCACAATAGCTGGTCCTGAAGCGTGGAATAATCTGATTCTTGTCACAATACTTGAGGAAGACCATCTTATTTTTCAGAAGAAACTGAAATCATTGTATCATAATGCTGCTTTGAATAAATATTCATTCTTGTTTGGGTATGCATTATTAAATATGCATGTTTCTTTTTGAACTGCCTAGAAGTGATAGGATAACCGGGTACAAATAGCAATAAAAAGAAATTAAGGGTATCACTCACATTGGGAACGAGCTAGCACAGCAAGTCTTTTTGACCTCCTGCTTTCTATTTCTGTACTGTGATAAAGAGCATAATGTGACGTTGTCAAACATGGTAAGTACCAAGAAGTACACAAATCTAGAATCAGTAGACTGAATGCAACCATACAATATCCATATCCCTACAACTTCAGTTGCCGTTTGGAGGAACAGAGTATAAGAGGTTTCTTGTTCACAAGTCCTGGGACTTGTTCCTGTTAGGAAGTGTGCACCTCAGCGCCCACTTTGCAAACTCGCCTGACTGACTGCTATGGGCAAGTGGCAGGATAGGTTTAGGGGAGTTCCCCTGAGCAACCTACCTATGGTACAGACTAATAGCTTCAATGGTTTTGATGTTGGGCATTTTGGCGGATTCGGGCATGATTGTTGCAGCAGTGATCAAAGAGGGACCTTCAGCTCTATATGAGGGTGCCATGTGCCCCCCCCCCCGCCCCCCCGGATTCTGGGCTCTGTCACAGTATCTGCTGATAAAGATGAAGAAAGCCCAGAGCAGTGTCGATGCAGGGGGGGGGGGGAGTCCATGCACGAAGGGGGCCCACACGACAGCATGGCACTGACTTTCATCTGTTTGCCGCACTAACTCTGTTCTGATAAAAGCCACTGTGAGACTTCAGTAAGAGAGGAACACCTCTGGGCCTGGAACAGAGGCAGTTCAGCAAATAAATGTAATTAGGTTTGCCTTGCGGGACCTCCACCACTGCTTCCAGAGTAGGGGGGGGGATGTCACACTACCACTGGAGTGGGAGGCACCACAGAGGTGGTAAAAATAGGGGGGTCTTCAGCAAAGTTTTGCTTGGGGATTCCCCCACTAGAACTTTCACCACTGTCCCAGAGGAAAATGTTTGGGAGCGTCAGTAGAGAGTCAATGGAGACAGAGCACTGTGGATGGTAGCTTATATAGTAGTGTTGGAACCAGTGTGACAACAGAATGTGGCGGTCCCTAATACCCCCAGAGAGCAAGCAGAGAGTATTGTAATTGCAGAGTGGTTTGGGAAGACAAAACGTTTAGTCTTTCTCTCCAAAGGTTTCCATTTTGCCAGATTTGAAGAGTCTCACCCTTGAATTTGTTTGGCAGATGATTGGGCCAGGAAGACTTCTTTGGGAGCTGCTGAGGAGTGCATGAGGAGACTGGAACTTGACAATGGGAGTACAAGCTGGGAAGATCAAAGCTTTAGATTTGACAACAGCAAGTGTTAAATGCAAATCTGCTTTAGGAAAGGATTTTAGCCTGCTGGATGTAGATTAGAGCATCTGATCTGTGGAATCAATTAGAAGTGCACAGATCCTATACTCATTTTTAAGAGACACTTCACAGGCAAATGATAATGGAATCCATGAAGGTGAGGACAGTACCAAGCTGATACTTGCAAAAGGGGAAAATATTTCTGAACACCTGTGCTCTACTGATCATCAGATGGGATGGGTTAATATAAGGGGCCAAAGAGAGGTCACATAAGTTCAAAATCCTGGAGTTCAATAATACCATTTATTTTAGAATGGGATAGTTCTTTAAGGAGGTACTGGCAGGGTGAGAAGTACTTTACAAGTCAAACCTCGGTTTTCGTATGCCCTGGTTTTCGTACGATTCGGTTTTCGTTGATTTTTTTCATCAAGATTGTGTTTCGGTTTTCGTACGTTGTCTCGGTTTTCGTACAGCATTTTACCCCCCCCCCCCCCGTACCTGCCATGGATTAGCGTGAGCCAGCGATCTCCCACGGAGCTTGAGCCAGCGATTCTGCGGGACCTCTGGGGAGCCGAGGAGTTCAACGCTCCAGCGTGGCCTGCCCGAAACTGCTTCCTGCCCCGGACTCTCCCCCGATTGACGTCTGCCTGCTGCCTCTTCCCCTGCACATCCCTTGAACCGGGACAGGAGCTGGTGACCGAATCTGCTTCTCCTTGGCGGCCCAGTCTCCCGCCGGGGCCCCTGCCCTCCCGATTGGATTCTGGGTGTCCTGCAGGCCTGCACACGCGGCCTCTCCTTGAAACCTTGCAGTCTGCAGCTGCAGGCTCCTGCTGGCACAGCCCCACGCTGTTCTCTGACTCTCACCTGTGTCAGGCTGCTACCTTAGGGGGGCCGGAGGCAGCCTAAGACTCTCTGTCCCACTGTTTCTCAACTGCCTGCTGCTTGGCTGACACTGCCTCTCCACCTCTCCCGACACTGTGTAGGAGTGGCTGCCCTACAGGCTGGTGTGACTTCGGGCACTGTCCTCTTTCTGGTGCCCTTACTTTTGCTGACATTGGCACTACCTCTCCTGACACTGTGAGCTTGGTAACTGGGTGTGATGGCTGCTAAGTTAAAAGGCAGGCTGGAGCCCCGATTGTGCAGACGGCCAAGATGGCTGTTCCCACCTCCGCTGCTGGTGGTGATTGCTCGATCCCCAGAGGGGAGAGCAGCTGGAGCTGGCTGGAGTGCGTCCCATATGCCAACAAAAGTCTTCAATAAAGGTAAAAGTGATGTTACATGCTCATTTATCCATTTCATTAGTCATTTATATGTATTTCTCATTGTTTTCTGTATGTAAAAAGATAGTTATTCTCTATAAAATGTATTTTTTGTCAATATTTTTGGGTGTCTGGAACGGATTAATTGAATTTACATTATTTCTTATGGGAAATCTTGCTTCGGTTTTAGTCCGTTTCGGTTATAGTCAGACTTTTTTGAACGGATTAATCATGAAAACCGAGGTTTGACTGTATAGGCCAAAACAGTAAGAACTATACCAAGGGCAACAAATCTTCATATTAGCAAAGTAATTAGTTGCAAGAAAGAAAAGACTAGCCTGGTTTTCAAAAGAGCAGACTGGAAAAAAGAAATTTTAAAAAGCTTACATTCAAAGAATATAAAGGATCTGAGAAAGAGGAGTGTGGGGAAGACTATCTGGCAAGCTGAGAGAAGCAGGGAAAAGTAATGATGAGACTGCATCAAAGGCAAGAGCAGAAAGGGAAAAAAAGCTAAAGTAGTAAAGCAAAGTGACAAACTTTTTCATGTAGGTCAGATCCACATGTAGGTCAGAGAAGGGTAACAAAATGACAAAGGGGGGGGGGGGACTCTCCCTTATAAGGAAAAGCTACACAGATTAGGGCTCCTCATTTTGGAGAAAAGATGACTGAAAAGAGATATAAGAGAAGTTTATAAAATTTAATTTAATTTATAGATTTCATTCACCACCCATCATATTTACATCTGACTGGTTTTGAAATAATCTTTATAAACCATTGAAAAATACTTTTACATTTAAAAGTAAACTACAATAACATTAACAATAAAATACAGAAAATCAGATACAATCACAATTAGAGTGATAGATCAGATTAGAATATACTGTAGCTGCGTAATAGATAGCAGAAGTTGATTGTAAATACAGTTTGGAAAGTAGAGTAGAATGTACTGTAGAATGACTCAAACGTCTATTCTGGGGTCAGTTCGGTTCAATATCTCGGTGCATCCAGATAGGTCCCCGCTGGAAAGAAAGACATATCTCCCAGTTATTCGACTTTTGCAAGGCAAAGGAACTCTGGGAGCCTCAACCTCGTCTTCGGGACATACCTAGCCAGTCAGTTTTTCAGCATAACCAAAATGAGCATGCTTGATAGATTTACATGTCTGGCCTCCATTATTTGTAAATCTTTATCTCGTGCGTATTCATTGTTATCCTGAAAACCTAACTGGCTAGGTATGTCCCGAGGACTGGGTTGAGAACCCCTGATCTAGATCCCTCATTTGCAACTTCTGCTGTTCTTAGTTAACTTCTCCTTCCATCGTGTCTACTAGCAATATGCAAAGAAACCACGTCTTATTTATTTATTATTATTATTTAGCTGTATTTATATCCCGCTTTTCACCGGGTCAAAGCAGTCAATTGGGGGATACATTTAACACGAGGGGATATGAGACACACACACTAATACATACAGGGAACATGGGCATTGGAGGGTTAAGTGGCTTGCCCAAGACCACAAGGAGTGCCTATAGAACTAGAAATCCCAGTCCCTCTGGCCTGAGATTGCTGTCCCCAGGTGGGACTTGAACCCCCGACCCTCCGGCCTGAAGTACCTTGTCCTAACCACTAGACCACACCTCCCACGTCTTCTGCAGTTCTTGTCCCGGCAAATCTAAGAAGCTTGTGTTGGCCACTTTATCATTTCCAGTCCTGGGTAGCACAAAGAACTGGAGCCGTCTTGGATTTCAAATCTTGATCTACTGCTCAGCAACACTGTATGATTTCAATCTATGGGGCCATCTGTAAAAGACCATTTTAAAATTACAGTTCTTGTGTCAAAGTTGCACTGATAGGTTTGCTAGTTTAAGATATAGTCATTTACTTTTCCACTTTGCAGTAGGATATATTAAATCACACACTGTGATTGTAAAATCATAGGATCTTTCTAAAACAGCCCAGTAGATATAACTGCAGAAAGCAATTAACTTCCATGTAAAGTCTGCAGACAAAATTGTTATGTAACCTATTTATTTGGAATACCAAGATTGTAATTAAAACTACAAAAGGAAATATTTCCTTCCATTACAACTCTGTCAGTTAACATTGTTTAGTTAAAGAATTTGGATTCTAGGAGAGCTGAGCTACAATGCCCTCAGGGAGAGACCTATTGTAACAATAAGCAGCATGTCTCTACATACTTGTAATTCAAAGGCACTGAGGTAAAAACTGTCAAAACACTACTAAAGTCGACAAGGATATATGGTTCATTAGTCTAGGAATGGATGTGTTATGAACCAGATTGTGATCAGCCTGATAATTCAACTCAAGTTGCAAGTTTATGTAAAACGACCAAAACCGCATCATTAGATTTCAAATCATGCCCTGAACAAAGAACCTGTAATTGTAGACATTTATCACCAGGCTGTAACTGGCACTTATCGTGTCAACTTAGTATCTGATCAATAATCAATTTAAGTAATATCATTATTTTAACAGGCAATCTCTCGCGCTGACTATCTGGACACAACTGCATTGTGTGTAACCATTAACAGAAAAATTAAGCTGTTAACACCCACAAGTTGTTAAGTGCTGCAGAAAAGGAGTCAACGGGAATAGAAATAAATTGCCCCTTTCAGAGTTTTCCTTGCCTGCTTAAAGTCAGCGAAGCATACATGATATTGTTCAACGCTTCTTATACCTGACAACACTGTTCTCAGGAGTCTACAGTTTAGGATCACAACCGGTTACAGAATAATACAAAAGACATCACATGCCGATGAATAATTAAAAAGTGTTAAGATCGCACTGTACCATGCTCTCTCGGGACAAAGATAAAATATTCATCAATAAGCTTCTCAAAAGATCTTCCAGTCACCCTGTTTGTAATCCATTTTTAGTTTTATATATATAGATATAGATAGATATATAGATATACTAACCTATAGAGTGGAGGAGTAGCCTAGTGGTTAGAACACTGCCTTGGTAACCTTGGGGCCTGGCAATCTACTTCCGGTGACACTGCCAAGAAAACCCAGGAGTCAGGACTGACTCGAAGGCATACATTGCATTTTTACTAACCTATATCACAATCCAACCCAATAGGATTTAAATCTGAAGAGAGCGTAGCAGAAATTGATATTTTAAAATATAATGGGAGAAGAGATAAAGTTACTAAAATGTCTTCACATATGAAGAATGCTACACATTTCTTACAAATTTACAGCAAGTACCGGACATCTCCTCTGTGCAGTGGCTGGTGCCATTAATCGTCAATGCTCTCCATACCTCTGTTCCACAAGATGAAGCTTTAGATGTACTGCTGTCTGTAGGGGAATCTAGACCATGGCCTCATCGTGTTCCTTCATCTTTTCTTATGCAATTGACTAATATTGCATAAAAGAAACTTTTTTGTATATGAATCAGAGTTTTTCCAAGAGATTTCTGGTATGGCAATTGGGGCTACATTTGTCCCATCGCTGGCTAATATGCATTTGTTTGAAATTAAGTGGCTCTATCCATCAATATATACAGTTCATTTCGGAGTGGAGAAGATAGATTGATGACATGTTCCTTTTCTGGAAGGGAACACATGATCAATTGAATCAAAATTTTGATTATTTAAAATCCTGTAATCCTCCTATTAAGTTTGAGATGGTGAACCATGATTTGCATATTCACTTTCTAGACATTTCTGTGGAGAAAACTGAGGATGCTTTTATTACCCCCTTGTTCTCTATACCTACAGACAGGAATACGCTTTTACAGTACACGAGTTTTCATCCTTGCCATTTGAAAAATAGTCTTCCCTATTCTCAACTACTGTGATGCAGACAAATATGTTCTAGAGATATGGAGTTTAAGGAGTGGAGGAGTGGCCTAGTGGTTGGGGCAAGGTACTTCAGGCCAGAAGTTCGGGGGTTTAAATCCCACTAGAGGACAGCAACCTTGGGCCGGAAGGACTGGGGTTTCTAGTCCCACAGGTGCTCCTTGTGGTCTTGGGCAAGCCACTTAACCCTCCATTGCCCATGTTCCCTGTAAAATAGTTATCTCCAAGTTATAATACCCTGCCTGTTCAATGTAATTTCAGTTTGTTCAATGTAAACCGCACTGATGCAGAATAGCACGGTATATAAGAGAATGTAAATAAATAAATAAAAATAAATAAAATGCAAGCAAAGAAGACACTGCAGAGGTTTAGTGAACAAGAATATCCAGATTCGGTGCTACATAGAGCCTATAAACGTGCACAAGATAATCATCGTGACTGGCTGCTGTCACCACAATATTCAAGTAGTTCTGCTGTAACCTCACAAATGGATTCTGTTATGTGCATACTTCAGTTTTCAGCTTTGTCCCAATATCTGACTAAATCTATCAAGCATAGATAGACAACGCTTTCTATTCACCTCTGTCTGGCCAACAGTAGCCCTTGTGTGGCTTATAGTAGGGAAAGAAATTTATTTATTTATTTATTTATTTATTTACATTCTCTTATATACCACGCTATTCTGCATCAGTGCGGTTTACATTGAACAAACTGAAATTACATTGAACAGGGCATTATAACTTGGAGATAACTATTTTACAGGGAACATGGGCTATGGAGGGTTAAGTGGCTTGCCCAAGACCACAAGGAGCACCTGTGGGACTAGAAACCCCAGTCCTTCTGGCCCAAGGTTGCTGTCCTCTAGTGGGATTTGAACCCCCGACCTTCCGGCCTGAAGTACCTTGCCCCAACCACTAGGCTACTCCTCCACTGAGAGAGATAGTATGTCCAGCGGCTTTGAGAGTACCCCGTACATCCATAACAGTGTGACAAATGTGATTACTGTAAAATTATGGAAGAAGGATCCACTCTAAATATTAATGGATGTTCTTACTGTTTGAAATGGTCGACTTCATGCACCTCCTCCTATGTGGTATATGTTATCCGCTGTCCCTGCTGTAAGTTCTATGTGGGTAAAACCACCCAACCTCTTAAAGTCTGTATGTCTGAACACAAATATAGCCTATCTGTCTAGAGACGACGCGCCTCTAGTGAAACATTGTATCCATTATCACCATATATTTATAGTCCTCGGTTGTTCAGTGATCGACCTTGTCCCCCCCCTAAAATTAGAGCAGGTGATCAAAGGAAGATACTATTACAGCGGGAACGATGCTGGTTATTTAAATTGAATACTACTGAACCTAATGGCCTCAATGAGAAGACTGAATGGGGAATCTTTTTCTAATTCCTTCGGTCTTCTTTAGCTCCTTTGGTATTTTTTGCCTGTACGGCTGTGAAGCCCTCACACTTTTCTTTCCTGTATAATTTCCTTTTTTAAAATTTTTATATGCTAGTGCTGTAAAAGTTTAATTAAATTAGGTTGTTTTGAACTGATACTCCATTCCTTTCCTAACTTTCAGAGTCTTGGATTGTTTTTTAGTTAGTGAAGGTTCCTTTAATCTTATTGGCTGTTTATCTTTTAAAAAGCAGTGACGTCAGACGGCTATATAACAAACAGGAGTTTTTCTCCGGTCTGAAGTGTATGCCTCTGAAGAAGCCCTAAACTGGAGAAACAAATATCTTTGGGCAGCTTACTTTTTGTATGGAACATTGGTCAATCAGAAGACATTGGAAAGCTAAGTGAAGCTTATATGCTATGATCATTATCTAGTTTTCTGTTTCTATTTAGGGCGGAGACACATGCCTGCCAGCTTTAAGCTGTCCTGCAATGACAGCAGTATGAAGAAGCCCTAAACAGGAGAAACAAAGATCTTTGATGGGCAGCTTACTTTTCGTATGGAACACTGGGAGATCAGAAGACATTGGAAAGCTAAGTGAAGCACTATTATTATATGCTGTGATCGTTATCTGGTATTACCATAGTTTTCTGTTTCCATTTAGGATAGAGATGTATGCTGACCAGTTTTAAGTTGTCCTGAGACGTCAGTAGTATGATGTTGAGTCTCTTGACCTCACATTCACTATGGGGGTCATTCTGAACTGCATTTAGTGGGTCTGGATGGCCTGCATCCTGGAAAGCGAACTCCCCGCACATAGATCTGAGCTGTGTGGGGAGCTCTGTTTGTGGATGGGAGGGGGCAGGCTTCAGGCTGAGCGAGGGCAGTCTGTGGGTGGTGCCAGGACTCCAGATCTAAAGGCCCGATTCCGAGGTCAGCCCTGTAGCCCGGGGTCAGCTGTTTGTACAGGAGAGGACGACAGTTCCGGGGCCACCGAAGAGGTGAAGAATTGCAGGGGGTTCCCTGCAGCCTGCCCGATCAGGGGTCAGGCTGCAGAGAAAAGAACTTTGCCATCACTGCCAGGGATCGCGGCTCCTGCATGGAGCCGCAGTGATATGGCAACATGATACCATGCCACCGCCGCTCCATGCAGGAGCCTGACTCAGCTAGCCGGGGAGTTGATGGGGCATCCAGAATCAGGGCGTGGCCTGCACCTCCAGGGCAGTAGACCCAATTCTGATCCTGCGGGCACGTCTAGCCCCTGTGGGATCAGAACTGGGTGCAACAGGAGCAGGTCCCAATTTTGACTGGCCGGACAAGCAAGGGATGCGCACTACAGAACTAGCCTTCACACCTCTAATGTGTTATGCAGCAAAGTGAGAAGCTATTTATGGCCTAATAATTTTCAAAAAAAATTTAGTTGGTGGAAAAGCACTTTGCCATTTATTGGTGATTTATATTTGCTTAATAAAATCTTGGGAGTGTTTTAAGACCAATGATTTGATTTATTCAGCTGCCCCTATGTAGTTTTGCTGCCATATAGAGGGATATACTGTCACCCTGAGGTCTTTTTCTTCCATTATATTTAGAAATATCAATTTCTGCTAAATTCCCTTTCAAATTAAATCCTATTGGGTTGATTTTGATATGATGCATAGGATAGAAGAGATAAATACTAAGGGTTTTTTTCGATTGGATAGTAGTATTTCCCTTAGTGCGTTTTTTTGATGTGATTGTAATCCATTTTTCACATATTTTCTTTCTTTTCTTTTTCTACATCGTCCTATCAAATCTGCTGCAGTAAGCCCCTTAGCATTCTGAAACCAGTGTAACAAGTTAAGAACATAAAATATACCATACTGGATCAAACCAAGGTCCATCAAGCCTAGTATCCTGTTTCCAACAGTGGCCAATCTAGGTCACAAGTACCTAGCAGTTTCCACAGAAGACACAAGCAGTGGATTTCCCGGGTCCCCTTTAATAATGGTTTATGGACCTTTCCTCCAGAAACTTGTCCAAACCTTTTTTTAAACTCAGCTACACTAACAGCTTTTACTACATCCTCCGGTTACAAATTCCAGAGTTTGATTACACGTCAGGTGAAAAAATATTTTCTCTTATTAGTCTTATATGGGTTACACTGTAGCTTCATTGCATGTCCCCTAATCTTTCTACATTTTGATGGTGTAAACAAGCGATCTACATTTATATTTACCAGAAAACTACTCTATTCATTAATTTATAGACCTCTATCATATTTATTTATTTAGTGTCTCTTTTATATCGCACTATTTAAATCAGTGCGGTTTACATAAAACAGTAACTTATACAGTGCGGCCTAGGCTGCCGCTGCACATTGGGCAGAGTGTTTCAATGTGTTATCCACAATGACGTCTAAATATTTTTCCTGGGAGGTCGTTCCTAATGTGGAATCTTGCATTGTGTAACCATAGTTTGGGTAGTTCTTTCCTAGATGCATAATTTTGCACTTGTCCACATTAAATTTTATCTGCCATTTGAACATCCAGTCTTCCAATTTATTAGGGTCCTCTTGCAATTTTTCCCTATCTTCTAGGTTTTAACAACTTTGAAAAATTATCTGTCATCTGCAAATTTGATTACCTCACTCATTATTCCCATTTCCAGGTCATTTAAGAATATTAAAAAGCAGCGACACCACACAGGTCCCAGGGATACTCTATTATTCACCTTTCTCCTTTGAGAAAATTGGCCATTTAGCCCTACTCTCTGCTTTCTATCTTTTAACCAGTTCCTGATCCACAATAGTAAACTGCCTCCTATCCCATGACTTTTTTAATTTCGCCAAGAGTCTCTCATGAGGGACCTTGTCAAAGGCTTTCTGAAAATCCATATTCACTAAGTTAAGCTATTTTATCTCATCAGGGCTGGTGCAAGGATATTAGGCAACCTAAAAAACTTTTATTTTATGATCTCTAGGCTCCCTCCCTTCACCATTCTTTCATCCCCTTCAGTCCAGCATACCACTTTCTCTCTTCCCCCGCATTGTCAAGCATCTTCCTGACCCTCCTCAGCATTGATCAGAAATATCCCTCCTCTCTCTTCTCCTTCCCTTCCCCCCCCCCAAGGCAGTCCATCATCTTTCCCATAATCCAGCAACTCCCTTTTCTCCTTACCCTATCCTTTGCCGCTACAACTCCAGTGCCAAGGCAGGCAGATCAGCCATAGCTCAGCAGGCAGACTCGCAGCTAAACATTAAAAACATGTGGGTGCTTTCTGAAGTCTTGCTCTATCCCTGCCCACTCCATAATGGGAAGTCTGCATCAGAGTAGACATAGACATAGTAGACTTAATTCTCATTTCATAGGGCTTGAGGTGTGCACATAAGAACATAAGAAAAGACATACTTGAATCATACCAAGGTTCATAGAACCTAGCATGCTGTCTCCAACAGTGGTCACTGCAAGTGCTACTTAACAAAAAAATCCTAAAAAGTAAAATCAATTTCTCATTCCAAGGAATAAGCAATGGTTTTCCCACATCTACCTAGCTGCTAATTTTTTATGTACTTTTTCTCCAGGATATTGTCCAGACCACTTTGGAACTTCACTATATTAATTGTCTTGACCACATCCTTCGAAAATAGATATCACAGCTTAATTATGCGCTGCATGACATAATTTGTTTTCAGTCTCTTGGTTGTTAGTTTCATAGAGTGCCCTCTTGGTTTAGTGCTGTTTGAAAGGTTAAATCTCCATTCCCTATTTAACTGTTTCACCCAACTCATGATTTTATAAACTTCTAGCATATTCCCTCTCAATCTTCTCTCTTCCAAGCTGATGAACCCTAAAAGGTTTAGCGTTTCTTCATAAGGCCTGGTGTTCTTTCCCCTTTATCATTTTTGACACCCTTCTCTGAACTTTTCCTAGTTTTGTTTTATCCGTTTTGAAATGGGGGACAAGAAGGCACACAATTCTCATGGATCTATATAAAATACAATTTTTGGAAGCTCCTATCTAGGCTGCCATTACTTTCCCTAGATATTTTTGGAGATAACGCATCCACAATGAGATCTCACTAATGATTTGTAAAAAGGCATTATCCTTTTGCTCTTGCCATGTTGCACTGTTTCACAGCTCTGAGATCATCAGATATGATTGCCCAGAGATCGTTCTCCTTGCCTGATTTTTGACATCCCAGATAAGATATGCAGATCTTAGTATCATCTTCAAAAAAGACGACAAATATTTACCAGAAAGCTACCTGCAATCTGAACTGATACAAGGGTGTTAAGGTGAAACGTCAACACAGCCCCTTCAATTAACTTTAAAGCACCTAGGTTGCCTTTCCTGAAATTTTGATCATTAAACTCAATTATGATCATCCCACATCACCCCTAACCGAACAATCCTCTAAAGACTTTGAACATCATGCTTTTTAAAAGTTTAACTTTGCTTTGTATGTATGTATAATGTATATGTTTGGCAGATAACATAATGGAGGCAATTTCCAAAAGCTATTTAGCTGGGCAAATACAGTAGCCATTTGAAAATTATTAGGGATGTGTAGGTCAAAAACGTTTATTTCGCTTTGTTTCTTTTTTTGTTGTTTTTTCCTCCTAGTTTCTTCTTTTTTTCCGTAGTGTGCCCTATTTTGCAGTAGTGCTCTCTATTGTGCAATAGTGCACCCTATTACTGTTTTCATTTCCAAATGAAAGCATATCCCTAAAAATTATCCATCCTTCCCTTTTGAATTTGTGTTGCTGTCAGGACCTAGTGTTTTGACTGTAGTTATCCTTTGTTGCCTCTCTTCCTCAAAGAGCAGTGGCCTAATGGTTGGGGCAGGTTACCTTAGGCCGGAGGGCCTAGGGATTCAAATCCCACTAGAAGACAACAACCTTGGGCCAGAAGGACTGGGGTTTCTAGTCCTACAGGTGCTCCATGTGGCATTGGCAAGCCACTTAACCGTCCATTGCCTCAGGTACAAAAAAACCCTTAGATTGTGAGCCCTTCAGGGACATGGAAAATATATATACAGCACCTGAATGTACACCACTTTGATTTGTAGACAAATGGTATATAAGCCGAGTTAAATAAATTAACAAAAAGATAGAATCCTAGGGGTCTACCTAATAGTGAATCTGGCCCTGCCTGTAATATCATATAGGAAAACATTGAACACATCCAGCCAAAAGACTGAAACATTGATAACCCCCATTTTCCTTGGAGTGAAGACCATTTTCCATTTATTTGCTAAGCTTTCCCTGATTTGTTTTAAATGTGCTTCTCCAAGCTGAAGAGCAAATAAAATGATAAAAGGAGATGGAATGGCTCCCCTGTGAAAAAAGGCTAAACAGGTTAGAGCTATTCAGCTTGGAAAAGATATGGCTGAGAAGGGATGTCAAGATTTCTATAATCATGAGTGAAGTGGAACAGCTAAATAGGAAACAGCCGTTTAACCTCTTTCTTTTCTTCAAATACCTGTAGTACTAGGACTAGGGGACACTCCATGGGACGTGTTTACTAAAGCACAGTAGCTATGAGCATGGGGTCTTGTGTGGGGCTAATACACATTTCTCCGGGAACAAGCAGGAAGTCAGTCCTCACATATGGGTGACGTCGACACCTATGGAGCCCTCGCAGAAGCATCCCCCCAGCTTTCAAAGAAAGCCTTCCCGCCCAAGAGTGCCATCTTGCTCAGTCTCCTTTTTTCCGCGGAGCCCTTCAGACGTTCATCTGTTTTGTCCCCGGAAAAAGTTGATTTTTCTCTCCGAGTTTCATGCTCTCCTCCGGTATCGCACTGGTACTCTTCCCGCCTACCGACCTCATTGCCTCAGTGCCGAACCACACATTTTCGGCATATGGTAGCTGGGAGCTTGCGGCCAGAAGGCTCCCTCGCTAATTGCGCAGCTCTACTTAAGCAGCATGTGAATAGGTGGGGTTAGGGCAAAGCTGGGGAGGAGAGTGGGTGGTAATAGCCATGCTAGCTGCACGCTAGGGGCACAAAGACGCCACTAGCGTGAGTGCAACTATGGCCAACTTCTGACCAGGCGGTAGTTGCACCGTCTTGCTAGCACATCATGAACATGTGTTCCAGCTTCGAATCCCACACGGTTTAAAGCCCAAACCATTCCACACATATACCATTCATCACAATGCAGGATAGCAAAGTTCACATAGGAACTAGATGCTCGCCTAGGGCATTGGTACTGAGGGGTGGCATGGGCATGGCTGCCATGGCAGTAGAGCACCACAGTCTGCCAACTGCTAAACCAGGACAAGCAGCATATAAGTGTACGAGCTGGAAGAGTGAGCACACTTCTACATACACAGCAATGCCTATCTTGACAGTATGCAGTCCATGTCTGCATATGGATATATTTTTTTTTTTTTTTTTTTTTTATTTAACAGGTTTTTATATACCACTTTATCGTTTCAATCAAAATGGTATATAACTTTAAACTTAGTAATGTACATTAAACAGGGACATTGATATATGGGGGAGGGCCGCTGGCATGATCAACTGTGCATGAGTTGGGAGATAAGGTCTGTGCACAGTAAAACAGCCAGTATTTGCCACATAGCCAGGATGGAGACAGAAGAGTTCAGCTGGGAGCAGGGCATGCAAATGTGGTGGTTCAACCACTGGCAGAAAGAAGGTTTGACACCAAACTGTGCACTCAGACCACCATCTCTCCTGCATGGGTGACCACAGCAGTGCGTACATATAGCCACTGTTCCCTGTGCTCGTGCGCACACCTCGCCAAGCGAGCGCACATACTTTACAGCATAGCGCACAAAAATTACAGTTCTGATTCTGATAGAAAACAACACAGACGTCTTAAAATTTAAAAGTTGTGATTGTAATTACTAGAAATGTTTCGCTTCATTTAGTAATCGTCTATTTTCATTTAAAAATGTGGTGTACATACTGTATTCTGACGTGTAATCAAATTTTAAAGTATATAATTCCGAGTGTCGTTATGTGGCGCACAAAAATTTAACCTTCCTTCAAAAGCTGCACAGCTGATATTTTATGCACACACATCTTACAGAAAATTAGAGGAAACATTGCATATAGCTGCTGGACCTTGCCAATGCCATGGGTCCTGTTCCTGTGGGAAGATGGCCCCTCACCCTGACCATCTGAGGACATATTTTTGGCCTATTTTGTTCTGAGCAAATATCTCCTTTTCCACCACTGAACATGAGCTAGCTTGGTTGCAGCTCCCTGATCAGTGTCCCCTCTCTGGTCCCTGTGCCCAGGGGATGAGGTGTTCCACAGACCTGGAGAGCTGTTCTGAGCTCCCAAGGGCTTTTATCAAAGGGAGATCTCATCATGTTTTAGCATACATAGAGAACCCCTAAGAAGGCAGAGCCGAAACACGGCCATATCTGGTTTAGGCTGTTGTTTCTCCTCTTTGTACGCCTGGTGATGAACCTATTAATAAAGAACAATTTTATTGCCACACATTAACTGGGTCTGAGCTCCCAATGGTCTATGGGTCTTCAGCTCACTGAAAGTTGGAATTCTCTTGGTGAGAGCTGATGGGGGGGGGGGGGGGTTGCCATCTCCAACAGGGTGTGTAGAGGTACTGTGGTATGTCCTCAGAGCCTTTTCTATGATGGGAGCATGGCTGCCCTTTGTGGAGCCCTCCCCCCCCCACCCCCCGGCAGAGGATAGCCCATAGGGGTTGGTGTTCTGAGAGGCAGGACAGTGGGGTGCCCCCATGTGTTGGAGGGAGTGGATGGCTGCCCCAATCCTGTCCCCTCCCCCTCCATGCTTCCCCTCCCACATGTGTGGCTACTGAGTTGGGCCTGCAGACCTGCAGATGCTAATGCCCTCCTCCCTTCTCCCACATGGGTGCAGCACTCCTAATTAGCTAGGGTGGTGTGCCAGATGTCTGGTAACCTGTCCACTGAAGCCTAGGTGAACAGGCATCTTGGGCGACTCAGAATGAGAGGAGTTCAGACGGCTGTTCCACATGGTGGTCACTGCTGACACCCTGACCGCATTCATAAGGAGTCCCCTGCTCCTTCAGTTGCTGCATTTGCACTTCATCTCCCAAAAAAGGGGGCCACATCATGATAACTATGGATGTGTTTGCTTTCCTGATTTTCATGCTCCATCTCTTTGTATTTTAGCCCATAGCTCTGACCTGTACATCAGCTATGCAGCCTATTCCCAGGACTGCCCACTTAGTACATGCTGTTAGTGGCGTCAATGACAAATAATGCTATTTGCTATCACTTCATGGGTTTGGTTGCCTATGTCTACTGCTGCCTATAACATCACATTGCTAGTAAGCAAGTACAAGGCGTACCTAGAGCATGCTATCACAGCACACATGCACACTGGCCACCCATCTACAATGACCACACTGCTGATATGCCTTGCAACTCATTACTTCCCTACTGTGTCCTAACCCCTTAAATTTTCTGTAGTCCCTGCTTCCCACCATGGTATAATTGTGTACTAACCATACTTTTAGCCTCATTCTACGTGCAGAACTTTAGTAAATTATGCCCCCATGAAAGTAACAGGTAAAACACATTTAGAGCTCAAAATTTACAACAGAACACCAATGTGAGAAATCAAAAAAGATCCTTATTTTTTAGTTAGTTTTGTAAAGACAACATAGATGTCTATGTGCCTATAAAATAGACTCCCAGAACCAGCACCAATAGTATGCAAACACTCATGCACAAATTTGCACATGCTCCGAAGCTGGTGTAAATGTGCTTGTGTGTACCCCTATGTTTTATAAAATATGCATGCACAACTCCAGCCAAACTAGGTACAGGTCATAGAAAAGCAGGCACACACACTTTCCATACATGTACTTTTATATGCATATGCAGTCGAACAATTTCATAAAAACCTTTCTTTCATTTAAAACAAGCTTTACATGAGGAAAAAATGACTGCTGCAAACAGGAAGTTGGCATCGGGTGTCAGAGAGGGGGCTGAAGCAACAGCCCCATAGTGCTGAAGTCGTAAAGGTAAGTGCAGTAGAGCTGTTTCTGGTCATTGCCACTGCTCCACATTGTGGAGAGAGGTGGCAGAGCACGCCGGAGGATGAGATTCACCTAGGGCACCTCATCTGCTTGCACCGGCCCTGACTACATTCCTTTTAGTACAGCCAGAAATCCTGAAGAATATATATCCTGCCCTTCCTGTGGGAAGTCAGCTTTCCTTTTTGCTTCCCTTGTGGAAGAAGATTATTATGGATTCCTGGATCCCGAGCATAACCAGAATGTTCAAAATAGCACCTCTGATACTGTAGAGGTAGTTTTGGGTACTGCTGTTTAGCGATCGACCTGCCAGCTAAGGGTCTGACAATATCTATATAAGATTGGAACAATTATGGATAGAGAGGTTATACATTCACTAGCTGCTGGAGAATGTATAACTTTTTTTTTTAAATATTGGCTTTATATATTGTCCTATACTATGTACTCAACAAGACGCACCTTACTCAAATCTTGGCCAGGAATAAAAGACCAAGAGAAATAATCTAATGTGCTTAGGCTATGAAGAGGATATTGCAGAATTATTGATAAGAATCTTTCGAGCAGTGATGTGCATTAATTGCCGTCTTCATTGACCCTTTTACAGATAGATTGGTAAGAGAGTATTTTTGTGTGCATTAAGCCAAGCTGTGCAAAGTACTTGGATAACATATTGCATATCCCAATGAGACACGCTGTAGATTTTATTTTCTCCTAAAGTGAATTAGCTTAAACAGGTCAGCATCAACAAAAGAACTTGCATAAAAAAGGTTTGCTCTCATTTAAATTATTCTGCCAGTTATGAATTACGATTCATGTTAGACATTAGAAATCTTTACTTGTATAATTCTCTTTTTCCAAGACATTTCCTGGAAATACGGAGGCAGGAGGATAACTGACGAGTACTGCTGAACATTATTCTACAGACTGCAGTCTCGGACTAAAGAATTTTTACTGGGGAAGGGGGGCAGAAAAAAAACGGTTCAGTAAATAATCCACACATGAGGAGTGGCGTTCTAAAATCATAACCAAAAGACAAACACTAAACAGCAGTAGCGGTTTCCATGCGATATCAGAGCTGTGGCCCCACTGCTGTTTAGTAAACATACCCCTACGTTTTTAGTGCTACAAAAACACACACAAAAATATTTTTATAGAGTTTCCGCAGTTTAAAAATGCAAAAATCAGTGTCTCATGCAATTTCAGTAAATTAGCAGGAGTCTAGGAACCCCATTTTTCTCTACACAGCTTCTTACGTAAAACACCTCAAAAACTCGAACAAATCTTTGCCTCTCACTTTCAAGTATCAACAAATACACGGTTGCTACCTTCAGCTTCTCAAACAATCTTTAGCCCTGCCATTACAGACAAATGTCTTTCAAAAGGACTGAAGACAAATGAGTCACTTCTGGAACCTCCTTCAACATGGCTGAAATATCTATATACCCCCACCCAGTGGAAAGCATAGGTATCTCCCTTTCCCCTTCTGGAACCTGGAGAGCCACAACCCCTTGTTGGTGCCTCTCCCTCGTTCCCCCATCAACACTTTCTAGTGAATTGTGGAGAAACCTATATAGATTTAGGGTAATGGATCCACTCTTAGGGAGATGGGCCAGAACATCACTCACTATACCTTCTCATCCCAGAATATCCAAAGGCAGAAATTTCTCATTTTAGCCTATGGGGGAAGCCCAGCCATCCTTATGTTTGTAAGGAACTACAATTCATTAATCAACTCTCAAGGTTATCACATTTGCAAATAATGAAGTGAAAGTCCTGAACTTACATTTCTACTTGATAGCTAAATTACATTCCATATAGGGTCTGTGCATATTGTTGCCAAATGTACTGAAGTTTGTTATGCAACACTTTATCTCCAGGAACAAGCAGGAATGTAGTCTTCACATATGGGTACCATCGACACCGACGGAGCCTGCACTGGAACGCTCCCCAGTGTCCAAAAGGAAAGCTTTTGGGAGCATCCCACTACGCATGCGTGCTGCCTTCCCGCCCAATTACCTCTCTCACTTCAGTTCTTCGTTTTCCGTGGAGCCTACAGGACGTGTCCCCTGTCACCACAGAAAATCTTCTCTTATTTTTATATTTTTTGTGGTTGCGTCTGCCTTCCGTCAACGCCTACCGGTACCACTAGTGCTTTTCTTTCTTTTCTTCTAAAAATATTTCATTTTTAGTGCTTTTTCTCAGAGGTTTCTTCCCTGCTCTGGTGCTTGGTGCCATTTTGGGCATTAGGCCCTCTTTTCCCTTACCATGGAAAAATCAGCCACTGGTTTTAAAAAATGTTCAAAATGTGGCGGTACAATTTCTATTACCAACACCCATGACTGGTGTCTTAAATGTTTAGGTCCTGACCATTGCTCCTGCAGAAAGTTGACTAAAAGAAGTCTTCAGAATCAAGCAAATCAACTCGGTGCCCTTTTTGCTTCAGACACGATGTCTGTAGCATCGATGTCTTCAAGGGCTTCTACTTCTTCCCAGGGATCTCAGGTAACTAAACACAAGTCTTCTAAGACTAGCCAGTCCTCGAAGGGTAGATTTCCCTCTAAACATCGAGATGCCACTGGCGTTGCCCTCGAGGACGTTTCACCGGCAAAACAGCCCCAGCGGGAGTCTTCGGGCTGCAAAGCTTTATCGGGGCTCCAGGATGTTCCCGAGGCCTCGACCTCGATGAAACTACTGGTGCCATGCTCGGGGGTTGTGGCCGCTTCCACAGGTACCGACACCCCGTCATCGGCAGTGGACAAAAGACTCCTCGCTATCGAGTGCAATCTAGCGACTCTTTTAGCTACTTCGGTACCACTAAAGTCGCTGCAGACAGTTCCGCAGGCACCGGTACCTGTTTCAACTGGCATGCTTCCCCCGATGTTGAGTTTGGAATCTCTCTCCAGCATGGGAGATCAGGTACCGACTCATTTCGGTACCGACATCGAGCGGTACCGACGCCATCTGCTTCGGGAGAACCCAGTGCTTCCTCCTTTTGAGTCTTCCGATTCTGATGACTCGGATGATTCCACTGCTACCAGAGCTGAACTTCTACAAGATTCAACTCCTTCTTCTCAACGCAGAATGTCCCCTCCTGATGATATGTCTTTTCATGATTTTGTACATGATATGGCAAAGGGTCTTGCCATTACAGTAGTACCAGAAAAAGGAGCCTAGGGCAGAAGAATTGAGAATTTTTCAATATCCTTTGGCTCGAAAGGAGGCAGCTATGCTTCCTATACACCAGATCTTACATGATCTAATGTTAAGAATGTGGGAAGCTCCTTTAACAGTATCTCAACATTCTAGACGTCTTGACACTATGTATCGAGTACCACCTTGTCCAGGGTTTCAGAAGACTCAGTTACCACATCATTCTATGGTGGTAGAGTCTGCCATGAGGTGGATTAAGAGTGCTAAAAGACACTCTTCCAATCCACCAGGTTGTGAGTCTAGAACACTGGATGCCTTTGGTCGTCGATGCTTTCAGTCCTCCATGCTATCAGCAAGAATCAGTTCCTATATATTATACATGGGAATGTTTCTTGAACAGGTTACAAAAGACTTGGAACTTTTGAACCCTTTTCTTCAAGAGGATAAACGGACAGATTATTTGACTTTGGTCAAACATGCTCAAAATGTCTCTAAATTTATGAATCGTGCTACCTTTGACTGTTTTGAATGTATTAGCAGAACTTCTGCTATATCCATAGGAGCACGTCATATTGCCTGGCTCCAAGCTTCAGACTTGGAGGAAATGGGTGCAAGATAAGCTGGGAAACATTCCTTGCACAGGAGAAAATCTCTTTGGCAAGGATTGGCAGCTCAAAGCTAATGAAATTGACACTGATAATACAACTTTAGACAGATTGTCAAAATCTACGGCTAACCCAGTCAAGAAAAAGTTTTCCAAAAAAACTTTTTTCTCTGAAAAGAAAAAATTCTATCCATCTTCCACCCAGCAAACACATGTTCCCCAGAAGGGGCAACAACAAACTAGACAAAGAAAGACACAAGCTCTGAAGGCTCAGCAGTCTCAGCAGACTCAGCCTCCTCAGGGTCTTTGACTGTTGTCAAGAGAACTTAACCATTCTTCCTCTTCTAAGCCCAGAAACTTTAAATATTCCAGGCCGTATCTGCCATTTTGCCAAAAGATGGCAACAAATCACATCAGAAGATTGGACTCTATCTATCGTGAGTCTGGGATACAAGCTTCATTTCCTCAGCTTTCCCCCATCCATGCTAATAAAACAGTTCAAATCTCAACCACCGGTCTCAGACCTGTTGTGGCAAGAGGTCACCACTCTTCTGGCTCAAGGGGCTATAGAAGAGGTTCCAATGTCCCAGCAGGGCACAGGATTCTAGTCCCACCTATTTTCTCATTCCAAAGAAGTCAGGAGGACTAAGACCAATCCTGGACCTCAGAGAACTGAACAAATATTTAGTCCGAGAAAGGTTCAAGATGATCTCCCTCAGCACACTTCTTCCATACCTTCACGAGCAAGATTGGCTATGTTCTCTAGATTTAAGGGATGCTTACATGCATATCCTTATTCATGCAGATCACAGAAAATTCCTTTGATTCCTAGTCAAGGGAAGACATTTTCAATACAGGGTCCTTCCTTTCGGACTGGCCTCTGCTCCAAGGGTCTTCACAAAATGCATGGCAGTAGTAGCAGCATTTATGAGGCCTCTAGGAATTTTTGTCTTCCCTTACTTAGACGATTGGCTCATTCGAGCACCATCAGCTCTAGAGGCAAGTCATGCTCTTTCCCGAGCAATGCACATACTGCAGTACTTGGGATGGATCATAAATCTTCCAAAGTCCCAGCTCACCCCATCTCAATCCCTTGAGTTTATAGGGGCTCGCTTGGACACACAGTAGTCAAAGGCTTTCCTGCCTCAGCCTCGCTGTCTGCGTATCATCGAACTAGCATCTCAAGCAGTGCTAGAAACCTTCCTCACTGCCCAACAGATGCTTCGACTTCTAGGACACATGACATCTACAGTCCATGTGATTCCTTATGCACGCCTTCACATGCGAGTGGCCCAGTGGACCTTAGCTTCCCAATGGTCCCAGGCCTCAGGATGCCTGTCGGACAAGATCAGAGTTACCACACACCTGATTGTGTCTCTGCATTGGTGGCAATCTCTGGAAAACCTTACAGTAGGCTCTCCTTTTCAGCAACCCCTACCTCAGGCTGTCCTGATGACGGATGCATCCAAGTTGGGTTAGGGAGCCCACTTGGGCAATCTGTCTACCCAGGGTCTCTGGACCCCACAGGAGGCTTCTCTTCAAATAAACCTCCTAGAACTAAGGGCCATTTCCAATGATATTCGAGTCTTTTGCTTCCATCTCATAAACAAAACAGTTCTGGTGCAAACCGACAATCAAGTAGCCATGTTTTACCTAAACAAACAAGGCAGAACAGGCTCTCTGCAATTATGCAACGAAGCTTTGCAACTGTGGGCCTTTGCCAGAGAGCATCACATTCTTTTATTAGCAGGTTACCTTCCAAGCATTCAAAACGTTTGGGCAGACAGGCTCAGCCGAGTCCTGTCGCCACACGAGTGGTCTCTCCACTCAGTTGCTGTTCAGCAGAGCTAGAGGGAAGACCTCTCTGAGTGAGCTCCTGCTGGGGGCGGAGCTTAGCGAACAGTTGGAGCCTGGATGTCAGGTCCTGGGCCACCTCCAGCAGGAGAGGCCCAGGCCCAGAGGCCTACCAAGCCTGGTGGGCCTCCTTTGCTGGACCCAGATGGAGAACCTGGAAGCAGGGTGCAGCCGGTACCCCGGGAGGGGGACTCCCCAGGTAGGACTGCACATGGCCAAGGAAGAGGGACCCACACACCCGGAGGCTCGGGCCCGCTGCCCCAGGGGGGAGGCTCCTTTCTCCCTCCCAGGCAGGGTGTGGAGGCTGGGTGGAGGCAGGGAGAGGCCCTAGGGAGGCCTTGGAGGCCTGCCTTGTACGGTGCTGGAGGAGGCGGGTTCCCCCCTCCACCTCGGGTCCTGGAGGAGGCCTCTACCTCCTCCAGTGAGGATGAGGACGGGGGGTCGGGCCTGCCGTCCTTCCAGCAGTCAGCTAGGGCCCCAGATGAAATCGTGGTGGCGGTACGGCAGCTCCGGGGTCTCCAGGAGGAGGCGGCTCAGCTACAAGCTCAGCTCTCCCACCTGGAGAGCCTGCAGGCCACCATTCCCGGGGAGGAATGGGTGGCCTATAACACCTATAGGAGGGGGGTAAAGCGGGCCCTGAAGGCCAAGAATCAGCAGATAATCTATTTGAAGAGCCAGGGTTGTGGGTCCCTGTCTGAAGTATATCATAATTATGATAGGTGGGCTAAACATGGTGTGTCTGCAGTCCAGGGGAGGCCCCCAGGGGTGGGTACAGTGGGTGGCTATCCCCAATCCCGCAGCTTGCCTGTCCCATACCCGATCCCTGTGAGGGGAGAAGAATGTTTGTGGTCCGGAGACCCTTACCTGCAAGCAACAGGTGTCAATGGAAGGAGGGCTGTCCCATTCCTGGAGGTTGAGCCGGTGATCCCTGGCTCACTGGATCACTCTTCTCACTCTGGAGCCTGGCCTTTCTCCAAGGATGGTGCAGCTTCCCAGCATTTACGGGCTTCTGTACTGGCCCCTCGTCTGTTGCTCCCTGTGTCCAGCACTGTCGGCTCTGCATTGGAGGGGGGGGGTCTGGAGGCATCGATCCCCCCCCCACCCACTGGCATTTTCTGCCGATTTTTCTGCTTCCCTCAAAGCAGCAGCTGAAGAAGCATCTTGCCATCCTGATTGCCAAGGAGTGCCTGCAGATGGTATCCGCGATCCTGAGAAGGCTGTCCCGCTGCAGGCTGCTGTGGTAGGGCTTCCCTCCACCAGCTTGCACTCCAAAGATGGCCGCCGCAAGTCCGATGAGGTCACTTCCGGGTTCTCCCGGAAGTGTACAGACGGACATTTTCAATCCTCTGCCCTGCCACGGCAGTACCGGCGGCGATCAGCGGGGGCAGTAGGGGATTGGTTCCCGTGCCCCTCTATCAGAGGGGATGTTGCAGAAAAAGAGAAATGTGCAGAGGCTGCTTTCCCACATCGGGGGTCACAGAATGCTGTTGAGGCTCATCGGCTGCCTGTTGCAGCCCAGAAGATTGCTGATGCTATCTAACCTCTGGCTGTGCAAGGAACTTTGGGGGGTTCTGCGTCCTCTCTCCAGGATCCCCAGAGGCAGCAGACTGACCGGTCCCATTGTTCTGAAGTGGCTGTATGGCATTGGGGGGGTGGAGGAGGGGGGACGGAGCAGGGGAAGAAAAAGGGTAAGGGCTGCTGTTCCTTTTTGGCAGTCCCTGGGGGGGGCCGTAAGAAGGCTATTCCACTGTCCCTGCAACCTGTGTCGGCGAAGCAGGATGCGCAGCTGTCTGTGGTCCCTGCTGGTATGGACGTGGGGGGCCTGGCTCGCAGGGGGGCGTCCGCCCTTGCTGCTGGAGCCCTGGCTGCCGGCCAGAATATTCCGGACCCCTGTGCCACGTCTGGCACCGGCAATAAGGTAGGACCTGGGAGTGACGGGGGGCAGGGGGGTGGAGGTTTGGGGGGATTAGTTCTGGGGAGATCTGCCCTACTGTCTCGGGAGGAGCCTGCCTTATTGCCGGTAGCCTTACAGGGGGTAGCGGACGGTGGGTCGTGGAGGGTCTGGCGGAAGGAGAGGGGGAGCAGACGACTGGTCTAGTAGTGGGGGAGGCGGTAGTGTTTTGTCCTGATGGGGGGAAGGGTCTGCTATCAGTGGGGTTGGGGGATGGGGTGGTCCCCATGGATCCCGGGAATGGAGGGGAGCGGGGTTCGTCCCCGGTAGTGGTGGCCGAAACCCAGGAACTTTGCGCTGGGTCGGGAACACGGGACGGGGGTTTGGGGGGGCTTTCTGGTCCCCTGGGTGTTACCGAGAACCAGGTCCGTGATGCCATCCAATTGGCTTTGGAGACCCCGACCGGCCCTCCAGGGGCCTTTGCTGCCTTTCGGCAGCAGCAAGATGTGGCAGAAGGGGGTGCTACGGAGGTTCTTGGTGGCACCCAGGGATCCGGAAGGGATAGTATCCCTGACTCTGTTTTTGCGGAGCTGACCCTGCCCAGCCCCCTGGTCGCCCCCTGTGAGGCGGTTGCGGATCCTGCAGATCAGCAGGAGGGTCCCCCGCAGGTGGATGCAGGAGAGGAAAGAGGAGAGCAGGGGATGGGAGCTGGGGGGTCAGTTCCCCCCCCCCCTGTACCTTTGCAGAGGCTCTGAGGGGGTCCGGCACCACTCCGGGGACATCAGGTGGGGCTGGGGGGAGGGGGGGTTCCCAGGGGAATGGTCCTGCAGGAGGGGGAGGAGGTGGGGGAGGTTTCCGAGGGGTAGGGGGTGAGGTCCGATGGCGCAACGTGGCGCAGATCCGGTGGGCTGGGGAGGGGCCCCCTCCAGCCAAGGAACAGGTCTTGAGGATGGTCCTTGGGCTGGGGTTTCTCCCGGGAGATCTCTACGCCTTCATCCACATGAACAACACCATTGAATATGATGTTAGTTTCATGCTGAGACGGGGGCTGGAGATATTCTGGGACCGATACCAGCAGCAGAGGGGGCAGGGAGGGTGGGCTGACTTTCGTGTTGTGCCTATCTCTCGCCAGGGGACAGTACCTGTGACCATCCTATCCCGGAATGAGTCGCTCCCAGGGCAGGACATCCAGTTTTGGTTGTCGCGCCATGCGGTGCTCCTCGCACCCCTGGTTAAGGGCGCTGGGCCCCTAGGGGTGTGGGACGGGTCGTGGAAGGGTAGGATCCGTTTGCGTGAGGTGGGAAACGTGGTGCAGCACGTGCCCTCGGCCGGTTTCCTCGGTCGGGATCGCATCTTGTGCTATTACCCCGGGCAACCCCGCGAGTGTCACCGCTGTGGCTCATTTCGTCATCTGAGCATGAACTGTCCCGAGCAGGTCTGCACCCGTTGTGGTGGACGGGGTCACACCTCGGCCGGGTGCTTGCTTATTCGGTGTAACCTTTGCGGGGAGTTGGGCCACCCCTTTGCCCGCTGCCCCTCCGCGTCACACAATGGACCGGGGGGGGGATACCGTCGCCCCACCTCGGGCTCCTGTGCGGGAGGAGGTTATGGAGGCCCCTCTCCCTCAGGAGGAGACCGAGGGCCCTAGGGTGGAGGAGTCCATCGAGCCGAGGGAGCCACCAGGGGGAGGGGATTCGGGTAGGAAGGAGGAGAGGGCTAATGTGGTGAAGGTTGCTGTGTCACGACAGGATAGTGGGTTGCGGGTGGAGCCACCTCAGGAATGGACCACGGTCCCTTCTAGGGGTGACAAGTCCAAAAGGAAGAAACGGGAGACATCCCCATTGTCGGATGAAGAGCCCGTGTTGGATATCAACCGTTTCGTCTTTTTGGCTGCTGATGCGGTTGAGGCGGATGAGGGCTTGCCTGTGGAGGCAGGGCTTCCTGTGCGGCGCTCGGAGCGGTTAGCGGCGGGGGCGGCCCCTCTTCCTCAGCGGCGGCCTCCCAAAATAACGAAGGCGTGCCGCGGTCAGGGTCCTCTAATCAAAGGGGATACTGGCGCCCGACGGGTGAGGGAGGACGGGCGTTTGCCCCTGCAGTTGGGTTCGGGGCCTTCGCAGGAGCCCCCTGCTGACCCGGCCGTCTCGGCCTCCCCCGCGGGGGTGGGCACTGTCTTATTGTTGCAGTCTTTGTCCGGGGAGGGGGGGGCAGCACCGGTGGTGGACCCCACGGAGGAGGTCATTCCTCCGACCCCTGACCCGTTTGTGCCTCCTCATCCCGTGGGGGCTGGGTCTGCCCTCGCGACAGCTTTGCCTGGTGGTCCCGGGGGCGCCAGCACCTTCTGGGGTGACAGGGTCGAGCGGGAGGAGGGGGAGATCCTCGAGGTGGTCAACGTGGACCGGGAGGATTTGCTCCAGCTCGCGGGCTTGTCCTGCAAGCGGGATTCTGGGGATCCCGGGGTTGGTGAGAAGAGGAGGAAAGGGTCACTGCACTCGAAATAGGCATGGCGTGCACTCCTGCGTTCTCGTGCGCCACCATCAACGTGGCCAGCATTTTCACGGACCAGGTGCAGGCTTCGGCCTATGACTTTCTTTCCACGAGTGGGCTGGATGTCATCTTCTTGCAGGAGACCAGGCTCACCTCGCTCGCTAGCCTTCATCGGGCGAAGCGGGAGTGGAGGTGGGGTCCTTCGTACTGGTCCCTTGCGGCCCAGCCCTACGCAGGAGTGGTGGTTTTGTTCACGTCAAACCGATTTCAGGTGCAGTACGTGTGGGAACTGGAGCAGGGCCGGTGTTTGCTCTTAGACGGCTACTGCGGGCCCCATCGGTTTCATTTCGTGGTGGTCTATGGCCCCCAGTCTAAGTTGGCGCGGAAGACCCTTTTTCGGGTCATCCGCCCCTACTTACACACCTCCCGTTTGGTGGTCCTCGCCGGGGATTTCAACACCACCACCTTTTTGCAGGACCGAGGGGGGGAGCGTTGCCCACCCAGTTACGAGGGCCTCTTTTTGGCCGAGATGACCCGGACGGCTGACCTGGTGGATGTCTTCCACCGGGCCTTTCCTCGGTCGCCGGGGTTCACCTACTACCATGGGACCTGCAGGAGTCGTATCGATTGGATATATGTGAGTGCCCGGGTGGAGTGTTCCCCTCCGCAGTTGCAGGCGGTTGACATTTCAGACCACCGCATCCTCTCCGTGTCCTTCCTGGCTAACCACGAGGAGCTCAGCAGGGGTCCTGGCCTGTGGCGACTGAATGTGCAGTTGTTGGCAACATCAGAGTTGGTCCAGGAGTTCTTGGCCTTTCTCGCAGACCAGGAGACCCTGTTGGGTGTTTTTCCTTCCCGTGGTGCCTGGTGGGACGAGGTGAAGACGCGTGCCCGCCAACTCTTCCATTCCCGGGGTACCTCCATGGCTCGATCCCGCTACCTCACTTACACTGTCCTCCGGAGGTCGCTGGATCGTTTGGTATCCAGAGGGGCAGCGCGGGAGGAGGTGGAAGAGGTGCGAGTCCAGCTCCGTGGCCTGCTTTACGATCGCCATGCCTCCCTATGCTTCGAGGGGGCGGCCGGTGGGGTCGCTGCTCCAGACCCCTTCCTAACTTGCAGGGAGAGGGTTCGGCGTCGGGAGGTCATGGCCCTGCGGAGTGAGGACGGTACCATTCATACCTCCCAGGAGGACCTTTTGCGGATGGTGGGGGAATACTTCTCGGACCTGTTTGGGGATCGCCCCGTGGACCTCACCCATATCCGAGAGTACTTGGGCCTTCCCCCGGTGTATTCGGCTGTGGTCCAGGCACAGGTTGATGCACTCGCTTCTCCGATTCAGCAGGTGGAGGTGGAGAGGGCGATTCGTGCCATGCCGTTGGGGAAGGTGCCTGGGCGCGATGGGCTCCCTGTGGAGTTCTATCGTACTTTCATCGCCCAGCTGGCCCCCTTCCTGACCTCTCTGTTTCAGGAGATCATGGACATGGGGTTTCTCCCGCGGTCATTTCGCGAGTCTGTCCTGCTGCTGCTCTCCAAGGGGAAGGACGATAGCTCCTTGGACTTTTGGCGGCCGCTCTCTCTTCTGAACGCGGACCGGAAGATTCTGGCCAAGTGTTTGGCCAACCGACTGGTGGAGGTGTCGGGCGTTTTGCTGTCACCTTCCCAGTATTGTTCCATTCGGGGGAGAGGGGTTCTGGACGCTGTCGCCACAGTCCGGGAGGTGGTGGAGAGGCCGGGCGCTCCAACGGGACCACTGGTTGGTCTCCTTGGATCAGTCCAAGGCCTTCGATCGAGTCAGTCACCGGTACCTGTGGGTGGTGCTCCAGCACTTCGGCCTCCCCGCAGGTTTCCTTTTCGTCGTGCAGGCGCTGTACCGAGGGGGGGGTGAGCTTCCCGTTTATTAACGGGTGGCTCGGACGGCCGTTTGGTGTCGCCTCGGGCGTGCGGCAGGGGTGCCCTTTGAGCCCCCTGTTGTATGTCTTCTCCCTCGACCCCTTCCTCCGGAGATTGTCCTCAGGTGGGTTGCGGGGCCTGGAGGCGCCTGGTGCGCCCCCGGTGACCGTCGTTGCCTACGCTGACGACATCTCAGTTTACGTGGACGGCACTGAAGGGGTAGAGGCCCTGCGGAAGGCCATGGAGGAGTACTCGGAGGTAGCCCACTCTGTTGTCAACCACAGCAAGTGCCAGACGCTGTGGTTGGGCCCCTCGGAGGCCTCCCCGCCTTCCTGCGCCCCCTTTCCTCCTCCCGTGGGGGAGGTCCGCGTTTTGGGCCTCGTCTTCGGGTCGGAGGACTGTGCGGAGTCCAATTGGGACCGTTGTCTTGAGACTGCACGGTGTCGGGTGCTGCGGTGGAGGGGGTGGAGGTGTACATACGAGGAGAAGATCAAACTCCTCGGGACGTTTCTGCTTCCTCTCTTTCTGCACGTGGCCACGGTCTTCGTCCTTCCGTCGTCCCGTCAGGCGTCTGTCAGTGCCGTCTTTTTCTGTTTTCTGTGGGGTAACCGCCTGAACCCTGTCCAGCGCAACATCGTTTGCCTGGATCGGGCAGAGGGCGGTTTGGGTATGTTGCACCCCCTTGTTTTCCTGTCAGTCCTGTCTATGGCGTTTCACTTAGGTAGGATGCAGGAAGGGGGTGGGGTTTGGTGGGTGGCCTCCTATCGGGAATGGTTCTCCCGCTTCTGGGAGCAGTGGGAGGGGGCGTCCTCGGTCCCACGTGTGCGTCGGAGCGGGGAACAGGCCCCATCGTACGTATTTGCGATGGTGGGGCTCATTCGGCGGTGGGGGGTGACCGACCCGCTCACCCAGTCCTTGGGGCGGAAAGGATTATATCGGATGGTACTCACCTCCCACTTTCAACCACGGTGGGCCCTGCGGGACTGTCCGGCGGATGTGATGCAGCGGGGCCTTCGGCTGTTGAACTCCCCTCGGCTACCGAAGAAGGTTCGGGATGTGGCCTGGTTGTCTTTCCACGGGCGTTTGTACGTGAGGGACAACCTCAAGTACAGGTCACAGGCCGAGCGGGTCTGTCCGAGGGCCGGGTGTGAGGGGCAGACGGAGACCATGGACCATTTCCTCCGGCAGTGCCCCTTTAACGTGGAGGCCTGCCGGTTGGTGTCCGCTGCTCTTCACCTGCGCGACCTTTCCCTCCTCACGTATGCGGAGTGGGTGTACGGGGCCTGGTCCTTTCCTCTAAGGCAGGACTCCGGGACCCTCTACCTCATCACGGCCGTAGTGCGCTACCACCTGTGGCAAGCGCGCTGTCATGTCTCGACCCGGGGGTTGGTCCTGCCCCTCGACGAGGTGGTGCGGGACATTCTGGAGGAAGTGTCCAGCATGGCGCAACGCGAAAGGCGGGTGGTGGAGGCCCGTCGTTGGGAGCGTCTGTGGCGTCACCTCACCCTCCGCCCCCCGTGAGGGGGAGGGGTTCCCTGGGGTTTTCGTCCTTAGTAGAGGTTTGGGTTTGCTTTGTTTCCAGGGGGGGGGTGTGACAGAAGGGGGAGGGTTCCCTTCCCTGGTGTTTTGTTCTTTGGTAGGCCTTTGGGGTTGCTTTCCTCCCAGGGGGGGGGGTGGGGAGGGGGGTGCGCTGGTGCTGCAGCGGTTGACCACTTGTCTGCTCTCCCTTTCTCCTTGGGGGTGGGATGTCCCACCTGTTTCTGGCTTTGTGTACGTCTTTTTCGTGTTTTGTGCATCCTGTTCCGCTGTCTAGGTTGCAGGGCAGCAATGGTTTGTGTTTATTGTTTGCTTTGTATAATTGTTTTTTGTTGTTGGTGGGATTCTGTTGGGGACGGGCTCAAGGTGCCCTTATGTTTTTGTTTGGGGGGATGGGGGTGGGGAGTTTTGCTGTTGATATATTTGTTTTGTGGGATGGATGGGGAGGGGGCAGGGATCGGGGTGGGGGGTGGGAGCTGCGGCTCCCTCTGCAGGGGAGGGGATGGGGACAGGGGACTCTGTATTTGGGTGGGTTTGGGGGGGGATTTGGGCAGTCCTCAACCAGCGGACATTGCGGACAATTGGACTGGTGGGGGTTGTTGTGCGGGGGAGGGGTTTGGGAAGGAATGATGGACAATGTTTGGACTGCTCTGGGGTGTTGTTGCAGGGGGGGGTTGGATCAGGCATGGACAGTGGACCGAGGGGGGGGAAGGTGGGATATGGACATTGTATGGACTATTGTGGGTTGATGTTGGGGGGAGTGGCACGTATGTTGGTTGCTGGGTTTGGTGGTGGGTTTGGGGAGGTGGGTCACGGGGGGTATGATTCTTGTTGTGTACTATGTCGGGGGGTGGGGGTTTTGGGGGGGTGTGGGACTTGGTTGGGGTGATTGTTTTTGCTTTTTGTCTGTTTTTCTGTTGCCTGTCTAAATAAACAAAATTTCCACTCATATCTACTTGCTCGAGTATTCCAAGTCTGGGGAACACCAGACATAGACCTCTTTGCAAGTCCACAGAATGCCAAACTTCCACGGTACTGTTCCAGACTTCCAGCTCAAAATTGTCAGGCGAGGGATGCATTCCTGCTCCATTGGGGCCAGGATTTTCTCTATGCCTTCCCACCAATTCCCCTAATCCCCAAAACCTTATTCAAACTCCAGAGAGACAGAGGTCGCATGATACTCATAGCTCCCTGTTGGCCAAGGCAAATATAGTATCCTCTTCTCTTAGGTCTTTCTCGAGCCACTCCTCTGGAGTTGGGGAGTGCTCCGGATCTTCTGTCCCAGAACAATGGATCCCTACTGCACCCAATCCCCAGTCCCTTCATCTCAAGGCCTGGCTGCTTAAGGCATAGAATGTCAAGATCTAGGTCTTTCACAACAAGTGAAGGATATTCTTCTAGCTTTCAGAAAACCTTCCACAAGGCGTTCTTACACTTTTAAATGGAAGAGGTTCTCAGTCTGGTGTTCCCAGAGGGGACTTAATCCCCTCTTGGTATCAGTAGAGTCCCTTCTGGACTATCTCTTTTATCAGCTTCTGGTCTCAAGACCAATTCTGTTAGAGTCCATCTTAGTGCTATTGCTGCATCTCATAAACCCTTCGATGGACAACCAATTTCCTCTCATCCTCTTGTTTCAAGATTTATGAGGGGTCTTCTTTTAACAAAACCTCCCATCAAACCTCCTCCAGTGGCATGGGATTTTAATCTTGTTCTGGGTCAACTCATGAAGCCACCCTTTGAACCTTTAGCTACTTCGGAGCTAAAGTTTCTTTCATGGAAAGTCATTTTCCTAATTGCTATCACTTCTGCAAGACGCATTAGTGAACTGCAGGCTTTAGTGTCTGACCCGCCTTATACGAGGTTTCATCATGACAAAGTAGTCTTGAGGACTCATCCTCATTTTATGCCAAAGGTGATATCACCTTTTCATTTAAACCAATCGGTTTATCTCCCAGTCTTCTTTCCTAGGCCTCATGCCTCCAGCGCGGAAAGAAATCTTCATACTTTAGATTGTAAATGGGCCCTGGCTTTTTATCTTCACAGAACTCAGCCATTTAGAAAGTTTTCTCAGCTTTTTCTGGCTTTTGACTCTAGTCATTTAGGACTTCCAGTCACCAAGAGAACTCTCTATAAGTGGATTGCAGACTGTATTTCCTTTACCTATCAGAGTAAAGGAATCCCTCTTGAAGGCCATGTCACGGCTCATAATGTTAGAGCCATGGCAGCCTCAACAGCTAATCTTCGTTCAGTTGCTATTGATGAGATTGCAAATCAGCAACTTGGGCTTCTGTACATACTTTCACTGCCCACTATTGTTTAGACAAGGACTCCCGTCGGGATGCCTTGTTTAGTCAGGCTGTTCTACAGAATCTCTTCCATTCCTAGATGAACTCCTTCCCACCATCCACTCTTGGATGCCTGAGGTCCCTGGGAGGAAGCATGGCCTATCTTACTTAGATCCGCAACATGCTGGGGTCATCCCTAGGCATTTTTAGCTGGGGAGTCCCCATATGTGAAGACTACATTCCTGCTTGTTCCTGGAGCTGGCATGGTTACTCACCTGTAACAGGTGATCTCCGGGAACAGCAGGAATAAGTCTTCGCAACCCACCCACCTCCCCTAGGAGTTGTCTTTCTCTCTCTTTCTATTTTTCTTCTACTTCTCTCCTTTGGTCTCAGCTTTCAACTCAACTGAAGTGAGAGAGGTAGTTGGGCGGGAAGGCAGCACGCATGTGTGGTGGGATGCTCCCAAAAGCTTTCCTTTTGGACGCTGGGGAGCGTTCCCGTGCAGGCTCCGTTCGGTGTCGATGGTACTCATATGTGAAGACTTATTCCTGCTGTTCCCGGAGATCACCTGTTACAGCTGAGTAACCACGCTTTCTCTGCTGTTGCTGTTGTGTTTTGTTCTGTAATGCAGCAATATAAATTGTAAAATATTTGGTGGTTCCATTTTTCAAAACAGTTTCTCACATTTGGCCCAGTTTTCAAAATAACTTTTTCATAAGCATAAAGGGACCAGTTCAGGGAAAACAATCAAGGCTTGACTTTCTACTATGGCTTTTTCTTGAAACATGATTCAGTAAAATGATATATTTTTGGTGGGTAGGGGGAAGCTGTGGGTAGGGAGTTGTGTTCTAAATTGTATACTTTTATGATGCAGTTATTTTGTTGAGTTTATTTGTGTATGTGTTTAATTAAATGCAACTAATTAAACATATGCCTACATTCTAATAGTGGTGATGTGATGAATCCATGTGATCAGTTTACGCCTCAGAGGCAATGTTTCCAGATGAGTTTTGCACCTAACATGACAGCAGTGAACTCCACTCCTATGAATTTCTGAAATTCACTGCTCATACTTGCCTTGCTACTTGCATTGTGCCAAAGAGTTTCCTTCAGTAGCATCCAATACAATTGGGAATATTTCTCTATCTTTGTATCACATTTTCTTTGTTTTTGATTGCCTTTCTTAGTACTCAAGAATCTTCTTTCTCTCTATACACTGTACAGAATAATTGCTTGGCACTGATCCTTCCATGCTTGTAAGTCCTGTTATCTTGCATCAAGCTTTTTATCTGTTAGGAAAGGAATGTCCCAGGTGATCACAACTTCTACAGTTCTCTTAGAATCGTAATCCTAAAATTTTTCTGGTACAGTCTTTAGAGTTTCCAGTGGATAAAATATGTGACCCTATTGTTGCTTTCTGTATTTATCAGTATATCATGCAGTAAGATCTGTAACCATTTCCAGTGCAGTTTTACAGAATCTGCATTTGTCTGGTTTTCCATTTTTTTCCATAGTACACTGACCTGTGTTGCAATTATAAATCTCTTCTTCAGGTTGGTGTTCACCGTTCCTTAACCATTTGTGTGTAAGGTTTTGATCAGCATATTGTTCCTGTAGTAACCCTTTGCATTAACCATTTGTTTACCTTTTTTGCAGATTATCAGCCTTGAGGCCAAAAGAAAAAAATACAGATATTCATTGCTGGTATCCAGAATGTGGCCAGTGCTCAAGATCTGGATTCAGCACTGACCATCGGTGCTAGGCGTAAAGGGGCTTATAAAATTACCCCATGGGGTACCCTTGACAAGTACTGTAGGTATGGTGACAGGGACCCACATGTAGTCATGTTCTTGGGTAGAGGATATGTGAAGCAGGGTAGAATCCATTTTGTGTGTTCTTGATAAAATATGCACAGTCACGCTTATATGCACATACATTTACAGCAGATGCCAAGCTGGTGCAAATGTCCACGGCTTCGATCTAGCCATGATTTCTTCCAGTTTAACCATAACATTTTATAAAATAGGCATCTTCTTATTCTCCTAACCTAGGCAACCTGTTATAATATTATCCCTTCCTGTCAGACAAAATAAGAATGGTGAAAGTGAAACTCCCTAAAATATTTCTCACTGGATTTTGATATTAGGAATAACAAATTGCCCATCTTTATAATTCGCATGGAGTGCAGGTTGTCACATTTTTATGGCAAACATGAAGTACTTAATCAAGACAGTTTATTTTGTACCTTCCTATGAAATATATTATCAAGGAGTATATGAGGCTATAATAGGGAGGGAGGAAGGAAGCAGGAAAGAGGAGGGTCCCAGACAGCAGCAAAAAAGATGAACCCAGGGTCTCAGCAGGCAATATCGGAAGTCCAGAGCAGAACTTTGATTTATGTATATATTTTAAAAGATTTATAGCTGCACAAACACAGAGGTGGGTAACAAAAAACAAACCCACCCTAATTCCGGTTCTTCTTTTATAGACCTATTGCACTTTATCTTCATCCACTTATTTCTTTTCAAAATCATATAGTTATCCAGATATTATTATGAGTATTATTATTTATTGCATTTCTTACCCACTTGCTGGAGCATTTTCAAGCAGTTTACAGCAATACCTACATAAAAAGCTTCACACACAATTGTTATGCCATCATTTTTTCCTTTTCTTTGATTCTAGTGGTTCTACTGCTCTTCCTCTTCATATTGCTTTCTCTGCATGCGTAGAACGGCCTCCCAGCAGAGGTGGTAGGGACAAGGACTGTATCCGAATTCAAGAAAGCCTGGAACAAGCATAGAGAATGTCTAAGGGAGAGGAAGGGATTGTGGAGCTTAGTAGTTGATATGGATGGGTAGACTGGATAGGCTGTATGGTCTTTGTATGATATCTTTTTCTATGTCTTTATCTAAAACCTTTTAGCCATCAATCCATTGTTTATATGTTCAAGTTCTTTAGTCATTCTGTCTTCTATTCCATCTGCTATTCTTGTGGTCCAAAATATTCTTGCATCGCATCTCTCTCTCTGAGAGCATCTCATACTCATCACCACTATTATCTTTCTACTATTACTTGTAACTTTCTCCTATGCTGTCTCCTTTCAGCTGGACACATCAGTCCCAACCCCGGTCTTCCAAGGCAGGTGTCTTGTCATCTGTGTGTTGCTATCTCTCAGCACCTCCAACTTTAACTCTAGCCCCATCCTCCCTGCCTTTTATCTCCCTTCCTTTTATTTTCTGTGAACACCCACTTTATTTCCAGTAAGCTTGCCTATGTCCATGTCCTCTTTATCTCTCATTACCTCAATTTTCTTGCTTTCACTAAGACCCGACTTTCTCCTGAGGGCCCTCCAGTTTTATTGCTGTCATGGAGGTTTTCATTTCTCTTACATAACACTTGATTGGTTTCTGCTGGTATTTTCCTCCTCCTCCAGTATCAACTCCTTCAGGTCCTTTGAAGACTTCAGTCTTTCCTCTGTCACTGAGCAGGATTCATTAAGCATATAATAATTCCAAGATACAAAGTCAACTTTTATTTCTCAGATGTATTTCAATAGAATTTCAAAACAAAAGACACAAAATATTTTAAAAATATAAAAAAGTAGTAATGTTGTTGTGAAAATCATAGTTGTCCCTTTCCCCTGCTCCTGAAATATAATCTACAAAAGGTCATCGATATTTTCCTGCAAAGCTTAAAAGAAGTTATGCATTTCTGGGTTTGCCTTAGGACTATATGCTAAGAACATCAGTAGGTTATTAGGTTTCAACAACCTCCAAATGATAGAAAATCCTTTGAATAAGTGAAATAATGAATCATGTTTATCATAGCCTGCACTGAAAACAGGATATAAATACATGCCACATGATCATCCACCTGAGACTAAGATCTGAGTATCTCTCATTCCTAAGGCCAGGCTAATGGTGACATAGTTCTTGCACAGATGAGTAACAGGATGTGCGGAAACATTCTTAGATCTATTGTTATATGATAAGGGCTGTGATGCGAATGATTTTGCTATGACCCTTGGAAATGAAGTGCGACTACCAACTCATTTCACATAGACCACTTTATATATATCACTTGAGGCCTAACCCAGTTTTAACCAGTGACCTAGAGGCGAAGGCTCTGGAGCACGTTTACAATTTCCTTAAAGACTAAAGCTGCATTGCAGGATTTTCTAACACAAGTTTAATGTAGAAGTAGGGTTGCCGACTTTTTGAAAGAGCAAAACCCACCATCTGTGGCTACTCATGCTCCGCCCATGCCCACTCCTGTTCCACCCTTTCCCCCTACCCTTGCCCCACTCCCTGTCCCCCAAAAATAATTGCAGAGAGGGCAATGTGCAAACTGAACAAGCAAGATAGCATGGAATTTCTGTTTAAGAATGTGTAGCAAACAGAATGCCCAGCATTGGTTGTACACACACACACAATAAGACAGATCTTCATCAATAAATGAGCACAAAACAAAAAGAGAAATATATAGACAAAAATTAAACTAAAACCTCAGAAAGCCAGACGCTGCATGTAATGCAATACAAGAGAAATAGACATGCATTTCCCCATACTGTGCAAAATTAAAGACAGCAGATGGCAGGATTGGCATTAGAAGGGATGCAACCTAGCAATTGCCCGGGAACCACAAGCCAGAGAGAGCCTCAGATCTGTTGGAGACAGAAAAAGGCACAGCTTGCTGGTGGGCTTTAGGCAATGCAATGTGTGTCTGAGTCAATGCTGACTCCTGGTGACACATCAGCACTTGGGTTTTCTTGGCAGTGTGACTAGAAGTAGATTGCCAGGCTTTTCTTCTGAGGCAATGGAGAGTTAAGTGACTTGCCCAAGGCTACAAGGAGTGCTAGTGAGAATTGAACCCTGTTTTTTTGGTTACCAAGTCAGTGCTCTAACAACTAGGCTATATGTCTAGCTCCAGCTCCCTTCTGCGGTGCTTGTGGATACTGTACAGTGTTAGACTGCTGTGAAGATTGCGGCGGCAGTGTCTGGGAGTATCCACAAGCACCACTTGCCTTAAACGGGAGCAGCTAAGGTGATCACGGCTCTCCCCAATGCCTGCATGACCCCATATGCTGCCTGAGTCCAGCCCCACGGCTTCACTTTTCTTTTTCAATTCTGCTGCCACTGCCCAGGCCTGACTCAGGCCCACCATGGCCACTGACAGCCCCGATCGCAGTCCGAAGCTGTCCTGTTGCATGCATATGGCTGGCCCTTGGCAAGGCCATGTTAGGGTTTCGGGCACTCCCCTGCAACCTATAAATCGGTACCCCTCCCGAATTATTATTAATGTTGGCTACATCCTTTTTCCCAAAACTCCTTTATGAACTCTTTTCATGTGATGCTAGTATTTCTCCTTCAAATCCAATGTTGTAAGAAAATTGTAGTGAAAGGGAAAATGCATAACCAGAATAAAGTACTTAGCAGTAAATACTTAGCATCATTCAAACAGGCTGTGATAATAAAAAAAAAAAAATCTGATTCTGGTCATCTCACTAATAACATAAACATTCTACAGTACCAGGCATATAGGTGAACTAATATAAAACCCTACTAAAGTTACCAAAGATCTGTAAGGCCAAATCTAACATACCATACCAGCATAAACTTCCAAAAACTCATAGAAGGGGTTTACCCAGATAAAAGCAGCACTATAAATACTGCAACAGGCCCTAGAACATCCATACACCTATTTGAAAAGCTGAACAAATTACTACAGTACAGTACAGATCCCTACGTGCAAACTCCATGTTAACAGAACACTTGGCCTCAGTTACACACTCAGAACACAGACTCTCACCAAGTACAGAATAAGTAACCACATCCTAAAATAAAAATATGTTGACAAAAATTAAACTGAAACCCCAAGAAGCCAGACTCTGCATGCAGTGCAATATCAGATAAATAAGAGATGCAGGTCCCCATACTGTGTAAAATATAAAGATAGCACAAAGTCCAATCACTAAATTGAAAATAAAATTATTTTTTCTACCTTTGTTGTCTGACCATTTTATTCTCTGATCATGCTAGTTCAGGAATGGGCAAACTACGGCCCGCGGGCCGTATACGGCCCGGCAGACCTTTTAATCCGGCCCGCTAGCCCACCTCTTCCATGTGGCGCACACTATGGACAATCATCCCTTCCTATTTCTAGTGCAGCACTTAGTTAAAAGGCATGTTTACTTCCGCGCCTTTCAGGCGGTGCGCATAGGCGATGACGCGCGCACTTGAGGATTCCCGGGCTCGTCGTGAGGAGAGAGACCGCCGAGGTGCCACGCGGCATGCTGCTTGCGCCCGCTCCATGGAGGCTGGGAAGAGGAAGATTAAGAGCTTGCAGGATGGGGTGGAGCACACCGAGGGGAAGAGCAAGCGGCTGCAGAAGGAACCGGAGCAGCAGAGGAACTGCATAGAAACTGTAAGTACCCGTGGTGCAGCTCTGCTTATGAATCTCCCCCTGCACAGGCCCGGTGGTGGTAGTTCGGTAACGCTCTTAGGTGAGTCACATATGTTAAAACCCCGAAGGAGTGGTAGGGCCTGCATGGGATTTATCCTTGAACTGTGCGTTCAGGTGCTTTGCTTGCCTGGCTGCTCTGGAGAGTTGCTTAGAGTCCGCGAATGACATTTCTAGTTCTTGCCAAGGAAAGTAGGAGGCTGGCAGTGGAAGGTTAGCCATAGGACCAAGTGATGTGCAAATTCTGCTCAGATGATTCAGTCCACTGCATGAAACCCTGATTTGACCACTTACATAAATTGTCATGGACAGGTGGTTAATTTTGGGATTCATAATTTAAAATGAAATATGTCTTTTAGTATCCAAAATATAGCAGAGCGCTAGCTAATTTATTCATTTATTCACCTCACTTTCTAGAGGACGCAGCGTAATCTCGCGATGGCCGGCTAGTGTAGTGCAAGGGAGACCACCAACACTGTTCCCACTAAAATTGAAGGTACTATTTTATGAAAGAAATACATTGCATAAAAGTTTTGTAAAATAACTCTTTTTATGCTTTTCTACCTTAAATTAATCTAAACATTTAATGTTACAAATTTAAATTTAATTTATATTAATTCACACATACACACCGTCCCATCTACTCTTGGTCCGGCCCCCGGGTCCAATATATGAACCCATTGCGGCCCTCGAGTCAAAAAGTTTGCCCACCCCTGTGCTAGTTCCAATCTGAGGATTCTGCTTTCCTTTCTTCTCTTGGCTATCTTTCTATGGTCTACAGTCCAGCTGCCATTTCTTGTCTCTTCTTTTGTTTTCTTCACTTCCTTCCATCAGCCTATTTCCAGTCCCAGTAACCCTCCCCAGTATCAGCCCCTTTCCAGTCGTCTCCTCCCATTACCTTCCAATGTCAACCCCCTTGTGTTCCCAGGACTGCCAGTGGTGTCCATTCCCTTCCAGTCCCCCTCCTTCCCCAATGTCCAGCCCCTTTTAGTCCAAATGCCATCCCAGGTATCAGCTCACTTCCAGTCCCAGTGCCACCCCCCCTGCCCGTGTCAGCTCCCTTCCAGTCACCCTACCCTCTGTTCATCTCCCTTCCAGTACTATCCCCATGTGCTCCCTCTTTTCCAGTCCAAGTGCCCCCTCCCTTCAACCTCCTCCCCCCATTACCCAGCTACCTACCAGTCCCATCACCAAGTGTCAGCTCATTCTAGTCCTACCCCCAAGTGTCAGCTCCCTTCCTGCCACCTCCTTCCCCCCTCTGTCAGTTTCTGTCCTGCCATCTCCCTCTACCCCATGTCAGCTCCCTTTGAGCCCCCACCTTCTTCCTCTTTCAACTCCCTTCCAGCCCCCAGCTTCACCCCATGTAAGCTCCCTTCCAGCCCCCTCCTTCCCCCCTCTGTCAGCTCCCTTCGAGTCCCCATCTTCCCCACTCTGTTAGCTCCCTTCTAGTCCTCGCCTTCCCCCACTGTCAGCTCACTATCAGCCCCCACCTTCCCCCCATGTCAGCTTCCTTTCAGCCACCTCCTTCCCCATGTGTAAGCTCCCCTCCTGCCCCCGCCCCCAGGGTCTATCCCTTCCTGCCACCACCTTCCCCTGGCAGCCGCAGCTCCTGTGTCTTACAGAGCCATGGCTGCAATACTTCTAATAACGTAAAATAAAAATGAAACCAGTGTGGAGCCTTCCGGCCCTATGGAACCTCTGCTGCTGTGTCCTGCCCTCTCTAGTGTAACTTCCTTTTGAGGTCAGGATGCAGCAGCAGCGGTTCCATAGGGCTGGAATGTTATGCACTAGCTTTGCTTTTATTTTAATTATTAGCGCTATTGTAGCTGTAGCTCTGTAAAAAGCAGGAGCCACGGCTGGAGAGGCGGAGAGATGTTTTTTATAAAATCCATGTGTACATGTGTTTCCAAATATGCTTCTTTGCTGCCAGGGTTTTCCCTGTTGAGTGTCTCCCAAGGAGTATACTGTAGTTTCCGGGGTCATTTTTCTTTTATAGTGAAGCATGATATCTCTTATCATTGTCATGTCCGTGCCACTGTACTATATTATCCAACCTTTGGTTATTCTTCCATCTTTTCCATTTCCTCTCCTCCTATTAGCCTCCCACCTCTACATCTTCCATCTCTCATCCTTCTAGTGTACAATATCCTCTACCTCCTGATCAGATATTGGAGATGTAGGCGTTTTTTGGAGTCCCCGTCTCCTTTAGATTTCCTTTCTTTTTCTTCTCTCATCCTTTCCTCTCCTTGGTATGCTGTCTTATACTTATATTAGGAGATGATTTTATTAAGGATTTTTTATGTTTTAAAGACTTTTTTACGTATCTTAAAAGGTTTATATAAAATTACCCAGGATTTACACACATAAAAACACATGTGGTGGCAAGAAGATGCATAATTGCATATGTCCCACATGTAGGAATAACAAACACAAGGAGCAGGAGATGTTTAGAAGAGAAGGGTCTTTATTGTGCACAGGACACCCCAACGCGTTTCGGCAACGCCTTCCTCAGGGGGAGGAACACTACAAATACAATCAAAGTATGTACATTAAAAAACAATATGTACATTAAAAAACAATTAAGAAAATTTAAAAACATATTCACAATATGAAAGCACTGGCAGGATATGAAACATGGATTATTATGATAATAATACAATAAAAAGCAATAAAAAAAAAAACAACAATATAAAACACAATATAAAACACAATATAAAACACACAAAGCACAAAGCAGGGCTGAGGGAACAAAATTATGTCTAAAACAGTGTATAAGGAAAGAGGAGCATAACATAAAATAATGTGGAAACATATAAACTGGAACTAATATGCTAATAAAATTGACAAAGGGCAATGAGACCAGAGTTCATCTCTTAGTGCAAATGATAAAGCACAAAGTACGAAGGGCCAAGTAAACAACATGTAATTATAAGCAATAAATGAATAAATAATGGGTACTTATCCAAATAAAACTTCGTACACATGGACAAGACAACACCAAAATGATTAAAACAATCAGTTAAAAGTAAGGTATTAAAAAATAAGTTAAAAATAACAATATAAGAGAAGTAATGTACAATTGCGAATAAAAATAAATGTATAAAATTGATGCAATGAGACAATAGAAAGGTGAAAGGTTAAAATTAATTGGAGTCATAGATTTAAGATGAACTAAGCCACTGGGACTAAGACAATGAACATCAATAAATATAGCATAAATTGTACAAAAAAGTCCACTAAAAACAAATATGTAAAAAGTATATTAAGGATAAAAATCGAACTTCAGATTAAAACAAAAGAAAGAGAAAGCATATATAACAAATATAACAAATATAACAATAAAAAACATGCACCATTTAATAAGCTCACTAAAAATTACAGCTGTGTACGAGGATATGAACCAGGGGGACCATGGAGTACCATTTCAAACCAAGTATAAAAACATATAATGCAAACTAGGAACCTCTAAAAATTATGATAAGAGCAAAAATAAATGTGTGTGTAATAAATAATAAAAGATAATGCTAAAACACTATACAAGTATGAATAAATAATGATGTTAAAATTTGAAATTTGCATGTGATAATAATAAATATATTGTGAATCCTGTGGAAAAGCTATGTGAAAATGGTGATAGTATTATTCCCCAGGCAACTATCGCGGTGTAACAAAAAGCATATGTAAGGAACCAACTGAGGCAATAAGAGTGCAACGCTATTCGGAAATTGCCATTTGAGCAAAACTTGTGCGCAATAGTGGCAAACCTGCAGAGGTGGAAGGTACAAGAGGATTTGCAAGTGTGTCCCAAAGAGTAACTGCACCGTGTGAGCAAATCGCAAAAGAGAGAGGCATTGAGTGCCGTGATTACACGGCGAGCTAAAAAATATTAAGTGAATTACAGCAAACTTAACCTTATGAAGTCATATCGCAAGGTGCAAAGCACAAGCACCAATTAAATTACATCATCACAATAGGGAAGCAGGGATTGTGACCACAGAGAGAACTTACAGAGAATCAAAAACATCTTAGTACTCCAGCAGAATCACATATGCAAGAGGGAGAGTCGGGAAAGATAAAAGCCATGGGGAAAAATTCACCCACTTAGATCACAAGGAGAGTCATAGGCATAACCGACAAGTGGAGGCATAAAAGCAGTAGTAAAAGGCAGGCTGACGCCGCAGTGTATACTAATACATGAAAAAAGACCACATCGGCTCCAATACAATAAAGGTATAGCTGAAGGAAATTAATAGTACTAATATAAGGGAGGTACGAGAACTCACCCGTATGCACTTTGGTAGAAATCCCACCAACCAGAGTAAAATTGAATCGCAATGTTGCTAAAAGAGAATAATAAACAGTCAAACCAGAAAAGAACTCAGGTAAAAGTAGAAGTCTCATAAACAAGGGACCGACTGATGTACTCACGATCTGAGAGAACCTCAAACTGCTAAGTCAGCCGTATCGAATGAAGAATGCAGCATTAAAAGCGCGTTCAAACCAACTGAAAAAATTAGGTGGCTGAACTGCAGTGCTATTTAAATAACGATGTTTGGCGCCAACTTTAAAACAACGTGACGTATGGGGGGAGGAGTCTACAGAATGTGGGATTATAAAAGTAATTAAAAGCAAAAGGGGCGGAGTTATTTAAATTATGAAACACTCAAGTGTTAGAGGAGATCCTCAGACGTGCTGTATTCTGATGAGGAAAAAACGAAGAAGATAATGATTGTGTATAAATACTCAAAGAGTAGCAGGGATAAGGTTATGAAAAAATAGGGAAATGTGCCACAAGGGAAGGGTGGTCAGCCTAAAACAACTGGTGAATCTACCTCTTGATTCAAACATCCAAAATAATAAATACGTAATTGAACAGTTGCTCAAAACTAGACAATATAATAAAAGATGTCAACACAAAGAAAGACAGGAATAAGGTGATGGAACAATGAGGACAAATGTGTTACAAGAGAAGGGTAGTCAGCCCAAAAAGACGGATAAATCTACCTCTTGATTTAAACCAAGGGGTTCCAGAGTATTAAATTCATAAATGAACCGCTGTTCAAATTTTAACAAAGTTTTCTCTATGTTGCCTCCCCTCCAGTGGGGAATAATGGTTTTGAGCACCATGAATTTGATATCACTGATATGATGATTCATATCTACCCAATGGGAAACCAAAGGTTTATCTGGGTGTTTCCTAGAGATATTGCTGCGGTGTTCGATTATGCGGGTGCGAACCTGTCTCGAAGTTTTTCCAATATATAATTTTTGACATGGACATTGTATTAAATAGATTACGTTGGCCGTCTTACAATTAGAGTAATGATGTAAGAAACATTTACGGCCAGTGTTGTTGTCCAAGAAAAAATCTTTAACTATGATGGCATGAGTGCACACCGAGCAGTTGCCGCAGCTGTAATGACCCTTGATAGTTGGAGAGGGCCTATACCCAGTCAGAGCAGATGGAACAAGTGAATCAGACAAATTAGAGGTACGCTTATAAGCGATCATTAATCTTTTAGTAGCAAAGGCCGGAATGGTGGAAAGAAGATGCCACTCTTGTTTTAAAATGTTGACAATGTCTTTAGAACAACCTGAAAATGATAAAGGACAAACAATCTTATCAGAATATGTACGTGTGGTCTTCTCAAGAAGGGAGGAACGGTCGGTGGTGCATGCTCTCTGATAGGCTGCCTTAATACAAGGGGCCGGATAACCTCGTTGTGCAAACCTACTCATCATGTCTGCAGCATGATGTTCAAAATCCTTGTTGTCTGTACATAATCTTTTAATCCTTAAAAACTGGCTAACCGGAAGGTTATTCTTAAAAGATGGATTGTGGCTGCTGTCATATTTAAGAAATGTATTACGATCCGTGGGTTTACGGAAAAGTGTTGTTGAAAAACCTGAGTTAGACTTTTTGATAAGAATATCAAGATAGGAAATCTCTTTGCTATCGTAGTTGCCTTCAAATTGTAAGTTTGAGTCTAGTGTGTTGAGCCACGTATGAAAAGTCTGTAACAGTGTCTCCGTACCATACCATATCATAAAAACGTCATCAATGTAGCGCTTCCAAAGAAGCACGTTGGATTGATATGGATGACATGTCAAGAAGGTGGTCTCAAAATTAGTAACGTACAAATTTGCTATGTCGGGCGCCATGGGGGAACCCATGGCCACCCCTTTGATCTGCTTATAGAAAATGCCTCTAAAACAGAAATAATTTTCGGTCATGGCTAATTCTGCTAATTGTGTGAGGAAGAAGGTCGGAGTACGTACGGGTTTAGGTCTTCTAATTAAGGTATTGGCTAATACCTCCAAGGCAGCCTGTTGTGGGATATTGGTGTATAATGAGCGGATGTCATAAGTGACCAGAAGCACATCTTCTAAAGGACCTTGGAATGACTGTAAAATCTGTATGATGTGTGTAGAGTCCCTAACATAAGAGGATGCTTGTGTAACAAAGGGTCTCAAATGCACATCAAGAAGTTTCGATAAGGGCTCAAAAAGTGATCCAATCGCCGATACTATAGGCCGTCCCGGTGGATTCTGTAAAGATTTATGTATCTTGGGGAGCATATATATAGTGGGTGTGATAGGGTGTGAAACTGTGAGATATGAAATTTCTTTTGTAGTGAGGTACCCCGCTTCTTTGCCAATGTACAGCAAAGTTTCAACCTTCTGTTGCAGTCGATCAGTAGGGTCATTAAAAATCTTTAAATAGTATTCCGTGTCATTCAATTGGCGCAGGACTTCTGTTATATATGTGTCTTTATCCTGTATGACTATGGCCCCACCCTTGTCGGCCGGCTTGATAATAATGTCATGGTTAGACTTTAAACTCTGAAGGGCTGCCTTTTGAGGACATGTCAAGTTATAATAAGGCTTCTTGGTGTGTGACTTATACAGATGGTTAATCCTGTTAAGGACGACCGACTCATAAGCCGCAATCATAACGTTGGGTTTGCACGGTGGCATCCATGTGGATGGTTTTTTAACAACCGAAGGATCAACTGCATCATTGCTAGGTGCGTCAAAAAAATGATCTATAATTTTTAATTTTCGAAAGAATTTAAATAACTCAACATGAGTGGCAAACCTATCATGAGACTTGGTGGGTACAAAGGAGAGGCCCTTGTTAAGAACTTCAAGCTCTGCCTCTGATGGTGAATATTTAGAAAGATTAATAACTGCATCTAGAGGTCCCAGTCGAGTTGCCTCTTGGACATTAGGCCCTGACTGTGCGTTCTCATTCGTTGTGGGTATTGTCTGTTCGGTGAATACCTGGGCTTGTATGGACGATGTTGTGGCGACTTTGGGGACAGGTTTCTTTTTCCTTTTTCCCATAATCTGTCCATCGTAAAATCCCGTTTCTTACCATAATTGTTATCTTTCGGCGGGGGTCGTTCAGTGGAGAATAGAGAAGCAGAAGGGTTGACCTGTTCTCGTGAGTGGTGTCTTATTCTTTTAGTGTGTCTTCCGACTTCAGGAGTAATGGATGGGGATCTGGATCTATTCCTTACATTCCCCCTGGGGTTGTTTCTATAGATCTGTCTCGGTGACTCCCTTCTTCTATATGAAAAATTTCTCTTCCTATCCCTAAGGTCGGATTTATTGTAGGTCCAATAGTACACCATGTTCAACCTGTAATCATCTTCATCCCGCTTTAATTTTTTAATCTTCTTCTCTTTCACACCTTTCTTATAATCAAATGTATTCTGGTCAAATTTCCTTTTCTCAATATCAAATTGTGCATCTTTCTTTTTGAGATGTTCAATCTTCTGTTCTACTTGAGGTTTTAAAACCTCAGCCCTGCGTTTGGATGTGTTAATTAAAAGAATCATTAAGTCTAAAGAACATTTGTTCAAAATCTTGATCCAGTTAGACATAAAAATTTCATCATCCTTGAACATGCCGGGTGCTTTCTGAACTCGTAGGCCTCTGGGTATAATCTTCTTCCTACAGTATTCAAGCAGAGAGGCTGCATGTAAGTCTTCTCTAATTAAACGCTGTGTTAACCACACACAATCTTGCCACTCATCCTCTAAGTCAGGAACACCCTCTTCTTCCGTGTAGAAAGGGTCCTCTGGGAGCATAGAGCGTAATTCATCCTCTTTGAAGCTGAGGACCTCTTTCCACGGGGAAAACATGGCTCCGAGGAGACCAGGGACACAAGGAGGAGCAACCTCCCGCAGAGAGTCCAAACAAACACAAGGAGCAGGAGATGTTTAGAAGAGAAGGGTCTTTATTGTGCACAGGACACCCCAACGCGTTTCGGCAACGCCTTCCTCAGGGGGAGGAACACTACAAATACAATCAAAGTATGTACATTAAAAAACAATATGTACATTAAAAAACAATTAAGAACATTTAAAAACATATTCACAATATGAAAGCACTGGCAGGATATGAAACATGGATTATTATGATAATAATACAATAAAAAGCAATAAAAAAACAACAATATAAAACACAATATAAAACACAATATAAAACACAAAAAGCACAAAGCAGGGCTGAGGGAACAAAATTATGTCTAAAACAGTGTATAAGGAAAGAGGAGCATAACATAAAATAATGTGGAAACATATAAACTGGAACTAATATGCTAATAAAATTGACAAAGGGCAATGAGACCAGAGTTCATCTCTTAGTGCAAATGATAAAGCACAAAGTACGAAGGGCCAAGTAAACAACATGTAATTATAAGCAATAAATGAATAAATAAATTTGTACGTTACTAATTTTGAGACCACCTTCTTGACATGTCATCCATATCAATCCAACGTGCTTCTTTGGAAGCGCTACATTGATGACGTTTTTATGATATGGTATGGTACGGAGACACTGTTACAGACTTTTCATACGTGGCTCAACACACTAGACTCAAACTTACAATTTGAAGGCAACTACGATAGCAAAGAGATTTCCTATCTTGATATTCTTATCAAAAAGTCTAACTCAGGTTTTTCAACAACACTTTTCCGTAAACCCACGGATCGTAATACATTTCTTAAATATGACAGCAGCCACAATCCATCTTTTAAGAATAACCTTCCGGTTAGCCAGTTTTTAAGGATTAAAAGATTATGTACAGACAACAAGGATTTTGAACATCATGCTGCAGACATGATGAGTAGGTTTGCACAACGAGGTTATCCGGCCCCTTGTATTAAGGCAGCCTATCAGAGAGCATGCACCACCGACCGTTCCTCCCTTCTTGAGAAGACCACACGTACATATTCTGATAAGATTGTTTGTCCTTTATCATTTTCAGGTTGTTCTAAAGACATTGTCAACATTTTAAAACAAGAGTGGCATCTTCTTTCCACCATTCCGGCCTTTGCTACTAAAAGATTAATGATCGCTTATAAGCGTACCTCTAATTTGTCTGATTCACTTGTTCCATCTGCTCTGACTGGGTATAGGCCCTCTCCAACTATCAAGGGTCATTACAGCTGCGGCAACTGCTCGGTGTGCACTCATGCCATCATAGTTAAAGATTTTTTCTTGGACAACAACACTGGCCGTAAATGTTTCTTACATCATTACTCTAATTGTAAGACGGCCAACGTAATCTATTTAATACAATGTCCATGTCAAAAATTATATATTGGAAAAACTTCGAGACAGGTTCGCACCCGCATAATCGAACACCGCAGCAATATCTCTAGGAAACACCCAGATAAACCTTTGGTTTCCCATTGGGTAGATATGAATCATCATATCAGTGATATCAAATTCATGGTGCTCAAAACCATTATTCCCCACTGGAGGGGAGGCAACATAGAGAAAACTTTGTTAAAATTTGAACAGCGGTTCATTTATGAATTTAATACTCTGGAACCCCTTGGTTTAAATCAAGAGGTAGATTTATCCGTCTTTTTGGGCTGACTACCCTTCTCTTGTAACACATTTGTCCTCATTGTTCCATCACCTTATTCCTGTCTTTCTTTGTGTTGACATCTTTTATTATATTGTCTAGTTTTGAGCAACTGTTCAATTACGTATTTATTATTTTGGATGTTTGAATCAAGAGGTAGATTCACCAGTTGTTTTAGGCTGACCACCCTTCCCTTGTGGCACATTTCCCTATTTTTTCATAACCTTATCCCTGCTACTCTTTGAGTATTTATACACAATCATTATCTTCTTCGTTTTTTCCTCATCAGAATACAGCACGTCTGAGGATCTCCTCTAACACTTGAGTGTTTCATAATTTAAATAACTCCGCCCCTTTTGCTTTTAATTACTTTTATAATCCCACATTCTGTAGACTCCTCCCCCCCATACGTCACGTTGTTTTAAAGTTGGCGCCAAACATCGTTATTTAAATAGCACTGCAGTTCAGCCACCTAATTTTTTCAGTTGGTTTGAACGCGCTTTTAATGCTGCATTCTTCATTCGATACGGCTGACTTAGCAGTTTGAGGTTCTCTCAGATCGTGAGTACATCAGTCGGTCCCTTGTTTATGAGACTTCTACTTTTACCTGAGTTCTTTTCTGGTTTGACTGTTTATTATTCTCTTTTAGCAACATTGCGATTCAATTTTACTCTGGTTGGTGGGATTTCTACCAAAGTGCATACGGGTGAGTTCTCGTACCTCCCTTATATTAGTACTATTAATTTCCTTCAGCTATACCTTTATTGTATTGGAGCCGATGTGGTCTTTTTTCATGTATTAGTATACACTGCGGCGTCAGCCTGCCTTTTACTACTGCTTTTATGCCTCCACTTGTCGGTTATGCCTATGACTCTCCTTGTGATCTAAGTGGGTGAATTTTTCCCCATGGCTTTTATCTTTCCCGACTCTCCCTCTTGCATATGTGATTCTGCTGGAGTACTAAGATGTTTTTGATTCTCTGTAAGTTCTCTCTGTGGTCACAATCCCTGCTTCCCTATTGTGATGATGTAATTTAATTGGTGCTTGTGCTTTGCACCTTGCGATATGACTTCATAAGGTTAAGTTTGCTGTAATTCACTTAATATTTTTTAGCTCGCCGTGTAATCACGGCACTCAATGCCTCTCTCTTTTGCGATTTGCTCACACGGTGCAGTTACTCTTTGGGACACACTTGCAAATCCTCTTGTACCTTCCACCTCTGCAGGTTTGCCACTATTGCGCACAAGTTTTGCTCAAATGGCAATTTCCGAATAGCGTTGCACTCTTATTGCCTCAGTTGGTTCCTTACATATGCTTTTTGTTACACCGCGATAGTTGCCTGGGGAATAATACTATCACCATTTTCACATAGCTTTTCCACAGGATTTACAATATATTTATTATTATCACATGCAAATTTCAAATTTTAACATCATTATTTATTCATACTTGTATAGTGTTTTAGCATTATCTTTTATTATTTATTACACACACATTTATTTTTGCTCTTATCATAATTTTTAGAGGTTCCTAGTTTGCATTATATGTTTTTATACTTGGTTTGAAATGGTACTCCATGGTCCCCCTGGTTCATATCCTCGTACACAGCTGTAATTTTTAGTGAGCTTATTAAATGGTGCATGTTTTTTATTGTTATATTTGTTATATTTGTTATATATGCTTTCTCTTTCTTTTGTTTTAATCTGAAGTTCGATTTTTATCCTTAATATACTTTTTACATATTTGTTTTTAGTGGACTTTTTTGTACAATTTATGCTATATTTATTGATGTTCATTGTCTTAGTCCCAGTGGCTTAGTTCATCTTAAATCTATGACTCCAATTAATTTTAACCTTTCACCTTTCTATTGTCTCATTGCATCAATTTTATACATTTATTTTTATTCGCAGTTGTACATTACTTCTCTTATATTGTTATTTTTAACTTATTTTTTAATACCTTACTTTTAACTGATTGTTTTAATCATTTTGGTGTTGTCTTGTCCATGTGTACGAAGTTTTATTTGGATAAGTACCCATTATTTATTCATTTATTGCTTATAATTACATGTTGTTTACTTGGCCCTTCGTACTTTGTGCTTTATCATTTGCACTAAGAGATGAACTCTGGTCTCATTGCCCTTTGTCAATTTTATTAGCATATTAGTTCCAGTTTATATGTTTCCACATTATTTTATGTTATGCTCCTCTTTCCTTATACACTGTTTTAGACATAATTTTGTTCCCTCAGCCCTGCTTTGTGCTTTGTGTGTTTTATATTGTGTTTTATATTGTGTTTTATATTGTTGTTTTTTTATTGCTTTTTATTGTATTATTATCATAATAATCCATGTTTCATATCCTGCCAGTGCTTTCATATTGTGAATATGTTTTTAAATTTTCTTAATTGTTTTTTAATGTACATATTGTTTTTTAATGTACATACTTTGATTGTATTTGTAGTGTTCCTCCCCCTGAGGAAGGCGTTGCCGAAACGCGTTGGGGTGTCCTGTGCACAATAAAGACCCTTCTCTTCTAAACATCTCCTGCTCCTTGTGTTTGTTTGGACTCTCTGCGGGAGGTTGCTCCTCCTTGTGTCCCCCCCACATGTAGGAATATTCATGGGTGAAGTCATAGTTTGTGCATAGTTTGTGCATAGTTTGTGCATAGTTTGTGCATAGCTAAGAAGTGTTAACTCTGTATGATGTGCTTTTCTGACAATCTGTATGTAAGCAAAATTTGTACCTGCCTTGATTCGGCAGTCCAAGAAGATTATCCTGTATATATGTATTTATGTATATATGTAAATGAACTCCCCCATAGCTAAGAAGTGTTAACTCTGTATGATGTGCTTTTCTGACAATCTGTATGTAAGCAAAATTTGTACCTGCCTTGATTCGGCAGTTTCACAATAGTAATCCTACCCGCTTCTGATCGCTGGAAGGAGCGGGCTACAAATGCTTGCTAAATAAATAAATAAATAAAATAAATAATACATGCATACCATACAGTAAATATTTATGTCTGTTCTTCAGAGGTGTAAATGTCTGCAGCTTAAGTCTAGCCACTATTTCAGCTAGTATAACATACTAGTTCCTAAAGACATATAGGTGCCTACGTACCTTTATAAAATAGGATAGAAACAGACACCTATTTGGCCTTAACACATAAGAAACCAATTATATATTAGGAGGTCATTCTGAACCATGTTTAGCAGGCTGAATGTCCGATCTGGATGTCCAGACCAGCTAAACATCTGGACCCTGCTTGTGGGGCAATACATGTGGGGAGCTCTGCTCATGGGCTGGAGAGGGAGGGCTGTGACAGGAGCGAGGGCGGGTGGTGGGCGGGAATCCGACCCTGGACATACAGGGCCAATTGAGGTTGGCCCTGTACGTCTGGGGTCAGCAGAGTAGAAAGGGAACTTATTCCACCCAGGAGACGGAATAAGTCCCATTGGATGTCGGGGGTCCGTGGAGCCTGGCGACCTCAGAGGTGAGAGGTGCAGGGGGAGGCCCGCAGCCCAACCCATAGCACTCACTTCCATTCAGGAGCCTGGCTGAGGTAGCCAGGAATCTGCTGGGTGTGCGGCTGACCAGAATCGCGTCATGGCCTGCACATCCAGGCTGGTAGCTCTGACTTTAATCATGCGGGCACGTCTAGCCTAACTAGGATCAGAATCGGATGCTACCACTGTGCGCCCAGATTTTGATTGGCCGTAAAGGAGCAGGACAGCTAGGGTAGAATTGCTCTTCACCCGTCCATATGTCTAATGATCCTGACCTGGACTATATAAGAACATAAGATATGCCAGACTGAATCAGACCAAGGGGTTTATTTACTAAGCGGCACTAGCAGCTTCCATGCAAAATTGGAGCTGTGGCCACATTAAATAAAAAGGGGCCATGACTCTGATTTCGCATGAAAGCTGCTAGAGCCACTTACTAAACAGACCCCTAGTGTCCATCAACAGTATTCTGTTTCTAACACTGGCCAGTCCAGATCAAAAGTACCTGTCAGGTTCCCCAAAGGTATACAGATTCCATGCTGCTTGTCACAGGGGTAAGCAGTGGATTTCCCGAGTCCATTTTATTAATGGTTTATGGACATGTCCTCCAGGAACTTATCCAAACTTCTTTTAAACCCAGTTCCACTAACAGCTTTTATTGTATCTTCTGGTAATGAATTCCAGAATTTGATTCCAGAGTGAAAAAATATGTTTTCCGATTTTTCTTAAATGTGCTACATTGTAGCTTCATTGGATGTCCCCTAGTCTTTCTACTTTCTGAAGGCATAAACAAATGATCTACATTTACCCATTCCACTCTATTCATTATTTTATAGATCTCTAAAATATCTCTCCTTATTCCAAGTATTCCAAGTTGAAGAACCTTAACTCTTTAAGCCTTTTCTCATCGCGATATCCTTCCATCCCCTTTTCCATTTTGTTGGCTCTACCGCTTTAACTTTTCCAATTTAGCTATGGCAACCAGAATTGCACACAATATTCAAGGTGAGATCGCACCATGGAACGATGCAGAGGCATTATAATATCCTTTGTTTTATTCTCCATTCCTTTCCTTATGATTCCTAGCATTCTATTTCTGTTCTTGGCACAATGGGCCGAGGGTTTCAACGTATTATCTATAGAAACATAGAAACATAGAAACATGATGACAGAAAAAGACCACAAGGCCCATCTAGTCTGTCCTTCCATAACAACTACAACAGTCCACTTTTTACCTTTAGAGATCCTCTGTGTTGGTCCCATGCTTTTATGAATTCAGTTACTGTCCTCATCTCTACCACCTCCACTGGGAGACTATTCCACGGATCCACTACTCTTTCCGTAAAGAAATATTTCCACATATCACTCCTGAATCTATCTCCCTTCACCCTCATCCCATGTCCCCTCGTAGCAGAACTTGCTTTCAATTGAAAGAGGCTCTCTCCCTGAACATTTATGCCACGGAGGTATTTAAACATCTCAATCATATCACCTCTATCCCGCCTTTCCTCTAAGGTGTACATATTAAGATCCTTAAGTCTGTCCTCATATGCTTTATAATGAAGCCCATTAATCATTTTAGTAGCAACCCTCTGCACCGACTCCATCCTGTTCACATCCTTTTGAAGGTGCGGTCTCCAGAATTGCACATTATACTCTAAATGAGGTCGCACCAAAGACTTATACAGAGGCATTATCACCTCCTTTTTTCTGCTAGCCATTCCTCTCCGTATGCACCCAAGCATCCTTCTAGCTTTTGCCGTCGCCTTTTCTACCTGTTTAGCTACTTTATGATCATCAGACACAACCACGCCTAGGTCCCGCTCTTCTTTAGTGGACAAAAGTACTTCACCTCCTATACTGTATTGCTCCCTTGGATTGCTGCAGCCCAAATGCATGACCTTACATTTTTTAACATTAAATCCCAGCTGCCAAATTCTAGACCATTCTTCAAGCTTAGCTAGATCCCTCCTCATGTTATCTACACCTTCCTGGGTGTCTACTCTATTGCAGATTTTGGTATCATCCGCAAAGAGGCAAACCTTACCCGACAGCCCTTCCGCTATATCACTAACAAAGATGTTAAAAAGAATCGGACCAAGGACAGATCCCTGGGGCACACCACTGGTAACATCCTTCTCCTCAGAGTGAGCTCCATTTACTTGTACTCTTTGTCGCCTCCCACCCAACCAATTTCTAACCCAAGCAGTAACTTTAGGGTCCATCCCTAGGGTGCTCAGTTTGTTTATAAGTCGCCTGTGAGGAAAAGTGTCAAACGCTTTACTGAAATCTAAATACACCACATCTAGAGCTCTCCCTCGGTCTAACTCCCTGGTCACCCAGTCAAAGAAATCAATCAGATTTGTCTGACAAGACCTGCCTCTGGTGAATCCATGCTGCCTCGGATCCTGTAATCCGCCGGACTCCAGAAACCTCACTATTTTCTCTTTCAGCAGCGTTTCCAATAATTTACTCACCACCGAAGTTAAACTAACCAGCCTGTAGTTTTCAACCACATCCTTACTTCCGATTTTGTGTAAAGGCACCACATGAGCCTCTCTCCAGTCCTTTGGCACCACTCCCGACTCCAACGAGGCATTGAAAAGGTCAGTCAGTGGAGTTGCTAGAACGTCCCCAAGTTCCCTCAGTATTCTAGGGTGTATCCCATCTGGTCCCATCGCCCTGTCTACTTTAAGTTGAGCTAGTTTCTCACGAACACAGTCTTCTGAAAATTGTTCAAGATGTCCCTCGCTTCTGTTCTTATTTGTGGGTGTTTTCTGAGGTCCTGCTCCTGGTTCTTCATCTGTGAACACAGAACAAAAATATTTGTTAAGCAATTCCGCTTTATCCTTATCAGCTTCTACATATTCCCCCTCTGCACCCTTGAGTCTCACAATACCACTTTTGCCCTTCCTCTTCTCACTAATATATCTGAAAAATGTCTTATCCCCCCATTTTATTGCATTGACTATTTCCTCCTCCTTTTGAAACTTTGCCTTCTTGACTACGTTGCTAGCTTCTCTAAGTTTTTCCAAATACAGATGCCTGTCTTCCTCTCTCTGTGATCTCTTGTATTTCATGAAGGCCTCCCTCTTTTTCTTCACTTTTTCAGCTACTTCCTTCGAAAACCATAGCGGTCTCCTGTTCCTTTTGCTTTTATTTACCATTTTAACAAAAAGGTTGGTTGCCTTTAAAATACCCCCTTTCAGTTTTGCCCACTGTTTTTCTACATCCCCCAGCTGTTCCCATCCCACTAACGACTCCCTGAGGTATTGGCCCATCTTCGCAAAGTTAGTCTTCCTAAAGTCTAAGATCTTCACCTTGGAATGGATTCTAACAGCCCTAGTCCTAATACTGAACCACACCATCTGGTGATCACTGGATGCAAAATGATCTCCCACTACAACATCAGAAACACTTTCACCATTGGTAAGCACCAAGTCCAGTATGGCCCCTTCAAGTGTGGGGTCTGTTACCAATTGCCTGAATAGTTCTCCCTGTAGAGAATCCTGGATCTCCTTACTTCTAGATGATACTGCAGCAGGAATGTGCCAATCAACATCTGGCATATTGAAATCTCCTAGCAGTAGCACTTCCCCTTTCCTAGCAATGCTGCGTATGTCTTCAATTAACTCTCTGTCCACCTCTTCCTCTTGTGAGGGAGGTCTGTATATCACACCAATGCAAATAGATTTCTCTTTCCCTCTTTCTAGTTTAACCCACAATGCCTCCTCTCTCCCTTTTAAGCTCTGTAATTCCAAAGCTTTAATAGTAGTTTTTTACATATAGTGCCACTCCTCCTACCCTTCTTCCTACCCTGTCCTTTCTGAATAAAGTATAGCCAGGTATAGTTACATCCCAGTCATGGTTTTCTGTGAACCATGTTTCTGTAACTGCCACTAAATCCAAGTCAGCCACTCCCACCAAAGCTTCAACTTCAGGGATCTTATTTCCCATGCTACTGGCATTAATACACACTGCTTTCCATATGTTACCCCTGTTACCCATTTCCATAAAGGTATTTAATGTATCACCTACCTGGGGGCTTTCACTTACCTGTGGGCTTTCACTTACCTGGGGGCTTTCTTCACCCATCCCCAACGAATCTAGTTTAAAGCCCTCTTCAGTAGATTAGCCAGTCTACTACCAAAGATGCGTTGACCTTTCTTGGACAGATGGATGCCATCTCTGCTCTGCAACCCTTGGAACAGTATCCCATGGTCTAGGAAACCAAAACGCTCTCGAAGACACCATCCACGCAGCCATGCATTCATCTCCAGGATGCGAGCCTCTCTGCCTTGGCCTTTACCCTCAACAGGGAGGATTGAAGAGAACACCACCTGTGCACCTACTTGCTTCACCCTCTGTCCCAGAGCCATGAAGTCACTTTTGATACGTTCCGAGGTATACCTGGCAGTATCATTTGTTCCAACATGGATTAGCAACATTGGGTAATAGTCAGTGGGCTTGATGAGTCTCGGCAAACTCTCCGTAACATCTTGGATCTTGGCACCAGGCAGACAGCATACCTCTCTGGACATCAAGTCTGGTCGGCAGATGACACCCAGATCCTTTTCCTGGGTAAAGTAATTCCTAATGTGGAACCCTGCATCATATAAACATAGTTTGGGGTTGTTCTTCCCTAAGTACTTGTAGTTGTCCACATTAAATTTCATCTGCCATTGGGATGCCCATTCTCCCAATTTTTCAAGGTCCTCTTGTGTTTTAACAACTTTGAATAATTTTGTATCATCTGGTAGTCCTTCTCCACCTCTCTGGCCTACCTACTCTGCCTCCATCCCTATTGCATCATTCCTTCCTTCTTTTTCTCTCTCTATCTGAACTGGAGTAACCTTATTTTCTATTAGATCTACTCTCCTACTGATACTACTATCCCTCAGTCCCCAATGCACCACTTCATACTTTTATCTTGATGACCTTCCTTGCCCATATACAAACCCTTCCAGGCTTCATTCTCTCACCATCTATATTCGATTACCTTTTCTTAAAGTCCCCTATTGTCTTGGTAGATTGAGAAATGCACACGTGTACTTATCCTCTCACCACAGACCAGGAACAATGGACAAAAGAAAGCCAATACATGAAAGAAGTACAAGACACCACACAATCTAGATAGATGCCCATTTTTATTTATGCTCAACTCTGATCATTTTATTTCTTTTTTTGGGATCTAACTGCTCTCCTTCTCCTTATTCTTTTCCACCCAATGAAAGTTGGACAGAATTATATAAAAGGGTCTGTCTGTGCGGAGGCAAAATATTTCTCAAAAAAATTAACGGAATGGGATAAAACATGGCATGTGGGAAAAGCTGGTAAAACGTAACATCGAGTTTGAAAGCAGGCCAAATGACACGTGAGGTTCCAGAAATATAAGCCCCCCCCCCCCTTTCAAAAAAAAAAAGTGCTCCAATGCATTTCTATGGGAGGAGCAATTACTGTTTCTGTAGTATAAAATCTTATATACAGGGAAACACAGCAGTTACGGAATTTCTCCTTTCAAAATCCCTCTCCCTGCTTTCTACTCTCCCAAAACCACAAACTGCCCCGCTACTCTGCATGCTGCCCTCACTGCCAAAAAGTGCTCATGCACAATTTCCCTACCAACCTGCCAAATGCCCCCCCAAAAAAAATTTCCCCACCCAACTGCCTCACCATTCCAAAAACATTTCTACAACTGCCCCCCCAAAAGAAAACAAGCTCCTGCAACTGCCCCCAGACTGCCAACTGTTCCATCCCCAAAAATACCCCCACAAACACCTCATCCACAAATACCATCTAACTGCAACTGCCCCACAGACCTCCCTATTCCAAAATTCTGATACCTGGGATGGCATACACAACTGTTCCACTATCCCATACACTACACAACTACTAAAAAAGTACTTCTTCACAACGGCTCTACCACCCTGAAAACTGCCCAGTCCATAAAAATACCCCCCCATACACACACACAGAACTGTTCTATCAATATACAAACTGTTCACCCTAAAAATCATCTGCCCCACAATTTCCCTACCATCCTGCAAACTGTCCCACCTCAAAAAATTATCCTCCCACAACTGCTCCACCTTTAAAACTCCCCTCATGCACCCATTCCCAAATATTTCCCATTGCAACTGCCCCGCCACCCTGCAAACTACCTCCATTCGCAAAACTACCTCCTTGCATCTGTCCTGCCACCCCCAACTACACCTCCCCCTACAGATACAATATATGCACAGCACACACAACAGAGATAACATACACACCCAAATTACTAATTCCAATAATGCTCTAACTGTGATGTACTGCATTTTAAATTATTCATTTTCTTTGCTGTTATTTTTACTGTGAAACTCCTAACTAAATGTGGCTGCTATCTCTACTGGCAACTAATTTTGTTGCCATGGGCAGGATTAGATTAAGGAGCTGGCAAGCTAGGCACATACAGAGCCCATAGTTGGAGGGGGGTGGTCTTATCGATGTGCTCTGTACTCAGGTGGCTAGGATCGACAGCTGTCTGGATTTTTTCCAGGATTCTATTGATTTTTTTGCATTACTATCTGGAAGCTAGAAAGAAGGCTAACATTGTGTCTGTATCTGCAGTTCTCTAATCCTCCCCCCCTCCCCCATTCAAGTGAGCCTGCCCTTCCTTGCTTCCAAAGTAACTAGCAGCAGAGACTGTAGGTAGGGCACAGTCAAATGGAAGGCTGTGGGGGCGGAGCACTGGAATGCTGCTCTATCACAGAAAGGAAGGAGGCGATCTGAAGGAAGTTAAGTTTATGCATGAGGTAGGAGATCAAAGAGAAATGAAGCGCGCACCCCCCCCCCCCAAAAAAAAGACAAATGTCTCAATACTACTACTATTAAAGATTTATATAGCACTACAAGTCATACGCAGCATTGTACAGACATATATAAAGTCATTTCTATAAGAAAAGCTCTTTCAACAGCAGTAATATATAAACACAGATTCACAGTAACATAGTAAGTATGGAACTGTAGCTGTCAAACAGCCCTCTCTCTCCTCTCTTCTTCCAATCACGGACACACAGAGAAACACACACATACTAACATGCCTATCCATGCATGTACAGACAGATACATACAAGTACACATACTCTGATGAGCAAGGGCCGTCTTTTACATGGGCCTGTATAGTGCTGCATATGTCTTGTAGCGCTATACAAATGATTAGTAGTAATACTAGTAGTAGTGACACACTAACATGCACATACTTATGATCACACTCACACACATAAAACAGAGATACAAATACACAACAGAGATAGAGATATATGCAAAAACACACACAGTACAAACAGACGGGGGGGTGCATGCACATACGCCCATGAGGGGTTGGAAAGAATTCCATGAGCCATGCTCTGCATGTTTTTCCTACTTATTAACTTGTACAAGTTTTAAGCAAGAAAGTGGAACCCTATGAAAATGAGAATTTAGTGTTGAGCATATCATGTTATTTTGGATAGTGGCCATCTGCAACAGAGTGGACTCCGGAGGGAGTAGACAACTTGAGAAAAGATCTAAAAATTAGAAGAATAATCAAATGCTTGGCAATTGAGATTTAATGAAAGAACTTGGGATGCACGTGAGATGCAGAAACTCAAAGGAGCTGTATGTAATAGGGGACAAGAGGCTGGTGTGTATGGACCAAGAGAAGGGTCTTGGACTAATAATGTCTGAGGATCTCAAGCTGGTGAAGCAGTATGACAAGGTGATGACTGGAAGGGTGTTAGGCTTTATGCAGAGAGGAATAACCAGCAGGATGAAGGCGATATTCGTGGCCCTGTACAGGTCATTGAGTATTGTGTTCAGTTTTGGTGACTGTACCTTACAAAGAATATAAAAAGACTTGAAATGGTTCAAAGGAAGGCAACCAAAATGATGTGGGGCCTGTGCCAGAAGGCACATGAGAAAAGACTTGAAGACCTAAATATGTATCCCCTAAAGGAGAGGAGAGACAGGGAGGGTATGATACAGACCTTTGAATACTTAAATGACTGGAAACTGTAGAAATAGAGGATATGAAATGAAATGAAATGAAGCTACAAGGAGGTAAATTTAAATGCAATATCACAAAATACTTTTTCACGGATGGATGGTGGAACACCCTCCCAAAGGAGGTGGTGAGAGCAAACACAGTGACGTAATTCAAAAAAGCATGGGACAGACACAGAGGATCACTACATAGCAAGAGGATGGACTCAAAGCAAACGTAAACAGTTTCATGAACAGAAACTATTTACCTGGTGTGGCAGGTACCACTTAAACAAAGGCATAGGGGGGAAATAATCTGCAAAGAGTAGCAGGTTCAACTCTAGCCGCCCTTTTTTTTTAAGTGCCCTCAAGTCAATGCTGACTCCTGGTGACCTAGCAGCCCATGGGTTTTCTTAGCAAGGTATGACTGGAGGTAGATTGCCAGTCTTTTCTTCTGAGGCAATGGAGGGTAAAGTGACTTGCCCAAGGTCACAAGGAGTGCCACTGGGTAGTAGGCTGTTGCTCTAACCACTAGGCTGCTCCTCCACCTCCTGCCACCTTACTGGGCAGAATAGATGGACCATGCTGGTCTTTATCTGCCATCATTTATTATCTCATTTACTAAGATACCAAGCTTTTTAATGCTCTTGTGGAAATAGTATGTTGATTGCACATTCTCTGTAACAGTATACATGCTGATTTCGTATGTACACTCTAAATGTTACATTTCAGCAAGCACAATAGACATTTGAGCGCATTGTCCATTATGAACTGTTTTAGAGTGCCTACCTTAGCATGAGCTTAGGTCCCATATAATTTCAAATGCTTCCTAGCATCAATGATATTAGCAGAACACCACTGAATAGAATCTGAAGAGAGAAAATAATAAAAACTGCCCTTAATAGTTGTTCAACTTTATCTTCACGTGATTCCTCTGTTACCATTTTCTGCAACCTAAAATAACCTGTTAACAAATTGCATTTCCCAGCAGTGATATAGTAGCTGTCACAGCAAACAGCATGAGCATTCCTAAATGCTGTGGATGGCCTTTTTTATTGATCCGTTCAAAAGCACACAAGCAAAATGTAATCTTGAAAGAAATCCATTTACAGGCACACATGCCTTCTTTAAAGACAGCTTGTTGATATCTTGCTCAGTGTGTATAAAATACCTTTTTTATTTTAAAGATAAACAGTACATAGTACCATGTTATCAATTTGTTTAGTATCCTATATGGATGCATTTGTTTCACATCCATACATTGGAGTAATGTTTTAAGGCAGGGCATACTTTTATGTAGGAAAGTAAGTGCTTAAAAAGGGCATTTACACATGCAAATGACCTCTTACAAAATCATGTCCAGTGTAAAAGTATGTGCAATAATTTCAAGGCAGGTACTTTCACTGTGGGTATGCAAGGGTTGAAATTTGGGTTGAGCATAGGTGGAATATTCAAGTATGGACATCAATTACAAAATACTATAATTTATTTTACATGCATACTTGCCTAGGGCTGCTGTAAATGACTGCATCTTAAATCAAGGTGTCTTTTTGCCCACATACGCTAGTATTTTATAGGGAGAAGTAGGAGCCTTGCTTTCTTTATGAAATAGGCATGTTTTGTCTGCCTTAGCCTAGGCACCCTGTAATCAAATCACCCTGCTTGTTTGATTGCCTATGCTACTATAAGCTGACTAGTGAGTCACTTATGACACCTAAAAGTAGTTGAAGGCAACAGTAATTTTCAGGCTGCCTAATGTGCAACAGGCCCAAAAGGTTGGTCCTCGCATCCTTTGTCATAATGACTTGGATCAATTAGACTATAATTCTAAGTAAATCAGTTTTTTGACTTAACAATATGAATGTAATTATTACTTAGTTGAAATACTTATAATATACATTGTGAGTCTAAATACATTTGTACTATAGTCTAACAGTCTGCTTAGTGGAAAACTGTACAGGAAAATACACACCAGACAAATAAGTATTATTTTATTTTATGTTCCACCAAGCCATCATGTTCTTAGTGCATTATAATAAAAATGTAAGAAGTAATGGGAAGGATTTTAGAAGGATTAGGTGCTATTTACATATATGTTTATGTTTATGTTTATTAACTTTATATACCGCTAAACAAATTAACATCTAAGCGGTTTACATAACTTAAATATAGAAAGACCATAAGGTCGGGGAAAGGGGAAAGGAAGTTACAATGTCGGATAGGAAAGCAAACCTAGGAGACTCATACAATAGGACAGTAAGGAAGAAAGGGAGAGAGGGGAGGGTGAGAGAGAGTGAGGTCACATGGAGGGATCAGGGAGGTCAAAGGCGAGGGCAAAGAGATGGCTATAAACCAACTCTTCATCCTTCATTTGAACCTTCAACTCCTTTCCCTTTCAAATTAATTTTGAGTATGCCCAAAGGCACCCTTACTAGTAGGCCATGTCAAGTCTTGCCATCTAGATAGTGGAGTAAAGGGAAAGATCAGTAGGCAATAGGCATTGTATAAGCTCTGTTACCAAAAGCTGCCCTACCAGCCAGAAAGATTAGAGGAGGCAGACAGTCCTCGTGATTCCTCCTCCCACCTGCCTAAGCTTAACAAGAATGGGGAGTGGGGGGATCAGAGCAACTCTAAATGCTAAAATGGGAGTACTGAATGTCTATGTCCTCCCAGTTTAGCTGTGGGCATTTTGGTTGATGATTGGGGTTTTGTGGGGATGTGAGGCCCTGGAAAGGTGGGATACTTAGGGGATTATGGAAGGGAGAAAATAAGGAGAGGGGGGAGGCTCAGGTTTAGGTATAGGTAATTGCTCAAGGTGCCAAGTTCTGACGACACCAAAAACCTGGACTAAATAGGAACTTGACCCACTTGCTTTAGGACTATGTTCTATGATCTCTGGGTCAGAAACCTATTCTCCTCACCACTCTGGCCCTGCCAGTGGATGACAACATCTTATATTTGCCCCTAGGAAAATGGATGCTGCCAGATATGGGTTTTTTTTCCATGCCAGGTGAGTGGACAGCTGAGTCTCATGAGGATGGCTATCCTCCCCTGCAAATCTTGTTAAGCATGGGTAACTGGGAGGAGGGATTGCAGAGGACTAGCTTCTCCCCCCAATCCAACATACATACGTACTAATCTTGTTAAAATGGACAGTCCTACTAATCTTTGAGCCTTGGCAGATGGAAAAGGATTTAACTTGTTAGTGATAATTGCATAAATTTACCCAATTTATGGATTTTTGAAAATAGATCATTACAGTTGGCACCCTTGCAGTTCATTCCTCTAATATCCAATATCTTCAAAAATCAAAAGTGGCCAGTGAAATGGCTTTGGATTATATATGCATACATATTTGAAATATAAAGAATCAAATAAAATGACCAATTTAAAAAGAAATAGTATAAAAACTGAGACATTGCCAAGACATGATTATAGGTACCCTAATAAACAATTCAAATCGGTTTGAATAAAAGACTCAAATTCCTATTGCAGTAAAATTAGACACACCTGTGATCAATTTACAGTACTCACATGACTTGTTCTATATAAGACACTTTGATTTCCGATAAAGCGGTATGTAAGATCACATAAATAAATAAAAATAAATAAAATGGCCACATTCACTCCCTATTCCATTTTCACAATGGTGAAGGCAAGAGACCTGCCTGAGACCATCAGAAAAACCATTACCACTCAACGCCAAACTTCAAAGGGGTACAAGGTCATCTCCAAAGACCTTGGGATTTCTGTGTCTACAGTTTTCAATGTTAAGAAGTTTTCTGCTCAAGGAACTGTCAAGAACCTCCCAGGATGTGGTGGGAAGAGGAAAATTAATCCAAGATGTTTTTGAAGATTAGTGCGAACTGTTGGAAAAACACCATGTACACCATGTACTCATGGTCATAATGTACAGAATTGTAAATATTGTAAATAGTTATCCTAGTTGAAATCCAAGTTGTAGCTCCTGTTCGATGTAAATGCATATCAGATTTTATTGAGATGCTCAAATGTTACCTGTAAACCGCACTGATTTTAAAGAGCGCGGTATATAAATAAAATAAAACATATAAAGAGCTTAAGATTGAAATGGAGCAATCTGGAGTCGTGGTTTCAACCTGCACCATATGTCATTCACTAAACAAAGAAGGACTTCATGGGCAAAGACCAAAGAGGACCCCACTGCTCAAAGACAGACATAAAAAGGCACCCCTGATCTTTGCCCAAAGCCACCTTGAGAAACCACAATCCTGGGAAAATGTTCTGTGGACAGATGAAACCAAACCTGAGCTCTTTGGCAATGCAGACCAGCGACACATTTACAGGTGAAAATATAAGCTTTTAAGGGAAAAAACACCTTTTCTGCAGTAAAATATTGTGGAGGTTACATAATTTTGTGGGGCTGTTATGCTGCCTCAGGAACTGGAGGCTTAGAACATATTAAAGGAATCATGAAATCAGAGGTATCTTGGAGCGAAATGTGCTACCTAGTGTCAGAAAGCTAGGTCTAGGTCGAAGGTCATGGGTCCTCCAGCAGGACAATGATTCAAAACATACATCCAAAAGTACAAAAGAATGGTTAAAAAGGAAAATATTGACTGTTTTTAAACTGGCCAGCAATGAGTCTTTATCTCAATCCAATTGAGAACCTTTGGAAAGAGCTGAAATCTGCCATTGGTAGAAGGAATCTTGGAAACATTCTTGAGCTGGAAGAAATCACAGTTGAAGAGTGGGAGTAAGATGTATGAAACTTGTAGATGGCTACAAGAAACATTTGGAAGTTGTCATCACTGCCAAGAGTTGTGCAACCAAATATTAGCGAAGGATGCCATTAATCCTGTCCAGGATATATATTTTTGTTGTTTTTTTTCTCAGAAATTACTACATATAAATTGCATAGACATCTTTTTTTTGTTGTATACCTTTGAACATACTATTAGACATATTCCATCGGTATGCCATCATAATATTTTAATTACTTCTCAAGATATTGTACACAACATACCTAAAATGCAAGGGTGCCAATTAATGTTGACCACAACTGTATAAACCTAGTGCAATAGTACATAGTTGAGTTGTAGGTTTTTTTTATTTAGTGAAATCTTTAGCCCACTAACATTTGCTCACTGCATATTCCAAAACTTGTCGGACTATGTTCATCAAAGCCACTATCACAAGCTGCTTCTAGTCCCTTTTTCTCTTTTTTTGGTCAACTTATTTCACAACTTTTTGATTTTTTTTCTTTGATCAGCTTTTCTATGTATCAACTTTATAACATTTCATTCTAAATGTGGTCCATAAAATTCAGTATCATTTTCTTAAAGAACAATGTCTTTCAGGCTTCCACACGTCTACAAATTCTCTTTTCACCTTTATTAGCAACTGTATATTCACAGACCATTCATGTTTCGAAGAGTTTTAACTTAATCTGCTTCAGGGTCTAACAGTTTACTCTACACAGTTCTTAACTGAACTTATCTGTTTTCAAAGGATGCCTCCTTTCACCGTCCGATACCAGCGGGATCACACGTTGTTTCCTCGTGAACGTCCCAAACCTTCTAACAAGGGCCTTGGCATTTGTCCTTTATATATATATATATATATATATATATCTTTTTTATTGAAGCATAGCTGCCAAGAATGTAACTATGCCTCTAGGTTTTTTCATATCCCTTCTCATTCTGTCTACTCATTCAGAGTACTGTTAAAATAATAGGTTAAATTTAATGTTAGTTAAGGTGAATTGCTAGAAAAACATTGAGTGCTATAGGATATAAAGCCAAAGCTGAACCTTGCAGGAACTAACAAAAGCAAACTCCAGGAAGAGTCAGCCTACAAGTTAATGAATATATAGGGCTTGATTTACTAAACTTTTTTCTCATTGACATATAGTAGGAGAAAAGCCCTAGTAAATACAGAAAGAATGTGCTTCAAAATCAGTAACCTTATTAGCATTTACCCATAAATAATAGAAGAGCAAGTAAGGTGCATGTTCATTAAGCTGGGTTATCGGTTAGTATGCGCTATTTGTAACTGGGTCTCTAGGTGACTGAGCCCTGCGATAAGATTGCTTTTTTTTTTAGTCATTTTGGGGGCGATATTCAAAGGCATTTACATGGTTAATGCCACTGCATATTGTGGTGATGAGAGTGACCAGGAAAGAATGGAAATAGAAGAAAATGGTACTTGTGCCTTTAAAGCTACTGAAAGCCAAGCTTTGCACAGAGAGAGAAAAACTACTTTGAAAAAAAGTCAAGCCAAGCCATGCCCTAGCTCTGACGAGGAGGCAGGCTTGCTTACTGATTACGAGCACACGTGCAAAGAGAAAGGTGTGGCAGGAAAGAAACAGATTTTTAAACCCGTCTCCAAACAGAGCACAAGGGAGAAGAGGAGAGAGAGCACACGGAGCTTACAGAGTTCACAGAGGAGTTCTCAGCATGCACGGAGGAGTTCCCAGAAGGAAGAGAGTTCCCAGGGGGAAGAAAGTTCCCAGGAGGAAGGAGCTCAGAGAGTTAGGAGAGCTGAGAGCCACGAGGAGGCTGACTTCCAGTTGCTGAAGGCTGAAAGCAGAGAAGGAAGCACTCCATATCTGAGAAAAACTCCCAGACCTAAAGCCAGCAGATGGTTAGTTGGAAAGACTACAAACCAGCTGGAACAGGTACCTCTGTCCAATATCCAGGACCCTATGCTAAAAGGTCCAACTGCTAGAAGGTGGGTGGATACGTTCCTTTGGGGAAAGAACCGTAACCCAGCCACAAGCAGGGCAGTAAATGTGGACACAGAGACTTTAAAGCAAGCATTAGAGGGAGGGAAAGCTCACTCCTCGAATGTAAATGTTCATGACCAGAAACAGAAGTTATGGAATGAGTTTTATGAATTCCTACAAGCCAGAAAGTTTGAAGAAGCTGTTGAGTCCAGAGATAAGCCAGCCGTAGTACCAGAACCCATGTAGATTGATTGCTGTGAGTCCCAATCCATTCCAGAGGACTCTCTAATGGATTGCTCTCTTTGTTTTAAAGAAGCTTGAAAAACCTGTAAGCAGGGTTAAAAGAAGGTTTTGAAAAAGAAGAAAATTACCTTTGCTGAAATTGCTTATAAGGCTGTGCTGTGTTTTGCTTTATTGAAGATAACAGTTTTTGTTAAAGAGACTTGTGCTCAGTTTACGTTTAGTTCCAGTTTCCTTACTTTACTCTTGTGTTATTGGAGAAGTATCCATTGTGTTTGTGTGCCTGAACTTTAATGCATTTGGAAATCCACAAAATAAATATTCTTGTTTGCCTCAACCAATGGTTGCACAACTACAGTTTGTCTTTGAATGTGAATTATCAACTACAAGTCCCAGGGTGCATTGCTGGCGACAAAGAATAAAGTTGCATTTAAGGACAGACAAAAGGCAGCCCATAGCTGTAAGCCTTAGGCCCAGGCTAGGGTCCTACAATATCCAGAGGTGCTGCTGCTACACGCCACGATGATACGCGGTTAGCACTGGGGTGTTCTGGGGTGGAGCGGAGGCGGCACCCATTGCTAACCGGGCAGCGGCAATATTGAGCAACTTCCCTGTTAGTGACCCGTGGGTAAAATAAGATGCAGCAAAGACTGACCTAACTTTACCTGTGAAGCTAACTGGGCAGTAGCTCAATATCACCACTTCCGGATTCTGTAGCAACCTGGATATTCAATGTTGGCGGCAGGATATGGCCCCTGACATGGAATACCCATGGTTAGATTTCAGTGGCGACAGCTAGTCGCATTAGCAGTGCTCACCGCCACCACTGAATACCCTGCTCTCTATCCTTGGTCTACATAAAAGTGGAAGTAAGGATGTGGTTGAAAACTACAGGCTGGTTAGTTTAACCTCGGTGGTGAGTAAATTATTGGAAACGCTGCTGAAAGAGAAAAATAGTGACGTTTCTGGAGTCCAGTGGATTACAGGATCAGAGGCAGCATGGATTCACCAGAGCAAGCTCTTGCCAGACAAATCTGATTGATTTCTTTGACTGGGTGATGTGGTGTATTTAGATTTCGGTAAAGCCTTTGACACTGTTCCTCACAGGCGACTTATAAATAAAATGAGCACCCTAGGGATGGACCTTAAAGTTACTGCTTGGGTTAGAAATTGTTTGAGTGGGAGGCGACAAAGGGTACAGGTAAATGGAGCTCACTCTGCGGAGAAGGAGGTTACCAGTGGTGTGCCCCAGGGATCTGTCCTTGGTCCAATTCTTTTTAACATTTTTTTTTAGTGATAAAGCAGAAGGGCTATCAGGTAAGGTTTGCCTCTTTGCGGATGATACGAAAATCTGCAATAGAGTAGACACCCAGGAAGGTGTAGATAACATGAGGAGGGATCTAGCTAAGCTTGAAGAATGGTCTAGAATTTGGCAGCTGGGATTTAATGTTAAAAAATGCAAGGTCATGCATTTGGGCTGCAGCAATCCTAGGGAGCAATATAGTATAGGGGTGAAGTACTTTTATCCACAAAAGAAGAGTGGGACCTAGGCATGATTGTATCTGATGATCTTAAAGTAACTAAACAGGTAGAAAAAGCAACAGCAAAAGCTAGAAGGATGCTTGGGTGCATACGGATAGTAATGGCTAGCAGAAGAAAGGAGGTGATAGTGCCTCTGTATAGTCTTTGGTGCAACCTCATTTGAAGTATTGTGTGCAATTCTGGAGACCGTACCTTCAAAAGGATATAAACAGGCTGGAGTCAGTAAAGAGGGTGACTACTAAAATGGTTAGTGGAGGACAGACTTAAGGATCTTAATATGTATACCTTAGAGGAAAGGCGGGATAGAGGTGATATGATTGATAAATGCACAAGGGGAGAGCCTCTTTCTAATGAAAGCAAGCTTTGCTATGAGGGGACATGGGTTGAGGGTGAAAGGGGATAAATTCAGGAGTGATATGCGGAAATATTTCTTTACGGAAAGAATGTTGGATCCGTGGAATAGTCTCCCAGTGGAAGTGGTAGAAATGAGGACAGTATCTGAATTCAAAGAAGCATGGGACAAAAACAGAAGATCTCTAAAGGAAAAAAGGGGACTGTTGTAGTGCTTGATATAGAAGGACAGACTAGATAGGCCATGTGGTCTTTTTCTATCGTCATGTTTCTATTTTTCTATTTTTTTTGTTTAATGCTGTTTGGACTATATTTGTTTTTCTTTAGTGATATTATTCACACTATGGAATTATAAATTGTCCTTTTTATTGTATACATTTCTTAAAAACTTGCACCTGCTTAGAATATCGTAGCTTTATTTTATAAAATCAATTTTTAGCCTTATATCTTCCCTGGATCCATTTTCTAACAAATTTCTTTGGCCACCTACTCTTAAAATATTTTTTCTTAATCAACTTCATTATGCTCCAATATAGTGCTCTGTTTCAGATAGTATGTCCTATCCTTTATCTGTCTTGGCAGCATTTATCCAGGTGCCTGTAAATGTCAAGCCCCCTTTGTCCCGTTCCCTACACTGTGGTTACAATCACTGTTGCCAGTCTGGCCTTTAAATATGAGTCCTATTTACTCCCCTGTGGCCACGATTACTACTTCCAGCCTGGCCCAGCAATCTGGAATCCTGTTTCCACTGCTTTAGCCTTGATCACTGCCATTGCTGGCTGTACAGGCGGAGGAGGAGACAGCTTGAGCCCTCCCCCCATCTCACCCCCCATCCTTTTTCCTTCTATTAACTCTGATCATTGGGTGGAGTAAAGTGGGGGGAAGGAGTATTCAAAGGGAGAAGAGGATACGCATAGGGGTGGAGAACATGGGAGCTCTGAGTGATAATAGATAAGCTTGGAGGGTGCTGAGAGAAGGTATGAGCCTGGTGCGATGGCCTTGCTACAAGAGATTGCTGAGGGTGCCAAATGCCACTGTACCTAGGGCTGTGCGAGCGGCGGCCACACAGGTTGCAAGTCCTGAAGGGGCACTGATATTTTCACTGGGATTTTACAAAGCCTGAGAAAAGCAAGTTCCTGCATGTGACTGTGGAGGAGGGGGGAGTGGGCTGTAGGCAAATAGGGATAGGTAATGTAATTATTGGTGAACTCTGGAATTGGTTCTATCCCTTTTGTTACGAGTTCTGATTGGGTCTGAGGGAAAATACTGAGCAAGTAATGATTTTGATAATTATTTTATTCAGGCAACTAAAGTCAGTTACTAATGGGGATACAAAAATAGTTCTAAAGTGCATCTATGTATTACAGGAAACATGAAAGAGATTCTCGTGTAGGAGAATTACTAAAATAATTTATCCAAACCTTCCCATCTGCAAATACAATACAAAACACTTTTGTCTAAAAAAACAAAACAAAAAACCCTATGGCAAGTACACAGTTCTCTGGCAGGAAGCTTGCATCAAGTGGTTTGGTAGAGATAAGACACACACACCCACAGACATGGAAGCCTATTCCCTTCTGGATGCCCAGCCTCTTATGTGGCTGGGCAGAATCGGATCTACTGGCCTGGACATGCAAGCCGGCATCGATTCTGATTGTCCGCACGCCCAGCCGCATACTCTGCTAAATCAGCCTGGCTCCATAATGGAACCGCAGTGCCATGGTGTCTCATTGCCATGGCACTGAGCTCCCTTACGGAGCCTCAAATGCTGGCCACCACCAACGTTCTCCTTTCCCTGCAGTCAGACCCCCAATCTGACCTCCCATGGCCAGGGTCTAGCTACAGGGAACCTCCTGCATTCTTCCTTGCTTTGTTCCCAGTCCAGGAGGTCTTATTCCACCTCTAAGGTGGAATAAGACCCCCTCTAACCGGCATACCCCGGATGTGCAGGGCCGACCTCAGAATTGGCCCTCTACTTCCAGGGTGACGGCCCGCCAACGTAGAGCCCTTGCTCTGCCTTCTGCCTGCCCCTGTCTAAGGCTCCCCATACAACTCTGCTGTTCATACAGGGAGCCTTGCACGGGGATGGCAAGGGGACGTACATCCAGGTAGGGTGTACATCTCTGCTATTCATGCTCAGAATGAGCCCCCATTGGCTTCAAGCTGTCCAGGTGAGTTTGGGGATAGGCACTTTGTAAATCAGAGGGAGAAGTGTAGAGAATAACAGCTGGATGTGTAGCTCACAGCCACATGCAGTACAACAGATCTTTCTCACTCAGGTCTTCTCAGTCAGGCAAATAGTGGGGCTAAGAGCCTCGCTCTTTGTTTTTGAGGTCCATTTATAACCCCTCAGGTGATATTAGCACTTCTCCTTGGCTGAGTGTTGCATCTAGGTTCTGAATCCACAAATCGCAAAGTTTCTTTCAGTTCTCTTACTGAGGGAGAGGGACCCCAATTAACCGGGCAGAGCAGTCATGGCTCCTTAATTTATGACAGTTTGACTCCCTCATTGGCTGGTACACAGTTCCTTGTTAGCCAGGTCTAGATGTATACTTTAGTGATAAGAGTCGCAGTGCTAGTGTCTTGTAATTCACGCTGCTGCATTTGTGTAGGCCTTTGCTCCATTTGGTCTTTGTTTAAAATGTGCATTCATCCCATGCATCCTACAGTGCCAGCTTTACGAGTCATACAGGGCACATTTCTGGTTTGGTATTGTTCCACCCCCCCCTCCCCCAAATGGCTTTTAGGACTGTGATCATATGAGAACTTCGGTATTAGGGAAAATGGGGCAAACTCATAGGATTGGGCAGGATTATTATTTATTTATTTAACAGGTTTACATAGAACAACAGTGTAGAAGCTTGAGAGAGTTGTGTTACATATAGCATGGGAGGATAAACTTGGAGTTATATATGGGGGCTAAACAAAAATCAACAGTAAATGGAAGGGATATGGTTATTGGTTATTGATATTGGTTGGGGCAAGGTACTTCAGGCCGGAAGGTCGGGGGTTCAAATCCCACTAGAGGACAGCAACCTTGGGCTGGAAGGACTGGGGTTTCTAGTCCCACAGGTGCTCCTTGTGGTCTTGGGCAAGCCACTTAACCCTCCATAGCCCATGTTCCCTGTAAAATAGTTATCTCCAAGTTATAATGCCCTGTTCAATGTAATTTCAGTTTGTTCAATGTAAACCGCACTGATGCAGAATAGCGCGGTATATAAGAGAATGTAAATAAATAAATAAATATGGTGTAGAGTATTAGATAATGTCATTGGGACCAAAGTGTTCAATGAAGAGATGCATTTTAAAAAGTTTCTTCATTTCTCGTGGAGACTGTGCAGATCTGATGGTTTCTGGTAGTAAGTTCCAAACTGTACAAACATATAGAGAGAAGGCGCTATTGCTTGTTTGCTGTGTACATTTGGTCTTGAGGGTGGGGATGGCAAGAAGATTCTGGTTTGCTGATTTTCTGGTCCTTGTTGTGGTGGTTCTTGTGATTAGTTCCTCAAGACATGAAGTGGATAGGTTATAGAGAATTTTATAGAAGGTGGTTATGGTCTTGTGTTTTATCCTTTGGGAAATTGGTAGCCAGTGTAATCTCTTGAGAGTTGTGGTTATGTGTTGATGTCAAGATGTGCCTATTAGGTTTCTAGCAGCAGTGTTTTGCACTAATTGGAGTGGATATAGTGCCTGCTTCGGTAGTCCTTGATAGAGTCTGTTGCCATAATCGAGGTGGGGAGTAATGATGGCCTTAAAAACCACGCTGTAGTCGGTGTCTTGCAGAATAGGACATTTAAGGAGAGTGATTTAAGTTTCAGATATGCGATATTGGTTGATCTCTTGATGTGAGAGAGCATGTTAACGTTGTTGTCAAGGGTTATACTGAGGTATTTAACTTCCTTTTTTATGTTAATCTCGGTATGTTGGAGTATGAGTTTCTCTGGCAGAACGAGAGTTGGATCTCTGTAGATTAGTAGTGCTTCTGTCGTTTTGTTGTTCACTAATAGATTTAGTTCTGCAAGTTGTTTTGTGACAGCCTTGAAGCCGTCTGATATGACCGAGAAGTCAGGGGTGAGTGTGTGGAAGGGCATGAAGAGCATTGTCGTCGTCTGTATATAGGTGAACGTGCATGTTCCATTGTCTTAGAAGGTTGTAAATAGGCTGCATATAGATGTTAAGTAAAAGGGCAGATAGGGCTGATCCCTGTAGTATGCCTTGTTTTAGGTTGAATTGTTTGGATTTGAGGGGTCCGACTTTTACTTGTAGCATTCTGTCAGAGAGATAGGATGTGAACCAGTTTAAAGTGGTGTTGTGGATGCCTATCTTACTGAGTCTGGCTAGCAGGGTGTGGTGTGATACAGAGTCAAAGGCAGCACTGATGTTTAGGAAGATCATAAAGAATCCTTGATGAGGGTTATCTCAATCTCTGATTAGGGTATCAAATAAAGCAGTGAAGCATGTCATTGCCATGCTGAGAGTGGAAACCATGTTTCTGTGGGTCCAGGGATGCATGGGATTATGCCATATTGAGGGCAAGACAACTGGGTGGGGATATGTGTAAGGGTTTGTTAGATGGACTGGGTATTTGAGTCAAAACAAGGAAAGATGGGGTGGGGTAGAAAGATAGTGTAAACCTGTGAACAACATGAGGTGCTGGTGAAGAGGAGGAAGAGTTGCAAGGGAGAGAACTATGAAAGAATGAGAACGGGTGGAAATAACAGAGCTGGGGAGGAAGTAAAAGGAAAAGAACTGGGGGCAGGGAAAGGAATGAGTGACAGGGAAGAAGCTGGGGGTGGTGAAGGGACGAAAGGTAGAGAATGGTACATGAGGGCTAAGGAGGGGTGATTTGAGTAGAGAGGGTTGGAAGTGATATTCTAGGTATTGGGTAAAAGAGGAGGAAGAATAGAAGATAGAAAACTAGCAGTTTAAATAAGAGATGAAAACAGAGACCAAGCACTGAGGGTGGATGGAGCGAGTGAAAGGAGAGGTGAAATTAACTAAATAGAGACAAAAAAGAAGAAAACAGAGAAAAGATGAAAGGGAATCATTAATGTCAGAGGCAGATATAGGGAAAGAAGAAAACAGAAAAAGAAGGAATAAAAGAGACTTTGAAAAAGGATTTAGTAAAAGGCCGACAAAAGAAGAATGGAATGTGATCTGAACCACTTAAGTTAGAAAAATAAATCAGCCACAAAGCAAAGGTAAAAAAAAGAATTTTATTTCAGTTTTTAAAGGAATGGACACCAAAGAGTTGGGAAGAACCTCTATTCTCCCTGTTTCAGCCTTCCTGCTTCCATTCTCTCTGTCTTTCCTTGTATAAAGTAGCACTAGGGGAAGGGAATGAAAAAAGGTGGTGCGGGAGGGGGGAGGGGGGGGGCTAAAACAGAGAGCAGGGGTTCTTGTTTACCCTGATGTGCCATCTCCAGAGCTTCCTATCATGTTCCCCAGGGGCTGCCTGTTACCAGCAAGGAGAGGATGGTGGGAAGGTTGCAGTGAAATCTGTAAGCAGAAATATCAGGAGCTTTTACCACTGCAAAAGGATGCTCTTGTTGTTTATATTTAGAATTGTTCTTTCTCATTGAAAGTGCAAAGATTTTTGTGTGAAAACTAGTGAATAAGCTCCTACTTTAACCGACATCATTCAACCCATTCCTCCCAACAGAATAAGGAGAACCTCATCAACGAATGCGCTAGTAGTACCAAAGGCTTCAACAAAGTACACAACCGCAACATCTAGCAGGGCATTCAGTATCTATGCCCCAAAATGTTGGAACGCATTACCACCAGGCATCCGTGCGATTACTGACTTAACACAATTCAGAAAGGCTCTCAAATTCCATTTATTTACTCAGTACTACCAGATTAACCCAACCCCTACATAATTGCCTCTCCCTTACCTCCTCAAGTTAACATATCAACCCTATCGCACACATGTACACACATGTACACCCTAAATTCTCAGACTCGATCTCCTTGTACATATGTATTTAGTTCAGTTTGCATTCCCTGTGTTATCCAAGTTGCAACTCCTGTTCTCTGTAAAGCATAAACATGTTATCCAAGTTGTTACTCCTGTTCTATGTGAAGCCAAGCAGTTTGTTATGGTCATTTTGTTGTATGTAAACCGCGCTGACAATAGTGCGGTATATAAGAAATTGTAATAAATAAATAATAAATAATAAATAAATAATAATAATAATACTTTAATCCGATTTGTATTTTCTAGGCAGCGGAACGTGCAAAATGTACATGTATGGAAAAGCGTTCAGCCTGAAATTCAGCCTCCACAGGCAACATTGTGTTTTAAAAGCTGGCCATGCAGTGAAATAAAATACAAATATTCAGTGCTGGTGTCTGGATTGTAGCTGGTGCTAAATACCAGAATACAGCAGTAAATGGTCACACTATCTAGATCGTGGTAATATTCGGTCTGCTATCTGGATAACTTAGGGCAGCCATTTTGCTGTCCTAAGTTATTTGATTAGATTTTCTGGAGAGTGAACTGAATATTGCCCATGTTCAGATAACCCTCTGGACACGCTCTATGGATAGCGCAGATGCAGTCAGTATAATTGTCAGTGGCACTACGCAGATCGTACTGCTGGAAATCACTGGATAGACCTGGCAACTGGCACTTAGGTTTTTTTCTTACAAAGCACTGTAACGTGGCCTTGGCCAAAGATTTGATTTTTGATGATTTTACCAAATTAAAGTGATCCCTTTATTCAGTTTAACTCCCTATGAACCTATTTAATAAGTGCATAATGCTCTTTTCTCTTGTAATCCCTCCCACCCAGCCCATGGACAAGAAAAATGTTCAAATAACTGGGAAAGGATAGTCAGTCCTGGGGACTGGAAGCTGCTTTTCAGGTACACATCTGTTTCAATATGAACAATCCTGTTAAATTAACTCCTAAGATACTTCAGTGAAAAGTTTGTCCCCTTTGCAAATAATTATAGCCACGGACAATATTTTAAACCTTTCCTATCACGGCCTTGCCATAATGATTCAGAGCCTCTTATGTTATTATCAGGATAAGGGATGTGTGGACATATACGCCCTATTTATGCACCTTAAATCCCTATTTGAAAGGATTTATGCACATGAATGAGCACATGCATGTGTGCTTTGGGCAGTCATTATTCTGTAAGCGCACATGTAAGCCTTATCGCACATACTTTCCTGTGGTGTGTGCAGAGCCGTGGCCTCAATTTATGTGCATAAGTTATAAAATACTAGAGCTTATGGGTGTGTTCTATAACTTTTGGCATGGACAGTTACACCTGCTATAGAAGACTGTTTCCAAAGTGTGGGGGAGGGAATGTTTTTGAGTGAAAGGGGCTCTTTACTCGGGGCTTACTGTCCCTTTACAAGCAGAGCAGTGAGCTGCGTACCCTGAATGTCAGCAAGTATCTCAGTTGTTCTTAATTTCCACCAGTACTGCATTGTTGGACATGTTACTTGATTTTATACACTAACGAGCTGCAGTACATTCATTGGGATGTGACAGTGCTCATTAATTTTTGTAAGGTTGGTTATTGCAGGGTAAGTTTGGCTATATTAACATAAGGAACGTTATTCCAGAATAAGAAACTTTATCATGGGCTGTCATATCCCAGGGAACCTTATCCCATTATAAGACAAGAGGCTAGGGGTTAGTTAGCAAGAGTAAGTAATCTTATTTTAGGATAACATTTTTGTTATTCTAGGGTAAGACATCTTATCCTAAGGTAAGGCACAATATTGAGAGGTGCAGTGGACTGTCCCAGGGAAAGGATGGATATTTCATAGAAGAACTGGTTGTCATGGGTTAAGGCACCATATCCCAGGATAGCGATTTTCATCCCTGAGTAAAGCAGGTAATCCCAGATTAAGTTTAGTTATCCTTTAGTAAGGAACCTTATCCCTGAGAAAAGTTTTTATTCCAGATCAAGAAATAATTATCCCAGAATAAGGTACCTTAACCTGCAGTAAGGAACTTTTATCCTGGGGGTTAGATGTATTATCCTGGAATAAGGATGGTTATCCCAGGGTAAGGCCTTGATCCTAGAGTATTAAACTGCATCGCAGGCTATGATTGGCCATATCCGTATAAGAAGCTGATTCTAGGGTAAGAAACATTATCTGAAGGTAAGGAGCTTTAACATAGGTAGGATTAATTAGCTCAGGGAAAGCATGCTTCCTAGGTTAAAGAATCTTATCCTGTGGTAAGATTGGTTAGCTAGGAGTAAGCAAATTTATCCCAGCATAACGTTGGTTATTCTAGAGTAAGGAATGTTATCCCTTGATAAATAACCATATCCTAAGATAATATTGGTTATTTCAGAATAAGGAACATTTTTTCCAGGATAAGGTTGGCTATCCTGGGGTAAAGTTGGATAGCTAAGGGTAAGCATTCTTATCCTAGAGTGAGGGACCTTATCCTGGGATAAGGTTACATATTCTGGCACAAAGAACATTATCCTGGAGTAAGGGTGATTATATTCAGCAATAAATCCTTGAGTAAAGTTGGTTTTGTAGTATTAAACTTTATCCAAAAGTAACCCCGGCTATCTCTATGTAAGGAACTTCATCCCAGGTAAGGAACCTCACCTCAGAGAAAATTGACCATCCTGGGTAAGATGTTGGCAATCCTGGGAAAAGGTTGTCTAATCCAGAGTAATGAACCTTATCCCTGTGTAAAATGAGCTATCCTGGGATAGGAAACCTCAGCCCGGGATTCACTAAACTGCAGTAGTGAGATACTGCAGTTAAATGACTCCTGTGATAAATTAGCGTGCACGTGAGTTATTTTACCATGGGTCGGTGAACAAGCCTTTAGATTGTAAGTTATCCAGGGGCAGGAATATCTATCACGCCTGAATGCAACTCGCTTTAAATTCCCAATAAAAAGGGATGAGCTAAATCCAAATTAAATAATACGTTTCTCACATAAAGTAGTTTGAAGGAGAAAAAGGATTTGAAGCTCTAAATATTTTGGTTCAGCATCAGTTCTACTGCTGTTGCTTCTGCAGCTGCTGCTCTGTGTATCTGTTGCTGGTATGTGTTTGTTGGCTCGGCATGATACGGACACTTTCAGAACTGGCAGAATGGTTTTAGCAGCTGAACACGCTGAGCAGTCCATAGAGAGATCCCACCTTGGGAGACGGGCACAATTTCTCACACTTCAGTCTACATCAGCGCATACCTGACACGTTTAGTTGCTGAGGGGATATACTGACTGCATCATTATTTCAGTACCTCTTGGGGCTTATCCATTTTGCATCTTTGTGTCAGCTCCTCCTGTCCTCACAAATGCAAGGAAAATGCTGCTGGAAAGAGGCTTTAAGTGGAAGAATGGAAAACACTCAGTGGAGAGATAATCATGAGATAGCACTCTCTCAAAGTGCTATGCGTAAGCCTATGGCAGCCTTGCACAGCATCACAGTCACAGACCTAATCTTTTGACTTGAAAATGTGAAATAGTCTCTACTATTGCGAAATTGATGTTCTGCTCTCCATGCACAATATGAGATTCATGTCTATATTAGGGCTGGGACAGTCAGCCATGAACCAAACTGGGAGTCAGTTCAAAGTAACCCATCTTGCTTGGAAGTTCTGTTCACTTTTAACAGCTGAATATATCCTTATCTATTTCACAATCCAACATGTTCAGTCCAACATAATATTTTGAATAATAAACTGTGATCTCAATAAAAGCACATACAGTTACAGTCATGCCATGGATTCCATAAAAATTTGTAAATTTCATTATTGACTTCAGTTGTTAAATATATAAATACTTTCATTTTTATGAAGATTCAGTTTACAGACTCTGTTTAATTCCTTTGCAAACTTAAGTGACTATTGACTTACGTATGTTAACACATGTTAAAGATGCTGTAGCCTGCATTAACATATATTTAACTTATATTAATGATATATTATTTAAGATACTGGTGCATTAGTTCACGTTAATATTAATGAAGATTTGGTGCAAAAGAAATGTATAATGAGTTGTATTGCATGCAAATTCAGCATAACCACTTCTTAAAATAAATTGATGCAAATCAAAATTTGAGTTATTACACAGGTAACTACTAAAACAAATTGTAGTGTTAGGACTTTCATGTTAAGTTTTTTTTATATATGCAGGGCCTGATATTCAAAGGGATTAACATGGTTAGCAGACTTGCTATTTAATATAGCCATGTATGAGCGTAACTAATCCAACCAATATATGCTCTTAGATAAATAATCTACGCAAATATATTCAACCATTAAACTAATAGTACAAACAATTTCTCAGGCAAATGACCTCAGGATAGCTCATACTCTACATTTAGTGAAAAATTCCACTATAGGGAGCAGCTGACGCTCACATCACAGGTCAAGAAGCCTTACATACAAACCCATACAACATCTAAACATCCAAACATACTCGTAAAGCACAAAGCCTTACATACTACCAAATATACCCATGGGAAAAGCCAATCTCTAACTACAATCTACCATTCTCAGCCGCATACATAGCACATAAAACCACAATCATACACAAGCATACAAAAGCGTCTTTTTGAATACCACTGAAAACCCAAGTTATGTACTGCCGGAGCATCAGGTAAGCACCTAAAACAAAAAACAAATGTGAAATCAAACACTGGATAATTTAGTTCCGCAGCAGCCCAACAACTCAGATGTTGATTTGGTCTCTGTACAGGATCAAGAATGACCTCTCCAGCTCGAACAGGAATGCAGTCTCCATACAGAAGCAATCTCACAGCACTGAATTAACGGCTTCTTATGGCGGGAAAAAGTGGTGTTGAGCGGATGATGTTTTGATAGCGCAATTTATTGCCTAACCCCTGAAGAAGCCATTAATTGGCGAAACAGAAGCTTTTGTAGGGTTAGATTGACAAATATGGTAGTTTATATTTCTGCAACTTTTGTGATAGATTAGTCCCCCGCTGTGAGATTGATTCCGTATGGAGACTGCATTCCTGATGCGACCCTACCACTGAATGTCCAGGTATAAGTTTCAGTGGTGATGGCTAGCCACTGAAACAGCATTAGCCGCTGCCTCCACTGAATATACCCCCCCCCCTCACACACAAACTATAAACAGAATGATATTTACCAGATTTTATCTAGTTAGGATGAAGGAAGGGCTAGGAATGAGCAAATTATGTCTGAACATAAGTAAAACTGAAATTCTGGGGATCTGGAAGTTTAGCTCATTTGCTGCATTTAGAGGACATGAATTTGCCAGATTTTAGTGATTTCCCTGTCTGATCTAGGTGAAATGTTTGGGGTCAGTTTTCAAAGGAAGTTATGCAGTCAGGGGATCATTCCAAAATGCAAATAGGCTGCCTGGATGTGTGGGATAGATGTTTTGCTCGCAAAAATGTCTAGATCCATATTCTGCAACCACATGTCCCTGCACGTACATGGCATTCAAACGGAGATCTCAGAACATGGGCGGGAGGAGGCAGAATGGGGGCGCGGCAAGCCGCAGAGACGTATAAAGCATATTCAGGAAAGGCCCATGTATGTCCTGAGTGTGCCCCACGGACATGCACGTTATACCAGCGGCAACATGGAATAAGACTAGCACCTATAGATTTACTGCTCTGAATCACACCGCACCTAGAGAGATGAAAGGCTGTGACAAGTTTGTAGTGACCTGGTGTGTCTGCTGTCTGGGAGAGCACAAGAAGCAGTTGTAAAGAAAAGAATGCACAGGTGAGAAACGTTTGTAAGGTGAGGTACCAATAATAAACACCCCCACAGAAATACAAGGCACTGTAATAGTCCTTATTCTGGCTATGCTGGCATTTACTGTTTGTGCTAAAGGGGTTATTCTAGGATTCCCAAACAAGTCCTGTGTCCGTAGAAATGGGACTGTGGATGTTAGGGATGATATTTGAATTTGTGTGGAGCACAAGCGTGTTTGGCTGAGATGTGTGGCCCTGAGTAACCCTGCTATTATGTTTTACCAGCAGTTGTTTATCGGTGCAGAGCTTAGGTTTCGTATGGGTATTCTATGTGAGACCGCATGCAAGACATTGTGTGTATGTGTTATGCAGATTGCAGGGGAGGTCCTGGTGTGCTGATCCACAACTCTGGGCGGACATGTTTGCCTGGCCAGTACCTGGACCATAGGGTTCACAATGGCAGCATCACCTGGTGCCATTGTGAATGGGCAGTAACTTCTGTACAGCTGCTCTGCAGCAACTTATCAGGGAAGGTCCCTGTCATTGGTGCAGGACTCTCGGAGTGGGGGCATCCAACAGTGCGGACAGCACTAAAACATATCCAAATGCACCATCGGAGGTTTCTAACATTGTGCACATTTGTCAGAACAGATGATGGTGCTTTTGGGCATGTGTTTTTGATGTTTGCACTGTAGCACTGTAGGGCCCTTCCCTATGGTTTCCTATGTATGACAGGGATAAGTTTTGACATGTAGTTGTACAGACCCATTTCAGTTCTTTTTAGCCCATTCTTAGCATTGCAAGTACTTTTTTCAGTGATGACCACTGTAAGGATACGTGTATGTGTTGCTGCAGGGTCTGTCAGGGCAGGCTTCTCACTTTCTGCTCCATTTACAATAGCTTTGGTGCACTTCGATTTTTATGGGCATGCAACAGTCTGGTATATTTAGCCTGGGCTGCATGACCTTATCTGTTTCATCAGTACTAATGTGTTGTTTGCATGAGCACAACACTGTCAGTGTGAGCATCAGCTTAGGTGATGTACATTTGGCAGCAGAGGCGTGGCTGCATGGAGACGGGAAACATCGCAAACGTCTATCTTTTCAGGATATGGCAAGCACGGGGACATACAGGCCATTTGCCGTATTTACCCATGTCCCTTTACAGCAGTGTAGGCCTATGGTTCCCCAGATGTGTTGTGTGTGTCGTGCCAGAAACATTTATCTCTCCAATTCCAGAACCGTAGGCAGGTCTATCTCCGCGGTTTCAGAATCTGGTATATTACGTGCCCGTTTTCACATTAGACGTTTCTGCCAAGCAGACGTGCACATTATAGAATCTGGCTCTTAGAGCCCAATATTAAATTGGGCAGGGTATGTGCCACTACAGTGCATAGCCCTGCCCACTGACCCTTAACCCCAGATATTCAATGCTGCAGCGACGGCATTGAATATCCAGGGTCGCCACACATGCCTTGAAGCCACTGAAGCTAACCGGGTAGTGGTGATATTGCACCACTACGTGGATAGTTTCCGTGGGTAAAACTAAGCAAGCTTTTGCTATGCCTAGTTTAACCCACTGATTGCTAACAGGGTAGCTGTGCAATATTGTTGCTACCCGGTTAGCAACAGTCTCCACCTCTGCTCCACCCCAGAACACTCCCAACATGCCCAATGCTAACCACATAGCATCAAGGTGTGTAGCAGGGTTAGAAGGGAATATTCAATAGCACTAACCATGTAAGTGCCGTTGAATATCGCGATTTAAGGCATTTTACCAATTTCCTGGGCTGTAAATCGTGTAAATGCCTTTGGAATATCGGGTCCTTACTGGATACCAGTAAGCATATGTAACTTCTTTATCCATATAGTGAAGGGGCAGAGGGAGGTCAAAACAAGGGCAGAGTGGCAATATAATTTTCAGATGCTAGCCATCATGGTGGCATTCAACAGCCAATACGCATTCAGTGCCGCCGACTATGGGGGTTACTTAAGAAGACCTCCATGTATTTATGCATGGAAATTGGAAAACAAATGTAAATGTGATTATGGAGCTGCTATTTGCACATGGAGAAATTCCAAGAGGAGGGCATGGTGGGAGAGTGGTTTGGGCGTGGTCTCAGCGGGGCAAAAATCTACATATAAATTCCCTACTTTACAAAGCAAAACCATGTATATGTCTAAAAATTTCCACGGTGGGATTTATACCTGCTCTAAGGCACAAATATAGATTTTTACAGAGTCATTTTTGCCAGGGCTTTATGAGAGATTAAGGAAGTTTTCCTCCTTAATTCCCTGATTATTTCTTCTTCCAATATGAAAATTTAGCACAAATTGCAAACTCCAGTCCAAAGAACCCCCAGAATAAAGATCAAGGCCCTGCCAGGCCAAACATTCCCCATGTCTCCCTCCCTCTCTAACTTCTAGTGGATGCAGGGGAGACCATGGCGCTCTCTTGCTCCACTGATTCCAACAGACAAAGGCAGTCTTTTTTTTTTTAAATCATATATTTATTAGTGTTTTACATGACTACATGACTATAAAACACATATAAAAAAGAAATATTTCCATTCTATACAAAGCATTCACTAGTACATAAAACTAAAGGAAAACAAGGAATAACAGTCCACATCAAGGGAGCAAAAGAAAGAAGAAAAATATTAACCTATTATAATAAGGAAAACAAGAGGCTATTTATTTATTTAGCTGCATTTATATCCCGCTTTTCACTGGGTCAAAGCGGTTGGGGGATACATTTAACACGAGGGGATATGAGACACATACACTAATACTTACAGGGAACATGGGCAATGGAGGGTTAAGTGGCTTGCCCAAGACCACAAGGAGCACCTGTGGGACTAGAAACCCCAGTCCTTCCGGCTCAAGGTTGCTATCCTCTAGTGGGATTTGAACCACCAACCTTCCGGCCTGTGGTACCTTGCCCCAACCACTAGGCCACTCCTCCCTATTTGCCTCAACATACCTGTCTGTTCTAACTCTAAGAGTCCTTGTAAAAACAAGGTCTCAAAAAACACCTCATATCAATCTCCAACTGCAGAGTCACTCAGTTTTTTACTGATCAGAAGCCTCTCCAAGTGGCAGTAGTTCATATGTAATACTAATGACAGTGACATCGCCCAAAAAACGTCTCATTTCATCATCAATTTCCTGACTCTATGACACCTTTCAGTAAACATTAAAAAGGCAATAATTGACAGACTACCTTGCAAGAATATGCAGATACTGCCTGGTCTGGGTCCAACCAGGACTCATTTATTAGTGTTACACTGCTTTCCTGAGTTCCTGCAGCCTTCTCCTCTCTCCACTGCCCCCCTCCCCCCCACCGCCATGGTGCGTGAATCATGGGCCAGCACTTCTGGTTTCCTTCCCCTAGGCTCTGATGTGTGTTAATGCATGACTGTGCCAGGGAGAAGACATAAGTGATGTGTAATCCCATTGGCCAGGTACAGAATGACACCATAAGAACATAACATACGATTTGCCATCAAGTCCAGTGTCCTGTTTCCAGCAGTACCTGGCAGGATCCCAAAAGATAAACAGATTCCATGCTGTTTATCGCAGGGATACGCAGTGGATTTCCCACTGTCTACTTTAACGATGGCTTATGGACTATTCCTGTTGGAACTTGCCCAAACCATATTTAAGCCCAGCTACACTAACAACTTTTACTACATTCTCTGGCAACTAATTTTAGAGATTAATTCTGCATTGAATGAAAACCTATTTCTCAAATTAGTCTTGCATGCACTATTTTGTAGCTTCATTGTGTTTCTCCTAGACTTTATACTTTTTGAAGGCGTGAACATCCAATTAATATTTACTCGTTCTACTCCACTCATTACTTAAAATACCTCTATCATGTCTTTACTCAGCCATTTTTTCTCCAAGCTAAAGAACCCTAATCTGTTAGCCATTCCTCATAGGTTAAAATCTTGAGGGCTTATTTCTTGAAAAAAGATTTCCTGTATTTTAGATATAAGGTTTCTGTTTTCCCAGATGTGGCAAGGTCAACTCAGGAGCAGAGGAAGTCCTTCCTGCAGCTTAGACCTCATGTCTTGGCTGCAGGGAGGACTTTCTTTTTGTGATTTCGTTGTAAATGTTTAATGACTTTGAATAATGTTAAGTATGTGTTTACTGACCCTCTTCATTTGGAAAATCTTGGTGTGTATATGTATAAATTTGCAATTAATTAAATAAATAAATAAATAAATAACCTGGTGGTCTAGCTGCTCATGAAACCCCCACCCCCACTAAAAGAAAATAACCTGGTGGTCTAGCAGCCCCTCAAATCCCCATTTCCCATTAAAATAAAATGAACAGGTGGTCTAGCAGCCTCTGAAACCCCCATCCCCACCCCTACCCCAAATTAAAATAAAATAAACTGGTGATCTACCAGCCCCTAAATCCACCACTCCCACCCAGTACCTTAAAATAAGCAGGAACACTGCCTACGTGCTCCCACTCTGGGTCCGCCATCTTGAAAAATGATGGTGCATGGCCCCATGCAATGCATCTTGGGATGCATAGGGTGAGGTCAGATTGCTTATATGACAGTCTAACCCCGCCCGGTGCATCCCAGGATGCATCGCGTGTGGCCAGGTGCCGCCAGTTTTCAAGATGGCGAACTCGGAGTGGGAGCACATAAGGGGTTTTAGGGGCTGCTAGACCACCAGGTGATTTTAATTTAATTTGGGGTGGGAGGTACAGGGGCCACTGTTTCAAGGTAAATGTGGGTGAGACTACACAAAAATTTAACTTGATTAATGGAACATAAGAGGTGCTTGCACAATAAAGTTGAGATGGCTCCAATGGTGCCATTGTTTTATATGTCAGCATACGTTTTCTGAGCTGTGATGGAGGGTCATTGATTATGTACCTGAACCACAGTGGGGGAGGGAACAGGAGATATTTATCACTTAAAGATCAATATTGGATTTTCTCTTAACAGAGAGCTTATACGCCGTGTTTTGAATGTTTTTGAAGACTATAAAGCTGTATGTCTAGGTTTGAGAACGGGAAGGCCGGGGAGCCTCGTGCTCGCGGCCGGCATTAAACGGGGGGGGGGGGGGCGGCTGGTCGTGTGCGCCCGGTGCGTCAGCGGCATGGGGAGCCGTTGGGAGCGAGGGGGTGTGCCTTTCAAAACCATTGGCTCCCGCGGGCGGGAGGAAGACACGGGAGCCAATGGGATAAGGGAGGGCCTCGGCGGGGTGGGAGGTGCTGGGCATGGAGTGGCTTTCAGCGATCCGGGGCTGGAGGCAATGGTCATGCTGGTGTGCGCTGCAGATTTCTTTATTTGCTGGCAACAGGCAGCGGGGTGAACGGTGTGAAGTGCGGCTGCAGGGGAAGAGCTACCTGCACGTGGAAGTCGGTGTGTGAGGCAGCAGGCAAGTGCGACTCTCCGCTGCACGGCTTGACAGCACAATTCGTTAAAGATCTTACTAATTTAAAAAAAAAGGAGGGAAAAAAGGAAACGTGAAACCCGGCTCTATTAAAACTAAATCCATAAATAAAATACAAGAAAAGGGAAGGCAGTCTATTTGGCATGCAGTCACATCGGGGTGAGGGGGGGAGCTAGATGGGGAAAAGGAGCAGGAAGGGGTAGGAGGGCTAGAAAGGGGGTTAGGGTGGGGGAGCAGCCAGCGGTGCTTTCTCAGAGGGGGCAGAGGGGCAGGGGGCAGGGGCCCAGGATACAAAGGGCAAGCGCAATGGGGAGCAGCAGGCAAAGTGGGGGACAGGGTGGCACCACGGGCAGAGGTGCAGGAGAGGACAGCAGGCAAGGGGTTGGTGCACTTCAGGTTCGGAGTGGGGTTAGTGGGGGTGACCCTGGTGCGGAGGGGCAGGTGGACCCTAATAGTCCTGTGCTGCGGGGTAGGGGATTGGTAAGGGGTACTGTTGGACGGGGGGTAGTGCGGGGTTCTGTGGGGTGCTTGAGTTTGGGACCTGTTCCTTACGAAAGGGAGCGGGGCAAGGCGGGGTGGATGGCTGGGGGAGAGGGGGCAGGGTTAGCGGGTGAGGCAAGCTTGCAAGGACTGCAGTGGTTGGGGGTGTGGCAGCTGCCTTGGGCCATGGCAGGTGCCTCTTCGCCTTTTGGTGTCTTCTCTCCTCAGGTACCCCCTGGCTGGCAGTACGTGGGAGGTCCAGGGATGAGCAGTCCACGGCAACAGGATGGAGTGATGGTGAGTACTGTCAGAGGCCACGTGGTGGGAGAGTCGAACGCAGAGCCTACGACAGTGGATGATCAGCATGAGATCACTCTGAATGCTGAGATGGTGAGAGGGGTGGCAGGTGAGTTGGCTCCGGACCACGGTGCGGAGGTGGGGGATGGAATGGGGGTGGCTGGAGAGGTGGGCAAAAAGGCAAAAAGAAAGCTTAAGCATTCTTGTCGACGGCGTCGTAGGTCCGGTTCCTCGTCCACATCGTCCACTGATTCGTCGTCGTGTTCGTCTACGTCGGAGGAGAGCAGGCGTGGAGAACAGGGCAAGAGTGCGGTGCAGCCTTCGTTGGCAGCTTTTTTGGAATTATGGGAAGGGGTGCCGAGGAATTTGCGGCGGAAAATTAGAAAGAGGCGTTACATTGACATTTTCCGGTTGTTGGAGTGTAGGAAACGGACAGGGGACAGCAGGAAGAAGAGGAAGGAGGATGAAAAGGCGGGTCGGGTTTGGAGGGATGCTAGGAATGTCGTTAACTGGACTTGGGCCTTTTTGCATCTCGCTAGTGTTTGGGGACACCAGCATCCAGAGCAGTATGGGATGCTGTTGGCATATATGGACTCCATCTTAGAGGCGTCTCAGTCGCATGAAGGTTGGGCATGGCTCAACTATGAAGAAAAGTTCCCCGATAAGATGGAGGAAAATCAGCTTTTGTCCTGGGGGACGCAAGATATTAATTTATGATTAATGCAGATGGCGGTACGACCGAGCGACGGCGTGGCTAGTGGAGCGAAAGGAGGACTAGTCATTCCGGTTGGTGCAGGGCGGTCATTTTGCGCTAGCGGGCTCCAGACAGGGCAGAGGGCAGCCGAGGGGGGGGCGGGCACAGGAGATGTGTGTTGGCGATTCAACAAGTCTTCATGCCTCTTTCTGGATTGCAAGTTCTGGCACGCGTGTTCTGTCTGCAATGGAGGGCATTCTGCACTCAAGTGTGTTAAGAAGGGATTGGTCAGTTCCAGTATGCCGGCTATCCAGCAGTAGGGACTTAGTGGGTTTAGCTTCGACTCCCATCAGGATTGAAGCGCTTCGGCCATGGTTGAGGAAGTATCCCAGGCGCAGGGATAGGGTGGTTTTGGAGGAAGGGTTTCAGGGGGGTTTCAGATTCCAGTAGTGGGTACGGTAGTTTCGTGCAAAGCTAGGAATTCGCCCTCGGTGCGGAAGTTCATCCATATCGTGAAGGATAAACTGGCGGTAGAGCTCCGGTTGGGCAGGGTTGCTGGCCCCTTTGCAGAGCAGCCCTCTGCTGATTTCGTTGTGTCCCCATTGGGAATAATACTGAAAAAGGAGTTTGGTAAATACCGGTTAATTCATAAGTTGTCCTTCCCAATCGGATCTTCCGTTAACAACCACATTTATTTATTTTATTTATTTACATTCTGTTATATACCGCACTATTCTGCATCAGTGCGGTTTACATTGAACAAACTGAAATTACATTGAACAGGGCATTATAACTTGGAGATACCTATTTTACAGGGAACATGGGCTATGGAGGGTTAAGTGTACGAAGGAATGGTGAAGGAATGGTGTACGGTGCGCTATGCATCTTTTAATGAGGCCGTGGAGCTGGTGAGGCGATGTGGCAGGGAGTGCTTAATAGCCAAGGTGGATATTGAGTCTGCGTTTCGTTTGTTGCTGGTACACCCGTCATCGTTTCATTTGTTGGGATTTTGCTTCGAGGACAAGTATTATTTTGATAAATGCATGCCTATGGGTTGTTCGGTATCTTGTGCCTATTTCGAACAGTTTAGCATGTTTCTGCATTGGGCTTTCATGAAAGTGGTGGGCTGTGCAAACATAGTGCACTACTTGGATGACTTCTTGTTTGTAGGGGAAGCTCAGTCGGGGCAGTGTAAGGCGTTACTGGATGGCTTTGTACAGTTGGCAATGGATTGGGGTGTCCCATTGGCGGCGGAAAAAACTGAAGGCCCTGCGACCAGTCTTACCTTTTTGAGGGTAGAGCTGGATATGGTGGTCATGGTGGCATGACTGCCAGTGGACAAGGTGGTGAAGCTGCGGGTATTAGTTGCAAATGTCTTGGCTTCAAGTAAGTTGATGCTCCGTGAGATGCAAGCGTTGATAGGCTCCCTTAATTTTGCGTGTCGGGTAATACTGATGGGAAGGGTGTTTTTGCGTCGCTTCACATCAGCCACAGTTGGGGTTACTAAGCCTCATCACCGTATTAGGGTCTCGCAGGGTATGCGGGCAGATTTAGGGGTTTGGGATGAGTTTTTGCAGGACTTCAATGGTACCACGGTTTTGCGGGAGTCGGAGATTTCCACTTGGGAGTTACAATTGTTTACTGATGCCGTGGGGGGCTTGGGTCTTGGTGTGTACTTCGCGGGCTCATGGTGTGCGGCGCCGTGGCCGCAAGCGTGGTGCAATGCGGGCCTCACCAGTAACATCACTTTTTTGGAATTGTTCCCGATGCTTGTGGTTTTGACTGTGTGGCCGGACAGGCTTCGGAATCGCAAGGTAGTTTGGTGGTGTGACAATGCGGCAGTGGTCAGTGTTGTAAATACTTATGCTCCGCGCTGCACGCAGGTGGCCGACTTGATGCGTAAGGTGGTATTGGCTTGCTTGCGGTTGAATGTGGTGGTGCGGGCTCGGCATATTCCCGGGAGTACTAACAAAATTGCTGATGCTCTTTCCCGTTTTAAGTGGGAGCTGTTTCGGACATTGGTACCGGAGGCGGAAGATGTGGGGGCATCGGTCCCAGAGCACTTATGGCAGATTGGCCTCAGGAGATGGAGTTGCTGAAGAGTTCGGTGTCATCGGCAACATGGACTGCGTATCAACGCGGCTGCAACAGTGTGGTGAACTTCCTGGCGGATCAGGGATGGCGGTGGGGACCGGTATCGGATCAGATGTTGGGTCAGTATGTCCTATCGGCTAAGGCGGCAGGATTATCGCGGACCACGGTGCGTATGCAGTTGGCGGGGTTCTCCTTTTTCTCAAAGGCGGTGGGGTGGGGAGGGGCTGGTGGGGGACTTTTAACGCGCAGGCTGATGCAAGGGTGGGAGCGGTCATTTCCCTCGCCGGGCAATGGGAGGCGGTCGATTACCCACGAATTGCTTGTGCGGTTGTGCCGGTCGTTGCATCAGGTGGCAACATCCCCCTATGAAGCCACGCTCTTTCAGGTGGTTTTTGAGGTTGCCTTTTTTGGCGCCTTTCATGTAGGGGAGTTGGTAGCGGAGTCGGGTCGGTCGACGGGGGGCCGGGACTTGCAATTGCAGCAGGTGACGTTGGCGGAGGGCGGGGTTCGTATTCGGTTAACGCAATCTAAGACGGATCCGACAGGGAAAGGAACATGGGTACTCTTGAGGGCGGTCGATGGAGCACCCACGTGCCCGGTTACCCTGCTGAAGGCTTATTTGCGCGTACGGCCGGGCGAGGCAGGCAGTCTTTTTATTCATGAAGATGAGCGGGTTTTGACGCGCTTTCAATTCATGGCGGTGTTGCGGCTGGCCCTGCGGCTGATGGGTGAGGACCCGAGCCGGTTCGCGCCGCACTCTTTTCGAATTGGGGCAGCAACCAGTGCGGCGGCGGTGGGACTACCTGAGCGGGAGATACAGAGGATTGGTAGATGGAAATCGCAAGCGTTCCAGAGCAATGTGCACTTTTAGCAACTGTCTGGTGGCTAACTGTTACCATTTTGTTTTACAGAAAGGGGACCAGGATCGTGTAGCTGTTGGGTGATTGGCCATTCATTTGTTTATTGGGCCAGTCGGCGAGCAGCAACACGGCCAGTAGGCCTGAACATTGGATTGGAGGCTTCGTTGGTGACTGTCTCATGGCTGGGCGAGCGCGGCCTATGGTGGATCCAGCTCTTGCCTTTGCTTCGGCACCACGGGCGTATGCGAGGGGCACCAGACATCGTCTTGATCCATCTGGGGGGCAACGACTTGGTGACCTGGACTTGTAGGCAGTTAAATCGTGCAGCTCAGAAGGATTTGGGGGAGCTCTTAGTAATGTTTAAGGGTGTGGTTATCGATTGGTCTGATATCATTCCAAGGCCTGCTTGCAGAGATCAGCGTCGGTGGTCGAGGGGGTTAACGAAAATTAATCGCCAGATTGGCCAATGGGTGGGGGAGAACGGGGGTGCCATATTTTGCACCCATGGACAGAGGTGGACTGTGTGGGTTTATACAGACAGGATGGAGTACATTTATCCCCGGTTGGGATGGACTTGCTCCTGAATGATTGGCAGGAGGCCTTGGAGGGTATTCTGCTAGGGAGAAGGGCTGGTCGCAGCTTAGCCTTGGGGGGGCGGCTCAGGACAAGGTTGTCCTGAGCCGGTGGCGGGATCCCGGAGGTTTCCGGGGTCCAGAGTTGGAGGCAATACTTAGGGCAGGGGTGGGGTACCCCCGACCCAAACTATCCCTCGGGTTTTTGCTAATAATATGGCAAAGCCGGAAGAGGGAGGGATAGGATAATAGCCGGGGCCTGGACCCGGCGGAAGCGGAAAGGGCGTCACCTTGCTACTGACATGGCTGGTGAGGGCTTGATCTGCAGGGGGGGGGGGCAATTATGATGTGTTTTGTATATTGTTCGGTTATTGTTAAAAGGATAATAAAGCTGCGACCAGTTTAATCCCAGAAATGTGTTGTGTCTATCATTGTGTAAGGTGAAGGGGTGAATGAAAAGGGGTGGAAAATTGGGGAAATGGAGGGCGGGAAGCGACTAGTCTGCCGTACCCGGTTAATATCCACTAAATCAGCCCGGATAAATGAAATACCATCAAAACAGAAAAAAAAATTTTTGTCGGAATAGCCAGCCCAGTGCTGAGGAAGAATCTCTCACACCGCTGTGGCCTTTCCTTTTTAATCATTAAAATTCACAAAGTGCAGCTTTCACTTAGCTGTATCAGTAGAAAACCAGAGGCTGCATCATTCCAATCGGCAATGTTGAAAACGACGTGGCACGTTTCGGGGTGTTCTCCATGTTACCCCTGCATCAGGTCAAATCACTGCTCAGCAGCCAAAACAGCTGTTGAAGTGAAAGCTGCACTTTGTGAATTTAATGATTAAAAAGGAAAGGCCACAGCGGTGTGAGAGATTCTTCCTCAGCACTGGGCTGGCTATTCCGACAAAATTTTTTTTTTCTGTTTTGATGGTATTTCATTTATCCGGGCTGATTTAGTGGATGATTATTTTGCCTAGGGTGCAGGTATTGGTGGTTAGGTACCCGGTTAATATGCATTTATTGCTTTTTAATAGCGCTTTTGTAAATGGATATTTCTTTCACTGAAGAGTGGACCTTTTTGTTGTTTTTTGTCCTAATGTGTGTCTTGTCTTGTAGAAACGCTGAGCCCCCTATAGCAGAGTTGTGAAACCTGTTAGCAGGTCGGGAGAAAGTTGGTGCTTTTTTGACTACTGAAGACATATCCTAATAATATATTGACAGCTATGACGAATGAATTTGAGTGAAAAAGGAAATCTTCTATCAGCTAAGTAGTGCTGTTTCAGCATTGATACTGACAAGAATCTTATATTCACTAACTTTTATATGTACCCAACACCACTTTGGATTTATTGTCACCCGATTTGAATGACTAAATACATTTTGTTGAACAAAGCTTATAATGGAATATAGACTGTTGGGCGGTGTGTCCCGAAGCACAATCAAATATATTTGGTGGTGGCACTATAATTAAGGATGGACCCCAATAGGTTTTTGTGGTTATATGATTCATGTTTATGAAAAAGAAATGAAAAAGAAGATAAAAAGATATAAAACAAGATAAGAAAAGATAAAAAGAAAATAAATATTAATAAAGGATGTGGACAGTATATGAGTGAAATAGAACTGATGATTGATAAGGGAAGTAACAGGTGAAATACTACTAGCAAAAAAGAGAGTTCTTTTCAGCAGTCTTTCCCTAGCTCTGTTCTGATGGCTCTATCCTTTATGAGGGGAGGTGTTTTGATTTTTGGATAGTGATGTTTATCCTTCATTCTAACTGGGTTTAATTTTTGGCAAAGGTGCTTTAGGATTATTTGGCATATTTTGTGCTAATATTTTTGTTTGCTTCCCGAAGAACTACTAATTATCTCTTAAGAGGTTATCGCTTCTTAATGAAAATAGACTGTGCAGTCGAATTTCATTCTCTCTCTTAATTGGGATAACTAATTACAAAAGAGATGTGAAAAAGACTATTTGTTTTCTTTTACGACTATACGGGCCTACCTAAGATAACCAGTTAATTTGAATCCTCTAAAGCTAGCAACTATTTGCCTGCTAAGAGCCGCCCTACCTAAATGCAATGAAAGTTGATTTAAAACCTCTACAAGAAGCTCATAACTGCCTGCCTTCTTTTAAGACTATAAGAGCCTGCCTAAATTAACAAAAGTTAATTTTAAACCTCTAAAACAAGCAGTTAGGGGGCAGAACTATAAGAAATTCATAGAGGGATGTCTGACTTCATCAAAATGCAACACAAAGCAAATGAATAGCGAACCAGCAGAAGAAATTTGAAAAACAATCTTTAATCATACATTTCTAAGAATATTCCAGAAGCTTAGTGGTCCTGTCTGCGTGTTGCATTTTGATTGGCTGCAATGGATTTGCCTCTCTTAATTTGTGGATACATCTGACTTCTCCATTCAGTTGCGTTTCCTGAAACTGTTCTGCAGCACATTTGAAAAGAGGACCCAACAAGCATTTAGAAAGTCATACTTCAAAGCTAATGGGAGCAAGAAATCATGCTGAATGCAGTGGGTTGCTTATTGAGGTCCTTGGAGGAGCTTTCAATATCCATTAAGGCCCCACTGAGGTGAGGTGAGCCTTTGGAAGCCATAGAGCAGTTGACAGAATATCCAAGGGTGGAGGGGGCAGCAGAGGAGGGGGGGGGGGCAAGCCTGGAATAGAGCAGAGAATAGGCATGTGCAGGGGCAAAAAAACCCTTTGGTTAAGCTTCATTTAAAACAAAGTTTTAGTGGGTTCTTTTCATGTTTTTATGCATATTGATCTTAATTATGCACCTTTTATGCACGCTACAGCTTTTTTGAACAAGCAAATTGATTGTGTGCAAGTTAATTCATAGGTATATGGACACAATCAATTTGCATACACTTTTGATTTTAAGGTGTCCAAACAAATGTTCATATGATCCCAAAATGCACAGGCCTAGCAGAGAACAGTTACTCTACTTCCGAATCCAGTCTCTCTTCTGTTGCTCTTCTGGTTGATCAGCCTACTCCCCCCCCCCCCCCCCCTTGGCTACATCGTTCTACTTCCTTTTGCCTACAAATTGAGCTCTGTATAATAGATTGTAGTGGTGTATGGCCCTGAGAGAGAAAATTAAGGGGGGGAGTGGAATGGGGGCAAGAGAAGTCATGGTTGCCAAGGTACACGTTAACAGTCCACTTAACATGGCTAAATAAATAGTGCTCAAAATATATAAGAAAGATCTTCTAAGATTTGAGCAGCTCCTTTCAGTAGTACCAATAGTATAAGAAATATCTAAGTATTTTCTGTTTCTATATGAATAAAGAAGGCTGGGGAGATGAAAAAATGGGATGAAAGCCACACAAGAGAAGTCCTACCACCACAGTAAAATATGAAAAGTACCGTAAATATCATCTACAGCAGCAGTTCCCAAACTGTGGTTCACGACCACAAATGGGATCACAAAATCATTATTTGGGGTCCTGGCCACTGACTCAAAAAGGGGGGAAAAAAGAAGACGAACAGAGGCGTCATTGGCTAGTGTAGGATGATGGATGCTATAACTTATCGTACGCAGGCATATTGTGAGGTGGGAACTGCAGTAGTGTCCTTAGATGATTCTGCAAGTGGGACTGGTGCAGAGGAATAGGAGGAAAGATATGGTACGCTTAGTTTTTGAAGTTGCATCAGTGGGGTCACAGCTGGGAAAGGTTTGGAAAGCACTGATCTATTCTAAATAAACCATGCAAACTAAGGGTGGTTGTTCAAGGAAAACCAACAAAGTGGTTAAAGATATATGTTTATGGACCAGTAGTTGTAAGCTGCTAGATTCCTTTCTTGATCGATAGCAAGAGACCCTAGTAACCCAAACAGCTTTCATCTTTTAATTGCCCAACATTACTATGCTCTTTGCCAAACTAATTTAGTGGATATTTTTTTTTAACAAGCTTTGATTTTGCTGCTGAAAAAATACATCTATTCCGCTCCTTTTCTTTCTACTCTCAAAGTGTGCCATCAGAAATTATAAAAAGTTAAAAACCATTTGCTACTTCTGTTTTCATGCTGCATTTATGTATCGATGAAGAAAAATATGTAATGCCATCACTTTTCATATCCTTGCAAAGGGTAAATAGAAATCTTTACTGTGCAGTAGCAAATCATTGCCATTTATGCAGAGGTGCTGTTTTCAGCATATAAAAGAAATCGCATCATGTTCCTTGTTCACATCATTTCTTCCCTATTATATCTGTAGTATGCAATCACAAAAGTCAGTGGTTTCTTTGTGGTAATGATGCTGAGCACATATCAATTAAGTCATATGCAAAGGATGTTTTTCATTTTCAGGTTGCATGTAAAGTCTATATCGCAGAATTCTGCTGCATCAATCATGTACCCTACCAATTTACAATGCTTCCAGCAAATATCAGTGAAAATGGCAAACTGGGAACATTTCTTTCCGCATCTTTAGGGGACTGATCACCAGACAGAAATCCAGAAAACTTAAGGGTCCTGACTCCATTCACCTGCCCTGTTATAATGTAGTGGGAAGGGGATAGTTGTATTTTATTTATTTATTTAACATTTCTTATATACCGCGCTATTTGTCATCAGAGCGGTTTACATCAAAACAATAGAACACTTGACCAGAGATTGGCCGTCGTTTACATGAAACGGGGAGTTAACATGGAGGAGAACTTGGGGAACTATTTACATTCAAGCTTGTAGCAAACTTAGGAAACTATGTACAAATTGGTTTAGAACAAGGCTTAACATATTCAGCAGCATATATGAGCGCCTTCTGATGATGTGTGATATGCTTATCATGTTTTGTTAATATCCACTCTTGTATGTCCCTGTGATTCAGCCAAGTGTATAGATTTTTGAAACAGAAGGAAATTTAGGTAATACAGTGCAAGGGGTGTGTATTCTATAGTTAACAAGTTAATGTTCATAGAAAGACTTTTTGGGTACAGTGATGATAAACATTACAAAATTATCTTTGCCTTCAATTATATTTCACCAGGTCATACTTTTACTGATGTACTGCTTGATGTTATCTTTAACTGATTCCTTTACAAAAGTCTGGAGGGTTTTCCCTCCCACTTTTCTCATCAGTGTTATTTTTAGTTTACTAAACAGAAGAGGTTTCAAAAGGGCTTAATTTTTTTAAGATATCCCAAGAGTCTTAATTTAGAACCACTAAATTGTCATTTACTATTGATCTCATGCCATTCTACCACTCAGTTAATCTAGACATGAGACCTAGAACTCTATTTACTATTCGCAGGGATCGTATTCTGGTGTCTTGGCTCTGCGCATTCATAGAGCTGCTGTGCGGGGAGTACTGGACGGGGCGGGACAGAGGGGGAGAGTGGGGGCGGGCTGCAGCACCCAGAGGTATAGGGCATATTCTGGTCAGGGCCCTGTACATCCACTGGGTGGAGGATAGACGTCAAACTTATTCCACTACAGAGATGGAATACTGCAAGTCCCAGGAGTGGCAGCGATCAGGCCAGGCAGCCTCCAACACCACATGGAGTGGGTGCAAGTGAATCCCCCTCGCTCGATCCCAGCCCTGGCAGACCCCACCGAGGATCGGGCAGTGAGGAAAAGAGATCCAGTCTGCTCTCGGGTCTTGCTTGCTCCTGCTGGGTGTCCTGGTGCTATGGCAATGGGACACCACGGCACCAGCAGAAGTACTGAGCGGTGGAAATGGGCAGCATGCTGTATGTCTCCAGCTCGGAATACTGTGTATGACCACCCATCCATGTTCCCAGATTCTGCAACTGAAGGAACGTTTAGCTTCCGCGGTTGCAGAATATGGTACAACTGTGCTCCATCTATGTTTTTTGGACGTCTGGACATGCACAGTCTGGAATTGCCCTCCAAGTATGTGCCTAGAGTTGCCAACTTTTTGAAAGAGAAAAACCCGCCACCTGTGGCTAGTTACGCTCTGCCCATGCTCACCCCAACCCCACTCTTTCCCACCCCTGACCCGCTCAAACCCCACCCTTGCTCCACCCCCGTCCCCAAAAAATTGCAGAGAGGGCAATGTGTAAACTGAACGAGCAAGACTTCTACACATTCTTAAACAGAAATTCTATACTGACACAATACGCAGCATTGGTCGTACACACACACACACACACACACACACTACAGACAGGTCTTCATCAATAAATGAGCACAAAACAAAAAAGAGAAATATATAGACAAAAATTAAACTAAAACACCAAGAAGACAGACTCTGCATGCACTGTAATATCAGATAAATAAGAGATGCAGTTCCCCGTACTGTGTAAAATATAAAGATTGGACTTTGTACTATCATTAAATTGAAAATAAAATTATTTTTTCTACCTTTGTTGTCTGACCATTTTGTTCTCTGATCATGCTGGTTCTGATCTGAGGCTTCCATTTTCCCATCTTCTCTTAGCTCGTTTTCTATGGTTTATAGTCCATCTGCCATTTCTTGTCTTTTCTTTTCTTTTCTTCACTTCCTTCCATCAGCCTATTTCCAGTCCCAGTAACCCTTTCCAGTCCTCCCCTCCCATCACATTCCAATGCCAATCCCTTTGTGTTCCCAGGGCTGCCAGTGATGTCCATTCCCTTCTAGTCCCCCTCCTTCCTTCCTGTCCAGCCCCTTGTAGTCCAAATACCATCACAGGTATCAGCTCACTTCCACTTCCAGTACCTTCCCCGTGTCAGCTCCCTTCCAGTCACCCTACCCTCTGTCCATCCCCCTTCCAGTGCCATCCCCACGTTTCTGCTCCCTTCCAGTCCTAGTGTCCCCTCCCTTCCAGCCTCCTCCCCAATACCCGGTAACTTACCACTACCATTCCCAGGTGTCAGCTCCGTTTGAGCTCCCCCCTTACCCTCTGTCAGCTCCCTTTCAGCCACCTCCTCCCCATCTTTCAGCTCTCTTCCAGCCCTCACCTTCCACCTGTCAGTCCCTTCTGCCACCTCTTTCCCCTTGCAGCTGCTGCTCCTGCTTCTTACAGGGCAGCGGCTGCAATAAAGTTAAGTTTAAAACACATTTAAACCTGTGTGAAGCCTTATGCACCCCCCCAGTGCAGCTTTACCCCTCCCAGTGCAGCTTCATCTTCCCTCCCCTAGTACAGCTTCACCTTCCCCCCCCCCCCGTGCAGCTTCACCCCCTTGCAGCCGCTGCTCCTGCATCTTACAGAGCAGAGGCTGCAATAAAGTTAATTTAAAAGGAAAGAGAACCTTGAGGAGTCCTCCGATCCTAGGAAACTCCTTCAGCAGCGCCCGGGCTGAAAAGGAAGTGCCGTCAGAGGGGGCGAGCACTGCAGAAGGAGTTTCCTAGGATCGGAGAACTCCTCACAGGTTCTCTTTCCTTTTAAATTAACTTTATTGCAGCCGCTGCTCTGTAAGAAGCAGGAGCAGCGGCTGCAAGAGGGGACTGCGATCACGATTGCAAAGCTGGTTTTCTGCTCTGGCCACTCCCGATCTCGCGGCCAGAGGAAAAAAACGTCTTTTCAAGGGCCGGTTTCTCTTCTTTGTCGGCAGCCGACCTGGCCACGGGAAAACTGGCCAGGCTGGCTGAAAACCGGCCGGTTGGCAACCCTATATGTGCCTTATAGAATCAGAATGGAAGAAAACCTGGGCCATACAGATCCTTAACCTATTTTTCCTTCTCCGGGTCTTCATTTCTTGTAAAATTTTCAAAAGAAAATCTTGTTTGGGGAAGAAGGACTAGTAGGTTGAGAACAGGAAAAGGCATTGTTCATATCCCTCTGATCTTCCTTAAGACTCACGCAACAATGACTCATTTACCAACATGTGTTAGTGAAGTTTAAAGCTTGTTATTTAATACAAGCACTATTATTTCCAGTGGGGCCTATTTAATGAAGGAGAATTTTATAAAGCATGTTGGACAATGAGGATCTGGTTTAGGCTTGGTAAATGTCTCTGACATGGTTTCACAGAAGTTTTGGCAGAAGAACATGGCAAAAGAAAAGTCTTCAGAATAAGCCTTTACAGCAGGAGTCAATAGATTTAAAAGGCAACAAATCCAGGATGGGTTTTCCACAGAGCTCAAGAATAATCATGTTTTGGGCCAATCAGAAATACGGGATTAAGGGTCACCAGACAAGACATAGTTAAGAGCAGGCTAGATAGATCCAGCTTCTTAAAAGACAAAGGTCACTGATCTGAGACCAAGCTATGATAAAAATTAACAAAAGTAGAAAAAAAATGAGTTTTTAAAATTTACCCAGAAACCTCTAATAACCTTTCAGCTGTTTCTTTTTTTTCATTTGGGCATCAGCCATAGCCACCTCTTAATTAATAAATGAAATGAAATGAAAATTTACCCCCAGAATAATTATTTGAGAGTAGAAATAGGTTTAGCTTTCCTAATGGCACCCAAAAGCAAATCAAGAAATTTCTTTTGTTAGTCTAATTACAAGGGATGAGCCACAAGGGTTGTTTTAAAAGGTTTAGCCATGATTTGGGCATCTGAAGACATGCATTTGGACATTGAAATCACAGACCCATATCTGTAGCAATTCCACAAATGACATTCACAGACATCTCCAATGCAGGGATATCCAAGCAGGCACGGGGGTGTGGCAGAGGCATATTCGGGGAGGTGCAATGTACTTACACGTCCCCATTCAATCTCAGAAATGGCAGAGATGTCTGCAGGCACGTCCATGATTATACTCCAGGCATGAACAGGCATCAGGAAAGTACTTGTTTTCACCTTAAAACATCCAGAGAGTGTAGAGAAGATAGAGAATTAAGTACATAGCCTTTGATCACAGAGGCCCACACTGGAATTTGAACCCTAACCATCCTGCTCTTTAGCCACTATTCTAACCATTATGCTATTAGACATCTTGGCTCTGACATGCTCTCCTGGGGATGTCTATATATATGTTTAATACACATGCATATCAAGGCATGTCCACATTTCCGAAATCGTGCCTGAACTTTCATGCACCTGCTTTTTATTTCAGACATTCTGCCTTTGATTTCCCAGATTGCACTTGGATGTCCCATTGTGAAATGTGCCTCCATGTGTACAGATATGATTTACCATTATTTCCAAAATTCAGGCGTGGACTAAAATGACAGCCATCCTACTTTATCCAAAGTCACATCTGAAAGCTGTGTAACGTCATATATATTGTGACCCCACTTCTTTAATGCCCTCCAGCAAGAGCAGGTAGGGTTTAAGGGGGTTGTTTTCTTCCTGAACAGCTACTCTACAAGTTCCTAAAGCAAAGCCTCTTGGGATATGTAGTTTCTTTCACTGTCCAAAGAAGAGTAGTGTGACTTCAAAAAAAGTGGTTAAAGCAACAAGGATTTATTTCCCCTCCCGGGGCGGATTTTCAACAAGGAAATAAAGGTAACAACACCAGACACCTCTGGCAAAAGGACAAAGTAAAGTTTCCAACATAAACAGCTTTCTTCAGCACAAAACAATTGCTTCTCAGCAAACAGAATGAAACAGCTCTGTTTTCCCTGCTCTGTACTTTTTATCTCAATACCTCTGTACTTCTCTGCAAGGCATACATTCAGCGCAGGGATAATACTTCATCAGATATTGTAAACGTACAGTCCATCATATCTTCAGAGACACTTTCAAAACCTGGTTCTATTTCCATTAAGTCCTCCTGAGAGGTAGGAAATGTTTGTATCGTGGTTTCTTGGGCTCTGCCCTTCCTCCCTGCTTTAAGCTTTGTATTATATTCTTGAATCATGTATTGTTTAAAACAGTCATTTCCATTACAGTCATTATAATCAATGCCCCAACCTTCTGGGTAAGTAGAATCACCTTGATTATAAAAGTCCCAGCTTTTGGGCTTACCTCTGTGCTTGGCTGCAAAGGGTTTTCTCTGGGCTTTGGACCCGGTAGTGGAATCTCCACCTACTTTATGCAATGAGTGCTGAAACTGCCTTCCTGGCTTTCTCTCCTCTTGGTAATCCCCAGGATATTGCTGACAGCCTGGCTTGCTTCTGCCATATCCTTTTCTTGAATAAAGCTTTGTAAAAGGTTCTCCTTTTACCTTTGAACTCAGCTCTGGCCCTGGGCTTGGAACCTGGACTCTTCCCTGGTCCTCCTCCTGGGTTGTTAGCTGGCCTCTCACCGGAACCCTCGGCTGGCCTTGTAAGTAACCTTCCAGCTGAACCTGTGCTGGAACTTTCTCTGGAACTTCTAATTGAGAACCCACTCCAGCTTCTACTGGACCTCTCCTTCCAGCTTCTAATGGAGACTCTCTTCCAGCTTCTACTGGACCTCTCCTTCCAGCTTCTAACGGACTCTCTCTTTTTCCCACTGAGGCCTCTTTTTGTATCTGTCCTTTAGGGTAGTGCCTGACTCCTCCCCCTAGCAGATGCTCTGAATTAGCTCTTGATTCCTGAGCTAACCGGTAACAAGGGTGTGTTTCTTTCTCCTGTGCTTGGTTTCCTTGGTAACTACCAGCCATGTGCTTTTGTTTATACTCCAGCACTGCCTCTGATTTCTCTTCTTTGACTCTTTCTACAGGGCTGGAGGAATCTACCATGTCACTATATATATATACATATATATATATATATATATATATATATACATATATATATATATATATATACACACACACACAAAAATGTAGGGGTTTTTTCTGGATCTCATTTGAGCTATTTTAAGCAATGAAGGCAGAGAATTGTCTGCTTTAAATATTCCATCAAATGGAATTACATTTTTGGAAAATAATTTATGAGCTGAAAAGAGAGGCTAGGATTTCATTTTGGAAATTTGTACAGGTAAAGGAACCTGAGTTTGTGCTGTATCATAGAATATACTTGTTTTGGATTGCAAATGTTAGACAACATCAGTAATTTCAAATGAACATCTGATTGTACACTACCATGAATGAGAGTTTCAAATCCGATGCTACAAAAATTATGAATTAGTTTCAGTATTGCTAATCGGCATTACATTGACTTGTAATGCCAGATAATGATAGCAAAAATAATTATATTCACACATAGTGACTACAGAAAGAAAATCAGTAGCAGCTGCCTTAAATAAAACCTACGCAGTCCTTCACCCGGTGACAGCATCTCCCTGCTGGCTATGCAACAATACTAATAATCTTACACTGGACCTTAAGCATCACAGCAATGTCAATATAATTTTGTCCCACTTTTCTTCCTTGCCAGCTCCCATCTGCAACCAATTCATAACTTTGGCTGCTCATATGGTTCTTCAAATGGACCTTCTTTCCACCTACATATTTAGCCATCTCTTTCTTCACTTCAGTGCTTCTCTGATCACAGTGACAGCCTTTACTGCATGTCCCTCTAAATCTACTTCACCTTTAATATTTCAGCAAAATGCCAATGAAAACTCCTTTCTACTCAGGGGAGCTCAAAATCCCTTTTCTTTCTCCTCACACAGTAGATAAGGCTATATTCCCATCAGACTAAACAAATAAGCAATAAAGTCAGAATCAGGGACACATATTGAGGACTTGCCAACTGTGCCCTAGAAATATAGAGAGATAGTTAATTCCTTAGAGAAAAAATTCTGCTTACTAAAATATTTAGTTTCAAGAAATGCAGCAGACAAACGTGAAGCAAAATCGCTGCTGCTGTGTATTTAAGAAACGACTATTGAAATCACTTTACAAAACAGAAAATGCATTCAATGATTGCTATAGATGCTTATATTATCTGTAAAACAAACATTTTGGTTGTAATATATTATGATTTCAGCTTTATTTCCGTATAATTGAGTTATAAACATTCTTTTTTAATTTATTTATGCAGTTTTCAAAATATACACAAGAAATACACTTGCTAAAAAAAGAATATACAAAGAAAAATATAGCCACATGCCAGTAGAAGAAGATGCACAGTATCAGGAATCATTCAATAACCCATAACAATGATGAAATACCAAACGAAAATGAAAGGAAAGTACCATTTTATTTATTTTATTTATTTAATGGTATTTATATACCTCCTTATCATTCAATCAAAGCGGTTTCCACGGCAAACAATCAAGGGGGGGGGACAAATGTCTTCATGCAGTGTACAGTGTGGTGTGTATGTGTTGGCGGGGAAATGATTAGAGTTGGTTTATATACATAGTGCGCTATTATACATCATGAGCTATTATACATTCTTATATACAGTTTCGGGGTGGTGGGGGGGACTGATGATCTGACTTGTATGTTGGCTCAGGGGGTATGGCCATAGTATTCGATGAACAGGGTTGTCTTCAGCTGTTTTAGGAAGTCCTTGATTTCTGTGGTTAGTCTCAGTTCATCTGGGAGGGAGTTCCAGATGGATGGGGCAGCCAGGGAGAGTGCTCATTGTGCGGTGTCTTTGCAGGTCTTGGTGAAGTCTTTTGGGTGTTTACCCGATTGGAGGTGCCTCTTCTTCTTGGCCGTGTGCTTGTGTCAGGTTGTATGAGTGTGTGTAGGCTTATGGCAGAAGAGTGTTGTTTGATCTTGAATATGTTTATGATAGTCTTGTATTTGATGCGTGAGATGATTGGGAGCCAGTGCAGTTCTTTCAGTATGGGTGTGATGTGATCGTGTCTTGTAGTACCGGATATAATGCGGGCAGCTGTGTTTTGGGCCAGTTGTAGTGGTCTGAGGGTCTGCTTTGGTAGCCCGGTGTATATTGGATTGCAGAAGTCTAGTAGAGGGGTTATTAGTGCCTGGCAAACGGTGCGAAAGTGCTCTGGGTCGAGGAGGGGCTTGAGTCTTCTGATGAGTCGCATTCTGTGGTATGCGCTTTTGGTTGTTCTGCCTATATGTGCTTGGAGGTTAAGTTCTTTGTCCAAGATGACTCAGAGGTACTTTACTTCTGATTTTATTGGTATGAGTGCATCTTGTATCTTGATGTCGGGTGGGGGGATAAAGTCCGGGTTTCACGTGATGATCAGTGCCTCCGTCTTGCTGTAGTTAATTGATAGGTTGTTTTCCTGAAGCCAGTTTGCCATTTGTGTGAGGCAGTTTGTTATATTGGAGTAGTCCGGGTTGTCGACTGAGATGGGTGTTGTCATCTGCGTAGATTGTATAATGTATGTGGTGCTCTTTCATGATGACACATATTGGCTGGATGTATAGGTTGAATAGGAGAGCAGAAAGGGCCAATCCCTGTAGCACTCCTTGTTTGACTTTTATGGGTCAGGATGTGTTGTGTCCTACCTTGACCTGTATTTGTCTGTCGGTTAGGTATAGAGGAAATAAGACACAGTAAACCGATACAGCATTACCAAATTAATCAATCTGTTTCATTTCTTTCATGAAGTAGAGCTCTGTGACTCTACAAGCTGTGATGGAAGCTCTAAACGCTTACAAAATGTGACATTCAAAAACCCATACCAATATACGTGCCTAAAAACTATCAGATTTTTGTTGGACTATAGCTTGAGGTTGCCATATAAAGATTCAAGTCCATTTTACTTTATTTTAAGAGTTCATGCTGCTTAATTAAAACTGCCAATAACAACTAAAGCTAACGTGTTTTGAACCAACAATAAGAAAATAAGAACATAAGAACTGCCATACTGGGTCAGACCAAGGTCCATCGAGCCCAGGATCCTGTTTCTAACAGTGGCCAATCCACAAGTACCTGGCAGGTTCCCAAAAGGCACAGGACTCAAAATGCTGGGTTTAAAAAAGATTCCTCCAGGAGCTTGTCCAAACCTTTTTTTGAACTCAGCTACACTAACAGCTTTTACCAGATGCTCTGGTAACAAGTTCCAGAGTTTATGACGCATTGAGTGGAAAAATATTTTCTCTTATTAGTCTTAAATGGGTTACATTATAGCTTCATTGCATGTCCCCTAGTCCTTCCAGTTTTTGATGGCGTAAACAACCCATGCGCCTACTCTTGCTGCCTTGCTGGCAGACTAGATGGACCATACTGGTCTTTATCTGCCATCATTTACTATGTATGTTCTATTTCTTTCATTAATTTATAGACCTCTAACATATCTCCCCTTAGCTGTCTCTTTTCCAAGTTGAAAAGCTCTAACCTTTTAAGCCTTTCCTTGTAGAGGTATCTTTCCATCCCCTTTACCATTTTAGCGGCTCTTCTCTGTAACTTTTCTAATTCCACAATATCCTTTTTAAGATATGGCAACCAGAATTGCACACAGTATTCAAGTTGGCATTATAATATTCTTGGTTTTATTCTCCCTTCCTTTCTTTATGATTACTAGCTTTCTATTTGCTTTCTTAGCCACCACTGCACACTGGACAGAGGGTTTCAACATATTATCCACAATAACATCTAAATCTTTTTCCTGAGTGGTAGTTCTAATGTGGAACCTTGCATTATGTAACCGTAGTTTGGGTTCTTCTATCCTAGGTGCATTACTTTGCACTTGTCCACATTAAATTTCATTTGACATTTGAACATCCAGTCTTCCAATTTATCAAGGCCCCCTTACAATTTTTCATAATCATCTTGTGTTTTAACAACTTTGAATAATTTTGTATCATCTGCAAATTTGATCACCTCACTCAGTCCCATTTCCAGGTCATTTATGAAGATATTAAAAAGCAGCGGGCCCAGCACAGATACCTGGGGTACTCCACCTTTCTCATGGAGAAAATTGACAATTTTGCCCTACTATCTGATTTCTCTTTTAACCAGTTCCTGATCCACAATAGTACACTGCCTCCAATCCCATGACATTTAATTTCACCAAGAGTCTCTCATGAGGGACCTTGCCAAAGACTCTGAAAATCCAGGTACACTATATCAACCAGCTCACCTTGGTCTACCTGTTGATTCACACTTTCAAAAAAATATAACAGATTAATAAGACAAGAATTAACTTGACTAAATCCATGTTGGCTTTCTCCCATTAAACCATGACTATCTACATGTTCATCAGTTGTATTCTTTATAATGATTTCTACCATTTTACCTGGTACAGATGTCAGACTCACCAGTCTATAGTTTCCCGGATCAACCTGGAACCCTTTTTAAAAATTGGTGCTACATTTGTCATTCTCCAATCTTCAGGTACTACAGATGATTGTAATGATAGTTCACCGATTACCTATAGTAGCTCTGCAATCTCATCTCTCAGTTCTTTCAACACCTTTGGATGTATACCATCCAGTCCAGGTGATTTACTACTCTTCAGTTTATCAAAAACGTATAATACATCTTCCCGGTTTATCGATATTTCTTCCAATTCTTATAATATATCCTCTCTAAATACCATTTCTGGCATGGATAACTTCCCTACATCATCTTCAATAAAGACCAAAACAATGAACTCATTCAATCTCTCCACTATGGCCTTGTTCTTTGTTAGTGCCACTTTTACCTCTCTGTCATCTAATGGTCCAACTGACTCTCACAGATATTTTTGCTACAAATGTACTTGAAAAGGTTTTCATTATGTGTTTTTGCTTCCAAAGCAAGCTTTTTCTCAATTTCTCTCTTTGCCTGCCTTATCAATGCCTTGCATTTAACTTGCCAGTGCTTATGTTGTTTCCCATTTTCATCATTTGACTCCTTTTTCCATTTCCTGAAAGATGCTTTTTGGCTACAACAGCCTCTCTGAGCCCATCTTTAAACCATGCTGGCAGTTTTTTGGCCTTTCTTCCACTTTTCTTAAAGCATGGAATGCATCTGATCTGGGCTTCCAAGATAGCATTTTTAAACAACGCCCATGCTCAATGTAAATCTTTAACCTTTGCAGCTGCTCCTCTTTATTTTTTCTTAACTATTATCCTCATTTTATCTTAGTCTCCCTTTTGAAAGTTAAAATGTAAAACTGTGGATTTCCATGCCATCCTGCTTCCATTTATTAAATCAAACACAATCATGCTATACTCACTATTGTCAAGTGGCTCCAACACCCTTATCTCTTATACCAGATCCTGTGTTCCACTAAGGACTAGTTCCTAAACAGGTAGAAAAAATGACTGCAAAAGCCAGAAGGATGTTTGGATGTATAGGGAGAGGAATGGCCAGCAGAAAAAAGGAGGTGATAATACTCCTGTATAAGTCTCTGGTGCAACCTCATTTGGAGTATTGTGTGCAATTCTGGAGTCCGCACCTTCAAAAGGATATAAACAGGTTAGAGTTGGTGCAGAAGGTGGCTACTAAAATGGTTAGTAGTTTTCATTATGTAGCATATCAGAGCAGACTTAAAGATCTTAATATGTATTCTTCAGAGGTAAGGTGGGATGGGGCAATGTGGTAGAGGCATTTAAATATCTCCATGGCATAAATGCAAAGGAGGGTCTCTTTCAATTGAAGGAAAGCTCTACTCTGAGGGGACATAGGATGAGAGTGAAAGGGAATAGACTCAAGAGTAATATGCGTAAATATTTCTTTACTGAAAGAGTGGTAGATACGCAGAATAGTCTCCCAGTGGAGGTAGTGGACACAAGGACAGCATCTCACTTCAAAAACGCATGGGACAAATACAGGGGACTTTTGTAGTGGTTGATATGGAAGGGCAGAATACATAGGCCATGTGGTCTTTTTCTGCCATTATGTTTCTATGTTTCTAGCTTCCCTTCTTGTTGGTTCATGAACCAGCTGTTCCAAGAAGCAATCATTTATTTAATCTAGAAACTATCTCCCTAGCATGTCCTGCAGTGTCATTGGCCCAGTTGATACCTGGGTAATTGAAATCACCCTTTATTATTGTGTAGTAACTTTTGTTAGCTTCCCTGATTTCTCTTAAGATTTTATCATCCATCAGTTCATTCTGGCCAGGCGATTGGCAGCGAGGGTCCGATACCATCACCTTCCTCTTTTTACCTGGGATTTCTATCCATAGAAATTCTACAGTGTATTTGTTTCCTACAAAACTTTAATCTTGTGTGACTCAATGCCTTCTCTAACATAGAGTAGAACCCCTCCCCCAATTTTATCTACCCTATCAATAAGATATAGTTTGTACCCAGGTATCACAGTGCTCATTGTCCTCCTTCCATTGTTGTCCATCCTCTGAGATGCCAATCATATCTAACCTTTCATTTAGTGTTATATATTCTCCCATTTTATTTTTTTTAGACTTCCAGCATTTGCATACAGGCATTTTAGAGGTTGTATTTTATTCATTTTAATATGGTTATCCATGGATAGGGGTAACCAGCTCTCTAAGGGCATCTGGGTTACTTTTATCTTTATTGGAATCTCTGTCAGGATGCCCTAAATTCCCTCTTTTGCTAGTACCTTTCAAAGATACACCCTTCCAAACCATGTGCTCTTGGGCGATTGTCGGCTTTCCCCTATTATCTAGTTAAAAGCTTTTCTATCTCCTTTTTAAAAATTAATGCCAGCAGCCTGGTACCATGCCGGTTAAGGTGGAGCACATCCCTTCAGAAAAGCCCCTCCCTTCCCCAGAATGTTGCCCAGTTCCTAATGAATCCAAAACCCTCTTCCCTGCACCATCATCTCATCCACACATTGAGACTCTGGAGTTCTAATTGCCTTTTGTGTTCCACACGTGGAACATGAAGCATTTTGGAGCATGCCACCCTGGAAGTTCTGGATTTCAACTTCCTACCTAAAAGCCTAACTTTGGCCCCCAGAAATCTCCCTTCCACACTGTCCTATGTCATTGGTACCAACATGTACCAAGACAGCAAACTCCTTCCCAGCACAATCTAAAACCTTGTCTAGGTGGCGCCTGAGGTCTGCTACCTTTGTACCAGGCAGGCATGTTACTAGGCGATCCTCACATCCACCAGCCAATGAGATATCTACAGTACATGCCTTATGTTTAAATAATGGCCATCCTAACTCTTTTCTCATGGGCACATGGCCCTGGAGAAACCACCTCTGTGTGAGAGGTTTTACATCACCTGCCACACCAGGGTGATGCTGTCCTGTCAAGTGACCTCTCTCCTCCAATGCAACTGAGAGGCTGCCAGACTGGATGTGGTATTTCAGTACTGCACCCCTGTAAGTCTCGTCTATATACCTCTCTGTCTTCCTTATCTCCTCCAAGTCTGCCACTCTAGCCTCCAGAGATTAGACTCATTCCCTGAGGGTAAATAGCTCCTTGCATCTGGTGCACAAGTAAAACCACCTCAACAACTGGGAGAAAATCATACATGTGACACTCAATGCAAAGACTGGATAGCCCCATCTTGCTACTGGACTGTTGTCGGCACCTTAGTTTTAAAGTTTTATTCAGCTATTTAAGTTGTCTACTTAAAGGTTACCTTTTCTGATACAGCTGTACTTAAGTTTAAGGGATTTAGTTTACCTTATGTTTAATCAATCTGTTCCTGGTGAGGATAACCAGCTGAACCAGAAGTAAATTTGACCACTTATTCTCCTTTAATAGGTTTAAGATCCTATAAAGTTAAGATTATGCCTAGGGTGAGTGAGAGTCAGGGTGGGTAGGAGGGAAAGAACACCTAGTAAAAGCGGGCTTGCTACACAGTGTCCTGACCTGTGCATCTGAGGTAATCTCTTAACAATTTCCTAGATGATTCACATAGCCCTTAATAGAGGGAGCCTTTCAAATTGCCCCTTTGATATGTCACTTAGCTTTAACACCTATTTAAAACAGTTTCATGGGTCTTTTAGCCCCTAACTGAAAGGCCTCTTTGCAAAGGTCTCTAGAAACAATTTATTTCTATCTACTCAAAAATATTTATCCTATTCTTCCTTCTTTGCTAAGCTATACTCTAATTGGATTTAAATTAAAATCTCACTGGGGCTACTGACTTAGGTTTAAATTTAAATTAGAAGCTCCTCTGGGGCTACTGACTGAGTTTTAAATCTAAATTAAAGCTCTCTGGGGATACTGACTGAGATTTAAAAATCTAAATTAAAAGCTGTCTGGGTTCTGACCGAGGTTTAAAGTTCTCTGGGGCTACTGAGGTTTAGATTTAAATTAAAAGCTCTCTGAGCCCTGAGAGAGTTAGCAAATATATTGGATTCTAATACACAGTTTTTCAACTTTAACCCAAAGAATTCCCTTTTCCCCAAGATTGAGAGAATTTCCCAGAAGTAAAAAAATACCTACAAGGGCAGATTTCTTTCCAGCAGTAGTGGTCCCTTTTGGTAGTCCTAAAATGGTTTTGCTTCAGGGCAAAAGATTAAAAGGCAGTACTTATCTGAATGAAAGAAATATTTTATCCATATATCAGAAAGGAATCTACACGATCATAATATAATTCACCCGGGATTACTCAGGCATTGTTATAATGGTGTGTTTCCCCTCTAGATGAATGTCACTGGTGTAGCCATAAAATGCTAGAAATACCATTAACTCTCCAAGAGCCCAGGTTTTATAAGAAAACCTAAGGCCTACTGGAATACCATTAGAGAACACAGTACGGTATGCAAACATTAATTATATTAAGATTCAGTTCAAGAATTTGGAGCATTTAGTAGTACAATTAAGATTTATTTACTCCAATGGGTAAGTATAGATGGTTAAGTCTTGACATTAGCATTCTTCATTTACATAGATGATTAATCAAATGCAAGTATAAATTAATACAATCCAAAACAGAAAATAAAATAAATTTTCAACCTATCTTTTGGGCTAAAACTAGATTATTTGAGCTCAAATAAATGAAACAGCTCATATGGAGAAATTTTCACTTACTGTTAATCTCCTTTCCTGGAATCCTGCTAGACCAGTCTAGACAAGTGGGTTCAGTCCCCCTACCAACTGATGTTGGAGACAGAGACAAATAAAAAAATACCAGTAGGCTGTTCACTGGTAATATCTAGGTACCCCCATTAGAGGGTGATCCAGTGTTGTAACAAGCCATAATGGAAAACAGATGTAACCATGAAGCAAAAATTCAAAAAACCCAAACATTAATATTTACAAGAGGCAATAGCACTCCGCTGCAAAGTCTTGGCTGCTCCGCAATACACCTCTGAACCAGATAGTCAGAATAGGGAGCGTCCTGGACTGGTCTAGCAGGATTCCAGGAAAGGAAATTAACGGTAAGTGAAAATTTCTCCTTCCAGTACATCCTGCTAGACCAGTCCAGACAAGTGGGAAGTACCCAAGCTAACTGCCCTTTGGGTGGGAAGACACAGCCGCCGAGACAACCTTTGCTCCGAACTGCGCTTCTTCCCGAGCTTGAGTATTGAGTCGATAGTGAGCACAAAAGTGGACAGGGAGGACCAGGTGGCCACCCGACAAATATCAAGAGGATGAACCTGAGAGCGCTCCGCCCAAGACGTAGCATGCGCTCGCTTAGAGTACGCTCGGAGACTGATAGGAACAGGTTTCCCCTTAAGTATGTACACCGATTCAATTGCCAACCGCAACCACCGAGCGATTGTGCGCTTGGAAGCAGCTTGACCCTTACGAGGTCCAGCAAAAAGCACGAAAAGATGATCCGAGACACGGAAAGGATTGGTTACCCAAAGATACCTTTGAAGGATTCTGCCAAGATCCAAATAACGAAGTCCCTTATTTTCACCCACACACTGATCTTCCAAAAAACACGGTAGGAAAATCAGCTCATTGACATGAAACGACGTAAGTACCTTTGGAAGGAAAGAAGGAACAGTATGCAAGAGGACCCCTTCATTTGAGAAGGAAAGATAAGGGTCCCTGCAGGACAGTGCTTGTAATTCGGATGCTCTCCGTGCCGAAGTCATTGCTACTAGAAACACCATTTTAAACATTAAATCTCTCACGGTGATGTGCTTAAGCAGCTCAAAAGGAGCCCACATCAAAACCCCTAAGACGAGGGACAGATCCCATGCTGGTACAGGAGGCCAAACCAGAGGATGAACCACCTTAACCACCTTAAGGAAACGGGACACATCCACATGAGACGCTATAGAGCGACCACCAACAGGCCCCCGAAAACAAGTCAACACAGCTACTTGCACCCGGAGGGACCCCAGTGCTAACCCTTTATCCAGACCCTCCTGGAGGAAGGTAATAATCTTTGGGATTCCCATCTTCTAAGAAGAGATACTCCGCTGCGTGCACCAAGCCTCGAAGACACGACAAACTCGGGCATACGCTGACGAAGTCGACGGACGGTGCTCCTTTAGAAGGGTTGTGACCATGCTACTCGAATAACCTTTACCGCTTAGGCATCGGCATTCAAGAGCCAGGCCGTAAGCGAGTAGCGAATTGGGTCATCCATCAGAATTGTGCCTTGACGTAGTAGACCCCGATGAGAACCCAGATGCAACGGTGGTACTCGAGCTAATCGAACAAGGTCCGCATACCAAGGCTTCCGAGGCCAGACGGGAGCTACCAGGATCACACTCCCCCGGTGTGACAGAATTTTTCAGAGTACTCTGTTAATGAGAACCAATGGAGGAAACATGCATAGTAGCTCCCCCTGCGGCCATGGTTGAGCCAGGGCATCCAATCCAGAGGAGTGAAACTCCCTCCTGTGACTGAAAAAGACCAGTACTTTGGAATTCGTTGCCGTCACCATTAAATCCATGTCATTAAATCTTATGTCCTGCCTTATTCCGGCCATAGTCTGCCTGCGAATACTAAAGAATCCAATATGTTTATACATAGTTACAGTTTTTACCCTGTTGTTTGTACATAGTTACACAGTTTGTACATAGTTACAGTTTTTACCCTGCTGTTCCAAATTTAAGTTTCCTGTTATAATGTAAGCACACCAGTGTCTTCTGATTGTGCAGCTTCTGTTACTTGTAAACCGCACTGAAAACAAATAGCGCGGTATATAAAAGATGTTAAATAAATAAATAAATAAATAAATTATCGGCTGCCCCCATGTTCGGACAATTCTCTGAAAAGCCCAAGGGGCTAGCTCCCACTCTCTGGGATAGAGAGTGTGTTGGCTGAGGAAGTCGGCTTGCAAGTTTTGCACCCCGGCAATGTGTTGCGACAAGAGATCCTGCAGATTTGCTTTTGTCCAGGGAAGGAGAAGGGCCATTTCCATGGATACTCCTAGGGACTTGGTGCCACCCTGGTGGTTGATATATGTCACTGTCATTGCTTTGTCGCATAGAATTCGTATTGCCTGTGCCTCGAGGAGAGGCAGAAAATGCCGTAAAGCCAGGTGAACCGTCTGTGCTTCCAGTTGATTTATAAACCAATGCACCTCCTGAGTCGACCACGTCCCCTGCGTCGATCGATGCTGACAGAGAGCACCCCACCCGGAGAGACTTGCATCCATTGTCATTAGAATCCAACGAGGAGTCTCCAGGGAAACACCTTTGAGTAGATGATGGGGCACCAGCCACCAATTCCGGCTGCGTCGGGTCTCTGGGAGGAGCAGCAGACGTATGTCGTAGATTTCCGACACAGGTGACCAGTGCGGAAGAAGAGCTCTTTGGAGTCCCCTCATGTGCGCTCTGGCCCAAGGTATGACCTTGATAGCTGCCATGCCATGGACCCCAGAATCTGAAGGTAATCCAAGACCCTCAGGGCTGTCTGAAGAAGGAACAAACGCGGCAAGGTTGTGAACTTTCAAAGCCTTTCGTGTGTTAGAAAGACTTTTTCCTTCACCGTGTTGAAGTGCGCTCCTAGAAACTCGAGTTGCTGAGACGGTTGAAGATGACTTTTGGCAGCATTTACCACCCAGCCGAGCTTTTCAAGGAAAGAAACCACTTGAGTCACTGCCCGACGCGCTTCCAGCAAGGAGTACGCTCGAATCAACCAGTTGTCCAGGTAAGGATGCGCTCAGATTCCATGTTTGCGCAAAGCTGCTGCAACTACTATCCTGACCTTTGAAAAGGTGTGCGGAGCTGAGGCCAGGCCGAAAGGCATTGCACAAAACTGCTGACCCAGTACCGCAAAGTGGAGGAAACGCTGCTGGTGGTCCCTTAAGTGAATGTGGAAGTAAGCTTCTGCCAGATCTAGAGAGGCAAGGAACTCTCCTGCATGCACTGCCTGGATCACTGATCGAAGAGTCTCCATTCGTAAACGTGGAACCCACAGACACCGATTTACACCTTTGAGGTCTAGAATTGCGTGGAAGGCACCATCCTTCTTGGGCACTGCGAAATAAATGGAGTAATGCCTGCAGCCTCTTTTTTCATGAGGGATAGGCCGAATAGCCCTCAAAAGAACCAGGCGGCAGACGGTGGAGCGATCGCCACTCTCTTTATGGTCCTCCACCTGGCAAGATGACAAGCGCCTCGGGAATGGGTCGGGAACACTCAAGAACATAACTGTGGGAGACTATGTCGAGGACCCACTGATCTGAAGTAATAGACCACTGACAAGAAAACAGAGTCAAACATCCACCTATCGGAGGGATCCCTTTGGGCGGACTGCCCTCCAGAAAGAGTTCCTGATGTGGATTGTCCGCCCCGTCAGTGGGAAGATTTTGCGGGCTGGAAAACTTGGAAGAGTAGTTTTCAGATCCCTTATGGGCACCCCAAAAGGACTGTGACCTCTGGCCAAAATGCCCAGAAGTCAAAGAGGAGGAAGGCTTACCCGGGCGATAGCAATGAGCGTCGCAAAATCTGGAGTTGCGTCTTGACATAGGCGAAAACTGCTGAGAGGAACACCTACTAGCAAACTTAGGCTTATCTTCCAGGAGCTGCTGGGGTCGAACTTCCCCTAGGTCTTTGACCAATTTGTCCAGGTCATCCCAAAAAGAAGCTTCCCTCTGAAGGGAAGTTTGGAGAGGCGTGATTTAGATGCCAAGTCTGCTGACCATTGCCGAAGCCAGAGCCATCTGCGAGATATTGTGACCACCGCCACCGCTCTCGCCGAGAGGCACAAGAGATCATAAAAGGTATCCGCCAAGAAAGCTATGACTGATTCCAGACGGGCCAAAGCTGGATCTTCCGGCAGATGCTGAATCCACCTGAGAAGGGCTCGGGCCGCTAGACCCCTGCAAACAGAGGCCTGGAGAGATAAAGACGAAGCCAAAAAGGCCGTCTTGAGAAGACTCTTAACTTTCCTATTTTCTTGGTCACAAAGTGCTGCACCGCCCTCCAGGGGAATGGTAGTGTGCTTTGTTACCCCGGTCACAAGAACATTCACCTTGGGGTATGTTAGCCATTTATCTAAGTCCGGCGATGCCCAGAGATAAAGCTGCCCTAGATGGTGGGCAGACCAGAGGGGGATATCCGGAGTGTCCCATTCCCACAACACCATCTGTTGCAGTTCTTCCGGGAATGGAGAGGCTATAGAGGGCTTGCAAATGCCTTGTAATATCTGATCTGGCTGAGAAGTAGCAGCAGACTGCGGATCTTGCTGCTCCTCTTGATCCGTCAAACTTAGGGCTTCAACCACCTGCACAATTAGTGCCGGCAACTCCTCTTTGCGAAACAAGTGAATATCCTGCACTTCTGCTTGGCTTTCCACAGAAAACTCTGAGGGTGACCATTCCCCATCCTCCCGGTCTGACAAGCCGTCGCTCTCCTCACTAGAGGACGGGCAGTTCTCCAGGGCTTTTGGCCAAGTGGTAGTAGCCCAGGAAATTTCCTTAGGAGACCGAGTATCTATCTTGGATATGTCCTCTGGCCTAGAGCACTTGCGGGAGGCTGTGGCTGCAGACTGAAGAAACTGAGCCGGGATATCCACCGTAGATCTGGAAGTATTAGTGTGCCAGAGATCCCAGGCTTGCCTAAAAAGGGTCAAAAACTGGGTACCCGAGGCATGCAGTGGCTCTTGTTGACTGAAAGATTCTGGAGCAAGAGGGGATAAGAGAGGAGGAGAGGCAAGTTCACCCAGCGGAGGAAGCTGCCTGGGTCCCTCTAGCCCCTGAGGATGTGCAGCAGGACTGTCTCTGTCCTGAGCCCCCTTGGCCAATGTCGCAGACGTCTCCCCAGAATGATCAAGGCACACACTACAAATGTCATCTTGCAAATCCTTATGCTTCTTAGTGCAGACCATGCACCGCTAAAGGGAAGGCATAACAGAGGCAAATAGTGACGGACCGCGGCCCCGAAAGGTACAAAAAAAAAACAAAAGAATCTCTCAAACCCACTTAAAAAGCCCCAGAGAAGCACAGACTGGCAGGGGAGGCAGAAATTAATACATAAAGGTGCCCACAAAAGCCCGCAAAAAAACGGAGCTATGCTGTAAAATTCCTGCCAAAACAAAATGGCCACCGCTAAAAGTCCTGCTGAGAAAAAGAGCTCCTTGAAGCCTTAAAACTCGCAGAAAAATTAAAAAAGTAACAGCTTCTAGGAGCTAGGGCTGTAAGGACCCTAAATATGGTGCTTATATCCAAAAACTGACCCCAGATTGCCCTGATGGCGTCCCGATGAAAATCGGGAGGGGGAGGGGGATTTTGAAGATCAACTCACTCACAGAAAAAGAGGGAGGCCTTCATGAAATACAAGAGATCACAGAGAGAGGAAGACAGGCATCTGTATTTGGAAAAACTTAGAGAAGCTAGCAAAGTAGTCAAGAAGGCAAAGATTCAAAATGAGGAGGAAATAGCCAATGCAATAAAATGGGGGGGATAAGACATTTTTCAGATATATTAGTGAGAAGAGGAAGGGCAAAAGTGGTATTGTCAGAATCAAGGGTGCAGGGGGGGAATATATAGAAGCTGATAAGGATAAAGTGGAATTGCTTAACAAATATTTTTGTTCTGTGTTCACAGATGAAGAACCAGGAGCAGGACCTCAGAAAACACCCACAAATAAGAACAGAAGCGAGGGACATCTTGAACTATTTTCAGAAGACTGTGTTCGTGAGAAACTAGCTCAACTTAAAGTAGACAAAGCGATGGGACCGGATGGGATACACCCTAGAATACTGAGGGAACTTGGGGACGTTCTAGCAACTCCACTGACTGACCTTTTCAATGCCTCATTGGAGTCGGGAGTGGTGCCAAAGGACTGGAGAGAGGCTCATGTGGTGCCTTTACACAAAAGCGGAAGTAAGGATGGGGTTGAAAACTACAGGCCGGTTAGTTTAACTTCGGTGGTGAGTAAATTATTGGAAACGCTGCTGAAAGAGAAAATAGTGAGGTTTCTGGAGTCCAGCGGATTACAGGATCCGAGGCAGCATGGATTCACCAGAGGCAGGTCTTGTCAGACAAATCTGATTGATTTCTTTGACTGGGTGACCAGGGAGTTGGACCGAGGGAGAGCTCTAGATGTGGTGTATTTAGATTTCCGTAAAGCCTTTGACACTGTTCCTCACAGGCGACTTATAAACAAAATGAACACCCTAGGGATGGACCCTAAAGTTACTGCTTGGGTTAGAAATTGGTTGGGTGGGAGGCGACAAAGAGTACAAGTAAATGGAGCTCACTCTGAGGAGAAGGATGTTACCAGTGGTGTGCCCCAGGGATCTGTCCTTGGTCCGATTCTTTTTAACATCTTTGTTAGTGATATAGCGGAAGGGCTGTCGGGTAAGGTTTGCCTCTTTGCGGATGATACCAAAATCTGCAATAGAGTAGACACCCAGGAAGGGGGTAGATAACATGAGGAGGGATCTAGCTAAGCTTGAAGAATGGTCTAGAATTTGGCAGCTGGGATTTAATGTTAAAAAATGTAAGGTCATGCATTTGGGCTGCAGCAATCCAAGTGAGCAATACAGTATAGGAGGTGAAGTACTTTTGTCCACTAAAGAAGAGCGGGACCTAGGCATGGTTGTGTCTGATGATCTTAAAGTAGCTAAACAGGTAGAAAAGGCGACGGCAAAAGCTAGAAGGATGCTTGGGTGCATACGGAGAGGAATGGCTAGCAGAAAAAAGGAGGTGATAATGCCTCTGTATAAGTCTTTGGTGCGACCTCATTTGGAGTATGGTGTGCAATTCTGGAGACCGCACCTTCAAAAGGATGTGAACAGGATGGAGTCGGTGCAGAGGGTTGCTACTAAAATGATTAATGGGCTTCATTATAAAGCATATGAGGACAGACTTAAGGATCTTAATATGTACACCTTAGACGAAAGGCGGGATAGAGGTGATATGATTGAGATGTTTAAATACCTCCGTGGCATAAATGTTCAGGGAGAGAGCCTCTTTCAATTTGAAAGCAAGTTCTGCTACAAGGGGACATGGGATGAGGGTGAAGGGAGATAGATTCAGGAGTGATATGCGGAAATATTTCTTTACGGAAAGAGTAGTGGATCCATGGAATAGTCTCCCAGTGGAGGTGGTAGAGATGAGGACAGTAACTGGATTCAAAAAAGCATGGGACCAACACAGAGGATCTCTAAAGGTAAAAAGTGGACTGTTGTAGTTGTTGTTATGGAAGGACAGACTAGATAGGCCATGTGGTCTTTTTCTGTCATCATGTTTCTATGTTTCTATGCCTGGAACAAAAGTAGTGCAGAGAAGCCAAGGCAGACAAGTCACAGCAGAGAAGAGATAAAGCTGCCAGAAGAGATAAAGCTGTCACAGCAGAGAAAAAAAAAATGCAGGTTCCCCCGAGGACCAGCTGCACAGCTCCTCATGAGCTGATGCAGGTTTTCTCCCCTACAGAGAGGGAAGCTCAACTGATCCTCCTAACCAGGAACTCTAACTCAATCTGCCTGCACTCAATATATATATATATATATATGGGGCTGGGAAACCCAGAGGGGCACCTCTGGTGCGCCCTGGGTGCATCCAGCAAGAAATAATAAAAGGTTTAAAAGAAAAGAACAGAGAGAAAATGTACTACACTTCACATCTGCTGGAGACAGAGAAATACTGGAGCACCCTCTACTGGGGGTAGCTAGATATTACCAGGGAACAGCCTATCAGGCTACTGGTATTTTTTTATTTGTCTGTCTCTAACATCTGCTGGTAGGGGGACTGAACCCACTTGTCTGGACTGGTCTAGCAGGATGAGGTAGAGGTATTTATCAGACAATTGTCCCCTGCTTCTCATTGGGGCCAGTGCTTCTCCTTCTCCAGGTCTGGTCCTTCAGTTCACAGTGATGCTTGCCTTTAGAAGTCAGTGTTCTTCAGCTGCAAAGTTTCTTGGATAAAAGTTTATTTCCACTCTAACCCCCTACACTCCTCCCTTAAAAATGTCTCCCTTACAAAAATTGAACTGCCAGCTTGCAAGTGGACCTCTGGGTTAAAATAAATTTCACAGCTCAAGCACTCCTCACCTGCACATCGCCACACTTTCCTCAGCAGACGTCCTTTACTCTCTCCTCTCTATCCACGATGCACACTCTAAAATAGTCTCACTTTCCCTTTCTCAGTTTCCCGTGACTATCCCCTCAGCTTTTTACTTACAGGAACTTCTGTCTTCATCTCCTATTCTGAAATGTCTGGACACAACTATCTCTCACTTCCTTGAGAAAATTAGTCAAAAATAGTTAGCTCTATTTTTTTAAAATTCTTCCTAGGAACCTTTTTCCTTAGGTTACAGCCAGAACTCATATACTAGATTCTATATTTCCCTACCTCAATTCTAAGGAATTCTCTTTTTTCTCCCAGCTTCCTTCCTTTCTTACCCCCTTTCCTTTCTCTAAACCCTTCCTAACTGTCAGTCTCACACTCTCACACACTCTTCATTGACTCAAAAAGAACTGAAAAAATAAACAAACAAAAAACAAAAAACCTAGCCACAGTCATTCCCTACCTCATTTCACCCCCTCTTTCATTCACTCTATTGAAACCCTAAAAAAATACTTTTATACACGCCTGGACCCTCAGCCACTCAAACTTGCAACCTCTCTCAAGCGATTTCATTCACCAACCAAATTCCTCACAGTCACCAACATTCCATCTTCCACTCTCTGATGTCATCAAGCAGTACCATTATATTAAAAATAAAATCTTTAATTTATTTTTCTTCCACTCCAACCAAAATTATCTGTTCTTCCCAATTTCAAAGGGAATTTTCTGTGCTATTTCTTTAGGAAAAATGTCAAGTTAATAGTTTTTCTCAATTGCATCAAGCAGCATTCATTTATCTGAATTACTTTACAATTATGAACCCTCTTGCAAATCCCTCCACTCTCCCTCTCTCATCTGGTAACCAACAAGGTTTAAACATTTATTTTATACCAAAAACATCTTTTTATACCCCATTTTTGTTAGAAACAAGTTTAAAACATGAAAGCATGCTAATGCCCAACTTTTCAGTCAGTTTCAACCACATTTACCTACTGAACACCAACATCTCCAAATCATGAGATATTGCTCAGTTTAGAGCAATATAAATGCAATTTAAACACTTTTCAGTAGTTCCCAGCTCTTATAAACGTAAATTCTTGTCATTAGAACTTTTAGCTGTGTAAAATTGATACTTTTAAAATCAGAAGTATGCCCCCCCCCCCCGACTTTCAATGCCTCCGATTTGCATATAAAACCTTATTTCAACAAAATAAACATTTTCCCAAGCTCTCCAAATCCCTCTTCATCCAATTTAAGCTTCGGATTTGCAATTTGATAACTTTTTTTACACGGAGCAGCCCTTTGGTGTGCCTGTACCCTTTTAATGCTTTCTTATGCTTTCTTCCTGGTTTTGGAGCTTCAAACTCATTGAACACTTTTATAAAGTCATATACTTGTCATTATTTCTTTCTTTTCACTTCAAGTTCCTTGTTTTAATTTTAATTTGATCCCCTTCCAACAAGGACTTGTTATAATCCGCATCTCTCATAGGACCTGTTTCCAAAGTCCTCCTTCCCTTTTCCTTTGATCTAGAGCTCTCATTGGTCCATCCACTTGTCTGCCTGCCTCCTCCTCTTCCTCCTCCAGGCTCTCTTATCCTCTGAATAGCTCTCCAGGGCTCAATATTCTAAAACCCTCTTCCTTTTCTAATTACCTAGGGCTCTTGGATTCCCTATCTCTTTCTCCTTTCACCTCAAGCTTATCCCTTCTTTTTATTTATTTTGGGCTTCCTTGTTTTTCTTCTTTTCTCTGGAGCTCTGTCTTTCATCTCTGCAAAGTGAAGTAGAGAACTGAAAACATTCCTATAGATCCCTGCAACCTCTGTGCAGTACTCCAGCCTCCCAAACCCTGCCCCCCCCCCACCCCACCCCAGCAGGTAAAAAGTTTATAAACAACATTTCTCTCTGGTTACAGTAAGATCTTTTTTGTTTGTACCTTACCTTTTTCTAATACAGCATCCCAGGTGACCTCTTTAATTTACAAGCATTGTTGTGTTTTACAGTTACACATTTGTTTCGCTGAACACCCCGAAGTAGCTTTTAAATGTGGCAAAAATGTTGCAAACTGAATCAGTCCCTCAGCAACTTGGTATCCAATGGACTCTGTGACACATATGACTAGAAATTTTAAGTGTGGTATGTGTGAGGTTTGTGACACTATGATAGAGGGTCAGGTATGGAGTGTTCCAGGTGCTCAACGTACTATAGAGCATCATACTTACGCAACTTGTCAGTCAACTTATAATGTTTATGTGCTGATGTGTCTTTGTAAAAAAATATATGTGGGCTGTACTATAAGAACTATGATTGCACAATTATGTGAACATAAATCATGGCTCAATACTGCTATGAAATCAGTTCCAATTGTTGAACACTGGGGGTCATTCCGAGGCACGAATAGCAGGGATGGGATGCCCATCCCCGCTATTCATGCTGACTGCCTGCCCCGAAAAACTTCGCCGCAGGTTGTGCGAGGAAGTTAGTCGGGGGCAGGGAAGAGGCAGCCTGGGGGCAGAGAGTGGGCAGGTAGTGGGCGGTCGCTGGCCCTGGAAGTACAGGGCTGATTCTAATGTTGGCCCTGTACGTCCAGGACTGGGGAAGTTATTCCACCCCCAGGGTGAACTAACCTCCTTGGACATTTTTTTTTTTTGTTTGTTTTGGGGCACAAAAGGGGCGGGGGGGGGAGTTAATCCCCTGCAGCCTGACCCTGGCCTTAGGAGGCCAGATCATGGTTGGTCTGCAGGGAATTAACTTTGTGGGGCAGCGGCTGGCATCGCGGCTTTTAAATGGAGCCGCGGAGCCATGGCAATGGGGCGCCTTGGCACCACGGCTCCATTTAAAAGCCCTGGCTGAGTTAGCCGGGCTAGCTCTGTATGTGCAGGCCGGGACTGAATCGCAGTCCCGGCTTGTGCACAAACAGTGTTGTTCGTGATTTTGATCCTGCGGGGCTAGACATGACCCGCGGGATCAGAATAGTGATCTCCTTTGTACGTCCGGGTACGCCCGGATGTACAAAGGAGATCTATGTCTTGAATGGAATAGGGCCCTGTTTGACTTTTCAGCATTCTTTTGGTCATTTATGTTGGCGGATTATACAACATGTACCTCAAGCATGGTGAGGTGGTGATCAAGATGCTTTATTAAATTATCATGAGTAATTTTGGACTTTTTATTTGAATGCTGTTCAATGTAGTGGACTTAACAGCCAGATTGACTGGCAGACTGTGATCTGATATTACGGCCCTTTAAGAAAAAGTTAGGGGAGGAATCTTTTGAAGTTAAAAGAACACCGCGACCATTTTTTACAACATAAGCCATATGGCACTCCTGATATATGGATGAAATATTTCTTTCGTTCAGATAAGTACTGTCTTTTGTTCTTTTGCCCTGAAGCAGAACCTTTTTCAAAATGCATTGATTTTAGTTGTTATTGGCAGTTTTAAATAAGAAAATGCATGATCACTTAAAGTAAAATGGACTTAAGTGGAGGATGCTTTCTATAGCAACCTCAAGCTCTATAGTCCAACAAAAATTTGATAATTTTTAGGAGCATTTATTGGTATGGGTTTTTAACTATCATGTTTTATGGGAATTTTTTGGCCATGAACTGGTCCATTTAAGTTTATAGTGTAGCTCTAAACTCTTGACAACTAAAAACTGAGTCAAATGGCTAGACTTGAGGAAGGTATGTCTTAACCCCTGAAGTTTAATTAAGCATTTATATTAGCACCTCAAGAAAAACAGACCTCTCAGCTGCCCTGCTGTAGAGCCTTAGGATATATAAGAAGAAATTGCTTCCTACACTTCTGAGTGGCCTTAGAAACATCCTCACTCAAGCACCCATGAAAGCCTCATCCCTTGCCTTAAAGTATAATTTCAATAACCAGTCGTGGTCCGGTTCCAGAGCAACTGCAACCAGGAGGGTAGCCCTAGGAACTGTATCAATAGTTGAACACTCCAAAAATCCAGTTGGGTTCAAAGAACCAAAAGAAAGCTGTCCTGAGATGATGTCCTAGGATCTGTACATCTGGCCACTAGCAAGTAGAAAATTATTGCCAACGGAGGCAAAGACTCCAATGGAATTTTCTGAACTGAGGTGGCATACAAATTAAACAGCTCTTTTGGAGAGAAAGTAAGCATATGATGAAAGTTCAGCAAACACAAATTCCTCTTCCAAATAGAATTCTCCAAAGACGCAATTTTTGCATGGATACTGGAAAAGTCTTTAACCACAATACCTGTAAGTCCCACTAAATCTGAACACTTAGCTTCAACCTGAGTTACTTGTGAGGACACTTGAGCCAGCTACTGCCTCTGCTGTTCCAGAGCCTGCAATGTACCTGCCAAAGTACCATGAATAGTGGAAAACTGAGAGGACAAGGAGGCTTCCAGGGCACTCAGTCCAACCCAAAGAGTCTCAAAATTGAACTGGGAAGATGTCACCAAAGAGGATTTGAAACCCCAAAGAGGCAAAAGCAATAGGAGAGCTGAACTGTGCCAGCCATGAAGGTAAGGAGTCTCAGCGGTGAGCAGACTGTAACGACAACTGCCCCTGATGACAACGGGATCTTTAACTTTCATCTTCTGCTAGGCATGTGGCCGCTGGCGCGTGGCTATGGCATGCCCTAAGGGACATGCCATAAGGAGCTGATAGGCCCCTTGGGAGCAACTTAGGAGCTACTGAGGAGCCTGCAAATTTGGTGATTCCGTACCTATGGGTAAAAGGAAGAGGAAGATATTTCCTTTAGCAGCAGGAGTAATTGGACCCATGGATAAGCATGTGATAGGGGAAGCCGTGCATCTTTCCCCTGCAGGTACTGTTTTGCCTCTGTTGTCTCCAGAGGGAGTTTCTTTAAGTTCTCCAGAGCACTCTCCGCCTCCCCTTCCATCAACGATAACTCCGCCCGACTTGACTGCTAGTAGTCTGCCTGTTCAGCAGTCACTGACTACCTTAGTACCTGTTAATTGGACTCCACCCCAGACTGATCCCAAGGGCTTGATTCTCAGGTTTCCCTGGTGGATATCTAGTGAGTGGTAATATGGACAGAGGCTACCTTGTGACAACAATGTCTCAGCTTTGTAAATATAAAATGGAAACTGTGACAAGGCTAGGGAAAGTTGACGAGTGTGTGGAATCTTTAGTTAGGCACAGAAATGTGAATCTTGGTATGTTTCACTGCAGGCAATGAGCGCTTCTTCAGTTAAGGATAGTTTGGTGATGCAGCATAGGCTTGAGTCCTTTGAAAATTCACTTAAGTTAAAGAATATTTGTTTCCTTAATTTTCCAATTATTCATTTATTATCACCTGAAACAAGAACATAAGAAATGCCATACTGGGTCAGACCAAGGTCCATCAACCCCAGTATCCTGTTTCCAACAGTGGCCAATCCAGGTCAATATTACCTAGCAGTTTCCCAAAAAGACACACAGGCTTCATACTGCTTGTATTGGGGCAAGTAGAGGATTACCTGGGTCCTCTTTAATAATGGCTTATGGACCATTCCTCCAGGAACCTGTCCAAACCTTTTTTAAACCCAGCTACACTAATAGCATTTACTAAATCCTCCAGTAAATGAATTCCAGAGTTTGATTACTCATTGAGTGAAAAAATATTTTCTCTTATTAGTCTTAAATGGATTATACTGTAGCTTCATTGCATGTCCCCTAGTCTTTCTACTTTTTGATGGCATAAACAATCGATCTATGTATACCTATTCCACTCCATTATTAATTTATAGACCTCTATCATATCTCCCCTCAGCCCTCTTTTCCAGGATGAAAAGCCCTAACCTTTTAAGGCTCTCCTCATAAGGGTATCCTTCCTTCCCCTTTACCATTTTGGCGGCTCTTCTCTGTACCTTTTCTAATTCCACTATATCCTTTTTAAGATATGGCGACCAGAATTGCACACAATATTCAAGGTACGTTCGCACCATGGAACGATACAGAGGCATTATAATACCCTTGGTTTTATTCTCCATCCCTTTCCTTATGATTCCTAGCATTCAATTTGCCTACTTGGCACCTGCTGCATACTGGACAGAGGGTTGCAACGTGTTATCCATGATGATGCCTCAATCTTTTTCCTGGGTGATGGTTCTTAATGTGGAACCCTGCATTCTGTAACCAAAGTTTAGATTGCTCTTTCCTGGGTGCATAACTTTGCACTTGTCCACATTAAATTTCATCTGCCATTTGAATGTCCAGTCTTCCAATTTATCAAGGTCCTCTTGCAATATTTCACAATCCTCTTGGGTTTTAAAAACTTTGAATAATTTTGTGTCATCTGCAAATGTGACTAACTCACTCGTTATTCCCATTTCCAGGTCATTTACAAATATGTTAAAAAGCAGTGGACCCAGCACCGATCCCTGGAGTACTCCACTATTCACCTTCCTTCATTGGGAAAATTGGCTATTCAGCCCTACCCTCTGATTTCTATCTTTTAAACAATTCCTGATCCAAAATAATACACTACCTCCTATCCCATTACTTTTTAACTTCACCAAGAGTCTCTCATGAGGGACCTTGTCAAAGGCTTTCTGAGTGAGTCCAAAGTACTGATGAGGCCAATCCAGAAATAAGACTGTCTCATATTAGGCACATTTTACAGTGGAAGGAGCGACTCAGAGTTGCTGTTTTCTCTACAGCATTCTATCGTGTCCCTCAAAATTTTCCATCTCTTTTTCATATTGTAAGGTTTTGAAGTTCTCATAACCCTGTAGTAGACACATCTTAGGCAACAGTTGTCCAGAAGTCGATATCAGTGTTACAGGTCATCATGCAATGCATGGCAACATCCTTATACTACTATCCTTGAAGTTCTTTCTATTTTTTCCTCTTAAACATATATCTGGCTGTTGCACCTCCCCTCCCCCCCCCCCCCCACTTGAACATTTCAGTGGGAATTACATCAGCTCCAAAAGCCTTGATGGATTGCCCCACCTCATCAAGGATTGGAAGTTTCTGAATTCTTTTCCAGATGGGTATTGTGAGATGGATTTGACAACAGAGTCTCAACTGAAAAGATCGTCTAGCAGGACCATATCTGAGACTAGCCCTATCTTAGTTACAAGGGGTCCTTTTCCTCTTTTTATTTCCCAAGCAGGCCCAACAAAGAAAGCCCAGGAAGAAGACAATGAGGGTTGTGTGCTGGGGAGGAAGGGAGTAAGCTCTGGCAATTCATGTTATGTCCAGTGCCTCTGTCTTTCTCACTTAATGACATTATCTGTTCTTCTTTATAAAAATTCCTCAATGATCTATTTGGCAAAAGTTTTGTGCCACTGAAAGCAAATGAGATTTTAGTTTGTTTTCTGAGGAAGAAACTATTCTAGGCCATGACATTTGTTAGATTAATATAAGTGATGACATCTCTATAGATCTACTTTGTTAGTGGAAGCTTAACAAATTTTATATCTAAAAGCTATTTACCTTTAAGCATGAAAGATAATAGGATATGTGTATAAGTCAATACACAGCATGAGGATGCCAGTAAGAGCTTGCATATTCAGTTATATCATTAAGCACAAATGCTCCCTACTTGTATTTAATGTATTTTTATCATCCTCAAATGTTATATCAATTTCCACCGAAAGCTAGTATTTTGAATGTAACAATCTAGTCCATGGAAGATGTTCTTACTGCCAATCGACTAATTAAAATTTTATAGCATAGACAACCACTTTTTTTTTACCTTTTATGCCTCTCTAATGGGTTTTAAGTGTATGCATATATCAAGTTACTGTACATCTCATATGAATGATATAAAATGTAAGAAAGATGCATTATCAAGTTAACATGCAAAGTATGTGCTTAGACTATATGCCTTAAAATCGATGAGGTAGTATATTGGAATTCAGTAGTCATAAGTGGTAAAAGTAGATGGAAAATATTTTTTGCTTTTATTATTCCACCACAGCTGGGTAAATATAGCTATACCATTAGTTTTGTTTCTGTAACTACTTCTGTAGCTTTAGAAGTCTAAGACCAGTATACATTGGCTCGAATAAATATCTTATATTGGGAAAGAACCAGGCATCTCAGAAGCTCGCTCTTAGTTAAGATTCAAACTATTTAAGCAAAGCTTTCAACTTATTTCTGCATACAATTTACAATGAATGATCCAATGAAATTTTGACCAGTGGAGTAAACAGGTTCTGGCATACAGGGGACTGAAGCAAACCAAAATCACGGAGCAGTTTCTAAAAATATAACATTTTGTTAAATATAGACATTAAATTAGGATGTGAATGAATTCAAAATGGCATGGGACAGACACAATGGATCGCTTTACAGCAACAGGATAAAATCAAAATAAACTTAACTATCTAATTTCTCAACAAATAGGGGTGTCCTACACGGAGTGGTGGGTTCACCCCTAAACAAAGACATGGGGAAGGGTGGCCTGCACGGAGCGGCGGGTGCACCTACTCTTGCCATCTTACTGGGCAGACTAGATGGACCAAACTGCCGTCATTTACTATGTTACTATGGTACTATAATTTGTTTTAAACTTGTAAACCACTCTGATGTCAATTCTGGTTCAAAGGATAGTATATCAAATAATAAATAAGAGGAACTGGTGCTTATTCACCTGCACCACTGTGCAAATAGCACACAATCGACTTTAAACTTGGTTCAAAACAAAGTCCTCACTGTGAAATATAGTCCAAATACAACCTTAACATACTGTACACATTGTCAAAACTTAACTTGGATGTTCATTTCCTTCTCCCTCTCTTATCAATATATGGATGGCCCAACCACTTAATCAATGTCTGGGTACTGTGGTGAGGAAGCCCCTCAAGAAGAGATGGAAATAGGAGAAAATCCTGATGAGCTAAACAATACTGCACTGACAAACAGGATTTTCACGTCAGGAATAAAAACACAGCCAGCTGATGACCTCAAGCCACACCTCACCTCAGGGGAGGAGACAGGTCTGCTCACTGATTGGGCACGCCCAAGGGAGAGTCAGGGAGTGCAAGGAAGTGAAGGCTTGTTAAATACTCAAGCAATGGAGAGAGGGAGAGAGAGGAGGAGGAGCGAGTGCAAGCACGAGGTCAGGAGCAGCAGAAGGGAAAACGTTGGAACAGCTGAGAGAACTGCTTGGAGGAGAAGTCAGCCAGAATATAAGGCCCGGGCAGAACCTGGGAGCAGTGAACAGTGGTGCAAGGATTCACCCTGGAGGAAGTCTCACTGCAAGGTAGAGCCTTTGGTGAAGGAAGCCAGCAGGCCAGATACCTGGAATAGGGGCAGCTGGGATCAAAAAAAGCCAAGACAGTTTCAGAGAAAGCTACAAGGAAACCGTTCAGCCTGACATTTACCTGCAAGGCACTGGAAGTAAGGATAAGAAAGCTGAAGTGCAAAGCCTGAGAATTAACAGGAGAAAAGGTACCAATGCTTATCTAAAAGACCTTGGAAAAGGTAAAGCTGACATTTCTTGTTATAACCCCTTGTTTAAGAAGTCTCCTGCATGTGTTAACCTCCTGAGAGCAAACCCAGCATTTTCAGCTAATGATAAGTGGGGGAAGGGATTTACCCTTACTGAGAACTGTTCCTTTGACAAAGGCAGGATAGCTGATTACCCTGAGCTGGGAGTCCTAAGTAAACATTTGTTAGAAAAGAAGGAAGGCTATCAGCCTGAAAACCTGCACAAGCAAGCTGAATTACTTCTAAGTCAGTTTAAGGAATTTCTGGAGAAAAGGGCAGAGCAGAATAATAACCCTGACCAGGATTCCAATAACTCTGAGGAAGCTATGCAACTGGACGTTTGTCAGCCTTCAGTAGAGTTTGACTCACCTATGGATTGTTCTACTTGTGTAATTGAGAATAACCAGGTTAATGAGCATTGAAAGCTATATGAAGTAATATAGTATAAAGTTTGCCATACCTGCAGCCACTGTGAGAAAACCTTATGAGTTGTTTAATAAGTGTAATCACATGGTAAAACTGAGAAGCCGTGCCGTAAGGAAGAGCACCTGTTTCAGTTTGCTGAAGGATCACATGATTGCCTAGCCTGAGGCTAAAGGAACTATGAAACAGCCAAGTAGAGCTGAGCCGTTTTTGTTGCATCTTTTGTGTGTGTTTATTTTCAACCCTTATGTTGGAATTGGCATTCTTTTGCGTCTGAGATACTGAATCTTGATGCGCTGGAATAAACCCTCTTAAAAATAAATATTCTTGCATGCCTTTTTCTACTCGAGCTACAACTACAACTCAGTCCCACAGGAGGCCAAGCAACTACATATCCCAGAACCCCTGGGGCCAAGTGTTAGAGCTTCACTCCTAAAGGACACTTATTTATTTTATTTATTATTTATTTATTAACAATTCTTATATACCGCACTATTATCCATCAGTGCGGTTTACATTGAACAGAAACATCCAAAAATTTACAAATGTCTGGTCATTACATTTAACAGGGAGTAGAAATTGGAGAAACGGGAAAACTATATACATTGGAAACCATATAAACTATATAAACGGGAAAACTATATACTATATATATTTATATACTTAAAAAAAGGCCGTCCCTACCTGTAAGCTCTTGGGCCCAGGTAGCAAGGACGTCTCAGTACCTTCAACCAATGACAATTACAGACACTATGTGATAGTCTCTCACCACTATAGTTACTTGATGCAAGGTTCCACATTAGGAACCACCACCCAGGAAAAGGGTTTACATGTCATCATGGAAAATATGTTGAAACCCTGTGCCCAGTGTGCAGCCATGGCCAAGAAAGCAAATAGAATTCTAGGAATACTAGGGAACGTAATGGATAATAAAACCAAGGATATTATAATGCCTCTGTACCATTCCATGGTGTGACCGCACCTTGAATATTGTGTGCAGTTCTGATCACCATATCTTAAAAAGGATATAGCAGAATTAGAGAAGATACAGAGAAGAGCCACCAAAATGGTAAAGGGGATGGAAAGATGCCCCTGTGAAGAGAGGCTAAAAAGGTTAGGGCTCTTCAACATGGAAAAAAAATAGCAGAGGGGAGATATGATAGAGGTCTATAAAATAACGAATGGAGTGGAACGGGTAAATGTAGATCAGTTATTTACTCCTTCAAAAAGTAGAAAGACTAAAGAACACTCAATGAAACTACAATGTAGTACATTTAAGACTAAAAGGAGAAAATATTTTTTCACTCAATGCATAACCAAACTCTGGAATTGTTACCAGAGGATGTAGTAAAAACTGTTAGTGTAGCTTTGTTTAAAAGAGCTTTGGACAAGTTCTTGGAGGAAAAGACCATAAACCATTACACAGGTCTGCGACTAATAAGCTGTTTGATTATTTTCATCTAATTTCCATGTATTTTGGTGTGCTGAAAACAAATAAAATATTGAAAAAACTCCTAGACGTCATGATTTGCCACAACATGCAAAATTGTCTTCAAATTTATCAAATTTTTCCAAATTACTATTAATTAATTCAAATTACTATTAATTAATTCACATAAGTGCATTTAAGATATAAAATGCCAAAAAAACCTTAAAGGGGTTGTCCGAGTTATGTAAAAAAAATATAGCACTGTAAATCTGATGGTCAGCAGTATATACATAAGCTAAGCAAGTTTTAAGTCCGTGCTTCTAATGGTAGAAGGGGTTAATCTTTCCTGAAGAATCCAGTGGGAGGGAGACACAGGGCAGATAGCAGCAGCTCCGGTGAGTGCAGGGGGGCATGGCCAGCACTGTGACGTCTCGTGTACAGACACAGAGCTGCTCTCTCCTGCATGCCACACTTGTGCACGAATCATCATCAGGTTCTTGGTTCTAGGCTGTTTACACTTTTTCATCGCAGTTCGTGTTAGCTCGTCATTCTTCATCCGTTATGTTATGGCTCTGCGGAAGTGTATTAATTCGCCAGACAGTTTCTGTTTCATCTGTTGTGAATATACAGTGTTGAAGCAACAGCAGAATATTAGACTTTGTGAAAAAAGTATACTTTGCATACTTTGGACTAAAAATTGGAGATCAAGATAAAGTCTGGGTGCCTCATAAAGTGTGCAGACGATGTGTTGAGGACCTCCGAAACTGGTTCAAGGGTAAGAAAAAATCTTTCCATTATGGGATTCCTATGGTATGGCGAGAGCAAAAGAACCATAGTGACGACTGTTACTTTTGTTCATGCGATGTGAAAGGGTTTAATTCCAAATGGAAGCATTCCATTTCATATCCCAATCTTCACTCGGCAATTTGTCCCATCCCCCATGGCACAGATATACCAGTACCCAAGCCTCCTGCTACCTTGGAAGAGATACCTAGCTCCGATGAAGGTGAAATCATACCTGAACCAGATGACGAATCAAGTTCTGACTTTGAAGATGATACAAGACCAAAATTGTTTTCTCAGGAGGAGATGAATGATTTGGTAAGAGACTTGAATCTTCCCAAAGATGCCGCTGAGTTACTCAGATCAAGGCTGAAAAGCAGGAATTTATTGTTGTCAGGAGTGTCATCTTCATGGTTCAGACATCGTGAAAAGGAGTTTGTTCCTTACTTCGCCCAGGAAGACAAGTTGGTTTATTGCATCGATGTCGAAGGTCTGATGGGTCAATTTAAAATCCAATATGATTCAGAGCAATGGCGTCTTTGTATAGATTCTTCAAAAAGAAGTCTCAAAGCAGTTTTACTCCACAAGGGTTTTTACGCTTCCATACCTGTAGGTCATTCCATACACTTGAAGGAAACCTACGAGAACTTGGAATTGGTTCTTCGTAAACTTAAATATGAAGACCATGGTTGGCAAGTGTGTGGGGACTTGAAGGTCTTGTGCATGCTGCTCGGGCAACAAGCTGGGTATACCAAATATCCTTGTTTTCTGTGTCTATGGGACAGTCGAGACCAACAAAATCACTGGACCAAGAAGTGTTGGCAGCCGAGGGTATTAACAGTTGGTGAAAAAAATGTCCTCCGAGAAACTTTGGTACCTTCCCATAATGTTTTTCTACCACCTCTCCACATGAAATTGGGATTGATGAAGCAATTCGTAAAATCAATTCCAAGAGATGGAGAATGCTTCAAATACTTGGTCACCAAGTTTCCAGGCCTGTCGGAGGCAAAATTGAAGGAAGGTGTGTTCGTCGGACCAGACATTAGAAGGCTTATAGTTGAACAAGAGTTTGTTAATACCATGACGGATCCTCAAAAAGAAGGGTGGATTGCATTTAAAGAAGTCGTACAGAAATTTTTAGGCAATAACAAAGATCCTCACTCAGGGGCGGCCCAAGGGGGGTGCGGGGCCATGTGCGGAGACTCGGTGCGGGGCCTCATTTGCATAAGTGGCCTTATTTGCATAAATATTTGCATAATGTTACCATACACTAACTTTTAGTAAACATGTCTCTTAATGAGTGTATGGATAAAGAAAGACTAAAGATTTCTACATTACTATAATCCAGTGCCAACCGCCAGGCACATTAGGAACTACTACAAACGCTGCCCATTTAGAACCCATAGCAAACCCGCTGTATCCTGACAGCATTACCAGGACTCACAAAGCACCAGATCCTACCTATCAAAAGGAAACACTGCAAATATTAAACCAGTACATTTCAGAGAATACTGGGGAAAGAGAACAAGTGGCAATGTCAAATAGGAATTACATAAACAGAATACCTCAGCTCAGTTACACATGCAGAACATAGACCATCACCAAACAAGGAATCGCAATTTAGAAACAGGAAGGCAATAATTAAACTGGGAACCCCAAAAGCCAAACTTGGAATGTACAACAACACTGTAGAAATAAAACTATAAATCAATTTCCTCTTGTACCAAACAAAGCGCAGACGTTAATGATGCACATTTCCCAGAGCTTTCATATTCCAGTTAATAAATTCAAAATAAAGAGATATATTTCTACCTTTTGTGCATTTTTTTTCAGTTGCAATTGCTCCAGCCACTTTCTTCTGGTTTCTTCATGTTTTCTGCTAACTTTCCATCGTCTGCTGTCCATTTGTCCTTTCTTCTCTCTTCTAGTTTTCTTTCCATCCTCTCTCTCTACATCTGCTTTAACATACTAATCTTTATCCTTTTGCTCTTTCCTCATTCTTATTTCATCCACACAAATTTTACCCCTCCATCCTCAATCCCCACTTACTCTCCCAATACCCGGCCAATTGTAGATTTTTCATCCCTCCCACACAAAATATTTTTCCCCTCTCCATTTTACTCTCCCAGCCCCATCCCATTCTAATCCTCCCCCAACATCAGCTCCCTTCTAGTTCCAGTCTCACCCAGCATCCATTCCCTTCTAGTCCCTGCATCAGCCCATTTCCAGTCCTAGCCCCCCATCAACCCATTTCCAGTCCTAGCTCCCCCATCCATTTTCAGTCTGAGTCCCTTCATCAGCTCATTTCCAATCCTAGCCCCCCATCAGCCCATTTCTAGTCATTTCCTAGCCCCACCATCAGCCCATGTCAAATCCTAGCTCCCCTCCACTCAGCCCAATTCCAGTCCAAGCCCCCCCATGAGCCTACTTCCAGTTCTAGCCCCTCCATGAGTCCATTTCAATTCAAGCCCCCCCCACAGCCCATTTCCAATCTTAGCTCCCCCCAACAGCCCATTTCCAGTCCTATCCTAGCTGCTCCATCAGCCCATTTTCAGTTCTAGCTCCCTTCCCTCACAGCCCATTTCCATTCCAAGCTCCCTCCCCATCAGCTATTTGCAGTTCAAGCCTCCCCGTCCACTCAGTCCATTTCCAGTCATAGCAATCCCCCAACCCATTACCAGTCCTAGCCCCCCATCAACCCATTTTCAGTTTAAGCCCCCCCTATAACCCATTACCAGTCCTAACCCCCCATCAGCCCACTTCCAGTCTTAACCCCATCAGCCCATTTCCAGTCAGCCCCCCATAGCCCATTGCCAGTCCTAACCCCCCCCCCCCCATCAGCCCACAGCCCATTACTAGTCCTAACCACATCAGCCCACCTCAAGTCCTAACCCCTCCCCATCAGCCCTTTTCCTGTCCTAGCGCCCCCATAGCCCATTAGCAGTCCTAACCCCCCCCCATAGCCCATTAGCAATCCTAACCCCCATCACCCTATTTCCAGACAGCCCCCATCAGCCCACAGCCCATTACCAGTCTCTTAACCCCCCCAGCCCATTTCCAGTCCTAACCCCCCATCACCCACCCCATTTCCAGTCAGCCTCCATCAACCCCCAGCCCATTACCAGTCTTAACCCCCCCAGCCCATTTCCAGTCCTAACCCCACCATCACCCCATTTCCAGACAGCCTCCATCAGCCCCCAGCCCATTACCAGTCTTAACCCCCCCAGCCCATTACCAGTCTTAACCCCCCCAGCCCATTTCCAGTCCTAAACCCCCCCCAGCCCATTTCCAGTCAGCCTCCATCAGCCCCAGCCCATTAGCAGTCTTAACCCCCCCTAGCCCATTTCCAGTCCTAACCCCCCCCAGCCCATTTCCAGTCCTAACCCCCCCTCACCCCATTTCCAGTCAGCCTCCATCAGCCCCAGCCCATTAGCAGTCTTAACCCCCCCTAGCCCATTTCCAGTCCTAACCCCCCCCCCAGCCCATTTCCAGTCCTAACCCCCCCTCACCCCATTTCCAGTCAGCCTCCATCAGCCCCAGCCCATTAGCAGTCTTAACCCCCCCCAGCCCTTTTCCTTTCTGCCTCCATCAGCCCCAGCCCATTAGCAGTCTTAACCCCCCCTAGCCCATTTCCAGTCCTAACCCCCCCTCCAGCCCATTTCCAGTCCTAACCCCCCCCTTGCACATTTCCAGTCCTAACCCCCCCCCTTGCACATTTCCAGTTCTAACCCCCCCCCTTGCACATTTCCAGTCCTAACCCCCCCTTGCACATTTCCAGTCCTAACTCCCCCCCCTTGCCCATTTGCAGTCCTAACCCCCCCCCCTTGCACATTTCCAGTCCTAACCCCCCCTGCACATTTCCAGTCCTAAACCCCCCCCCCCCTTGCACATTTCCAGTCCTAACCCCCCCCCCTTGCACATTTCCAGTCCTAACCCCCCATCACCCCATTTCCAGACAGCCTCCATCAGCCCCCCCCCCCTTCCCTTCCCTTCCCTTCCGGCAAATTAAAAAACAAAAACAAAAACCTGGCTCTAGCTGCTGCCGCTGCCGCTGCCGCATCCGTCGCAGCAGCGGCAGAATGGCGTGTCCCGCGGGGCCCCCTCTCCTCGTCGAGCCCTCTGCAAGGGCTTTCAGATTCGCGAAGGGAGAGTGCTCCCTCGCGTCTCTGTAATGCCCGCAGGGGCTAATGGGAAATTTCCCATCAGCCCCTCGCGTCTAAAGGGGCAGATGGGAAATTTCCCATTAGCCCCTGCGGGCTTTACAGAGACGCGAGGGAGCACTCTCCCTTCGCGAATCTGAAAGCCCTTGCAGAGGGCTCGACGAGGAGAAGGGGCCCCGCGGGACACGCCATTCTGCCGCTGCTGTGACGGAAGCGGCAGCAGCCAGAGACAGGTTTTTTTTTTTAAATGTAATTAAAAAAAAAAAGCAGAATGTTCTTTGCGCGGGGCCCCCTGAAACGCGGGGCCCTGTGCAAAAAACATTCTTGCTCAATGGACGGGCCGGCCCTGTCCTCACTACAAAATGATCGTCGGACGAATGCTGAAAGCATTTCTAGCTTTAGGTTGCCTGATGAGTTTGAAAGTGCATTTCTTCCAGTCCTACCTTGACTACTTTCCTGAAAATTTGGGAGCTGTGAGTGAGGAACAAGGTGAATGATTCCACCAAGACATTAAAGAGATGGAAAGGAGATACCAGGGAAAATGGAGCATTACAATGATGGCAGACAACTGTTGGATGCTTCAGAGAGACATTCCAGATGCTACTCACAAGCGTAAATGCAACAAGAGGAGCCTCACAAGGAAGAAGAATTGAGTTTAGTGTGTGTAGGTGAGCTCATTTCAGTTCAAAAAAGGATTTTCATGAAAATATTGTAGTAAAACTTTAATTTTATAAGTCTATTTCCATTTATTTTGAGGTATTGCCTTATTTAACATAGTTACCTAAATTGTCAGGAAACGTGATGTCCTATGACAAAATGGAGGTCATTTTCAGATTCAGCGCACCAAAAAACATAAAGATTATGTGGAATAATCAAAACAGCTCTCGAAAAAAAATTTTTTGCAGACCTGTGAATTATTAAAGAGGACCTAGGAAATCTACTGCTTACCACAGGATAAGCTCCACCAATTGAGGAATCCACACATGTCTGGGGAAAAGGATTTAAACTACAAATGTTTGTATGAATGGTCAAGAACTGGCAACCCTTTTCTTTAAAACAAATGGTTAATATATTTCAAAACCATTCCCAAATTTTCATGAATTTTTGCAACTGGATTACATCATGTAATCAACTTATAGAAAAGGGCATGTCTACTGAAGGGTGCTAGCTGCTATTGCAGGGCTCACACAGATTTATCACCTGGTGGTAGCAACTATTGTGGGAGAAATGCAGGCACTTTTCTGCATTTTGCATGCCTGGGGGAGGCAGGATCGGGGTGGGGAGTAGGCATTACTATTTTTTGGCAGCCACCACATGAAAAAATAGCCTGATCTTGGCTGCAGATAACACCACATCAGGACAATAGACATTTTTTTTATTAGAGTGGGATGATAATTCTCTTTCTGTCATAGTAATAAATATAAAACATTAGACCACTTTAATCCTCTGCGTGTGCTTCACACATTGCTTGAGAACTAACTGATAAAAGGTTAAAATGGTGAATTTCAGCTTTATACTGTAAAACCTTTCTACAAGAACTGTGCAGTGTGATTCTGCTATTCTATTTTTACACTTTGCTAACATATTTGGTGTCTTTGGAGGTGACTCCTGATTTTTGCAGAATTACACTGTTGTTGATTTTTTATAGCTTTATTCGATTATTTTCACTTTATTTTCTTTTTGTGTTGCAGTCCCACTGCAACTTTTGAATAAGTGCACAAGGGCTGAGCATCAAAACTGTAGTATACATTTGTAGGATTGTCTTCTTGGCGTTGACAGTTAACATCAAAACTGTCTCTCTGTACCTCACTGGTACTGAATGGATTACCTTTTCTCATCCCCATAAACAGTCCGCTGTTACACTGTCTTGTAATTGCTTTCTTTTCCCAGCTCTAAGCCATTCCTTAGCTGCTACTTGTACTTGGAGAACAGAAATCTCATGGCTTCACACCTTCATAATCCTGACACCACTAGTTTTACTGGGAACGCAGCCCTTTCTGGGTCAATTACAGCAGAGTTCCTTTTATCTAAAGACCTATTATTCAAAAAGTCCCATTATCCAGAAAAATATTGCAGTCTCCAGGCCATGTTATATTTTTTGGGAAACATTTCTATTAACCACAACATAACTGCAGTGGGGATTAATAGACGCCTTACGTTTCACACTACAGGAAAGCAAAAAAAAAAAAATAAATAAAAAGTCCAAACAGCCTGCAAGTCAATTTGGGACATGTTTACTATCTGGCTCGTGCAGGATTAATGCATGGTTTTGGTGCATGGGGGCCTGTGCAAAAAACCCTATGCAACCCTGGTAGTGCTCATCCGGGTGGGGACTGGGCAGGATGGGGCCTTCCTTGTGCAGCACAGTAAGCACAGCGGTTAGTGACTCATGCCAACTCTGCCTGATGCTGGTAACATAGGTGCAACTAATGCCAACTCAATGGGTGGTATTAATTGCACCCACGACCAACAGCTGTGGCATTCCTGTGCTAAATACAAGGGGATAGATGTACATGTGCCCATGCAGTTGACTGGAAGCCCCGTGCTGGTAGTGTGCACCAGACACACGTTATCGGTATAAGGCTTAGTAAACATGTCCCATTGGAGGGTTTTGAAATAATGCATCTTTTACCCAATGTTTTTTTCTCCAATACAAAGAAATCAACATTTTATGAAAAACTGCCGTGGTAGCACTTTGTTACAAAGTTCCCACAGCTTTTTGGCCTCAATATTTATACAGTCATTACAGATTTCTTTTTTTTTTTCTGTAGAATACCAAATTACTATAACTTATTTAGTATTGGAAGATTTCTAATAGAATCCTATTGATTTCCCCAAAAGTTGAATGCTAATGAATAGGAGCAAAACTAAAAAGGTTCATAAATTCTCCAAACTCAGATTTTGAATAGCATTATGACTGCCACCAAGAAAGAAAAAATATTCATTTTAACATATCAATGTTGATACATCAAATACATGTTAAATAAATAAAGTATGCTATAACGTAATTCTTCTATTTCTTATTTGTTTAATTATTCAGCATTTGTATTTATATTGTCCATCCAGAAATGGCCCAGAAGAGTGAACAAATAATATTAAATAAATTTAAATAACAATAAATAAAGCTATCAATATCATAATATACAAGACACATTCTTAAGGAGCATGTTACTAAAATGTCCTACGTTAGTGTGTGTTGTCATGTAGAAGATCCTTCCGAGGCTATGGAGCTGGCTGAAGCAGAAGAGTTTGCTTCAGAAACTGACAGGCAGGCAGAGCACATGGCCCAGGGTTGCCAAGGGAAACATAAACAGAGTGAGTCACGAGGGGAGCAAACACGCCCAAGCTGCAACGTATCCCCGAGCTCAGGGATTAAGGAGAAACACCTGGTTGGGGGAGGGGCGCAGTTAAGCCCTCAGAAACAGGGATATAAAAAGTACTCACTAGAATTGAGTGATAGCTTTAGCTTCAGATTCAGAAGGAGAAGAGGAGGAGGAGCTGGTGGAGAAGCAAGAAAGGCAAGAGAGACGAGGACAAGGACAAGCATCTGGGAGAAAGCAGCAGCAGCTGAGAGAGAAACGGGAGACTCAGCTCAGGAAGCCAGAGCAACAAAGATTCAGAGAGCCCGTGCCCAAAAGCCAGGTGGGAGCAGCCCACGACGGGAGCCCTATCGTGAAGGCAGCTGGAGGGAGAGACTGCCTGAGAGGCTGGTTTGGGAGCACTCAGAAACTCCTGAGAGAGAGAGGTGCTGGCCAGATATTTGTATGTCTGAGGAAAAGGAGAAGCTAAAAGGCAGAAAAACACAGCCAGTGTTTGGAATCCTTGCTGACCCAGCCATGCTAAGAAGTCCTTCCTTGAAAAAGCCAAAAGGTAGGCTGTATAAACCGTATAGAGAGGAAACTAGGTTTAAAAGTTTTCCTTGTGATTGCCAAGATTTGCTGGACTCTCCCTATGCTAAATCCCATATATACGGTAATGCTCAACCCTGCTCTTTAGAGTGCTGTGAAGAGAGGCCTCGGGGAAATAGAGAGGGACTGTATTTTAAAACACCATATAACTGTGCACAAACTTACTCAGCTGAGAGTGATTGTGAGGAAATGCAGACAGGGTCTGTTACCGAAGAGATATCAGATGAGCAAATGGACTGCACGCTATCACTAGCTGATCACGTCGTATCACTTTTCTGAGCTGGCTGTTAACAAGGCTGTTTGAACAGCAGTGGAAGAAGCAAAGTGTTGCCTTTGTATGAAAAAGGGACTGTTACCTTTAAGTTTGTACTGAGCACTGTATGTTTGAAGCTGAAAGCCAAAGAAGCTGTTTTGTATTATGAGTTCCTGAGATGTTTTCTTTATGCCAGAAGTATGGCCATTTTGTCCTAAGTTTCACTTGCAATTAATCCGCCCAGAAGGGGAAATAAAACCTTGTCATTGTTTTGCCTGAAACCACTCGACTACAATTATTCCTGGCTTAGTGAGTACGAGGAAATACAACTCCCAGAAGGCAGTGCATGATCAAGTGTACTGCCCTGCTTCCTAAGTTAGGATATCCCAGGCTGACCTACCCTACATGCCTTGGCTCTGGGGAGGTTACTGGTGACAGTGTTCAGTCCCAAAAATTAGCATGGAGGTCATGCTAACGTTTAGGGGGCATGTCCACATGTCCCCCTGCCATTTTAGCATGTTGAAACTGCATGTCATCATGCTAAAAGGCACATGGGTTCACTTACCACCATCCTTTGAGGGTGCAGTAAGTGCACCTAAGCTAATAGCAACATTCAAAGTTAGCATAAACATTACTGGCATGCGCTAACTGCAAAGTGCTGTCAAAGCCCATGTTCTTCCCCCGACCCATCCAGTCCCCACCCCATCGCACGCTAATCAGTTAGCATGGAATTTTTACTGTGGCCTCCTGTGCTAACCGTAAAGCATGCTTAGTGTGGTAAATCCCACACCAATGGGTAGTGCCGTTTAGTAAACATGCCCTTCAAGGCAATAAAATCTAACTCAAATATAAAACGGGTAAAAAGCCAACTGAAATGAACCAAAAACAATCTGCTATTCCTAAGTTCTTTTCTTTGGAACCGATATTAAAAGGGATTAACATGGTTAGCAGAACTGCTAAGCATGTTACTCCCTTTATCCAGGATAGCACTGGGGCATTCTAGGGACAGCATACAGACAGAAGAGGCAGCGACTCAATAACACCACTGCCCAGTTATGGCAAAGTGGAGAAAGAAAGGCGCAGCAAATACTGGCCTAAATGTCGCCATGGAAGCTAACTGGGCAGTGGCTGAATCACTGCTGCTTGGTTGGCTTCCTGGCAACCCGGATATTCAGTCCATTGAATATCCACATTTAAGTTTCAGTGGTGATGGCTAGCCACTGAATATCCCCCTCTTTGTTTTTACTTTTGTCTTTTTACTAAACCCAGTTAAGATTAACAATGTGCATTAGCAGCAAATGTTAACCTGTGATAGTTGCAAAACATCACAGTAACTGTTGGGGATGTTTTCAGCACTTTCAGGAAGTGAGGCTAATATGGACATTGGTCACTACCAAGCATTAACAACATTGTCTAATTCAGATTATAGTTATCTGCATCTCTAGGTAATGGTTCCATGTTATCTGATCTGTTTTTACAAAAAAAATATGCATTTCACTAGGGCAGGGGTCCTCAACCCAATCCATGGGACACACACAGTCAATCAGCTTTTTGGGATATCCACAATAAATATGCATAAGATTTGCATACATTGGAGGTGGTCCATGTAGAACTCTCTCATGCATATTCATTGTAGATAGGTTATCTTGCTCAGCAATTCCCACATGTTTCCCCTTCCCTTTCACCTTGCTACTACGGTATGTAAACTGTTCAAGTTGCTGTGTAAACCGCTTTGATTGTAGGATATGGCAGTATAGAAAAGCTGTTAAATAAATAAATAAAAACCTATTACTATTGTACATTTAAATATAAGACACAGTCCCTGTCCATCAAACCTTGCAGGGAGGAGAGTGGGCGATGTGAGGCTTCCCCCTAAACCCACACATACAGGGTTGATTCCACTCATGACCCTGCACGTTTAGTGTTGCTGAAATGGCCAACGGACTTATTCCATCTTGGAGGTGGAATAAGTCCGATGAATATTGGGGCTGGGGCATGCAGAGCAGCAAAAAATGCAGGACAGCAGAACCACTAGCTCCAGAGCATTCACATTCGCTGCTCCAACGCTATGGAATGACCTCCCAATAGACATTCGCATCATAAAAGACCTCTCCCAATTCAGGAAAGAATTAAAAACCTACCTATTCACTGAGCACTTTGAAATCCCCTACTCCCCCAAAACCTGCTCAACAAACACGGACACACATACACAAACCCCCTAACCCCCGTTAACTAACTCCCTGTCTGCCCCCCTCCCCACACACCCCTCATTTACGACATAAAAGGAAATTATGCATAAAAGGAAATAAATTCCAACTCCTACACTTGCCCTACTCACCACACACAGCCACTGTAAATATTTATTGTAAATAGTTTGATGATTGTTTCATTTTAATACCTTACAAAGTTAAATTTTATTGTTCAATGTAAATAGTTGAATTCTGCTGTTCAATGTAAATGTATACAGATGTGTACGATACTGTTAAGCTGTTACATGTAAACCGCCCTTGATCTCTGGAAGGGGCGGTATAAAAGAAAACAGTTAAATAAATAAATAAATAAAATAAATAAATAAGGTAGGTCCCCGCTGCTGATCCCTGACCAGCTGCTCCTGCCCAGGTCTAGGTGGCGAGGAACAAAGCACGGGAAGGCAGCGACCCTTCCAGAGCTCGTGCATGGTGTCCCGGTGTCATGGTGACAGGATGCCATTGCACCGGGGCTCCTTTAGGAGGATGGGGAGGGATAGCTGGGGTGTGGTTGGATGTTCAGGGTCTTGAAATCGGGGTTCAACCAGCTCATCTAGCTCATGATTCTGCACTCATGGGACCATCTGGCTCCCATGGTTACAGAAATTGGGGTCTAATCTGGTCCATCCAGATTTTGGACATCTGGACAGGCCCTATTCAGCAACAGGCTCATTATGTCTAAGTTATACAAACATATTTTTTGTTGTTGTTGTATACCTTTGAACATACTAGTAAAATATTATGATGACATACAGTTGGAATATTTTCAATTATTTCTCAAGATACGGTACACAACATACCTAAAATGCAAGGGTGCCTATAATGTTGACCACAACTGTAAGTGCACCAAAGGACTGTGTAGAGAGAGAAAAGTAGAGGTCCCAAGATAGAGCCCTGAGGTACACCAACTGAAAGCAAGATGGCAGTAGAGGAAGATCCCTTGGATTTGCTGAGGAACAAATTGTTGGAGACTTTGGCAAGAGCCATTTCTGTGGCATGTAGAAGATGAAAGCCAAACTGCAGTGGATCCAGAAGGGCTTGAGAGAAAAGAAAGTCAAGACTGGTAGTGAACTACTTGTTCAAGTAGTTTTGAAGCAAAGGGGAGGAGAGATATACACTAATAGCTGGAAGGACAGGTAGGGTCCAGTGAGGACTATTTTGAGGAGAGGTATGACCAGAGCATGTTTGAAAGCCACGGCAACAGTTGCAGTGGAAAGCAATAGGTTAAGGATATGGCAGATGGCAGAGGACATAAAGCTTAGTAGGTGGGTGGGAATGGGATCAGATGAGCAGATAGTCAATTTGGAGGAGGAGAGAAGATTTGTAGTTTCCTCTTCAGTGATTTCAGAAAAGGAAGAAGAGTGACAGAAGATGAGGGAAGGATTTGGGACTGAAATGGAGAAGGGGGAGGTGGAAGTGAACCTCTGGAGAATTCAAGGCTAATCATTTGGACTTTGTCATGGAAATATTAAGCCCAGGTCTGGGCAAAAAGTGAAGGAGGGATTGGGAGAGGAAGGACCTGGAGGAGAGAGTTTAATGTAGCAAAGAGATGGTCAGGGTCAAAGACAAGAGAGTTAGTCAGCTGGACCTAGTACTCTTGTTTGGCAAGTGCTATGGCTGACTGAAAAGAGGTTAGCATGAATTTGAAATATAGGTAGTCAGCAAGGGTATATGATTTAAGTCAAAAGCGTTCAGCTGAGTGGGCTCAAGAATATAGGTATCAGGTCATTGAGGACAGTCAGGATTCAAGTATGCTTACCCTCACAGGGTGTGGAATGGGAGGAGCCAGTGCATTCAGAGCAAAGGAGAGTATAGTGTTATAGGAAGATAGTTCCTTATCAACAGACTCAGATGACATAGTAGAGGAAAGAGGTGATAAGACAGCATTGGAAACAGCTGAAGATCAATAGTATGATGATTCCTAAACATGTTGCTGCAGATCGGGTGAGATCAGTATGTGGGATGGTTAAGGGTGAAGGTTAGCAGGTGATGGTCAGATAAGTGAAGAAATGAGGTGGAGAGGTCTGAGGATGAACAGTTGGAGAAGAACACAAGGTCAAGACAGTGGCCATGCTTGTGAGTAGCAGTGGTAGAGCTCAACTGGAGGTTGAATGAGGTGGTTAGGGAAAGGAGCTTTAAGGCATTAGTGTCAGAAGGGTCATCAGCATGGATGTTAAAATCCTCAAGACTAAGGGAAGGGAAAGATGTATCCATAAAGGAGAAAGCCAGAAGTCAGTGACAAAGGTACAAGTGAACTTATTGGGGGGGGGGGGGGAGGAGGGGGCAGAAGGAGGAGCTGAAATTGGCAGGACTGAGAGAGTAGAAACTTAACACCGCTACCATGGCCAATGGGTCAAGGTGTATGGAAAAATAGGTAGTATCCATGGAAGAGGGCGATGATTGAAGCAGAGTCTTCAGGAAGAAGCCACATTTCAGTAGGAGCCAGGAGATGCAGAGTATTAGCGATAAAGAGGTCAAAAACCTGGTTAAAAAAAAAACAACAACCCTAACTGACTACTATTTGTATCCCAAGGACTGAATTGAGAGCCAGTGCATTGATGGTTTGAGGAAGTTGTTAGAAGATGCAACTTGAACATAAATATAGGAAGTGTCTGACTAAAGGAGGGGGGCCGATTGTCTCATTGTGTTTAGTAATAAATGCTTCGTACTTTGCAAAGGATATAAGTATCCTCCCTCTCTGGTGAGGTATTACAGTAAAGTACTTATGTATTCAAAACTTTTGTTAGTGTATGTTCTGAACACACTCCACCCTTCCATACTGTCCCAGTATCCTCCCCACCTCGCTGCCAATGCACATACGCACACCAAGCACAGCCCCTGCATCCTAGAAAACTTCTTTTATGCAAGATTCTTGCATCAGAATGCTCACATTATGTGGATCTTCAATTACTCAGAAAAATCCATTATCTAGAGCAGGGGTCTCAAACTCCATTCCTGGAGGGCCACAAACCAGTCAGGTTTTCAGGGTATCCCTAATGAATATGCATGAAATATATTTGCATGCACTGCCCCCATTGTATGCAAATATATCCCATGCATATTCATTAGGGATACCCTGAAAACTTGACTGGTTTGCGGCCCTCCATGACTGGAGTTTGAGACCCCTGATAGAGTAAGTTTGATCACAAGCATTCCAAAGGTGCTCTCCTGTATGTTATTTAAAATTGTTATAGTTGGTACTTCAGCATAATATATGCCTTGATGGAGGTAGGTTAGAGGCCCCAAATACAGCAAGGTGTTGAAACTTATGTTTATAAGACTATTTTTCTCATTTCCTTTTTGCTTTGTGTTCTGCTTACATTGTAATTTATTTTTATTGATTTGTTGTGGTTTTTTTGTATTGTTTTGTTTATTTTGCAATATTTTAAAATTGTTCTCATAATTTGGCTGAAGGGCACTATAACAAGAGTTGAATAAACAATTAACCATACTAATTGTAACAGTATTTGGCAGTAGAAGACAACATAAAATAGTAACCTTTCTTCCTTCCACTAAGATTAAGCTGTGCCTGATGTGCTTTCAATGGAGTACAAAGGAAAGAGGAGATGGGAAGGTGCTGCTCCACAATGTGAAGCATGTAGTATGCCTATGTTACGTGTCACATTTTTTCATGGCTTATAATTCAGTGCTCTAATCATTAGGCTGTACATTTTTCTACTTATAACTTATTTTTCCTTCATTCTGGTTGAGTGTTACAAGCTGTTACTGCATTGCTTGCTCAAGGCATTTAAACACAACTAATGAGATAAATGTGTAAAATTGCTGCCTTCACATTATGACTTCAGCAAGCTATAACTATTGCAGCTATTTTTAATCACACATACTTGATTAGATTAGTGATCACACCAACATTTTGAACACAGAGGCCAATGCAGAAAAGTGTGCTAGGTTTGGCACACAGCTTAACTCAGTTTTAGGACACAACTTTGTGCAAGAACAAGTTTGCACATGAGCTAACTGCACACAGCCTTGAGCAGACAGCACACTGCATTTAAATCAATCGTAATGAGCTGTAGTTGATGTGTTAGTCCATAGTCACATTTAAAATAATTTGTGCATTAAAATATCGATCCATGATATAATTTGTAAGTACCTCCAATGTATATATGTTCTAATATTTTACTGTTCAAATGTTATATTGTTACTTGTAAATAGTTTCACCTGTTCTTTGTAAAATGACTAGATATGCTCTATCTCATACCATATAACTTACTGTTCCTTGTAAACCGCACTTGATACTTGGGAAAGAGCGGTATAGAAATAACTGTTAAATAAATAAAATAAATAAATTTTGATATGTGCAAATAAAGGTCAACACTGAAGTTGTAGATGATACCTTTTTATCAGACTGTCTTAATATATTTGTGTAGAGAATTGTACTATATCTTGGAGAGCCCTACTCTATAAAGATTTGTACTGTACATATTGGATTTATCTCATGCCTTTCTCAGAATTCAAGATGAGTTACATTGAGGTACGATAGGTATTTTGTGATTTATTTATATGCCTGATATACTACTGTTAGCTAATAGCATCAAAGTGGTATAGAAATCATATAAAAATAACAGGTATAACATTACATAGACAACAACAACAACATCAAACAGTAACATTACAAAATTAAAATATAGGGATGGATCAGTAGACTGCACTGAAGTGCTTATAGTTTATGGATCTGAATTTGAGTTAGGCAGGCTATGTGCCACAGCAGCGCATATCCTGCCCGCTGACCCCTTTAACCCAGATTTTCCCTTCCACAGTGGCGGAAGTGAAAATCCAGGTAAGCCTGGACGCCCCGTCAGCTGCAAAGGCCACACGGATAGCAACGATTTTCAATACTACCCACATAGCCCTCTGTGCCTTAAAGATAGGCGAGGTTTTTCTTCCCATGTAGTCCCTTCCTCCATCCCCACTCTGCCCCGCCCCGCCCTGGAATGCCTCTAACACACATCGATGCTATGCAGATAGCATCTGGCCACATTAGGGACTTAGCCAGGATTTTCGAAGGGCTCTACCCATGTAAGTGCCCTTCAAAAATCCCAGATAAGGCCTTTGCATGGGTAACCAAGGAAGTTACCTGTGCAAAGGGCTTCGAAAATCAGGCCCTAAGTTTATACCTGAGGCAATGGAGGATCAAGTTTCTTGCCCAAGGTCACAAGGAAAAGCAGTAAGATTTGAACTACATTTCCTTGGTTTTTAACCTACTTCTTTAACCATTAGGTTGCTTCTCCTCTTCCTCCTCCATCTATAACGTGTACATAAAAACAAAGGGGGGGATTTTCCAACTCACTTAGGCAGTATGCAGACCTGCAAACTGCCTAAATAGCACTCGGTGGAATATTCAGCAGCAGGAATGCAGTTAGTGCTGCTGAATATCTCTAGTTTCCACTCCTAACTGCCTCGACACTAGCTGGATATTGTTGGGGCCTTCCAAAGGCGAATTGGAGGCAGCACACATGGAAAACTAGCTAGCGGAGATACTCAGCCTCTAGCTGGTTATCCTCAAGTGGCTAAGTTAGGCACTTGATAGGCTCACCTAACTTTAGCTGTTGTAGCTAACTGGCCAATGGTTGAATATCACCACTCGCTGGTTATTCCTATGCACTGCCTACAATCCACCGCCAGAATGCCCCAATGCCCTGGGCATTGAATATCCGTGTTCAAGGTTCAACGGCGATGGTTAGTCACATTATTATTATTAATATTAATAAATATTTATTAAGCGCTACTAGGCATATGCAGCGCTGTACAAACAAAAAGACACAAAAAAGCAAGTGGTGTCGGAGGTCAAAGGTACTTTATTGAGTGACCAACCCCTACGCATGTCGGCAGATCCCTTCTTCAGATGGTACACATGGTCAAAGAAATTAAAAACACGATTAAAAACAAAATCACAAATAATATTAAAAACATAGTCCGAACTAATACTAAACAGGTATATAAATAACTAAATAAATATTAAAACATTAAAAAAACATCCAAGTCCCAGTAACGTGGACTCTATCACTTTTGATTGTATGCTGTAATGGTATTGTTTCCTATTATACATGTTATGATTGTCTTGATTTTGTTTGGATTAACTTGTAATGCTGGTTAAAATCAATAAAAAAAAAAACAAAGATAAAAAACAATAAAAACTCATGTAAAGGGGGGCGGAGCCTGATGTCCAGCGGGTAGGACGCTTTGCGTTGAAGCTCCCGAGAGGCCTACTCAGAATCCTGACTTAATACCTATATAAATTTACTATTTCGCTCCGAGCTGACCGGGGCACCTCGGGGGGGATGGCGGCCCATAAACCAGCGCGCTTGGACTTCGGGTCTCCTTCTTCTTCTCACGGAAAACGCTCCAAAACAGAGGTGTCCTCCCCACAGAAGATGGTTCCATTTCGTGAAAACCCCGCAATGCACCTGGAGATTTTGGAGGAAATACGCGGCGTGAAGGAATTGGTGCAGTCCAATGGAGAAGCGCTCCGAGCCATGCGAGAAGACTTTGGAGTGCTCCAGGACCGACTTGAAGGTCTTTCATTACGGCAGGACAATATGGCGGGGGTCCTCGACTCGCACGAGGTGCGCTTGGGCAAACTGGACAAGGCTGAGCGCCAGATACAGAATCTTCAAAAGGAGTTGGAAGATAGCAATAATCGAGCCCGTCGCAACAATGTGAGGCTCCTCGGAATGCCGGAGGGGGTGGAAGCAGGAGATATAAGAGAATTCTTGCTCAAAACTCTTCCCTCCTTGCTGAAGATCACTTTTCACAGAGAACTGGAAATCGATCGAGCACACCGTGTTCCTGCCCGCATGGCGCTCAACCGCACGACCCCCCGGCCTATTATCTTTAGCTTGCTACGATATCAACAAGTGGAACAAATTTTACATGCTGCCCGAGCGAATCATCATTTGGAATTTGAAGGTCGTAAGGTCTCCTTCTTTCCTGATTTGGCAAAGCCTACCGTTGACCGTCGGAAGAAACTCCTGGCTCTTCGCCCTCGACTTCAACAGCTACAGGCTCGCTTTGGCCTGTTGTATCCAGCGAAGCTCCGAGTGACTCTCCACAACCAGACCAGGACGTTCGAGGATCCTGATCTACTATCAACATTTTTGGACTCCAAAGAAGCAGAGCAGATGCGCTAATCCCAAATCTTGGACTCTTATCTGCCGGCTCTGTCCGCCATTTTGAAGGGCCCGATGCGGCGGTCATAGCCCAGCACAGAAATAGCCTGGACTTTCTATCTTTCTCTGTATGACTTTTGTCTTTGGTCTCCTATCCCTTCTTGATGTGTGCCTTGGTCGGATTCGGAGCACGCACAGTCCTACAGGTTATATGTTTTTTCAATTTCGGCCTTCTCTGGGGTTTCTCCCCGCAGACACATGGTCGCCAGTAATTTTGGGGTTTTGCTTCTCCTCTACCGTACTGCGGTTTTCTTTGTTAATGTGGGGCGCTTCATTGTATTATATTAGCTTATTTTTCCTATGTCATGTGTACAGCCAGATACAGTCAGTTTGAGGGACACAGTGAAATTATGTGTGCTATCATGCTCAGAATTTTAACTTTTCTGAATGGCCTTATGTAAAATCTTATTATACATCGTCAAAGGCATTGCTGGTCCACTCAAAGGAAAGAAAATCCTTAGCTATCTTAGCCACGAGCATGTTGATTTGGTGTTTCTTCAGGAAACGCATTACACTCTGCTGAAACACTGAAACTCAATGCTAGGCCTCACATCGTAGCTGCCTATTCTCCCACCGTTTCCAAATGGTACGGGATAACCATTCTGGTTAAGAAGTCTTTGCACGCTACTGTACCTGATATTAGCGCTGACATGGAGGGTAGATGGGCCCGTGTACACCTTGAGGTTGGAGATAGTGAATTCACGTGTATTTGCACTATGCCCCGAATGTGGACAACCCTGCTTACTATGCAAGTTTTGCGCAGTTGGCCTCGGCCTCCGCCAATGCTCCATTAATACTTGGTGGCGATTTTACTCAAGTGTTCCCTCAATCTTTTCTTCTCATACAAGGTGCTTGTTGGTTGGAAGATCCAGTACCGAGCAGACCTGTGTGGCCAGATATAGTAGCGGGCCTTTGCTCACCGATTCCTCTTACCTTACTCCCTGGTATGACTCTCCCATTAGACTCCCACTATCCACCAATGCTTTTCGACACTTTAGGTGCCTTTAATACTCTTATGCAACCTTTCGACTCCCGACTCTGGTCAGTGCAACTTCAGCATTGTATTTGGAGCACTAGAGTACTCCCGCCATCGGCACTCTCTGCATAAGGTTGATTGGAGACTTCCGATCTCTCGGAAGTTCACCGGGTGTAGCATCCAATTTTACTAAACCTTATGTAATGCTATCACTAGAGATACCTCTATAGCGCAGAAAGTATGGGAGAGAGAATTGCATGTGACTTCAACCTCGGAGCAATGGAGCCTTATCTGGAGCAGAGGGACACGGGTTCCCGACCCGCCTCACTCACTCAGACCCTCTTCTTTCTAGCCCACCGGTGTTTTTACACTCCTCACAGATTAGACAAATGGAACACTACTCAGGGTAATGGTTGCTGGACACGTCCTGCGGCCATTGGTTTATTACTTCATGTTATGCATGAATATCCCGCACTACAGTATTACTGGCGTCGGGTCTGGGGTCGTATTTAGTCTATATCGCACTCTCAGGAGTCCCTTTCTTGGAGGATAGTGGGACTTCGCCCAGTAGCGGGGATCCCCTCTCTCCCAAAAATGGCTTATCTCCTTTTGAACTTTATGCTTGGCATTGCTATTTCCCTAATTAAGTAATACTGGGAAATTAGTTCCCATCTGAGCCTCAATGTATGGTGGAATCATGCCTGTCTCTACAGTAAATATGAACAAATACCTCGTCTGTTCGCTTCCTCCGTTCAGACTCCTTCTCATTGGTCTCAATGGAAGATGCTCAATGAATATGTACATTTTGCTAAATGCTCTCATCTGACTGTCTAACTTTGTATATATCTCTGTCTCATGATCATGCTGTATTGTGGATACTTTTTTGATCGTTTGATGTATAATCACTGTTAAATGGCAGCGCTCACATGCTGATACAAACGGGTAGAGAAGAAGCACCGGGGTGGGGGGTAATGGGTTTACTTTTCCTTATTGTATACTTGTTTTGTCTCTTTTGGTGTGTTGTTTCTTTTGTTTGTTGCAAAATGAAAATAAAAGTTTAAAAAAAAAAAAAAAAAACAAAACTCATGTAAAATTCAAAAACATAAGGCAAAATATGTGCTAAAATGCCTGATTACATCACAGTAAGCAGAAGACATATGCAGACCCAAATCTCGGACAGGAGAGATAAGGAGGAACTAAAATGTGTGCCTTCTCTAATATATAACAAAATGGTACTTAAAATGGCACACTGTGGGAACTATATCTTGAGAAAAAATACACCAATTAATGATAAAATTAAAATCAAATCTGCAGAAATAAAATAAAGCAGGAATCAGATTATAGAGCACCACTGTTATATCAATGGAAGAGTCCTATGCTAAATGTCACCGCATCTGACAAGAACGGAAAGAGAGGGAGGTTAGTTTACATAAGAACATAAGACACCAAGGTCCATCAAGCCCAGTATCCTGTTTCCAACAGTGGCAAATCCAGGTCACAAGTACTTAGCAATTTCCCCAAAAGACACAGGTTCCACAATGCTTGTATTGGGTCAAGTTGCGATATCCCGGGTACCTTTTAATAATGGTTTATAGGACTTTCCTCCAGGAACTTGTCCAAACCTTTTTTGAACCCATCTACACCAACAGCTTTTACTACATCCTTTGGTAACAAATTCCAGAGTTTGATTACACGTTGAGTGAAAAAATATTTTCTCTTATTAGTCTTAAATAGGTCACCCTATAGCTTCATTGCATGGCCCCTAGTCTTTCTATATTCTGATGACGTAAACAATCAGTCTACATTTACCCGTTCCACTCCATTCATTAATTTATAGACCTCCTATCATATCTCCCCTCAGCCATCTGTTTTCCTAGTTGAAGAGCCCTAACCTTTTTAGCCTCACTTCATAGGAGTATCCTTCCATCCCCTTTACCATTTTGGTGGCTCTTCTCTGTACATTTTCTAATAATGCTATAACTTTTTTAAGATACAGCGACCAGAATTGCATACAATATTCAAGGTGCAGTCACACCATGGAACGATACAGAGGCATTATATAAAATCCTTTGTTTTATTTTCCATTCCTTTCCTTATGATACCTAGCATTCTATTTATCTCTTGGCCGCCGCTGCAGCCTGAAAACCTGAATGGTGCTTGGCCCTCCAGGACTGGAGTTAGGAACCTCTGATAGATCCTCTTGCAATTTTCCACAATCCTCATGGGTTTTAACAACTTTAAATAGTTTTGTGTCATCTGCAAATTTGATAACCTCACTCGTTATTCCCTTTTCCAGGTCATTTATAAATATGTTAAAAAGCAGCAGACCCAGCACAGATCCCTGAGGTACTCTGCTAGTCACCTTTCTCCATTAGGAAAGTTAGCCATTTAGCCCTATCCTCTGCTTTGTATCTTTTAACCAGTTCCTGATCCAAAATAGTACACTGCCTCCTATCCCTTGACTGTTTAGTTTTGCCAAAAGTCTCTGATGAGGGACCCTGTCAAAGGTTTTCTCAAAGTCCAGATACACTATATCAACTGACTCACCTTTGTCTACCTGTTGATTCACACCTTTAAAAAAAACGTAACAGATTAATTTATCAATGACCAAAGCATACAAACTAAATCCAAGCCAGTGGCAGTTTAAAAAAGGGGAGTTTATGTGCGCACAATGTTGTTCTGCTTTGAACAGCAAATGGAAGGTCACAGCCTGATATAGCCAAGCACAAATCATATAACCACAGGAGCTCTCAATAACGAGATTAAAAGTGCTAGGGATAAAATGGCCATAAGCGTATAGTAATCAAAACAAAGTGAGTCGTTGTCAATTATGTTCCTTATCCTATGGAGAGCCGAAAGTCACACCATAGCAGGGTCTCAATCATCCAAAGGTATCTGAAATCAAGCGTAGGAATGGGAACACTTTTAAATCCCCTACTGGTTTGCACCCAAAAGTTCAAAGGTCCCTAATTTGCATGCACGTTGCAAATAAACTTCAATTTGTAAAACATCTTTTTTAACATGCAATGCTGAATTGGGGTAAATGTACCCTGTTGAAAGACTTGTATATTCTAATGAAGAACGAGAGAAGGAGTGCTGTATTTCACGCCCGCTAGTTATATCGCGCGGTAGAGCTGTAGTATCAATACTGTACCAACAATTGCACTTATTAAACTTTAAAAATGAAACCGAGACTAGTAAGGATGACCCCATGCTACAGTCATGCTTTAAAATCTAGTCCAAAAACGTAGCACCAAGAAGGGAATGCTGAAAAAGATATTTTATTTTTGACCGAAATTGCATGCCAAAGACCCTACACAGGCCGTGTTTCGTCACTACTTCATCAGGGGTATTGGCATACTAAAATCATAAAACAAACATAATTAAAACACATATAAATAACCATAAAAAATACATTTTTTTATAAAAAACGTATATATGAAATAATAAGTTATGTTAAAAAACTATAAACTAAGGACACATTTGTTTTTGCCTCTCCTTTAGATCGTAATGAAGGGAAGAAGGGGGCCTAACTGCTTGTATATGTATTTCTCTTTTATATTATGATACATTTAAGAAAGGCTATGATATTTGCAATAGCAACCCTCTGAATTTTATACCCTGTAAATATATGTTCTTGTAACTTAGATCTCCACCAGCACATCTGTAGTGATTCTGAGCTCCATTGAGAGCCATACTACAACTTATAACAATGCCGTGCAGCCCAATAATGATTGTCCTTATAACATGTTCAATATAATACAAGTTATAGGTTTCTATCGATATAAGCATTGCAAAATGAGTTATGCTATGAAGATAATTATATAGTTACCTGTACAGCACATATAATGCCACGTTGGTCTTTTAAAAATTAAAAACATAAGCGTTGAAAAATTGAATGTGTTATAAGGACAATCGTTATTGAGCTACACGGCATTTACTATGCCACAGTACAATTCACAAATTAGTTTGGATGGCACATTTTGACTTATGTCAGGAATGATGATTGTTATAAGTTGCTGTATGGCTCTCAATGGAGCTCAGAATCACTACGGATGTACTGGTGGAGATCTAAGTTACAAGAACATATATTTACACGGTATAAAATTCAGAGGGTTGCTATTGCAAATATCATAGCCTTTCTTAAATGTATCATAATATAAAAGAGAAATACATATACATGTAGTTAGGCCCCCTTCTTCCCTTCGTTACGATCTAAAGGAGAGGCAAAAACAAATATGTCCTTATTTTATAGGTATAATACTCTTTGAGGTTTGGGTGCCTAAGGTTTTTACATAGTCCCTTTACACTGATGCAGTCAATTCACTCCTGCTTCCTTGTTATCTTATCATTTTATATTTTTATCTTATCTTTTAATAATGTGTCATGGTTTAATCCTTTTTGCTTTTATACTTCTTATGATTGGCTTATTTATTGGATTTATTTATAATTTGAATGTTTTAGTACATGATGTTTGTGCACAATCGGCACATCTAAAGAGATATCGAGAAATTATCCAAGTGTCAATAGCATGTATTACACAAAACAGCCGAGAGGTATTTGCACCGTTCATAGTTTTTTATGAGTGTGTTCTTGTTGTCTCATCATTAATACAAAGTGGTTCATTTGATATTAAAGATTTTAATGGTATTGTTTTAGTATGATAGTATTTATTATGTAATAACCAATATGAGTGTATATAATATTATATTAATTTCCTTCCTTTTTTAACATAACTTATTGTTTAATATATGTTTTTTTATAAAAAAAATATTTTTTATGGTTATTTATATGTGTTTTAATTATGTTTGTTTTATGATTTTAGTATGCCAATACCCCTGATGAAGTAGTGATGAAACACAGCCTGTGTAGGGTCTTTGGCATGCAATTTCAGTCAAAAATAAAATATCTTTTTAAGCATTCCCTTCTTGGTGCTACATTTTTGGACTTGAGCCCCTGGTGTGCGTGGCACAGTACTTTTTTGTTGATACATGCTTTAAAATCTAGCCAACACAGCACTGTAAACATCTTTCATTGGATCTAAAATGAGGGAGGGAGGGAGGGAGGGAGGGGGATAGGAGAGGGACGGAAGGGAAAGGGGAAAGGAGGAAAAAAGGGGGGGGGGAACCTATCCTTACAACTGTGCTTCTCAGCATGGTTCCTCACCCAAACCTGCATTGAAGTATTCAGTGGTTTAATAGGACTATAAGCCCTACATCTTATTATAGTTATTAAGTCTTATACTACAAGAGTATAGCCCTTGTCAGGCATTTCTAACAGGGGCTATACATTTTAAGCAAAGGTAAGAGTTTGTGACTTTTTAAATTACAGTTCTCTGCCTGTGAGCTCTTAAAAGGGTTTTAGTACATTTTTTAAAACAAAGCTACATTATTTTTGGTGCTTTAGTTTAAAAGGGGAAATATTTTCTTTAGTGGGGTATTTTTAAAACTCTGTTTTAGTATCTTTCTCAGCTCTATGAAGCTACTGATACCTCAGAAGACGTTAGTGGGCCTGATTAGCCTGTGAAGGAACTGAGATCAGCTGAGGCCTGCATAAAAGGCTTCAGAGCCTTACACTGTTGAGGCATTCCTAACAGGGGCTATATATTTCAAGCAAAGGTAAGCGTTTGTGGCTTTTTAAATTACAGTTCTCTGTCTGTGAGCTCTTAAAAGGGTTTTAGTACATTTTTAAAACAAAGTTACATTCTTTCTGGTGCTTTAGTTTAAGAGGTGAAATATTTTCTTTAGTGGGGTAGGTCTAAAACTCTGCTTTAGTATCCTTCTCAGCTCTTTGAAGCTACTGACGCCTCATCAGGAGTTAATTCCCTCTCTACACCCCCCAACTCCCACCCACCCCTAGTGAGCAGTCTTGCTTTATAGGGCACCTCCACTATTAACTACACACAGGGGCTTGGAACAGCAGATTTTGAACACATTTAAATAATTTTAACTGTCTTTTTCTCTGAAAGGACAGTTGGGAAACCAGCTGAGACTTCGGTAGGTCTCTCTCTTTTGCTTTAACAGATACCTCAGCTCCACCGACTGAACAATGGCTGGGAAAAATTGTATCGCAAAAGCCGTTGCCCCCGTTACAGCTTTTGCCTCTGTCCAGACAGAGGTCCCAATGCCAGTTGAAGGCCCAGTTCCATGTGCAGGATACCTGCAGGCAGAAGCTCTCAGGAAACAAATGGAGGAACTCAGATTGGAGGTGGCAAGGCTGAGGAGTATTCGAGACAGTGAGAAATACATTGATGAGATGCTTCTTGCAACATCCAAACTCTCCAGCAGAGGAGAAGATGGGAGCCTACAAAATGATGAAGGTTGGACATAAGTCACCAGGGCCTGCAGAATCACCAATCCAACTTCTCCAGTCCTTGAATTGAAGAATCGTTATGCAGCCCAGGAAGTAGAGGAGGTGAAAGCATCCCTGGAAAGGGAAGAACCAGAGCTTGAGCATTCCAAAGTTGCAGAATCACTGACCACAAGCAAGAAAAGGGTAGTGGTGGTTGGTGACTCTCTTCTGAGGGGTACTGAGGCATCCATCTGCAGACCAGACTTGATGCCCAGAGAGGTATGCTGTCAGCCAGGTGCCAAAATCTGAGATGTTATGGAAAGTGCCGAGACTCGTCAAGCCCACTGACTAATACCCAATGTTGCTAATCCATTTCGGCACAAATGATACTACCATGTATCCCTCTGAGCATATCAAAAGTGACTTCAAGGCTCTGGGACAGAGGGTGAAGAAAATAGGGGTGCAGGTGGTATTCTCTTCAATCCTCCCTATTGAGGGTAAAAGCAGAGAAGCTCGCATCCTGGAGGTGAATGCATGGCTGTGTGGATGGTGTCATCAAGAGTGTTTTGGTTTGCTGGACCATGGAATACTGTTCCAAGGGTTGCAGAGAAGAGATGGCATCCATCTTTCCAAGAAAGGTTGACATGTCTTCAGTAGCAGACTGGCTAATCTACTGAAGAGGGCTTTAAACTAGATTCATTGGGGATGGGTGAAGAAAACCCCCAGGTAAGTGAAATCCCTCAGGTAAGTGAAACTTTAAATACCTTTATGGAAATGGGTAAAAGGGGCAACATATGAAAAGCAGTGTGAATAAATATCCATAGCATGGGAAATAAAATCCCAGATGTTGAAGCTTTACTGGGAGAGGCTGACTTGGATTTAGTGACAATTACAGAAAACCATGAATGGGATGTAACTATACCAGGTTATACTTTATTCAGCAAGAACAGGGTAGGAAGAAGTGGAGGAGGAGTGGCATTATATGTAAAAATAATATTAAAGCTTTGGAACTACAGAGCTTAAAAAGGAGAGAGGAGGCACTGTGGGTTCAACTAGAAAGAGGGAAAGAGAAATCTATTTGCATTGGCATGATATACAGACTCAAAATCTTGTTCCGATGCACAAAGTCTTCTTATCCTCAAAAACTGTCCTGTGGGACGATTATATTTCAAGGACCTATTGTGAAAACTATCATATCTCAATAATTTATTTATTTATTTATTTATTTATTTAGTAAACATTTGTATACCGCTACTTCCTAAGATCAGTAGCGGTTTTCTTTACAGAATCATAATGTATCGTACAATACAGTGAATTTTTAAGATACACATTTCGATTGAGCAATGATTTACATAAACAGGAAAAAGCAATTAGATTCATTATACATTGGATTGGGGCTAATAAATCGAAATATACATTTGATTGTAGGCGCGTGGGTGGGGCCAAAAATGTACAAATATACAAGATTACATACCGGTACTCTAAATGCCGTGGTGGCAGGCAGAAACCATCTAGTTGAAGTAAGGTGTCGCAACTTAGGTCAGGTTGTAGTGAGCCTGAAATAAGTGGGTTTTGAGTTTCCTTCTAAATTCACTCAAATTATTTGTTAATCGCAACTCGTGGGGGAGTTGGTTCCAGTGGATTGGTGCTGTATATGAGTTGCAAACCCATATTGGTCCTTCTTGATCACAATGTCAAGGTAGGCAATCTGGCTTAAGATATGTGTGTCTTCAAATTGCAAATTCTCATCTAAGGAATTAAACCAGCCAAAGAACTCTTGTAGCTCCGATTCTGTTGCATCCCAAATTATTAGAACATTGTCTCTATAGTGTTTCCATAACTTTATTGGGGCCTGAAAAGGATGTTTTGTAAAATAATATTTTTCAAAGTCTGCAACATATAAATTTGCCACATCTGGTGCCATGGATGGCCCCATGGCTACTCCATTAATCAGTTTATAAAAACACCCCTCTAAAGCAGAAACAATTCTCTGTCATTGCAAAGAATGCCAACTGTGTCAAAAAGAAGGTTGGAGTGCGAACAGGCTTGTCTCTCTGTATAAGGACATCTGATAAAATGTTAAGAGCAGCCTTCTGCGGGATGTTCATAAAAAGCAAATTAATGTCCAAAGTGACTAAACTAAGCTGTTTATGATACCCTGTAAACTCCTGTAAAATGTTAATTATGTGCGAAGAATCGCAAACATATAAAGTAACCTTGACCACAAATGGGTCTAAGGAAGACATCTAAAAATTGTTATAAGGGCTCAAATAATAAGCCAATAGCAGACACAATAGGACATTCTGATGGTTTGGCAATAGATTTATGAATCTTTGGCAACATTGTGGGCATTACTGTATGTATGACAGTAAAAGAAATCAATCTCATTTTTCATAAGATAGCCTGCTTCCTGCCCTCTGTATAATAAAGCATCTACTTTGTTCTTCAAAAAAGGTGCTGGGTCATCATAGATCTTGGTATAGAAAGTGGTGTCATTAATTTGACGAAGGACCTCAGCAACAAAAGTGGATCTATCCTGAAGAATAAGAGCACCTCCCTTATCAGTTGGTTTGACAACAATAGACTGGTTATTTTTTAAGCCTATGGCCTGACACAGGCTGTGTTTCGTTGCCTTCTTCAGGGGCAGGCTAGACTAAAAACATATTAAAAACAATTATAAAAACAAACCATAAATTATAAAAATAACATAAATATATCACCAACCACCTAAGAACTTATTATGCACAATGAATAGGCTATTAGTAATACAAATAAAAACAATTGTCAACAAATTAGAATAACAACAGATTAGCACAGGAAATTATAATATAAATAAAATTCCATAGATAGTATAAATGTGTAGGTTAAAAAATGAGAATTGCTACATAACGAAGCTATTTGCTAAAAACAACCTACCTCTATGAATTCTTATATTCAGATGTATTCATATCAAAATCTTTTTTTAATCTCTCAAACCTAGAATCTTTACTTTTAAGTTGTTCTATTTTTCACTAAGGGGTATGTTTACTAAATAGCGGTAGCAGCTTCTGTGCGATATTGGAGTCGCGGCCCCATTGAATTCAATAGGGCTACAGCTCTGATAGCGCATGGAAGCCACTACCGCTGTTTAGTAAACATACCTATAAAACTTGCAGATGAAAGAATATTTTTCTCTACTGGTATTGGAGAATTCTGAAGTTTCCACTAAGTGCACTGTTTGAGGTCTACTGACTGCAGAACATTTCAGTTTGCATTGCCCTATGTTTAAAACACTCTGCAATATTTAAAATAGTCTTAGAACATCAAGATAATTTTCCTCTTCCTATTTTCGACATCTATGCAATCTTTTATCTTGCGTAACTCTTTTGAACAAGATTACTTCATTCTCCTAACTTTTTTGTCCTTAGAAAATAAGGGCTCGGTAGTTAGCAGAGGCAGCTAGCTCACGTGTGATTGCAGCACCTAAGCCATCCCCGCTGAACACTAAAACTGGATATTCAAAGCCGGGTCCATATCCGACCACCGGTATTGAATGTCTAGGTTAGGCACGGAAGCCGGAAGCTAACCGGGCAGTGGCAATATTCATCCACTGTCCAGTTAGCTTCGGTGGTAAAAGTTAGGACAACCTTTGCTGTGCTTAACTTTCATTCCCAAGGGATAACCAGACAGCGGCCAAATATTACTGTCCCTGGAATGCCCCCTAAAATGCCTCAATTCTAACTGCATAGCACTGGGGCATATAGTGGCAGTGTCTGGCGATATTCAATGGCACTAACCGTTGTTATAACAATACTCACCCCTTGAGCTAGCAACAAGAAGGGATAAGTGGGTATGGAAGGTAAAGTGGGTGAACTAGGGGGGATGGGGGGATAGTGGCCCTAACTCTTCTTTCATCTTGTAAAGGCGATATCTCTCCTGATTCTCGCTGAGAACAAAGATCATGAACGATATCAAAAAGCAGAAACAAGCAGCATAGTTTCAAGCTGTACAGTCTCCTGAGCATCTCCCATATTTTACATTTAGATGTACCAACTGCAATGACCATATTAATGGACGATTAAAATTTGTATCTGAAGAGTGTGTTTAATAAATAGAAAGTTTTAATCTCATTTCACTGAAAGAAAACTGAGCAACTCTTCAAACTATGGTGAATTGCAACCCTTGAATAACATAACATGAGTTCTCCTGAAAAATGAACATACAAAAACCAAAACGATTCCATTTCAACCAGACATGCCTCAAATTGATTTGAGTTCTCATTAGCAAACAGGGTATATATTTGAATTTTTCTTTTGACCCTGTTTTTTTCCATATAGATGTAGCTATAGTGTTTATTAATCACATGGCCTAAATGGTAGCTGGGGCCCATTTCATGGAACAGAGGATATTTTACTTCATTAACTTCACCATTTCTTTTCTCTTTCTGACTGGTTTTGATTTATGCCTGGCTCTTGCTTGCATAATGTTCAGTCTCTGTAGGAAGGGTTTGTTTGAATGATCATTGTGCCTGCAGTTTTCTTATGATCAGTTTGAGGAACATACAATTTATTTTTCTGAAAGTGGCAAAAGCTTTTACAGTCAAGTAAAAAATTGAAAATCTATTGAGAATTGATTTAGTACTTTGCCCGAGATGTGTACCTCCCACTTGATGGTAGATATGTACCAGAAGTGATTAAAGCAACAAATCCGACTGGGCACTTTGTGTTTTTCTGGTCTGCACCTTCTACGTGGATAATATATGTCCCCTACTCCCCCCTCTAACTCCTCATAAAATCCCAAATGTTTCCCAGTGACAGCTCCTCTTATAAGTCCCAACCACAGGCTCATAGCCATGTCATGACTAGGCTTCAGCCACGGCATGACTTCCTCCTCTTGATGTCATGGTTTTCTTTTCCTCCGAGTTTTTGTACCCCCATGTAGCATATGGCTGGGATGAGGGGGGGGGGCATGATAGGTGAAGAGTAAGGGACAGGTAGTGGTAGCTAGCCTGGTTTATAGCAAGATAATTATGATGAAGGAAAACAAGCCTGTATAGTAATGTCCAAGTAATGGGATGAGGTTTTAGAGAGTCATCCCAAATCACAATGCATTGCCTTCATTGTTAGTTGTCATATCCTGTAAAGTGGAAGAGCCTAGATTATAGAGAAGGCAGCACCAGGCAGTAAAATACTATGTTTCTGTTCATGAATTGGAGAGGGGGGGGGGGCTTGCATTTTGGGAAAAAGGAATCATAGGCAGGTCCTCAAATTGAGAAGATCAGAGCCAAATTCCAAAATACTAGTATAGCTAAGTTTTGGGGCCTCTTCCCCCCCCCCCTCTTTCCCAACCAATCTACTACCTCTGAGGTGCTAAGAGGATGGATATTTGGATGAGAGTTCCCACTTCTCCACATCTCCTGAACCTTGGCCTCTACCACTAGTGAGATATAGGAGAAAAGGGCACAATGATCCCTACTGCTCCCTATCTACTGGTGTCGCAGCCTCTGTATCTTCTGGGATAACTTTGGAACGTACAGTGGCTCCTACTCCTACTCCTGATTGCTGTCTGTTCCTGTTTAAAAAAAATATTCTTGACAAAACAGCCGAGTCTACTTCCTTGCAGTTCCTTGTTCATTTCTTGTTCATTAAAGCATGTCAAGTTATATACAAATCTGTAACATATGTCTCCTGTCCCTCCCCTCCCTTAGAGTCCTCAAATTTCATCTTGTACCAGACCATTATGATTGTTTTCCTCTGGACTGTCTCTAGTCTTTATACAGAATATAAAATGTATTCTACTTGAAGCCTTACTAACAGGGCCGGCCCGACTACATCCTTGAGCAAAAGGTTATACAACTTAATTCTGAGCTGTGTAAAAAATATCTTTTATGATTTGTCTTCAGTCCTCTTGTTTAACTGTTCCACTCCACTCAAGCAGTAGGCAAATTTGTAAGAAGATAGTGTAAGGGGCAACACAACTACTTGTTGCAAAAGTCAATTAAAGCGGGAAAAAAAGAGGCCATTATGTTTTTCAAAAGATGTAGCCTGAAAGGTAAGGGAAGAAATGATGGTGTTCATAAACTAAATGAGACCACAGGAAGAGAGAAGACAAGCAACAATATTCAGAAAAGGTAATTGGGATAGTAGTCAGGAAAGTGAAGATACAAATAGAATAGAAAATAGTTAATAGAGTAAAATGGAGGGGGCGGGCGGGGGGGGGGGGGGTGAGAGAGAGAGACCTTTTTAGATGTAATAGTGACAGTAGAAAGTGTCTTTCTCTCCTCCTGAATTTTAGGAAACTTGACAGAGTGATACAAAAAAATAAGACCAACAAGGATGCCAATGTTCAAGAAAAATGGGCTTTTATTGGCAATATTATCAGTAAATTAAAAATGAGGCTTGACATAGAAATGCCGTTAAGAGTACACCTTTCTAGAAAGTTCTGTAAAGAACAATCATAACCTAATTTGTTATACTATCAGTTCAAAAGGTTAACTTTCTAAAGCCAGTCTATCACAAAACAAATTATGCAGCTGAATTATTTACCAGGTACAAGTCAATTGAGAGGGATCTCTGATTTACAATTTAGACATGGGCACGTTGCCAGAGGAAGAAAGAACAACAAATACAAATCAAAGAAGTGCTCTCAAATGAGGAAAAATAAGCTTCAGCTACTTTGATATCAATTTTAACTTTCAAACGTTGCAGGGAGAAGGAACTACTCTTAACTACTATGTTTCCCATTTTAGGCAGACGGACATCATGATATCTAGAGTTTATCAAATTTAGTTTGCATAATAAACTGAATCTTGCAGGAAAAAATAATAATGTTATGACACTGAGAGAATTAGGAATAGTTTGAGTGGCTAACGTTTTAGTGAATTAGACACAAAAATTAAATACTTGCGCATATTAAAAAACATTTGCCTATTCTATTTGCTTCCTTTTAGATGTTTAAAAGTCCGCATTTAAATTGAGCAGCATATGGAGAAGTAAAAACAAAAGACCTAATCTTCAAAGACATTTACATGGATTGCAGACCTGCAAACCAGGTAAATGCCACTCGGCGGGATGTTCAACTGCTGAATATCCGTGGGTGCTGACTGCCTAGCGCCGTGATGTGCAGTAGTGGTCTGGGCATGGCACCCAGCTGTAACTGGACAGTGGTGATATTGAGCCCAGTGATGGCTATGCAACATAAGTAATGCACGGCGAAAGTGGCTTTACTTTCACTGTGAAATATTCAGCTGCCAAGTGCTTAGCACTAACCTGTTAAAATTAGGACAGCCATTTACCAGTTCTAACTCCATCCACTTAAGCTGTCTGGTTAGCGGCTGAGTATTGCCTCTCACCAGATATCCATTGTCACCATTCTTGATCCGCTCACAGGTCACCCTGGTTTTACTACGGCCTTTTTTCCATTGGTCTGTGAAGATATTCAGCAGCACTAACTGGTTAGTGCACTGAGTATCAGACTGTCTGTGTTTTAGCCCGTTAATAGGTCTGCTAACCAGTTAAAATGCTTTGAATATGCCCCCCCCCCCAAAAAATAATTCAGTGTTTCACACTTTTTTCTTCCATACATAGCACACTTTTGCAAAGTGCCCTTCACAGTAGTAAACTTTCACATGAAGTCCATTTTATGCAAAAAGATATGTAAAATAGACACAAATTTACATTGCAGCAGCTCATAAATTAATGTCTTATTGATCACGTCTCATGTACATCAATATCATAACAAACTATATCATAGGATAACAACATATTTCCCACTAGACATTCACTTCCCAAGCTTTCTCCCTTTAATATCTTTCAGCAGCCTATCCTCTCCACTCTCTCAACATTTGTGCTTAGCTAGCCGGGTCTGACCAATTTCTGAAACAACAGATATCTGATGTAATCCTGTGTGTCTTTTGGGCAAGGAGTTATGCAATACTGGCACAATAATTGAAAAGGCCTTCCCTCTAGTCTTCTCCAGCCAGGCTTCTGCCTGCCCTAGTATTACCAGAAGCCCGTTACTTACTGAGCACAAAGTCCATGAACATTTATACAACTCAAGGCGTTCAAGTTAACACTTCAGCACCTGGCCATGAAATGCCTTGAACACAAAAATAATCTTAAATTTTCCTCTATAGATCTGGAGCAACCAATGCAAAGAGTGCAGAGCTGGTGCTAACATTGGAAGTCGCCTAGAATGCCGCCCCTCCCCCCCCCCCCCGAGAGCACTGATTGTTGCCGCTGCCACCCCTCTCCAAAAATGCAGGGAAGCACTATCTGAACTTGTTGGCACTGCCATGCGGTTTCTGCTATGTAGTGCATCTCTTTTGTACCCCTCTGGTGCAGGTTTCAAAACCTGAAGTTGTACCAGAGGGGGGCCGAAGAGACATACTACAGATTAGAAACCATGCGGCAGCATCATCAAGTTGAGGTAAATGCTGCCCTGTATTTTCTGAGCCACTAAAGACCTCTGAGAGGGGCAAAAACGGCTGCAAAGGAGGTGGTGGACGGAAGGATGGAGGGGCCTGTCTAGGGTACTTCCAGTCTTTACATAAGTCCTGAGCATAGGGATGATCTAATATTTCTGCAGTGCCCCCTACTATCAAAATTAAGATGTTCTAGATCAATTGCTAGGGAGGGGTGACCTGAATAGAGAGGCAGGTACACCTACTCTTGCCACCTTGCTAGGCAGACTACATGGACCATACTGGTCTTTATCTGCCATCATATACTATGTTACTATGTATATTCCATATTTTCTGAGACAGATTTATACAATACTATTGTAGTAATCAAATTTCTTTAGTACAGGTACCTGGGCAGAAGTCATCAAATTGGATTAGGATAAATGAGATCAAAGCTGTCAGGTGATTGGGTTGGGATTGCATCTAAATATTTTGCTTTTCTCTCTTCCTGAATTTTAGGAAACTTGACAGAGTGATACAAAAAAATAAGACCAACAAGGATGCCAATGTTCAAGAAAAATGGGCTTTTATTGGCAAAATTATCAGTAAATTAAAAATGAGGCTTGACATAGAAATGCCGTTAGAGTACACCTTTCTAGAAAGTTCTGTAAAGAACAATCATAACCTAATTTGTTTTACTATCAGTTCAAAAGGTTAACTTTCTGAAGCCAGTCTATCACAAAACAAATTATGCAGCTGAATTATTTACCAGGTACAAGTCAATTGAGAGGGATCTCTGATTTACAATTTAGACATGGGCATGTTGCCAGAGGAAGAGTCACTTGACAATAATGCCACTGCTGGAAGACATATTCAGAAAGCTGTAATTTGTGCCTGAGGATCGTTCTGGATAGTAATCTGAAAATGAACTCTTCTGGGTGTGGGGTTGGTGGCTTTTTGAATGGCGGCGCCAATGCTGTTAAAGCAGCTGGCCATCACCAGTGGAGGAGTGGCCTAGTGGTTGGGGCAAGGTACTTCAGGCCGGAAGGTCGGGGGTTCAAATCCCACCAGAGGACAGCAACCTTGGGCCGGAAGGACTGGGGTTTCTAGTCCCACAGGTGCTCCTTGTGGTCTTGGGCAAGTCACTTAACCCTCCATAGCCCATGTTCCCTGTAAAATAGTTATCTCCAAGTTATAATGCCCTGTTCAATGTAATTTCAGTTTGTTCAATGTAAACCGCCTTGATATCATGAAAGGCGGTATATAAGAAATGTTAAATAAATAAATAAATAAATAAAATAAATCACCATTTTAACCCATGTCCAGATATTTAGTGCTGGGCCCATATCAGGCCAGTGGCACGGAATATCCAGTCTGGCTGGTTGGATAGCTAAAATAGCTAAGGTTAGGTCTCTTTTTTTCCTGTTCTAACTTTAACAGTTCTGGTTAGCCAGTTAGTGGCTTGGTATCACCACTGACTGGTTACCCTTTGTCGCTGCCCCCACTCTGCCTCCAGAATGACCTAACACTAGCCGTTTAGTGTTGGAGCGTTCAGATGGCCTATAAGGAACATCCAATGGCACAAACTAGATATGTGCTGTTGAATGTCCCATTCAGCGGGCTTAACTTGGTTTGAAATATATTAAGGTAGTGCAGAATTACTTGCTGGTGTTGTACCAGAAAAGGCAGTTATACCCATGCTACTTTTCCCCTGGGATAAGCAGTGGTTTTCTCTTTGTCTACCTTAATAACAGCTTATGGACTTTTCCTCTAGGAATTTGTCCAACCCCCTTTTTATTTATTTATTTTATTTATTTATTTATCTATATTTTTCTATACCGCCCCTTCCAGCGATCAAGGGCGGTTTACAAGGAACATTTTAACAATTGTACACAGATGTATACATTTACATTGAACAATCAGATTCAACTATTTACAATGAACGGTTAAGTTTAACTATTTACATTGAACAAAACTTCAACTTCAAGATGTATTAGTAATACAAACAACCATTAAATTATTTACATTGGATATTTACAGTGGTTGTGTGTTGTGTCTATTTTGGAATTTATTTCCTTTTATGACGTAAATCGGGGATGTGTATGGGGTTTCAGACGGGGGTGTGTGAGTTATTTAGTTTTGAGTAATGGGGTTTGTGTGTATAATACCATGGTTATGGAGGTGTTTTGGGGGAATATGGGATTTCAAAGTGTTCCGTGAAGAGGTAAGTTTTTAGCTCTTTCCTGAACTGATAGAGGTCATTTATGACGCGAAGGTTTTAACCCAACCACACTACCCACTTTTATCACATCCTCTGGCATTATTTAAGAAGGCCATTACCCCGTAGTGGCAATCTTGAATAGTGACATCTCCTGACTCATACGTAACAGTACATTGGAATGTTCCGATAGAGGTCGTGGAGACTTCCATTGTCCAACTGACTTCCACAGAAAGAGCATGTGTGCGTTGTGTGATAAGGAAGCTTATCATAGCTCAGGTAGGAGCTATAGAAAAGATGATGTGACTCTGAACAAGCAACCTGTCAGTTCTGGTAGAAGTGAGAAAACAGAGTTTTCACATAAAAGACTACCAGTCCCAGAATGCACCAGGTTTCCAGCAGCCATGAGAGGGGCTGAAGTGAGGAAATGTGTGTGCAATCAAGAGAGCTATGAGGTAATCCCTAAGCACTCATCTCAAAGGGCAGGGCCTGATTCAACACAGCTGCGCTGTGTTAGGGAGCAGCACACATTAGGACAGAATAAGAATAGAGCTTATTCTTCAGGAAACAGTTTCAGCAACAGTTGGAAGAACAGCTTCAGCAAAAGCCACGCAGATAGAGAAAGAAGGAAACTCTCTGGAAGGAAGAGAAGAAAGCCCATTGGAAGGTCTGGGAGATCCCAAGGCAGTACCCCTACTGGGAGGTATTCCAAATGCCAGCAGAGTCCATTGGACTGGATTCAGCCAGAGGAATGGATTGGCAGAGATAGGAATCACCAGTGGCTACCTGGAAGAGAGAAGACAGCATGTGGAAGGGACTTTCAGACCAAGGCCAGAAGGTATGTGAGAGGAGATCCAGTGTCCAGGGATCAAGATTGGAAGGCTGGACATCAGAATTGGATTACATATTGGCCAGGCTTTACAGAGAGGAATTATGATGGCAGGAGAGGCTCAGGTATGAACACTGATCCAGACCCTATCTATAATAGAGAATGGCAGCAAGGGAATGAGCATTCTCATGATAGTGCCTTAATGAAAGACTCGTCTGTGCCAATGTATGATAGTGACCATATGCTGATTGATACAGCAGATGAAAATACAATTTATATGGACTGTTCTCTATCTAAATGCTATTACTAGTTTTCTCTGAGCAAACACATCAGCCATCACAAAGAAACCTAACTTTGTTCTTTATTTCCACTGCAAATAGCTCTTAAAGCAGGATTTGGGTTCACACAGTAGCAGCCAGCCAGCTAAAGGCTTACAGCTGGTCAGTTGATGGTAATTGGAGCTGCACCTGATAGAGTGTGTGAGCAAGGGAAAATCACTGCTGGATCTGAGTGGAAATCTGAGTGAAAATAAGCAGAAGTTAACCTAACCAGCAAAGTTTATTTATTTCTTTGTGCCTTTGTATTTGGTTATTATTGGCTAAGAAAACATTAGCTAATTGCCTGACAAGCTGAAGGCTGTTTTCTGTTTTGCTTTGTGACTTTTTGTTATCCATTTAAACACTGCAAGCAAGTAACCTCATTTATAGTGCTATCAAGCATACATGTGCTGGGTGAATTAAACCCCATCAATAAAAGAAGTATTTTATTGATCTTACCACTTGGTTTCACAACTCAAATTATTGTCATCAGCTGTGTTTGGGAGTGAATGAACTACAATACCCACAATACCTTGCAAGAATCATATGAATATATGCATCATCAAGATTGTGTAAGTTCTCACCCTAGGCAGCCGTCTGACAGTTGGTCCCTAGTTTTATTAGCAGGCATCCTTTTAGTGGAGCTGGGGTTGTAGAATAGGGGTGGAGGCTTCATTTTCCTTTTAAGAGCTGCCACCATCACACAAAGGGAGTCCCATTTTGAATATCTCGTGCATGGCTATGGCTAGAAACATAATTTCCCAGTCTTGGCAGCATGTGAGAAATGTTATGCAAAATTTTACAACAGGATTTAAATGAGCCAAGAGTTCATATGCAGGACCGACCCAACCACCAGGCATATTAGGCGGTTGCCTAGGGTGGCAGCTTCTGGGAGGCAGCAAAGAGCAAGATATTAAATCTAAACAATAGATTCTGGCAGCCATGGGGCAGGAGGGCATAAGGCTTAAGGTTTTCCTAAAGTGCCAATACCTTAAACGGCCTCTGGGACAACCCTGCACATATACAAGGACTATCCTTTTGGTTGGATGTGCCAAACAAACCAACCTCAAGACCTGCCCCCAAGCTCTCTAGGTGCTGATGCTACATTGGCCCTGTCACCCAGCCCATTCTGCTGCAATGTTCAAATGCCGCCATTAGAGAAACTACACAAAACAGCCACTAAGCCAGTGCTTTCCAAACTTTTATCCCATATGACCCCAGTTTAGCAACTGAAAATTCACGTGACCCCTAGCTAATGATGAAATCAAAATAGCAGGTCTCCAGCCTCCTTCCCCTCCCTCCAATCACCTAAAGCAGCAGTAGCAGTCAGCACAGCGTCCTTTGTGCTTACAGATCGCAGTACTACGGATGGATTTCCAGGCTAACAGGAAGATTATTCAGGTGGGGCAAGGACCTATGAATGTTCACTGGCTCACAGGCCACATGCTGACTGCTGCTACTTGGCATAGATCACAGTGAAAGTCCAGAGAGAAGTGGAAATGGTCATGTTTCTGGGACACCTTCCACTGACGAAGTGACCCCATGTGGGGTCCCAACCCCAAGTTTGGGAACCACTGCACTAAGCCCTGAAGTTGTTCCCAACTTCGCGCACCGGCCTGACTGTCTGATAAAGTGGAACCCAACGTCATCTTCCTCAATTTAAGTTTTACCTGAGTATTTTCATTACAAATAACCTTATATTCTTGACTGTCTTGTTTTTCCTTCTGACTCATAGCTCTTAAAGAAGCACCTTCTGACTGTTGATCTGGCATTCATCTTTCAGAACAATAAGTTCCTTTGACAAAATTGAGTGGTTCTTCTGAGAAGTGTATTGCACTTTGTGCCCATTGGTGGTCTCATGAAGGGAAGAAAACAATGCCAGACCAGCAGTCGCCCTGTACCTTTAGTAGACAAATCATGGGAAGCGTTCCTTTCTTCGTACTGCAGAACAGAAAAGAAGATTAAAAATCCAGCCCACCCGTGATGCCCAGCACACTTACATTTTATTTCTCTCTGCAGAATTAGAAAGGGTTTAGCTTCAAATAAAACAAAATAATCCCTATTTAAAATCTATTTCTTCTAGGCAAAGAAAGCTACTGTTCTTGAGCAAAAAGGTATCACGGTGTTGTCATTTGCAGCATTTATGAGTTGCCATTGCGTGCCATTCCTTTACAAAGCATTAAACATAGAAAAAATAAACAAAATAGCAGTTCTTATGTTAAATAAAATGGAAAACTAAGAACGCCGGTTTCCTCTTGAGATCAGTTAGCACTGGCACAATACGTCTCGTGGAGCAGAGCAATTTTGAAATATCCAAGGGAAGATAGGTCAAGCATTGATATCCTGGGTCCCTTCTTAATAATGGTTTATGGACCTTTCCTCCAGGAACTTGTCCAAACCTTTTTTAAACCCAGCTACACTAACATCCTTTACTACATCCTCCGGTAACAAACTCCAGAGTATGATTACACGTTGAGTGAAAAAATATTTTCTTTTATTAAACTTAAATAGTTTACCCTGTAGCTTCATTGCATGTCCCCTAGTCTTTCTATATTCTGATAACGTAAACAATCAACCTATGTTTACCCGTTCCACTCCGTTCATTAATTTATAGACTTCTATCATATCTCCCCTCAGCCGTCTCTTTTCCAGGTTAAAGAGCCCTAACCTTTTTAGCCTTTCTTCATAGGAGTATCCTTCCATCCAATTTACCATTTTGGTGGCTCTTCTCTGAACCTTTTCTAATAACGCTATATCCTTTTTAAGATACAGCAACCAGAATTGCACACAATATTCAAGGTGTGGTCTCACCATGAAACGTTATAGAGGCATTATAATATCTTTTGTTTTATTTTCCAATCCTTTCCTTATGATACCTAGCATTCTATTTGCTCTCTTGGCCGCCACTGCACATTGGGCTGATGGTTTTAACATGTTATCCACAGGCTTAATCTATTATACTTCTTAAATGTTATTATTTGTCTTTAAAAGTGTCTGCTACTGTGGCGGAAGAGGGGGAGATTCCTTTGCCTTCCGATAAATTTAATCTAACTGATTTCCTTGAAGATACGCAGGATGAAATTTCCTCTCGAGCAACGTTATTGGTAACTTTTGCTTCTGAGGAAGATAAAATTACTATTCTTAAGACATATTTTAAGAAGAAAGCAGTTAAATTTTGTGGGGACCGTGTTTCCATCTTTCCAGATGTATCTCGTTCAACTCAACTCCGTAGGAAAACATTTCTTGCATTTAAGTCTAGAATTCTTGCTCTTGGGGCTACTTTCTTTCTAAAGTATCCATGCAAATGTTGTGTTACTTTGGGATATGATAAATTTGGCTTTATGGTATCTTTAGATCTAGAGAGGTGGATTCTTGGGAGGGAAAAGATACAATGATCCTGTAATATATCGTTTTTGATTATCTTTACAGGGGGTTATGAGGAGCAACTTTCAGGCAGCATAGTTGGCCAGGGTTATGTTTCTCTGGCTTTGTTTTCCTTGCGTTTTGTTTCTTTTTGGGTTTTTTTTGTAACTGACTGTTTCCCTGAGATGTGGGCTGTAAATTTATTGATTTTTTTTATGGTATTTGCTTCGTTAATTAATTTTCTGTATTTTCTTTATACTGTAATGATATTTTTATAAAGTGAAAATTTCATAAATAAATAATTTAACATGTTATCCACAATGACGCCTAAATCTTTTTCCTGGGTGGTGGTTCCTAATGTGGAACCTTGCATCGTGTAACCATAGTTTGGGTTGTTCTTCCCTAAGTGCATAACTTTGCACTTGTCCACATTAAATTTCATCTGCCATTTTGATGCCCAGTCTTCCAATTTATCAAGATCCTCTTGCAAATTTCCACAGTCCTCTTGGGTTTTAACAACTTTAAATAGTTTTGTGTCATCTGCAAATTTGATAACCTCACTCGTTATTTCCCTTTCCAGTTCATTTATGAATATGTCAAAAAGCAGCAGACACAGCACAGATCCCCGGGGTACACCACTATTCACCTTTCTCCATTGGGAAAACTGGCCATTTAGCCCTACCCTCTGCTTTCTTTCTTTTAACCAGTTCCTGATCCACAATAGTACACTGCCTCCTATCCCATGACTCTTTAGTTTTGCCAAAAGTCTCTGATGAGGGACCTTGTCAAGGGCTTTCTGAAAGTCCAGATACATTATATCAACTGACTCACCATTGTCCACCTGTTTATTCACACCTTCAAAAAACATAACAGATTAGTAAGACAAGATATTCCTTGTCTAAAGCCATGTTGGCTGTCTCCCATTAGGCCATGACTATCTACATGCTGAGTAATTTTGTCCTTTATGATGGTTTCTACCATTTTTCCCAGTACTGACGTCAGGCTCACCGGTCTGTAGTTTCCCGGATCACCCCTGGAACCCTTTTTAAAAATTGGCGTTACACTGGCAATCCTCCAATCTTCAGGTATTACAGATGATTTTAATGAAAATTCACGGATTACTAATAGCAGGTCTGCAATCTCATATTTCAGTTCTTTCAACACCCCTGCATGTATACCATCCAGCCCAGGTGATTTGCTACTCTTCAGTTTATCTAATAGTTGTAATACATCTTCCCAATGTATCGATATTTCCTTCAATTCTTCCGCACCTTTAAATACCACGTCAGTCATGGGTAACATCCCTACATCTTCCTCAGTAAAGACCGAAGCAAGGAATTTATTCAGTCTCTCTGCTATCGCTTTGTTGCCTCTTAGTGCCCATTTAACCCCTCTATCATCTAATGGACCAGCTGACTCTCTCACAGGTTTTTTGCTATGAATGTACTTGAAAAAGTCTTTATTTCACATTTTTGCTTCCGCAGCAAGCTTCTTTTCAAATTCTCCCTTTGCCTGCCTTATCAATGCCTTGCATTTGACTTTCCAGTGCTTGTGTTGTTTCCAGGTTTCGTCGTTTGGCTCTTTTTTCCAGTTCCTGAAAGATGGTGTAATCAAACTCTGGAATTCAACGTGTAATCAAACTCTGGAACTTCAAACTCTGGAATTTGTTACTGGAGGATGTAGTAAAGGCTGTTAGTGTAGCTGGGTTTAAAAAAGGTTTGGACAAGTTCCTGGAAGAAAGGTCCATAAACCATTATTAAGAAGGGACCCAGGATATCAATGCTTGAACCAATACAAGCATTGTGGAACCTGTGTCCCTTGGGGAAACTGCTAGGTACATATGACCTAGATTGGCCACTGTTGGAAACAGAATACTGGGCTTGATGGACCTTGGTCTGACCCAGTATGGCATATCTTATGTTCTTATGGCCACAACAGCCTCTCTGACCTCACCTTTAAACCATGCTGGCAGTTTTTTGGACTTCCTTCCACTTTTCTTAAAGCATGGAATACAGCTGGTCTGGGCTTCCAAGATAGTATTTTTCAACAACACCCAAGCTTGATGTAAGTCTTTAACCTTTGCAACTGCTCCTTTTAGTTTTTTCTTAACTATTTTCCTCATTTTATCATAGTCTCCCTTTCGAAAGTTAAAAGGTAGTACTGTGGATTTCCTTACTATCCCCCCTCCACTAATTAAATCGAACGCGATCATGTTATGATCACTATTGCCAAGTGGCAATGCTAAACTGTGCTCGGTCTTCAATCAGACATTTAATTGCTGATAGAGTGGCATTCATAACTGCTATTTTTACAGTATATTGATCTGTCACATTGCTGGCCTTCCTCTTTTGTGCTGACCTTCAATCTTGTCAGACATGATACTGTATCTTTCTCTTTGCATGACGTGTCCAATGTATGAAAGTCGAGGTCTTGTCATCTGAGCTTCTAAAAAACTTAGGTTTCATCTCCTTTAGTACCAACTAATTTGTTCTGGCAAATTCATAGTATACACTGCATTCTTCTCCAGCACCATAATTCAAGGCACTGAATTTTCTTCCTGTCTTTCTTTATCACTCTCCAACTTTCGCATCTATATGGTGTTATTGAAAATACTATTGCTTGGACAAGTTGAATCTTTGAGTGTAGAGATACATCTCTGCATTTGAGTATCTTACCTAGGTTCCTCATAGTCAATCTGATTTCTTAACTGCTTGTCATTTCTTTATTGATTATTGATCCAAGCAGGTTAAAGTTGTTTACTGTTTCTGTATATTGTCCATTAAAGATGGAAACATTGATCTTGTATCCAGGTTTGCTGTTATACTTATATAAAATATTGTGAGCACACAAGGCATATAGAGGCTGGACTTGGCTGAACTACAGTGAGCAATTTTGGAAGATTTTAGCCAAGGACGAGTCCAAAGTTTGGGGATACTGTGATATCAACATTTGGTTAGACATGCAGATCCTGAGTCACTTTGGACTTGGGAGATGGCTTGCACCTTCACAAGCAGCAACAGCATCAGGAACTAAAGGTCCCTTGGTACTAGGCAGGAGTGCAATAGATAAGGGATAGGAAATGAGCTACCCAGCACAGCCAATTACCAAAGCACTGTTTCATCAAATGAAGAGAACCATGCATCAGAGGGCAGACAAAAACCTTCTTTCAATTCAATACAGGCCAGGAACACCTTTGGCATTAGTGCTCCTTATGCAGGGGAGCTAACCCAGCATGTCAGGGAGGAGTGGCTCGGTGGTTGGGACAGGTTACCTCAGGCTGCAAGGCCAGGGATTCAATTCCCACATGGGGACAAGCAACTTCAGGCTGGAGGGACTGGGGTCTCTAGTCCCATGGCCACTCTTTGTGGCCTTGGGCAAGCCACTTAACCCTCCATTGCCTCAGGTACACTTAGATTGTGAGCCCTTCAGGGGCAAGGTAATAAAAAGTACCTGTTAGTATACATGTAAACCACACTGATTCTAAAGAGCGCAGTATAAAAAATAAATAAATAAAAAAAGATACAATTTCAGTGCTGAGCTCCTGGTGGATGACTTGAGGGTGGAGGGAAGTTATGGGCAGCACAACACCATCAATCAGCTCTCCTTGGATAAGGTACCCTCCCCAGCTAACTTGACAGCGCTGAAATACTGGCTGTAGGAGTATCTAACTAGGGTGGCATACAATTGCTAGGGTATGGTTTTAAGTTTGGTTTTATCATCGTGTTCTCCAGTCCATGGTTGTCACACAAGCATCCAAATACGGAGTCAGTATAACTTCTGCAAGGGATTGTAGCTGAAAGGATGCAGAAAGAATTGGAATTTGATAAAATAGTGGACACGTTTGACCAGCCTCCCTTGCAGGATCTAGTAGAATCCCTGCTGGGCATCATCCAGAAAAATGAGCTAAAACTTTTAGGCTTATTGATAATTTATCACATCTGTGTGGAAATAGTGTGAACACCTTTATAGATTCAGCTCTTTGGTCCCGTATGCCTCCTTTGAGACCAGTGTTGAGTTTGCATTCTGCCTGTTCACAGTACATCCAAGTTTCTTTCATTTGTTGGGATTTCACTTTCAAGGAAAGTACTTTATCGGCAAGTGCATGGTGATTGGCTGCTCAGTGCATGAGCAGTCTCAAAGGTTTTACTATATTTTTCCATTAGGAAGTACAAGAGACAGCAGGGTTAGGATTCCCATGCACTATTTACATGATTTCCTTTTCATTGGCTCCCTTTGGTGGCAGAGAAGGTGACAGGCCCTTGCACATTGCTGACTTTTTTTGGATACTGAGTTGAATTCCATGCAGATAGAGGTACCGTTTGCTGAGACACAAAATCCAGAAGTTGGTACAGTTCATTCAGCAGGCAATGGCCTGACTGAAGATGACGTTAGGACAAATACAGAGATTGGGTCATTTTAATTTTGTCTGCCTTGATGTGCTATGCTGGGGAGAGTGTTTACCTGGAGGTTGTCTTTGTTGATGAGAGGCATGGAGAGGAAACTTTGTTTCATCTAGTTGAACAGATAGATGAGGGCAGACTTGGCAAACTTTTTTGAGGGATTTTAATGTGATGTAGGTGTAGCAGTCCCTCCCCCCAGTAATGAATCAGAATCTAGAGTTGTTTGGGGATGCATCTGGCAGATTAAGGTTAAGTTTGCATTTTGGTGGGACATGGTGTGCAGAGGTCTGGCCAGAGAGATGGCAGGAGAAAGGCTGCTGCAGGAATATCACCACCTTGGAATTGTTCCCAGTGCTGGTGGTCTTTATGGTGCAGGGTAATTGGCTTAGTCATAGATGGGTTATCATGTGCTCTGATAATATGGCAGTGGTCCAGTCGATCAACAGGCAGGCAGCCTCTTCACAGCTAGGGTTAGACTTTCTGCAAGTGCTATCACTCCAGTGTTTGTAGTTCAATAATAGGCCGGGCATGGACAGCTCATTAGCAGACTCTGGCTCATTTTCAGAGGGCCAGGTTTCGCACCTTAGCACAAGGAGTAGATGAGTTCCTGACATCAGTGCCAAGAAACTTATAGGACATTGCTCTCACTATTGAGCAGTACCTGGAAGGCTTTCAAAGCAGGCTAGTGATGTTTTATAAACTTTGCCCCAGCCGCAAGACTATTCTACCTACCTTCAATCTAAGATGATACAAACCAAGTACAACATAAATACATCCATATTACCTACCTACACCTCTCACGGACCTCCCCAACCAACCCCTTTATTGTCATTCTCCAAGGTATCCAACAAAGAAATTTCAGATATCATCACATCTATTAACCTCACCACTGCCCCCAATGATCCCTGTCCTGCTAGTTGGATTAAGGAGTTGTGCCATGATCTCAGTCCATTTATATGCAGAATCTTCAATCAATCATTCACAACGGGATCCTTCCCTCAAAGCTTAAAATACACATCAATCCGCCCCCTGTTAAAGAATAGTAAACTCGATCCATCTAAAGTTGAGTCATTCCGGCCAATCTCGAGCATCCCACTGCTTGCCAAAATTATGGAGAAGGTAGTCCAATGGCAAATCCAACACCATGTTGATACCATTGCACCACTGGACCCATCCCAACATGGCTTCAGGGAAGCTCACGGAGTGGACACCATCCCCACAACGCTCTTCAACAACCTAATCACAGGAATTGACAATATCAACCATGGATTCGTCCTCATTTTCTTAGACATAGCAGCTGCCTTTGATTCAGTGAACCACAAAACACTTCTAGATCGCCTCAAAGATAAAGGTCTGCAAGGCTCAGCGTTAGCCTGGTGTGAATCCTATTTATGTAACAGATGGCAACAAGTCAGAGCAGGTTCCAAGACCTCTGAACCATTCTCACTGAAGCAAGGTGTATCTCAGGGTTCCTCCCTCTCTGCATTAATGTTTAATATATACATGCAGCCCATTTGCGCTTTAATCCGCTCCTTCAATGTCCAATGCCTTGCATATGCAGATGACATCTTAATTTACTTACAATTTAAAATCGATCAACCAGATTTTTCTCCAATTATAAGATGCTTTAAAGTGGTAGCAGATTGGCTCCTCTCTCAAAATCTCCGCATTAACCATAGCAAAACAGATGTACTATTCATCTCACAAAACCAGAAGTTCACGCCACCTCCCTCACTTCTAGTCAATAACATTGAACTAAAGTCCAAATCTACAATTCGCTACCTGGGCATCACCCTCGACCAGCGGCTTGACATGTCAGCACATGTTACAAACACAACTAAAGCAATCTATCATAAGATCCGATCACTACGCCATCTCCGCCCACTGCTTGAATTCCCTGACTACCGCTCAATTTTCCAAGCCTTAGTCATCCCACACCTCGACTTTGCCAACATTATCCTACTGGGACTCCCACAGTCGACTCTTAACCCGTTACGTCTGGCCATGAACTCAGCTGCAAGGGCACTGTCAGGGCTTTCAAGATCAGACCACATAACGCCAGTTCTAAAGAGCCTACACTGGCTCCCGCTGCGGGCCAGAGTCCACTTCAAGGCTCTTGTCATGACGTTCAAGGCCTGTAAGAACCTTCCACACACACCCATCAGCGATCTCCTCAACAACACTCCAGACAATAGAACTAGGAGATCTACTTCGTTGAATAATCTCGAAGTCCAAAAACTGTTGATAAAATGTAAGAAAACAACAGCAAGTAGAGCCTTCTCCATTTTTGCACCTATGGCATGGAATGCCCTCCCAGCAGAAATCCGGGCCATCTCAAATCTGGCACTATTCCGAAAAGCCCTCAAACATTACCTATTCTTAAAATATTACCCTGACAGCATTCCCGACATTTACACTGCCCCCACCTCACCTCCCTACCTAGTCCATCCCTCAGATCATCTTCCTGTAGATAATGGCTAACCATTATCTCTCCTTACTGATCTCCTTGACCCTCCACCCAAGTCTCTAGGCAAATGTCATATCTTTATTTATCTGTAAGAGCATTATAATTTGTATATAATATGTACATAGTTTTTTCCTCGTCTTTTTTTTTTCTCCATGTTTACATTCCCTGTTCAATGTAAAAAAACTTGATGTAACTTGTTACATTCTTGTATGTTCTGTTTCAAATGTAAACCGCACTGATTATAATAGCGCGGTATATAAGAAAAATAAATAAATAGCTCCAAAAGGGGGTATCGAGCCTGGAAAACCAGTTATGCAGGAGGTGGTGCTGTGATTTATCACTCAGGAAGAAGAATTAAAATTGTCTCTTCACATCCTATCGGCATCTTTGGTCATTGTCACAGTCATTTCTTAAGCTGGATTCCTAGGTGTCATATTTATTCTGCAAGTTTATTCAAAGATTTGCGAGCAGCACAGGGGGTGAGAGTAGTGCAGACACCGTGGGAACCTAATCTGTATATTATATGGCATGCTTTATCCAAAGTCTTACCCACAGTATGCTCAACCCCGTATGAGATGCAAATATTTTGAAAGGCATTTTCTGTGGCTGAAGGGCTGTGCTGTGCTGCCTGTGCTCTAGGACCAGTGGCTGTGCCCTCCCGGACCAAACTCTTGCAGTCTATAAGACTTCAGTAGGGAGGAAACAGCCGCTGGGCCTGGAGAAGATGCAGCATGAGAAGCCACCCACGATGCTAAGGTACATTTGCCGCACTGGCTCTGCTGTGTGGGCCTGGGAATTGGCACCCCCTCTTGGCCAGCACCCTAGGTGGGTCACACCACCACCCCGCCCTTGATATGCCATTGGTCCGAGGCACACAGTTGCAAGAATGCTTTCATGCAATGAACGAAAATCTGGATGCACAATGCAACATAACCCAAACATCTGTGCCCAGCTGATCTGTATTGGAGTGCCTCAGAAGAATATATGGGGCTGCTATGGAGTGATGTGTTAGTGTTTCAGTGGGAAGTATGTTTGAAGACAGATCAGTTGGGCAAAGGTGTATGGGTTATGTTGCATTGTGCATCCACATTTTCATTCGTTGCATGAAAGCATTCTTGCAGCTGTGTGCTTCGGATAGTGGCATATCAAGGGCAGGGTGGTGGTGTGACCCACCTAGGGTGCTGGCCAAGAGGGGGTGCCAATTCCCAGGCCCACACAGCAGAGCCAGTGCGGCAAATCTACCTTAGCATCGTGGGTGGCTTGCCATGCTGCATCTCCTCCAGGCCCAGCGGCTGTTTCCTCCCGACTGAAGTCTCATAAACTGCAAGAGTTCAGCCCGGGAGGGAACAGCCACTGGTCCTAGAGCACAGGCAGCACGGCAAGCCAATAATGTTAAGGTTGGTTTGCTGCGCTGGATCTACCGTATGGGCCCAGCAGGGGGGTGTCATGCTGTGAGGGAGAGGGCACCTGCTCCAGGTGCCCATGAGGCTGGGAACACCACTGTCTTGGAGGGTGTTATTTTTGTTAAGTCAAAGCAATGGAGCACCCTTAACCCAATATCAATTTGTAATTATGTTGCAGCATAGTCTGGCAGTGACAGGCTTCCAGCCTCACTGTTTAGGAACCCACTGCTTTAGAATGAAGGCAGCAGTGTTTACAGCTGAGTGTGGTCTCGCCATGCAGGCCATTCAGCAAGTGAGGAACTCCTGCTCTAACTATTACATGCCTTACATTCATTAATCAGTCTGTTGTGCAGGTGCAGAGAGGCAGGACTGTCTGGTTTGGATATATGGAACAAAGTGGGGGCCAAACCTAGTCCTGGCAGCTGTTGGAGTATGATTGTAGTGGCTCTGCTTGCACGGCATATGATGGTTCCAGCGTCTGCCACTTCTGCATATTCACTGTTTGTCCACACCACAATGTACATTCATTCACTTAGGGGGAAATGATGTATGTGAGATAAAGGTGTAGAGTTGATCCAACAAATGAAGTGGGATTTCTTTCTAATTCATTGCTATTTTCAATTAAGTCACTTTCATCTGGCCACAAATTATTCTGGGAAGAGTGTGGTGCAATGCCATTCAGCACAAGGCAGTTGAAAGACTGCGTAAGTGTATGAAACCAGAATCATTGAAATTTGTAGTGCTATAAGGGATTTTGTTAGTTGCCCTTGACTTGATTGTTGCTGAGTGTCCTGGGTCGTATCACCCAAATAGCATTAATCGTTTTGGATATTGGCTTGGACATCTTTATAAGTACTATACAAGCTTTGTTGGAAGGGTGTGGGCATGAACCTGGAGATAGAATGGCCCTCCCTGTATTAAAAGATAGGACTGGGTCATCAAAGTGTATATTGGGCTGCAGATATAAGGACTTTGGGGTTGGCACTTGACCACTTTATATATCGTTAATGAGTTTAATGGATGGCCCTGTACTAATGTGATAAGGAGGAGGCATAGTTATGCAGTGACAATGTTTAATTGAAAAGTACAAGATGCCACTAACAGAAGGTGTTATGGAGCTGGGATGCTGAAATAAATGGATGTCGATGGATGCTAAAATGAACTGATGTTGTTGAGGCACTTTGAAAGAGCTGAAGTGAGTGCAATATGAATATTCATAAAAATGTCAGAAGTCAGAGACGTGATTGCTTAATACCGTGAGGCAGGCTAGCAGGAATAATTAAGTTTGAGAGTCCAAAACATAGTGCTATGTCAGGGCAAAATCAGGGATCTGCTCAGCTCTAGTTCTAAAATAATCAACTTAAGTATCATATGCATGTGTTAAGTGGTGTGATTTTTAAAAGAATATATTGAAGTAAAAGGTTTTAAGTGAATGAAAGGACACCATATAGGTGGTATTTGGAGCAAAGTCCAACAAAAAAGTGTTTAGAAAGAGTTGAGATCTATATGTGCTTTGAGTAGGGGTTGTATGGACTCATGTGGGAGGAGTGGCCTAGTGGTTGGGGCAAGATACTTCAGGCCGGAAGGTTGGGGCTTCAAATCCCACTAGAGGACAGCAACCTTGGGCCAGAAGGATTGGGGTTTCTAGTCCCACAGGTGCTCCTTGTGGTCTTGGGCAAGCCACTTAACCCTCCAAGTTTATATCTCCTGTTAAATGTAATTGACCAGACATATGTAAATTGTCGGATGTTTTTGTTCAATGTAAACCGCGCTGATGTCTAATAGTGCGGTATATAAGAATTGTTAATAAATAAATAAAATAAAAATCTCCAAGTTATAATGCCCTGTTCAATGTAATTTCAGTTTGTTCAATGTAAACCGCCTTGATATCATGAAAGGCGGTATATAAGAAATGATAAATAAATGTGGAAGGGAGTGGAAAGGCATTCATGGCTACAGCACATGAGTGGGAAGATGGAGATATCCTATTAGGAGTCCCCATCATTGGTGGCCTTCAGGGGAGATGATCTCCCTTGCTGCCTGTTAGAGCCCAGAGCTGCTTGGGGGAGAGAGCAGAGAACCTGAAACTCTAGCTCCATGGGTGAAGAGTGAGATGACAAAGACTCTCTCAGTTTGAGAAGAGGGCCTTAGCTAGGCATCACTGCAGCCTGAGGAATGCAAGGGGAACATGTACTTGTGAGAGAGGACTAGTCCCCGTTTGAGGCCTATATAAAGTTCCTATGTAAATGGAAGTTATAAGATTGTAAAGTGTAATAAAGTTGTGGCCAGGTTTTTGCCACTGCTTTGGAGACTGTTTTCTTATTAGGGGTTAGCCTGAGTTAGACAGGATGAGTGAATGGCAGATGTGTGCAAATGCTGAAGTTATTGGCTGTCTGAAAACTATCCTCCCTCGGTACAGCAAAAGGTCCATGCATTATTTCACAACACAATTTTAACCATAGTGAAAGGAAGTGTCTCTGGGCATATGTAGGTCAGGGATGGATGAATCCATTTTCAAAATCTTCGCATGCACACTTCAACCAAAATTCCACGCAGGAAAAAACCCACCACCTAGTGGTTAAAGCAGTGGCCTGCTAACCAGAAGACCAGGGTTCAGTTCCCACTGGCACTCCTTGTGGCCTTGGGCAAGTCACTTTACCCTCTATTGCCTCAGAAGAAAGGCCTGGCAATCTATCTCTGGTCACATCTTGCTAAGAAAACCCAGAGGCTGCTGGGCCAGCATTGACTTGATGGCACACATTGCATTTGACTTTGTACATGCTACAAGTTTGAAGCAAAAGCATACGTGTACTTTAAAAACCGTACGGAACCCAGGGGCAAAGAGTGGTCATGGTCTTTGTTCAAATGATGATAGTTTGAACACTGCTCCTCATATGACTTACAATAGACACTATTGACTCTCGGCATATTTTTACTATGTTGAAGTCTAACTGGTACTTCGCATTGTCCCCAGGCAACCAGAATTGCTGTGACTACTCCAAGTATGGAGTTTTAGAACTCAATAAAAATGTTAAATACCATTGTCTTGATTCCTTGTGTATTCAGTTATTAATTCTGTAAACCTTTTCCATTTTTAATCAGATGCTGCTATTTAGCTTTTGCTAATCACACATTGATATTATCGGCATAATGGGATCTTTTTGTTCCTGAGAACAATGACGTACAATCCACAGCTGTAAAGCATAAACAACATGCAGTTTGTTGGCATGTATCTGCAAGCTTAGCATAAGTTATACGTTTTCAGCCTCGGGAATTTGAGTCAAGTAGGTTTGGAGTTCTGACAGACTGGATAATAAAACGAACTTGACCACGATACGTCTCAAGTCAGGAAACAAAAGAATACAGCAATTTCCTGAGTTATTAAATGCTGTCCATGGAGAAATGTCATTACATACTTGAGTTATACTGCTATATAATTATGGAGGCATCACATATAACAATGTTCTACCAGGAAAAAAAAAAGATTAATAGAGAGAATTATTTCCTGCCATATTTCCTAATTGCAAGTTCAGAGTCAGGCTGATGAAATTTAAACAATAATTCACAGAAGCAGCCCTGACTGCCTTATTCCGTGGTATATCATTTCAGTTTAGTGGCAGTCTAAAAAAAACAGACGCGTTAGCATTATCATGATTATTTCATTCATGCACTTCTTTAACATGCAAATAGAGCTGCAGGATTCGGTGTAAAACAATATCGCAATTCAGAAATCGGCTGCACTTGTGACAGTGTCCCAGATTCTACAGCTTCTGAAGTCAATGCAGCTAGCTAGAAAGAAGTAGGGAAACGGATGTGCGTAGGATAAGTCATACGCACTATTCACATACAGACACAAGAGTACCATGCAAACGGTCACAACAGGACAGAAAAAGTTTCTACATTTTGCGTAACAGTTTTTAAACTTAATTTTAACCACTGAAAATTCATTGCCATTAGCTTCAGCACAATATTCAGAGTGGAGGAGTGGCCTAGTGGTTGGGGCAAGGTACTTCAGGCCGGAAGGTCGGGGGTTCAAATCCCACTAGAGGACAGCAACCTTGGGCCGGAAGGACTGGGGTTTCTAGTCCCACAGGTGCTCCTTGTGGTCTTGGGCAAGCCACTTAACCCTCCATAGCCCATGTTCCCTGTAAAATAGTTATCTCCAAGTTGTAATGCCCTGTTCAATGTAATTTCAGTTTGTTCAATGTAAACCATCTTGATATCATGAAAGGCAGTATATAAGAAATGTTAAATAAATAAAATATTTTTTACCTAGTTTCATCCTCCATGATTTGTACGCTATGCTGCAATGAGGTGGAAAATAAGTGCGAGTCATAACTAAATAAATAAGCCTGCTTCAGAGAGAATGTGCTCACCTCAGGGGATTAGGCTGTTTTGAGCTGCTTGGAGGTTGGTGGTAATTTTATTATCAGCTCATTACTGTCTTGTGTGTTTGGTTTTATTAAGCCAAAGATTGCCCTGGAACTTTAGACAGCTCATTACAAAATGATCCTTTCGCTGCTATCTAATTCCCGTGCATTTACAGGAACATGTGGCCTCAATAGCAACAATGATAGCAGATATTTCAGAAATTCAGGTGATAGAGGGATGGAAACTTAGGTTCAGATTAGGCCAAGGGAAGACCTAGATCCTGGGCACATTCGATCAAGGATATTACGATCCATTTCAGAAGAAATGTCTCAGAACTGTCTCACTAAATGTGCTATTCCCTGTATGTACTTTAATGCTCATTGAATAAAAAATAAGGCTCAATTCACATTTGATCTAATGTGAGATGTGAGGCCTAATTTGATATTCGTAGAATTTTAGCTATCAGAAAGAGGGCCACTATCGATAGCCTTGTGTCCTCTAGACTATGCTATAGGATCTGTATCATAAGTGGAAAAAGGGTGGTGGGCAGTCTAACATTATGTTTTCGGAAAAATGAGAAGGCCATCAGGCATAAGTTCTCCTCCCCCTTGGGGAGCGAATGTTACGTGATTGCAGGGTATGGTTTTGTTAAGATATTGCCCCAGAAAATAATGATATATGATTGTTAGATGAATCTGATTAATGTATTTGACTGGATGACCAAAGAGTTACATTGAAAGAGAGCACTAGATGTAGGATATTAGATTTCATCAAGGCTTTAATTTAATTTAATTTAATTGTTTTATTTAGTTGGGCTTATATACCGCTTTTCATTGGGTCAAAGAGGTTTAGAAACATAGAAACATGACGACGACAGAAAAAGACCACATGGCCTATCTAGTCTGTCCTTCCATGTCAACAACTACAACAGTCCACTTTTTACCTTTAGAGATCCTCTGTGTTTGTCCCATGCTTTTTTGAATTCAGTTACTGTCCTCATCTCTACCAACTCTACTGGGATACTATTCCACGGATCCACCACTCTTTCCGTAAAGAAATATTTCCGCATATCACTCCTGAATCTATCCCCATTCACCCTCATCCCATGTCCCCTCGTAGCAGAACTTGCTTTCAATTGAAAGAAGCTCTCCCCCTGAACATTTATACCATGGAGGTATTTAAAAATCTCAATCATATCACCTCTATCCCGCCTTTCCTCTAAGGTGTACATATTAAGATCCTTAAGTCTGTCCTCATATGCTTTATAATGAAGACCACTAACTATTTCAGTAGTCACCCTCTGTACCGACTCCATCCTGTTAACATCCTTTTGAAGGTGCGGTCTCCAGAATTGCACATTATACTCCAAATGAGGTCGCACCAAAGACTTATACAGAGGAACTATCACCTCCTTTTTTCTGCTAGCCATTCCTCTCCGTATGCACCCAAGCATCTTTCTAGCTTTTGCCGTCGCTTTTTCTACCTGTTTAGCTACTTTAAGATCATCAGACACAACCACGCCTAGGTCCTGTTCTTCTTTAGTGGACAAAAGTACTTCACCCCCTATACTATATTGCTCCAGTGGGAATTGAACCCTTGGATTGCTGCACCTTACATTTTTTAACATTAAATCCCAGCTGCCAAATTCTAGACCATTCTTCAAGCTTAGCTAGATCCCTCCTCATGTTATCTATCCCTTCCTGGGTGTCTATTCTATTGCAGATTTTGGTATCATCCGCAAAAAGGCAAACCTTACCCGACAGCCCTTCCGCTATATCACTAACAAAGATGTTAAAAAGAATCGGACCAAGGACAGATCCCTGGCGCACACCACTGGTAACATCCTTCTCCTCAGAGTGAGCTCCAGTTACGTGTACTCTTTGTTGCCTCCCACCCAACCAATTTCTAACCCAAGCAGTAACTTTATGGTCCATCCCTAGGGTGCTCGGTTTGTTTGTAAGTTGCCTGTGTGGAACAGTGTCAAAGGCTTTACTGAAATCTAAATACACCACATCTAGGGCTCTCCCTTGGTCCAACTCCCTGGTCACTCAGTCAAAGAAATAAATCAGATTTGTCTGACAAGACCTGCCTCTGGTGAATCCATGCTGCCTTGGATCCTGTAATCCGCTGGACTCCAGAAACCTCACTATTTTCTCTTTCAGCAGCATTTCCAATAATTTACTCACCATCGAAGTTAAACTAACCGGCCTGTAGTTTTCAACCACATCCTTACTTCTGCTTTTGTGTAAAGGCACCACATGAGCCTCTCTCCAGTCCTTTGGCACCACTCCCGACTCCAACGAGGCAGCAGTTTACAGTGAAACAGAGCATAATTTACACAGAGCATATCATTTTAGATAACAATTAACAGAGTTAACATAGTTACATGGAACCAATAACGTCTTAGTTATACCATCTCCATAACAGCAATTAATTGCAATCATTAACTATATACAATAAGAGGGCCATTTTTTTTTTAGTGCCATCAAGTCAGTGTTGACTCATAGTGACCCAGCTTGGCAATGTATCACCAGAAATAGATTGCCAGCCTTTTCTCCCGAGCAGGGGCGGCCCAAGGGGGGTGCGGGGCCATGTGCGGAGACTCCGTGCGGGGCCTCATTTGCATAAGTGGCCTTATTTGCATAAATATTTGCATAATGTTACCATACACTAACTTTTAGTAAACATGTCTCTTAATGAGTGTATGGATAAAGAAAGACTAAAAGATTTCTACGTTACTATAATCCAGTGCCAACCGCCAGGCACATTAGGAACTACTACAAACGCTGCCCATTTAGAACCCATAGCAAACCCACCGTATCCTGACAGCATTACCAGGACTCACAAAGCACCAAACCCTACCTATCAAAAGGCAACACTGCAAATATTAAACCAATACATTTCAGAGAATACTGGGGAAAGAGAACAAGTGGCAATGTCAAATAGGAATTACATAAACAGAATACCTCAGCTCAGTTACACATGCAGAACATAGACCATCACCAAACAAGGAATCACAATTTAGAACAGGAAGGCAATAATTAAACTGGGAACCGCAAAAGCCAAACTTGGAATGTACAACAACACTGTAGAAATAAAACTATAAATTAATTTCCTCTTGTACCAAACAAAGCACAGACGTTAATGATGCACATTTCCCAGAGGTTTCATATTCCAGTTAATAAATTCAAAATAAAGAGATATCTTTCTACCTTTTGTGCATTTTTTTTCAGTTGCAATTGCTCCAGCCACTTTCTTCTGGTTTCTTCATGTTTTCTGCTAACTGTCCATCGTCTGCTGTCCATTTGTTCTTTCTTCTCTCTTCTAGTTTTTTTTTTCCATTCTCTCTCTCTACATCTGCTTTAACATACTAATCTTTCTCCTTTTGCTCTTTCCTTATTCCTATTTCATCCACACAAATTTTACCACTCCATCCTCAATCCCCACTTACTCTCCCAATACCCGGCCAATTGTAGATTTTTCATTCCTCCCACACAAAATATTTTCCCCTCTCCATTTTACTCTCCCAGCCCCATCCCATTCTAATCCTCCCCCAACATCAGTTCCCTTCTAGTTCCAGTCTCACCCAGCATCCATTCCTTTCTAGTCCCTGCATCAGCCCATTTCCAGTCCTAGCCCCCCATCAACCCATTTCCAATCCTAGCTCCCCCATCCATTTTCTGTCTGAGTCCCGTCATCAGCTCCTTTCCAATCCTAGCCCCCCATCAGCACATTTCTAGACATTTCCTAGCCCCACCCTCAGCCCATGTCAAATCATAGCTCCCCTCCACAGCCCAATTCCAGTCCAAGCCCCCCCATGAGCCTACTTCCAGTTCTAGCCCCTCCATGAGTCCATTTCAATTCAAGCCCCCACCACAGCCCATTTCCAATCTTAGCTCCCCCCAACAGCCCATTTCCAGTCCTATCCTAGCTGCTCCATCAGCCCATTTTCAGTCCTAGCTCCCTTCCCTCACAGCCCATTTCCATTCCAAGCTCCCTCCCCATCAGCTATTTGCAGTTCAAGCCTCCCCTTCCACTCAGCCCATTTCCAGTCATAGCAACCCTCCAACCCATTACCAGTCCTAGCCCCCATCAACCCACTTCCAGTCCTAAACCCCCATCACCCCATTTTCAGTTTAAGCCCCCTATAACCCATTACCAGTCCTAACCCCCCATCACCCCATTTCCAGACATCCCCCATCAGCCCAAAGCCCATTACCAGTCTTAACCCCCCCCATAGCCCATTATCAGTCCTAACCCCCCCATAGCCCATTACCAGTCTTAACCCCCCCAACAGCCCACAGCCCATTACCAGTCCTAACCCCTCCCCATCAGCCCATTTCCTGTCCTATCCCCCCCCATAGCCCATTATCAGTCCTAACCCCCCATCACCCCATTTCCAGACAGCCCCCATCAGCCCAAAGCCCATTACCAGTCTTAACCCCCCCATAGCCCATTACCAGTCCTAACCCCTCATCACCCCATTTCCAGACAGCCCCCATCAGCCCACAGCCCATTACCAGTCTTATCCCCCCCCCATAGCCCATTACCAGTCCTAACCCCCCCCAGCCCACAACCCATTACCAGTCCTACCCCCTCCCCATCAGCCCATTTCCTGTCCTAAACCCCCATCGCCCCATTTCCAGTCAGCCCCCATCAGCCCACAGCCCATTAGCAGTCCTAACCCCTCCCCATCAGCCCATTAGCAGTCCTAACCCCCCCCCCTAGCTCATTAGCAGTCCTAACCCCTCCCCATCAGCAGTCCTAACCCCCCCAGCCCATTAGCAGTCCTAACCCCCCCCTAGCCCATTAGCAGTCCTAACCCCTCATCACCCCATTTCCAGACAGCCCCCATCAGCCCACAGCCCATTACCAGTCTTAACCCTCCCCATAGCCCATTACCAGTCCTAACCCCCCCAGCCCACAACCCATTACCAGTCCTAACCCCTCCCCATCAGCCCATTTCCTGTCCTAACCCCCCATCGCCCCATTTCCAGACAGCCCCCATCAGCCCACAGCCCATTAGCAGTCCTAACCCCGCCCCATCAGCAGTCCTAACCCCCCCAGCCCATTAGCAGTCCTAACCCCTCCCCATCAGCAGTCCTAACCCCCCCTTGCCCTTTAGCAGTCCTAACCCCCCCAGCCCATTTGCTGTCCTAACCCCCCCCCTAGCCCATTAGCAGTCCTAAATCCCCCCTAGCCCATTAGAAGTCCTAACCCCCCCCCCCCCCCATGGCAAATTAAAAAAAAAAATAAAAAGCTGGCTCTGGCTGCTGCCGCGGCAGCGGCAGTATGCAATGTCCCGCGGGGCCCCCTCCGCCCGCTAAGCCCCTCTGCAAGGGCTTTCAGATTCGCGAGGGAGAGCGTCTCCCTCGCGTCTCTGTTAAGCCCGCAGGGGCTAATGGGAAATTTCCCATCAGCCCCTTTAGACGCGAGGGACTGATGGGAAATTTCCCATTAGCCCCTGCGGGCTTAACAGAGATGCGAGGGAGACGCTCTCCCTCGCGAATCTGAAAGCCCTTGCAGAGGGGCTTAGTGGGCGGAGGGGGCCCCGCGGGACACTGCATTCTGCCGCGTCTGCGGCAGCAGCCAGAGCCAGCTTTTTATTTTTTTTATGTCATTTAAAAAAAAAAGCTGAATGTTCTTTGCGCGGGGCCCCCTGAAACGCGGGGCCCTGTGCAAAAAACATTCTTGCTCTATGGACGGGCTGGCCCTGCTCCTGAGGCAATGGAGGGTAAAGTGACTTGCCCAAGGTCACAAGGAGTGCCAGTGGGAATTGAACCCTTGATCTTCTGGGTACTAGGCAGTTTCTTTAACCACTAGGCTACTCCCACTCCAAGAGGGCCATATCCAATGGTATATTTGATTATTTACACTTGCAGAATCTGTCTTGGTGGTGTCATGTATGGGGGAGGTGTTAGGTGGAAGGTCCAAAGTGTTCAAGGAATAGGAGTATTTTAAGTGTCTGCGGAAGGAGAGGAGGTTGTTGATATTACTTATTGTGTCTGGCAGAGAGTTCCAAAGGGACGATGCATAGCGTTCCACATAGGTAAGCCATGCATAAATTGAATGCTCTTGGTATGGGCTCCAAAATGAATGACTGGGTTAGAAACATAGAGATAACAATGGGGTCCATTTTAAAGGGCACTTAGATGTTCAGCCAAATGCCTAGGTGCCTGTAGTTCTCAATGTTTGGCAGCACTATATGAAGGAGGGAATTTAAATATCCCACCCCACGTACGATACTGTATGTTTCAGTGGGGAGGCAGGGTTTGGGGCATTCTGGGAACAGAGTCACTGGAATGCATAGTTTAGACATATAGTGCCAATTTTTGGCCCCATGCATTTAGACGATACACTTGGTTTAGGCACCACAAAACCAGAACTAACCTGGAGTGCCTAGCCAAATACATAGTACAAATGTATAGGTGCCTATTTTTGGTGCCTGGATGTTTAGACTTTTGATCACATCCAGGCACCTATATTCAGTGGTGCCAAGCAAATGCTTAGTGCCCCTGAGTATCGGCCTATATGAAATCATCTTGTTTAAACATTTCCATTTATGCCTGGGACATTGTGTTAAAAAATGGGCTCTGAACCATAGTGATAAATGGAGCTCAGTCTGAGGATAAAGGTGTTATAAGTGGGGTGCTTGGTCCTTGATCTGGTTCTTTATAACATTTTTTGTAAGAGCTATTGCTGAAGAGCTGTTGAGTACGGCTTACCTCTTTGCAGATGATACCAAAATCTGCAATAGGTGGAAGGTATGGATAACGAAGATAGATCTAGTGAAGCTTGAAGAACGGTCTTAAATTTGCACCTAAGATATAATACTAAAAAAACCCTCACGATCATACATTTGGGCTGCAAAAACCCAAAAGAGAGGTACAGTATAGAGAGTAAGTTACGCTGCACAAAGAGGGGCCCTGGGGTGATCATATCTGATAATCCTAAGGTTGCCAAGCAGGGAGAAAAGTGATGGAAAATGCCACAAGGATATTAGGATGCATGAGGAGATGAATGACCAGCAGGAAAATAAGGTAATAGTGTCTTTGTGTAAACTTCTAGTGAAACCACATTTATAACACTGTATATAATACTGGAGAGCACATCTTCAAAAAGATATAAACAGAATGGAGCCAGTCGAGAGGGTGGCTGCTAAAATGGTCAGTGGTCTTCATCATAAGCATATGGGGACAGAATTAAATATCTCAATATCTGGGGGGCGGAGCCTGATGTCCAGCGGGTAGGACGCTTTGCGTTGAAGCTCCCGAGAGGCCTACTCAGAATCCTGACTTAATACCTATATAAATTTACTATTTCGCTCCGAGCTGACCGGGGCACCTCGGGGGGATGGCGGCCCATAAACCAGCGCGCTTGGACTTCGGGTCTCCTTCTTCTTCTCACGGAAAACGCTCCAAAACAGAGGTGTCCTCCCCACAGAAGATGGTTCCATTTCGTGAAAACCCCGCAATGCACCTGGAGATTTTGGAGGAAATACGCGGCGTGAAGGAATTGGTGCAGTCCAATGGAGAAGCGCTTCGAGCCATGCGAGAAGACTTTGGAGTGCTCCAGGACCGACTTGAAGGTTTTTCATTACGGCAGGACAATATGGCGGGGGTCCTCGACTCGCACGAGGTGCGCTTGGGCAAACTGGACAAGGCTGAGCGCCAGATACAGAATCTTCAAAAGGAGTTAGAAGATAGCAATAATCGAGCCCGTCGCAACAATGTGAGGCTCCTCGGAATGCCGGAGGGGGTGGAAGCAGGAGATATAAGAGAATTCTTGCTCAAAATTCTTCCCTCCTTGCTGAAGATCACTTTTCACAGAGAACTGGAAATCGATCGAGCACACGTGTTCCTGCCCGCATGGCGCTCAACCGCACGACCCCCGGCCTATTATCTTTAGCTTGCTACGATATCAACAAGTGGAACAAATTTTACATGCTGCCCGAGCGAATCATCATTTGGAATTTGAAGGTCGTAAGGTCTCCTTCTTTCCTGATTTGGCAAAGCCTACCGTTGACCGTCGGAAGAAACTCCTTGCTCTTCGCCCTCGACTTCAACAGCTACAGGCTCGCTTTGGCCTGTTGTACCCAGCGAAGCTCCGAGTGACTCTCCACAACCAGACCAGGACGTTCGAGGATCCTGATCTACTATCAACATTTTTGGACTCCAAAGAAGCAGAGCAGACGCGCTAATCCCAAATCTTGGACTCTTATCTGCCGGCTCTGTCCGCCATTTTGAAGGGCCCGATGCGGCGGTCATAGCCCAGCACAGAAATAGCCTGGACTTTCTTTCTTCTCTGTATGACTTTTGTCTTTGGTCTCCTATCCCTTCATGATGTGTGCCTCGGTCGGATTCGAGCACGCACAGTCCTACAGGTTATATGTTTTTTCAATTTCGGCTTCTCTGGGGTTTCTCCCCGCAGACACATGGTCGCCAGTAATTTTGGGGTTTTGCTTCTCCTCTACCGTACTGCGGTTTTCTTTGTTAATGTGGGGCGCTTCATTGTATTATATTAGCTTATTTTTCCTATGTCATGTGTACAGCCAGATACAGTCAGTTTGAGGGACACAGTGAAATTATGTGTGCTATCATGCTCAGAATTTTAACTTTTCTGAATGGCCTTATGTAAATCTTATTATTCATCGTCAAAGGCATTACTGGTCCACTCAAAGGAAAGAAAAATCCTTAGCTATCTTAGCCACGAGCATGTTGATTTGGTGTTTCTTCAGGAAACGCATACACTCTGCTGACACACTGAAACTCAATGCTAGGCCTCACATGGTAGCTGCCTATTCTCCCACCGTTTCCAAATGGTACGGGATAGCCATTCTGGTTAAGAAGTCTTTGCACGCTACTGTACCTGATATTAGCGTTGACATGGAGGGTAGATGGGCCCGTGTACACCTTGAGGTTGGAGATAGTGAATTCACGTGTATTTGCACTATGCCCCGAATGTGGACAACCCTGCTTACTATGCAAGTTTTGCGCAGTTGGCCTCGGCCTCCGCCAATGCTCCATTAATACTTGGTGGCGATTTTACTCAAGTGTTCCCTCAATCTTTTCTTCTCAAACAAGGTGCTCGTTGGTTGGAAGATCCAGTACCGAGCAGACCTGTGTGGCTAGATATAGTAGCGGGCCTTTGCTCACCGATTCCTCTTACCTTACTCCCTGGTATGACTCTCCCATTAGACTCCCACTATCCACCAATGCTTTTCGACACTTTAGGTGCCTTTAATACTTTTATGCAACCTTTCGACTCCCGACTCTGGTCAGTGCAACTTCAGCATTGTATTCGGAGCACTAGAGTACTCCCGCCATCGGCACTCTCTGCATAAGGTTGATTGGAGACTCCCGATCTCTCGGTTGTTCACCGGGTGTAGCATCCAATTTTACTAAACCTTATGTAATGCTATCACTAGAGATACCTCTATAGCGCAGAAAGTATGGGAGAGAGAATTGCATGTGACTTTAACCTCGGAGCAATGGAGCCTTATCTGGAGCAGAGGGACACGGGTTCCCGACCCGCCTCACTCACTCAGACCTCTTCTTTCTAGCCCACCGGTGTTTTTACACTCCTCACAGATTAGACAAATGGAACACTACTCAGGGTAATGGTTGCTGGACACGTCCTGCGGCCATTGGTTTATTACTTCATGTTATGCATGAATATCCCGCACTACAGTATTACTGGCGTCGGGTCTGGGGTCGTATTTAGTCTATATCGCACTCTCAGGAGTCCCTTTCTTGGAGGATAGTGGGACTTCGCCCAGTTGCGGGGATCCCCTCTCTCCCAAAAATGGCTTATCTCCTTTTGAACTTTATGCTTGGCATTGCTATTTCCCTAATTAAGTAATACTGGGAAATTAGTTCCCATCTGAGCCTCAATGAATGGTGGAATCATGCCTGTCTCTACAGTAAATATGAACAAATACCTCGTCTGTTCGCTTCCTCCGTTCAGACTCCTTCTCATTGGTCTCAATGGAAGATGCTCAATGAATATGTACATTTTGCTAAATGCTCTCATCTGACTGTCTAACTTTGTATATATCTCTGTCTCATGATCATGCTGTATTATGGATACTTTTTTGATCGTTTGATGTATAATCACTGTTAATTGGAAGCGCTCACATGCTGATACAAACGGGTAGAGAAGAAGCACCGGGGTGGGGGGTAATGGGTTTACTTTTCCTTATTGTATACTTGTTTTGTCTCTTTTGGTGTGTTGTTTCTTTTGTTTGTTGCAAAATGAAAATAAAAGTTTAAAAAAAATATCTCAATATCTATACTTTGGAAGAAAGGTGGATGAGGGAAAATATAAGAGACATTTAAATAGCTGCATGGCAAATACACAGGAGGCAGGCTTTGTTGTATTGAAACGCAGCTCTAGAATGAAGGAGCTTAAGATGAATGTGAAAGAAGATAGATTCAGATGTAATTTAGAGAAATATTTCATTCCACCTTGCTACTGCATATGCCTGGAACAGACTACCTGAGTTGTGTGTTGGGCTCCTTCTTTGGCCCTATACAAGTCCAGGCTGAAGACCCACCTCTTTGAGGCTGCTTTTGGAACCTGATGCTCCTCAATCTCTTGTCTACTACTTATGTACCTTGCCATACTCTAATCCCCAGTTCTGCAATGTTTTTTTTCATCTTGATTAGATTGTATGCTTTTTGACATATTCATAAATGACCTGGAAAGGGGAATAACGAGTGAGGTTATCAAATTTGCAGATGACACAAAACTATTTAAAGCTGTTAAAACCCAAGAGGATTGTGGAAAATTGTAAGAGGATCTTGATAAATTCGAAGACTGGGCATCAAAATGGCAGATGAAATTTAATGTGGACAAGTGCAAAGTTATGCACCTAGGGAAGAACAACCCAAACTATGGTTACACGATGCAAGGTTCCACATTAGGAACCACCACCCAGGAAAAAGATTTAGGCGTCATTGTGGATAACATGTTAAAACCTCGGCCAAGAGAGCAAATAGAATGCTAGGTATCATAAGGAAAGGAATGGAAAATAAAACAAAAGATATTATAATGCCTCTATATCGTTCCATGGTGAGACTGCACCTTGAATATTGTGTGCAATTCTGGTCGCTGTATCTTAAAAAGGATATAGCGTTATTAGAAAAGGTTCAGAGAAGAGCCACCAAAATGGTAAAGGGGATGGAAGGATACTCCTATGAAGAAAGGCTAAAAAGGTTAGGGCTCTTTAACGTGGAAAAGAGACGTATGAGGGGAGATATGATAGATGTCTATAAATTAATGAACGGAGTGGAATGGGTAAACGTAGATTGATTGTTTACGCTATCAGAATATAGAAAGACTAGGGGACATGCAATGAAGCTACAGGGTAAACTATTTAAGACTAATAAAAGAAAATATTTTTTCACTCAACATGTAATCAAACTCTGGAATTTGTTACCAGAGGATGTAGTAAAGGATGTTAGTGTAGCTGGGTTTAAAAAAGGTTTGGACAAGTTCCTGGAGGAAAGGTCCATAAACCATTATTAAGATGGGAACCAGGATATCAATGCTTGACCCAGTACAAGCATTGTGGAACCTGTGTCTTTTGGGGAAACTGCTAGGTATTGTGATAAGGAAGCTTATCATAGCTCAGGTAGGAGCTATAGAAAAGATGATGTGACTCTGAACAAGCAACCTGTCAGTTCTGGTAGAAGTGAGAAAACAGAATTTTCACATTTGGTTGATCATCTCACTCTTCTTTCTAAACTTCTTGACTTTGGAATTCTACTTCACCACACTAACCCCACTATGCCCGACTTCGCCCCAGTAAACTCTGTCTACTCCAAGTATCCTGCTATCTTCTAACTTCCTCCACCTCAATAATGCTAAATCCACTGCCATCTGGTTCACTTTCAGGTCTACTCTTCCAACCCTGGCCCCCTCCCTTGCCAATCTTACCATTCCCTTCACCACTTCAATTTGCTATCTTGAAGTAATCCTGGACTCCTCCCTCTCCTTTCATGAGCACATCTCCACCACTGTCTGCCATTCCTTTGCCTCCCTTTGGCAGATTTGTGCATTATGTCCCTTTCTTTCCTTACCCTCACTTATCAACCTCACACTGTCCATAGTTAACTCTCATTTGGATTACTGCAATTTTGCCTTGGCTGGCCTTCCCCTTTTTCAGCTTCAAAGCCTCCAACTTCTTCAGAACATGGCAGATTGAATTCTCACATACTCCACCTGTTCAGACCACATTAACCCTCTGCTCATATGACTACACTGGTTGCTGCTCAAATACCACACTGATTACAAAATAATTATCCTCGTTCATCGAGCACCCCTCACTTCCACTCCCCAATAACTCGTCGACTTTCTACAATATCACACCCCATCTCGCCTCCTCATGTCTATCAATTCCAACAGTTTGGTTCTTCCTTCTCCCTCTCTTTCCCACCTTGAATTTACCTGCCACTCTGCTTTCTTTTTCCTGGGCCCTGCCTTTTGGAACTCTTTACCTGTCCCCCTCCATTCATAACTATCTTTTGTAAAGTTCAAATCCCTGATCAAGACTTGCCTCTTTTATAAAGTTTTTGATCTCTCACCTACTGACTCCCAGTTTCCCTCCCAATCCCTGCCCCTTGTCTTACTTTATATTGTCCTCTTCCTACCCTTCCTCTTCTGCTATCTGCTAGTTTTTTGTGCTCTCCTGTCAATGATGACATTCCTTTCCTTTTTTCTCATGTAGCTATTTTATTTCATGTATACCACTCTGATGTTCCGCCTGAGCGGTTTCTCAAAAACTCAATAAAGATAAAGATACAGATAACCTGTACACCATTTCCCCACACCTGTCCATTGTACTTGCCCACAGTACATGCCAGGGCAGGGCTCCAGTGCTAGGGGTTATCCATGCCTAACCACAGCAAAAAGAAGCTTAAGTCAACCCCAACTTCTACACAGGTATCATAATTTCTACGGAATGTCATTGGCTATGCACCTATCTATCCTACAGCGAGTTACAGCTCATGCAACCACATTGGACAGTCACTGTGCCCACAGCATATACAGAGAGAGGTACCGCCACAGCACATTGGGACCATGGCAGTGAACCATACACCATACATACACGTTCAAAAAAGGGAGGTGGAGAGAGATATTCAATGTACTATAGGTGGGAAGGTCTGCACATAGTAGAACCACACCATAAACCCAGACAGGTCCACAAGGCAATGAATGCCAGATGTGCACAGCAGACATGGGATTTGCCAGGTAATTATGTCAGGTATCAGGTCCCCTGACCATATGTATTAGTTAAAACAGGCTGGGGGGGGGGGGTCCTTTAGAGTTAAGACATAAAAGCCCTTCCTCAACCCTCCCTCCCATCACAGTGGCTGCTTTTACTGAGTTTTGTTTTATATACACTAGCACATTTTATGTTTTAATTGTAATTCTTTTCTTATATTCTAGCTTTTACTTTTCTTGATTTCATTTATTATAAATTGTGTTGATATTTTTTAATGATAGCGTGTATATAAAATGCAACAATAAACCCCTACCTGATGTTCGATGCTCTGGTCACCACCTGCAAGGGAAGGAGAGAACATTCTCAGAAACTAGAAACTGCCACTGCACCACACATAGACTCCTCTCCCAACACCTAGTCATGCATTGTGAAAAGACAGGCTGCTGTGAAATATACAGGAGTAGCAAAATATGCTGACCAGCCAGCGTAAGGAAAGCAGAGTGCACTCCTCATACATATAAGCCCTTGCAAAATCCAGTGCACTGTTCCCAAATCCCTGAGTTAGCTGGGCAGCAGATGAGGCATTTGAGGTAGCATCCTACTTCTGACCATGAGCTCCCAATTTTGCATGGGGTCATGAGCAGCTTATCCCCCTGTTTCTAAAATAGGTACCACACATATTTAAATCCCATACATGTGGACAGACAATCACAGAACTCAGAGATTTCCAACGTGCAGCAAGACAGGACAAGGAAAAGTACTACAATGGCGCATGCAAGGAAATAGAAGCAAAAACTATTAGAGGAAGAACAAGATCGGCTTTCCTAAAGCTACGAGAGTTAAAGAAAACGTTCCAGCCTCGAATTGGAATGTTACAAGATGCTCAAGTTCTATGTTGAATGATGCTGAGAAGATCAAGAAAAGGTGAAAGGAATATACAGAGTTTTTATATGATAAAGATCAAGTGGACCAACAGCCGTTTCAACCTGTACCTTATGACCGGGAACCATTGGTGATGAAAGAAGAAGTTAAAGCAGCATTGAAAGCCTTATGAAGAACAAAGCACCAGGCATTGATAGCATTCCCATAGAAGTATTACAGCAATCTGATGCAGCTGTTACCGTACTTACAAGGCTCTGCCAAGAAATATGGAAGACAACATCATGGCCAACTGACTGGAAAAGATCTCTGTTTATACCAATACTAAAGAAAGGTGATCCAACTGACTGTGGAAATTATCGCACAATCGCTCTGATCCCACATGCCAGCAAGATTCTACTGAAGATTATTCAAAGGAGACTACAACCATACCTGGAACAAGAACTACCTGAAGTGCAAGCAGGGTTCAGGAAAGGGCGAGGAACGAGTGACATCATCGCTGATGTGAGATGCATCCTTGAAAAGACTAAAGAATACCAAAAGGATATCTATTTCTGCTTTATCGACTATAGCAAGGCTTTTGACTGTGTAAACCATGAGAAATTCTGGGCCACATTAAGAAGCATGGGTATACCAGAACACATGATCGTACCCTTGCACAATCTGTACATTGATCAAGAAGCAGCAGTTTGAACGGAACAAGGAGAAACAGAATGGTTTAAAATAAGCAAAGGTGTAAGACAAGGCTGCATACTTTCCCCCTACCTGTTTAATTTATATGCAGAACAAATCATCAGAGAAGCAGGTTTGTATGAAGACAACAGAGGTGTGAAGATTGGTGGAAGACTCATCAACAACCTTCGCTATGCTGATGATACCACATTACTGGCTGAAAGTGAAGATGATCTGAAACATTTGCTTCTCACAATCAAAGAACATAGTCTCAAAATGGGCCTGCACCTTAATGTAAAGAAGACAAAGATCATGACAACTGGCATAATCAACAGGTTCATCGTTGAAGGAGAAAAAATTGAAATCGTGAACTTTAATCTACTTGGATCAACTATCAATAAAGAAGCAACAAGCAGTCGAGAAATCAGACGACGCATTGCTCTTGGCAGAATGGCTATGAAAGACCTAGGGGCTTGTTTACAAAGCCGCGGTAGTGGTTCGCGATCGCGATCGCAGCCGCGGCCCCATTGAAATCAATGGGGCCGCGGCTCCGATTACGATCGCAAACCGCTACCGCGGCTTTGTAAACAAGCCCCCTAGATAAGATTCTCAAGAGCAGAGATGTCTCTCTCCATATAAAGATTCAACTTGTTCAAGCCATGGTATTTTCAATAGCATCATATGGATGTGAAAGCTGGACAGTGAAAAAGATAGACAGGAAGAAAATTGATGCCTTTGAATTATGGTGCTGGCAGCGAATACTGTGTATACCATGGACTGCCCAAAGAACAAACCAGTCGGTACTAGAGGAGATCAAACCTAAGCTTTCTTTAGAAGCTCAGATGACAAGACTTCGACTTTCATACTTTGGACACATCATGCGAACAGAGAGATCATTAGAGAAAGACATCGTGCTTGGCAAGATAGAAGGTCAGCGCAAAAGAGGAAGGCCAGCAATGAGATGGATCAATACAATAACAGCAGCTACGGGTACCAGTCTGTCAACAATGAGCCACCTGACTCAAGACTGAACACAATTTAGGATAGCTATCCAGAGGGTCGCCATGAGTCGACTCGACGGCACTTAACAACAACAACAACAACATGTGGACACCTGTGATACATTTCAGAACACACATGCAAATTTGAAGATGTGCAGGCAACACCTCTATACATGTTTATCAAATGGTAACACTGACGTATGCAGCCATCATGGTCACTTACCAGAAAAGACAACTTATGCCTGGGGGAGGTGGAGCTCCTCCTGTGCCACAAGGAGATCTATGTGAGTGCCTCTCAGAAACAGAAACTCTAGTTGAGCATCTATCAAAAACTGAATGATATCTGTCACCGCAACTAAGAGCCCAAGGACCTAAACTGGAAGTGGAGGGAGTTCAAGAGGAGGACCAAGTCCAGGGCTCTGGAGGGGACTAGAAGACCAGCTGCAGAACCTCACTAACTTGGAGCTATTGGTGCTCCAAGCAATTCATGAGGAGACCATGGGGGGGATTGGGACCTGGATACATCAAGAGCCTCTTAGAAACAGAGCATTTGTTGTACATCTCTTATACCTGTCCTCCCCCTCTCTGCATGCCCTGCCACCTCATCTTGTTACATCCCCTTCACCTGGGTGCTATATGTAGGCACAGAGCCACTTATCATCCTTCCATTTCTGGGACACCCATTTTTGCAAATGCATGCCTAATTCCCTGACAGGTGTGCAGCAGTGGGGAAGATCTGAGTCATAGTTATCAATAGTATCTGTCAAGCTTGTAGATGGTTCATCCCCACTTCCTGAGGTTGGATGGCTGCACTGGTACTCTAACCTCCAGTCAACTCTGTGTGTGCAGAGGTCATGGCCCACACATCTTGCTTGCAGTGGTCAAGCATTTCACCTCCTAGCACTTTACTACCACTAAATGTGTCAGTTCATCTGAAAAGGGCCTCCAAGGGACACATAGGCCATGTCCCGGACTCTCTGCTATAGGGATGTGTAAATAGGCTCCACCTCTACCTTAACACTATGGGTCCTAGCCCTGCACTGGGCTCATCGCCATCCTCTTGCCCAACTATTGTTTTACCACTTGCCAGTCCCTGTACAGGTTGCTGCATCTGCTTTGGGTTGTGGCCAGCAAACATCTGTGGGCAACTGGGTTTTTGATACATGTGCCTTGCAGTGGGTATGGTGATGGGATCTGTGTAGGCAGTACACTCATATCTTGCATCCAACCAACATCCACTCCCAATGTGCAGTTTAACATGTGGCTTGCTGTGGACATGCAGAGTGGGTGTGATATTGGAAGGCACAGAATTTAGACCCTGTTCTGCCCACAGCCCTATCCCTTGTATGCTGCAGCTCACCTTCATAAGGGCTGATGTGATGGGACCACGGCCACCACACAGAGTGCCATCCATTGTCACACATTATGGAACACTGCATCAGGTGGTAGATATGTATGGATGGGGTGTGCACAGGGAGACTGATTGCATCTAATGTCCTACTTACAGGAGATGGGGAGTCTGAAGATACCCTGGAGGGCAGCAGCACAGATACAAGCAGCCAGCCCAATAGAGGATCCCACATCACAAGTCATTGACTCCTGAGATGAAGGTGGCAGGGCAGCTGAAGTGAAGGAGCAGGGCTCAAGAGGCCAGGAACAGGGTGCCAAAGATGTTGACATTACTGCTGCCTAGGTGCTCTCTTTAATGATGCGCGGACAGCTGGAGAGGGTGCAAGAGCAGATCACAACCAGGACATCCAAAGCTCTAGCTGCCAGTCTCAGAAACATCTGCGCTGTACTGAATACTTCATTCTCTTTTTGCCTGCCTTATCAATGCCTTGCATCCAACTTGGCAATGCTTGTGTTGCTTCCCATTTTCATCATTTGGCTCCTTTTTCCATCTCCTGAAAGATGCTTTTTTGGCCACAACAGCCTCTCTGACCTCGCCTTTAAATCATGCTAGCAATTTTTTGGCCTTCCTTCCACTTTTCTTAAAGCGTGGAATACTTCTGTTTTGGGCTTCCATGATAGCATTTTTAAACAATGCCCACGCTTTATGCAAATCTTTAGCCTTTGCAGCTGCTCCTTTTAGTCTTTTGTTAACTATTATCCTCATTGTATCATAGTCTCCCTTTTGAAAGTTAAATGGGAGTACTGTGGATTTCCTGCCTTCCTTTCATTTATTAAATCAAATGTGATCATGCTATGATCACTATTGTCAAGTGGTCCTAACACCCTTATCTCTTGCAGCATATCCTGCGTGCCACTAAGGACTAGGTCCACAGTAGCTTCCCCTCTTGTTTGTTTATGAACCAGCTGCTCCAAGAAGCAGTCATTTATTTCATCTAGAAACATTATCTCTCTAGCATGTCCTGATGTGACACTGATCCAGTCGATACCAGGGTAACTGAAATCATCCATTATTACTGTGTTTGTAACTTTCGTTAGCTTCCCTGATTTCTTTCAGCATTTCATTCTCCATCTGTTTATTCTGGCCAGGCATTCAGTAGTACACCCCCACTGCCATTGCCTTAAGCCTTTCTACATGAAATTTTATACATAGAGATTCTACAGTGTATTTTCTTTCCTGCAAAACTTTAATACTATGTGACTCAATGCCCTCCCTAACATAGAGCACAACCCCCTCCACCAATTTGATCTACTCTATCATTGTGATATGGTTTGTACCCAGGTATCGCAGTGTCCTGAAGAAAAGGTCCATAAACCATTATTAAAGAGGACCTGGAAAATCCACCGCTTGCCCTGGGACAAGCATTGTGGAACTTGTGTGCCTTTTTGGGAACCTGTCTGGCCTGTTTTGGAAACAAGATACTGGGCTTGATGGACCTTGGTCTGACCCAGTATGGCATTTATGTTCTTATGGGATCGCCCTGGTGGTATAATGGTGATCGGGACAGGAGTGAACGCCTCTTCTCCTGCCCTGTTTCCATCAGTTGACCCCCTAGGAGAGGGCCCAGGGGGTGGTGGGGCCACCTTGAAACCTTTTAGTCCCTGGAATAGCTGGGGGGGGGGGGGCAGCCACTCATCTTATGTTCTTATGTGGCTGCTGTCCAGGGGATCTTAGTACTGATGTTGCAGGGGAAATGGGGCCTCTCTGGATGTCATGGTTCTTACAATCCATAGCACTGGGCTTCATCAGACTACTAGGGAGCCATGAAGGGAGATGCTGAGGGGGAGGACATAGTGACTACTAACACTTGTCTTTTCCCTGCTCCCATCCTCCAGGCCCATATTCCTTGCATCGACAGGAAGCACAGGTGCTCACATATTGCAGCAAAGATGCTGTGCATGCCCCCTGCATTTAGCACATAGGTTTTGCACCTACGGTACTGCATTTTGACATATGCAGTGAGGTAGGTACAAAACAATTGCCGCAGTTTAGTACATATGCTTCTTAATCTTATCCAATGTGTTCACAATACACATTGCAGCTGGTTCTTATTGGAAGAAAGATACCACAAATAGTAGTCAAGTGCCATTCTCTTCCCAGACTATTGGATCCAAAAGACATTAATGGCTAATATGGAAAAGTAAGGTAAACCCATTTAAACTTAATCTTTTACTCCTGCTGGAATTCTCCACACTACATTCAAAATTCGATGCTAAAAGGTCTGAATTATGCAAAATTCTGCATGCTTTGTTTGTCAAAATAGCGATGCATATTGCTTCTGCATAATATTTAAGTTAAAATACAAAACAGAAATAAAATATCATAACAAGGTGCAAAATTTTGAATTTTTGTGTGCAGAGTTCCAGCAGGAGTCATCTATGAGAGGTATTAATGGGTTTTGTACACCATCACAGACAGCTAAAGTATTCTTGACATAAAAAGAAATGGAGAGGGGAAAAGATGAAGCTTCCACGATTCCCTAGGAGACGGGATGCTTCTCAGAAATCTGAATAAATCAAAACTGAGTAAGGAAAAGTTTAACTTCAATAGAAGGAAAAAAATAAGCAGCAGAGAGTATTCCTTTCGATCAGTTGCAGAACAGTAAGGAAAAATAAAGATGCATTTTGGCCAAAGAACTACATGATAGACTAGCTTTTGGTTTTCAACTGAGTTTTCGGTGCTAATGAGCTCATTATCCTTCAGGAGAAAACATAAGGCAGCAATGGAAATTGCATGCAGTTATGTATTGCTAATTAGAGTTTGGAGGGTAGGTTTGGAGTGCTTTTTTTTAATGTGATTTAGTGGTGTCCCATTTCTCAGTATGTCTAATAGTGGCTTTCTTTTGGTTCCACATTTTGCAGCTGTCTCAAATACAGTAAGCACCAGCCGAGACTTCACATCCCAGCTTCAAGGTTAAAGTGTCGTTCTTCTCTTAGCGGCCCACGTGTCTTCAGAGTATTAAATATAGAGTGATCCAAGAAGCACAGACCTGGGGCATAAGTGTTTAATTATATTTTTTAAAATGCTAGCTGCATAATCCTGCCTCTTTCCTTTTTAAAATAAATCCTCTGAAAAAGTGATGGGGCGGTGCCGTAATGAATCACTGCTCATCCTGTAGCTTATAACAAATTATAGGCATGAGCAGGGAAATGCAGTTGGGAAAGAAAATATGAAAACTCTATGCTCACAATCAGTGTTCCTGCAAAGCTGCATGGGGGTCCTATGCAGGTGCTGCAATATCACAGCAACTTCCCCCACTGGCAGCAGTGCAGGCGGAGGGTCCCCATGCAGCTTCGCAGAGGACTTTGCTCACGATGGCTTGGATAGTCTAAGTAGTTCATATTCATAAAATTTCTCTGTCTAACTTTGGAAATTAGGTGGCCAAATCTTCAGATGTTAAATTACCTTCCCCCCTCCTGTGATTCAGTAAAGTTTGTCCACACTAAGAGACATGTTTACTGAAGTGTGGTTAATCTGGTTTCGCCCTCTCTAAGCAGGTTGTGCTGTTACCACATGCTAAACGTCTTGTGCTAACCACGACACAGATGGGTACTTTGGTGGGTTAGGGTGTTGATTGCACGTTGTCAGTCAACACCCCTAACCCATGCTGCACATACCACCACCTCAGTGCACCCACGTTAGTTGTAGCTGAAGGTTTAGCATGGCAAGATGTTTCTCACCACAATAACTGCATTGGGGTCATGCTGGACACACCCCATCAGTTAGCACAGGTCTGTCACATCTAAGGTGTTCATTTTTGGCACTTGTGCTCCCTTTGAGCACTTTAGCAAACATGCTCCTAATCGGCGCTTGCACAAAACTTACCTGTATACAAAGGGGTGGCATAAGAGCAGGGCCGGTCCAAACTCAAGTCAGACTAGGTGGTCATCTTTGGTAGCAGCTTCTTGCAGCGATGAGAAGCTATGGTCAAAGCAAAACAATGGATCCTAATAGCCACACAAACTCAAAGACTCATTTGTGCTGGCTTTTACCCATAAGAAGAATTTGTAAATAGCCTATCAAAACTTTGTCTATAAACACTGGGAGCAATCTTGAAAAGCACAGACCCAGCTAGCAGCACCTACTATTCAGGTGGAGGGTAACTATATAAGGGTCATTTGGATTTACGGGTGTTTTCGCATGCCTATTTTGTAAAGTGGTTAAAAATTGATACTAAACTATGGCTGCACCTAGAACCTGTACCTAGTCAGGATTTTGGGATAACTATTATGAGGAAAGTTTGCATGCAATGGAGCTAGTGTATGCAAAGATGTCGCATGCATATTCATTGTAGCTATCCTGAAAACCTGACTGGCTAGGTGTTTCCCGAGGAATGGGTTGAGAACCCCTGCCACACTGATTTTTTTACACGTTTTGACTTTTTGTATTGACACTGTGATTTTTAACACGACAATCAGTAGCAGCTATTTTGATTGAGGAAAGCTTAACATGACCACATTAGACTTACTGACCTTTTGTAAATAGGCCGCATCACAAAATAATGGGGCTTGAGAAATAATGCACATTAATATGCAGCATGAGTTAATAAATAGATGCCTCTGTCTTCCTTTTAGTGAAATGTATTCTTATTGTATTCTGTATGCATGAAAGTGCATTTTTAGCTGGAACATTTATCCACATTATCCTCATGTTTAAAATTAATATTGGCAAAGCGAACATAAAACTAAAAGCACTTAATTATTGTTCTCAAAAGTGTTTTATCACTATTTTCAAGGCAAACCTCTGACACTTTCATTATCTGATTCCAAGTTGCATATAAGAAAATTATTTGAATGCTGTAACTTGCAAGGATTCTTCTATTTCTACTTTGCTAATGCACATAACAGGATCTCTGGGGAAGCTGTTGTAAAGAGTAAAGACTGCAGTACCAATGATTCTTCTGAGATATGCTGGTTGTAGTACGAAGCAGGTGTTATACTAACAGACAGAAAATCCAGAAGAAACAGTGACTGCTGAATTCTCACTGGGATTCTTTATCTCGGAGCAGATTTGGTCTTTTTTTTTTCTTTGTAACCTCTAGACACCTTGAGCTCACGCCGATCAGATCTTTTACTATGGGAATTTTTTTCCACTGCTTATATAGGGCAGCAGTCAACTGTTTACCTCTAGGGTGAGAAAGTAAATCTGGATGGGTTAAATCCACAGTGACACCACTGCTTTGCTGCCAATGGAAACTAAAGTTCTTTCTGAGAGAAATTGCCAATAGGTGATGTGGCATGAGCTAAGTTCATCCATTGCACAGGTTAAGTACTAACAGAGCCAGCTCAAGGGTAGGTGCTTTGCTAGGCAAACTTTCAGCTCAGTGTCTTGCTTCCCTCTCCCCCCTCCCACCCTGGATGGACCATGGTCCTGTCCCCCCATCTTCTCCATAACCCAGAACCTCCCCTTCCTATCCCTACCCTATGCCCATAGTCCAACATCTTGCCTTCCCTCCCACCCTCCCCCTCCAGGAGTCCAACATCTCCCCTTCTCTGCGCCCAGGAGTTCAATCTTTCCTTCCCTACTCTTTCCACTGCCCCTGGTGTTCAGCATCTCCCCTTCTCCCTCATCAGGAAGAGAGTGGCAGACCTCGGGGGAGGGGTGATCTTCACACTCTGTGACTGTCTTGCAGGATAAGCCACTGGCAGCTCATCATCAGGCCTTGACGCACATACATAAATGTGCACTCGCTGCTTGCCGCTCCCATCCCCTCTCACAGGAAGTTTACATCAAAGGAGCCAGGATGAGCAGGCCATGAGTACATACATGCACATGTGTGCTTCAAGGTCTGATACCAAGCTAGCAGAAGCTTAGTCTGCCACAGGTTTACAGGATCTAGAGCAGTGGTTCCCAACCCAGTCCTCGGGTACCCCAGACCAGTCAGGTTTTCAGGGTATCCACAATAAATAAGCTTGAGAGAGATCTGCATACAAAGGAGTGCAGGCAGATCTCTCTCATGCATATTCATTGTGGATATCCTGATACCTGACTGGCTTGGGGGTACCCGAGGACTGGGTTGGGAACCACTGATCTAGAAGGTGTAAACCGCTCTGATGCGTAAGTAAAGGGCGGTATATCAAATGCCTAAACCATAACCATAAACCATAAGGTCCATGGTGCTGTCCCCTCCCCCTCAGGTTTGCCAGCCTGGACAGATCCCTGCTTTCAAATTGTAAGGGCAATGCAAAAAGACATCTGTACACTCATATCATCATTACGATCATTTTAGCTGGTAACTGTAAAAGACAATCTGCCCTGTTGTACTTCTCCTCAATTCTAGGGATGTGCATTCATTTGAAAAAAAAAAGGGGAATTTTGACAAAATTTCCCATTTTGTTTGCAAAGCATAAACAGGCCAATGCAGACAGCTGACGCTGAAGTCCCGATCTTTCAACTTTTAATGCCTAGTTGCAGTGCGCGACTTCAGCGTGGGCATGCAGAAAGGGGTGAGCATGCAAATCAGCCACATGTTAAACTGTGCATATGCAAATGTGCCACTCGTTAAACTGCACACAAAATGTCAGTGTTAAACTGAGCGAGCAAGCCAAACACATGCGTACAATTAATCAGCACAAGTTTGGCATGCTCTCCCAGGGAAACAGGCACCGCGTGGCTAATTTACATGGGAGCACCAACAAAATTTTGATGGCATCAGGGGCTTTCTCCCCTGTTGGGATTCCTATGCAAATTAGCCATGCGGTGCCTATTTCTCTGGGAGAGCATGCCACACTTGTACTGACTTCTTGTGTGCATTTGTTTGGCTTTCTTTCCCAGTAATCCCTGATGGCCCAGCTACCCCAAACATCCTACCCGCTCCCAGTACCTTCCAGTACCTTCAGAAATGGCATATTCTACCTTCTATGGCAGTCTGACCTCGCCTGGTACATCCTAGGATGCACCATGCTGGGCCAGGTGCCAGCATTTTTCAAGATGGTGGAAGCATGTGGGCCAGGCTCCCATTCATTTCTGAAGGTGCTGGAAGGGGGGGGGACATCAGGAATTATTTTTACTTTGGTGGGTGGGGGTATCGGGGCCACTGGGCCACCAGGGATTTGCTTTCTGTCTATGATGATCATTGGGAGTTTTGCCCGATGCCTTGGTCATCTGAGGGGAAGATGATCCAGGCATTGGGGAAAGCCCCTGATGCCATCAAAATACTGTCAGGGGCATGCATTAGATGTTTAAGCCACATCAGTCCCAAGCATAGGGATATAGGCGCTATGGTTGGTTGCAAAATCCTCCACATGTTTCTCTGCATTAGGTGAAGCCAATAGTTGCATACCAGTTTATTCTGTGATGATCATTTGCCTGTAATTTAAATACTCTTGGTGTTAATTGTGCGCTTGTTTTTCCTTTGCTGTTTATGTGCGCGTCCGTCTCTTTTCTGCATTTGTCATTAGCATTAAGTGTGCTTAAAAGTGGCATTATCTGTGCTTCAAAGCTGCGCTAGTTTTCTGCATCACCTGAAAGAAAGAAAAACCAAAAGCAATTTAATTCGTTTCTTTTGTTACATTGGAAAAGCATTTGGTAGACACCTGCTGCTACGCTGTTGCCACACCAAAAGAAAACCTCCCATAAAAATTTCTATTAGAGGGTAATTAGAACAAAATTGTGGCAATTTATGGAAGACATCAACCGCCACCATTACTGCACAGATTAGGTGAGATTGGTCTGGGTTCATTGGTACTTCCATGGTTCCAGTTATTCTATACCTCTGCTCCTAGCTGGTAGGATTGGACAACAGTGTATGATTGGAAAGCTTTGCCTTCAGTTCTCCAAGGATTCAAATTGACTGCCACTCTCATTCTTTTTTGCAGATACCAATATCCTCTTTGTATATATTGGGGATGTGTATTTAATAGCACTCATTTGGTTTCTTAATGTACCTGAAGATTGTGGAGGGTTTGAGGGTACTTAAGATGGCAGACACACACTAGCCATGCTCAGAGCTACTCTGCTGCTTACAAGTCCTAAGAGCTTTCTTTACTTCAGTATGCCTCGGTAGCATAAAGGGAAGCAGCAGGAGCAGACAAAGGGCACACAGATGGTTAAGAGGTCGCTTGACGTATTTGTGCAGCCTGCTAGTGCAACAAAAGGGACTTCTCCGGGGAAAGGTTTGCTGGAGACGGTGGGAGTGGAAGGAATACACTGAGCCTGGAGGGAGCGGTCAGCAGCAGCACAGCCATCAGTCAGCAGTGGTAATCGATGGTCGGCAGATGACCCAGGAAGTCAAGTCATTTCGGCTGAGACACCTTTAAGAGGAAGGTCACCGAGCCTGTGTTCCCTCTGGTTCAGATGGCTGCGACAGAGGGAGAACCTTTAGTTCAGGGGAGCTCTAAAGATTCGCCTTCCTTGTTGCAGCAGTCGGCACTAGCTGGAGCCCCACAGTTCAAGCCCTCATTGGTGAGACCTTCCAAATTTAATTTTGAGACTCTCGGGAATGGTTTGCTAGCATTGGAATCCTATTTTTCTTCTCAATTCTCTTCTTTGCAAGGAGTTTTTACTGGTGTTGCCCAGGTTCTGGATCAGCATAAGCAGGAGGTGACTCACTTGACTTCTCATGTTACTCAACTGGAAGTCAAGTGTGAGGGTTAACTAGGCTCACAGGCTCAACAGTTAGAGATTTAAGCAGCATTTATATGATGATTGAATCCTTGGAGAACTCTGTTAGGAAGAGGAACTTGTGCCTATTGAACGTCTTCTAAGGAACTATTTAATTCATATGCTACCTCTATTCTTAAGATTCCTCAGGAGTCTGTTCTTCCTTTGGCTAGAAGGTTTTAGGTTCCGGTGGCCAAGCATAAAGAGCCTGGAATGTCTTCCGCCAGCCCAGCAGCCTTCCTTTGATTCCTTGGACTTGATTGTTTTTTTTTGGAGTCTTCTGCATCTGGAATTTGTTCACGAGACACTCTTCTGATTACTGTGGCTCTAGAGCCAGACCAGGACTGGTTGGTGAAATTGTATTTCAAAGCTAGGAATGACTTATTTATGGGAACCTGGATTCAAACGTTCCCTGACTTCTCTAAGACCACTCCAAAGCGTAGAAAACAATTTCTTCTTTTACATCCTAAAGTCTTGTAATTGGGGAGGTTGGGGGGGGGGGGGGTTAGGTATCCATACAAGTGTCTGATTAAGCTTCAAGGAGTTAACTATATTTTCCTTGACCCTGGTCATTTTACTCAATTTATTGCAGCTAAAAGTGTCGGTCTTTCTCCACAGCCTCTTAAACCACCAAGATAAGGAGCAGCTTTCAAAGACCAGATAGGAATGTTACTGCATTGACTGTGAGTCCTATTTCTTCAGATTTCTTGTTATTTTGATAATGGTCTTGGCCTCTCCTCATAGTTGTGGGCTAGTGAATATGGTCGTAACTCATTTCCTTAGTATTGTTTGATTTAAAACATGTTAACCTACCTACCTGAATTAGTATACATACAGATGATTTGTGCACATTAAAAAGTTCTAATGCACATTAGTAAATATATTTTATTTAAATAAATAACTGAGATGAACAGAAAACAAGGTAAAAGGGTACGCTTTAAGCATCATACAGTGGCATGTATGTATGTCAAAGGGGGTGCATGTGTGTGTGTCAGGGTGTGTCATATGGGTGACAGGGTGTGTGTGTGTGTGTGTGTCATGGAGATGTCAGGGGATGTCATATGGGTGACAGGGGGTTTGTGCACGTGTTTGTATCATGGAAGTTGTTCAGAGGTGTGTGCGAGTTTGTGTGTTATGCAGGTTGTCAGGGGTTTTGGTGTGTGTGTATGTGATGGTGGTTTCCTATCCCTAACCTTCGATACTCTCCCTCCTGCACTTTCTCTCCTTCCCTTCACCCAGCTGTGCATTCTGCCCCCCCCCTCCCCTCTCATGAGACGTGGGTGAAAGTTTGTTAGGTGTGTGTGTGTGCCTTCCTCCACATCAGGAGATGTGGAGGAAGGTGTGTTATATTTGTGTGTGCATGTCTGAGGGTATGTTAGCAATGTGTCTTGATGAGGATGTGTTGGGAGACATGGATGAGGCTGCATCGGGGGTGTGTGTGTGTGTGCGTATGTATCTCAGAAAGGATGGGTATGAATGATGCCATGTCCGAGAAACATGCAGTATGTGTGTGCTGGGCGGGGGTAGGTGTGATCAACATGTCTGATGTTTCCCTTACCCTGCATACACTCCCTGTCCCTCCCACCCTCTTGCAATCTCCTCCTTTCTTGTCATTAAGCCTTGCATTCTCTCTCTTCCCTGTTGCTCATTGCACTCTCTCACTTCCCCCCTCACCTCATTCTCTGTCCTTCACTCACTTTAGCTCTGCGAGCTGCAATTTCCATTTCTGTAGCAATGACTGAGACGCCACACTGCCTGCTCCTTCATCATAGCTGGGTGAGGCCTGACCATACCATGGAGACCTCTGTACTTCCCTCACATGCTCAATCACTCTCTCTCTCTCACAGGGGTGGGGATCCTCTAGGGCTTCCCCCACAGCCTCTCTCCCCCATTGGGAGGCAGGGGCATGAAGCCCGGCTTCCCCTATGAGAGAGAAAGCAGCTTCATTTACTTCTCTTTTGCCGGTGGGGGAGTGAGATCTCTCATCAGCTCCTGAGTTACCAGTGCTGTTTTCCACGTGGGAGGAGGGAGGGCATACACATCTGTTTGCACATGCGCAAACAAACTGATGCATATGGACAGACAACTATCACTTATGCAAAACACACATAAAAGTCCATCAAGTCCAAAGTATCCAAAAATGAACTGAAAATATTTGACTTTTGCTGATAACATAATGATTTTTGTATCTTCTCCAGTGACTATTTCTGAACAGTTTCAAATGGCTGGAATAGCATTCTGTCTTGGATGTTTGTCAATCATTTGGCACTTCACTTAAAAAACCCTGAAGCTTTACTTGTAAGCAAATGATCAATCATTTCTGCACCAGATGGTAGAATGTTTCAGTACATTCTGATTCCTTTTCAAACTGAAGTATGCTATTAGAGAGTAATTCTAAATTTAAAATAGACGCTGCATTCTCAGATTTTTAAATTGCACATGTTACATAGACAAACTAATTTTTGGAGGAGTCTGATATTCACGCAATATAGCAAACAGTGATCTCTCTCTCTCTTGATTATTGCAATGCTATTTATTTGGGCTTACCTGCAACTTCGATGAAGGCACTGCAATCTGTGCACAAAGCTGCCATTTGCCTTTTGACAGACTGTCATATACAGGGTGGCCTAAAAAAAGTGAGAACATCTCGTAAATTAAAAGCTTAAATAGTTTACTTATTTACCTTTTTTAGCTATATAACATCTTTATTTCGACAATTTCCGGTCACCATCTTTTTTTTTTAAATTTGTCAATCGTTTACATCTGTCTTTTTGAATTTTTAAATATCTTATATGCTACGAGATGTTCTCACTTTTTTGGGCCACTCTGTATATGTCCATATTTTGTTTAGTTACTGTATGTATATGTTACATTGGCTTCCAATTGTTGTTATTATTCCTCCATTGTTGTTGTTTGTGGTACCGTTCTAATTTTTTTACAGTCTGCAGTTAATCTGTACCAACCATTAAGATCTTTGTAATCTCCACGGCAGATATGGTGTTATCAGTTGCTTCTGAGAAACTCATGCGGAAAACATACTTCTGCCTATTTTATAGAATTCTCTGCCCATCACTCTTCAGCAACTACTGGCCCTGTGAAGATGGAATTGGCCGGTGAGCCCCTTCTTATGCCATTGTTTATAGTGTCTAATACATTAAACCCCTAAATCACATATCCCACACATCTATAACCCAACACATAAGGAATGTGTACCCACAAACTAATTGTTTGTCGGAACTATTGGCAGGAAGATGTAACACCCTCTCGTAGCAAATATGTTCCTTTTTAATCATTTATTTAAAATGGGGACGCAACCCCAAACAAACACCCTTAAGATATTCCAATCAAAAAGGGTTCAAATCGATTTTGTGTCATAGAAATCCAACTAGATATAATCAAATGTGCGATAGTTCATCTCTAAAGTGAGGTAAAAATCACTTAGCTTTTTCCAAGTATGTTCCTCCAACTACAGAAAGGATACTCAAAATCATGAAGCTTCATCCCCACAAGATAGAGAACATAAAAATATTGCGGATCATTTGAAGAGTATTTTTCCGTTCTCTATCTTGTGGGGATGAAGCTTCATGATTTTGAGTATCCTTTCTGAAGTTGGAAGAACATACTTGGAAAAAGCTAAGTGATTTTTACCTCACTTTAGAGATGAACTATCACACATTTGATTATATCTAGTTGGATTTCTATGACAGAAAATCAATTTGAACCCTTTTTGATTGGAATATCTTAAGGGTGCTTGTTTGGGGTTGCGTCCCCATTTTAAATAAATGATTAAACGATTAAAAAGGAACATATTTGCTACGAGAGGGTGTTACATCTTCATGGCAATAGTTCCGACAAACAGTTAGTTTGTGGGTACACATTCCTTATGTGTTGAGTTATAGATCATTTATAGTGTCAGCATTCAACAAATCAAACAGTAACTCTGCAAGGCAAAAGTTGTCTATAGTATTATTACAACATTATCAAATTAAATATCCTAAGCAAAGTTTTATTGGATCCTGCAATTTTGGTAAGGAATATGATCAGGCTTGTGAACCTAGTCTGGCGTGGGGATGGCATTTATTTGAAATGTCAACATCTCCAATTTTGTTTTGTATTTTTTTTGAACGAAAATGATAGAGGAAATGATGAAATTTTGTCATTTCCTTTTTTTCACAATAGTGCCTCCTATTACAGTATGCAAACGTGCCTCCTATTACAGTATGCAAACGTGCCTCCTATTACAGTATGCAATAGTGCCTCCTATTACAGTATGCAAAAGTGCATGCTATTCACGCACGCGCACTATTTCATAACAGTGTATACTATTTGCTAAAAAAACAGGAAGTGATGACAAAAAATAGCACTATCATTAGAAAATGAACTGAAATGACATCTTTTTGCCTGCACACCACTAGTCCATCAGCGTAGTTTGCCTTCTTATTTTGGGAGGACAAAGGATAAGGAAGTCATACTGACAGTGGAGGTCGGGGTAAAAAAGAGCAGAAGCGGACCACCAAAAACCACGTCCTGACACAGATAGTGGAGGTAGGGATACCAGATCACCATTAGTGTAACATTTGGGGGGCTACCGCCCCCTCCCCCCCCCCATGCCCTAATCTGGAGGCATCTGGAGAGCTGCAAGGCAAATCATATATTGGAATCTAGGACCCAAGGAAGGGTTTCAGGATGGTTCTAATTGGAATTTTGGACAACTGAATGCTCCGCTCGAAAATATCTACATGGTGCTGGATAAAGACCTTTTCGGTACATATGTGAATATATCGTGAATTGTCAATGCTGTATTGTATTAGCTTGTTATAAGGTAACAGAAAAAGCCATGATCCTGTTTTCTGGGATGGTTCTCCTAACGATACAGGGTAAGGGAGCTTATCCGAGGCCAGAAGGAAGAAAGGCAACAGACTACTGTCAGCCTGTGTCACTGTACTTAACACTACTGCTGTCACTTCTGTTCACTCCCTTCCCTCTATGGCTTAACATTTCTTACTTGGCATAGGAACACCGAATGCCAGTTCAGTTACCCTGACTTCTGAGCAACGGGAACAGAAAATCATTACTGTCGACACATTACTGGCAAAGGTTACTTTAATAGAAAATTACAACAGTCACCTTGAAGGAAGAAAAAACATTTCAATTGACATGACTTGTTTGTGGGCCGACAGCTTCAGTTCTTATTTTAAATGTAAAAAAAAAAAAAAAGAAACAAACAAGTTAAGAGGATCTGGAAAACTCATAAAAAATCTATCACATCTTTGGTTGATCTGCAATTCTTCCTTCAGAGGCAGATTATTATTAGCTCTTTCACGTCACCAGGATCAGTGCTTACAGAGGAAAGTAATTCTTGAAATAATTTTGAAAAGGAAACCATAAATGGGACCAATTTCTTTATCAGCATAGGAAAATTATGACCTCCTACCCAACACGTTCCCTTCCAAACTTCTTTGCTGTGGTGGCACTATTCTCAACACCTTCAGTAAACATGAAGACCGAGTCACCTGCAGTGAGGGCGCTCTCAGCCCTGCTTCCTGCTTCCTTCTGTGAATATGGACTGGCTCGTTTAGGGTTGCCAACTGGCTCCAGATGCGCCTGACAGGTTTGATCCAGTCCTGGGTTTACCTCAGTGCATGTAGGGACATGTAGCTCTGATTTCTCCATTGCACTCTATAAGAAAAACAAAACTACATCTCCCTGCATGCAATGGGGTAAACCCAGGACTGGATCAAGCCTGTCGGGCGCATCTGGAGCCAGTTGGCAACCCTAGGCTCGTTCTCTACACTCATTCAACCCATTCTGGTTTCTGTTGCTGAAGTAAAGAGAAGGGAGGCAAGGGAAAGCAAGAGAGATCAGAGTTTTGTAAAAGAAGATAAGAAAGAAGGAAAGAGATTAGAGGAAGGGAAGCAAAGAGGGCTGGTGCGACCATACAAAGAACTAGGCAGCTGCCTAGAGCACCAGTGATCTGGGGGAACCCCACTGCTGCCGCTGTCCGGGATCTGCAGCAGCAGCAGTGGTCTCAAACAGAAAAGTCAGCATCAGGCCTTGGTGTGGGCAGGCGTCTCACAGCTTCACAGCATCATAGGTTTAAGGGCTGTGGGACTGTTTGAGATCATTGCCACCATTGCAGGTCCCAGAGGGGGCAACAGTGGTGGCAATAGCACTAAGGAGGGGGTTGGAGCTTGAAGGGAGGGGGGGGCAAGGAATGAGGTTTCACCTAGGGCGCCTCATTTCCTTGCACCAGCCCTGGAAGTAAGCTGAATCAGCTTACAGGAGATGGAGGCTGCATAACTGCCATTTCTAGGGGCATCAACATCTATCACTGCTAGAGGGCAATAACGTTTTTATTTTCATATCTAAAAGTGAGTTCAAACTTGAAAATATGAATCACTGTATATGCACTAAAGACTTATCACCGTCCTCTCTTTCCTCATATCTAAACTTCTAGGGGACCTTTTCAAAGACTTGCTAAAACGCGGTCACCACAAAATTCAGTGGAATTAATGATTAGTACCATTGAATATCTCCACAGATTGCCAAACAAATGCTCAGTTCAAACAAGGACAATCTGTAGCTGGTGGTGATATTCAGTCACTGAGCCGATAGCTTAAGTTGATAAAGTTAGGACTGATGAATAGCTGTCCTAATGTCAACTGGTTAGCCCTATCCAGTTAGCGGCTGAATCTTGCTACTAACTGGATAGCATCTCGGTGTCCAGACATCATGGCCATTCATCGATGGAAACTAGATATGAATATCTGGTTTCAATTAAAGCAATGGTGGCTAGGTCCTCTTTTAGTCAAACTACTACCACTGAATATGCTCCCCATATATTTTACTGTAGGTGGAAATGTTTCCTCCAGTTTCACACAATTATATAAATATCTCTGTAAATCAGTAATTTTCACAAAGTTAATCATTAATGTGGCCTACACATTAAACACTGATGTGTTATCTGAAGATTCCTGGCACTTCTCCCAGTCATTAGTCTACTAGGGAACAGCGCCATTCAGCTGGCCAAGAGGTGTAATATTATTTATCTAAAGTTATGCAGGATTTATTGTCTCCATGACCTACTTGCTGCTTTACATACCCTGTCTTTGGTCTTTGAAGTCCAATTCTATCCTGGTTTTTGTCTTCCCAGCATACTTTCGATCTTTTACTGGTGGATCCTCTTGCACTGATATCCCCTTGTCAGTAGGTCCTTTTCAAATCCAGGCTGAAAACTCACCTCTTGACTGCCACTTTCGGATCTTGACTCACCTGATCTCTTTTGTGTTTCCTTACCATTCCCCCTAGATGTATCCCTGTCTACACCTACTGTGTTGTCTGTCTTGACTAGATTGTAAGCTCTGATGAGCAGGGACTGTCTCTTACATGTCTGTGCAGTGCTGCATATGACTTGTAGCGCTATACAAATGCTCAGTAGTAGCAGTAGGTATGCCTCGGGACTCAGACCTAGGGCCTCTTCTCTCTCTCTCCACCCTCTCCCTTGCTAAAACAAGTCTGCATAAAGATAATATTGAAGTTCATGGGAGGAGACATTGTTGCTTCAGACAATATTGCAAAAGCTTGACTTTACTGTCCCAAAGTGGATTTAATTATTCTGTGTTAATGAGACGGTCAGGCAGTTTGAATGCATGCATACATTTTCACTGCACTAATACTGTAATTTCCGCCCTATCCCTCCTTATCACTGTAATTAGTGCTGCAATCCTTCCGGCACTTTCAGTCCAGAACCTCAGCATTCTCTTTGATGGCCCTCTCCTTTTCTCTGCATACAGCCACATTAGTACTAAGACGTGTCATGCCTTCCTCTGCAATATTTCCCAAAACCTGCACTTCCTCCTTGCATATACTGCCAGGATGTTTATTCTCTCTCATCATTATCTGATTGGACTCGTCACAGCTCTGTCACTGAATGGTCTCTCTTCATTCAAGCTGGCTCAAATGATCACGTGACTCCCTCTTCTCAAAAAACGACATTGATTCCCCATTTGCTATCACACAAAATTGAAACTCTTCATACTTGCTTACAAGTACTTCATTTATCGTTTTTCAGTTTCCCATTATCATCGGCCGTGGTCTGGGCGTCCTGCTTCAGCCACCAGTCCAGACAAGTTGCAGCGCGCTGATGACATCATTCGTGCGGATCGGCACATCACAAGTCAGGAATTGTCCATACAGCTTTCCATCAGTAGAGGTAGTACAATGGCAATTATTGACTCTTTGGGATATTCAAAGGTGTGTGCAAGATGGGTTCTGCGAATTCTCACAACCGAACACAAACGCCAAAGCGCTGCAACTTGTCTGGACTGGTGGCTGAGGCAGGATGCCCAGACCACGGCCGATCTTACAGTTCCGTTTTACCACTTCCTGAAGCCTTTACTCTCTTCACCCATCATCCGATGGTGCTCCTACCTACCGCAGAACTTCCATACACAGCACACAACCGTTTGTGAATGTTTCTCACACTTTCTTTCTCCTCCAACAAGAATTCAATTACAGCTCGTTTGTACCATGTGTCACTCACAGACACCATTTGAAGGATCACTACCGCCTCGCTATTTGTCAGACGGCTGTAAAATTACACACATGTGTCCTTTGAAGTTCCAAGTTACTACCCTTTCAATTTCACACCTCTATCTTCATTCTGGACTTGGAAAAAACATGTGGGACATTACTTTCTGAGCAACCCTCGTACATTGCAGGAAAATATGCACTATCTTCCCCAGCAGCACATACTTTATACCTCCGCCTGGAATCCTCTTAGAGCTTTTCATGATAGCTTCAAGGCACATCTTTTCGAGCTGGCCCTTGACTGATTGCTGGGCTGCAGCCAGTGGGTTCTAAGCTGTTTCACCTGCCAGACATTTTTTCCTCCACCTTCTCACCCCTCTTTCTCTAGCTTTATTAACATAATGAATTCTTTTCCTCTACTTTTATTTTAAAATGTAAACCACCTTACCTAGTTTAGAAAGGTGGTATATGAAACGCTGTTTTATGCACCTTTTTGGACTTCTCGCCTAGCTGTCCTGTTATAAAATGAAACCCTTACGAGGCAATTTTTCACATACAAAATTCTATCTTACAGGTATGAAAGGGCTTTTATAAAATTATCTCACAAGTTCTATGCATAAAAGTACACACAATGCCAAGACGTCACATGCTTTTACAAGATCACCTTGAGGGGCAGCGTTTTGGTTGAGCACAGACCGAGTTGCAATGTAAGCACACATTTTACACACTAACTTTGCACATGCCGTGCAAATGTACCCGGCTTGAATCTAGTCACAATTTGTGATGATTCACCCCTAATATTTTATATAGAGACATAGGGGCACTTTGACTAAAGTTCATTAAGCAGTTAACATGCGTTTTCAAGCATGGTATCTGTTACCAGGGGAGCTTGACAGTTGCCATGCATTGATTCATGCGCTAACTGCCAATTGCGCATTGGGGTGGTGAATGGTCAGAGACTAGGGTTGGTGAGCACATTGCAGTTAGCATGGGGGGGACATATTATGTACTGTCAATGTTGCAATTAGTGTGAGTGCGCCTAATGCCACCTCAATAGGTGGAATGTGGTACCCCCATAGAAATTGTGCCATGCATTAAAGCATGCAACCACATATTAACTGCCAGGAACATGCTGGCCACACCCTTAACAGTAATCATAGAGGCTTTGTACTTAACTCATGTTCGTTTTTGTGCTAAACATGCTTTAAGTGAAAAGATCTAATGCACTTTAGATAAAGGGCCCCATAGGTGCCTATGTGTCTTTATTAAAATTGACAAAAAACAAGCACCTTCCCACCCTATTAATCTAGGTGCCGTGTTAAAAAATGTCCCTCTCTATGTACAATATTTACAGTTTATATGCAGAAAAATCATGCAAATCAGCATGTTATCTATGTTTACAACATCAATGTTCAGTCCTTAAAACACACAAAATCCCTTTTCACATAAGAACAAAAGATATGTCCATACTGTGTCAGACCAAGATCCACCAAGGCCAGCATCAGTCAAGATCCACCAAGGCCAATGGTGGCGAAGGGCCAGGTCAGTGAGGTGAGGGGGTGCAGGAGCTTCCCCGCAGCCCGAACCTGCCTTTGGAAGGCCACATCGGGGATCGGGCTGCGGGGAATGAACTTTGTGATGGCAGCCAGGGATCGCGGCTCCTTAATGGAGTTACGGTGCCATGGCAACAGGACACCATGGCACTGCGGTTCCATGCAGGAGCCGGGGAAGGCCAGGGCAGGGAAATGATGGGACGTCGGGTGGACAGAATTGGGGGACAGCCTGCCCATCCAGGCACAGGCCAGCCATCTAGACCAAATTCTGATCCCACGGGAACGTCTAGCTCCAGCGGGCTCAGAATTGGTGACTAGACTGTCCCATCCAGGTCCTGGATGTCAGGGGTGGGCAGGATGTGGAGTGGAGGAGTGGCCTAGTGGTTGGGGTAAGGTACTTCAGGCCGGAAGGTCAGAGGTTCAAATCCCACTAGAGGACAGCAACCTTGGGCCGGAAGGACTGGGGTTTCTAGTCCCACAGATGCTCCTTGTGGTCTTGGGCAAGCCACTTAACCCTCCATAGCCCATGTTCCCTGTAAAATAGTTATCTCCAAGTTATAATGTCCTGTTCAATGTAATTTCAGTTTGTTCAATGTAAACCACACTGATGCGGTATATAAGAGAATATAAATAAATGAGATGCCTTCAATTTCCTCCCAGAACATTCGACTTAGGAAAAAGGTTTTTAGATAACTATTTTCACATTTACCATGGAAGCAATGACCTGAATTAACAAAAATAGCCATAAGAGGGTTGCCTTTTATTTTAAAAACTTGCATTTCATATGAGCAATAAAGATGCACATGGTTCAAAATAGATGCATATAGGGGCATGATTAATAAACCACATTAGGATTTTGTAGTTAATGTGGTGTCTTAGCTGCAAAATATCTGTTGGAGGAATGCACAGCATTTCCCCAGCAGATGCCACACCAAAAATACGGAGAGCGTGGTAGGACAAAGAGCGTAGTTGGAAAGAGCCCATTGAGGTGGCATTAGTTGCACCCATGCTGTCAACAAATCTGACATTTGCCACTTGATGTTGACTCACATGGTAACCATGCAGTGGAGACATACCCACTCTCTGCCCTCACCCTTCCCATGAGCATGGCTAATGTGTGTTCTGCAGATAGCACAGGAAATAACTCCGTTATCTGCATTTACCCCACATTGGCTGTTAACACAGCAGATAGCTCTTGCCAAGCACCACATTAACAGCTAACTAGGTTTAGTAAACAAACCCCATGGTGAAAAAAGAGTGCAGCAGAACCACTTTTAAATCATGTCCAATATCTATGCCCCTCAGAACAGTGGGAAGGATATTCAGCAACAGAAATAACTGCACTCGGGAAATTTCCCACCTTCAAGCTATAGTTGACTAAGCCAAGGGTATCTATCTAAAACTCAAGCTAAAATTACTTTTACTGGGAAATTCATTTAAGGTTATTTTTTTCAGAATACATATCTCATCGACCCTATCTTATTTCATTCAAGTAATAACATACAATAAGCTCTATTTTTATAGGGGATTAGTGCAAATCTCAGATAAAGTTGCAGCCCACTGCAGTGCCTTCAACTGTCAGTGAGGAGCAATAATCCATACACAATAGAAGTGTTTGAGTGGCTTGTTGCAATGATGAGATGAACAAGAGAAAGGGAGAAAAAGGATAAAAAACAGGTTTCAAATCTACAGTATTCATGTATTGCTGGATGTTATTGCCATGCCTGTCTATCACTGTAAAGCAATAGAACTGCTTCTTTTCTCAACATGAAAGCCATTTCATGAGCTGGAATTGTAAAACCTTTGGCAGGGGAAAAAAAGTAGGCAGTTCTATTATCAAAAGTATTGTACTCTGTATGTGTATGTGTGTGTATATATATATGTATATATATATGCATTTAATTTAAAAAAAAAACAGTTCTTTAAATGGAGTTTAATTGTAGACCGAGTTTAGAATTTTCACAACTGTTTTTTTGCCGAAGCTAAAAATGTTAAAGAATATTTTAGCTGCCTTAATGAATATCATTGTACTTCTAAAACAGAAATATTTTGCTACAAGTAAAATTATACTTCTGTAGAGTAATGAAGTTTCCTTAAGAACCCAATTTCTATGTTATATGAGCACACTAATCCTCACATGCAGTCCAGTATTGTTCTCCCTTTAAAAGTATGCTACATAATTAAGAAAATATTATGATTTTGTTGGAAAGAAGTATGTTTTTCTAAAAAAGAGAAAAAACTTTAATACTAAAATAGATAGGTGTACGACAAGGCTGCATACTTTCCCCCTACCTCTTTAATTTATATGCAGAAGAAATCATCAGAGAAACAGGACTGTATCAAGACAACCGAAGTGTGAAGATTGGTGGAAGACTCATCAACGACCTTTGCTATGGTGATGATACCACAATACTGGCTGAAAGTGAAGACGATCTGAAACATTTGCTTCTCAAGGTCAAGGAACATATTCTTAAAATGGGCCTGAACCTTAACATTAAGAAGACAAAGATCCTGACAACTGGCAAAATCAATAAGTTCTCGTTGATGGAGAAGAAATTTAAATAGTGGACAACTTTAACCTACTTGGACCAACTATCAATAAAGAAACAACAAGCAGTCAAGAAATCTGATGATGCATTGCTCTTGACAGAATGGCTGTGAAAGACCTAGACAAGATTCTCAAGAGCAGAGATGTCTCTTGCCATACAAAGATTCGACTTGTACGGGTAGCTAAACAGGTAGAAAAGGCGACGGCAAAAGCTAGAAGGATGCTTGGGTGCATACGGAGAGGAATGGCTAGCAGAAAAAAGGAGGTGATAATACCTCTGTATAAGTCTTTGGTGCGACCTCATTTGGAGTATGGTGTGCAATTCTGGAGACCACACCTTCAAAAGGATGTGAACAGGATGGAGTCGGTGCAGAGGGTTGCTACTAAAATGATTAATGGGCTTCATTATAAAGCATATGAGGACAGACTTAAGGATCTTAATATGTACACCTTAGAGGAAAGGCGGGATAGAGGTGATATGATTGAGATGTTTAAATACCTCCGTGGCATAAATGTTCAGGGAGAGAGCCTCTTTCAATTGAAAGCAAATTCTGCTACGAGGGGACATGGGATGAGGGTGAAGGGAGATAGATTCAGGAGTGATATGCGGAAATATTTCTTTACGGAAAGAGTAGTGGATCCGTGGAATAGTCTCCCAGTGGAGGTGGTAGAGATGAGGACAGTAACTGAATTCAAAAAAGCATGGGACCAACACAGAGGATCTCTAAAGGTAGAAAGTGGACTGTTGTAGTTGTTGTTATGGAAGGACAGACTAGATGGGCCTTGTGGTCTTTTTCTGTCATCATGTTTCTATGTTTCTATGTCCAAAAGCCATGGTATTTTCAATAATATCATATGAATGTGAAAGTTGGACAGTGAAAAAGATAGACAGGAAGAAAATTGATGTCTTTGAATTATGGTGCTGGCGATGAATACTGTATATCATAGTCTGCCTGAAGAACAAACCAGTCAGTACTAGAGGAGATCAAACCTAAGCTTTCCTTAGAAGTTCAGATGAAAAGACTTTGACTTTCATACTTTGGACACATCATGCGAAGAGAGAGATAGTTAAGAGAAAGACATAGGGGTATGTTTACTAAACCGGGCTAATGGTTAATCCGGGCTATCTGCCACTAGGTCCCATATTATTCAATGGGACCTAGTTGCAGATAGCCCGGGTTAACCATTAGCCCGGTTTAGTAAACATACCCCATAATGTTTGGCAAGGTAGAAGGTCAATGCAAAAGTGGAAGGCCGGCAATGAGATGGATCGATACAATAACTGCAGCTATGGGTGCCACTCTATCAATAATGGGCAACCTGACTGAAGACTGAACACAGTTTAGGTCACCTATCCAGAGGGTTGCCATGAGTCTCAACAGTATTTAACAACAAAATAGATAGCAAAGTCCACACTATCATGCCAATGCACATACATTTACGGGTAGCTTTATAAGAGGGATCCTAGCTTAAACATGTTTACAGGCGCCTATATTAAAGTAATGTTATAAAGATAAGTAAGTGCCTATTTGCCTTTTATAAAATACTAGCTTAAGTGGCAAATCTTGTGCTTACATTGCAGGCACAGGCATTTACATCAACCATGGTGCTTGTGTAAATGTCCATGCCTATAATTTTTAGGTACACATGTAAATTAAATTATTTTTTAAGCTACATGCTAACCCTCGGGGTTATTTTAGAAGCTCTATTCGTGCTTTGGACATCAGAAAATGGGCATACAGATGGCCAAAGCATGGAGACATCCCTGGTGCCATTTTAGAAAGTGGTTGGAAAGATGTCCCAAGTGAGAGGACGTTCAAGTCAGAACAGGAGTATGGTGTAGGTATGTCTAGGGTGCTCTCAAGAACTACTGTAGGATGTCCTCACCCAGTCTTAGACATGCACTGCACTTTCCGAGCCACATCAAAATGTATGCCTGTTCCAGGCATGACTAGGCATCCGAAAAGTGCTTGCTTTGCCATCCAAATATCTGGAAGGTGTGGAGAAAGGTATACTCATATCTTCTATCTTTTCCATGTTAACAATGACACTGACATGGAATGAGGGCTCTTGTTTTGATCTTGCCACACTAATGGAAGTCCTTGCTTGTACAGAATATCATGAGATAGACATCCTTGCCCCAGGGTTTTGTAGCAGGGACATCTATGTGAGCGAAACAGATATCCTTGGTGTTTTCCTGCATGTTTTGCCCTGGACGACCCAGATTGTCACTTCACACTTGCACTCATCCCAAATTCTGCCCCTGTGAATGTCTGTCTGCAAAGCATGCACCATCATGTCAAAATGTGTAATTTTGCACCTGTTGAAATTTTATAAGAGATCATTTACATGCATATGTGACCCAACCGCATGCATGCAGAAATGACTTTATAAAATAACCTCCATATAGCTTTTTTTAAAAAAGAATTCCTTGTAAGCAATGTATCTCCTCAACAGAAGAATGGTTCTATCATGCCAAACTCCTTGCTTAGTGCAGTGACTCTAATTTTTACAGATCTACAATGAGATTCCTGTCAAGCTGGGATGGAGGTCATTCTCCTCAGTGACATGCAGTCATTCTGCTGTTTAAGACATGTTCTTTCTTGCTGGCTTTGGAGGAATGATTGTCACATTGTAGCTCGTGATGGAACTTCATTTGTTCCATTTTCACCTTTCCTAGCAAAGGTCAGTAAAAGGTGACAGTGTTGATTAGTCCTAAAGATAGACTAAAGATAGGAAAAAAATAAGAAAAAGACTATGCAAGCTACCTTAAACAAAAAGGAGCCAAGATTTTGATCCTAGAAAGAATAAACTGTGCTATAACACATTAGTTTCCTATGAGAAGAAATGCATTTTCGGTCATCACGCAACTATTAATGTCAAGTATCAAACAGAAAATATCACCACATGCTTTCTGACGAAAGTGCCAAACAATCTCATACCACATGATTTAGAAATGTTAATTCTCAACAAATTGTTTCAAAGTTTCTCTCCACAATGAGCCTGTTACCTTCAATCACTGTATTATTCATACATAAGGAGGAAAAAGGGACCCCAGAAACCGCCCAGTGTTCCTTATGAAAGGCTTAAATTATTTCCATTATTGGTCTTAAAACAACTCTCCTTTTATAATTTGCTGTCTTCCATTTGCTGCAAAATTTCTTCAAATATAGTAACATCAGATGCATCTTTCAGTTTCACTATGCTATACTTTTCACGACCCACACAGCAAAATCTCTTCGAAACACCTCAGTGGCAGAGTTGATGTCGCCATCATTTTGCTACAGCTGCATCAGGACACCTGTTAAATTAAGACTAAAAAGACATGCAATGCTATAAAAGTGTCTCTCAGATGTGTTAAAATTCCTCTTGCTAATGCTGAAGGTACACACTTCCCACTTATTCTGCGAACACCGTCTGCAGTCGCCATTGTCAACTTTGCGTCTTTTAAGAGATTTTATTTTATTTATTTATTTATTTCTCTTATATACCATGCTCTTCAACATCAGCGCGATTTACATGGAACATTTAGGTTTTACGGTGGGGGTTACACCGTAAATTACAGATAACAGGTAGCTCAACTTGGATAACCATAATTAACTATTTACACATATTTGAACACATAGTAGTATTTACATATTATACAACATTTGAGGGATGATTGGTATATCAAATCTAAATCTAAATAAACATACAGTGGACATGGAGCTTATTTGCGGGTAGGTCGAGATGGTGCACCTTTATTTGGGTAACATTCGAGGAAAAGGTGGTGCTTCAAAGCCCTTCTGAATTTAGTTAGTTCTGGGATTGCTCGTATGTTGGGAGGCAGGGCATTCCAGTATCTGGGAGCGCTGATACTAAAGGCCCTGCTTGCTGTAGCCTGTGTACACTGGGCAATGTTTTGGGGATTGCCAAGGTGTTTATTGCTGTAGTTCGTCTGGCCCTATTGGGGGGAGTTATGTGTGTGAGACAAGCGAGTGACGGGGGAGAGCCCATTTATGGCCTTGAATGTTAGTAGTAATGTTTTGAAGACGATCCTACAGTGGATAGGGAGCCAGTGGAGACTTTTGAGGATGGGTGTTATATGGTCTCGCCTCGAGGCCCCATTCAGAACTCTGGCTGCAGTGTTCATGGCAAGCTGGAGCGGGCTCAGGGTTGATTAAGGAGCCCTTGGAGGATCGCGTTGGCGTAGTCAAGGTGTGGAATGGTTAGGGAGGAGTGGTCTAGTGGTTAGGACAAGGTACTTCAGGCCGGAGGGCTGGGGGTTCAAGTCCCACCTAGGGACAGCAATCTCAGGCCGGAGGAACTGGGATTTCTAGTCCTATAGGCACTCCTTGTGGTCTTGGGCAAGCCACTTAACCCTCCATTGCCCATGTTCCCTGTAAGTATTAGCGTATGTGTCTCATATCCCCTCGTGTTAAATGTATCCCCCAATTGACCGCTTTGACCCGGTGAAAAGCGGGATATAAATACAGCTAAATAAATAAATGGTTAGAGCCTGGAAGATAGTTCTGAAGTCGTCTGGTTGTAAAAGGGGGCGTAGATGTTTGAGTGTCCTGATTTTATGATAGGTTGTTTTGACCATGTTGCCAATGTGTGTCTTCATGTCAAGGCTCTAGTCTAGAGTAACACCGAGGTAATGGATTGTGGGCTTGGTTTGCAGCTCTACTTCGCCGACTTTTAGGTGGGTTGGTGGGGAGAAGTTAGAGTTTCTGGTGATGAACAGCATTTCAGTCTTTTTGTGCTGTATGTGAAGAATCTGATTCTGGAGCCACCTTTCTACTGCGCTGAAACATTCTGTAAGGGGTGAGAGGTCAATTTGGTCAGTCTTGAATGGCATGTAGAGCAGGATGTCGTCTGCATATATCATGCATTCAATGCTGAATGAGCGAACGAGGTCACAGACGGGCTGCATGTAAATATTAAACATTAGAGCTGAAAGGGAGGATCCTTGCGGGACACCTTGTTTCTGATGGAATGGTTTGGATGTGGAGGTTTCGGTTCGCACATGCTGCCATCTATCGGCTAGGTATGACTTGCACCAAGTTAGTGCTAAGCCGCAGATGCCCTTCTCTTCAAGTCGTTTCAGGAGGGTTTGGTGACATACTGAGTCAAATGCTGCGGCTATGTCTAGGAATATCAGGGCAACTCCTCGATGGATGTTATCTATTGTGGTGAGTATGTTGTTGAAAAGGGTGGTAAGTAGAGTCTTCATACCCTTCTTTTACAAACTAGCCAATCATCTGCTCATTAGCTCTCCAATCAACATCACCAAATTCTGATGAATATAGCCAGTCGTCCACTTTTAAAACAGAAAGTCATTGATAGCAAGTCACCACAATCTCTTCTTGATAAATCCTTGCTTTTAAAACAATAGTTCAGCATTATTTTGTTCTAGCAACCCTTTTATATGGAGGTCACAGGCTCATTTGTGGAAAAAAAACTAAAAAAAATCTGAGTGTTTTTTTTAGTTTTTTTCCACAAAAATAAGAAAAAGACTATGGTAAAAGGAAATTCTGAGGATTATATTACTTAAATGTCCATTTAGTTTGTGCTCTAGTTCCTAGTTATTTCCAAGTATAAGAATTCTCAAGAGATCTTGCCAAGTGTAACACTTAGGACTTGAGATACAGGAAACTAAAACATCAGGGAACACTACTACTGAAAATTTGTTATTTTGTTTTATGCATTTGGTATACCACCTACCACTGCAAGAAATAATGGCAGTTTATTTGATAACTATGCACAGATAAGTAAATAACTAGAACTTAAGGCCCATTTCCTAAAGTGCACCGAGTAGTTAGTGTATGAATTAGTGCAAGCTTCCCTAAGGAAATTATGATCACTCATGGGCCTTATTTTCTGTTATAGTCTCTCTCAAACATGCCGCTTATTAATATGTCCTCCTTATTCAATTATGATTTTTTCTCTATAAGTACAGAATGTGGAAAAAAGTAATTTTTAATAAGGATTTTAGTATGGAAGGAAGTTTTATTATAATCATATACTGTATATGGAGGGTCCGCAGGTGCAAGCCGGCGTTTCTCAGAGTTTGGCGGCATTGGGGCTGAAGAGCTCGGCGTCCTCCCTCGGGAGCAAACTTTTGCCGAGCTGAGGTTGCCTCCTGTCTTGTCTGCCGGTCGTTCTCACTCGGTTATCTCTGGCAGCCCTGGCCCTATGCTGGGAAGTGTGGCATAGTAGGAAGGAGGCAGTTAGGCGATCTTGTTCCGGTGGTGGAGCCGGCGTTTACGATCAGTGCCTTGGCTGCAGAAGGTGCCCCTGGCCGGAGGGAAGAGGAGGGAGAATTGCAGAGGCTTGCCCGGGATGAGGTGGTTCGAAGATCCTCTGTGGCTGCTGAGATTGCTGAGAGTTCCAGCTCGCTGCCTGCATTTTCCTTTACTTTACTTTAGAGCGTCCAATTACTTTCACTCTTGAGTCGATTTGGACGGCAATTTCCTCACTTGGTGAAGTATTTGGTACAGCAGATGAATGGGATAGCATTACAAGTTCAATCTAATACTAAGGATTCACAGGCTAATGCAAGTGAACTTTGCTCTGTTAAAGAGGTGGTTAAGAAGTTGCAAGTAGAGACTCAGAAGCATGAAACTTATTATGCTGTAAATGTGAAGGATATATCTGTTCTGAGATTAAAAAATGAATTACTGGAGAACCAAGCTCATTCCACGAACCTGCGTTTAGTGAACTTTCCATGTTCACCTTTAGTATCAGCAAGAGATATGTTGAAGTCGTACTTGCAGGATGTGTTAGGGGTGCCACCTGAGACTCAACCTCCTCTTTCTAAAATGAATTATATACCAACTCAACAAAGAATTTTCACCTGAGACTCAGCAGGGTTCTAGATCTGATTTACAACATGTTGATATTTTAAATATTTCTAATATCCTTGAATCTTCTGAGACCAAAACTGTATTACTGGCTACTTTATTGATTTCCTTAGCATTGTCATCTGACTGAAAGTAGCTTTTTAAATTATATATTAAGAAGCGCTCGTACCCTTTAAGGGTTCATTAGTTGCCATGTACCCAGATTTGACCCGTGAGACCTAGCGGAGACGGAAGGAATTCCTCCTGCTTAAGCCTGCGGTGGTCCAGCTGGGGGGGTTGTTTTTCCTAAAGTTGCCATATAAATGCCTTGTGCTGATACAATCTCAGAATTATGTCTTTTATAATCCCCCTCAGCTGGCAGCTTTTGTTAGTTCTCAACTCCCTCTCCCATCTACGGAGAGAATCTGTTAGGATTTATGTTGCAGCAGTAGATAAAGATAACATAACATATGCCATACTGGGTCAGACCAAAGTCCATCAAGACCAGTATCCTGTTTCCAACAGTGGCCAATCTAGGTCATACGTACCTAGCAGTTTCCCCAAAAGACACAAGTTCCACAATGCTTGTACTGGGTCAAGCATTGATATCCTGGGTCCCTTCTTAATAATGGTTTATTGACCTTTCTTTCAGGAACTTGTCCAAACCTTTTTTAAACCCAGCTACACTAACAGCCTTTACTACATCCTCCGGTAACAAATTCCAAAGTTTGATTACACGTTGAGTGAAAAAATATTTTCTTTAATTAGTCTTAAATAGTTTACCCTGTAGCTTCATTGCATGTCCCCTAGTCTTTCTATATACTGATAACGTAAACAATCGATCTACTTTTACCCGTTCCACTCCGTTCATTAATTTATAGACTTCTATCATATCTCCCCTCAGCCGTCTCTTTTCCAGGTTAAAGAGCCCTAACCTTTTTTGCCTTTCTTCATAGGAGTATCCTTCCATCCCCTTTACCATTTTGGTGGCTCTTCTCTGAACCTTTTCTAATAATGCTATATCCTTTTTAAGATACGATGACCAGAATTGCACACAATATTCAAGGTGCGGTCTCACCATGGAACAATATAGAGGCATTATCACCTATTCTAAAACATCTTCATTGGCTCCCAATTCAAAGTAGACTCACTTTCAAAATTTTACTAATTACATTCAAAGCCTTCAAAGAACTCTCATCTTCATCAATATCAGACTTGATCCAAACACCACCCCTCAATAGAGACAGAAGGTCAGTAACACTCAATACTCTGTTAGTCCCTAAATCAATATCACAGTGTACCAAAACTACTTCAGACAGGGCCTTTTTATTCTGTGCACCAAGATGTTGGAATAGCCTCCCTCAAAACATCCGAGCAATACCAGACCTTTTGCAGTTTCGCAAAGCTTTGAAACACTACCTCTTCCTTTTATCTTATCCAGTAAACAATAAAGACATCTCAACCAACCCACAGACCTTCCACTCATACACATACAATACAGATACCCAACAAACCACATACACACAAAACTGAAGCCATGATGATATTATGACTATGTTTATTAATTATATACCCTGTTATCCGAGTTATATTCTCCTGTTTTCTGTAAACACAAAGTACTGTTGAATTGTGTATCTCACTGTTTTTTGTGAACCGCGCTGATGCCTAATAGTGCGGTATATAAGAGTCTATAAATAAATAAATAAATAAATTATAATATCTTTTGTTTTATTTTCCATTCCTTTCCTTATGATACCTAGCATTCTATTTGCTCTCTTGGCCACCGCTGCACACTGGGCCGAGCATTTTAACATGTTATCCACAATGAAGCCCAAATCTTTTTCCTGGGTGGTGGTTCCTAATGTGGAACCTTGCATTGGGTAACCATAGTTTGGGATGTTCTTCCCTAGGTGCATAACTTTCCACTTGTCCACATTAAATTTCATCTGCCATTTTGATGCCCAGTCTTCCAATTTATCAAGATCCTCTTGCAATTTTCCACAATCCTCTTGGGTTTTAACAACTTTAAATAGTTTTGTGTCATCTGCAAATTTGATAACCTCACTGGTTATTCCACTTTCCAGGTCATTTATGAATATGTCAAAAATCAGCGGACCCAGAACAGATCCCTGGGGTACACCACTATTCACCTTTCTCCATTGGGAAAATTGGCCATTTAGCTCAACCCTCTGCTTTCTATCTTTTAACCAGTTCCTGATCCACAGTAGTACACTGCTTCCTATCCCATGACTCTTTAGTTTTGCCAAAAGTCTCTGATGAGGGATCTTGTCAAAGGCTTTCTGAAAGTCCAGATACACTGTATCAACCGACTCACCTTCGTCTACCTGTTTATTCACACCTTCAAAAAAACATAACAGATTAGTAAGACAAGATCTTCCTTGTCTAAAGCCATGTTGGCTGTCTCCCATTAGGCCATGACTATCTACATGCTGAGTAATTTTATTCTTTATGATGGTTTCTACCATTTTTCCCAGTACTGACATGAGGCTCACTGGTCTGTAGTTTCACGGATCACCCCTGGAACCCTTTTTAAAAATTGGTGTTACATTGGCGATCCTCCAATCTTCAGGTATTAGAGATGATTTTAATGATAGTTCACAGATTACTAATAGCAGGTCTGCAATCTCATATTTCAGTTCTTTCAACACCCTTGGATGTATACCATCCGGCTCAGGTGATTTGCTACTCTTCAGTTTATCTAATAGTTTTAATACATCTTCCCGATGTATCGCTATTTCCTTCAATTGTTCGGCACCTTTAAATAGCACTTCAGTCATGGGTAACATCCCTACATCTTCCTCAGTAAACACCGAAGCAAAGAATTAATTCAGTCTCTCCGCTATCGCCTTGTCGCCTCTTAGTGCCCCTTTAACTATAATCTAATGGACCAACTAACTCTCTCACAGATTTTTTGCTATGAATGTACTTGAAAAAATATTTATTCTGTGTTTTTGCTTCCGCAGCAAGCTTCTTCTCAAATTCTCCCTTTGCCTGCTTTATCAATGCCTTGCATTTGACTTGCCAGTGCTTGTGCTGTTTCCGGGTTTCATTGTTTGGCTATTTTTTCCATTTCCTGAAAGATGCTTTTTTGGCAACAACAGCCTCTCTGACCTCACCTTTAAACCATGCTGGCAGTTTTTTTGGACTTCCTTCCACTTTTCTTAAAGGGTGGAATACAGCTGATCTGGGCTTCCAAGATAGTATTTTTCAACAACACCCAAGCTTGATGTAAGTCTTTAACCTTTGCAACTGCTCCTTTTAGTTTTTTCTTAACTATTTTCCTCATTTTATCGTAGTCTCCCTTTCAAAAGTTAAAAGGTAGTACTGTGGATTTCCTTACTATCCCTCCTCCACTAATTAAATCAAAGGCGATCATGCTATGATCACTATTGCCAAGTGGCCCCAACACCCTTATCTCTTGCACTAGATCTGGTGTTCCACTAAGGACTAGGTCTAATATGGCTTCCCCTCTGGTCGGTTCATGAACCAGCTGCTCCAAGAAGCAGTCATTTGTGTCATCTAGGAACTTTATCTCCCTAGCATGTCCTGCCGTGACACTGACCCAGTTGATACCGGGGTAATTAAAATCACCCATTATTATTACTGCGCTGTAACTTTTGTTAGCTTCCTTGATTTCTTTGAGCATTTCATCATCCATTTGTTCATTCTGGCCAGGCGGTCGATAGTACACCCCCACTGCCATCGCCTTCCCCTTTTTACATGGAATTTCAATCCATAGAGATTCTATAGCAAATTTTGTTTCCTGCAAAACTTTAATCCTTTCTGACTCAATGCTTTCTCTAACATAGAGCGCAACCCCTCCACCAATTTGATCAGCTCTATCATTATGATATAGTTTGTACCCAGGCATCACAGTGTCCCACTGGCTGTCCTTCTTCCACCATGTCTCTGATATTCCAATTATATCTATCCTCTCATTTAGTGCTATGTATTCTAACTCTCCCATCTTATTTTTTAGACTTCTAGCATTTGCATGCAAGCATTTTAGAGACTGTATTTTATTCATATCAATTTGCCTATTGGTAGACATGGGTAATTTGGGATCTTTAAGCTCTGTCTGCTCCATACGCGAGGGCATTTAGGCTACTTTACTCTTTTTTGGAACCTCTCTGCTTTTGGTAGTATCCTTCAAGGATACATTCTTCCGAACCATCCGCTCTTGGGCGACTGTCGGCTTTCCCCTATTATCTAGTTTAAAAGCTGCTCTATCTCCTTTTTAAAGGTTAATGCCAACAGCCTGGTTCCATCCCAGTTAAGGTGAAGCCCATCCCTTCGGAAGAGCCCCTCCTTTCCCCAGAATGTTCCCCAGTTCCTAACAAATACAAAACCCTCATCTCTGCACCATTGTCTCATCCACGCATTGAGACTCCGGAGCTCTGCCTGCCTTTTGGCTCCTGCACGTGGAACGGGAAGCATTTCGGAGAACGCTACCCTGGAAGTTCTGGATTTCAACTTCCTACCTAAAAGCCTAAATTTAGCCTCCAGAACCTCCCTACCTAAGATGTATGGCTTAAACTGTCTAATTATGCTTTCCTTACATGTTTTGAAAATCTTTTTTTTCTTCTGTTTTCTTGGGTCCTCATGGTTTTTGGGTTAGTGGGCGTTCTATTGTATTATTTTTTTGAGGGGGAGGAGTTCTGATTGTTATACTTTCTTAATAGGTTTTAACCCAGATTGCCTATTTCTGTACAAGTATATGCTTGGAATTTTGTGTAAACATATAAAATAAAATAAAAAAATGAGGCACCCATTTTTAGGCATCAACAATGTGAGTAAATCTTGGTATTTTAGTCCTTTATGAAAGTGGCCACTTACATGCATAAATGACCTCTTATATAATTCCGACTAGCATGAAAATACTTGCTTTGTTTGCATCATGTAACCTTCACTGTGGGCATGCATATGGACAGAGCATGGGTGATGCAAGCAAGTGTGCGCATCAATTATACTTTAATTTCCACGTACACTTGCTAAAGTAGACACGGTCATCCACGCCAGCTCTTGAGCTAGTATAAGTGATCATCGGGTCTTTATTTAAAGCACATTCTCTTCCACTTAAGTTAGTATTTTATAAAGTCAAGAGTGCGCCCACTTCACGTTACAAAATAGGCACCTTAAAATGTTCATTAACTAGGCATGACCTTATAAAATTACCTTCTAACTGGGTAATGTTATATATAAACACCTTACTCGGCAGACTGGATTACAGTGCTAAGCTGATTTAGAACAGTAGTTACTGAAGTGTGCTATGGGAAAAATGAGTGATTTTTGCCATTTAACGTGTTCAATGGCAAACACCTGCATTATTAGCCCCTAGCCCATGTTTTAGAGGTACAAAATATAATGAGATGCAAAGCATTCAAATGTATGCAAAGTACCTTATCTTTATGCTGTATTAGTCCTGGAAAAATAACGCCATCTGTGAGCTGATAGTATTTTTCCTCCCCAGGAGCACCGGACCACTAATGTTTGTTGCTATTGTTGCGAAACAGCTAACATATTATTTAGGTAATTTTGCTTGTTTGGGAGGATCACAATTTGGTTTTAGAAAGGCTCACAGTACAGAAATGTTGTTGGAGATTTTGACTTCAGATATAAATGCCTTGTTAACTAATGGATATATGGCAGTTATAATGCAGTTTGATCTTAGTGCAGCTTTTGATTTAGTTGATCATGAAATGTTGATGATTGTTTTAGACTATTTGTGGGTTTCTGGAATTGTATATAATGGTATATAATTGGTTTTATGTTTGTTTGTTTGTTTTAAAGAATAGGAGGGTATCGAGTACAGCTATGTGTGAATAGCTCAGAGACGTGAAAGGCCGTGTGGGGGGTATCTCAAGGATCCCCGCTTTTGCCAATTCTTCTTAATGCTCTTATGATTTTGCTAGGATGGGTCCTTGATCACACTGACTTTAAATTTTATACATATGTTGATGATATTTCCATATTGTTGACTTTTTCACCATTGACTGTTCATCCAGTGATTAACAATGTTATATTGCAGTTAGAAAAATGGGCAAAAATTCTGTGTCTATGATTAAATGCATCCAGAACAAAAGTCTTTGTGTTTTGATAATTCTAAACCACTTCTGGATCCATTAACACAAGTCCTGGATCAGTTAGGCCTCTGTTCTGATTCAGTTTTTAAGAGTTCTTGGTATCTTGACTGATGACAGTCTATCCTTTGAGGCTCACATCAACTCATGGTATCCAAATCCGTTTTTAAGTTACGCCAATTGAGCAGGATTAAGGCATATTTTTCTACTGACCATTTTCACCTTCTTGTACAGAGTTCTATTCTGCCTAGACTATAGTAATATGCTGTTCATGAATTGCTCACAGCCCCAAATTATGCAGTTGCGATTATGCTAAAACACTGCAGCACGTCTTATCTTTGTTGTGTCTCAGTATACAGCAGTGACCTCTTTATTTTATAAATTACATTGGCTTAAGGTTTACAAAAGGAGCTGTTTCAAGCTTATATTTTCCTTTATAAATTTGTTAATGATTTTGTTCCCATACGTTTTTCATCTTTGTTTCCTTTTTCAGCACATAAGACTAAACATTTGCAGTCGTCTTGCACTCTGTTATATCCTACTTGTAAGAGAATTTGATTTAAATCTCGATTTATACATACTATCCCCTATATGGCAGCGAATATCTGGTCTGAATTACCAGTGAAGTTTAAAAATTCCCTTTCTTTTCTTCTCTTTTGGAAAAATTTGAAGGCATGGTTATTTAATTCTAAATTACCTGTTTGAAATATCTCCTCTTTTACATCCATTTTTCTTGCTGTAAACTGCACTGAACCACTTTGAATGGGATTGTGGCAGTATATAAGTAATGTTAGATTAGATTAGATTTGATTATGTGTGGCATGATGTTCCCAGGGAACCTCTTAATTGGGAAGTGTAAAAATGTTTAAAAAGCACTGAAGCCCCACCCCCAGACAACCATAGATTAAATATTCCCATCCCTGCCCCTAGTACTGACTGAGGGGATTCCCCGGTTGCTCCTGCGACTGGTGCCAGTTTGACCCTATCCTGGGTCAAAAATGGCAGCAGTCAGTCCTTAGTGGTATTGTTGCTGTACTATGATGAGGGATCAGGCTGCTAAATAATTGGACAAGCCTTTATTTCATTCTAATGAATCATTAATTACCAGAGAACCAAATAAATAAAATCGCTTTAAAATCAGAATGTCTGTCTTATGCTTTGTGTACTCTACGTGAGCAGAAATTGTCGGGCTTTAAAACGCAGAAAAAGGATTGGGAGGGGACAGCAAAGATCTTTTCTTATTTTCAAGAACAGCTGTCTCCGAAGACGGTAATGCTCTTTCCATAATCACATGCACATCGCAAATATCCTAGCCTCTGTCTGAAAAATAATCTCCTGGCTAATACCTGCATCATTTCTATTAAATTATATCTCATCATCCACCACTGTTCTGGCTATTAAATTGACTGGACAGTAATCTTCTTTTCATATTCTCTGAATGATCACGGGAAGCACCACATTATTTATGTGATGTCCATGGATTTTCTCAAGGCATCAACATACAAACTAGTTCCTTTCCTCGCAGAACTCCACTTTTCTTTGTTCACAATTCATTGTGATGATATATTTGATCAGATAAATAAATCAAAACTTAACATTAGGGATAAATAATCCAACTTTTGAGGAGAGGTAGTCTGTTGGTTAGAGCAATGGGTGGATAACCAGGGAATCCAGGGTTACACCCCCACTGATGTTGCTTGTGACCTTAGACAAGGCACTTAAGCTTCCATTGCCTCAAACACAAATTTATATTGCAAGCCCTCTGGGAACAGGAAACTGTCCACTGTACATGAATGTAACTTCCCTTGAGCTACTATTGAAAAGGTGTGAGCTAAATCCAAATAAATAAACAGGACTAATGATCTTGAATTTCTTTCACTTTTTTTTGCACCACCATCAAATGATGCTACAGTGTGAGGATTGTGGATCTTGACATGCTGGAAAAGATGATGGGTTTATATTTTTCAATATAATGTTTTTTAACTTTAAATAGGAAATGCATGTAATGAATACACAGATGTCTGAAGAAGCAGAAGTAAAGAACTTGGGAACTCTAAAACTTTTGAAGACCAAAAATAAAGATAGAGGGTACTTTTAGAACTGGGTGCCTGGCTTTTCGTACTCAGAATGCATCTATCTTGAGCCTATATTTTAAAGAAAATCAGCAACCTTGGGTAGCCCAGACATCTGCTCCACCTGGTCACTCCCATTTCCTCTGACCTCCCACCTCCAATTACCTCGCCCCATCCGTCCACCACAAAAAACAGCAACACTGGTGAACAGACAGCGTAGGAGATTTATTAGCACAACTTCGTAAACATCTGACCCGAGCCAATAATAATAACTCACTTCAAAACATATTCCATTTGTCATCCATTACCGGATAATGACCATCATCCACCAGCCGTATTAATAGCAAAGTGGTGTATCATCCTCCCTTGAACCTCCCCTCCCTCACCACCGCCGACCTCGCCATAATATTAGCAAAGGCCGGCCCCTCACGTCCCATCTCCGGGCAAAGATTCCCACTGAGATCTCCACCCATCTCCCACACCGGCAGCTGTGCTCCATTGGTTCCTCCCACCAGCTGTTAGGCCCCGCTGTCATAGCGTCCGTTGTCTCAGGACTTCCCCAACGGCACCAGGTAGTCTCTGCTATCCTTGTGCCGATCCCCCCCCCCCCCAATGAAGTTAGCTGCGACCCTCCAGGCTCTCCCGGGTAACTGTCTCCAAGGCCTCCTGCAGCAATTCAAAAGGAAATCCTGCCCTACGAAAGACAGGTAAAGTCCCGATGTGCCACTCGAATGAGCTGCTTGCAAGTCCATTCCGAGAGATCGTTGCCTCCCAAATGTATCAGGAGTCTGGCGGCAGTCGCTGCTGCCTGACTTGAGCACATGTCAACCCATGCCACGCTCTCCCATCCAAACCAGCTGGAGGCCTGCAGGTGCCATCCCCAGATGTTAGCCCAGAGGTCATGCCGAGGCCCACTGTGTGGCCCAGTAAATAAAAGAGAGGCCCAGCATCCACCATTCCTTAGAGCGAGGACTGCCATCTGCAAGAGAAGAAATCCGGCTGCCATCTGCAAAACAATGGTCATTAAAACACATCCCCTCCCCCACAACCAGCTTCCACTCAGCCTCAGCTCAATCTCCATCCAATTGGGGATGCATGTATCCTGAATATTCTCCAGACCGCCATCTGCATATTTGCCAGATTACGCTTCACCCAGGCCAGCTGCTGCAACACTGGTGGCGTCCCCTATCTGGAATGAATGGGACGCAATTGTCGCTTGTCACAGCCTATGTGTTGCAATACCATGTGCATCATCACTGTGAACTGGAACTGTGTCAGCGGGCGCAAATCCACATGCCACAGTAGCAAACCTTCTGTCCCAGCACTACAGGCCATATAAGCCTGCAAGTTCTATACCGGAGAAGTGAAGAGTCACTCAGCCCTGCATAGCACCACCCACCCGCCCCTACCAGTCTGATCTGTCTTAGACCGGTGTATAATGATACGGGCCTGTGATTGCCCCACTGTCACGTATTTCCTATCTAACCTCCCTGGTGTGCCCGCCTTCTCCCGAGTGCAGCCCCAGCTCACTCACTTGGAATGCTCCAAAGAAGGCAAGCAAATAGGCCGCCCGGAACAACAGTGTCTCATACACAGAGGCTGTGACTTCGGGCAAAGCCTCCTACATATGGACTAATTATTCAAGAGACACCAGGCATCACCAATCCCTTTCCACCGCAACCCCCTTTTCCCAACTGGCTAACAGACGCTGGACTACAAATGAGGCCCGTGGATTGCCCCAACCTGCTACCTTACTTAAAATGAGAAACTGGCCAAGGATGATCTTAGCACTGCTCTAGACCAACCCTCTGCCTTGGCCCAAATGATAAACAAGCCTAGTAGCTCGTCTGGAACCCTACCCCTCAACCAACCTGAAACTGACAGCAACTCACCCACCTTTCTATAGCCCCACTGGTAAGATAGCCAAGTCGCCGGCGCCACCAAAGACTGCAGCAAAGCCATCATCTCGGGATTCCAGCCTGCTAGAGGTGAGCAGGCACTTTCGTGGCCACTGCCTCCACTTCTAGAGTCAATTGATGAAACTGTAACCATTGAAAATGAGATAACAAATTAGCTATGCAGTTGAGTACACCCGATATATGTTGTGCTCTAGCCGTCACATTGAGTTTCAGGCAATAAAGGACAAATACTCGCATCAGAGCCACAACATGTGGGCACTTGGGAGATTGCCTGTTAATGATCTCGACCACCGCAGCATTTTTGCACCAAAAAAATACCCTCCTATTTCGCAGATGCTGAGGCCATACTGCCAAAGCTACTACAATAGGGAACGATTCTAAAAAAGAGATGTTGCGTGTTAATCCCGAAGCGCACCAGGCCTCCAGCCAGGTCTCCGCACACCAGACTCCTTGGCAATAGAGTCTGAAACCTTGACCTCCTGTGGCATCAGAAAACAGCTGCAGATCAGCATTGGAGACTTCCTCCAATTGCAAGACCGCACAGTCATTGTAATCAGCCAAAAAGGCATCCCACACGCGCAAGTCTTCCCGCATGCCCTGCAAAACCCAAATATAATGGTGAGGCTTACGTACCAAGCCATTGTTAATGACAAATGCCTGGAAAAGGGGCACCTCATTGGTATCACCCGACATGTGAAACTGAGATGACTCACCAATAACTGCATTATATGCATTGCAATTTTACACGCCGAGCCCACATCCGCTACCAGACTTCACAATTTATCTACCTTTTCACGTGACAATGGTGCTTCTAACACAACTGAGTCAATTTCTATTCCTAAAAAGGTTATACATGTGACTTGGCCTACTATTTTTTCCCCAGCCAGTGGCACCCCGAAATTGGACGCCATCTCTGAAATGGTCCTCAGCAGCATCTCAAAGTATCTGACTGATCAGGTCTCACGAATAAAAATCATCCAAATAGTGCACTAAACTAATCAACCCCATCCTCTGCTCTATCACCAAGTACAAGAAACTGCTGAACAATTTGAAGTATGCACACAAAATAGCACAACCCATCAGCATGAACTTATTGAAGTAATACCCATTATCAAACTGAAAACCCAATAACTGAAACGCGGAGGGGTACACCAGGAGGAGGCAAAAAGCAGATTCTATGCCTGACTCTGCATTGCCGCACCAACACAACTGCACTGTCAAAAGATGCATAAGGAACAGTACAAAGTTCTGAAGATATATGATTATTTACCTAGTCCCTGGCCAGGAATGATAAGTTCTGGATGAGTCTGAACTTGCCTGGGTCCTTCTTCGGTACCACTCCTAAAGGGGAGATAACAAACGGCTGAAAAGGAGGTTCCTTAAAAGGTCCTGCAATCATGCCAAGTGCACACTCTCAGCCACAATGTTTTTGCTCACTACTTTCGCAAAGTATCATGCCGACGCTGCTTTTGGCGCAGGGATATCCTGGATGCATCTCTAGAAGGGAATGCGAAACCCATGCTCAAAACCCTCTAAGAGCTGCCTCCCTTTTCCCGACTTCCTGTAAGCCCGCAGCCAGGGCCGCATGGCCTCCACTCTCACAGGAGTTGGAGCAAAGTGCAACAGATGCTGATCACTTACTGGGCATCGGGGCTCCTGCCATGCCTTTTTGGCTGCATTTGATTGCTTCGTGACTGCCCAGCAGAGGGAACAGGCGTGCCAGAACTTGCAATCTGGGAACAGACAGAATGATTTGTTGAAGTACCAACATATGTCCGAATTCTCTGTGCCTGATTTCGGAGGGCCAACCCCAACCGCCATGCTCCGAAAGGACTGACCCCCTCCCGGTGCTCCTTGGGTTCCGCCCTTGGAAACCATTCCGCTCCTCACTAGGACGCGCTTGGCAGACATCTGCGTAAGCCAGAGGTTGATATCCTTCATCCTCCATGACAAATGGGCATTCTTCTCCATCATGTCACGAAAGTACTCATCATAGTTCAGCCAGGCCCAGCCTTCATGAGTGTGGAATGCCGCAAGTATGGCACCCCCATATACCAATAGCTCCCCATATTATCCCAGAAAATGATGACCCCACACACTGTCCAATTAAGGGTATTCCATACCCTGTCAGCTTTTTCATCTTCCTTCCACTTCTTGCGACTCTTGCCTGACCGCTTCCGTTCCTAGCCACCAAAAAATATCAATATACCACCGTTGCTTAATCCTATACCATAATTTCTGTGGAACTGCTTCCCACAGCTCTGCATGCATCACCAAATTAGAAGTGTCCCTCCTCCGTTCTATGCGTGTCGCCTCATAAGAACATAAGATATGCCAGAGAACATGTTTCTCTGTTTCTATCCCTTTTTTCTTTGATTTTATGGCGTTCCTTTTCTGTCTCTCTTTCGCAGCTCTCTCTCTTTTTAACATTTTTTTAAATTGATTTTATGTATTGTGAACCGCCCAGATGCTAATTGTATTGGGCGGTATATAAAGTTTTAATAAACATAAACATAAACACATAAACATACTGAGTCAGACCAAGTTCCATAGCTGAAGGCATTGCTGATGACGAGCCTGACAAAGTAGAGGACTACAACAAAATGGACATGCTTCGACACCTGTGCGAATGCTTACGCTTCGCTTTTGCCTTTCTCCTGAAGCCACCAGTTCACCTCTGGATCCGTGCCCCCCTGCTGCAATATGCTCACCTGTTGATGGAGACTTCTGATGGGCATCGTCAGAGGCCTGCCCATCCTGATTGGCTGTCCTGGTCTGCTGCTGCTGCACCCCCAACCCCTCTGACTCCGGAGCAGCCAGTGAAACGAGAAGAAGACGACCCACCAGACACTGCACCCAGAGAGGGCCCCAATTCATGTAGGATGGATCCTGTCCACCTGTGTCCCAGGAGGCTGCCCCACTGTATCCCCCAGTCCCATAACCCCAAACCCATGCTGACCGCCACCCTCCATACCCTCCACCCTATTCACCAGGGCACTTTTGTGCCCAGGGCCCTTGCCCATATGGTGGAGGAAGAGGTGCCCCAGGTATATAAGAGGGGGTCTTTCCACCACCAGGCCATTGTAGCCCAATACCTCTGGCAGCATCCGTGTAGTTAAATCTTCAACCCCTTTCACTCATATCTCCCTCATAGCCCTTTATTTCTCTCTCCTGCAGGCTGCCCGGGCCCCGCCACTGCCTCCCAATGCATCACCCCAATCTGCAAGCTAAAGCACACACCTCAATCCTTGAACAAAGATGGTCCATATCTTTACATGGCCCCTTATAAAATTTCCCCCCTTAATGACAAGGGCTGGGACTAAGGCAAGGCAGTGCCCCGAGAGTCGTCTCCCTTACGACAACTATGGGTGCTGATCCTTGAAGTGGGGAAGGGGAGTCATGCTTAGCTGTTTCCTACAGCAGTGTCCTTGTTGCTTCTTTTGTTTGTTCCAGTACTTTTAATGATGGTTTACTTGTAAAAGCTAAAACTGCTGTTTCTCCCACTGACCCCCATTGTTTACTTCCTATGCACATTAGATCAGAATTACCAAGAATTTACTTTAATTTCATTCTGTGTCTAATAGGCAAAAGCTTAGTCACAGAATACACATAGAGGCACATTTCACAATGGGATGTCCAAGTGCAATCTGGGACATTAAAGCCAGAACATCTGGGAAAAAAAAGCAGGCACAAGCAGTTTAAGCACGATTTTGTAAACGTTGACGTGCCCGATATTCACGTGTATCAAACGTCTATATAGACATCCACAGGAGAGCATTTCAGAATCAAAAGTCTAATAACATAATGGTTAGACTAATGGCTTAAGAGTATAGCGGTCAGGATTCAAATCCCAGTGTGGGCCCTTCTGATCTAAGGCTAGTCACTTAATTCTCCACTTCTCCACACTATCTAGATCTTTTAAGGTGAAAACAAGCATTTTCTTGGTGCCTATTCATGCCTAGAGCAAGCATAAATATTGACATGCCTGCCAATGTCACTGCTGTTTCCAAGATCGAATGGGGATATGTAAGTACATTGCCACTCATCAGATGTGCCTCAGTCACACCCCCGAGCCTACTTGGACACCCCTGCACTGGAGACGTCTCCAAACATCATTTGACATGTCTATGATTTTGACGTCCACGTGCATGTCTTTAGATGTCCAAATCACAACTAAACCTTTTAAAATGACCCACAGTTACACAGACAAAAAAATTGTTGAATTGGCACAAATTTGAAACTTTTCAGTAGGGACAATTGTGCATTCCTGGGTTGAAACCTTGACAACTGGCACTATTGCTCACAACTTTCAAACCTAAGCTAATTCAACTCTCTTTTTGTGTCTGCCACAGAATAAAAGCCTCAACAATATCAGTCCTGAAGGTAAGAAGGTTAGAAGGGTTGCATTGCCTTTGCACATGTAAATTTCCTCTGTGAGTAAAAAGTGATTTTAGAAAGCCACTGTTTGCATGTTAAGATTCACAGCATACAGAGTTTCAAAGGGGGCATATTTTTAGTTTCATCTGGGTGGGATGGAAAACCATGCGTCCGTTTTAGATTGTACAATGGCAATACATGGATACTGAAAAACACAGCCTAGATGCCATTATTTACATCTGCTCATTTGAACATGAAATTTGCACCAGTCACTAAGGGGGAAAATGTCTTTAAAACCTTCTGGGGGGAGCCAAGATGGCAGACACGTGCTAGCCGCACTCCCGTTAGCTCTCCTGTTGGCTTTAAACTATTGATTACCTGTTTGAATCATGCCTCGCAAGCAGAAAGCACCTGTGCACCTGTAGTTAAGGGGCCGCCAATGTTTCTGTCTGGCCCGCTGGTGTGAGTCTGGTTACTCCGGTGTTAGAAGCCTCACTGGGGACGGTGGGAGCGGAAGGAGGCTCCTCGCGTCTCTCTGAGTCAGGCATCACCTTGAGTCCAGAGGTGAGGTCAGCTCCAGCGAGGCCCTCTAACCTCGACACTGGTATATCGTTAGTCGATCCTGCCCGCAAGTTGGGAGGCTCAGCTGGGACACCCGGGGAAGGAGGGCGTGCTGCAGTAGCCGTGTGGTTGCTATGAATCTTGCTTCAGGGTATGGGGGTCATGGATTCCGGCGAGGAGTGTGCGTTTGCACTTTCAGTTGGGGAACACTCCTGAGTAACAGGTACCAACTGCTGACCAGTACCAGAGTTGCAACCCATGCTGCAGAAGCCGGCAACTATTACATTGGAAACCTTGTGGGGTGGCCTACAGGCATTAGAGTCCTTATTTCTCTCTCAGTTTGCTTCATTTCAGACAAGGTTTTCAGGCTATGTTCAGGCTCTGGACCAGCAGAAGCAAGTAGTGGCGGCAGTGACAACAAGAGTGTCTCAGATAAAGGCGAAAGTGGAGGACATCTCTGCTGTTTCAGGTACTGTGACTAAAGATTTATCAAATATTCATTTAAAGATTGAGTCATTGGAGAATTCAGTAAGGAAGAGGAATTTACACTTATTGAACTTTCCAAGGGTGCCTACTATCTCCCCGAAGGAGCTTCTTCATACTTATTTCACCTCTGTGTTAAAGATACCATCAGAGTCGATTCCTCCTCTTGCCAGGATTTTCTGCCTAGCGGCTGCTAAGCACAAAGGTCTTGCTTCATCTTCACCGCTTCAAAAACGACCTTTTGAATCTTTGGAGCTGACTGGGTTTCTGGAGACCTCTGACCCTGAAGCTATCCAGTGTTCAACACTCTTGCTGACTTTGGCGCTGGAGCCAGATCGGGACTGGTTAATGAGGTTATATTTTAAGGCTAAAGATGAGTTATTCATGGGAGTTCCTATATGGATGTTTCCGGATGTCTCTAAGGCCACCCAGGAGTGCAGAGAGCAGTTTTTGCTGCTGCGTCCTAAGGTTGTACAGCTGGGGGGGGGGGGGTCCTGTTTTTCTTGAATTATGCATGTAAATGTTTGATAAAGTACCAGAGTGTTAATTATATCTTTTTTGACCCCTCTTTAACTCGGTAAAGGTGCTAGTGTGCCTCCGGAGTCTGAGAATCCTTGAGGGAACCTTTTGAAATTCATGATCTCATATAGTAGGGTTTATCGCACCCTTACATGTCTTGTTTCCCTAGGCTTTTTCTTTTATTTGTGTCTAGCTCCCCCTAGAATTAATTGTGGTGGACTAGTGGAATATACGTTAGAATTAATTTTGTTGGGTAACTTGGGCTGGAGGTGTCTCTTCCCCTTATGGTTTGTATTTCCATTTCTGTAGCAAATTGTTTCTTGTGTGAAAGATTTGAAAATTGCATAAATTAAAAAAAAAAAAACTTCTCAAAAATGAGAACGAAATCGTCTTTTCTCCAAAATCCTTAATTTGCTTTTTCGGGAAATCCAGTTTTGCAGAATCTGGTACTTACATGCATAGGATGTAAAATTGGCATTTAAATTTTCAAAAACCCGAATTATGCCCCTGTTTTGGAATGTCTTTGTTTTAGAATGTATGTTCCCACTGTATGTGCTGCATTCTACACAGGTTATTTCCTATGTTCTTAACATGTATTTTACAAAAGGTGACATTGTTCCGTGAGTCTTTTGTTTAAAAATAAAATGCTGACCATGGTATTTTACATCAGCCATAGCACTTATAGAAAATATCCATATTCGGCACCACTATCCAGATAGCTCTGGATATATGTAAAGTAGAGTAGAGGGAGGAGTGGCCTAGTGGTTAGGACAAGGTACCTCAGGCCAGAGGGCCAGGGGTTCAATTCCCACCTGGGGACAGCAATCTCAGGCCAGAGGGACTGGGGCTTCTAGTTCTATAGGCACTCCTTGTGGCCTTGGGCAAACCACTTAACCCTCCATTGCCTCAGGTACACATAGATTGTGAGCTTTTTGGGGACGAGGGACTGTATCCAGTACCTGCTTATAGTGATTGCAAACCACTCCGATGCCCTTCAGCCTGGGCAGTATATCAAGAAATTTTATAAACATGTATAGAATGGTCAGCACCAGAGCTACTGGATAGCGACAATATTCAAACCACTCAGGTAGTTATCCAGAGAGCGGGCTGAATACTTCTTCTGTCCATAGAACTCTTTACTCATAAAGGATTTCCAGCAGAACCATTTATCTTATGCAATTGATAATCCACAGATGGTGGAAACTAGGGAAATTTTCCAGATAATGGTTCCCATTATCCAGATAATTCCCTTTGAATATTGACTCAACAGGATATTATGAATGTCCCGACCTAGATGTCCTAATACCTGCCTGAACAGCCTAAACAAAATCTGTTTTGAGGTGTATAGCTAAAGAGGAATGCATATATGTGCATCTCAGAAACATAAAAACATGACGGCAGAAAAAGACCATATGGCCTATTGTATCTGGTCTGCCCATCCATATCAACTAAGTTAGACCCTTTTTTTCCCTTTAGGGAACTTTTGTCTTTATCCCATGCTTTCTTGAATTCAGATAGATACTGTCCTCATCTCTACTACCTCCACGGGGAGTTTATTCCACGCATCTACCACTCTTTCTGTAAATATTTCCACATATTACTCCTGAGTCTATCCCCTTTCACCCTCATCCTATGGCCCCTCATTGCAGAGCTTACTTTCAATTGAAAGAGGCTCTTCTCCTGTGCATTTATGCCATGGAGGTATTTAAACATCTCAAACATATCTCCTCTATCCCATCTTTCCTCTAAAGTATATATATTGAGATCTTTAAGTCTGTCCCCATATGGTTTATAATGAAGACCAATGAACATTTTGGCAGTCACCATCTGCACTGACTCCATCCTGTTTATATCTTTTTAAAGGTGTTGTCTCCAGAATTGCACACAATATTCCAAATGAGGTCTCACAGAGGCACTATCACTTCCTTTTTTCTGCTGGCCATTCCTCTCCCTATGCACCCAGCATCCTTCAGGCTTTTTCCATCGCCATTTCTACCTGCTTAGTCACTTTAAGATAATCAGAAACAATCATGCCCAAGCCCTGCTCTTCTTTCATGGACAGAAGTACTTCACCCCTTAGAATTTTTCAGTTCAAATGCATGACCCTGCATTGTTTAATGTTAAATCTCAGCTGCCAAATTCTCAACCTTTCTTGAAGCTTAGCTAGGTCCCTCCTTCTGTTATCTACTCCTTCCTGGGTGTATTCTATTGCAGATTTTGGTATCATCCACAAAGAGGTAAATCTTACCTAAAAGCCCTTCACACTATCACTAACAAAGATGTCAAAAAGAATCAGACCAAAGACAGATCCTCCCGGCACACTACTGGTAACCTTCTCCTCAGAATGAGTTCCATTTACCTGTAGCCTTTGTTGCCTCCCACTCAACCAATTGCTAACTCAGTCAGTCACTTTAGGGTCCCATCCCTAGAGTGTTCAATTTGTTTATAAGTTGCCTGTGTGGAACGGTGTCAAAGACCTTACTGAAATCTAAAGTTGTGGTCAACATGTCGAACATCTTGTAAAAACAAAAGTGGCCAGTGAAATGGCTTTGGACTATATATGCACACATATTTGACACATAAAAGAATCAAATAAAACAAGACCAATTAAAAAAGGAAATAGTATAAAAACTGGGACATTGCCAGGACATGATTGGCACACTTACAAACAATTCAAATTAGTTTGAACAGAAGAACCACATTCCCTTTGCAGTAAAATCAGACACACCTATGATCAATTGCAGTACTCACAATGGTGAAAACCTGCCTGAGACCATCAGAAAAGCCATTATTATCAAACTTCAAAGGGGCACAAGGCCATTTCTAAAGACCTTGTAATTCCTGTCTCTACAGTTTGCAATGTTACTAAGAAGATTTCTGCTCATGGAACTGTAAGAACTTCCCAAGACCTGGTGGGAAGAGGAAAATTAATCCAAAAGGTCTTCGAAGGTTAGAGTGTGAACTGTTGAAAAAACACCATGTACAACATCCACTGATCTGGGGTGGTGGTTTCAACTTGCACCATATGCCATGCACTAAACAAAGAAGGACTTCATGGAAGAAGTCCAAGGAGGACCCCACTGCCCAAAGGTTTGGGCCTGATCTTTGCCCAAACTCACCTTGATAAACCACACTTCTTCTGGGAAAATGTTCTGTGTTTTTACAAATATGTACAAAGTTTCCCAAAGTTAAAATCCCAGTTGAATTCTCCTGTTATATGTAAACTCATCACAGTCTGTTGCTTGCAATGAGTATTCCTGTTTAATGTAAACCGCGCTGATGAAAAAGAGTGCGGTATAAAAGAACTATAAATAAATAAATAAACCAAACTTGAGATATTTGGCAATGCAGACCAGTGATACATTTACTGTGGCTCCCTCCTTTTCTGGTTCTCCTGTACCCCTGGTCTCCACTTTTCGGTACCTTGGCGTACTCTTCGATTCTGACCTCTCTTTTCACTCTCACATTTCACACGTTTCCACTACATCTTTTTTCTTTCTTCGTCAGATTCGCTCTATTCGCCCTTTCTTGTCCCCGTCAGCCTTGGTTACCCTAGTTTTGTCCCTAGTCATGTCTCGGGTGGACTTTGCTAATTCTCTCTTTCTCGGGGCTTTCCAAATGTCAACTTACTCGTCTTCGTCGGATCCAGAATACCTGCTGCACGCTTGGTCACATGCTCTTCTTCCCGCGATCACATCACTCCCATGCTCTTTCACCTTCATTGGTACCTGTCCCTTTTCGGTCCACTTACAAGCTCTTGATACTGACTCACAAAGCCCTCCATACCAGCACTCCCATTATTTATCCGATCTCCTCTTCTTTCATTCTCCCAGATACACTCCCCGTTCCTTTCACCTCAACCGTCTTACCCTTCCCCCACCTTCCCGTGCTCACCTACAATCTACCCGCTCCTCTGCTTTCTCTTCGCTGCCCCTGCCCTCTGGAACGCCCTCCCTCCCGCCCTCCGTCTTGACCCACAGTTTCCCAGTTTTAAGAATCAGTTAAAGACTCACTTGTTTTCGTTAGCGTTTGATGTTCCCTCCCCTTTTGTATGATTATCCCCTGCTCCTCTGTCTTCCCCCCACCTATCTTCTGCTATGTCCTGTCCTGTTTCCTTCAACCCCTCAATTTCAGCTGTCCTGTCAACCAATGTAAATTTCTTTTCCTTTCGTTGGCTTCGGCCTTCTTTTAATTAATTTTAATTGTACATCGCTTTGCTTTTAATGAAAGGCGGTTTTATCAAATAAATTTAACCATAACCATAACCATATTTAGCTATATTATATATTCACCGGCTGCCCAACAGTCTTATAAGGAAAAAAAACACTCTTCCTACAATTAAATATGGTGGAGGTTCCATAATATTGTCGGGTTGTTTTTCTGTCTCAGAAACTGGAGGCCTGGAACGTATTAAAGGAATCATGAAGTCAGAGGACTATCAAGATATTCTGGAGTGAAATGTGCTACGTAGCAGAGCCATACCAAGCCATAAATGCGCCCTGTGCGACTTGCACATTCTGACGTGCTCCCTTCCCCCCCATCATCACAAGTTTGCCACTTGCCCAGCATCTCCCCATTGTGCCTTACCCTACACCTCCATGTCCAACTGGCTCCCTGCACTGCCTGCCCTTGCACTGCTGCCGATTTTTATGTTTCCTTGGCGGCAGTGGGGGGCAATGGCGGCAGCAGAGCAGACATCAAATCGAAAAAAAACCCCTGCTGGTCTTTACCACTCCACTCTTGCCTGCATGTCTGATGCCTCCCTCCTCTGATGCATGCCCGTATCAGAGAAGGGTGGAACCAGACCAGGCATTCAAACGTGTGTCTTTGCAACTCCACACTTGCATGGCTGATGTGGTCCCTCCCTCCTCTAACTTGGGCACTTGTCAGAGGAGGGAGGGATCAGACATGCAGGCAAGCATGAAGTCAGGAAAACTCTTTTTTTTTTTTAAATTTGATGTCTGCTCCACTGCTGCCATTGATCCCACAAAGAAAGAGAAAAAACGGCAGCCGGTCAAAGACAGGCAGCATGGGGGGAGCCAAGGTTGGCAACCTCAAATGTGCCCCTATTTCTTTGCACCCTGTGCAGTCACACCACTCACATAGGGCTAGGTACAGTGCTGCTACCTAGTGGCAGAAAGTTAAGTCTGGGTCAAAGGTCATGGGTCCTCCAGCAGGACAATGACCCAAAACATACATCAAAAAGTACAAAAAAAATGGTTAAAAGGAACAAATGGACTGTTTTAAATTAGCCAGCAATGAGTCTTGATCCCAGTCCAATCACGAACCTTTGGAAAGAGCTGAAATCTGCCACTGGTAAAAGGAATCCTGGAAACTTTCATGAGCTGAAACATATCGCAGTTGAAGAGTGGGAGAAACTACCAGCAGACATATATATGAAACTTATAGATGGTTACAAGAAATGTTTGGAGGCTGTCAGCACTGCCAAGGGTTGTGCAACCAAAAATCAGTGAAGGGTGCCATTAATCTTGTCCAGATGATATTTTGTTTTTTTCTCAGAAATTACTACATCTTAAGTTGCACAGAAATATTTTTTATTTATATATCTTTGAACATACTATTAAAATATTATGATGACATACAGTTGGAATATTTCCAATTATTTCTCAAGAGATTAGACAAAACATATCTAAAATGCAAGGGTGCCAATAATGTTGACTACAACTGTAGGTACACCACATCTAGGGTTCTTCCTTGATCCAACTCTCTAGTCACCCAGTCAAAGAAATCGATCAGATCTGTCTGACAAGATCTGCTTCTACTAAACCCATGCTGCCTTGAATCCTGCTATCCACTGGACTTCAGAAACCTCACTATCCTCTGATGCATCCCATCCCGCCTCATTGCTTTGTCTATGTTTCATTTAGCAAGTTCCTCACAAACATGGTCGTGAGGAGAAGAGTGAGAATGGCCTACATGAAAATCAAAAGCAACTTGACCGGCATAGATTTTTTTCAAGTTCTACTATCACAAATACCAGGGATGTGATTTCATTAATACACATTCACTTTGTTAGTGTGTCTTAAAAAATTGAATGTGCACTCAATCAGTTTGACACACATTAACCAGGGATTAACATGTTAAGTTGATTAACAAGCATTAAAATGTGTTATGAAAATAAATGTGTGAAGCACTCCAGAAAAGCCCAAAAATGGAGAACGAAGTCCAAAAATGACCTGAAAAGTCATGGACAAGTATGCATGTCATAGCATGTACTTGTACAAATGAGGTAATTTTATAAGAGGCATTGTACATGTGTGCACTGGCACAAATGGGCAAAAATGCCTTAATAAAATTACCCTCCACCTATGCGCTCTACAGTAGCACAGTGTATTTTTCCAGCTAGGAATCCCAGGATTTGAACTTGCGACTAAAGACTCTACTACTGAGCTGAAAGAGCAGCTTTTTAGCTGATCTATTGCAGGAACCCTAGCTATTTTAGCCTGCTGGATTAGATTGGTCTCCTTATTACTTCAGCCTGCTACAAAGCTCCTGAAGAAATGTATGTGCTCAGTAGGGGTGTACACAGCCAAAAAAAAGAGATTAGTCAGTGTTCATTTAAAAGGAAGTTTTAGTAATTTTCATGGTATGTTTCAGGGGCGGCTCTATAATGAAGCCAGGTGAGGCAATGGCCTCAGGTGGCAACGTTTTGGGGGCGGCAGAAATTGCCCCCAAAAAGACCGCCTCACTCGGCCTTCAAAAAAAAAAAATCACAGAAGCTGCTGCCGCTGCTGCAGCAACAGAATGAAGTGCCCCACGGCCCCCCGCCTCCCCGGAAGAGTCCTGCCTTCTATTTCCAACAGCGCCGGCTCAGCTTTTCAGAGCCACGAAGGGAGAGAGTTTCCCTTTCACGTGGCTCTCTTAAAGCTGAGCCCGCTGGCGCTGAAATTTCCCATTTTTTACACAGTATGGGGGAACTGCATCTCTTATTTATCTGATGTTACAGTGCATGAGGAGTCTGGCTTCTTGGGGTTTCAGTTTACATTTTGTCTACATATTTTTATTTTTACTTTAGATTGTGGTTACTTATTCTGTACTTGGTGAGGGTCTGTGTTCTGAGTGTGTGACTGAGGCCAGGCGTTCTATTAACATGGAGTTTGTACATACAGATTTATACTGTACTGTAGTAATTTAACTTGTTCAGCTTTTCAAATAGGTGTATGGATGTTCCAGGGCCCATTGAAGTATTTACAGTGACCTTTTTTTAGATGGGCTCCTTATCTGAGTTTTGGAAGTTGGTGCTGATATGGTATGGTAGGTTTGTTCTTTGTTGTAGGGTTTTGTATTAGTTCACAATATGCCTGGTACTGGAGAATGGTTGTTGTTGTTGTTAGTGAGATGATCAGAATCCATTTTTTTTAAGATATTGAGTTCTGTGGGTGAATGTCATGGTTCTGCTTTGCACCCACTGTGGATGCAAAGTATATATTGAAAAAGAAAAAGCAAGAACCATAATGCAGTTTATAACAACAAAATAAAAATGAGTTATAATTTAGTTTTATAAACTGTGCTGTTGGTTCACGCTCTCTTTTAGTTCCTTGGTGTGCAAACATCTTGCATTTCCTCCATATAATCTAATCAGTTTTTTGGTTTGGTTCAGTCCCTGATTGGAGTTCAGAAAAATCCCCGCCTCCCTCTACGGGGGGAGGGGTGGCGCTATCTCATCCTTCACCTCAAGCAGCAAATTACCTTGAGCCGCCCCTGGTATGTTTTGTATATTTGCATACATTTATCTTAATTGTGTACCTTCTATGCACAACCTTTTTGCTCATACAGATTAATTGCATTTCCGTTAATTCGTAGGTATATACATGTACAAGTTATTTGCATGCACAAAACGCTTTTAAACACCAAAATAAACTGAATAAACCGTGAGGAATGCACACCCCTAATGCTCAGGTACTCCTCTTTGCCTTCCCAAAGCCCAAGTCATGTTTTAATCAGGAGGGTGTTAGTGCTGTGCAGCCCTACCTGTTTGTGCAGCAAGTGGCTTCTGACAGTAAAAGGTATGCACAGGTCTATATGGATAATATATTAATGTTTTCCAAAGTGAGGAGCAGAGTAGTTCTTCCTCAGTGAATTGTTGGGAATGAGAAGCTAAAGAAGTCCTTCTCCTAGAAGGTATCCATAAATGGAATCGTAAGACTTGCCATGCTGGGACTAATGGTCTAGCAAGTTCAGTATCCTGTTTGCAACAGTCTCAAGAATTCTACCTGAAAGTAGAAGATAATTTCTTCAGTTATGCTCCTCTATTTATGGACAGAACGAAATAATCCTGACTCTCCCTAACACACACTAGTCTGCATGCTCCATGTTGGGAAGAATATTCCATGAGATCCTGTTTTAATACTCTCATAGGATGAAATACAATCCTCAGTTGTTTAGTGGTGGTGGGAGGATTCCCTACTAATAGAACCAATCTGCTGGAGAGGATTTTGAAAAGTGGAAGCTGCTTTTCTCATAGAAACATGACGGCAGAAAAAGACCACAAGGCCTATCTACTCTGCTCTTCCATATCAACTACAATAGTCCCCTTTTTACCTTTAGAGATGCTTTTTTGAATTCAGATACTGTCCTCATCTCTACCATCTCCACTGGGAGACTATTCCACCCATCTACCTCTCTTTCCATTAAATTAGAGCCAGATTCCATAATATCCATGTCTGGCCGACAGGCACATAGAAATTGCAGAATTATACCTAATTCCAGAACCACAGGTCTAGATGTACCCATTATTCCGGAATCATGGACATAGATGCACACACGCCCAACGTATTCAGCAAAGATGGATGTGGCTGAATCGTCCCGTCTCCACTCAGCCGCGCTTCTGCTGTGGAACTATACACCTCCAACCCACCACCCGCACTAGCAGCATTGTGCACATGGAAACCACACGTGTCAGATGATGGCACAGTAGTGCTGCAGCAATACAGAGCACATACACTTGTCTGTTGCATGTCCTGTGCACCACTCAACCCACACACACGATCGCACGGGATACGGAACACTGGCAAGATGATGCCCTGCACAAACAGTAGAAGCTACAGCTGGCATAGCAGCATGGCACGGCGTCCAAGGACCATGAGTCCGAATCTGCGTTTCTCCCCCAAACATCCATAGAACCGCTTGCCCAAACTGCAGCACAGAGGACCCGTGGCCTACTCTGGTGAAACACCATGGCTTAGCGTCATCTGGCTGTTGTGGTGTTTGGAGATGCACTCTGTTCAGTATGACTGTACATGCATATCGGCTCGATCCATAATTGGAACAGCCAGTCAGAGCTCTGGGACGCAGCGACGGGCAGAGCAGAGACTACTCTATGTCCTGCCCTTAGTCCACGATCTTGCAGGTATAACCTGTACATCCGGTGGTGACACGGGGGACGTGCACAGGCAGCCCCACTCTGCCCATGGTCAGAGATCCCCGCACAAACACCATGTACATGCAGGGCTGCCATGGTTGTCCCCCACCCCTCAGATTTTGATAATTAATCTATACTAGCATGATCACTGAAACACCACCTCTCCAATAACAATCCTGTAAAAATACATAATTGGATGATATCTTTTTAAAATATTAAGCTTTCTTTTTATGTATGTGTGCGCCCACTCTCCCTGCAGGTAAAGGAATGCACGGATGGCTCTTTGAATTTATTCAGCTGTTTTGCTTTTTGCCACGCCTCAGAAGTCAGCACCTTAGGCAATTGCTTAATCTTGCCTAATAGTTGGGCCAGTCCTGTTTTTTTCTTCTAAAGTAGAGAGGAGGGAGAGTGGTAAAAACAACCATTTATTGCAACTAGCTGTAAATGGATATAAAGAGTTGCAAGGATTTTGAGTAGAATAAACACTCTATTTACATCTAAGTAAAAAGATATTCTTGGAGAAAATCGAGTGCATTTTATTGTGGAATTATAAGACATTGAGCTTATTATTTCTTTTTTCTGGAGATCATGGATATTATTCTCCCTGCTTACGGACAAGAACCCCTGGGCCCTGTCAGGTTCAAGAGTGAGCAGAAGCTACACTGACATAATCCATATATTATATAAACGGATTCAAAGAGCAACATAAAAAGGATGTTTCTTCTATGCTATTTCTGCAAGTGAATCATGGTTTTACCCATGGGAAGGGACTGTTTGGTAAACTTACATATGTGGCACTACTATGTGCCTTACTTTACCCCAAGTGAGAAGAGAGGGTCCCAAGGTAGGGAGGGGCTTGCACTTACGTGCATTCTTCCAAACTGCACATATTACCCACCCAGATTAGGAGCTGTAAATGTATGCAGGTTGTTTTTCTGAGATAATTTTCAAAGTGAAAGTGTGTGTGCCCTTTCACTTTGAAAAAAGGTGTTGAAGCCTTTGGATAAAAGTGCTTGCAGACTTCGCAACAGCGTAGCTTTTAGAAAATAACCCCCCTATTAGGGGCTAGAGTTACTGAAGTACTAGTGTGCGCTAACACGTTAGTAACCCTGCTCCTATATTTGCAATCTGGAGATGTTATCGAGAAGCACCAGTTAAACGCTAGTAACATCAGAACTCTTGCATCCCAAAAGAATTTCTTGCATTCATGAATCAGTCTTCCTACAACAATGAAAGAAGGATTATCATGCACTTAATTGAATGGAATCAGGACACGCATGCTTCTAGCCGTGCTTTAGAAATAAGTAGGAGGACAACAGAGCACAATGAAATAGAAGATTAGGAATTAAACGGAGGATTTTAGGAGATGTGCTATTTCAGATCTCTGAATGCTATGAAGAAATGTTTTACACTTTAGGGCGCAGTAAGTGTTTCAAGCATACTCTGCCAAAGTCTGAATGACAGCCTGTAGAAATCATAAAATAATCTGGCACAAGTAATTTTCAGAAATGACTAAATAAAACCAGACTAATGATGCATCATCCTAAACATAGTCCACCTTGGCAATGCTGAAGGAAATCTCTCTTAAACCCACTTTCTTGATAAGTATGCACAACAGCTGTTCATGTGTGCAGTTTTAGATCTCTACAATTGAAATTGGAGAAGCTGCAAAAGCAATTGATTCTTACAAACTAGTTCTTAAATGAAATACTTCTGGGTGCTGTCATACATTTGCTCTATGCATGCAGATAGTAAACAATCATGTCAGCGATCTAATTGAAATTGAATGAAAGAAAATTTACATCTAAGGGAATTATGGCTAATTGTACTCCTGGGTTAATTCTGTAAAGAGTTTGTGAGAATTTTCTTCACTGCCAAATTGTAAATTTCTATGCAGAATTTGGTGTGAGACTAAAAAGCAGGGCTGATACAAAGGTAGTATGCACCCTAGGAAACCTTCAGTCTTATAACCCCTCCTCCCCCCACACATATTCACATGCTCAAGTAATTTTCAGGCTCCTTGTCCCCTCTCATATTTTTATAATAAAACTCAAGCAAAGTGAATATTCAAAGCCATTAGACAGCTAGCCAGCGGGGAGCCTGCCACCTAGGGGTGTTCACCATGATATTCATCGGCACTGTCCACATAGTGCCATTGAATATCCCCACAAACTGCACTGAAACTATCCAGTTACTGTCGTACTACCCTCTACTGGCAAGAACGCCAGTGGAGGACTCCTGCGCAGCTCAGCGCCGCTTAGCAGGGATGCTTCCCTCATTACCCGGCGTCAACCCCATTCGACAGGCCTTGCTGCAGGTATAGCAGCTGAACATTACCTTTATATGGATAGTTGGCAATGTTTTATACGTATAAGAACATAAGGTATGCCATACTGGGTCAGACCAAGAGTCTATCAGGCCCAGCATCCTGTTTCCAACAGCGGCTAATCCAGGTCATAAGTAGCTGGCAGAATCCCCAAAACAGATTTCATTCCAGTTCAATGTTTTATGGCTTTTTCCTCCAGGAGCTTGTCCAATCCCTTTTTTTTAAACCAGCTTACTAACAGCTTTTGCTACATCCTCCTGCAACAATTCCAGAGTTTAATTATATGTTGAGTAAAAACATATTTTCTCAGATTAAATGTACTACTTAACAGCTTCATTGTGTGTCCCTCTAATCTTTGTACTTTTTAAAAAGTAAACAACTGATTTACACTTACCTGTTCTACTACGCTCATTAGTTTATAGAACGCTATTATATCTCTTTTCAGCCATCTCTTCTCCAAGCTAAAGAGCCCTAACCTTTTAAGCCTTTTCTTATAGGAGCATTGTTACAACCTCTTTCTCATTTTGGTAGCCCTTCTCTGTTTGTTTTCTAATTCTACTATCTCTCTTTTTGGATATAGCAACCAGAAAGCACACAATAGTGATACAGAGGCATTATGATATCCTTGTTTTATTCTAAATTTCTTTTCTTATGACACCTAGAATTCTGTTAGCTTTCTTGGCCACCGCTTCAGACTGAGCAAAAGATTTCAACACATTACCCACAATGACACCTAGATCTTTTTCCTGGGTGGTAACGCCTAATATGGAACCTTGCATTATGTAAGCTATAGTTTGGATTGTTCTCTTCTAAGTGCATTACTTTGTACTTGTCCACATAAATTTCATCTGCCATTTGAATGTCCAGTCTTCCAATTTATCGAGGTCCTCTTGCAATTGCGTACAATAATTTTATGTCATCTGCAAATTTGAAGAAATGTGAGTTTACTGAACCTTTGAGCTAGTTTTACCAATGTGCTCTACTGCGTTAGCAGGTACTAGCAAACATTATTTAGTGTGTAAAAAAAAAAAAGGAGATAGAGAAGCTTTTAAAGCTAGAAAATAGGAGAAAGCCGACAGTCGCCCAAGAGCTCATGGTTCGGAAGAAGGTATCCTTGAAGGATACTACCAAAAGCAGTGAGGTTCCAAAAAAGAGTAAAGTAGCCCAAATGCCCTTGAGTATGGTGCAGACAGAGCGTAAAGATTCCAAATTACCCGTGCCTACCAATAGCCAGATTAATATTAATAAAATACAGTCTCTAAAATGCTTGTATGCAAATGCTAGAAGTCTAAACAATAAGATGGGAGAGTTAGAATATATAGCACTAAATGAGAGGTTAGATATGATTGCAATCTCAGAGACATGGTGGAAGAAGGACACTGTGATACCTGGATACAAACTATATCAGAATGATAGAACTGATCAAATTGGTGGAGGGGTTGTGCTCTGTGTTAGAGAGGGCATTGAGTCAGAAAGGATTAAAGTTTTGCAGAAAACAAAATTTGCTGTAGAATCTCTATGGATTGAAATTCCATGTATGAAGGGGAAGGTGATGGCAGTGGGGGTGTACTATCGACCACCTGGCTAGAATGAGCAAATGGATGATGAAATGCTCAAAGAAATCAAGGAAGCTAACAAAAGTCACAGCAGAGTAGTAATAATGGGTGATTTCAATTATCCCGGTATCAACTGGGTCAGTGTCACGGCAGGACATGCTAGGGAGATAAAGTTCCTAGATGAAATAAATGACTGCTTCTTGGAGCAGCTGGTTCATGAACCGACTAGAGGGGAAGCCATACTGGACCTAGTCCTTAGTGGAACACCAGATCTGGTGCAAGAAATAAGGATGTTGGGACCACTTGGCAATAGTGATCATAGCATGATCATGTTTGATTTAATTAGTGGAGGAGGGTAAGTAAAGAAATCCACAGTACTACCTTTTAACTTTCAAAAGGTAGACTATGATAAAATGAGGAATATAGTTAAGAAAAAACTAAAAGGAGTGGTTGCAAAGGTTAAAAACTTACATCAAGCTTGGGTGTTGTTTAAAAATACTATCCTGGAAGCCCAGACCAGCTGTATTCCACGCATTAAGAAAAGTGGAAGAAAGTCCAAATAACTGCCAGCATGGTTTAAAGGTGAGGTCAGAGAGGCTGTTGCAGCCAAAAAAACATCTTTCAGGAAATGGAAAAAAGAGCCAAACGACAAAAACTGGAAACAGCACAAGCACTGGCAAGTTAAATGCAAAGCATTGATAAGGCACGCAAAGCGAGAATTTGAGAAGGAACTTGTTACGGAAGCAAAAACATGAAATAAAGACTTTTTCAAGTACATTTGTAGCAAAAGGCCTGTGAGAGAGTCAATTGGACCATTAGATGATAGAGGGGTAAAAGGGGCAGTAAGAGGAGACAAGGCTATAGCGGAGAGACTGAATGAATTCTTTGCTTCGGTCTTTACTGAGGAAGATGTAGGGATGTTACCCAAGACTGAAGTGGTATTTAAAGGTGATACTGCAGAGGAATTGAGAGAAATATCACTACACCGGGAAGATGTATTACAACTATTTGATAAACTGAATAGTAGCAAATCACCTGACCAGATGGTATACATCCAAGAGTGTTGAAAGAACTGAAATATGAGACTGCAGACCTGCTATTAGTAATCTGTGAACTTTCATTAAAATCATCTGTAATACCTGAAGACTGGAGGGTCGTCAATGTAACGCCAATTTTTAAAAAGGGTTCCAGGGGTGATCTGGGAAATTACAGACCGGTGAGTCTGACGTCAGCACCGGGGAAAATGGTAGAAACCATCATAAAGAACAAAATTACACAGCTTGCAGATAGTTATGGCCTAATGGGAGACAGCCAACATGGCTTTAGACAAGGAAGATCTTGTCTTACTAAACTGATATGTTTTTTTGAAGCTGTGAATAAACAGGTAGACAAAGGTGAGTCAGTTGATATAGTGTATCTGGACTTTCAGAAAGCCTCTGACAAGGTCCCTCATCAGAGACGTTTGGCAAAACTAAAAAGTCATGGGATAGGAGGCAGTGTACTATTGTGGATCGGGAACTGGTTAAAAGATAGAAAGCAGAGGGTAGGGCTAAATAGCCAATTTTCCCAATGGAAAAAGGTGAATAGTGGAGAACCCCAGGGATCTGTACTGGGTCCGCTACTTTTTGACATATTCATAATGACCTGGAAAAGGGAATAACTAGTGAGGTTATCAAATTTGCAGACGACACAAAACTGTTTAAAGTTGTTAAAACCCAAGAGGACTGTGGAAAACTGCAGAAGGATCTGGATAAACTGGAAGACTGGGCATCCAAATGGCAGATGAAATTTAATGTGGACAAGTGCAAAGTTATGCACCTAGGAAAGAACAACCCACACTATGGTTACACGATGCAAGGTTCCACATTGGGAACTACCACCCAGGAAAAAGATTTAGGAGTCATTGTGGATAACATGTTAAAACCCTCTGCCCAGTGTGCAGCGGCGGCCAAGAAAGCAAATAGAATGCTAGGTATCATAAGGAAAGGAATGGAAAATAAAACAAAGGATATTATAATGCCTCTGGATCGTTCCATGGTACGACCGCACCTTGAATATTGTGTGCAATTCTGGTCGCCGTATCTTAAAAAGGATATAGCGTTATTAGAAAAGGTACAGAAAAGAGCCACCAAAATGGTAAAGGGGATGGAAGGCTACTCCTATGAAAAGAGGCTACAAAGGTTAGGGCTCTTCAACCTGGGAAAGAGACGGCTGAGGGGAGATATGATAGAGGTCTATAAATTAATGAATGGAGTGGAACGGGTAAACGTAGATCAATTGTTTACGCTATCACAATATAGAAAGACTAGGGGACATGTAATGAAGCTACAGGGTAAACTATTTAAGAGAAATAAGAGAAAATATTTTTACACTCAACATGTAATCAAACTCTGGAATTTGTTACCAGAGGATGTAGTAAGAGCTGTTAGTGTAGCTGGGTTTAAAAAAGGTTTGGACAAGTTCCTGGAGGAAAGGTCCATAAACCATTATTAAGAAGGGACCCAGGATATCAATGCTTGACCCAATACAAGCATTGTGGAACCTGTGTCTTTTGGGGATACTGCTAGGTACGTATGACCTAGATTGGCCACTGTTGGAAACAGGATACTGTGCTTGATGGACCTTGGTCTGACCCAGTATGGCATATCTTATGTTCTTATACTGCAAGGCCCTTTTTATGCAAAGGGACCTATTTATTAAGGGTCCCCTTTGCTAACAACGTGCATTTTAGTGCATGCTACATAGTTAGTAAGGCCCGTGGTAATGGGTACTGCATGCTAAAAGCAGCACATGAATGTTAAAAAATTTAAATTCATGTTTGGGTTATATTCAGAATTTTTCCACAATTTTTGGACATGCTTCAGCTCATTTTATACACGTATTAAACACATTTTTTTAACACGTGCTAGAACTATTTTGCATATGTTAATCCACTTTATGAAATTTAATTTATAGGTTATTTCATGTTAATTGAATTTAGCATGCACTAGGGGGCATGTTTACTAAAGTACACACTGGTAGTTTGCATTTGAGCCTCAAATCTAGCACAGAGGATTGTGACAACTTCAGGACGTGTGTGCATCTATCCCCTTGCCATTGGCATTTTGCTCATGAATGGCACCATGTAAGCTGCCATACAGGTGCAGTTAACACTACCCACTGAGGTAACACTAAGTACACTGTGCTAATAGAAATATTCATAGTTGCCCATGCCATAATACCCTTGCTAAGCACAATGTGCTGTCAATGCCCATGTACAACCCCCAACCTACCCTTCTCCGCCAAATCCTGCACTACCCAGTTAGCTTGGGATTTTTACCATTCCTGTCCTAATGGTTAGCACAATTTAGTGAACATGACCTTAAACCTTTTAAAGTGCATTAATGAACGACATTCACGTTACCAAATGGCTGGGAAATATCGTATTGCCAAAGTCGTTGCCCCATTACAGTTTCTACCTCGGTCCAGACAGCCTGATGGCAATTGAAGGAACTTTTCCATGTGCAGGATTACCTACATGCTGAAGCCCTCATGAAACAAGTGAAGGAGCTCAGAAAAGCTGGCGGGGCTGAGAAGCATTCAAAACAGCAAGAAGTACATTGATGAGATACTTCTTGAAACATCCAAGCTCTCCAACAGAAGTGAAGATGGGAGGCTACAGAATGAAGAGAGTGGGATACGAGTCACCAGAGCCTGCAGAATCAACAATTCAACTCCTCCAGCCCTTGAATTGAAGAACTAATATGCAGCCCTGGAAGTGGAGGAGGTGAAAGAATCCCAAGCAAGGGAAGAATCAGAGCTCAAGTACCCCAAAGTTGTGGAATCAGTGACCACAAGAAAGTGAAGAGTAGTGGTGGTTGGTGACTCACTTCTTAGGGCTACTGAGGCGTCCTTCTGTTGACCAAACAGGATGTCCAGAGAGGTATGCTATCTGCCAGGTGCCAAAATCTGAGATGTTACGGAGAGTTTGCCTAGTCTCAACAAGCCTAATGACTATTATCTGATGTTGCTCATCCATGTACACTATGCACAAATGATACAGCTATATATCCCTCTGAGCATATCAAAAGTGACTTCATAGCTCTGGGACAGAGGGTGAAGCAGACTGATGCTCACGTGGTGGTCTCTTCAATCCTCCCTGTTGAGGTTAAAGGCCAAGACAGAGAAGCTCGTATCCTGGAAATGAATGCATGACTGCGTGGATAGTGTTGTCAAGAGCATTTTGGTTTCCTGGACCATTGGGTGATTTTCAAAGGGCTGAAGAGCGGAGATGGCATCCATCTGCTCAAGAAGGGCCAAAGTGTCTTCCACAGCAAACTGCCTAACCTATTGAAGAGGTCTTTAAACTAGATTTGTTGGGGATGGATGAAAAAAGCTCCCAGGTAAGTGAAACATTAAAATCTGTAGGAATGGGCAAAAGGGCAACATCTGGAAAGCAGTGTGCATAAATGCCCGTAGCATGGGAAATGCGATTTCTGAAGTTGAGTCTTTAATGGAAGAGGCTGACTTGGTTCAGACTACCATGACTGGGATGTAACTATACAGGTTATACTTTATTCAGGAAGGACAGGGTAAGAAGAAGGGGAGGAGGAGAGGTAAAAAATAAAATTAAAGCTATAGAATTACAGAGCTTACAAGGGAATGAGGAGGTACTATATGTTAAACATACAAAGAGGGAAAGGGAAATCCATTTACATTGATGTAATATACAGATCTGAAGAAGTGGAGGACTTAATAGAAGACATACACAGTATTGCCATGAAAGGAGAAGTGCTACTGATAAGTGATTTAAATATGCCAAATATTGATCGGCACATCCCCACTGCGGTGTCATCTAGAAGTAAGGAGATCCTAGATTCTCTACAGGGAGAACTGTTCTGGCAACTGATAACAGAACCCACAAGTGAAGGGGTCATACTGGACTTGGTGCTTATAAATGTGAAAAGTGTTTCTGATGTCATAGTGGGAGATCACCTCGCATCTAGTGATCATCAGATGGTGTGGTTCAGTATTAAGACTAAGACTGAAAAATTCCATTCAAAAGTGAGGGTCTAAGACTTCAGGAAAACTAACGTTTCCAAGATGTGACAATACCTCAAGGTATCATTAGCAGGATGAGAACAGCTCGGAGATGTAGGAAAGCAATGGGCAAAACTGAAAGGGGATATTTTAAGGGTAACAAACCTTTTAGTTAGAAAGGTAAATAAACATACAAGGAAAAGGAGTCCAATATGATTCTCAAAAGAAGTAGCTGAAAAGGTGAAGACAAAGAGGGTGGCCTTCAGAAAATACAAAAGATCACAGAGAGATGAAGACAAGCATCTACATTTGGAAAAACTTGGAGAAGCTAGGAAAATAATCAGGAAAGCAAAGATACAAAAAGAAGAAATAGCCAAGCAATCAAATAAGACATTTTTCAGATATGTTAGTGAGAGGAGGAAGTGCAAAAGTAGTATTGTCAGACTCAAAGAAGAAGGGGAAGAATACAGTACTGTATGTAGAAGCTGATGAGGATATAGCGGAATTGCTTAACAAATATTTTTGTTCTGTGTTCACAGATGAAGGGTCAGGAGCAGGACCTCAGAAAACACTCACAAATAAGACCGGAGTGCAGGGGATCTTGAATGATTTTCAGAAGACCATGTTCATGAGGAACTAGCTAAACTATAAAAGTAGTCAAGGTGATGGGACTGGATGAGATACATCTGACAATATTGAAGCAACTTGGGGACATTCTAGTGGCTCCACTGAGTGACCTTTCAATGTTTCTTTAGAGTTGGGATTTGTCCCAGAGGACTGAAAAAAGGGACATGTGGCTCCTTCATACAAAAGCGGGAGTAAGGATGAGGTTGAAAACTACAGACCGGTTAGTCTGACCTCCGTGGTGAGAAAATCATCAGAAATGCTGCTAAAACAGAGAATAGTGAGGTTTCTGGATTCCAATGGATTACAGGATCCGAGGCAGTATGGGTTTATACCAGATGCAGGTCTTGTCAGACAAATCAGACTGATGTCTTTGACTGGGTGACCAGCGAGTTGGACCGAGGGAGAGCCCTAGATGTGGTATACAGTACTTAGATTTCAGTAAAGCGTTTGACACCGTTCCTCACAAGCGACTTATAAACAAATTGAGCACCATAGGGATGGACCTAAAGTGACTGACTGGGTTAGAAATTGGTTGGATGGAAGGCGACAAAGGGTACAGGTAAATGGATCTCATTCTGAGGAGAAGGATGTCACCAGTGGCGTACCGCAGGGATCTGTCCTTGGTCCGATTCTTTTAAACATCTTAATGATATTGCAGAAGTGCTGACTGGTAAGGTTTGCCTCTTTGTGGATAATACCAAAATCTGCAATAGAGTAGACACCCAGGAAGGACTAGATAACATGAGGAGGGATCTAGCTAAGCTTGAAGAATGGTCAAGAATTTGCAGCTGAAACTTAATGTCAAAAAATGCAGGGTCATGTATTTGGGCTGCAAAAAATCCAAGGGAGCAGTACAGTGTAAGGGGCAAAGTACTTCTGTCCATGAAAGAAGAGTAGGATCTGGGCATGATTGTTTCCGATTTATTTATTTAGCTGCATTTATATCACACTTTTCACCAGGTCAAAGCGGTTGGGGGATACATTTAACACGAGGGTATATGAGACACATACACTAATACTTACAGGGAACATGGGTTAAGTGGCTTGCCCAAGACCACAAGGAGCACCTGTGGGACTAGAAACCCCAGTCCTTCTGGTCCAAGGTTGCTGTCCTCTAGTGGGATTTGAACCATGACCTTCCGGCCTGTAGTACCTTGCCCCAACCACTAGGCCACTCTTTCCTCCTGATGATCTTAAAATGGATAAACAGATAGAAAAGGCAACTGCAAAAGCCAGAAGGATGCTTGGGTGCATAGGGGGAAGAATTGCCAGAAGAAAAAAGGTGGTGATAGTGTCTCTGTATAAGTCTCGGGTGCGACCTCATTTGGAGTATTGTTTGCAATTCTGGAGACCACACCATCAAAAGGATATAAACAGGATGGATTCGGTGCAGAGGGTGGCTACTAAAATGGTCAGTGATCTTCATTATAAAGCATATTGGGACAATCTTAAAGATCTTAATATATATATATATATATATACGTTAGAGGAAAGACAGGATAGAGGAGATATGATAGAAATGTTTAAATACCTCCATGGCATAAATGCATAAGAGAAGAGCCTCTTTCAATTGAAACAATGGGGTGGGGGAGGGGGCAAAGAATGAGAGTGAAAGGGGATAGACTCATGAGTAATATGTGGAAATATTTCTTTACAGAAAGAGTGGTAGATGCATGGAATAGTCTCCCAGTGGAGGGAGTAGAGACAAGGATAGTATCTGAGTTTAAGAAAGCATGGGACAAACACAGAAGATCTCTAAAGAACTATAGTAGTTAATGTGAAAGAGCAGACTAGACAGGCCACAGGGTCTTTTTCTGCCATCGTGTTCCTCTGATACACAGAAATTAGAAACTGACATCTCCATTCTGTACCTGCTCTCTTTTTCCTACTTACACCTTCAAAAGGATATAAACAGGATGAAGTCAGTCCAAATGGTGGCTACTAAAAGTGATCTTTGTCATAATGATTTTCGAATTAAAGACAATAAATAGGCATACTTTGGAGGAAAAGCAGAAGAGAGGAGTATGGCAAAGACATTTGAATACCTTGAGGGTATAAATGCACAGGAGGTGTGTCCCTCTTTCTATTGAAAGGAAACTCTGTAATTAGAGGTCATAGGATGTAGGTCATAGGATTTAGGAGTAATATAAGAAAATACATCTTATGGAAAGATAGATGAGTGGAATGGTCCACCAGGGGAAGTGGTAGAGATGAGAACTGTATCTGAATTTGCTGAGAGTATGGGACAGATATAGAGGATCTCCGAGGGAGGGAAATGGATTGTAGAGCTTGGTATTTCTTATGGATGGGCAGACTGGTTAGACCATGTGGTCTTTATCAGCTGTCGTTTTTTATGTTTAGGTATTTCATGCCCAGCCCTTTCACCCCAAGCTAAACATATGATTTCTGAGAAAGGCTACACACTATTACCCACTGAGAGGAGGGCAGTTTTCACTCAGGGAGATAAGTTACCCAGAAAAATTTATTTGAAAATTGTCCTCTCTCAGATGAATATGAAACAAAACACTGTAAACACGTTTCCAAAAGACAAAAGAATATGTTCTAATTGGAAGGTTGAACTATAGAATGTGAAAAAAAATAAGGATCACAAGGTCCAAGTATTATGCTCTGGTGTCATCCAATTGCAAACAACCTGCTCTGACTATCCAAAATAAACTTACATGGTCTTCAAGGTGAACACTAACTTCAATGCATAGAGTTCAGTTCTAGAAATTCTACCCCTGCTTTGGAATGTAAATTCAAAATCAGAACTGGCCACAATTCTGGCCTGCTATTCAGGGGTGGTAGGCGTGTTCAAGGGAAGAGTGCAGGTGAAGTCCAATATGTATGTGCATTGTACAAAATATATACATACTTTATAGGTGAACTGTAACTGCTAGATTTTTTAAATCACTTTGAATATGCCCCCCTAGACCCTAAGCGTGTTATCTGCAAATGCAGGACATATGCTGGGTGAGCCCTCAGCATCTACTGTACAGGCTTTGCTCTTAGCAACCATTAATTTTTGAACCTATCGTGTAGTGAGTGCAGAAACTTACTGTGCTTCAGTAAAGAGGGCCCTTATGTGTCTTTATAAAAGACGTTCAGTCTAAATGTCTTTTTGGCCGACTTTTCAGTTTGCAGTCTCTTCAGAACCTCACTGAGGCCAGTTTACCTGGCAGGATCACCATCAGTCCAACACATTTTCTGGAGTAGGAAGAAATAATTCAAGGGCTTGATTTATTAAGGCTTTCTGCTCCAGACTGGGAGGAGCTTAATAAAACAAGGCACAAAGTTTGGATATATTTGCAGTAGGTTGTCCTTATGCAATTAGTTACTAACCTAATGCACACAGAAAATGCTTAGGGTCATTCCATCCCTGCTCAGGGCTGCATTGTGTCTGTTCTTTTTCTGAATATTTTTTCAGCAGTACATATAATTTGAATGTGTCTACCAGAAAAGTGTGATACATATCACGAGAGCTTTCTGTGGTGCATGCACTCCACACAACAAGGTAAAAGAGACTGGAAGCACCAGTAGACTATTGCTAGATATTTGAAGCACTGCATGATTCATTGCTAGGATGAAAAGGTCGCAAATTTGACAGGATATACGCACTATTTTCCTTGCCAATGAATTTAGCCAAGAATTATCTAGAAATTGATCAGTGAATAAGTATCAACTTGACTTAGATTTTATTTGTAGGGAAAAACAAGAAAACATCACTGAAATGAAATCTATGGAAAAACCAACCTTCACTCCCTTCCTCTCCCCCCCCCCCCCCCCAGGATCTCCACTTACACAATGCTGTAAGGCAGTGGTTCTCAACCCAGTCCTCTGCAACCCCCAGGCCAGTCAGGTTTTCAAGATATCCACAATGAATATGCATGAGATAGATCTGCATGCATTGCTTCCATTGTATGCAGATCTATCTCATGCATATTCATCATGGATACCCTGAACACCTGACTGGCCTAGGGGGTCCCAGAGGACTGGGTTGATAACCACTGCTGTAGGGAAAAGACAACACTAATGTGTGAACTTGTTTCCATAGTAGCTGTCAAACATTTGCATCAATAAACCCTTCTTGACATACACACTTAATAAGATATGCTATCACTGATTAACACCTAGGAATAATGATATTATCTTGCTAAATTAGCACAAGACAAGCCAACTGGTGTACCTGCAAACTGATTCCAATATTGTTTCTCACATTAACACAATTTCATAAACAAACTATTTGAACAGACAGAAATTATTAACTTCTATTTTTCATTATTTGAAATATATGGGGGGGCAAAGAAAGTCCCCTACTGATTATAGGTCTGCAAAAAGTTTTTTTTCAAGAGCTGTTTTGGTTACTCCATGTAATCTTTGTTTTTTGATTCGCTGAATCCGAAAATGACCTCCATTTTGTCATAGGACATCACGTTTCCTGACAATTAAGGTAACTATGTTAAATAAGGCAATACCGGTCTCGACTGTCCCATAGACACAGAAAACAAGGATATTTGGTATACCCAGCTTGTTGCCCGAGCAGCATGCACTTCAAGTCCCCACACACTTGCCAACCATGGCCTTCATATTTAAGTTTACGAAGAACCAATTCCAAGTTCTCGTAGGTTTCCTTCAAGTGTACGGAATGACCTACAGGTATGGAAGCGTAAAAACCATTGTGGAGTAAAACTGCTTTGAGACTTCTTTTTGAAGAATCTATAAAAAGACGCCATTGCTCTGAATCATATTGGATTTTAAATTGACCCATCAGACCTTCGACATCGATGCAATAAACCAACTTGTCTTCCTGGGCGAAGTAAGGAACGAACTCCTTTTCACGATGTCTGAACCATGAAGATGACACTCCTGGCAACAATAAATTCCTGCTTTTCAGCCTTGATCCGAGTAACTCAGCGGCATCTTTGGGAAGATTCAAGTCTCTTACCAAATCATTCATCTCCTCCTGAGAAAACAATTTTGGTCTTGTATCATCTTCAAAGTCAGAACTTGATTTGTCATCTGGTTCAGGTATGACTTCACCTTCATTGGAGCTAGGTATCTCTTTCAAGGTAGCAGGGGGCTTGGGTACTGGTATATCTGTGCCAAGGGGGATGGGACGAATTGCCGAGTGAAGATTGGGGTATGAAATGGAATGCTTCCATTTGGAATTAAACCCTTTCACATCGCATGAACAAAAGTAACGGTCGTCACTATGGTTCTTTTGCTCTCGCCATACCATAGGAATCCCATAACGGAAAGATTTTTTCTTACCCTTGAACCAGTTTCGGAGGTCCTCAACACACCGTTTGCACACTTTATGAGCCGCCCAGACTTTTTGATCTCCAATTTTTAGTCCAAAGTATGCAAAGTATACGTTTTTCACAAAGTCTGTAATATTCTGCTGTTGCTTCAACACTGTATATTCACCACAGATGAAACAGAAACTGTCTGGCGAATTAATACACTTTCGCGGAGCCATAACATAATGGTTGAAGAATGACAAGCTAACACGAATTGCAATGAAAAAGTGTGAACAGCCTAGAACCAAGAACCTGATGATGATTCGTGCAGAAGTGTGGCATGCAGGAGAGAGCAGCTCTGTGTCTGTACACGAGATGTCACAGTGCTGGCCACGCCCCCTACACTGACCGGAGCTGCTGCTATCTGCCTTGTGTCTCCCTCCTACTGGATTCTTCAGGAAAGATTAACCCCTTCTACAATTAGAAGCACGGACTTAAAACTTGCTTAGCTTATGTATATATTGCTGACCATCAGATTTACAGTGCTATATTTTTTTTTTACATAACTCGGACAACCCCTTTAAGGTTTTTTAGCCATTTTATATCTTAAATGCACCTATGTGAATTAATTAATAGTAATTTGAAAAAAATTGATAAATTTGAAGACAATTTTGCATGTTGTGGCAAATCATGACGTCTAGGAGTTTTTTCAATATTTTATTTGTTTTCAGCACACCAAAATACATGGAAATTAGATGAAAATAATCAAACAGCTTTTTAGTCGCAGACCTGTGTTACCAATGTTTCCTCAGAGATGTATTCCATCTCTGTTGGTATAGGGAATTTTGCGGCTTCATGGATACTCTTATACCTGTGAAAGCTGTAGAGTGGGAACATTTGCTTGCTCTCCATTAGGAATAAGGAGGAGGGATTATTCAGATGTTGCTGGGTATCATTTAGAATATAAAAATTTCCAGTGGGAGAGAACTTTTCAGCTTTTGCTATGATTCTTTAGGCCCTTCCTGCAAGGAATTGAGGGATCAGGGAGCAGTTTCTTGGAAGCTGAGGAAATAATTTCCAAAGCCAGGCTGGTTTAGAGACAATGGGGGAAAAAGTGACAAAGGCTTAAAGGTCATAGCTACTGTACTCCTGGGAATACAGTCCATGGGCCTGGGGGCTTAAAGTTTAAAGTAAATGCACATTGAGTTTTGAAAATGTTTCTATTTCCAAAAAATCTTTTTGGAAAGGGGCAGGACGCAGAAGAGGAATGACAATCAGGTTCTTCCCACATCCCCCAGTGAATTTAAAAACAGATTTTACATTTGTGTCATGTCCACGTGGAAATAATATTCAAAGACACTTTTGTAGTCAGCAGAAGTGCAAACCTTATAAGTTGCATTTAAAAAACAAAATTAGGGTCCTTATGCATGTAACTTTTGGTTTATAAGTCACTATGGGCATGTTTACTAAAGTATGCCATGCTAACAGCCCCATGCTAAAAATTCCATACTAATGGGTTAACGTGCAAATGGGTGGGAACTGGGCAGGTTGAGAGTTAAACATGGACATTTACGGTGCAGCACGGGTGTGGAGTGTGCTAACTGCAGCTGTTGCTATTGGCATGGGTGTAGTTGCCACCTCAGTGGGTGGCACTAAGTGTACCCCATGCCAGTTAGCATGGTGCCATATGGCTGCAAAGCACTGTGGAGGAATGGACCCATATGCCCCCTGAGTGGGTTTTCATGTTAGTTTTGCAACCCTAACACATGCTAACTTAGCACCCTAGAGTAAACATGCCCCTCTATGCATAAACACTATGCATATTTGAGGATGACGAGCTGGAGGTATGGCAGGGGCAGGCAAAACCTTTATTTGGAAAACAGCAAAATTCCGCTGTTCTCCATGAAGCTTATACACAAACGTTAGGCCAACAAAACAGAAGGCCTAACTTAATTGTATGAGCAGTGATGTGATCGCCTCTCCTATGTATATTCAACCAGGCCATAGAATATACACTAGGTATATAGGGTAATTTTATAAAGTTGCACCTATAAACATGCATTTCCATGCAAATATTGTATACTTTTTTATAAAGTCAAGGATGCACATATATGACTTTAAACAATACTAGCATAAGTAGCAGAGAACATGTCTTACGCTGACACAAACACTTACACCAGCCATAGAGCCAGTGTAAATGATAGGACCTACTTTCTGCAAGTACACATATAAATTCTCATATTCTATAATCGGTGCATTTATTTGCCCATACAGCTCATGTTCCACCCAAACTGTACCAATGTGCACGCTCACATTGAACGTATGCACTATGTCAACAACACATGCACTTTCACGCTAGTTGGTAGTTTAGAAGAGGTAATTTATGCACCTAAGTGGCCACTTCTACGCATAAAGGACTAAAATACCAACTTTTACATGCATTGCTGAAGTGGAGCCTAATGGTTAGAGTACTGGCTTGGTACCCAAGAGATCAGGATTTCATTCCCACTAACACGCCTTGTGGCCTTGAGCAAGTCACTTAACCCTCCATTGCCTTGGAAGAAAGGCCTGTCAAGAAAACCCAGGAGCTGTGGTCACCAGGAGTCAACACTGACTCTAAGGCACACATTGCATTTTGTTGGTGCCTAAAAATAGGAATCAAGTACAAGGCAATACCAAGGTTCCGACCAAGCTCTGGCAAAGCTCTGGGTTTATATACAGATCCTTGACAAGAACAAGCTGTCCTCTGAAAGGAAGTAGCAGGCAGAGGTCAGGCTTAAGTAGGGTTGCCAACCGGCCAGTTTTCAGCCGGCCTGGCCGGTTTTTCCATGGCCAGGCCGGCTGCCGGCGCAGAGATAAAACCAGCCCTTGAAAAGCCGTTTTTTTGCTCTTGCCGCAAGATCGGAAGCAGCCAGAGCAAAAAAACGGCTTTTCTTCCGATCCGAAGAAGTCCGCGGAGTTAAAAAAAAACCAGCCCGCACACCGGAAGGCTTCAGAGGGATGCCCTTTAACCTTTTCCAGCATTCGCAGCTTCACAGAAACAACCGCCAGCGTGAAGGAAAAGGATCTTCACGCTGCTGGCAGTTGTACAGAGGGAGCCGGGGCCTCGCGCGGGCTTCTCCGGCTCCCTCTGAAGCCCCTCAGACAGCCGCGGTGCTGGTCGGGGGGGGGGGTGAGGCCAAGGACTGCAAGGGCTGTGTTGGGGGGGGGGCTAGGACACCAAATGGGATGGGGGGGGAGACATGGACTGGAACAGGGCTATGGGGGGGGGGACTTGGACTGGAAATGTTGCTGTGATGGGTGGGGGGGGGACCTGGACTGGAAATGGGCTATGAGGGGGGGAACTTGGACTGGAAAAGGGCTATGGGGGGGGGGGACTTGGACTGGAAATGTTGCTGTGATGGGGGGGGGGGACCTGGACTGGAAATGGGCTGTGAGGAGGGGAACGTGGACTGGAAAAGGGCTATGGGGGGGGGACTTGGACTGGAAATGTTGTTGTGATGGGGGGGACATGGACTGGAAATGGGCTATGGTGGAGGGAGGGGGAACTTGGACTGGAAATAGGCTGTGATTAGGGGGGCTAGGACTGCAAATGGGCTGTGATGGTGCGGGGGGGACTAGGACTGCAAATGGGCTGTGATGGTGGGGGGGCCTAGGACTGGAAACAGGCTGTGATGGGGGGGGGGGCTAGGGCTAGGAAGAGGCTGTGATGGGGACTTGGACTGGAAATGGGCTGTGATTGGGGGGGGGGGCTAGGACTGGAAATGGCCTGTGATGTGAGGGCTAGCACTGGAAATGGGCTGATGAAGAGCTGGAATAGGACTGGAAATGGGCTGATGGGGGCTACAATAGGACTGGAAATGGGCTGATGTGGGGCATGGGAGAATGGGACTAGAAGGGAGTGGATGCTGGATGGGTCTAGAACTATAAGGGAACTGATTTTGGGGGAGGACTAGAATGGATGGGGAATGAGAATGGAAGGGGAAAAGATATTTTGTGTGGAAGAAAAGTCTATGATGGGCCGGGTATTGGGAGAGTAAGAGGGTCTTGAGAATGGAAGGGTGAAATTTAAATGGATGATAAAGGAATAAGGAAAGAATTGGGGGAAAGAGCAAAAGGGAAACAATCAGTATGTTAAAGCAGAAATAGAGAGAGAATGGAAAACATCTAAAAGAGAAGAAAGGACAAATGGATAGCTCGCAGAAGAAACGAAGAAACCAGAAGAAAGTGACTGGAGCAATTGCAACTGAAAAATAAAATGCCCAAACAGAAGGTAGAAAAATACTTTTTATTTTGAATTTATTAACTGGAATATGTCTGGTCTGGGAAGTGTGTATTGCTAACATCTTTGCGTTTTTGTTTAGTGCAAGAGGAAATTACTTTATAGTTTTATTTCTCCAGTGTTGTACATTTCATGTTTGGCTTTTGGGGTTCCCAGTTTAATTATTATCTGACCAAGGAAGTTAGCCTACACGTATCCTCAGTAATTTTTGTGGGTGGGGCTGGGGGCGGGGCGGGGCAGGGGTGGGACTAGGGGCAGAGAATGGGTGGAGCATGGCGAGCCACAGGTGTCGGGTTTTTCTCAGTGAAAAAGTTGGCAACCCTAGGCTTAAGGCAGTCAGCCAGCTGAATGGAACCTACTGATACCTGCTAGCCAGAAGTCAGAGGTTCATCAGGCAAGGATCTCCTGGGACCTGAGCCACTAGCATGCTCGTGGCAGAACTCACATATTCATGACTAGCTTTTGAGAAATTCACCTCCAAACTGAGCAAGTTTCTTAAATATACATGGAATGGAAGCTGTACTGAATGGTAAAGTCTGTCTTTTTGCAACAGAGTGGATTCCCCCAAGGGAGTGAATAACATGAGGAAAGTTCTACAAAAGCTGGAAAAATAGTCTAATGCTTGGCAGTTAAGATTTAATGAGAAAAAGTGCTGTGTCATGCACTTGGGAAGCAGAAATCCAAGGAAATTGTATGCGATAGGGGGCAAGAGGTTGGTGTGCACGGAGTGATCCTTTCTGAGGATCTCAATGTGGCAAAACAGTGTGACAAGGCGGTAGCAAAAGCCAGAAGGATGCTGGGATGCATACAGAGAGGAATTACCATCAGAAAGGAAGAGGTGCTAATGCCTTTGTACAAGTCACTGGTGAGGCCTCACTTGGAATACTGTGTTCAGTTTTGGAGACTGTATCTCACAAAGGATATAAAAAGACTGGAAATGATTCAGAGGAAGGCAACCAAAATGATTTGTGTGTCAGAAGGCTTATAAGAAGAGACTTGAAGACCTAAATATGTACACTCTGGAGGAGAGGAGGGACAGGGGAGATAAGATTCAGACTTTTAAATAGTTAAAGAGTATTAATGAACAAACAAACCTCTTCCAAAGATGGGGAAGGCATACAACTAGAAGGCATAACATGAAGCTGCAAGGGGATAAACTGAAAGGCAACATCAGGAAATACTTTTTCACTGAAAGGGTGGTGGATGCGATGGAAGCGGTGAGGGCAAATACAGTGACGGAATTCACAGTGGCATGGGACAGACATAGTGGATGCCTTTATAGCAACAGGATAAAATCAAAATAAATATAACTCTCTTTATATCTTAACAAATAGGGGTGACCTACAAAGAGAGGTGGGTACACCCCTAAACAAAGGCATGGGGAGGGGTGACTTGCACAGAGCTGCAGGTGCACCTTCGCTTACCGCCATGCTGGTCAGACTAAATGGACCATTCTGGTCTTCATCGGCCGTCATATACTATGTTACTATGCTACATGCAAATTACAAATGCTATTACAATGGTGACACCATCTTTCATTGTTTCTTTTCAAAGCTATAATGTAGTAGAAGGATGAGGAAGATAATGCATTTTCAGAGGCAAGAGAAAACTGGCAGAAAAAAAATTAAAATAGCAAAATGCTTATAAGGAAAACATTTGAAGGAAAGGATTAACTTTCTTTTTAGTATCTCATTCTTGTACAGAAATATTACAACCAGAAGTATTTCTGAAGCCTGAAGAACCATTATCCATTATCTCTGTGACCCTGTGGTGAATGTCGGGATCATATGTATTCAAAATGATTCAATGTCAATGGTAATGAGCAAATTAGTAAGGAAACACAAGTGGGCTGGTTCACAGCGGAGTTCTCTTATGTCACTGTGTAGAAATAAATTATCAAAGGTATTATCACATTTTAGTGACTGATGGGACTCCTTTTAACAAAGAAACTCTAATTATAATAGCTATGTCACTGAAAAAGAATGTATCATTTATATGTGTGCATGGGGGGGGGGGGGGATGTAGGAGTCCAGTATGACAAATAGCAAAACAAATTGCTTAATCTAATGTTATTTATGAATCGAATGTGTCTCTTAGATGAGACTATGTAAGGTCCATGGTTTCCTGAGAGTTCTGCTAAATCTGCTAATATGAAACCCATCCTTATCCAAATAAGGGCCATATGTACTAAAATGAGAAGTGACTTCGCAAAAGTGCACTTTCCATGAAAAATAATGCAAAACACAGAAAAATGGGCAGAAACAATGAAATTCAGGCATTTTGTACTATTTATTTTCACACAAAGAGCTTTTTTTTCAGCATCGTTTGCAAAAGTATATTTCACAGTATTAAACTTTGCAAGCACTAAACGGCATTGTAACGGGTCCCAATGTGCATTAAAGGATGGGGTGGAGAGTAGGCGTTCTAGTATTTAGGGTGCCAGTGGCTGATTAGCTGGTGATAACATGACATTGGACGGAAAGGATGCCAAGAATCCAGTGAACGCCCGCTACAGTTGATTACTTTAATGGGGAATAAAGGAGCCTTACAGCAAGTCACATTACAGTTGCTGGATGGAAGCAAAGGTAATAGCTGACGGACATGTCACAGCCATATGTTCCTTATGTGATAAACAGTGAGTGTGAGGATAATGTGGGAGGCAGGTGGATGTTATCATTGAGGAGTGCTCAGCTCATTTCGGGTGATGTCAGTGGGTGGCAGAGAAGTGGAGATGCATGTGCCGGTGAGGAGTTGCAGTGACTGAGCGTGATTGGTGACCTGCACATCCTCTGCAGGTGATGTATGTGTGATATGTCCTAGGGAACAAAATGCCATTGTGTGGACCTGGGTATACCAGCTGTCATGATAATACATGAGTGATGTATTTGGAGAACAATGCATGGTGGTGGAAGGGAGTGTTGCATGGGCTTGCTGACGCAATGCACCCTTGCTGCAAATCTGCACCTAACATTGTGCATAGTGACAATTGTGGGGACAAATCAGTATCAGTCATGTATGGTTCCGTAAGTGTCACATTGAAAACATAGGTAGTGTTATTGTAACTAACCAAGCATGTATCAGTCAGGTCTGTGACAGTCATGTCTAAAGTATGTGCTCTGACTCCCAGTATGAATGAGAAATGGATAAAGTCACAGTAATCCCGTTTTCATGATCACAGAAAGGATGGTCATTAATCCTGGCCCAACATATGTAGCAGGCCAGGCTGTTCTTGCAATGGCCAGGTGACCACCTTTGCACAGAGGTTCATGGCAGCAAGTATGGGGCACAACAACTCTCTGACAATAACATGTTGGCTGGCAGGACCCACCACATTATGACATTCATAGTAGCCTCATGGTCTGAGATGCAATAGAATTATGAAAGGAATGATGGTTTGAATCCCACTATAAGTTTATGTACCCTCACACAGATGATATATGCACACATGGCTACTGTTACTGGTTGTGGTATGGTAGTGCTTCTACTTTTAATGGCTTTATAGGGTCTGCAAGGTAGGCACACATATTTCAAGGGCAGGAGGGAGGCTCATCAGGGGGAATATAGAAGCAGCACATCCTGTCTAAACCACTGTCCTACGCAAACATGATGACATGCCACCAGTAGGGGAGTAAGTACACTGAAGGGTTGTACGGGATGCCTAGAAATTATATGATGTACGTCAGCCCCTGCTCAAATATGGAGAAGGAACTGCATGCCACAGGGCCATTTTGTGAACACTGCACTCACTGTCTAATGCACACAGCACTCTCACAATCTTGCCGCATGTGTGGCCCCATAGGTAGAAAGCAAACAAATTAGACCCAAGATAAGAAAATATCTGTCTAGGCACACAAGGCCATCCCCATGATACGTGAAATGTCACCATGGCTGCACTGGTGTTGTGCCATTTGTAAATATGTCAGTCTTGTCTAATGGAAATATATACAACACAGCTAATAGTCAACTGTGATTAGCACAGTGACACATTACCCTACCCATACAGGAAAGGCAGAGAGTTTGAGACTCACTGGTCACATTAATTGTACAGTATGTAAGATCAGTGCATATCTCCAGGGGTCATTTAATAGAATCACAGCCTATCACGGATATTTATTGTCACTGACAAAAAGGAATCTGTGTCTGATAAAAATCATCAAGTGCTGAATCTAGGAAGGTAAAGATGTAAAAAAGACCTTGGAGGATGAGCAAAATAAGCGAGCAGCAAAGCTAATGTTGACCCTTCAGAGATCAATAGCATAGATTTCTATTATATATGTACTTGTCTGACTACAGAGACTGCCACCATATTCTGCTACCCTCCATAACAGGGTTTTCCAAACCTGCCTACTGGACAGTTAACTTTTCTGGAAATGCACAATGATTATGCATGACAGATTATATATGTCAATCTGTCTAATACACAGTCATTGTGGAGGCCCCAGGACAGTGAGGCATCATGTATGACTGTGGTGAAAAAACATCATATGGATATGAATCACTGGCATGAAAAAGGTGGTCTGGCCATTGCTTAGGTCATGTGGGAAGAACAAAATCAATCCATGAAATGGAAGATTAGTGGGAAATGTGGGAAAAATACCTCCTACAACATCCAAGGAGCTCAAGGCTGATTGGACACTAGTTATACATATTCTGTCGGAGCCATGCAACGTTCTTCAGTTCAGAGACACATACATAATGAACAGTACAATAAATCCCCCCTCCTTAAAGTCTCGGATTCAGCTGGGTTACATCCCAGGTGTGAAATTACCTGGATGCCCCGCCACCTCCAATTAGCTGCTTGCTGCTACTACCACCACAAGTCTGGTGGTTTATCCACCGGCTGAATATCCATGGGCGTTTCCTTCAGGGACTAGCTGTAGCTCATTTCACAGCTCCATCTCCTCCTCCCACTAGGGGTCCCCTCGATCCTCCCTAAAGGGGTCTACCTCCATGGGGGTCTGGACCACGTCCCTCCCTTCTCTTTATACCTTCCTCTCATCCCAGGTGTTGTGATGGAATCGGGCCCTAATCTCTTGACCGGGGAGGGAGGAGGGGTTTGGGCCCTTCCTCGGCCCCTGAGTGTCCTCGTCTACCGCTCTAGGGGGCCTCTCCTAGATGGGTCCATACCCCTAGAGCAGGGACTGGCAGGGATCCCCCAGGACTCCAGTGGTGATGGAAAGTACACTCCATCACAATCGTGTTTGATTTCATAAATGAAGGAAGGACGGCGAGAAAATCCACAGTACTGCCTCTTAACTTTCAAAAGAGACACTATGATAAAATGAGGAAAATACTTAAGAAAAAACTAAAAGGAGTAGCTGCAAAGGTTTAAGATTTACATCAAGCATGGGTGTTGCTTAAAAATACTATCTTGAAAGCCCAGAGCAGCTGTGTTCCACGCTTTAAGAAAAGTGGAAGGAAATCCAAAAAATTGCCAGCATGGTTTAAAGGTGAGATCGGAGAGGTTGTTTTAGCCAAAAAAGCATCTTTCAGGAATAGAAAAAGGAGCCAAATAACGAAAACAGGAAACATAAGTGGTGGCAAGTTAGATGCAAGGCATTGATAAGGCAAGCAAAGTATATTTGTAGCAAAAAAAACCTGTGAGAGAGTCAGTTGGATCATTAGATGATAGGGGGTAAAAGGGGCACTAAAGAGGGGACAAGGCCATAGCGAAAAGACTGAATGAACTCTTTGCTTCAGTCTTTACTGAAGAAGACGTGGGGAAGTTACCCATGACTGAAATGGTATTTGAAGGTGTTGCATCAGAAGAATTGAAAGAAATATCGATAAACCAGGAAGATATATTACAACTATTTGATAAACTAGAGAGTAACACATTACCTGGACCAGACGGTATACATCTGAGGGTGTTGAAAGACCTGAAATATGAGATTGAAGACCTACTATTAGTAATCTGTGAACTGTCATTAAAATCATATGTAGTACCTGAAGATTGGTGAATGGCCAATGTAACACCAATTTTTAAAAAAGGTTCCAGGGGTGATCTTGGAAATTACAGGCTGGTGAGCCTAACATCAGTACTGGGCAAAATGGTAGAAACCATTATAAAGAACAAAATTACTGAATATGTAGACAGTCATAGTTCAACGGGAGAAAGCCAATTTGGCTATAGCCAAGGAAGGTAATGTCTTACTAATCTGTTATATTTTTTTGAAGGTGTGAAAAAACAGATAGACAAAGATGAGCCAGTCGATATCGTAAATCTGGATTTGGTAAAACCCAAGAGGATTGTGAAAAAACCCAAGAGGATTGTGAAAAATTGCAAGAGGACCTTGATAAATTGGAAGACTGGACATTCAAATGGCATATGAATTTTAATGCGGAAAAGAGCAAAGTTATGCACCGAGGAAAGAACAACTCAAACTATGGCTACACAATGCAAGGTTCCACATTAGGAACCACCACCCAGGAAAAAGATTTAGGTATCATCGTGGATAACACATTGAAAACCTCCGCTCAGTGTTCAGAATCAGCCAAGAAAGCAAATAGGATGCTAGGAATCATAAGGAAAGGAATGGAGAATAAAGGATATTATAATGCCTCTGTATCGTTACAAGGTACGACCGCACCTTGAAAACTGTGTGCAATTCTGGTCGTCATATCTTCAAAAAGGATATAGCAGAATTAGAAAAGGTACAGAGAAGAGCCACCAAAATGGTAAAGGGCATGGAAGGATAACCATATGAGGAGAGGCTAAAAAGGTTAGGGCTCTTCAACCTAGAAAAAAAGACTACTGAGAGGAGATGTGATAGAGGTCTATAAATTAATGAATGGAATGGAATGGGTAAACATAGCTTTGGGAACTGCTGACACCTAATCAGGTGTTCGTTCCCTCCCTTCCCACCCCAACTCCAACCCACCCCTAGTGAGCAGTCTTGCTTTATAGGGCACCTCCCCATTTAACAAAGCACAGGAATTTGGAACAGCACATTTTGAATATAATTAAAGAGATTTAACTGCTTTTTCTCTGAAATGACAGCTGGTAAACCGGCTGGTATTTTGGTAGATCTCTCTCTTTTGCTTTAACAGGTACCTAAGCTCCACGAACAGAACAATGGCTGGGAAAAATCATATTGCTAAAGCTGTTGCCCCCGTTACAGCTTCTGCCTCTGTCCAGACAGAGGTCCCAATGCCAGTTGAAGGACCTGTTCCATGTGCAGGGTGCCTGCATGCTGAAGCTCTGAGGAAACAAGTGGAGGAACTCAGAGAGGAGGTAGTGAAGCTGAGGAGCATTCAAGACAGTGAGAAGAACATTGATGAGATGCTTCTTGAAACATCCAAGCTCTCTAGCAGAGGAGAAGATGGGTGCCAACAGAATGACAAAGGTTGGACACAAGTCACCAGGGCCTGCAGAATCACCAATCCAACTTCTCCAGCCCTTGAGTTGGAGAACCATTATGCAGCCCTGGAAGTGGAGGAGGTGAAAGCATCCCTGGAAAGGGAAGAACCAGAGCTCAAGTACCCCAAAGTTGCAGAATCAGTGACCACAAGGAAGCGAAGGGTAGTGGTGGTTGGTGACACTCTTTTGAGGGGTACTGAGACATCCATCTGCCAACCAGACTTGATGTCCAGAGAGGTATGCTGTCTGCATGCTGCCAAAATCCAAGATGTTATGGAGAGTTTGACGAGACTCATCAAGCCCACTGACTATTACCCAAAGTTGCTAATCCATGTCGAAACAAATGATACTGCCAGGTATCCCTCTGAGCATATCAAAAGTGACTTCATGGCTCTGGGACAGAGGGTGAAGCAGTTAGGTGCACAGGTGGTGTTCTCTTCAATCCTCCCTGTTGAGGGTAAAGGCCAAGGCAGAGAGGCTCGCATCCTGGAGACGAATGCACGGCTGCGTGGATGGTGTCATTGAGAGCGTTTTGGTTTTCTAGACCATGGGAAAAACATGACTGGGATGTAACTATACCTGGCTATACTTTATTCAGAAAGGACATGGTAGGAAAAAGGGAAGGAGGAGTGGCACTATATGTAAAAATACTATTAAAGCTTTGGAATTACAGAACTTAAAAGGGAGAAAGGAGGTATTGTGGGTTAAACTACAAAGAGGGAATGAGAAATCTATCTGCATTGGCTTGATATACAGACCTCCCTCACAAGAGGAAGAGGTGGACAGAGAGTTAATTGAAGACATACGCAACACTGCTAGGAAATGGGAAGTGATACTCATAGGGGATTTCAATATGCCAGTTGTTGATTGGCACATTCCTGCTGCAGTATCATCTAGAAATAATGAGATCCTGGATTCTCTACAAGGAGAAGTATTCAAGCAATTGGTAACAGACCCCACACATGAAGGGGCCATACTGGACTTGGTGCTTACCAATGATGAAAGTGTTTCTGATGTTAAAGTGGGAGATCCTTTTGGATCCAGTGATCACCAGATGGTGTGGTTCAGTATTACGACTAGGGCTGTTAGAATCCATTCAAAAGTGAGGGTCTTAGACTTTAGGAAGACTAACTTTGCCAAGATGGGACAATACCTCAGGGAGTCATTAGCGGGATTGGAACAGCTGGGGGATATAGAAAAACAGTGGGCAAAACTGAAAGGAGACATTTTAAGGGCAACCAACATTTTTGTTAAAATGGTAAATAAAGGTAAAAGGAAAAGGAGACCGCTATGACTTTCGAAAGAAGTAGTTGAAAAAGTGAAGAAAAAGAGGGAAGCCTTCATGAAATACAAGAGATCACAGAGAGAGGAAGACAGGCATCTATATTTGGAAAAACTTTGAGAAGCTAGCAAAGTAGTCAGGAAAGCAAAGATTCAAAAAGAGGAGAAAATAGCCAATGCAATAAAATGGGGGGGATAAGACATTTTTCCGATATGTTAGTGAGAAGAAGAAGGGCAAAAGGGGTATTGTCAGACTCAAGGGTGAAGGGGAGGAACATGTAGAAGCTGATGAGGATAAAGCGGAATTGCTTAACAAAAATATTTCTGTTCTGTGTTCACAGGTGAAGAACCAGGAGCAGGACCTCAGAAAACACCCACAAACAGGAACAGAAGCGAGGGACATCTTGAACAATTTTCAGAAGACTGTGTTCATTTATTTATTTATTTTATTTAGACAGTTTTGTATACCGCCTTATCCTTCAATCATGAGAAACTAGCTCAACTTAACATAGACAAAGCGATGGGACTGGATGGGATACACCCTAGAATACTGAGGGAACTTGGGGACGTTCTAGCAGCTCCACTGACTGACCTTTTCACTGCCTCGTTGGAGTCGGAGTGGTGCCAAAGGACTGGAGAGAGGCTCATGTAGTGCCTTTACACAAAAGCTGAAGTAAGGATGTGGTTGAAAACTACAGGCTGGTTAGTTTAACTTCGGTGGTGAGTAAATTATTGGAAACGCTGCTGAAAGAAAAAATAGTGAGGTTTCTGGAGTCCAGCGGATTACAGGATCCGAGGCAGCATGGATTCACCAAAGGCAGGTCTTGTCAGACAAATCTGATTGATTTCTTTGGCTGGGTGACCAGGGAGTTGGACCGAGGGAGAGCCCTAGATGTGGTGTATTTAGATTTCAGTAAAGCCTTTGACACTGTTCCTCACAGGCGACTTATAAACAAACTGAGCACCCTAGGGATGGACCCTAAAGTTACTGCTTGGGTTAGAAATTGTTTGGGTGGGAGGCGACAAAGAGTACAGGTAAATGGAGCTCACTCTGAGGAGAAGGATGTTACCCGTGGTGTGCCCCAAGGATCTGTCCTTGGTCCGATTCTTTTTAACATCTTTGTTAGTGATATAGCGGAAGGGCTGTTGGGTAAGGTTTTATTTATTTATTTATTTAACAAGATTTATATACTGTATTTCTACAAGTCAAGACGGTTTACATATAACAATTGGCAGTGTGTTTCAACTGTTTACAAGGAACAGGTAACAGGTATACAATGAATATGAACGAAACTACAATGAATATGAAAGAGAACTAATTACAATAATCAGAGATTAACTATTTACATAGGAATTTACAAGGAAAAAAACTAGGCTATAAGATATGATTTGAGAGGTCAAATGTAGGGAGGAGAGTGTATAGGGGTTAGTTACTAAGGTGGAAGGGAGAAATGTTCAAGGAAGAGAAAGGTTTTTAATTTCTTCCTGAACTCAGAGTGGTTGGAGCAGCTCCGCAGGTCGTGGGGAAGGGTATTCCATAAGGATGGGGCATAGAGTGAGAAAGCCCTGTTATTAGTAATTTGCTTGCAATATCTATTAGATGTAGGGATGGTGAGAAGATTTTTAGTAATAGAGCGGTGTGTTCTTGAGTTTGTGGAGGAGGAAAGGAGAGAAGAGAGGCATGGAGCTGATTCATTGGTTATGATTTTATGAATAAGAGTTATTACCTTGAATTTAACTCTATATTGAACAGGGAGCCAGTGGAGATCGTAGAGAACTGGAGTAATGTGGGATCGTCTGGGGTTGTTGGTTATAAGCCATGCTAGGGTATTTTGGGTTAGTTGAAGTGGCTGTATAGTATTCTTGGGGAGGCCATGATAGATAAGGTTTTCCTTTTTGTGGATGATACCAAAGTCTGCAATAGAGTAGGCACCCAGGAAGGTGTAGATAACCATGAGGAGGGATCTAGCTAAGCTTGAAGAATGGTCTAGAATCTGACAGCTGGGATTTAATGTTAAAAAATGTAAGGTCATGCATTTGGGCTGCCGCAATCCAAGGGAGCAATATAGTATAGGAGTGAAGTACTTTTGTCCACTAAAGAAGAGCGGGACTGAGGCGTGGTTGTGTCTGATGATCTTAAAGTAGCTAAACAGGTAGAAAAGGCGACGGCAAAAGCTAGAAGAATGCTTGGGTGCATACGGAGAGGAATGACTAGCAGAAAAAAGGAGGTGATAGTGCCTCTGTATAAGTCTTTGGTGCGACCTCATTTGGAGTATAGTATGCAATTCTGGAGACCGCACCTTCAAAAGGATGTGAACAGGATGGAGTCGGTGCAGAGGGTGGCTACTAAAATGGTTAGTGGTCTTCATCATAAAGCATATGAGGACAGACTTAAGGATCTTAATATGTACATCTTAGAGGAAAGGCGGTATAGAGGTGATATGATTGAGATGTTTAAATACCTCCATGGCATAAATGTTCAGGGGGAGAGCCTCTTTCAATTGAAAGCAAGTTCTGCTACGAGGGGACATGGGATGTGGGTGAAGGGGGATAGATTCAGAAGTGATATGCGGAAATATTTCTTTACAGAAAGAGTGATGGATCCATGGAATAGTCTCCCAGTGGAGGTGGTAGAGATGAGGACAGTAACTAAATTCAAAAAAGCATGGAACCATCACAGAGGATATCTAAAGGAAAAAAGGGGACTGTTGTAGTTGTTGATATGGAAGGACAGACTAGATAGGCCATGTGGTCTTTTTCTGTCATCATATTTTATGTTTCTATATTTCTATGATTGGTAACACCATCAAAAAGTAGAAAGACTAGAGGACATACAATGAAGCTACAATGCAACCCTCTTAAGACCCATACTGGGTCAGACCAAGATCCATCAAGCCCGGTATCATGTTTCCAACAGTGGCCAATCTAGGTCACAAGTACCTAGCAGTTTCCCCAAACGTCACAGGTTCCACAGTGCTTGTATTGGGTCAAGAAGTGGCTATCTTGGGTCCCTTTCCTCCAAGAACTTGTCCAAACCTTTTTTAAACCCAGCTACAGTAACCGCTTTTACTATATCCTCCAGTAACAATTCCAGAGATTGATTACACGTTGAATGAAAACATATTTTCTCTTATTAGTCTTAAATAGGTTTGTGTCATCTGCAAATTTGATAACCTCACTCGTTATTCCCATTTCCAGGTCATTTATGAATATGTTAAAAAGCAACGGAACCACCACAGATCCCTGGGGTATGCCACTATTCACCGTTTTCCATTGGGAAAATTGGCCATTTGGCCCTACTCTTTTTTCTATCTTTTAACCAGTTCCTAATCCACAATAGCACACTGCCTCCTATCCCATGACTTTTTAGTTTTGCCAAAAGTCTCTGATGGGGACCTTGTCAAAGGCTTTCTGAAAGTCCAGATACACTATACAGTATCAACCGACTCACCTTTGTCTACCTGTTTATTCACACCTTCAAAAAAACATAACAGATTAGTAAAACAAGATCTTCCTTGTCTAAAGGCATGTTGGCTGTCTCCAATTAAGCCATGACTATCTACATGTTCAGTAGTTTTGTTCTTTATAATGGTTTCTACCATTTTTCCCGGTACTGACATCAGGCAGTTTCCAGGATCACCCCTTTTTAAAAATTGCCATTACATTTGCCACCCTCCAATCTTCAGGTATTACAAATTATTTTAATGATAGTTTACAGATTACTAATAGCAGGTCTGCAATCTCATATATCAATTCTTTCAACACCCTTGGATGTATACCATCCGGTCCAGGTGATTGGCTACTCTTCAGTTTATCAAATAGTTGTAATACATCTTCCCACTATATCGATATTTCTTTCAATTCTTTCACAGTATCACCTTTAAATACCACTTCAGTCAGGGTAACATCTTCCTCAGTAAAAACCAAAGCAAAGAATTCATTTAGTCTCTCCGCTATGGCCTTTCCCCTCTTAATGCCCCTTTTATCCCTCTATCATCTAATGGTCCGAGTGACTCTCTCATAGGTTTTTTGCTATGAATGTACTTGAAAAAGTCATCATTATGCATTTTAGCTTCAACAGCAAGCTTCTTCTCAAATTCTCTTTGCTTGTCTTATCAGTGCCTCGCATTTAGCTTACCAGTGCTTATGCGGGTTTCAATTTTCGTCATTTGGCTCTTTTTTCCATTTCCTGAAAGATGCTTTTTTGGCATTAGCCTCTCTGACCTCACCTTTAAATCATGCTGGTAGTTTTTTGGATTTCCTTCCACTTTTCTTAAAACATGGAATACAGCTGGTCTGGGCTTCCGAGATAGTATTTTTAAACAACACCCAAGTTTGATGTAAGTCTTTATACTTTGCAACTGTTTCTTTTAGTTTTTTCCTAACTGTTTTCTTCATTTTATCATAGTCTCCCTTTCAAAAGTTAAAAGGTAGTACTGTGGATTTCCTTACAATCCCTCCTCCATTAATTAAATCAAACGTGATCATGCTATAATCACTATTGCCAAGTAGCCCCAACACCCTTATCTCTTGCACTAGATCTGGTGTTCCACTAAGGACTAGGTCCAAAATGGCTTCCCCTCTGGTTAGTTCATGAGCCAGCTGCTCCAAGAAGCAGTCATTTATTTAGTCTAGAAACTTTATCTCCCTAGCGTGTCCTGCCATGACACTGACCCAGTCAATACCAGGGTAATTCAAATCACCCATTATTATTACTGTGTTTTAACATTTATTAACTTCCCAGATTTCGTTACACATTTCATCATCCATTTGTTCATTCTGGCCAGGTGGTCAATAGTACACCCCTACTTCCATTTCCTTCCCCTTTTTACATGGAATTTCAATCCATAGAGATTCTATAGCAAATTTTGTTTCCTGCAAAACTTTAATCCTTTGTGATTCAATGCCTTCTCTAACATGGAGCACAACCCCTCCACCAATTTGATCAGCTCTATCATTATGATATAGTTTGCACCCAGGTATCACAGTGTCCCACTGGTTGTCCTCCTTCCACCATGTCTCTGAGATACCAATCATATCTATCCTCTCATTTAGTGCTATATATTCTAACTCTCCCATCTTATTTTTTAGACTTCTAGCATTAGCATATAAGCATTTTAGAGACTGTATTTTATTCATATTATTCTGGCCATTGGTAGGCAGGGGTAATTTGGAATCTTTGAGCTCTGTCTGCTCTGTACTCAAGGGCATTTGAGCTACTTTTGTCTTTATTGGAACGTCTCTGCTGATATGCCCCAACTTCATTTTTTTGGTAGTATCCTTCAAGGATACATTATTCCGAACCATGCGCTATTGGCGACTGTTGGCTCTCCCCTATTATCTAGTTTAAAAGCTGCTCTATCTCCTTTTTAAAGGTTAATGCAACAGCCAGGTTCCATCCCGGTTAAGGTGAAGCCCTTCTCTTCGGAAGAGCCCCTCCTTTCCCCAGAATGTTCCCCTGTTCCTAACAAATCCAAAACCCTCATCCTTGCACCATCGTCTTATCCAAGCATTGAGACTCCAAAGGTCTGCCTGCCTTTTAGTTCCTGCGTGTGGAACAGGAAACATTTCAGAGAACGCTACCCTGGAAGTTCTGGATTTCAACTTCCTACCTAAAAGCCTAAATTTAGCCTCCAGAACATCCCTACCACATTTTTCTATGTCATTGGTACCAACATGTACCAAGACAGCAGACTCCTCCCCAGCACTATCTAAGACCTTATCTAGGTGGCGCGTGAGGTCTGCTACCTTTGCACCAGGTAGGTGTGTTACCAGGCGATCCTCACGTCCACCAGTCACCCAGCTATCGACATGCCTAATGATCGAATCACCAACTATAGCGGCTGTCCTAACCCTTCCCTCATGGGCACATGGCCCTGGAAAAACTTCCTCTGTGCGAGAGGGTTTTACATCACCTGGAGGACAGGTCTTAGCTTCAGAATCACTTCCTGCCATACCAGGGTGATGCTTTCCTGTCACGTGACCTCTCCCCTCCATGGCAACAGAGATGCTGACAGACTGTAGGTACGACCTCACTACTATATCCCTGTAGGTTTCATCTACATACCTCTCTGTCTTCCTTATGTCCTTCAAGTCTGCTACTCTAGCCTCCAGAGATCAGACTCGTTCGCTGAGAACTCCTTGCACCTAGTGCACACATAAGACCCCTCACTAACTGGGTCTCATTTAAGGCTAGATTTACTAAAGTGTGCGACCATGCTAGGGTTATTAATATGTATTATTAGTAACTAGGACCCATTACATAATATGGTTCCTGAGTTAAATACAGTAATGCATGTTAGCATGCGGTAACACTGAAGCACCATTCAGTAACTCTCTAACATAGTGGGGTGTAGTTACTAAAGTGTGTTATAGGAATAATGCATGAGTTTGCCTCTTACCACATGGTATAGGGCACAAATGTGCATTATTTTACCGTAACATGCAATTTTCCACCACACCATGAATGCTAATGAAATGCAAAGTATGCAAATGCATGCAAAACATGTCATTATTCAAATCAAATGGCGTGGCTTATGATAATCACCACGAGCTATGTTATTCATGGAACTATAATGCTGTAGCAATAAAACAAGTGGTCCATAAGAACATAAGAACATAAGATATGCCATACTGGGTCAGACCAAGGTCCATCAAGCCCAGTATTCTGTTTCCAACAGTGGCCAATCTAGGTCATATGTACCTAGCAGTTTCCCCAAGAGACACAAGTTCCACAATGCTTGTACTGGGTCAAGCATTGATATCTTCGGTCACTTCTTAATAATGGTTTATGGACCTTTCCTCCAGGAACTTGTCCAAACCTTTTTTAAACCCAGCTACACTAACAGCCTTTACTACATCCTCCGGTAACAAATTCCAGAGTTTGATTACACGTTGAGTGAAAAAATATTTTCTGTTATTAGTCTTAAATAGTTTACCCTGTAGCTTCATTGCATGTCCCCTAGTCTTTCTATATTCTGATAAGGTAAACAATCGATCTACGTTTACCCGTTCCACTCCGTTCATTAATTTATAGACTTCTATCATATCTCCCCTCAGCCGTCTCTTTTCCAGGTTAAAGAGCCCTAACCTTTTTAGCCTTTCTTCATAGGAGTATCCTTCCATCCCCTTTACCATTTTGGTGGCTCTTCTCTGAACCTTTTCTAATAACGCTATATCCTTTTTAAGATACGGCGACCAGAATTGCACACAATATTCAAGGTGCTGTCTCACCATGGAACGATATAGAGGCATTATAATATCTTTTGTTTTATTTTCCATTCCTTTCCTTATCATACCTAGCATTCTATTTGCTCTCTTGGCCGCCGCTGCACACTGGGCCGAGGGTTTTAACATGGTATCCACAATGACGCCTAAATCATTTTCCTGGGTGGTGGTTCCTAATGTGGAACCTTGCATCGTGTAACCATAGTTTGGGTTGTTCTTCCCTAGGTGCATAACCTTGCACTTGTCCACATTAAATTTCATCTGCCATTTTAATGCCCAGTCTTCCAAATTATCAAGATCCTCTTGCAATTTTTCACAATCCTCTTGGGTTTTAACAACTTTAAATAGTTTTCTGTCATCTGCAAATTTGATAACCTCACTCGTTATTCCACTTTCCAGGTCATTTATGAATATGTCAAAAAGCAGCGGACCCAGCACAGATTCCTGGGGTACACCACTATTCACCTTTCTCCATTGGGAAAATTGGCCATTTAGCCCTACCCTCTGCTTTCTATCTTTTAACCAGTTCCTGACCCACAATAGTACACTGCCTCCTATCCCATGACTCTTTAGTTTTGCCAAAAGTCTCTGATGAGGGACCTTGTCAAAGGCTTTCTGAAAGTCCAGATACACAATATCAACTGACTCACCTTTGTCCACCTGTTTATTCACTCCTTCAAAAAACATAACAGATTAGTAAGACAAGATCTTCCTTGTCTAAAGCCATGTTGGCTGTCTCCCATTAGGTTGTGACTATCTACATGCTGAGTAATTTTATTCTTTATGATAGTTTCTACCATTTTTCCTGGTACTGACGTCAGGCTCACCGGTCTGTAGTTTCCCGGATCACCCCTGGAATCCTTTTTAAAAATTGGTGTTACATTGGCGATACTCCAATCTTCAGGTATTAGAGATGATTTTAATAATAGTTCACAGATTACTGATAGCAGTTCTGCAATCTCATATTTCAGTTCTTTCAACACCCTTGGATGTATACCATCCGGCCCAGGTGATTTGCTATTCTTCAGTTTATCTAATAGTTGTAAGACATCTTCCCGATGTATCGATATTTCCTTCAATTCTTCCGCACCTTTAAATACCACTTCAGTCATGGGTAACATACCTACATCTTCCTCAGTAAAGACCGAAGCAAAGAATTCATTCAGTCTCTCCGCTATCGCCTTGTCGCCTCTTAGTGCTCCTTTAACCCCTTTATCATCTAATGGACCAACTGACTCTCTTACAGGTTTTTTGCTACGAATGTACTTGAAAAGGTCTTTATTTCGCGTTTTTGCTTCCGCAGCAAGCTTCTTCTCAAATTCTCTCTTTGCCTGCCTTATCAATGCCTTGCATTTGACTTGCCAGTGCTTGTGCTTTTTCCAGGTTTCGTCATTTGGCTCTTTTTTCCATTTCCTGAAAGATGCTTTTTTGGCAACAACAGCCTCTCTGACCTCACCTCTCTGACCTCACCAGTGGTCTCCTTCCCCAAGCACCACAAATAACTCAGCTTCCCTCACACAAATAATCCCCTCTCCCTCTACTACCTGTTTTAGTGCTATTGCGCAGATCCTTTAATGTTAGCGATCCGATGCTTCCAGCTGGGAAAAATAACACCAACTTTGGAATAAAACAGCTTGCAGTGAGTACCATAAGCAGCAATATTCCTTTACCACAGGAGTCACTAACCTGTGGTACTGACCTACAGCAGGTTAGTGACTCCTGCAATAAACTAAGATGCAGTAAAATGTCCGATTTTACCGCTGCATAGTAACTAACCCCCTCCCCCCTCCCCCCTGAATTTTCTGATCTGGGCTGACTTCAGTGTGAATGCAACCTACTAGCACTATTATAGCCTTGAAGAAAACAAAAATAGATTATACCTAACATGCTATTTTAAACAGCTATATTTAAATAATGTTCAGTCTTTCAGCTTTTTCTAGTACTATAAAGGCAACAATACTATTATTAATAGCAGATATAGCAGCAACAGATGTATTCTGTATCCTTTATCTTCTAAATATCAGTTTCATTTTTCAATGTGACTAGAATAATCATTTTTCCCCCTGCACAGCATATGCTAGAAAAGGGTGTGAGGTTTATTATTTGCACACCATATGCCCTTATGTTAAAGTGATTTGTATAGCTGCTGTCAGTACATGGATTTCGGTATGCTGTGTGCCCTTTTAAAAACAAATATTCATGAGTAAGAATTAAGTATGAGCTGAACTCCATTCTGAGTCATTTTTTGTTTGGGGCTGGGGATTCTGGGAGAGGTAGCCTGTTCTCTTTATTATGATCTGTTTTTTTAGTTATATTTGATTATAAGGGGCACTTGAAAACTGACGGGAAGAGGGGAATTCCGACACCCATCTCAGGATATAGATAGTTAGGATAATACGTATTTTACAGGCGGTTCTCCTAAATGAAGAGCTCCTTGCAAAATAGCTGCTGGATTGCATGGGTATATACGAACATAAGAACAATAAAAAAATGCCATACTAGGTCAGACCAAGATCCACCAAGCCCAGTATCCTGTTTCAGACAGTGGCCAGTCCAGGTCACAAGTACCTAGCAGGCACCCAAAGTCCACAGCTTCCACAATGCTCATCCTGAGGTAAGCAGTGGATTCCCCAGGTCCTCTTTCATTTTTTAAACCCAGCTACAATAACAGCTTTTACTACATCCTCTGATAACGAATTACAGAGTTTGATTGAGTGAAAAAATATTTTCTCTTATTAGTCTTAAATGGGTTACATTGTAGGTTCATTGTGTGTCCTCTAGTCTTTCTACTTTTTGATGCCTGTCAAGCATTTGATGCATAGTTGGCTCAACTGCTTCCTGCTGGCTGCTGGTGACCCTTCTTGACCATCTTTTCAGCACAGATTGGCTCTAATGTATCTGGCCACATGCTACCTCATGACAAAAACAAAATCCATAAATGACGATCCATGAAAATTTTCTGAGCATGCATCCTCAGGTAGCTGGCACCAGAACAAACCAAAAATCACAATTTTCATTGATTTTGTCATTCGGATGAAAACTAATATATATGCCTAACATATATCATCTCTCCCCTTGCCTCTATACTCTGAGGAGTGAATGTTGTGTCGTACATAATACTGCAGCCTTCCAAACCTTCTTTATTTATTTATTTATTTAGTGTAATTTAAAAATTTAATGTGAATCCCCAGTCATAACCCAATCTCCCAAGTCCAAACTAAATTCCCTAAGCAAGCCCCCCCCCCCCCCAATTTCACATCAGTTTTCAGTTTTCTATCACTGTGTTATTTATCTGTCTTAAGCATGTTTAAATTCTGTCCAAGTCCTTTCTTCAACCTTGACTACATCTCATTAAAGCATTTTCTCATGTTTCCTCTACTCCTTCATCTCCCTAACTTCATATCATTATCCCTTTTTCCTGAAATTCCTTTTCTCCTTGGACAAACAGGATGAGTCAGCCGCATCTGGTGACATCATCTGATGGCGCCATGGATGGAAATAACTCTCCAAGAGCTCATAAAGGCTTTCTCAGCATGTGCCAGGTAGCCCTACCTTTCGGGCCGCCCCTAGCTAGCCCAGCTTTGCCAGAAAGGATGAAACCTATAGCTCTCCTACAACTCCCCCAAAAAAAAAGAAGAAGGAGGAAGAAAGATCTTTCAGCAAGAAAAGAAGAGAGAAGAGAAACCTAGTACTAGCAACATGAGTTCCAAATCAGGCTTTAAGAAGTGCCCGAAGTGCAACCAGAAAATAAATAGCACAGATGCACATGACTGCTGCGTCTGGTGCTTGGGGGTCAGCCACCACATAGAAAACTGCCCACATTGTGCCCGTATGCCTCCATGGGCAAGAAGATCCCACAATCATGCTCTCCGCGACTTCACCAAGGAGCTTACCTCCTTTGATCCCTCCCACATGGCCAAGAAGCACAAGAAAAAGCAACACACTGTCGCGGCACAGGACATGAACATAAGAACAAAAGAAATGCCATACTAGATGAGACAGAGGCTCATCAAGCCCAGTATCCTGTTTCCAACAGTGGCCAATCCAGGTTACAAGCAACTGACAGATTCCCAAAAAAGCAGACAGGATCCATAATGCTCGTCCTGGGTTAAACAGTGGATTTCCTGGATCCTCTTTAAATAATGGTTTATTCTCCTTTCCTCCAGAAACTTGTCCAAACCTTTTTTAAACTCAGCTACACTAACAGCGTTTACTACTTCCTCTAGTAATGAATTATAGAGTTTGATTACACGTTAAGTAAAACAATTTCTCTTAATAGTCTTAAATGGGTTACACTGTAACTTCACTATGTGTCTTCTAGTCTTTCTACTTTTTGATGGTGTAAACAGTTGATCTACGTTTACCTGTTCCACTCCATTCATTAATTTATAGACCTCTATCATATTCCCCCTCAGTTGTCTCTTTTCCAAGTTGAAGAGCCCTAACTTTTTAAACCTTTCCTCATAGGGGTATCCTTCCATCTCCTTTACCATTTGTGTTGCTCTTCTCTGTACCTTTTCTAATTCTGCTATATCCTTTTTAAGATATGGCAACCAGAATTGCACACAATATTCAAGGTGTGGTCATATCATGGAATGACACCGAGACATTATAATATATTTTGTTTCATTCTCCATTTCTTTTCTTATGATTCCTAGCATTCTATTTGTTTTTTTTGGCTGCCTCTGCACACTGGGCAGAGGGTTTCAACATGTTATCCATGATGACGCCTAAAATGTTTTCCTTGGTGGTGGTTTCTAAGGTGGAAACCTTGCGTTGTGTAACCAAAGTTTCCTAGGTGCTTAACTTTGCACTTGTCCACATTAACTTTCTTCTGCCATTTGAACGTTCAGTCTGCCAATTTATCAAGGTTCTCTTGCAGTTTTTCACAATCCTCTTGCATTTTAACAACTTCGAATAATTCTTTGTCATCTGCAAATTTCATCACCTCACTCATTCCCATTTCCAGTTCATTTAAAAAGCAGCAGGCCCTGCAAAGATCCCTGTGGGTACTCCATTATTCACCTTTCTCCATTGAGAAAATTAGCCATTTAGCCCTACTCTGTGATTTCTATCTTTTAACCACTTCCACTGCCTCCAATCCCATGATTTTAAATTTCGCCAAGAGTCTCTCATGAGGGCTTTCTGAAAATTCAGACATGCTATATCAACGATCTCACCTTTGCCAACCTGTCTATTCATACCTTCAAAAAATATAACAGATTAGTAAGATGACTTCTCCTTGGTTAAATCCATGTCGGCTTTCTCCCATTAAGCTATGACTATCTACGTGTTCAGTAATTTTAGTCTTTATAATATTTTCTACCATTTTGCCCGGTACTGATGTCAGGCTCACCAGTCTGTAGTTTCCCAGATCACCCCTGGAACCCATTTTAAAAATTGGTGTTACAGTACTTTAGTCATTCTCTAGTCTTCCGGTACAACAGAAGATTTCAATGATAGTTCACAGATTGAAGAATTGAAGGAAATATCGATACATCGGTAAGATGTATTACAACTATTAGATAAACTGAAGAGTAGCAAATCACCTGGGCTGGATGGTATACATCCAAGGGTGTTGAAAGAACTGAAATATGAGATTGCAGACCTGCTATCAGTAATCTGTGAACTATCATTAAAATCATCTCTAATACCTGAAGATTGGAGGATCGCCAATGTAACACCAATTTTTAAAAAGGGTTCCAGGGGTGATCCGGGAAACTACAGACCAGTGAGCCTGACGTCAGTACCGGGAAAAATGGTAGAAACCATCATAAAGAATAAAATTACTCAGAATGTAGATAGTCATGGCCTAATGGGAGACAGCCAACATGGCTTTAGACAAGGAAGATCTTGTCTTACTAATCTGTTATGTTTTTTTGAAGGTGTGAATAAACAGGTGGACAAAGGTGAGTTGGTTGATATAGTGTATCTGGACTTTCAGAAAGCCTTTGACAAGGTCCCTCATCAGAGACTTTTGGCAAAACTAAAGAGTCATGGGATAGGAGGCAGTGTACTATTGTGGATCAGGAACTGGTTAAAAGATAGAAAGCAGAGGTATTCTGTTCATATAGTTTCCATTTGACAGTGCCACTTGTTCTCTTTCCCCCAATAAGATGTATTGGTATTCTCTGAGATGTGTTGGTTTAATATTTGCAGTGTTGCCTTTTTGATAGGTAGGGTTTGGTGCTTTGTGAGTCCTGGTAGTGCTGTTATGATATAGTGGGTTTGCTATGGGTTCTATATGGGCAGTGTTTCTAGTACTTCCTAATGGGCTTGGTGGTTGGCACTGGAATATAGTAATGTAGAAATCTGGTAGTCTTTCTTTATCCAGACATTCATTAAGAGGCATGTTTACTAAAAGCGCATGTTAACATTATGCAAATATTTATGCAAATGAGATTCCTTATGCAAATGAGGCCTCGCAATGAATCTCTGCACATGGTACCACACCCCCCTCGGGCCACCCCTGTACAAATTGCACAGGTTAACTATTAGCCTAGCTTAGTAAACATATCCCTATTTAGTAATGGAATTCCATGAAGGCAGTATGGTATTAGTACTCAAAATTTTAGTGACAGGCTAGAATGTATATCACATTTTTTTCCATTCTAGCTGATGTCTGTTTAACACTATATTTGTCATACCATATATCCATTTCCAGCTTATGCCTTGAACCGTGCAACTTCCAAACTAGAATGAAGTTACCAAACTCCATTTTATTCCAGAGAAAAGGGGATAGGATACATTTTTTTGTTTTGTTTATAATGCATATGTATGAAGACACATTTTACAGTGGGACACACAAGTGCAATCTGGAACATCAAAGCCAGAATGTCTGAAAAAAAAAAGCAGACATGTTAAGGCACGATTTCAGAAATGTGGATGTACCCAATGTGGACATCTATAGAGAGACGTCTACATACATAGACATCCCCAGAATAGCATCTCAGAACATGGATGTCTAATAACATAATGGGGGTTAAGAGCAGGGAGGCCAGAGTTCAAATCCCAGTGTGGACCTTTGTGATCATAATTTTCCATCTTCTCTTCATCCTTTGGCTGCTTTAAGACCACAACAAGCATTTTCCTGATGCCTGGAGCAAGTCATAACATGGACGTGCCTGCAGATATCTCCAATGTTTCTGAAATCAAACGGTGATGCCTAAGTTCATTGCACCTCCCCAGACAAGTCTGTACCACATCTTTTGCCTAAATGGATCTCGCCGCACGATGTCTCTAAGGGGTATGTTTACTAAACCGGGCTAATGGTTAACCCGGGCTATCTGCCACTAGGTCCCATATTATTCAATGAGACCTAGTTGAAGATAGCCCGGGTTAACGTTAGCCCAGTTTAGTAAACATACCCCTAAATGTCATTTGCAAAATGGCTCTGGAGACATGCACATCTTTGGACATCTAAATCCTGACTTTGGCGTATGTTTACTAAACCGTCTTAACGTCGCAGCGATAACGTCACTTATCGCGCGATAACGCGGCGGCGGCGTTAAGGCACACTAATGCTGTGAAATCCAGGTCTGAAGGGTGGAGTAAGGCTTCCCAGAGGGCGGAGAGAAGGAGTCAATGGGCGGCGATTGGGAGGGGAGAGGCTCCAGGCACACTAATGCTGTGAAATCCGGGTCTGAAGGGTGGAGTAAGGCTTCCCAGAGGGCAAAGAGAAGGAGTCAATGGGCAAAGAGTGGGAGGGGAGAGGCTCCAGGCACACTAACGCTGTGAAATCCGGGTCTGAACACTAACGCCAGTGAAACCCTCGGGTTAAGGCACATTTGCAGGAAAGCGAAACCATTTCAGTCAGCAATGTGCAGCAAAGGCAGGGAAACCCAGAAAGTGATAAGTGTGATACATGTGCAGGGACCAAAAAGGCAAATAAACATATAAAAGGACCAGAACCACATCTAAAATCCCAATAACCAAGCTGGCCAATAGTGATATTAATGATAAACATAAAGCAACACTACTGAAAAAGCGTATAAATGAAGATATCATGTTTGGAAGGGTCTATGCTCTCTCCCCATACAAAGTGAATGAGCCCACATTGAAATAGCACTGATCAGGGTTTCTGTCATTTAGATTGGGCAGGTTTTTATCTTGTGCACATGTGCAGCAACAGCAGAGTGGGCATGTAGGCAAGGGCAACTGTACTGATGCTGTAAATGGGATACAGGGGGCTGCAGGTGGCACATGCTGTGATCCAGGCAGATGCCTAGGTGGCACATAGGAATGCCGAAACTGTAAAGCAGCAAGACAGCAACAGATGAGGGTCCAACATGGGTACGAGTGTGTGTCCCACAGTGTCACAGGGGATATTACCCATCAGGTACCCCCAAGGGCACATAACATTGGCAGGTGGTGCGGGGGTGGGGGGGAAGCGCTCATGTCCATGTAGGCACCCCTACCCGAGAACCCACACCATAGGTAGCTGCCTACCGGCATACTGTATGGCCTGGGACTGCGCACCACCAGCATAATGGCATGGCAGCATGGTGGCGGAGGGGTGCTGGTGGCGGAAGGGGCAGTGGCATCTGCCACAGCAGACCATGGCCTAGCCCCATTTAGGTGGGTGCCATACACTGCAACAGACAGGGTCTGTTTGACAAATAGTCATGGTATCCCCAGGGAATGAAATGTCCCTGTGGCAACAGTGTGGTGCAGTACACACAACCAGTGTGTTCATGAGCAGAGGTCACACGTTCAAGTCCCAGCTGTGGCTCCTGCCAACCGTCCCCATATTTTACCCAGTACTAAACCATGGTAATAAAGACGGAACCTTTATTGCAGATAAAATAAACATGCCTGAATGCCTATATTTTACCCTACAGAGCACAGACATCATAAACATGTGCAATACCTAGAGCAGAGTTTCCCAACTGCAGTCCTGGAGGGCCAAACACCATTCAGGTTTCATGTTGTCCCTAATAAATATGCCTGTGCTGCATTTGTATGCGCCGCCCCCATGGTATGCAAATATATCACATGCATATTCTTTAGGAACAGCATGAAAACCCGAACAGTGTTTGGCCCACCAGGACCGGAGTTGGGAACCTCTGCCCTAGAGCAGCGGCCAACAGGGGCATAAACACCCACACCCACAGGCTCCACTATCCAAAGCTTCATGGAGAGTCAGGCTGTTGGGCACTGCACACAGCAGCATCTCCCAATACTAGCACTTGCATACCTTAGCAATGCCGTCCTAAACTTGGGGATATGTTACACATATATCAAAGGGTTGCTATGATTAATGACAGATAATAATTCCTAAGTTAATCACAATTTGCTGATAGAGCTGCATCATAGCAACCTTTCTGATATCTGTGGAGTGTGTTTCAGTTTTGGTTTCTGACAGTGTTTACCTCCCCGGGGAGTGACCCCAACAGTATTGCGTACCATAGCCATGCCTGCACTGTGCCCAGGACTGGTGTGGTGGCCAGGGCTGCTAAAAGCCACTATATTTGCACAATGCTGTCATAGGTGTGGGAGTGTGTGTGTGTGTCTGTCTATCCAGTGTGCTGTGGCTGCCTACACCTTTCGCAGCCCACACTGCTTGCACTGTTAGCCTGCCAATGTGCATAATGAGGAGCAAGGTACTGTGGGTATGGCCCGGACAGGGTGACCTGGGCAGGATGCATCTGCACAGGGCATACGGCAATGGTTGGGACATTGTAGTGCCCGGCCACCACCTGCACGGACAGGGTGGCCACAGCATGTCTTGCTGGGAGGTCACTCTCACCCTGACTGATCAGTGACCATGGCATGGTTAGGTTCCCCCATAGTGCTATATAGTATTTCTCTTAAGTAATATTTATGGGTTCTCTTTTCTGGGGCCCAATCACTGACTTATCTGCTTGGTGTGTGTGCTCACATCCCAGTTTTGGGTGCACACATCTCCTCCAGGAACATGCACTATGGACTAGCTAGCAGACTGTCTGCAGTTAGTATGTGTATGGCTGGAACATCTTGCAGGGTGCAGCGGCTGGAGACTCACTGTGCTCGCTGCTGGAGAATGTCAGATAGTGGTGGGGAGCAGCTGAGCATTACCAGGCCTACTGTCTGTCTGCCATTGCCTTATGGATGTGTACAGATCTGCATTGACTGCCCTGTAGGGTGCCCGTTCCCCAGCAGGACTGGGGTTGATGGTCCCCTCTACTGCCACCATTGCAGGGATGTAGAGTGTGGATCTGTTGGTGGGAGAACCTGTCCCCCACTCTGAGACCCAGAGGGCGGGTTGGGTGGTGCTACATAATCCGCCTATTTATTTATTTATTTATTTACATTCTCTTATATACCGCGCTATTCTGCATCAGTGCAGTTTACATTGAACAAACTGAAATTACATTGAACAGGGCATTATAACTTGGAGATAACTATTTTACAGGGAATATGAGCTATGGAGGGTTAAGTGGCTTGCCCAAGACCACAAGGAGCACCTGTGGGACTAGGGCCTACGGGTCCAAACACCCTCCCTTCAATTAAATCATGTGACCATGGCACCCACACAGGATATGCACTATTCTGGGTGCATCATAGTCCACAAGGGCTAGATGTGACTGGGAAATACGGATGGGCACAGGTGTATTCTATGTGTGTCTGCAAGGACTACCTATCACACACTGGCACTGATGGCAACCTGCAGCATAGCCTATCTCAGCTAAGCCAGGTGCTACAGACCAGGTGCTGGGCACCCCACCTCGCCCTCAGGGTGAGCACAGTCCCCGCACAATGTGACGGTCTGTAGCTACTCTGTGCCAGTAACACACATGGTCAGTTCCCCCTACCAGGTCGAGGTGCTGTGGGGGTGCATACCCCATCTTGTGATCATCTGTAGACTGCTGATCTGCATGTGCAGTGCATCATGGGTATGGGTGGATTAACCCTATCCTGGTAACCACAGCAGACAGTTTGTGTGGTGACCTGCAGTCCTTTCATAGCCAGCCAGGGGTTTGTTAGCAGCTATAGAGATGTAGCCCACTGGTTACTTCACTGACTGTGGAGGCAGAGGTCATGGGTTTGATCCCACAGTGGTGTTATTTGATAGGGCTGTCTGAGGCATTTCCTTTTTTAATTTAAATTAGTGCTGCCAGCAAAAACACCCTCACAGTGGTGTAACCTTAAGGTGCCTCATAAGGCGCCCTATAAGGCTCCCTATAAAGCACTCTATAAGGCGCCCTATAGAGAACATTATAAGGTGCCTTGGTGGACAGTGCACTTTATAATGTGCCCTCTGGAGTGCCTTATAGGGCGCCTTATGCGGCACCTTAGGTTACGGCACTGTGAGGGTGTGTTTGCTGGCAGCACTAATTTAAATTAAAAAAGAAAATGCCACAGACAGCACTGATTTAAAGTAAAGGGTAATGCCTCAGACAGCCTTACTCATTAAGCCCACTGGGGGATCAAACTCATGACCCCTGTTTTAACAGTCATTGTATTAACCAGTGTGCTACTCCTCTGTTGCTGTGTTTGCAGGTCAGTGCGCCTAATTAAGGCTAACGTGCGTTAACATGGCACAGCTCCCTCTATCGCACGATAACGGACTTTATTGCGCGATAACCTGAAATGCTACCTTAAGACCGGAACGCCCACTAACTTATATGGTATTCGTCACAGTAAGACTGCAACTAACGCCGGTAACATTAACACGGTTTAGTAAACATACCCCTAAGACTTTTTAAATGGTCCCCTTATTGTAGATATGGAAATATTACAAGGCCAAAAAACATAAAGAGGTTAACATGAATCAATTTAACTCCTTTTCCAAATACGAGCATCGTAGCACCCAAGAAGATATGCTGGTTTTTCTTATAATCTTTGTCTTTCCTGCCATCTCTTTCATCTGATTCCCCATTAGTCACATGTCCTTCCATACACATCAATTTTTCCTACCCAGGTGATTTCCTTGGTCCTCTCACATAGCTACATAGTGAAAGTTACTGTTCACTCATCCTATGGGATTCTTTTTCCCCAAATTGAAAACATAGCTGTTTCTACAATAGCCATTGAGGACCTAGAATTATGCAAATTCACTACCACTTATCTCATGCTAATGGCATTAACTAATTATTTTACCACATGTCCCACTTTATTCAGCAATACCTGAATACATATACTACATGTTAACAACATTAATGCATGTTAGTAATACCAGTTGCAGGTTTGTTGCATATTTTACAAAGACACATCAAATACTTTCAATGCTGAATGGGTTCAAGTTCTTTTATCCATTTTTTTTTAAACTTTCGGTTGATTGAAATATATTTTTAAAATAATTAGAAGTACATAGTATATACTCTTCTACAAGAAACCAGCACAATTTGTATCATAGACATAAGGGAAATACCAAAACATCCTATACAAGAAATAAAATATAACCCACAGTTCACAACAATGCAATGCTAGAAAAATACCATGCGCTATACACAAAAAAAAACATATCATTACAAGAAAATAGCATGCCCTCCCTCCATACACACTTGTGGACTTTACACATAGGATATTCAGCAGCTTAGGCTGCTACAGCGGCTAGCCTCACTACTGAAAACTGAACCCAGATATTCAATTCTGGGTTCATATCTGGCCACAGGTATTGAATATCCGAGTCAGTCGAATAGTGCGTTAGCCAATGGCGATATTCAGCCGCTGGCTGCTTAGCTAAAGCAGCTAAGATTAGGATAGCCATTAATGTGCCTAACTTTAGCCGCTTTTGGATAACCGGCAAGTGGATGAATATTGCCGCAAGTCAGTTATCCCCGGGCGCTAGTTAGTGTCATCTAGTGAGCAGCTGAATATCGGTTGTTCAGTGCCAGAAACCAAACAAGTTCCAGGGTTTAATTAAAGTGCAGCAGCAGCTAAGTGCTTTAAATAACCTAGCTGCTGCTGCTGAATATGCCCCTCTTTATTTTTCCTAAAACTCCCTTCCGTTCTTGGGAATGCCTTGTTCTTTTTGAAGCCTTCCGTTACAGCTTTTTTAATAAGCTACAGAGGAAATGTTCGATATCTGCATCCTATTATGAAAGGCAGGCTTTCATTTCTCCCATGACTGCAGAAAACAAATGAACATATTAAAACCAGGCATAATTTTATTTTATTAGTCATATATGTATAAGCACCATCTTACAACATTTATCACTGTAAATTAATTTTACATATCCTGTAATAATCTTTGGTATCCAGCATGTATAAAGATAAATTATATCGCAGCAGCTCACAGAACAGTATAATTAGATCTTGTTGGGAAGATTATTGGAAATAGAATATTTTACCTTTCATTCTATTGAAGTGAAACGAAACAAGAGAACACTATCTCACATCTGTTGCCATTTTTCTTATAAAACGGAGAGTGGCTTGGCAAGGGCTTGTTCCATTTTAGTGTCTGGAGAATAACATAAGAACATAAGATATGCCATACTGGGTCAGACCAAGGTCCATCAAGCCCAGTATCCTGTTTCCAACAGTGGCCAATCTAGGTCATACGTACTGTCATGCTGCCGCCCCAGAGGCCAAGGTTGGTATGGGCAGGTCAGATGAACACGAGAGTTTTTATATATTTTGAATTTGGTCCTTCTGTAAGAGGTCTTGGTAATGTTCCCAGGACCTACCGGGGGCCAAAGTTCAAGAGAATACAATAGCCAGAATGTAGGGAAAATAAGGCTTTATTTCCCTTTAAGCACAATGGTTCAAATTATGGGAGACTACTTCAACCAACTGAAAGAAACCTTGCTTCAGGCAACAAAAAGAAAATATATTCACACTTGCTTTGTTTAACTGTTGCTTCACAGTACTTGGCATAAACAAACTTTACAGGCATTCGCTACTATTCACTGTTTTATGTTTCATGCACAGACCTTAGGCTACCTGCCTGACAGTAGCTACAGTCCATCGGGGTTTCAGGTGGGTCTTCATTGAATTCCACCTGCATGGGCTGAGTATCAGACAGCTGTGAATCAGTGTCAGTAAACTCTTGAGGAGCGTACTGAGGTTTCTCATATAACACATTTACTAGCTTCCAATGTTCAGCATTCAAGTCAGGGCCGCGCCCATGTGAGTGTTTGTTATGGCAGTTACTTCCCCTTGCAGGCTGCCTTATGTTATACAGTCTTTTTACCAAGGGCTTGTGCCCTGTTTCACCAACAGTTTGATAGGGAGGATATACTCCAGTATCTTGAGTTTCCTGTCTTCTTAACTTATATTGCTTATCAGAATAAAAAGGTATTTTACCTTGTTTAGTTGAGTCCCACGGCCTGGTCCTGCTGTAGTTCAGCCTGTCTTGAGCCGTAGGCTTTTCACACTCCAGCTGGCCTTCATGCAGAGTCACCACTCTCTCACATTCACACCTTTTACCATTTGAATAAGGAATATTACCATTTGCAGCAAAGACTTCATCCTTGCTCAGATAATGCTTACTGTGTCTTGCATTTACTGCTGCCGGTTCTTCACACCAAACTCTGGGGTTTATTTCTCCCCTTGTGCCTTTCTTTCCAGTACCTCTCAACCAAGGACTCCTGGAACTCTGTGGCCTCGGATTCACTATGCCCTCCTGCCAGGAACTCCTTCCTCTCTGGTGCTCTGGACACTCCTTATGGTGCTCTCCTTCTTGGTTCCTTTCCAGAAGCTCTCTGTGGTGTGACTCTCCGTGGTCTGCTTTTCCTTGATAAGCCTCTTCTTGGTATGCCTCCTTTTGGTAGGCCTTCCTTGGTATGCCTCTCCTTGGTCTCTCTCTCCCTGGTCTCACTCTAACTTGTCCTAGTTCCTCCTTTTCAAGTTCCCAGCCTTTCTTCAGGGGAACTCCCCCTTTTCTCCATTGGCTGTTAGGTTGCATTACCTCATCAGCTCTGAGGTGCAGTTCTCTGGGCCTTGGAAGGTCACTCCTGCTCCCTCTATTGGGCTCCTCATAACATTGCAGCTGATGATAAAATCTTTTTTCAGGATTTAAAACCCTTTTTTCTCCATGAATAGGCTCTGCGGTACCACAGTACCTAGCAGTTTCCCCAAAAGAGACAGGTTCCGCAATGCTTGTACTGGGTCAAGCATTGATATCCTGGGTCCCTTCTTAATAATGGTTTATGGACCTTTCCTCCAGAAACTTGTCCAAACCTTTTTTAAACCCAGCTACACTAACAGCCTTTACTACATCCTCCGGTAACAAATTCCAGAGTTTGATTACACGTTGAGGATGCCAGTATCCAGCTCCATAATACTGGAAAGAAATCACTTGACATGTATGGCAAATATTATTATTATTATATTTTTACAGAAATAAGACAATTCAGTCAAAAGCATAGTGAATTAGTGAAGTATAGTATTTGTGAAGAGAATTCTCACTAATATGCATTGTTTAAAAAAAAAACGTTTCTGACCTAGTTTGAAACTGAAAATGCAATATTTTGATTGAAATTTACTTAGGCTTGAAACAGACCATAATTTTTTAGCTGTGCATTTATTTGGATTAATTCAGATATGACGTTATAATAGCAATGGGGATCATTTGTTCACACGCCTCACTGAAGAAAGAACAAAGCTCGTAAATCATTGGGACCTTATTATAGGGAGTTATGTGGTCCCCGTCATCCTGGGCTATTGAAAGGGAGGGGGGCTTATTAGACTGCCACTTAGTGCCCTGCCTTTTCCTATCATTTCATGATTCTGAAAGCATTTTAAAGGAGTTTGCCTGGGTAATTAAGTCACTACCTGGGTAAGCTCCCTGGACTGGAATTTGCCATCCTCTGTGCGAAATCCCTGGGCTTATTTAACTATAAATATTTTGCAGATGGTGTAGAGAAGACCTAAAGTCAATCTATATGCAAACAGATTATGGTCCACATCGCCTAAAATTTCAACTGTGGCCATTGCAAGTTAGCATGTAGATAAAAGGGCTTGAACATCTGCAAATCGCTCAAAGGCTTTTAATATTTCCCCTGCTATGTGTAAACTCTGCAGATTTGAAGCGTCTACAAACCTTTGTTAGCAGATCTGCTAAACACATTAATTGTGCTGACCGGGATATTCAGTGGAACTAACATGGTTAGTGCCAGTGAATATCTGTGGGTGCTATTTCTGCATGCCCCAGTCATAGCTGGCTAGTCTCGGGGTATTCCAGGGGCAGCACCCAGTGATCATTGGGCAGTAGCTGAATATCATTGCTGCCTGGTTAGTTTCTTTGCTGTCCAGCTGACTTAGATATTTAATGCTGGTGGCCGGATATGGACCCGGCCTTGAATATTCAGTTCTTAGCTATAGCGGTGAAAACTAGCCGCATTAGCCCTATATCTGTAGTTGGTCAAGATATTCAGAACCAATTGCATCTGGAAACTTCAAGAAAGACATAAATGGCTTAAGCTTATCTGATTTGTTAGCACCTTGTTACGGTTCACCTTTAATTAATTTCCCTGATTCCTAGGAAAATAGCTCATTTATTTATTTGCTATAATATATATCAAGGCGGTTTACATGTGATGTCGACAGAACCCATACGTACAAATGTAGTACTCAATATACATATTATAACAGAAAGCATGGATAGACACCGGTAAACATTTAACTTCCTTATTAATACATTTTCAACTGCTATATAGATAATAGTAGATTGAAATTATGTATAACTGCTCTGGCCCTAATCATATAGTGGAGGAGTAGAGGGAGGGTGAAGTGGCAGAATTCTTCAGTTTGCAACCACTATCCAGCAGGGGCATAAATTCCAAGAAGCCCCCAGGCAAAAAGGAGGCCCAGGCATCTCCAGGACCTGAACTGAAGCATGCAGGCGGAGCATAGCAAACAACTTACTTTAAATGAAGCTTGCCACTCTGCCTCCTGTCCCTGCTTCCCACAAAATCACATAGCTGTTATCTGGATATTTCAGCCCAGCAGCCGGAAGTAATAGTTGCCGAGCAAGGCAAGTATTTCTTGCAAGCAGGCTGTGGATTTGAATGGTTTGTACTCTGGATCCCTGCGTACTTTTGAATCCTTACATTTCTGACATCCATTGCACTTTCCCCTTATAGTATCCCCTTCTTCACAATGCTATGCGGTAATGGTCTTCTTAATGAGATATTGTCCTTCTCCCTCCAGTTATTCAGCAATTGCTTTTAATTTTAAAGACCGTTCCCTGAGTATGGGAAGGACGTGTGGTCTTTTTCTGTCATCATATTTCTATGTTTCTATCTTTTTCAGATTGGTGAGTTTTCTTAATATCCTAAGTCTATCAGCATTTTATTGCTAGTATTTTACTAATAATGTCACTTTTCAGTATGACATTTTATCCACTCACGTTCATGAAGTCATTATGTTTTTAATTTCTTAATGTACTTATTTAATTTTATTGATTAGATGGATATAACAATTATTGTATGTTTTTTATTCGTTTTATTGTTTACTATTAAAAAAATTATAAAAGAACCAAACATATTTTAACTTATTTTTTATTGATTGGTCACTTAATATTGTTTTTGCTTTTAATTGTTTTTATTATTTATATTTAATTGATAAATTATGTCTTTATGTTACATTATACTTTGTATATATATTTTTGAGGTTGTTGTCCCCTGAAGAAGGCCATTGGCCAAAACATATGTTGGGCTGACCTGTAGACACCAATAAAGCTCCCGTTCATCCAGTGGCATGTGGTTTTCCTGCTCTTTGTGCCTGGTCTTACTGCAGGTAGGGTGTTCCCCTTGTTTGTTTACTTGCAAGCAGGGACAGGAGGCAACACAGTAAACTTCATTTAAAGTAAGTCATTTGTTGATCTATGACGGAGACAGAGGGAGGAAATGGGGGTCCCTTCAGCAAAATTTTGTTTGGGGGCCCTCATTTAGAATTTATGCCACTGCTATCCAGATATGCTGTGGGGTCATATTAGAAACCTTATTCATGATTTGGACATTTGAAAATGACCAGACGTCCCAATCACATCCACATATCAAAAGCCATTTTAGAGCATTTAGTATACATGTGTCTGGCATGATCGTACCTGTGTCACCCAGGAGCACGTTGGAGGCATTCCTAAAAAGATGCATGTGAGCAGTCGAGTTTTGATCAATGCCACATATTTAAATCTGCCAGTAGAGAGATCCATGTCTATACTGCCATCAGGCATGAACAGACATTTGAAAAGTGCTAATTTCTTACAGCTAACCAGGGGCAGTCTAATGACCATATGATTGGCGGGGGACCCAAGCTCCACCCTGATACTCCCCTAGCCCCTGCAGCCTTCCCTTCCTGTTCTGCTCATGGGGATTCAATCTCCCATAGGCCAAAGAGAAAGAAATGGCTGTGATTGTGGCAAAGACTCCTATCTGCCCGCGGGAGATCGGAGCAGACAAAAGGAGTCTTCACTGAGACTGTAGTCACTCCCTTCTCTTTTGCCCATAGGAGAACAGATCCCTGTGGGCAAACAACTGGCATAGAGGTGCAATTGTGGCTTTCTCCTCCTGTTTTACATAGAAACATAGAAAAATGATGACCGAAAAAGACCACATGGCCTATCCAGTCTGTCCTACCAAAGAAACAACTACAAGAGTCCCCCTTTTTCCTTTAGCGATCCTCTGTGTTTGTCCCATGCTTTTTTTAATTCAGATACTGTCCTCATCTCTACCACCTCCACTGGGAGACTATTCCACGGATCCACCACTCTTTCTGTAAAGAAATATTTCTGTGTGTCACTCCTGAATCTATCCCCTTTCACCCTCATCCCAAGAAATGACAAGATGCACCAAAACAACAGCTAACAGAGCTTTCCGACTCTGTGCCCCAAGACTATGGAATACCTTACCGGCACATATTAGGGCAATCCTCAACTTGAGCCAGTTCAGGAAGGCCCTTAAACATTTCCTCTTCATCAAATATCTCACTGACAACACCGAACCTCAGTCCCACTTAAATAGCGAGAATTTCAGCAATAGTAGTAGTCAACCAGGCAAGTCCTCGCAACATGTGTCCCCAACAATGTAAAACACCAAACAGTATCCTTTTCTCGCTACACTTCTTATGTATATAGTTTACCCTGTTATCCAAGTTCCATATCCTGTTAATTGTAATGACCAGACATATGCAAATTGTCGGATGTTTCTGTTCCATGTAAACCGCGCTGTCGTCGAATAGTGCGGTATATAAGAAATGTTAATAAATAATAAATAATAAATGTCCCCTCGTAGCAGTACTTGCTTTCAATTGAAAGAGGCTCTCCCCCTGTGCATTTATGCCACGGAGGTATTTAAACGTCTCAATCATATCACCTCTATCCCGCCTTTCCTCTAAGGTGTACATATTAAGATCCTTAAGTCTGTCCACATATGCTTTATAATGAAGACCATTAACCATTTTAGTAGCCACTCTCTCTACTGACTCCATCCTGTTCACATCCTTTTGAAGGTGCGGTCTCCAGAACTGCACACAATACTCCAAATGAGGCCGCTCCAAGGACTTATACTGAGGCACTATCACCTCCTTTTTTCTGCTGGCCATTCCTCTCCGTATGCACCCAAGCATCCTTCTAACTTTTGCTGTTGCCTTCTCTACCTGTTTAGCCACTTTAAGATCTTCAGACACAACCTCGCCTAGGTCCTGCTCTTCTTTAGTGGACAAAAGTACTTCACCCACTATACTATATTGCTCTCTTGGATGGCTGCAGCCCAATGCATGATCTTGCACTTTTTAACATTAAATCCCAGCTGCCAAATTCTAGACCATTCTTCAAGCTTAGCTAGATCCCTCCTCATGTTATCTACACTTTCCTGGGTATCTACTCTATTGCAGATTTTGGTATCATCCACAAAGAGGCAAACCTTACCCGACAGCCCTTCCACTATATCACTAACAAAGATGTTAAAAAGTATCTAACCAAGGACAGATCCCTGGGGCACACCACTGGTAACTTCCTTCTCCTCAGAGTGAGCTACATTTACCTGTACCCTTTGTCAGCTCCCACTCAACCAATTTCTAACCCAAGCAGTAACTTTAGGGTCCATCCCTAGGGTGCTCAGTTTGTTTATAAGTCGCCTGAGAGGAACCGTGTCAAAGGCTTTACTGAAATCTAAATACACCACATCTAGGGCTCTCCCTCGGACCAACTCCTGGTCACCCAGTCAACGAAATCAATCAGATTTGCCTGAAAAGACCTGCCTCTGGTGAATCCATGCTGCCTCGGATCCTGTAATCAGCTGGACTCCAGAAACCTCACTATTTTCTCTTTCAGCAGCATTTCCAATAATTTACTCACCACCGAAGTTAAACTAACCCAGCCTGTAGTTTTCAACCACATCCTTACTTCCACTTTTGTGTAAAGGCAGCACATGAGCCTCTCTCCAGTCCTTTGACACCACTCCTGACTCCAACGAGGCGTTGAAAAGGTTGTGGGGATCCAACCTCCTATAGGCAGAAGGAGTCTTTGCTGCAATCATGGCCTCCATGAAGTTTTCAACCGGCAGACAAAGGTTTGTGGGGCCAAGGCCCATGTAAGCCCACTCCATTCTGATGCCTATGCAGCTAACAACAGAACAGAGAAGGGGAGAATGCCCTCTCATTTCCTCAATATTTTTGCAAGCTCAGAGAAACCTAGCAGGTAAACATTGCGGCTGTATTGTCTACTGCTGCACATCTCTGTTTCCAGACTGGCAGGCTGAGATGTGCACATGCATGTTCCAAAATAGTGGCACTGACACCTCTATGTGGCTGCCAACGACTATGTTGCACATCCAGGCTGCTCACTCATAGGAGGCTTGACAATAAATTGAACAGCCTGGGGATGGGTCCCAAAGTGGTGAACTGGATAAGAAATTGGTTGGCAGACAAATAACAGAGGGTGGTGTTAAATGGAATTCACTCAGAAAAAAGGAAAGTGAGTAGTTGAGTGCAGCAAGGATCGGTTCTGGGACTGGTGCTGTTCAATGTCTCTGTGAGTGATATTGCTGAAGGATTGAAGGGAAACATTTGCCTTTTTGCAGATGACATGAAGATTTGTAACCAAGCAGACTCTTGTGAGGGAGAGGACTTTTTGAGGGAGTGGACAACATGAGGAAAGATCTACAGTTACTAGAATGGTCTATGCTTGGCAGCTAAGATTTAATGCAAAGAATCATACAGTTGGGAGGCAGAAATCCAAAAGAGTTGCATACAATAGGAGGCAAGATGTTGGTGTGCAGTGTGCACGGACCAGGAGAGGGACCTCGGAGTGATGAGGATCTGAAGATGACAAAACAATGTGACGATGTAGTAGCCAAAGCCAGAAGGATGCTGGGTTGCATACAGAGAGGACTAACTAGCAGAAAGGAGGAGAGGACAAGTCATTGGTGAGCCCTCACTTGGAGTTTTGTATTCATTTTGGAGACCATATCTCATAAGGGATATAAAAAGACTGCATATGGTTCAGAGAAAGGCAACCTGGAGCCTGTGCCAGAAGACATATGAGAAGAGACCTGAAGACCTAAATATGTATATCCTAGATGAGAGGAAGGACAGGGGAGATATTCATGGGGAAAAAAGTGCCACCAAAAGCATTGGACCTCTAACACACGGCTCACTGTTCCAGGCTACAAAATTAAAGGGGTCATGCCATAGTAATACAATAGATGGTCCGGGGAGCACCTTCCCCTGCCACCCCAAATGATTCAGCTCCCTTTACACAAATAATCCCCTCTCTCAGTACCACCTTTTTTATTGCTATTGCGTGGCTCTTTTAATTTTGTGGAGTACACAACGAGCAGAAGCAATAGATGACCCAGTGGCTCAAAATAGCTTAAAAATCACTTTATTGAAATGATTTTTTAAGCTATTTTGAGTCACTGGGTCATCTATTGCTTCTGCTCATTGTGTACTCCACTGTTGCCTGCGGGAGCCTGCTCTCCTGTGTTCTGCTCTTTTAATTTTGTGGCCTGGAGCTCCAACTTTAAAGCAACATGAAGAGCAATTTTTAGACAGCAGAATGCGAAAAACGTACAGTGGTTTGAACATTTACAAGGCAGTGTAGTTTTACCCCATGCACCCTCTCACACAAACAGTGGTCATAAAATACATGTATCTGTGCAGATTACCTGGATAGCTTTTCTATGAAAATTCACTGCAAAGCATAAAGGTACATAAGCTCCATATACCTCGCATCGAGCAGGCTTAATGTATTGATCCCTTTTACTAAGAATACTGTAATCAAACAATAATGATCCTTACTTGAAAAACAGATTTGAAAGAATTTTATATATTGCTTGAGACATAGAGAAGGTCTGCACTGCATCAGGGTAACCAAATCTATAACTATGTTTTGAGAATATCGATCTGTCATTGCTTGCTCTGGTCCTTTAAGGATAATAATACAAACCATTAGCTTATTTAGCTACGCAAGAGGCAACAGAGTTGACTTGTGGTTACTTTTGCAGTCCTTCACAGTTCTCATTTTACCATAGCTACTCAGCATTACATAGTAGATAATCTACAGTTTGTATTACATGGTAGATAATCTGCAGTTTGTATTACAAACCAATGTTTTGTTCTTATTTTGTTAATCTCATCATCTCAACTGATGACCTCCAAATTAGAATGTGCACTCTTCTTTGGAGTACAATAGATACTCTGTGGAATAATTTAATTTATCTTTATAAATATGTACTCTGCTTTTATCGCTGGAAGAAAGTATGGAGTGGTTTACAATTATTTGTCAATTTTTTTGTTTTGCTTTTTAGATTTTACATTCAGATTCTGGAATAATAAATTAGAAATAGTTTATAGAGTAATTGCTCCAATGGACATCTTTCAGGGCAAAGGCAGCAGTATTAAATCTGATTCATAAATCTCCTAACATAAAAAGAATCCATTTTACTCCAAGGTTATCTTCATAGTCCCTCCTTGAAAACTGCTTAGTTGATGTTTTTTCTTAAGCAGTGTAAAAGTGATTTATAAATAAAATGTTTCCCATTTGAATTACTGCCCGATATGCATTCCAATAAAAGTAATAGGCTTGGAAAACAAGCAATATATCTTACTGTGAATGAAAATCCTATGGAGCTAATTTTATAAACCTTTTTCACATGCAAAAATCCTCAAATAAAATTATGTCGCATCTTAAAGTATGTCTGGTGCAAGTAGGTGTATATTTGTAGAGCAGGCATTCTCAGGGAAGGAATTTAGGCAGCACATGGGCAGAGTTGCAGTGTACGCACATACTTTATATGGTCACATTTGTGCCTGTTCTCAGAGGTATAAATATCTGTGCCTTCAGCGTACGCACAATTTCTGCAGGATTTGTGTTAGTATTTTATGGAGGAGTAACCTAGGGGTTAGCACCAAATGCCTTGTACCCAGAAGATCAAGGGTTCGATTCGCACTGGCAATCCTTGAGACCTCAGGCAAGTCACTTTACCCTCCATTGCCTCGGAAGAAAAGGTTTGGCGATATACTTCCAGCGTAGAGATACAAAAAATTATGTGTGGTCTTTTCGGAGCTATATATACCTAATATAAATAAAGAATTGCTCCACTCTAACTTGTTGCTAAATATAAAATATTTATAGGAATGTTCCTCATTCAACTTTTAATGCCCAATTTGTAGTCTCAGATTCACACGGCACTGATTATCATGAGATTCAATGAAAATCAACGTACCTAAAAACATCAATGACTACTGGGCTTTTTTCTTTTTTTGTATAATGCTGATACAACCCTTCTGTGCTTGTCTTCCCTTATGAAAAAAAATATATATATCTTTATTAAATGTCTTCAAGATGTCATTTCTCTTTGTTGGGTACAACTATGTTGTTTTTTTGCAGATAAATATATATATATTCATATTGATAAACTTATCTTTTTTGTGTTGGTTCGTCTTGTGCTTGAAAACACTTAATTTCTTCTCTTGGCAATAAGCACTGATTTATCTGTACTCAACGCTCCATTTGGCGCCTATGCGTTTCACTCCCTGATTAGGAGTTTCATCAGGAGATCTATATACGAGCAAAAAAAGCATTATAGATAACGGGACCAAAATCCATTGAAATGAGCTAGTTGTATTACAATGCCTAGTACGAACGTGCTGACCTTAAAACTTTTAAAACCTATATCACAGAACTATAGTTAAAAAGCTAGTTAACTGTTCAAACCTGTTTCTTTATGTTTGTACCACCTCTTAGTTAACTGCTGCCCACGTCTCTCTGTGGTTTTCATAACAAAAAACGCCGCGCATGCGGGTTTCTCTCCACTGCCTCCTTTTAAAGTGCTCAGCTGTTCCACCTAGATCGGAAATCATTTGCACACTTGCCATTCAATGCACGCATTTAAACCTAGTGGTTGAACTGTATTTAAGGTAAAAATCCAGCGTTGTTCATGGAACAATAAAGTTTCATCCAGTGTTTTACCTTTTTTAGATTTACTGATATGGTCAATACAAAAACAACGGAGTTGTAAAAATTCATGATTTAGTTCTATACAATGTTGTACTAGAGGTGCCGTCATGATTTTATTTTTCAACCGGCTCTTGTGTTCTTGTATCCGGACTCTGAAACTATGGCTGGTCTTTCCAATATATAATTTTTGACAAGGACATTTGATTGCATATATCACAGATGTAGTGTTACATGTCGTAGTTTTTTTGAGTATGTATTTTTTATCGGCATATGTAAACTCCGAAATTTCCTCTGTTATCTGGCAAATGGTGCATTGTCCACATGCTGTATGACCAGCAGGTTTTGAGTCTTCTATTGACATGCATAGAGGAAGTGTTTTTATTGGACTCAATTGTTCTTTAAAGTTGTTATTTCTTTGCCAGACGCATCTAATGGTGTTCTCTGTTAACCCAGGGACTGTTCTCAATATATGTAAATTCTTTGTGACTAGCCTTTGAATACGATGACTGAGAGGAGAATATCTTGTAACTAGATTGACGCTGTCATCTAACTTGTTTCTTCTAGTGGGACATACCAACCAAGTTCTGTCGTTGTTCAAGGCTCTTTTATATGCCTGTGTTACAATGCGTTCAGGGTAGCCTCTGTCGATGAAATCTTTAAACAATTGTTTTGATTTATTTTTAAAGTCAAACTTGTCCGAACAATTACGTCGGAATCTTAGAAATTGTGAAAAAGGGAGACTATTTTTTAATTTCATTGGATGTGCACTAGAATAATGTAAAAAAGTATTTCTAGTTGTGGGTTTTCTGTATATAGTGGTTTCCCATTTTGTCTGCCCTTTGATTACTGTCAAATCCAGAAATGTAATTGATTGTGAAGCTATAGTATGGGTGAACTTAATGGCCGTGTTGCATCCATTTAACCAGGTTACAAATGCCTCTGCTGCTTCAATTGATCCTTTCCAAAGTGTAAAAATGTCGTCTATAAAGCGCATCCATAATATAATTTGTGAAGCCCATGGGGATGCTTGTAACCATTCTCGCTCAAAATCCCCCATGAATAGATTTGCTATAGATGGGGCACACGAGGCCCCCATTGCAATGCCAGATGTTTGTAAATATATACTATTCTCAAAATGAAAAAATTTTTTTTGTATGACCAGTTTAGACAAGTCCATAAGAAATGTAAGATGAGTGTCAGACATGTCATTTCTACTCCGTAATGATTTTTCCACTGTATGGAGAGCTTCTTGCTGAGGTATACTAGTATAGAGCGCCGTGATATCTAAGGTCATGAATAGTACATCTGTCTCCAACGCCCTTGAATTATGCTGTTCTAATTTCTCAATAAAGTGGGAAGTATCCCGAAGGTATGATGGAATTTCCTTCAATAAAGGTCTCAAAAAGCTATCGAGATAAACAGAGAGTGGTTCCAAAATGGATCCCCTTGTCGACACTATCGGTCTACCCGGTGGTCTTGAAAGACTTTTGTGTATTTTCGGGACTAGATATAACTGAGCTATAGCTGGAGCTTTGATGTTTAAAAAAATCATCTCTTTCTTAGAGATCAATTTTTGTTGGAAAGCTGTTGTTGTTAAATCTTTGATGACATTTCGTAATTCTTGAGTAGGGTCTATTTGTAGCACTTGATAGACCTGGGTATCTAATAATTGGCTGGCTGCCTCTCGTAAGTAGTCCCTTTTGTTCTGGATGACTATAGCGCCACCTTTGTCAGCTCTAGAGATAACAACGTCATTCCGTTGCTTCAATTCTCTCCATGATTTCCTTTCATTTTTTGTTAATACATTATGTGTTAATCTATATTGATCTTCAAGCTGTGAAAGATCTTTTAAGATGACTTCTTTGAAAGTGTGTATAGCCGGAATTAGTGGACCAGGAGGGACCCATGTCGATTTTAATGGAAGAGGTATCCTTTGTGCAGAAGGAATAGATTGTGGAAGCGGATTTTGATGAAAGTAACCCTTTAAGTTAAGTTTCTAATAAAGGCCTCGAAATCTATACGAAATTGGAACGGATCATGAGTCAAAACAGGTACAAAGGACAGGCCTTTCTGTAATACTTGAAGTTGATCTTTCGGAAGAGGAATATCGGAAATATTTATCACTGCCATAGAGTCATTGTCAAATTGTTGACCTGGTGTTGTAACTAATCGCGGGTTCTGTTTCTCATGACAATTTTTTTCTTTTTCTTTTTGTCTGAGGCCTCTTCTGAAAAATCCTCGGTCGATGATCTATTGGATTCAGTACTAGTATTGTCCTCTGAAGATGCTGAAAACGTCACTTTCTTTTTTGTTTTTTGTCTTCTGTTTTGATTCATCCAAGGGTATACATACCCCTTGGTATAATCATCGTGGTCTCTTTTAAATTTTTTATTTTTGACTGGAGTTACTTCTTGCCGTAATGTTGTTAATTGTTTGGTTATCTCTTCCCATTTCTGTTTAAAAGTGTCTTCCGACTCCGCTTTCTTAAGTTTTGTAACTAATTGATCTGCTTCCATGATATGTTGTTCAAGTACCTTCTTGGTATTTTCTGCAATAAGGACCATAAGGTCCAAAGAACATTTATTTAAAATGCAATTCCATTTGTTCACAAATTCTGAATCAGTAGCAAATAGACGAGGCTCCTTATAGACTCTCAGTCCCCTCGGGATTTGACATCTATTAACGTATTCTATCATTGACAGCCTATGAAGTTCCGATCTGACTATCTGCCTTTGTTTCTTTAGGAGGGCTTCCCATATGGTTTCGTCCGTTATTTCTGTCTGGTGACTAGTTGAAAATGGCGTTTTTTCTTGACAGAGTGACGTGATAAAATCAGACGAAAAACTCAACACGTTTTTCCATCCGGCTGGACCTTCCATTGTAGAGATACAAAAAATTATGTGTGGTCTTTTCGGAGCTATATATACCTAATATAAATAAAGAATTGCTCCACTCTAACTTGTTGCTAAATATAAAATATTTATAGGAATGTTCCTCATTCAACTTTTAATGCCCAATTTGTAGTCTCAGATTCACACGGCACTGATTATCATGAGATTCAATGAAAATCAACGTACCTAAAAACATCAATGACTACTGGGCTTTTTTCTTTTTTTGTATAATGCTGATACAACCCTTCTGTGCTTGTCTTCCCTTATGAAAAAATATATATATCTTTATTAAATGTCTTTAAGATGTCATTTCTCTTTGTTGGGTACAACTATGTTGTTTTTTTGCAGATAAATATATATATATTCATATTGATAAACTTATCTTTTTTGTGTTGGTTCGTCTTGTGCTTGAAAACACTTAATTTCTTCTCTTGGCAATAAGCACTGATTTATCTGTACTCAACGCTCCATTTGGCGCCTATGCGTTTCACTCCCTGATTAGGAGTTTCATCAGGAGATCTATATACGAGCAAAAAAAGCATTATAGATAACGGGACCAAAATCCATTGAAATGAGCTAGTTGTATTACAATGCCTAGTACGAACGTGCTGACCTTAAAACTTTTAAAACCTATATCACAGAACTATAGTTAAAAAGCTAGTTAACTGGTTCAAACCTGTTTCTTTATGTTTGTACCACCTCTTAGTTAACTGCTGCCCACGTCTCTCTGTGGTTTTTCATAACAAAAAACGCCGCGCATGCGGGTTTCTCTCCACTGCCTCCTTTTAAAGTGCTCAGCTGTTCCACCTAGATCGGAAATCATTTGCACACTTGCCATTCAATGCACGCATTTAAACCTAGTGGTTGAACTGTATTTAAGGTAAAAATCCAGCGTTGTTCATGGAACAATAAAGTTTCCTCCAGTGTTTTACCTTTTTTAGATTTACTGATATGGTCAATACAAAAACAACGGAGTTGTAAAAATTCATGATTTAGTTCTATACAATGTTGTACTAGAGGTGCCGTCATGATTTTATTTTTCAACCGGCTCTTGTGTTCTTGTATCCGGACTCTGAAACTACGGCTGGTCTTTCCAATATATAATTTTTGACAAGGACATTTGATTGCATATATCACAGATGTAGTGTTACATGTCGTAGTTTTTTTGAGTATGTATTTTTTATATCGGCATATGTAAACTCCGAAATTTCCTCTGTTATCTGGCAAATGGTGCATTGTCCACATGCTGTATGACCAGCAGGTTTTGAGTCTTCTATTGACATGCATAGAGGAAGTGTTTTTATTGGACTCAATTGTTCTTTAAAGTTGTTATTTCTTTGCCAGACGCATCTAATGGTGTTCTCTGTTAACCCAGGGACTGTTCTCAATATATGTAAATTCTTTGTGACTAGCCTTTGAATACGATGACTGAGAGGAGAATATCTTGTAACTAGATTGACGCTGTCATCTAACTTGTTTCTTCTAGTGGGACATACCAACCAAGTTCTGTCGTTGTTCAAGGCTCTTTTATATGCCTGTGTTACAATGCGTTCAGGGTAGCCTCTGTCGATGAAATCTTTAAACAATTGTTTTGATTTATTTTTAAAGTCAAACTTGTCCGAACAATTATGTCGGAATCTTAGAAATTGTGAAAAAGGGAGACTATTTTTTAATTTCATTGGATGTGCACTAGAATAATGTAAAAAAGTATTTCTAGTTGTGGGTTTTCTGTATATAGTGGTTTCCCATTTTGTCTGCCCTTTGATTACTGTCAAATCCAGAAATGTAATTGATTGTGAAGCTATAGTATGGGTGAACTTAATGGCCGTGTTGCATCCATTTAACCAGGTTACAAATGCCTCTGCTGCTTCAATTGATCCTTTCCAAAGTGTAAAAATGTCGTCTATAAAGCGCATCCATAATATAATTTGTGAAGCCCATGGGGATGCTTGTAACCATTCTCGCTCAAAATCCCCCATGAATAGATTTGCTATAGATGGGGCACACGAGGCCCCCATTTCAATGCCAGATGTTTGTAAATATATACTATTCTCAAAATGAAAAAAAATTTTTTGTATGACCAGTTTAGACAAGTCCATAAGAAATGTAAGATGAGTGTCAGACATGTCATTTCTACTCCGTAATGATTTTTCCACTGTATGGAGAGCTTCTTGCTGAGGTATACTAGTATAGAGCGCCGTGATATCTAAGGTCATGAATAGTACATCTGTCTCCAACGCCCTTGAATTATGCTGTTCTAATTTCTCAATAAAGTGGGAAGTATCCCGAAGGTATGATGGAATTTCCTTCAATAAAGGTCTCAAAAAGCTATCGAGATAAACAGAGAGTGGTTCCAAAATGGATCCCCTTGTCGACACTATCGGTCTACCCGGTGGTCTTGAAAGACTTTTGTGTATTTTCGGGACTAGATATAACTGAGCTATAGCTGGAGCTTTGATGTTTAAAAAAATCATCTCTTTCTTAGAGATCAATTTTTGTTGGAAAGCTGTTGTTGTTAAATCTTTGATGACATTTCGTAATTCTTGAGTAGGGTCTATTTGTAGCACTTGATAGACCTGGGTATCTAATAATTGGCTGGCTGCCTCTCGTAAGTAGTCCCTTTTGTTCTGGATGACTATAGCGCCACCTTTGTCAGCTCTAGAGATAACAACGTCATTCCGTTGCTTCAATTCTCTCCATGATTTCCTTTCATTTTTTGTTAATACATTATGTGTTAATCTATATTGATCTTCAAGCTGTGAAAGATCTTTTAAGATGACTTCTTTGAAAGTGTGTATAGCCGGAATTAGTGGACCAGGAGGGACCCATGTCGATTTTAATGGAAGAGGTATCCTTTGTGCAGAAGGAATAGATTGTGGAAGCGGATTTTGATGAAAGTAACCCTTTAAGTTAAGTTTTCTAATAAAGGCCTCGAAATCTATATACCACTATATACAGAAAACCCACAACTAGAAATACTTTTTTACATTATTCTAGTGCACATCCAATGAAATTAAAAAATAGTCTCCCTTTTTCACAATTTCTAAGATTCCGACGTATTTGTTCGGACAAGTTTGACTTTAAAAATAAATCAAAACAATTGTTTAAAGATTTCATTGACAGAGGCTACCCTGAACGCATTGTAACACAGGCATATAAAAGAGCCTTGAACAACGACAGAACTTGGTTGGTATGTCCCACTAGAAGAAACAAGTTAGATGACAGCGTCAATCTAGTTACAAGATATTCTCCTCTCAGTCATCGTATTCAAAGGCTAGTCACAAAGAATTTACATATATTGAGAACAGTCCCTGGGTTAACAGAGAACACCATTAGATGCGTCTGGCAAAGAAATAACAACTTTAAAGAACAATTGAGTCCAATAAAAACACTTCCTCTATGCATGTCAATAGAAGACTCAAAACCTGCTGGTCATACAGCATGTGGACAATGCACCATTTGCCAGATAACAGAGGAAATTTCGGAGTTTACATATGCCGATAAAAAATACATACTCAAAAAAACTACGACATGTAACACTACATCTGTGATATATGCAATCAAATGTCCTTGTCAAAAATTATATATTGGAAAGACCAGCCGTAGTTTCAGAGTCCGGATACAAGAACACAAGAGCCGGTTGAAAAATAAAATCATGACGGCACCTCTAGTACAACATTGTATAGAACTAAATCATGAATTTTTACAACTCTGTTGTTTTTGTATTGACCATATCAGTAAATCTAAAAAAGGTAAAACACTGGATGAAACTTTATTGTTCCATGAACAACGCTGGATTTTTACCTTAAATACAGTTCAACCACTAGGTTTAAATGCGTGCATTGAATGGCAAGTGTGCAAATGATTTCCGATCTAGGTGGAACAGCTGAGCACTTTAAAAGGAGGCAGTGGAGAGAAACCCGCATGCGCGGCGTTTTTTGTTATGAAAACCACAGAGAGACGTGGGCAGCAGTTAACTAAGAGGTGGTACAAACATAAAGAAACAGGTTTGAACAGTTAACTAGCTTTTTAACTATAGTTCTGTGATATAGGTTTTAAAAGTTTTAAGGTCAGCACGTTCGTACTAGGCATTGTAATACAACTAGCTCATTTCAATGGATTTTGGTCCCGTTATCTATAATGCTTTTTTTGCTCGTATATAGATCTCCTGATGAAACTCCTAATCAGGGAGTGAAACGCATAGGCGCCAAATGGAGCGTTGAGTACAGATAAATCAGTGCTTATTGCCAAGAGAAGAAATTAAGTGTTTTCAAGCACAAGACGAACCAACACAAAAAAGATAAGTTTATCAATATGAATATATATATATTTATCTGCAAAAAAACAGCATAGTTGTACCCAACAAAGAGAAATGACATCTTGAAGACATTTAATAAAGATATATATATATTTTTTCATAAGGGAAGACAAGCACAGAAGGGTTGTATCAGCATTATACAAAAAAAGAAAAAAGCCCAGTAGTCATTGATGTTTTTAGGTACGTTGATTTTCATTGAATCTCATGATAATCAGTGCCGTGTGAATCTGAGACTACAAATTGGGCATTAAAAGTTGAATGAGGAACATTCCTATAGATATACTTCCAGCGGCAAACAAACACCCTTCCTGCGACGACAGCAAGCACACAAGGAGCAGGACACGATAACACCGTGGAAGGATAAATTTATTAATAATAACAGAAAGGTGAGCCCGACATGTGTTTCGGCTGGGGCCCTTCTTCAGGGGAGCAACAACCTCTAAAAGAATAATAAAATTACATGAATAAATAAATAATAAAACATTAAAACAATATTCTGCATCCAGAAGAATCATATGACACTTTTAAGTGCAGCAATATTAGAACTCATAAAAGTATGACGACAACCCCTTAAACAAATGAATAAACATAAAAATAAAAGTCAAAATGAAAGGGAGCAAATGCACATATTTAATCTTATGCATGTGTGAGGAGATATATTCTTGTGTAGTAATATAACAACATACAAATATGAGAGCCCAAGTAACAAACTCACCAGCTGTTAGTTTGTAAACCTATGAAACCTAGGAAAACATATAGATAAATCAGCTCAAAGTATAGGAGAAATACATATGCAGACACAATAACATAGAACATCAGATATAGTATTCAAAGTAGCAAAAGCAATGAAAATGTAACCATTTAACTCTTAACCAGTTGAACCTCACCCACTTACTGTATGTACATATGTTCTTTGTAAATAAGTTATGCATCAGTGCATCTCCTGCATGCCACCCCCCTCAAGTTTCATAACAAGTTCTTTGTAAATCCTGTGAGTTAGAATGTAAACCGCTTTGATTCAATGATAAAGCGGTATATAAGAACTGTTAAATAAATAAATAACATGGTCTGCTTCTGCTCCGCTCTTGATCTCCAGGGCATTTTTGTGGCTTCTGCTACCCAGTATCCACCCTCAACCAGTGCTAAGCAGATGGCATGTGATTTTTAGTATGAATGCATTTTTAGCTCATGCTAATGGTTAGGACTTAAAAAAAACCCAATCGCAGTGGAAAATCAAACTAAACATAACACATCCACCACCATATCAAATCCCACAGTGTATACTTTTAAATTCTTGTCGGAGCCAACCGAGGGAGGGCTGGAAGTGTATAACCAACCCCCTCCAGACGGTAACCTCCTTTTATTATATTTTTCACCCCCAACAAAGGAATATATTAAACAGTCACTTATCTTCAATGAAATTTTTATCCTTTCCCAAAAATAATTGCCAAAATGAAGTTGCACGACGTGCACGTTTCGGGTGGACCCCTGTATCAAGTGCTTAAAACTTCTCTTTCAGGCAATAGAAAAACGCCGTCCTCACGGCTTGGGATCATCATCATCGTCGTGCAACTTCATTTTGGCAATTATTTTTGGGAAAGGATAAAAATTTCATTGAAGATAAGTGACTGTTTAATATATTCCTTTGTTGGGGGTGAAAAATATAATAAAAGGAGGTTACTGTCTGGAGGGGGTTGGTTATACACTTCCAGCCCTCCCTCGGTTGGCTCCGACAAGAATTTAAAAGTATACACTGTGGGATTTGATATGGTGGTGGATGTGTTATGTTTAGTTATGAATGGTTAGGACTTGGCATGTGGTAAATGCAGCACTTTTAGGGCGGTTTAGTAAACATGCCCTTATAAGACTAGAACGTCAATGATCTGTAGGCCGTGCTTTCCAGTATCCCCCTCAAAAGTGCCTGTTGTGCTTGTGTCCTGAATGTTCCTTAGCACTGCAGTCAGGCATAGCTTACCAACTGACATCAAACCAAATTTGGAGATAAAGCCTGTTTGATGAAGTGTATGGGAAACTCTCCATCTCCCCTCAGGGATTCTCCCCAGCCAAGGCCAGAACCGGTGAGGTATTGCTTTGGTAAGAGCTTAAACCCTAGTCCCTTTAAGAGAATAGGCTGGAGAATGCCTGGGAAGGGTGTGGCCAGGTCCCGGAGGTTTAAACCAGGAAGCAGGAGACCTGGCAAGAGAGAGAGAGAGAGAAGCCCTGGGTTCTGGAGCATACCTGAAGACTACTTACCTGTAAAAGAGAGCCTGCTGTGGAGGTAGGAGGCATTTGAATTTATTACTGTCTGCTCAGTCTTGCTGCTGGAGGTCTGCTTGGTTGGGAAGGCTTTTTGCTGGGCTGTGCTGCCCTAAGTATGGAAACTTTGAGGAGCAATTCTGTTTGTTTTGGAAGTGCCGTCTGTGCTGGAACAGTGTTCAGCTATTCAGCAGAGTAGCCCTGCAAGGACTTGTTGCAGCTGGAGAAAGCTTGAGGTAACAGAAGCTTTAACTCTATGGTGCCAAGGAGGGCCAGGACCATTGTCTGGATGCTTGTCCCCAAGTAAAGTATATATTCTTTAAAATCTCTTGGCTGTGGAGTCCTGTGTCATGCATTACACAGGCCACATCTACAACATATGGTGGGAGCAGTGGGATCTTTCTTCTTAACCCTGTGACAGAAGAAAAGCCACACACCTCCCAGGCTCTGACCTCTCCACAGTACAGGGAAGAAGAAGAAGAAAGTTTTTGTCTTTTTTTTTTATACACAGCTAAAGGGGTTAGCCCTGATGCAGTTAGGGAAAAAAAACTCAGCTTAGTTAGAAGCCAGACAGGCAGGAGTGCTGAACGTGCTTGGCATAAACACCCTACTTCTTATTCTTTGGCAAAGTTCCATGAGTCTCACCAGCACTACCGCTCCTCTGTTCATCAAGCAAAGCACACCTTTTTCTCAAACTGTATCTCTACAGCTACTAATCCTTCTAGACCTCTTTTCTCTGTACTCTGTACCCTCACTTCACTTAGCACTGGCCCCCCTTCCGTTTCTTCCCAGTCCCTACCCTCTCCATCCAGTCTTGCTCTGTACTTCGATTCTAAGATCTCAGCCTTACGCTCTGCCCTTTCATTCTGTCCCCCTCCATTGTCTTTCCCCCTCCTCTTTCTCCCCCTTCCTCCCCCACTTCTTCTCTCTCCCATCGCTGATCTTCCTTTCATTGCATCACCTCGCCAGAACTTTTGACTCTCATCTCCTCAATGCAAAAGACTACTTGCCCCCTGGATCCCATTCCCTCTGGTTGGCTTATCGAACATTCCCTTGCTCTCTTACCTTACATTCTCAACATAATTAATACCTCCCTTTCTTCAGGATCCTTCCCTTCTCTCTGGAAACATGCTCTGGTCCGTCCCATCTTGAAAAAATCTTCCCTTGATCCACTCGTCCCAGCTAATTATCGTCCTGTCTCCAATCTGCCTTTTCTTGCAAAAATCGCAGAAAACATTGTCTTCTCCCAACTATCCCAGCACCTACTCCCTATAAATTTCCTACACCCAAGACAGTCAGGTTTTTGCCAGACCACAGTACAGACACAGTTCTCGTAGCACTTCTTAATGATCTCCACTCTACACATGATAAAGGCGATATCTCAATGGTGGTTTCGTTAGATCTTTCAGCTGCTTTTAATTTAGTTGATCATTCTCTCCTCCTTTCTCGTCTTTGGGACGCCGGTCTTCAGGGCACAGTTTACCACTGGTTTCATTCTTTCCTATCTTCCCGCACTTTCTCTGTGGTTTCACCCTCTGGTTCACACTGCTCTTCTGCTCCCATCTCCTTCCCTGTGGTGTTCCTCAAGGATCAGTTCTCGCCCCCCTTCTGTTCAATCTTTTCCTTGCACCCCTTGCCCTCTGCATTCAGCAATCTGGCCTTTCTGCTTTTTTCTATGCAGTTGATATCATTATTTTACATCACACTAGTCCTCTTCACCCTGACCTGGCCCCTCTTAACTCTTGTCTCGCTCTTGTATCAAAATGGCTCTCTTCTAACTGCCTTCATCTCAATCTGACCAAAACATCCTATACTTGGTTCACTTTCGGGAATCCTTGTCCTTCACTTACACCCTCCGTTGATGGTGCCCTTGTTCCTCTGGTCCCTTCCTTTTGGTTTCTTGGGGGTTTTGCTTGACTCAACAATTTCTTTCAAGGATAATATCTCTCACCTCACAAAAACTTCCTACTTCTTCTTGCGTCAAATATGTTCCATATGGCCTTTTCTCTTTCCCTCTGCTCTGACCACACTCACATTATCTACTGTACTTTCTCGTCTTGATTATTGCAACTCTGTACTCACTGGAATCACCCGTACCCAGTTACGTTGCTTACAACTTTTACAGAACACTGCAGCCCGGATTATCACTTGTTCATCCCGCAGGGACCATGTCACACCACTTCTGATTCACCTGCACTGGCTTCCCATTGAATTCCGTATACACTTTAAAATTCTCACCTTAGTCCACTGAGCCATCTATACTCATGCCCCACAATATCTCATTGACCTCCTTCAGTTTCACACCCCCACTCGTTCCCTCCGCTCGATCCATGTAAACCGCCTTCATCTCCCCTCACTGCACGTGCTCACCTTCAATCTACCCGACACTCTGCTTTCTTCTTTCATGGTCCATCTTTGTGGAACTCTCTACCCACTACACTCCGACTCGAAACAAACTATTTCTCCTTTAAGTCACAGTTAAAAACCCATCTCTTCACCACGGCTTTCAATCTTCACGTTTCTCAAGCGTGACCTGGTTTATGTTTGTCTGAATCTGTATTATTTTCTCCTTTTCTGTCATGATTTATAGTTCTTTTTCCCTTTTCCTGGCTTTGTGCCTTTTTCTCATTGTTAATAATTGTAAACCACCCTGACGTAACATAGGGCGGTATATCAAATACAAATAAACTAAACTAAACTTTTCTTTTTCCTACCACGACTGGGTTGGAAAGAATAATTAAAACCAAAATGGAAAGATTACTCCAGGCTCTAGTGGAGGGACAGCAGCAGCAGAAACAGCGACAGAAGCAAATGCCGCAACAGCTACAGTGTGCCCTAGTGGAGGGACAACAACAGCTGTGATGTGCCCTATTGGAAGGACAGCAGCAACTACTACAGGACATTTTGCAAGTCCAAGGGATGCAGCAACAGCAAGTACTACAGAAGTTACTGGAAATCTAGCAGGGGTCACTAGCACAAGTCTCCCAGACACTCCAATGGCGGCAGCCCCACCCCCTGGTACCACCCCTGCCTAAATTGATCAAGGGTAAGTACCCAGGCCACTTCTTAGTAAATTTTGAGCAGACAGCCCAGCTGGCTGGGTGGCCAGAGACGATATAGACCACATATCTGGGAAACTTGCTGACTCGAAGCAGTCAAGCCACATTCCAGGAAGCTAACCCTGGTGGTCGAGCCCCTTGTGCTGCAGAAAAGACTGCCATTCTGAAGCGAGCTTAACGCGTACTGCTTACCCTCAGGAAAGGAGCTCTTGGGCCTAAAGAAACTCCCTGGAAGTTCTTCTGTAGACTGAAAGAGATTGCCTGGAAATGGTTACAACCAGATGAGAAGTGGCAAAGATTGCTCCGTTGGAACAGTTTCTAGAGGGCTTAAGGTCTCCTATGAGACAGCGGGTGCACCAGTTCTCTAAATTGACCCTGGAAAGTGCTGTGGAAACAGCAGAAGGATGTTATGAAACTCAGCCTGTAACTGAGGCACCAAAGGTGAAGGAAACAAGGCCAGCCATAACCCAAGGGGGCCAGAGAAAAAAACCTGAGCCTTTGAGGGCCCCCGCACCAAGGCCTCTGCGGTCCCCAACCTTCTGAGAATCCAGAGGTAGCTATTTGACTTGCTCCAAATGTGGGGGCAGGGGCCACTACTCCCGTGAGTGCCCCATGGCAATGGGGGAACCAAAGGATACAAATGATATGACCTCCCATGAGTGCGGTATTGTGAAGGTGTCCCTAGTGGAAGGGGGATGTTTATGATACCTGTAGAGCTGGAAGGCACTTGTCTGCAAACCCTGGTGGACTCGGGAAGTCTGAGGACTCTCATCAGGTGACACACCAGGACAAGGCATCAGATCAACTATAAGAAGCTCATGACCTTAGTTGGCATCCATGGATATCAACAGTCATATCTGATGGCACAAGTTGAATTAAAACCCTCCATGGGAATAGAGACTCTTGAAGTGGTGGTTGTACCCTAGCTGACTTATCCAGTGATTATAGACCAAGATTTCCCAAATTTCAAGAACATATGGACCCAAAGAAAGGCCAACCTAGACGAGGCGTCTGCAGAGGATTTTCCAGAACTCTTTCATTTGAAAGACCCAGACTTGTTTGTGAAGGACCCCAAAACCCCCAAGTCTCACAGGCAATGTCGCTTAGAGAGGGCATGTTATATCTTGAATGTGGGGGCAACTGTAAAGGGGTTCTGAGGGGGAGGCATTCCTGGAAAGAACTTCAGATGATCCTCGAGAAAACCCAGCATCACAACTATTATCCCTGGGAACCGGGAACAGCCCATCTGAGTGGGATGGCGTAGAGAGTCTAGGCTAGTTTAAAAGAGCCCAAAGGGGAGATAACACCCTTAGGAATGCCTGGGACCATGTTCAAGAGCTAGAGGGGCCCCTTGTAGGTAACGTGGACCCTTCCCGGAGTGGCTTTCAATACTTTTTGGTGCAACAAGACCTACTATGTAGAGTTACTAGAGGGGGCCATTGAGGGAGAAGAGATGGAGCAGTTGGTAGTTCCCAAGCCGTATCGATGGTAGGTAAAGGAGTTTGCCTATAGTCATCCCTTGGCTGGACACTTGGGTGTGAAGAAAATTCAGGAGCACATTTTTGTCAAGGTTTACTGGCAGGGACATCATAAACAAGTACAGCTCATGCCAATCCTGCCTCACCTACCAGCTGCCTAATCTGCAAAGGTTAGGCCTGCCTCTCTAGTGCCAATGTCTGTTGTCAAGACCCCATCTGAAAGAGTTGCGATGGATTTGGTGGGACCCTTGGCACGCACTCCCTATGTCAACAAATTCATCCTGGTGGTAATGGACTATGTCACATGGTATCCAGAAGTGATAACTGTACAGAATGCTAAGGCCACATCATTTGCCAATGTACTATAAGAACTCTTCTCACACTTGGGGATACCTGCTGACATCCTCACGGATCAAGAGACACCGATTGTCTCCTGCTTAATGAGGCAAATATGCAGCTTGTTGAAGATTAAGACCTTGTGGATATAGGTGTATCATCCACATCACAGCCACTACAGATGCCAAAGACTTCAAGACAAAGCTAAAAACTTTTCTATTCACCGAACACTACGGAGCCATCACATAACAAACAACTCCCTCCCTTCCCCCAATTTCCAGTTAACAAACTCTCAATCAAAGCCCTTAACTAACATGCTCCCCATGCTGTACATAGCTCACTTATCTCATTGTAATTAGTAACCCTAGAATTCTCAATCAAAGCCCTTTAACTAACATGCTCCCTACACTGTATATAGCTCTCTCATCTCATTGTAAATAGTAACCCTAGACTCCCCTCATCTCCATGCATGCTCCCTCTCCACGCCAAGCTCTGATACAAGTGTCTAATGTTATCAAGTGTTTGATGTAGTGCAAGTCTTTGATGTAATATTTTAGTTTCAAAAAAACCGCTTGGATTAAACATAAGACGGTATATAAAACCTGTCAAATAAAAAAATAAACCAACAGTTTGGTTGAACGTTTTAACAAAACATTGAAACATATGCTAAAGAAATTTGTGAACAAAGAGGGGAAGGACTGAGATCTTTTACTCCCATCTTTTGTACTCCAAAGTTCGATCGTTTTTTTTCTCCTTTTGAGTTGCTGTATGGGCAACAACCCTGGGGAATCTTACAGATACTTTGAGAGACTTGGGAAGATGAACCCAGTCTCAGCCAGAATGTAGTAGACTACGTACTTCAGATGCAGGACCACTTAAGGAAAGCTGGGACAACACGAGACAGTACCTAGATAAAGCCCAGGAGGACCAAGTTCATGCCTATAATCGGAAGGCAATGCAGTGGACTTTCCAGCTGGCGGACCATGTTTTAGTTTTGCTCCCTATCTCAGAGAGTAAACTTTTCTGTAACTGGCAGGGTCCCTATGAGATGGCAGAACAGATGGGAACTGTCAACTACAAGATTGCACAGCCGGATAAAAGAAAAACTCTCAATCTACCATGTGAGTCTGCTGAAGAAGTGGACTCCTGACCTGGCTGCAATGGTCCAAGGAGAGGAGTTTGGGCCCGAGGTGCCTTCTGATCTGGACCAGGTTCCATTTGGGTAACACCTGTCAAATGCCCAGAAAGTGGATCTAGAATGTCTAGTTCAATGGAATAGGGATGTATTCTCCAAAGTTCTGGAGTGTAACCATCTTGCCAACTATGACATTGTCACAGATCCGGGGTGACGGTGCACCAAAGGCCCTACAGACTTCCAGAAGCATGAAGGCAGGCTGTGGCAAAGGAAGCAGAGGACATGCTGAAATTGGGAGTAATAGAAGAGTCCCAAAGCAACAGGTCAACCCCCATTGTACTGGGGCTTGAGCCAGATGGGAACATCTAGTTTTGCATCAACTTTAGGAAGGTGAATGCAGCTTCCAAGTGTGATGCCTACCCCATGCCCATGCCTTATTGAACTCCTCGGGAGAGCTCAGTCCATTTCAATGTTGGACTTGATGAGGGGATATTTGCAGATCCCACTAACCCCAGAATCTAGGGAGAAGACCGCATTTTCTACACCCCAATGTGTACTGCATGGGGCTCCCACTATATTTCAGTGCCTTGTTGACCCCATGCAGCAGCCTACTTAGACAATATTGTGATTTATAGACACAAATGGGGATATCACCTGTCACATGTACAATCTGTGCTAACAAGTTGGGGAGTCAGTTTTGTTTGTTTTTGAAGTGTCGTTTGTGCTGGAACAATATTCATCTATTCAGCAGAGTAGCCCTGCTGAGGGCAATTAAGTACTTTTTGTAGCCACCCAGCTCTCTACATGTCTAATGATTGCATCACCAACTATAACAGCCATTCTAAACCTCCCCTCATGGGCATACTGCCCTAGAAAAACCTCCTTGGTGTGAGAGGGTTTCATATGGCCTGGAGAACAGGTCCTAGCTACAGGATTACTTCCTGCCACAATAGGGTGATACTCTCCTGTTACATGACCTCTGTCCTCCATGGTAGACTAGAGGTGGGACTTCAGTACTACGTCCCTCTAGGTCTTGTCTATATAATTCTCTGTCTTCCTTATGTCCTTCAAGTCTGCTAATCTAGCCTCCAGAGATCAGACTCATTCCCTGAGAGCAAAGAGCTCCTTGCACGTAGTGCACATGTAAGAACCCTCACCAACTGGGAGAAAATCATACATGTGACAACTCAATGCAAAAGACTGGAAAACCCCCATCTCGCTGCTGGATTGCTGTCTGCATCTTAGTTTTAAGGTTTTGTTCAGATATTAAAGTTGTTTATTTTCTTAGGTTTGCAGGGGATACTTATACTAATACAGCTATACCTTATATGTTAAATGGAATTTGTTCACCTCAAGAATAATTAGTCTCAGGTCCTCAGTAAATGTCTTCTTGATGGGGATAACCAGCTATACTTGAACATGATTATGGGCACCCTCCCCCCCCACCCCTTTAATAGGTTTAAGAGCCTATAAAGCTAATATTATCCCAGGAGTAGGTGGGAGTTGGGGTGGGAGGGAGGGAAAGAAGACTTACAGACTGGCTTGCTACACAGCACCCTGACCTCTGTCTCTAAGGTAAAGTCTTACCAATTTCCTGGATGATTCACACAGCCCTTGGTTTGATAGAGGGGGCCCTTTCAAATTGCCTCTTGATCTGACACTCGCCTTTAACACCTGTTTAAGACAACTTCACAGATCTTTTGCTTCCTAACTGGAAGTCTGCTTTGTAAAAAAAAAGTCACTAGAAACAAGTTTATTTCTTTTTACTTAGAAACTATTTATTCTACTTGTATGCTAAGCTATACTCTGATTTGTTCTAAATAAAACGGTCTCTAGAAATAGAGTTATTTCAGTAACTATTTACTCTATTTTTCCTTCTATGCTGTTATACTCTGATTTGATTTAATGAAAAACTCTCTGGTGGTACTAAGACCTGACTGACTCAGCAAACACACTGAATTCTAAGATACACAGATTTATATGCTTTAACCCAAAGATTACCCCCCCCCCCCAAGATTTAGATTATATTCCAGAAGATAAATACTTACAAATACAGATCTATTTCCAGTTATAGTAGTCCCTCTGGTTAGTCCTTCAAGACTCTGCCAGCCTCATCGTGTTCATATTACCCCTCTTCTCAAGTCACTTCATTAGCTCTATATACATTTCTGCATCCAGGTCAAACTTCTCCTGCTGACCTATAAGTGCATTCACTCCGCAGCTCCTCACTACCTTTTTTCTCATCTCTTCCTTCACCCCTCCTCGGGAACTCCGCTCTTCTGGCAAATCGCTTCTATCTGTGCCCTTCTCTTCTACTACTATCTCCAGACTTCGCCCCTTTCACTTTGCTTCTCCTTATGCCTGGAACCAACTTCCTGAGTCTGTACATCAGACGCTTTCTATGGCCCTTTTCAAATCCAGGTTGAAAACTCACCACTTCGCTGCCGCTTTTGGATCTTGACTTATCTGGTCCCCTTTGTGTTTTCTTACCGTTCCCTCTAGATGGATCCCATGTCTACAGCTACTTTGTAGCCTGTCTTGACTAGATTGTCAAGCAGAGACCGTCTTTTACATGTATCTGATGAGCAGGGACCGGTTTTTACATGTGTCTGTGCAGCACTGCGTACATCTTGTAGTACTATACAATTGTTCAATAGCTGTAGTAGTAGTAGTGCTAAACTTTGAAAATTATTGAATGTTACCTAGACTTGCTGGTCATTTCAAAACATATGGGGAAAAGATGTCAGAGGACCACTGCCCCTCCCAGCCCTGCTCAATTGTCCCAGATTTGCTCTCCAAAAATCTTGTTAACCTACCTCAAGGTTATGAAAAGAGATCTATGCCTATGTATGCACAAGACAAAAGGTAGAGGATGAGGGAAGGAACAGGAGTAAAAGACAATGGACTAAAGAAAAACTGCTTTGATTCCCGAGCAAGTGGAAACATGAAAAAAAATGGGCTTGAAATTCAACTCACGGGGGTCAGCATTTTTAAAGTACTGGCTAATGCAGGCAAAAATGAAACTAGATACCTGTATTTAGCAGAGGTGCTCGGATCACAGCCTTCATTGTATATCCTATTTCAGCTGTGACCACCACTATCTATCCCAGATAGCAGCAATATTCAGCCGCTATCCAGACCGCATAAATTTAGACCTCCTTTTTCTGTGTCCTAATTTTATGCAGCCAACTATCTTGCTGGCAGAATGAATATCACCGCTAACCAGTCCTTGTACAGTTCATAGACACCCCCTCCCCTCCAGCATTTTCAGGACAGTGCCTCTGAATATCTCTCTAAGCTGGGCTTATCTGGGTAGCAGTCCCTGCTAACTCAATAAACCTTTTTGAATCAGCTCAAATGTTTTCAGACCATTGTATTTAAGCCTTTCCATATAGGTAGCATGGTGTAGCATAGAATCTGAAGACTGCCCAGGCTCACAGATACAAGCAGAAAGTGCACAGGAAACCAGGCCTAAGTCAAATTCTGTCCCTCTTTTTATCATATAGATCAGTGGTTCTTAAACCAGGGGTCCACGCAGGGGCGGCCCAAGGGGGTGCACTGCCATGTGCAGAGACTCGGTGCGGGGCCTCATTTGCATAAGTGGCCTCATTTCCATAAATATTTGCATACTGTTACCATACACTAACTTTTAGTAAACATGCCTCTTAATGAGTGTATGGATAAAGAAAGACTAAAAGATTTCTACATTACTATAATCCAATGCCAACCGCCAGGCACATTAGGAACTACTACAAACACTGCCCATTTAGAACCCACAGCAAACCTACTGTATCCTAACAGCACTACCGGGACTCACAAAGCACCATAGCCTACCTATCAAAAGGCAACACTGCAAATATTAAACCAATACATTTCAGAGAACAACAATACATGACCTACTGGGAAAAGAGAACAAGTGGCAATGTCAAATAGGAACTACATAAACAGAATACCTCAGCTCAGTTACACATGCAGAACATAGACCATCACCAAACAAGGAATCACAATTTAGAAACAGGAAGACAATAATTAAACTGGGAAACCCAAAAGCCAAACTTGGAATGTACAACAACACTGTAGAAATAAAACTATAAATTAATTTCCTCTTGTACTAAACAAACCGCAGACGTTAATGATGCACATTTCCCAGAGCTGAAATATTCCAGTTAATAAATTCAAAATAAAGAGAGATTTTTCTACCTTTTTGTGCATTTTTTTTTCAGTTGCAATTGCTCCAGCCACATTCTTCTGGTTTCTTTGTGTGTTCTGCTAACTCTTCATCGTCTGCTGTCCATTTGTCCTTTCTTCACTCTTCTAGGTTTTTTTCCATTCTCTCTCTACATCTGTTTTAACATACTAATCTTTCTCCTCTTGCTCTTTCCTCATTCCTATTTCATCCACTCAAATTTTACACCTCAATCCCCACTTACTCTCCCAATACCCGGCCAATTGTAGATTTGTCTTCCGACCCACACAAAATAATTTTTCCCTCTCCGTTTCACTCTCCCAGCTCCATCCCATTACATCAGCTCCCTTCTAGTTCCAGCCCCACCCAGCATCCGCTCCCTTCTTGTCACCACATCAGCCCATTTCCAATCCTAGCTCCCCCATCCATTTCCAGTCCTATCCGAGTCCCTCCATCAGCCCATTTCCAATCCCAGCCCCCCATCAGCCCATTTCTAGTCCTTTCCTAGCCCCACCATCAGACCATGTCAAATCCTAGCTCCTCTCCACTCAGACCATTTCTAATCCAAGCCCCCCATGAGCCTACTTCTAGATCTAGCACCTCCATGAGTCCATTTCAAACAAAGCCCCCACCACAGCCCATTTCCAATCTTAGCACCCCCAACAACCCAATTCCAGTCCTATCCTAGCCCCTCCATCATCCCATTTCCTGTCCTAGCTCCCCCCCACTCAGCCTATTTCCAGGCCTACCTCCCTCCCCTCACAGCTCATTTCCATTCTAAGCCCCCATCCCCATCAGCTATTTGCAGTTCAAGCCCCCATCCACTCAGCCCATTTCCAGTCCTAGCAACCCCCCCCAGCCCATTACCAGTCCTAGCCCCCCATAGACCATTACTAGCCCCCCTATAGCCCATTACCAGTCCTAAACCCCCATCAGCCCACTTCCAGTCCTCACCCCCCCCCATCAGCCCATTTCCAGTCTTAGCCCCCTCATAGCCCATTACTAGTCCTAACACCCTCCATCGGCCCACTTCCAGTCCTTACCCCTCCATCACCCCATTTTCAGTCTTAGCCCCCCCATAGCCAGTCCTAAGCCCCCATCAGCCCATTACCAGTCCTAACCCCCCACCCCCATCAACCTAGGTAGATTAAAAAAAACAAAACTGGCTTCTGCTGCCGCTACCGTCATGGCAGCAGCAGAATCAAGCATCCCGTGGGGCCCCCCTGCCCGGCAGAGCCCTCCCTGCAGCATCACCTCCCAAATTATGGGCTTTTCAGAGCCGCAAAGGGAGAGTTTCCCTTTCTTGTGGCTCTGTTAAGCCCGCCGGGGCTGATGGGAAACAGGAAGTGCTCCTTGTGGTCTTGGGCAAGCCACTTAACCCTCCATAGCCCATGTTCCCTGTAAAATAGTTATCTGCAAGTTATAATGCCCTGTTCAATGTAATTTCAGTTTGTTCAATGTAAACCGCACTGATGCAGAATAGCGCGGTATATAAGAAAATATAAATAAATAAATAAAACCGCCTTTGGAATGATGATGATGCTCACTATGGTTTCACTTGAATGAAAGAAAAAGATGGAACCCAGTGACCCCAATATATGCTATGTTGCACGGTATTTTCAAGTTCTAATCTTAAACTGTCGAAACTCGTAGAACACTTCAACAAACAGCATGGTGGTGAAGCTGCAGGACATACTTTTAACATCTTAAAAAGTAAAAGGCAAAATTTGATGCTGGCAGTTGTCACCCACCTATAGGTTCCCAGAGGCTAAAAGCATGGGAGCTACAGTGGGGCCTCTTCTTAAACAGCGGGGGATGGTACCAAGAAGGTATTGAAATGCCCCCTGGGAACTGTAGTCCCACAAGCTAATATAAGAATGTAGTTGTAGACGAATAGCAAGGCTTAAAGAGAGGACTTTTTATTTTCCCTTCCCGGGTGAATTTTCAGCACATTGGAACAAAAGACAAAAACAACACTTCTGGTATAAATAAAGGTAAACTACTGGAACAAAATAAATGCTTGTATCTTCAGCTTGGCAATAAACAAAAGGTAATTCAAACAGTCCTTTTTCTTAAACAAGCAAGTTTCTTCACTGCTGTTTTCCTTAAACAGATTTTCTGTAGCCACTTCAGCACAATGAAGAAATCTCATCAGAAATTATTAACGTACAATCCATGCAAGACTCAGAAGATGTTTCCTCACAGAAATCACACTGCATTTCCTCACATGCTTCTTCGGAGCAATACTCCCTAGGATTGTAACTTAGGCTATTTTTAAACAGTCCCTCTTCTCGGTTAAGAGAGCTCCCCTTCTCCTCTCTGCTAGAGTAAAATGGGAGGTTACCACACACAGTAGAGTTTCCTTCCTGAGAGCCACACACTCTTGGTATAAGTGTAGGTAAAACTCTTACTTTCAGCTTCTCTTATACTAGAAGGAATAAGCCTACCTTCTGGCTTAGTTCTCATGGAGCTTCTGGGTACAGGGAACTTAATGGAGCTTTGCCAAAATGAAAGCCTCTCACTGCCTTTCTCTTTATGCTTTCCTTTGGGCACAAAAGTATCCTCAAGATAAAAACTCTTGCCCTCCTTGTACCTGTTACTAGGAAGATTCTTTCCCACAGCCTTTCTCAGCCTGGTTCCAGAAATACCTTTGTGGCCAAGTCCACTGGGCTTTTGTTCAGTTGTGCACTGCTCTCTGAAGCAAATCCATGGTATTCTCTCCTGGGTTTCTTCCTCTAGAACTTTGTGTAAATCTCTGTGTGAAGCTCTGGCTCCCTGTCCAGCTCTCTGATTGGGTCTGCAATCAGTTCCCCTGTCGGCTCCCCAATCGGCTCTCCAATCGGCTTTGACTCTAACCTCCGGTGAGTGAATTTTAACTGCGTCACTCTTGGTGTTTCCTTGAGCCCCGCCTCCTCCCAGCTGTCCCTCATTACCTAATGGGCTGTGAGGTAACCTACTGCTTGGGCGTGCTCTCACACCTGGTAATTCAGTTTGTGTACGTTGCCTATAGCAACTCTGCTCCATGTGCTGCTCTAGCCTGTCATTATTAGAACTGTTCTGCTCAGTTTTTCCTATTTCCATAGGCTCTGGCTGATCCACCTCATGACAGATCCCCCCCCCTTAAAATATTACGGGCTGCTGAACCTTTCAGACAGCACGTAATTTCTTTATGGGTCCTGTAGTGCTGCTCTACACTTACCAGACTAGCAGTGGCTGACCTGTCCTTCCACGGCTTTAGGACGTTAAGGTGATACACCTGTTGGCGCCCTCTTTCGTTTTCTACACGATATGATACAGGCCCAACCTTCTCTATCACTGTACAAGGGCCTTTCCAACAGGATTCAAACTTAGGTCCCGGGTCTGCTACCTGGATAAGCACCTTGTCTCCTATATCCAATTGCCTAGGTCTCGTGCCCCTGTCGTAGTAATGCTTTTGCCGTTGCTTACTGGCCTGTAAGTTTTCTATTGAGGTCTTGGACGTCCTCTCTAGGTGTTCCCTTAAATCCCTTAAAAATTGAGGTACCCCAACCTCTTGTGTGTCCGGCTCCACCCACTGTTCCTGTAAAATATCCAAAACTCCTCTTGGAGCTCGGCCGAACAGCAGTTCGTAGGGGGATGCCCCCAAGGACGCTTGTATGCGTTCTCTACACGCATATAATGTAAAGGGGAGCAGCGTGTCCCAGTCTTACATCTCTCCCTTTTTTAAACCTCTCCTAAGCATCTGTTTTATGGACTGATTCATCCGCTCCACGAGTCCATTGGATTGCGGATGATATGCTGCAGTCCGTATATGCCTGATGCCAAAGGCTTCCCACACCATAGCCAAATGCTTGGATAGAAAATTACTTCCTGATCCATTAGTACTTCTCTAGGAAAGCCTACCTCGCAGAATAATTTTACGAGTTCTAGGGCTATTATCCTAGCAGAGGTGTTCCGTAGTGGGATAGCCCAAGGGAAACGTGTAGCGTGGTCTACTATTACCTCGGTGTTTTTATTAGAGGCCCTACCATGTCAAGTCCTATACGGCTTATGGGTGCCGATATAGTGGGTGTGGGCACCATGGGTACTGCCTTGGGTTTTATAGCTGTAACCCTCTGACAGGTGGGACATGATTCACAGTACTGATTGGTCTCCTTGAAGACCCCTGGCCAATAAAACCTGGCCAAAATTTGGTCAAGCGTACCTTGGATCCCTTTGTGACTACCCACTGGGTGGTCATGTGCCAAACGTAATACTGTAGCTTTAAAGGTTGTTAGCACTACCAACTGCTTTCGTATGGCATCGGTATGTGGGTCAATGCTCTCCCTATACAGAATTTCTTTCTCTAAGAAAAACCTAGGTAATGTAGGTCGGGTTTCCTGGGCCCACTGAAATGCTCTCTTAAGAGCTGGGTCAGCCCTTAGTTCCATGGGGAACGATGGAAACTTTTTGACCACCTCTGCAGGTACCCAGGGCAATCCTACTCCGGCCTCTAACTCGGCCCTCCCTCGGGTCCTACAGTACCTCTCCTGACGTTTTTTAGATTTCTCCTTCTTACCCTCCTTAACTGGGGCATGGATTAAATCTTCATGAACAGGAAGAGTGCCTATCTCTCCCTCATCTAGCTCCTCCCCTTGGGATTCTTCCTCTCCCTCAGGCTCCTCCGTGCTTTCTGCTGACATCTTCCCCACCCCTGAGGTACCGGCTTGAGACCGGGTGGACACTAAGCCTGTTCTGGTGCTCAAATCTTTTACCAGCCCCTTATAAAAGGGAGGTCAATCCTTACCCAGGACGATGTCTCTTGGCAGTTTCGGGACTACGGCTATCTTTACTTCTTTTTCGGTGCCTAACCCTCGCACAGATATTTTATGTAGGGGATAAGGTACAAATGTGCCGTGCACGCATCTTATTCGCACCTGGCCTTCTGCTTGACTCGGGGCTGACTGACGGCGCTCCTCAATGGCTTCCCAGAGCCTGCGTGAAACCATGCTCTGGTCAGCCCCCGAGTCAAGTAGTGACAGTGCTTCAATACCTTCTACCTGGACTTGTAGAAGGAATCCTCCCCTGGCTTGGCTCCTCGGCTCCAGACACAAGGACCGTTCATTCAGGGCAGTTCCTCTGAAAATGTCCCGTTTTTCCACAGGCATAACACTTCCCTTTAGGTACATACAAAACATTGGCATTATCATGTTTCTCATCAACACTAGACATTTTAGCATAAAACATGTTACCCTTTGAACATTTGCCCTTTTTGCCAAAACTTGCCATACCAGCTGCTTTCCACACACCTACCCCTGAGGTGTCAGCCATCTCTGCTTCAAAATATCTTTCTGCAAGATTGGCTGCCTCATCAGTGGTTCGGCAGTTCTGGAGTGTAAGAAAAGTTTTCACTTCAGTAGGGACAGCCTGCATAAACTGTTCTAAAACAATTGTATCAACTACTGACTCTAGCGTTCTCCCTTCCGGAGTTAACCATTTTTCGGCTAGACTCTTTAGCCTTTGAGACAGGGCCTTAGGGGTCTCCCGAGGCTTTATCCTAGCCTCCCTAAACATTCTTCTATAATGTACAGAAGTTAACCCTAGCCTGTCTCTGACTGCTCTTTTTACCTCTGCATAGTCAGAGGCAAGGACAGCAGGCATAGCCTTATAGGCAGATAAGGCTTCGCCCGTAAGCGACATTGCGAAGCGGGTTGCCCACTGCTCTACCGGCCACTTTAAAGCTCCCGCTATATGCTCGAAAGCGTCTATGAAATCGTCAAGATTATCATAGGGATTCAATTGTCCCAAAGAAAATGCACTGTGAGAGTTCAGTAATACCCACTGAACTATAGATGGGATGGCGACTCCTGCATCCAGCGGCTTCTTTAGGAGTGCCTCCATTGTGTCCATGAGCGGCTTCTGCTGCTCCCTCATGGTTCTTGCATTCTGCTCCTGGAGATACCGGACCACTTCGACCTGCTTGTCCCATTGTGCCTGCATCCAGCGCATGACGTCCTGAGGATCCATCCTTGGAAGTCGGCATCCCTGTGGAGAGAGAGAAAAGAAAAAGCCCACAAAGTGCGGTACTGCGATTCTTTCTCCCCGTCTATTTCACTGTGTGCCCACCAGCGCCCCCTTTCTCACCCGTGTCCTCCTACACTTATGCCCTAGGTAAGCTTTACCTGAGCCTTCGTGTAGATTCCAGCTTGTGAGAAAGGTTACTGCGTCAGCACCACCTGGCCGATCTGCCAGCGAAATCTCGTCTCCGACGGCTCTCCCTGTCTGGAAGCAGTCTTCTCCAGTGGCAAGTAGTTTTCTTAGTAATGTCCTTTATTCCTTAAGGCAAAAATCTGAAAAACTACACCATTTGTCACCCACCTATAGGTTCCCAGAGGCTAAAAGCATGGGAGCTACAGTGGGGCCTCTTCTTAAACAGCGGGGGATGGTACCAAGAAGGTATTGAAATGCCCCCTGGGAACTGTAGTCCCACAAGCTAATATAAGAATGTAGTTGTAGATGAATAGCAAGGCTTAAAGAGAGGACTTTTTATTTTCCCTTCCCGGGTGAATTTTCAGCACATTGGAACAAAAGACAAAAACCATACTTCTGGTATAAATAAAGGTAAACTACTAGAACAAAATAAATGCTTGTATCTTCAGCTTGGCAATAAACAAAAGATAATTCAAACAGTCCTTTTTCTTAAACAAGCAAGTTTCTTCACTGCTGTTTTCCTTAAACAGATTTTCTGTAGCCACTTCAGCACAATGAAGAAATCTCATCAGAAATTATTAACGTACAATCCATGCAAGACTCAGAAGATGTTTCCTCACAGAAATCACACTGCATTTCCTCACATGCTTCTTCGGAGCTATACTCCCTAGGATTGTAACTTAGGCTATTTTTAAACAGTCCCTCTTCTCGGTTAAGAGAGCTCCCCTCCTCTTCTCTGCTAGAGTAAAATGGGAGGTTACCACACACAGTAGAGTTTCCTTCCTGAGAGCCACACACTCTTGGTATAAGTGTAGGTAAAACTCTTACTTTCAGCTTCTCTTATACTAGAAGGAATAAGCCTACCTTCTGGCTTAGTTCTCACGGAGCTTCTGGGTACAGGGAACTTAACGGAGCTTTGCCAAAATGAAAGCCTCTCACTGCCTTTCTCTTTATGCTTTCCTTTGGGCACAAAAGTATCCTCAAGATAAAAACTCTTGCCCTCCTTGTACCTGTTACTAGGAAGATTCTTTCCCACAGCCTTTCTCAGCCTGGTTCCAGAAATACCTTCGTGGCCAAGTCCACTGGGCTTTTGTTCAGTTGTGCACTGCTCTCTGAAGCAAATCCCTGGTATTCTCTCCTGGGTTTCTTCCTCTAGAACTTTGTGTAAATCTCTGTGTGAAGCTCTGGCTCCCTGTCCAGCTCTCTGATCAGGTCTGCAATCAGTTCCCCTGTCGGCTCCCCAATCTGCTCTCCAATCAGCTCTGACTCTAACCTCCGGTGAGTGAATTTTAACTGCGTCACTCTTGGTGTTTCCTTGAGCCCCGCCTCCTCCCAGCTGTCCCTCATTACCTAATGGGCTGTGAGGTAACCTACTGCTTGGGCGTGCTCTCACACCTGGTAATTCAGTTTGTGTACATTGCCTATAGCAACTCTGCTCCATGTGCTGCTCTAGCCTGTCATTATTAGAACTGTTCTGCTCAGTTTTTCCTATTTCCATAGGCTCTGGCTGATCCACCTCATGACACAGTACAATCACATTGCAAACGAGGTGTCATCAAAAAGTATTGAGACTTGTACAATAGCACAAGTATGACACCGACAGTTATTGCACTCAGTCTCCCATCAAAGTAGTCACCATCCTATAAAATGCACTTCCTCCAGTGATACTGCCCTTGTTGCAAACAATTTTGAAATGCCTCTTTCGTTATGCTATGAAGCTGTGGTGTCAAACTTTGCTTAATATTCTCCAAGGGGTTTGTCTACTAAACCATGTTAACAGGTTAACCCGGGCTATCTGCTCCTAGGTCCCACTGAATAACATGGGACCTACTGTAGGTGCAGAAAGCCCAGGTTAACATGTTAGCCTGCTTAGTAGACATACCCCCAAGTCTTCGAATCTCCTTCTTTTCAGTGGTAATTTCAGTTTTGGGAAGAAGATAAAAGTCACAGGTGCAAGGTCAGGTGAGTATGGAGGCTGATGGACTTGCTCCATTTGGTGTTTGGCCAAGAACTACTGGACAAGATGTGATGTGTGAGCTAAGGCATTATCATGATGAAGCAACTATTCATCATTTCTATGCAACTCTTGTCTCTTACAATGAACTGCATCTCTCAAACGAGTCAGAACTCGGCCATAGTACTCCTTATTGATTGTTTGGCCTTTTGGAGCATACTCATGATAAACAATACCCTGGTAATCAAAGAAAATTGTGAGCATGACATTGACATTGCTCCACACCTGACGAGCTTTCTTAAGTCTAGGAGAGTATGGAGTCTTCCATTGTGAGGACTGAGCCTTAGTTTCCAGTCATAACCATAAACTCATGATTCATTAGCAGTAATAATCTTTTTTAATGAAATCTGAGTTATTTTCAACGCATTCCAACAACTCCCTAGCTGCAGTCAATCTTCTTTTTGATCAGGGGACAGGAGTTTCAGCATGAATTTTGCAGACACACATGTCATCCCCAAATCGACATTAAAAATGGACTGTACCAACCCCAAACTGATGCCAATGTCCTCAGAAGCTCCCTGATAGTCAATTGATGATTTGAGCGTATTGCAACACACACTGCTTCAACTTTGTCTTCATTTCTGCTCATGGATGGCCTTATAGAACGTTCATCACTGTCAACACTTTGGTGACCCTCTTGGAAACACTTGTACCAGTCATAAACTCTAGCACGACTCATGTATTCATCGCAATACCAAATATCACGTGATTTAAAAAGGTACAGGTATGCCGCAGCCATGCTACACTCTGCATATGCAGAGCACATAACTAAATTACTACATGCTTAATAGCATCGTGGTGTGACATATTGCTATATAGATATACAACAAGTCTCAATAGTTTTTGATCACACTCATAAGTATTCAGCAAAAGAGAAATCATTGTTACAAGCCTCATACCAAGTTGCCTATCTATATGCAAAAAAACAAGAACCCTCATACATTAGCTGAGGAGTTGGTAAAACCCTGTACGCTGGAAATAACAATAATTGTGTTAGGCCCAGAGGCTCACAAGAGAGTTCAGCAGGTTCCCCTGTCAAATGATGTAATTTGGGCGAGGATTAATGATATGATTGAGGACATTTTGCAACAAGTAATTAAATATAAGAAAATAAGATATGCCATACTGGGTCAGACCAAGGTCCATCAAGCCCAGTATCCTGTTTCCAACAGTGGCCAATCTAGGTCATACGTACCTAGCAGTTTCCCCAAAAGACACAGGTTCCACAATGCTTGTATTGGGTCAAGCATTGATATCCTGAGTCCCTTTTTAATAATGGTTTATGGACCTTTCCTCCGGGAATTTGTCCAAACCTTTTTTAAACCCAGCTACACTAACAGCCTTTACTAAATCCTCCCGTAACAAATTCCAGAGTTTGATTACACATTGAGTGAAAAAAATATTTTCTCTTATTAGTCTTAAATAGTTTACACTGTAGCTTCATTGCATGATATCATTAAAGAGTAGCTATCCAGTAAGGTGAGTCTAGATGTAAGTAATTGCAATCAGTTGTTAGTATTTGTGTAGTATATAAAAGAGAAATTATCATAGATTTCTCATTTTGCGAACCTCTAGAATTAACATTGAAAGGAACTGATGTGTATAATAATGTCAAAAACATTTTTGAAAAATTTGAGTTATCAATGGATTTTATAGGATCAGTTTGTACTGATGGTGCCCCTGCTATGTTGGGTAAAAATTCTGGATTTGTTTCTTACTTGAAAAAGGAAGTACCAAATACTGTATTTAACCACAGTATGCTACACTGACATGTTATCAAATGTAGTGAACAATCTAAATTATATCAGAGGAAGAGCACTTAATCATCGACTGTTTTGCGCATTCTGCGAAGAAATTGGTTCTGTTCATATGATTCTACTTTTCCACACAGAAGTATGATGTCTTTCTAAAGGTCAAATGCTCAGTCGAGTATTTGAACTACGTGAAGAAATAATCCAGTTTCTCAAAAACCGAGAAAATAGTTTAGTGGATAATTTTCAAACCAGGGATTGTATTCTTCGCTTGGCCTACTTAGCTGACATACTTACCCATCTTAATGAATTAAATACATCTTTCTACGGATATAATGGAAATATAATAAAAAGCAAAGAAAACCTTTCTGCTTTCAGCCATAAACTGCAAATTTTGATCAAACGAGTGGAGAAAAGAAATTTTGCAAATTTTCCCTTGCTTGAAGAAGCAAGGGAAAATGATGGGATTTCAATAGCATCTAATGTGATAATTCATTTGCAGCAATTGAAAGATTTGTTTGCAGGATACTTCCCTACAGATGATTTGAATGCAAATTGGACATGAATATTGGATCCATTTCTTTTTTATCTTGATTCTATGGACGACAATGATTTAGCAAAAGATGATATAACTGAAATTAAAGCCAGGACTCATACCAAGATGCAATTTAATCAGTTGACCTTAGAACAATTTTGGTGTGCTCAATTACAGTCATAGCCACATTTGGCAAAAATTGCATTGGAAGTTCTGTTGCAATTTGCTACCACTTAGATAACAGGATTCTCATCACTTCTCCATATAAAAACCAAAGCCAGAAACTGTTTAAATGTGTATGAAGACCTAGAGGAGCCTTGCATAATGAATATTATTGAGAATAAACATCGACAGAAAAGTCATTGAATTTCTTTTAAAATTTGATTAAAATTATGATTACCGTATTTTCCGGCGTATAAGACGACTTTCTAACCCCTGAAAATATGCTCAAAATTCGGGGGTCGTCTTATACGCTGGTATAACTTTTTTTTTTTTTTAACTCTGTGGAAAATTATCAGCTTAGACCTGGGGTCTGCGGCCCGCGAGAGAACTTTGTGCGGCCCGCGATGGAGGGAAACAAAAAAAACAAAACCCTGGCTTCTGCTGCTGCCGCTGTCGCCGTGGCAGCGGCAGAATCTACTGTCAATGTAAAAAAAAAAACCTGGCTTCTGCTGCAGCCGTGGCAGCGGCAGAATCTACTGTCAATGTAAAAAAAAAACCTGGCTTCTGCTGCAGCCGTGGCAGCGGCAGAATCAGCTGTCCCGCGGCCCCCTTCTCCTCTGGCCGGAAGAGCCCTGAGTCTGCTCCATCCTGATGGAAAGTAATTTACCGCTAGAGCCAAGCCATCTGTCATGCGCTCAGTGGCAACAAGGCTTTTAACATCAGTTTGCCTAATGACTCCTCTATAGGAGTCATTAAGTGAACCCAACATATTGGAGTGCACATTAGGAAAACCCTTCATGCATTATCTACCAGGGATATACCGAGCACAGCCTAAGGTGCGGCTTTTGCCATTAATGCGTGTTAGATCAGCGCATTAATGGGACATCCTTAATTGGCTTTAGTCAAAGGAGCCCGTAGTCTTTGTTCCTCTGAAAAGCCTAAAGGATGAGTCAGCTCTACTTGTAGCCCTCCTTCTTTAGCCACACGAGACCAGTGGGAGGCAGACTCCTCCTCCCTCTCTTCTTCCCTAAACATGGGTAGATGCAATGAGACTTGAGGTGCCTCTTGACCAATACAATGCCAACTGCTGGGCTGTCTTCTTCATCATTGCAACAGGACTGGGAGCTGCTACAGAGATGATTAAGTGAGGGGGTGTCAGTGTATTTATTTATTTATAAGCATTTCTTACCAGCCTATCACAAAATGCATAAGCAGTTTACAGCATACAATACAGACAGTCATGCTTTCACAGTATTAATTATTTAAAGGCAGGCCGAAAGAGACGGGTATTAACATTTTTCCAAAAATCCAAATAATTGCAAACAGTGTGAATGGCACAAGGTAATGCATTCTATGTCTTAGGTCCTGGAAATGGCTTCTTTCCCATTAAAATAGCTGACCGAAAACTGCTCTCTTTCCCTGGAGAAAACTATTGTCAAGCACAGCATATAGACTTTTACCAGTGTAAAATGTAAGAGAACTCATAGATGGGTTTAGGTTTTGGATAAAGTATCCACAGAAATCAGAGAGGCAAATCTCTGTGAATTTTTTCCTGTAGGCAATTTTCCAAAGAGAAGGATGTATATAGTTTCTCTTTTGACCATTTGTACAAAGTCTGTTGGTAAAAATATCTGAACTCATTTGAAAATTGCCACCAAAAAAGAATAGCCAAAAGCTAGAAAATAGAAAATGAGTGATTAATAAAGGGGGCATGAAGATTTACAAGAACTGAACGATCTTCTAGGCTGGAGCAATCTTAGAAAAGAAGTGATTGATGTGGATTACATTACAGCAGCACAGAAAAAGTTGGCAGATGATCGCTAGAGCCACCCACTCTGTCCACTTTAACATAGAAAAAGATGATACACAGAGATCATATAGTCTATCACTTACTGCTCAGATATATATATTTGCTCTTTCAGAGTTTTATTTGCTTCAGAGCAAGAAACAAATCTCTCAGGGTTAAAACTAATTCTGTTCAGAGGAGGAGGTGGAGCAAAATGATGGAGCTACTACCTAAGTTCAACACTGTTTACAGTTGTAGTCAACATTATTGGCACCCCTGCAGTTCAACCCTTTAATGTCCAATATCTCCTAAAAAAAAAAAAAAAGAAGTGGCCAATGAAATAGCTTTGGACTATATATGCACACATAGTTGACACATAAAAGAATCAAATAAAATAAGAATAATTTAAAAAGGAAATTGCGGGAAATAATATAAAAACCGGGACATTGTCAGGCATGATTATTGGCACCTTTATAAATAATTCAAATCCATTTAGTGAGAAGAGGAAGGGCAAAAGTGGTATTGTCAGACTCAAGGGTGCAGGGGGGGAATATATATAGAAGCTGATAAGGATAAAGCGGAATTGCTTAACAAATATTTTTGTTCTGTGTTCACAGATGAAGAACCAGGAGCAGGACCTCAGAAAACACCCACAAATAAGAACAGAAGCGAGGGGGGGCGGAGCCTGATGTCCAGCGGGTAAGACGCTTCGCGCTGAAGCTCCCGAGAGGCCTACTTAGAATCCTGACTTAATACCTATACAAACTTACTATTTCGCTCCGGGCTGACCGGGGTACCTCGGGGGGGATGGCGGCCCATAAACCAGCGCGCTTGGACTTCGGGTCTCCTTCTTCTTCTCACGGAAAACGCTCCAAAACAGAGGTGTCCTCCCCACAGAAGATGGTTCCATTTCGGGAAAACCCCGAAATGCACCTGGAGATTTTAGAGGAAATACGCGGCGTGAAGGAATTGGTGCAGTCCAATGGAGAAGCGCTTAGAGCCATGCGAGAAGACTTTGGAGTGCTCCAGGACCGACTTGAAAGTCTCTCATTACGGCAGGACAATATGGCGGGGGTCCTCGACTCGCACGCGGTGCGCTTGGGCACACTGGACAAGGCTGAGCGCCAGATACAGAATCTTCAAAAGGAGTTAGAAGATAGCAATAATCGAGCCCGTCGCAACAATGTGAGGCTCATTGGAATACCGGAGGGGGTGGAAGCGGGAGATATGAGAGAATTCCTGCTCAAAACTCTTCCCTCCTTGCTGAAGATCACCTTTCATAAAGAACTGGAAATCGATCGTGCACACCGTGTTCCTACCCACATGGCGCTCAACCGAACGACCCCCCGGCCTATTATCTTTCGCTTGCTACGATATCAACAAGTGGAACAAATTTTAAATGCTGCTCGGGCGAACCATCATTTGGAATTTGAAGGTCACAAAGTCCTCCTTCTTCCCTGATTTGGCAAAGCCTACCGTTGACCGACGGAAGAAACTCCTTGCTTTTCGCCCTCGACTTCAACAGCTACAGGCTCGCTTTGGCCTGTTGTATCCCGCGAAGCTCCGAGTGACTCTCCACAACCAAACCAGGACATTCGAAGATCCTGATCTACTATCAACATTTTTAGACTCCAAAGAAGCAGAGCAGATGCGCTAATCCAACGACTTGGACTTTTATTTGCCGGCTCTGTCCGCCATTTTGAAGGCCCGATGCGGCGGTCATAGTCAAGCACAGAGACTACCTGGACTTTCTTTCTTTCTTTCTATGACTTTTTTGTTTTTTGGTCTCCTATCCCTCCATGATGTGTGCCTCGGTCGGATTCGGAGCACGCACAGTCCTACAGGTTATGTGTTTTTTCAATTTCGGCCTTCTCTGGGGCTTCTCCCCGCAGACACATGGTCGCCAGTAATTTTTGGGGTTCTGCTTCTTCTCTACCGCGCTGCGGTTTTTCTTTTTTAATGTGGGGCGCTTCATTGTATTATCTAAGCTTATTTTCTTTTATGCCATATGTACAGCCAGATACAGTCAATATGAGGGACATTGTGAAATTATGTGCGCTATCATGCTCAGAATTTTTAACTTGTCTGAATGGCCTTATGTAAAATCTTATCACTCAACGTAAAGGGCATTAATAGTCCAATCAAAAGAAAGAAAATCCTTAGCTATCTTAGCCATGAGCATGCTGATTTAGCGTTTCTTCAGGAAACGCACTTAAACTCTGCTGAAACACTGAAACTCAATGTTAAGCCTTACATGGTGGCTGCCTATTCTCCCCGCCGTTTCCAAACGGTGCGGGGTGGCCATTCTGGTTAAGAAATCTTTGCAAGCTACTGTAATTGATACTAGCGCTGACAAGGAGGGTAGATGGGCCCGAGTACATCTTAAGGTTGGAGATAGTGAATTTACATGTATTTGCATTTATGCCCCGAATGTGGACAACCCTGCTTACTATGCAAGTATTGCGCAGTTGGCACAGGCCTCTGCCAATACTCCATTAATACTTGGTGGTGATTTTAATCAAGTGTTAGACCCTCTGATAGATAGACAGCCGCCTAGAACGAGTAGTCCACCCAAGAGTCTTGCTACCCTTACAGCTCTGATGCAAGATCTTGCGCTGGTAGATATATGGAGGCTGCTTCACCCCTCCGACTTAGAGTTCCACTTTCTTTTCTGCCCCCCATCACTCCCAATCTAGAATAGATTTCTTTCTCATTTCCAAAGCAATGATTCCTCAAGTAGACACGACTAGGACTCATCCTCTCCATATTTCAGATCATGCTGCCATATCTTTATCATTACATGTCACTGCGCGGGACGATTCTCCCCGAGCTTGGTTTTTTGATAGATCCTTACTGGGTCAAAAAGATTTTCAGGTTGATATAAAGGCCGCTATCCAAGATTATTTTCATTTTAACTCACCCCATGACACAGCGAGCTGGGCTTGGTGGGAGGGTGTTTAAAGCATCTATCCGCGCAACTATAACTAGCTATCAAATTCGGCAGGGGAAACAAAGAAAGCAGCAATTACTGATTCTAGAGCAGCAGATACAAGCTGGGGAGCGTCTTCTCACGTCCCGTACTGACCCATGTATTTTACTCCGTTTACAACGCTTGCGTTTTCAATACAATCAGCTTTTGTACACTGCTGCTGTTAAAAATATTGAATCACAACAAGGGCTATACTATCGGGAAAATAATCGTGCTGGCAAATTATTAGCAAATGCCCTAAAAGGTCAAAAAGAAGCCAAGCGTGTTACCGCCCTCCGTAATCCGTCGGGGGGGGGCTTGGTCACTAAAGATACCGAAATCTTAGAACTCTTTCGTGATTTTTATACTCGGCTTTATCAATCTGAATGTGATTTTGAGCCAGATGTATTTGAACGCTTACTTTCAGGGGTACAAAGACCGACCCTATCTGACGAAGATAGAGTGGCCTTGGACACACCATTTACTGTCTCAGAAATTCATTCTGCTATCAAGAAATGTGCCTCAGGTCGAGCCGCAGGCCCAGACGGTCTCCCTGCTGAATTCTACAAAACCTTTCACGCTGACTTAGCTCCAGTTTTGAAACTTTATTTTTCTGCTCTGGCCGAGGAGGGTTCTCCTTCTGGGTCCTTTTCAATGGCAAATGTAGTAGTTTTTGAGAAAGAGGGAGAGACCCGCAACTAACAGCTAATTATCGTCCAATTTCCCTCCTAAACGCGGACTATAAAATATTTGCCACCATTCTCTCTACCCGGCTCTCTGATAGGATGCCTACCTTAATACACCCAGATCAATGCGGTTTCATTCCTGGTAGATCAACTGCTGACAATGCTCGGACTCTATGCCATGTACTGACTACCGCAGTTAATCTTGATCGCCCATTTGTTGGTCTCTCACTTGATGCTGAGAAGGCCTTTGATCGCTTAGAGTGGCCCTTCCTGTTTGCAGTCCTCCGCTGGTACGGATTCGGGGACGGTTTTTCTTCTCCGTTGTATTCGCAACATGTACGCACAGCCTACAGCCAGTATATGTGCCAATGCTTTAAAGTCTCAGCCTTTTCCCCTTCAACGCGGCACTCGCCAGGGATGCCCACTGTCTCCACTTCTCTTCGATCTTGCACTCGAACCCTTGGCTTTACTAATCCGGCAATCGGAGGAGATTCATGGAGTCCCCTTCACCCATAGGGAAATCAAAATTTCAGCGTATGCTGATGACCTTATGCTTTTTGTCTCTATAGACTCAGTACCGGCTGTCCTAGAGCAAATTGGTAAATACTCACAACTGTCCGGTTATAAGATAAATTGGACCAAGTCGGTAGCCTTTCCATTAAATCCTTTGCTTCATCAGGCAGATATGCAACCCTTCCCCTTTTTATGGCAACCTCGCATGGTCAAATACCTTGGGGTTCACTATTGTTCTCCTTTGGAAGACACTATCTCCTTCAATGCCAAAGACTTAACCTCTAAAGTCCGGGCGCTTACTCACCGCTGGACTCCTTTAACACTTACCTGGTGGGGTCGATTAGAAACCATAAAAATGATGATTGTTCCGAAAGTGAATTATATCTTAGAAATGTTGCCCTGTCTCTTACCTCGACGTATATATAAAGATATAGAGGGCCTTCTGACTAGATACTTGTGGCAAAACAAGACACCTAGGATAGCGAAACATAAGCTGCAAGCAGATAAGGAAAATGGGGGTGTCAGATTCCCTGATTTCCTGAAGTATCATCAATCTTTTCTTCTCAAACAAGGCGCTCGTTGGCTGGAAGATCCAGTACCGAGTAGACCTGTGTGGCTAGACATAGAAGAGGACCTTTGCAAACCGATTCCTCTTACTTTTCTCAATGGTATGACTCTCCCATCAGACTCCCACTTTCCACCAATGCTTTTAGACACCTTAGGTGCCTTTAATACTCTTATGCAATCTTTAGACTCCCGACTCTGTCCGTTAGACAAGCTCCCACTTTGGTACAATACTCGATTTCGAATACAAAATAAGCCGATGGCGTGGAGCCCCTGGTACACTAGGGGCATTTGGATTCCTAGTCAGTTGTTCCATGAAGGTCGCTGGAAAACTTTTAGTGAATTGCAAATTGAATTTGGTCTCCCAGCGAAACACTACTTTCAGTTGGTGCAACTTCAGCATTGCCTTCGGAGTGCTAAGGTGCTCCCGCCATCGGCCTCCCCTACACAAGGTTGGTTGGAGACTATCCGATCTATCGGTAATTCACCGGGTGTAGCATCCAATTTTTTACAAAACCTTATGTAATGCTATAACTAGAGATACCCCTATAGCGCAGAAAGCATGGGAGAGAGAATTGCATGTGACTTTGACCCCGGAGCAATGGAGCCTTGTCTGGAGTAGAGTGACACGGGTCTCCCGATCCGCCTCACTCACTCAGACACTCTTCTTTCTAGCCCACCGGTGTTTTTACACTCCTGACAGATTAGCCAAATGGAACACTACTCAGGGCAATAGCTGTTGGACATGTCATGCGGCCATTGGTTCACTACCTCATGTTATGTATGAATGTCCCGCACTACAGTATTACTGGCGTCGGGTCTGGGGTCGTATCCAGTCTATATTGCACTTTCAAGAGCCCCTTTCTTGGAGGATAGTGGGACTTCGCTCAGCTGCGGGGATCCCCTCTCTTCCAAAAACGGCTTACTTCCTTTTGGACTTTATGCTTGGCATTGCTATTTCCCTAATCACGAAATACTGGAAAAATAGCTCTCATCTGAGCCCCAATGAATGGTGGAATCATGTCTGTCTCTACAGTAAATATGAACAAATACCTCGTATGTTTGCTTCCCCCATTCAGACTCCTCATCATCGGTCTAAATGGAAGATGCTCAATGACTATGTACATTCTGCTCAATGCTCTCATCTGACTGTCTAAATTTGTATATATCTTTGTCCCATGATTATTCTGTATCGCAGATACTCTTTTGATTGTTTTGATGTATAATCACTGTTGTTTGGAAGCGTTCACATGCTGACATAATCAGCTAGAGAAGAAGCGTGGGGGTGGGGGGTAATTGGGTTTACTTTTCTTTATTGTATACTTGTTTTGTCTCCTTTGGTGTGTTGTTTCTTTTGTTTGTTGCAAAATGAAAATAAAAGTTTTAAAAAAAAAAGAACAGAAGCGAGGGACATCTTGAACAATTTTCAGAAGACTGTGTTCGTGAGAAACTAGCTCAACTTAAAGTAGACAAAGCGATGGGACCAGATGGGATACACCCTAGAATACTGAGGGAACTTGGGGACGTTCTAGCAACTCCACTGACTGACCTTTTCAATGCCTCGTTGGAGTCGGGAGTGGTGCCAAAGGACTGGAGAGAGGCTCATGTGGTGCCTTTACACAAAAGCGGAAGTAAGGATGTGGTTGAAAACTACAGGCCGGTTAGTTTAACTTCGGTGGTGAGTAAATTATTGGAAACGCTACTGAAAGAGAAAATAGTGAGGTTTCTGGAGTCCAGCGGATTACAGGATCCGAGGCAGCATGGATTCACCAGAGGCAGGTCTTGTCAGACAAATCTGATTGATTTCTTTGACTGGGTGACCAGGGAGTTGGACCGAGGGAGAGCTCTAGATGTGGTGTATTTAGATTTCAGTAAAGCCTTTGACACTGTTCCTCACAGGCGACTTATAAACAACTGAGCACCCTAGGGATGGACCCTAAAGTTACTGCTTGGGTTAGAAATTGGTTGGGTGGGAGGTGACAAAGAGTACAAGTAAATGGAGCTCACTCTGAGGAGAAGGATGTTACCAGTGGTGTGCCCCAGGGATCTGTCCTTGGTCCGATTCTTTTTAACATCTTTGTTAGTGATATAGTGAAAGGACTGTCGGGTAAGGTTTGCCTCTTTGCAGATGATACCAAAATCTGCAATAGAGTAGACACCCAGGAAGGTGTAGATAACATGAGGAGGGATCTAGCTAAGCTTGAAGAATGGTCTAGAATTTGGCAGCTGGGATTTAATGTTAAAAAATGTAAGGTCATGCATTTGGGGTGCAGCAATCCAAGGGAGCAATACAGTATAGGAGGTGAAGTACTTTTGTCCACTAAAGAAGAGCAGGACCTAGGCGTGGTTGTGTCTGATGATTTTAAAGTAGCTAAACAGGTAGAAAAGGCGATGGCAAAGCTAGAAGGATGCTTGGGTGCATACGGAGAGGAATGGCTAGCAGAAAAAAGGAGGTGATAATGCCTCTGTATAAGTCTTTGGTGCGACCTCATTTGGAGTATGGTGTGCAATTCTGGAGACCGCACCTTCAAAAGGATGTGAACAGGATGGAGTCGGCGCAGAGGGTTGCTACTAAAATGATTAATGGGCTTCATTATAAAGCATATGAGGACAGACCTAAGGATCTTAATATGTACACCTTAGAGGAAAGGCGGGATAGAGGTGATATGATTGAGATGTTTAAATACCTCTGTGGCATAAATGTTCAGGGAGAGAGCCTCTTTCAATTGAAAGTAAGTTCTGCTACGAGGGGACATGGGATGAGGGTGAAGGGAGATAGATTCAGGAGTGATATGCGGAAATATTTCTTTACAAAAAGAGTAGTGGATGCATGGAATAGTCTCCCAGTGGAGGTGGTAGAGATGAGGACAGTAACTGAATTCAAAAAAGCATGGGACCAACACAGAGGATCTCTAAAGGTAAAAAGTGGACTGTTGTAGTTGTTGATATGGAAGGACAGACTAGATAGGCCATGTGGTCTTTTTCTGTCATCATGTTTCTATGTTTCTATGTTTTATTTGAACAGAAGAACCACATTCCCACTGTGGTAAAATTAGATGCACCTGGGATAAATTATAAGTACTCACATAACTTGAATCAACCAATGAATAATGGCTCTAATCTTTAAAATGGCCACTTTCACTCCTGGTTCCATTTTCACAATGGTGAAGACAAGAGACCATCAGAAAAGCCATTATCACCAAACTTCAAATTTCAAAGGAGTACAAGGCCATCTCCAAAGACCTTGGGATTCTGTGTCTACCATTTGCGATGTTATTAAGAAGTTTTCAGCTAATTGAATTGTCAAGAACCTCCCAGGACATGGTGGGAAGAGGAAAATTAATCCAAGAAGTCTTTGAAGATTAGTGTGAACAGTTGGAAAAACACCATGTACAACATCCAAAGAGCTTAAGGCTGACCTGGAGCAATCTGGAGTAGTGGTTTCAACCCACACCATATGCCACAAAGAAGGACTTCATGGAAGAAGGCCAAGGAGACCCCATTGCTCAAAGACAGAAATAAAACAGCACACCTGATCTTTGCCCAAGCCAACCTTGAGAAACCACAGTCCTTCTGGGAAAATGTTCTGTGCAGAGATGAAACCAAACTTGAGCTCTTTGGCAATGCAGACCAGCGATACACTTACAGGCGAAGAAATGAAGCTTCTAAGGAAACACCCTTCCTACAGTTAAATATGGTGGAGATTCCATAATGTTGTGAGGGCTGTTTTGCTGCCTCAGGAGCTAGAGACCTGGACCATATTAAAGGAATCATGAAGTCAGAGGACTACCAAAGTATTTTGAAGCGAAATGTGCTACCTAGTGTCAGAAAGCTAGGTCTGGGTCGAAGGTCATGGGTTTAAGCAGGGCAGTGACTCAAAACATACATCCAAAATTACAAAAGAATGGTTAGAAAGGAACAAATGAACTGTTTTACACTGGCCAGCAATGAGTCCTGATCTCAATCCAACTGAGAACCTTTGAAAAGAGATGAAATCTGCCATTGGTAAAAGGAATCCTGGAAACATAGTTGAAGAGTCGGAGAAACTACCAGCAAACAGATGTACAAAACTTATAGATGGCTACAAGAAACATTGGAGGCTGTCATCACTGCAAAGAGTTGTGCAGCCAAATATTAGTGAAGGGTGCTATTAATTCTGTCCAGGTTACATTTTGATTTTTTTCTCAGAAATTAGTATGTCCATGTTGCACAGTGTGCCACCCCTCCCTCGTCTACCCCAGTATGGTGGCAGTAAAGAGAGGGGGCACAGCATAAGTTACTCTGTTATCGCTGTTCCCTGGATGTGCTTGTGTAGTTGTAGCCCAGTGATCACAGCCAAAGTAGGTTAAGGGTAAACAATATGTTTATTGTTCGCACCAGGTTTTCTTCCCCCCAAAACAGTGGTCAAAGTATATCAAAACATAACAGATAAAGTCTCGTATAACAGCCTTCCTGATACTTCTCAGGGTATAACAGGTAAATCAAAGGTCAGCTTCACTTAGTGCATTCCACTTTCCAAACATCTATACTCTTCTTAAACAGCGATACTTCTTCACATAAGACATTCAATAAAGAACTTCCAAAGTTGTGGTTTTTTTCTCTGGTCCACATCTACATGAGTAATTCTCTTCTAGCCTCCAAGTAAAACTGAAGCTTCTTCCATGAGCTTAACCTTTCTTCTGTATAAAACTTCTCCCAGAAGAAATCTAGGTTTCCTGAAGCTATCTCTTGGAATTAGGCAATTAAATAGGATTGGCAGTGAGACAAGCTTCCTGTCTGCAATTAAACTCCAATCTCTAAAACACTTTTATAACAGCCTTAAAATATTGCATATGTTTAAGCTGTACATTAAAAGTCTCTTTGGCAGATACCACATTCCATTTCAGAGCCACTACTATAAGATAATGGAATATCAGTTTGCATCGGTTCCTCTTCACTAACTGGAGCTTCTTGAATATAAGGCTTACTCGAGTTTAGTGCTCTTAGGTGTTTGAGGAGACTTTGTAACTGCTTATCTCCCTTCTCTCTAACTGTCCTGCGCTCTTGCAGGGATATCTGTTTATTAACCTTCTTAAAGAGCTGAGCATAAGGATTTCTTTCTTCCTTGACTTGCCCGGGTCTTATTCTCTGGTGAGGAGGTACGTATCTCTTCTGACTAGGCTTTACAGGCACTCTTAATATCTCCTGTTCATCAGAATCTGTATCTAGGCTTGTGTCACGCTGCTGCCAATTAAGAGCATGCTGAGGTGCACCTGTGCTAGCCTCTAGCTTGCAGGTTCTGACACGTTCTCTGCTGTGAGGCAACGTTTGTCTTTCATACACTGGGATTTCCCTTCCACCCAGTTTCTCTCTTGTCTGTCTATTCCCAGGGAAACTATCAGCAGAAATGCTCCTATCCCTTTCAGACAAAGACTCTATACTTTGTTTAAAAGATTTATAGGCTTTTCTGACCTGCTTTGGCTTTGCTTGAGGGCTATTCCTTCCTGGGAGGACTTTCAGCTGTTTTCCCCGAGACGTGGCTTCCTCTGTGCAAGGTGGCTGGCAACCGTCCAAGTAATTGGTTCCCACCTGGTCCCTCTTGCTACGAGCTCTGCCTCTTTGGCAGGGCCGGATTTACCTTGAGTGAGGCCCTACGCCAACAAAAATTGTGGGCCCCCAGCAGGGGCGGCCCAAGGGGGGTGCGGACCTCATTTGCATAAGGGGCCTCATTTGCATAAATATTTGCATAATGTTACCATATACTAACTTTTAGTAAACGTGCCTCTTAATGAGTGTATGGATAAAGAAAGACTAAAAGATTTCTACATTACTATAATCCAGTGCCAACTGCCAGACACATTAGGAACTACTACAAACACTGCCCATAGTAAACCCGCCGTATCCTAACAGCACTACCAGGACTCACAAAGCACCATACTCTACCAATCAAAAGGCAACACTGCAAATATTAAACCAATACATTTCAGAGAACAACAATACATGACCTACTGGGGAAAGAGAACAAGTGGCAATGTCAAATAGGAATTATATAAACAGAACACCTCAGCTCAGTTACACATGCAGAACATAGACCATCACCAAACAAGTAATCACAATTTAGAAATAGGAAGACAATAATTAAACTGGGAATCCCAAAAGCCAAACTTGGAATGTACAACACTGTAGAAATAAAACTATACATTAATTTGCTCTTGTACTAAACAAAGCGCAGATGTTAATGATGCACATTTACCAGAGCTGACATATTCCAATTAATAAATTCAAAATAAAGAGATATTTTTCTACCTTTTGTGCATTTTTTTCAGCTGCAATTGCTCCAGCCACTTTCTTCTGGTTTCTTCGTGTCTTCTGCTAACTCTCCATCGTCTGCTGTCCATTTGTCCTTTCTTCTTCTCTCTTCTAGATTTTTTTCCATTCTCTCTCTACATCTGCTTTAACATACTAATCTTTCTCCTTTTGCTCTTTCCTCATTCCTATTTCATCCACTCAAATTTTACCCCTCCATCCTCAATCCCCACTTACTCTCCCAATACCCGGCCAATTGTAGATTTTTTATCCCTCCCACACAAAATATTTTTCCCTTCTCCATTTTACTCTTCCAGCCCCATCCCATTCTAATCCTCCCCCAACATCAGCTCCCTTCTAGTTCCAACCTCACCCAGCATCCATTCCCTTCTAGTCCCTGCATCAGCCCATTTCCAGTCCTAGCCATCCATCAGCCCATTTCCAGTCCTAGCAACCCCCCAACCCAATACCAGTCCTAGCCCCCCCATCACCCCACTTACAGTCCTTAACCCCCCATCACCCCATTTTCAGTCCTTAACCCCCCATCACCCCATTTTCAGTTTAAGCCCCACCTATAACCCATTACCAGTCCTAACCCCCCATCAGCCCACTTCCAGTCCTAACCCCATCAACCCATTTCCAGTCAGCCCCCCATAGCCCATTGCCAGTCCTACCCCCCCCCATCAGCCCATTACCAGTCCTAATCCCATCATCCCACCTCCAGTTTTAACCCCCCAGCCCATTTCCAGTCCTAGCCCCCCATAGCCCATTACCAGACAACCCCCATCAGCCCACAGCCCATTACCAGTCTTAACCCCCCCAAAGCCCATTACCAGTTCTAACCCCCCCCACCAGCCCCTTACCAGTCCTAACCCCCTCAGCCCACCTCCAGTTTTAACCCCCCAGCCCATTTCCAGTCCTAGCCCCCCATAGCCCATTACCAGACAACCCCCATCAGCCCACAGCCCATTACCAGTCTTAACCCCCCCCCTAAAGCCCATTGCCAGTTCTAAGCCCCCCCCAACAGCCCACAGTCCATTACCAGTCCTAACCCCATCAGCCCACCTCTAGCCTTAACCCCCCCCAGCCCAGCCCAGCCCAGCCCCGCCCATTTCCAGCCCCAGCCCCCCAATAGCCCATTACCAGCCCTACCCCCCCCATAGCCCATTACCAGTCCTACCCCCCCCCCCCCGGCCTAACGACAAATGTAATTTAAAAAAAACCTGGTGGCTGCCGCCGCGGGGCCCCCTCTGCTGCCGCGGGGGCCCCGTCTACAAGCTGAAGCGGTGCGGTGCGGTGCGGTGCGGTCGGGTCGGGTCCGGTCGGGTCTCTCCCTCCCTCCTTCCCTCCCTGCAGGCTGCGAGAGACGCGAAGATAGAGCGTCTCCTCGCGTCTGTGTTAAGCCGGCAGGGGCTGATGGGAAATCCCATCAGCCCCTGCGGGCTTAACACAGACGCGAGGAGACGCTCTATCTTCGCGTCTCTCGCAGCCTGCAGGGAGGGAAGGAGGGAGGGAGGGAGGGAGAGACCCGACCGCACCGCACCGCACCGCACCGCACCGCACCGCATAACCGTGGAGACGGGCCCCCCGCGGCAGCCGGGGGCGCCCCGCGGCGGCAGCCACCAGGTTTTTTTTTTAATTGAGTAAAAAAAAAATTACCTGGTTCTTTTTTTGTGGGCCCCTGCCGGCTGTGGGCCCTACGCCATGGCGTACATGGCGTATAGGTAAATCCGGCCCTGCTCTTTGGGAAATCACGGCTCTCTCTGTCTCTCTGAGAAGAATGCCTGACTCCAAGGCTGTATCTGCTCCTTTGGAGTCCCTTTCTCCTGGCTGTGCCAAAGGTGAGTGTCTGTTTTGCTTTCTCCGTTTCTGCAGCTTCTGTTGCCTGTGTAGCTCCTCGTTCTCCTCCTCTCTTTCCTTTTGTTCCCCCTGTTCCTCCTCCTCCTGTTCTTCCTTTGAAACTACCACTTCCTGGTTATGAGGACTGGTTTGTCCAATCAGGCGAGAGTCCACCCCTTTCCCTGATAGGCTAGCTCTCCCTGTCAGCCTAGAGCTAGGGTGTGGCTCCCTTTCACATCTCTCCTGCCCTGCAACTTTGTGTGCTGAGGTTTTAACCCTCTCTTGCCCTGTATCTATGGCAGGTTCAGAGTAAAAAGTGTGTTTAAAACCCTTTTTCTTGCGCTCTGACAGCTCTGCCTTTTCACAACAGACATCTTTTTTTGTTGTTGTACATCTTTGAACATACTATTAAAATATTTTCATGACAAAGTTGGAATATTTCCAATTATTTTCAAAATATTGTACATAAAGTACCTAAAGTGCAAGGGTGCCAATATTGTTGACCACATCTGTACCTATGCAATATTTACTTGTGGGCAGAGATAGGAAGAGAAAAAGGGAAAATCTGTTCTTACTCATAAAAGCTCAGGTCCTCCTTCTTTGATCGACCAAGAAGTGTTATTGTACAAGTCTCTTCTGAAGATGCACAGCAGGACTCCACCACCAGCACCAGCGGCCCTGATTAACATCAGGGAGAGGAGCGGGAAGCAAAGCTCTGCCCTGCGCCTCACCACAAGGTCAGGCCAATCAGCACAGGAACCAGAACTTTCAAATTCAAAGCGCCTCTGGGCCTCACCAGAGGGCCCTTTGGCGCAGCCCTTAGGCGGGGACCACTCCCAGACCGCAGGAACGAAAAAAAGTAAAGGAGCAACTGGACATCATAAAAGAAACTAGTAGCACCAAGCATAACAATCAACAGTGCTTCAGGATGATACAAGCTACAACAATCGACAGTGCTCCAGGATGATACAAGAACACAGCTGCATAAAGCCACATCAAAGACATACACTAATCAATGGAATCATCCCAACCCTGCTCAACTATAGCAAGAAACATCAAGGTAACCCAAAACCAACCCACCAAAAAAAAAATCCATAATGAAGACAGTGCTTACCATTGTCCTATGCCTTTCCTCTCTACTCACACACACATTCTCAAGCTCTCCACTCACTTCCTTCGCAGATTATACCAGCATATATACCAATCATTCACACGCATCCTATTATTATAAACCCTCCCAACTACCACAGAAACAAACCCAGAGACACAACAAACACCTGATTAAAATCAAACTCATAACACCCATAATGAAACCCCCTACACCAAATCATGCAAGGAACCCCCCCACCAAATAAAATGCACCCTTCTAAATGCTCGTTCTGCAAGAAACAAAATACAGCTCTTATTAGATATACTACTCAACAGCCGCATTGACATTCTAAACATAACAGAATCATGGTTCACTGAAACAGACACTGTCTTTCTAAACCAACTAAACCCACAAGACTACCATTTCTTCAAGTCCCTAAGGACAGAATGCCATGGTGGCGGCATCTGCATCCTAACCAGAAAATGCCTCAATTTCCACATCCTCTCAAAAACATCTGACAATGGTCTGGACATGCTAACAATCATGAATAACAAAATCACCATACTCCTTGCCTATGGATCTCAAAATGCTAACACCGACCAATTTGACACAATCCTGGAAACCATCTATAACAACAACTCAAATAACCACCTCATCATACTAGGTGACCTTAACATTGCCTCAGCACCACCAAGCAAAACAGAAGCCATGGAAGCTCTAGACTATACTTAAATCATCACTCAAGCCACCCACATCAAAGGCAATACTCTTTCCTACCATGTAACAACGAACACCAGACCCGCAACACCTACCGCTACTGATGTCCCATGGTCTGTCCACAAGTTGATTTCATTAAACATACCAAGTGAATTGAGTGAATGCAAACAACACACTCCAGAAAACACCACGCGCAGGTTCCACAAGCTGGAAAAAGAAGAATTCTTATCAAGCATTCTTCCAAAACTCTAAAACAGCCCTGAAGACATCAACAGCTTAATACAAAACTGGAACAAAGCCATTGCAGATGCTGCATTGAAACAACACACTTACAACCAACCATCCAAACAAAGGACAGTAACTTGTTACACAACCTTAATAAAAGAAATGAAGAGACACCTAAGGATTATGGAAAGAAAATGGAGAAGTACAAGATCCAGCAGTACCTTGGACACCTATAAACGCAAATTCCAGGCATACCAAGCAGCCACAACCCAAGCGAGAAAAGACTACTGCACCAAGATAATCCAAAGCTCTCCAAACATCCCACAAGAACTTTTTGACATAGTGAAAATGCTAAGCAAAGATACAATACACCAAACAAAAAAAAAACAACCTCACATCACAAATAATAGCAAACTACTTCCAAACCCTGACTTCAGCCCACCCTAATCACAAAAATCAGTATACAACCTCAGGACACGAAACCACAAACCTAAGCACCTAAAACTCATTCACCAAAATCACACCTGAATATCTAGATAAAATCATCACAAGCATCAACATGATTTCCTATCACTTGACCCTTGTCCTGTCAGCTGAATAAAGATAGCCAAAAAAAGAGCTTATTCTCACAATGCTAAGAATCATCCAACCATCATTAGAACAAGGATACGTACCATCAGAACTCAAGTCTGCCTCCATCCACCCTATAAGGAAAGGGACATCCAACGACATCAACCAATCAATCTCCTACAGGCCCATTACTAGTCTTCCTTTCATAGCCAAAGTTTTAGAAAAAATCGTTCACCAACAACTCCAGGACTACATAGATACACATCACCCACTGGACAACCAACAATATGGATTCAGACCACACCATGGAGTAGAATCCTTAATGACTGCCCTACTAGAAAACATAAGGGCATCGAAAAACCCAAATATATGGATTGATACTCATCTTTTTCGATATAAAAGCAGCATTTGACTCTATACCACACAGCCTCATAATTCAGTAACTGCAAGCTCTTGGATTATCAAACACATGACTCAGGTCCTATTTTGCAATCCGCAAGCTGCAAGTAAGATTAGGCCATACAAAATCCACACTCAAACTCAAGGAGTCCCACAAGGCTCAACCCTCTCATCTTTATTGTTCAACCTCTTTCTATAAGTATTATGCTCAATAATAAAGACCTGCAACATCCTATACCATATATATTCAGATGATTTAATGACTTACACACCTATCAACACATCAAATCCAGATTACATACCTATAACAAACTGTTTCTCCCAAAGTCTTCAATTGACTCAAAAGATATAACATGAACATAAACTTCAAGAAGACAGAGGCCATGCTTTCAAACCACCGATTTTCATAGCTATTGATGGGACCCAAATACAAGTGAAACAAATACCTTAGCGTTACACTGGATCAACACCTCACCTTTACAGTACAAATACAGAATATCACTCGGAGCATTTATTTCAAGCTCAAAACGATCAAGCACCTCAAACCTTTGCTAACCGACCATGACTTTCACTCAGTCCTCCAGGTAACCATCGTTCCCCACTTTGACTACTGTAATATCATCTTTCAAGGCTTACCAAACTCAACCATCCACCCTTTCCAAATTGCACTCAACACAGCTAAATGCATCCTTTTCAACCAAATAAAACAGAAAACATCTCAAACAATTACAGAGGTTCCCGATAATCAAACACTTACAATTTAAATCCATCCTTACAACCTTCAAGGTCCTGACTTGAAGTCCAATAGATCATTGATGGCACGAAGTTCACATGGGAGCATGTTCCAAAGAGTTGGAGCAAAGAAAGAGAAAGCTCTCACTGATGTTGCAAAACTAACCCTGGCATAAGCTGGAGGCACATGGAGTGGATTGAGGGGACATGTACTTCTGCTCCTACCGTCTGGTGTTTCAGAATCAGAGTTTGAAGGTGGGAAGCAGACAAACCATGATAGACTTTGAATGTGGTTCATAGAGATTTGAATTTGCTTCACTAGAAGACAAGTAACCAATGTAGCTGTTTAAAAAGTGGTGTAATGTGCTCTGATCTGGAGGCATTACAGAGGAGACTAGCAGCTGTATTCATTGCAAGGATTGAGCCTTAGTTTCCGGATCATAACCATAAACCTATGATTCATCACCAGTAATAAGTTGATCTTTTTGGTCAGAGGACAGGAGTTTTGGCACAAATTTTGCACACGTCTCATCCCCAAATCGACAGTAAGAATGGACTGTACCGACCCAAAACTGATGTCCATGTCCTCAGCAAGCTCCCGATAGTTATCGACAATTTGAGCGTACTGTGGCATGCACTGCTTCAACTTTGTCTTCATTCCTGCTCATGGATGGCCCTCTAGAATGTTTTTCAACACTTTGGCAGCCCTCTTGTAAACATTTGTACCAGTCATAAACTTGAGCACGACTCATGCATTCATCACCATACGCTTCCCGTAACTTGTCATAAGTTTCTTTGCACAAATCTCCAGTTTCTGGCAGAATTTAATGCAAACTCACTGTTCAATTTTTTCACTCATTGTAAATCTGACAAAATGCTTTTACACAGTACCAAACATCACGTGATTTTAAAAAGTACAGGTATGCTGCAGTCACACTACACTCTGCACATGCACATAACTAGGTCACTGCATGCTTAATAGTATCGTGGTACAATGAATTATTATATAGCTATACAACAAAGTCTTGATACTTTTATATCACATCTCGTTTTATTATTATTATTTAATGAGGTCATAATAAAACTAGAAAAGAGAGGAAAAGAGTCGTGAAATAAACCGATTGATTCTGAGAACTCTGCAAAATGTTTTTGTGTGAAAAAAACAAACTCTTTACCTAGATTGTCACACCAAATTAAGAATTGCCTTAATACCATATCCATTTTCTCAGTCAGCCAGGGGTTTCTATCATGCTCTTAATTAGGTAGGTGAATGAATTTTATCATGCATGAATTCTAAAATTAATAGCATTATTTGCATTCTTAAAAAATGAGACTATTCAAACTGAGACTGCAGAGGGATACTTTAATGATCTTGGGAGAGCTTAGATTGCCTCCCAGAAGGAGTGAAGGTTAAAAGGTGCATCTTACTAAATATTTCATACCTTTAACCTTACTAGTATAGATCCAGTAGTTTTAAACAATGCATTTTACAAAGTGCAGCATCTTGTCAAACAGTAAATGTGTCTTTCTTGAAAATACCAAAATTGTAGTATAGACTATGTTATAGTGTTTAAACCTACACTTTAATAATATGCATATATATTTTTTTCTTATCTATATTTTAATTTAATTTAAAATATCAACTGTAACACCTCACATCCATCCTGGGGGTCACTCTGGGGAGAGATCCTAGGGTCTTAATTCTGGGCATGTTGGCATCTGTACAGGGGGGTTGGGGAGTGCTCAGAGGGAATGGCTGGGACGGGTGTTATTGGTTGCACGTAGAGTCATATTGCAAAACTGGTTGTTTCCAAGGGGGCCCACAATGGGACAATGGAAGAGGAAAGTGTATGCATTGCTACTTATTGAACAGGTGGGAGCTCGAGTTAATGAGTGAGCTACTAAAACATTTATGGCGGGGTGGGGTCCATATATACAAACACTGACTCCACGGAACAGGAGTAGAATCCTTAATGTCCTCCACTGATGGTCTTAAAGATGTGCGAGTACTGAAATTATGTAAGAAATGGATTTAAAGTGATATCTCCAAAGTGAAGGGGGGGGGAAGGGAAGGGGGAGTCGGTATTAGGGGGGGAGGGGGGAGTTTGTATTAAGGCGGGGAAGGGTGGGGGTAGAAGACTAAGGTTAAGAGTAATAAAAGGAGGGGTGATAAGTTATAGTATTGCATTAATGTACTTTGGTTTAGGAATGGTTAAGGGGGGGAAGGTGCAGAAGGAGGGAGCGGGGAAGTATAAAAGTAGAGACAATAAGATGAGTAGAGGAAAGAAGATAGTCCATCTATAGTAGGGGCGATGGAAGGACACAATTAAGGAAGCTTTTCAAGATGGCTTTAGTTGTTATAAATCTGTTCTTTTTTTTTTTTATTTATTTATTTAGAAAGATTTGTATCCCATCTAATCCTACAATCAAAGTGGTCACATTACAAATGGAAGGCTACAAATAACATAGGGTAAATAAGACATTATACATAACACAAAACAAAACTAAGACGAGTTAATGTAATAAAATTGGTATTTGACCTATTGGTAAAAACTATTGATTATATACCAAATCATACGTTTCAGCGAAAAGAAGGGTTTTCAAGGCCTTGCGGAAATTTTTAATATCAGTCATAGTCGTGAGGTCCATTGGGAGAGAGTTCCAGTCTGGAAGCTAGTAATGAAGGAGCTCTTTTTGAAGTTGTTTAGTCTTACAGTATCCAGCAGCATTATTGGAATTACTTCTTCTTGGTCTATTGATAATATCTCTAGTTATAATACTCTGTAATGCATCTGCTGACAGGTGATTATATCTTTATCTTTATTACAGATTTAATATATTGCTCTTACTAGAAGCATCAGAGCGGTTTACAGAACAAAACTGAGACTGCTTTAGAGAGAAAGGAACGCCAATTCAGGACAGGAAAGAGGACAGGAACAGGCAAGACAGAACACTCAGTACAACGTTAGATAGCGAGGAGGCATAGGATGGCTAACGGGGAGGTGGTGAGAGTATGGTGGGAGGGGGTGGGAGGTCAAACGCAGTGCAGAATAAATCTGTTTTTAACCTGGTTTTAAATGTTTTATATGAGAGTTCAAGCTGAAGATCTGGAGGGAGCGAATTCCACAATCGAGGGCCCAGGAAGAAAAAGGCAGAAGAACAGGTTAATTCAAGATGGGCTTGAGAAGGGGAAGGTAGAAACATGTGGTTAGAGTGAATTGATCTAAGTGAACAATAAGGTGTATGAAGACGGATTAGGTCTGCGAGATACAGGGGAGTGCCGGTTTCGATGGTCTTCTAGACAAAGATAAGCATTTTGTATTGTATATAATAAGGAACCGGGAGCCAATGTAATTGTATTAAATGGGGGTAATGTGATCAAATGGGGGATGCGTGAGTCAGGATGCGGGCTGCTGTATGATGGACTAGTTGTAACCTATAAAGTTGTGACTATGGAAGACCTGCCAGGGAAATGTTACAGTAATCTAGCCGGGATATTACCAGAGATAAGAGCAAGGTAGTCATGGAAGGAACAGATAAAAAGGGGCGAATTGTGCGGAGTTGTCTTAAGGTGTGAAAGGATCTATGTACTACCAAAGAGATGTGTTCCTTAAAAGAGAGGACAGAGTCTAAAGTTACCCCGAGATAGCGCAGAGAGGAAACGACAGGAACTGGGGAATTAGAGAGAGAAGGAGCGAAAGAAGGGATGGGGGAACCAAAGGTGAACCAAATAGCAGCTGTTTGGAGAGGTTAATGTGCAAAATGTTGGAAGAGAGCCAGAAAGCAACAGAGACTAAGCACGAATTCAGAGGGGTGAGGTCAGGGGATCGGTGTGAAAGAGAAGGATGATGTCATCTGCATAGTAATTTAATTAATTTAATTTAACGAACGCTTATATACCGCACTTTCCCATGGATCAGGTGCGGTTTACAAAGAACAATGGTATGAACAGGTGAAACGGTTATAGGTACCTATTCATCTTACATGGAACATCTGTGAACTTTATACAATGAACTTAGACCTTATTACATAGAACGAAAACTTATTACCAAGGGCCTAGCAACTGTGTGCATTACAACTTTTGCACAGAGCTTAGTAACTATGTACATTACAACATAGTAATAAGATGAAATACTGTGCTGCTGAACTAAGAGGGCTAGGGGGGGCCAAAAAGATATTAAATAAAAGGGGAGCAAGGACGGAACCCTGAGGGACACCACATGGAAGGGCAGTGGGGGGAGAGGAGGAAAGGCCTGAAAGAACGGAAAAGGACCTATTAGTGAGAAATGAGTGAAACCAGAGCAGAACAGAACCAGATCTAAAGATAATTAAAAGTGTCTTGAATTTAGACCTAACACTTACTGGAAGCTAGTGCAACTGTTGTAGGACAGGGGAGATATGACCTGTTATTACAGAACCAGTGATAATGCGTGCAGCAGTATTCTGAGCCATCTGGAGAGGGTGTAGAGTTAGCTGAGGGAGGCCTTGATAAAGCAGATTTCTGTAATCTAGGAGGGGGGTGATGAGAGCTTGACAAACGGTATGGAAATGGTCTTGATGGAGTAATGGCTTTAGTTTTCTCACAATCTTTAGACGATGATAGGCCTTGTTAGCAGATATGGCAATGTGAGATTTAAGGTTTAAAGCCTTATCCAATATTATGCCAAGGTATTTGATCTCATTCTTAACTATGATGGATCTATCTAGTAAATCAATAGTGGTCAGAGGAATGAAATTAGGGTTCCTAGTAACAAACATTGCCTCAGTTTTATCATACTTAAGTGTAAAATTATTATTTAAAAGCCAGGTATTCATGTCTTGGAGGCATCTAGAAATTGCTGAAGTGTCAAGTGATTGTAAGACTATTGGAGCATATACCATGATGTCATCAGCATAGAGGTGATAATGGAATTTGTGAAGTTTAATGATATTACATAAAGGTTGGATATAAATATTAAACCATATAGAAGATAAAGCTGAACTTTGTGGCACTCCTTGAATGATTGGGAATTGCAAAGATTTTTTTTGGTCACATTTGACTTGCTGCATACGACCTTCCAAGTAGGAGCTAAACCAGTTTAGAGTATTCTTTCGTAAACCTATATGATGCAAATGGTGCAGTAGCTTAGAATGTAAAGTAAAGTAGTGTGATATGGATGGTTCACAAATTGTAAGTGTTTGCAAACGCAATATGTGCCTTCGAGTCAGTTCTGACTCCTGGCGATCCAGAAGCTCCTGGGTTTTCTTGGCAGTGTCACCGGAAGTAGATTGCCAGGCATTTCTACCGAGGCAATGGAGGGTTAAGTGACTTGCCCAAGGCTGTGTAAGTGTTTGTCTCAATAAAAATATTTGTACTAAAATATCAACTGTAGACTACCACTCAACATAATTTGCAAGGCAGTGAATAAAAACTTTAAAAAACAAGATATTAAAAATCAACATAAAAGACATAGGCAGTATAAACATTAACAGGAAAACTGAGAGTCATGAAAACAAAAACGTCTGTTGTAGAGATCTAAAACAAAACAAGTTTTTAGGTCCTTTCAAAAGCCTATCTCAAAGCATGAGTGAGCTGGTTCTAAAGAACATGAGTTACAACCAAGACAGCCCCAGACCTAATTCTCATAGCTTTAAATGAATTACAAGGGGGACTGTGTAAATAGGCTTGTTGAGTAGATTTAGGAGTATGTCCAGGCACATACCAGACTAACTTATCTCGTAGATAAGATATGCCCAAGTCTCTTATTGCCTTGAGCTTCAACATAAGTATTTTGAACCTAGCTTTGCTAACCAGTGAAGTTCCTTCAGCAAAATGGGTGTCTCTCTCTCTCTAAAAGCTTACCCAGGAAAGTATGAGCAACAACGAAAATTAAGTTGGGAGATTACTAGAGAGAGAGAGGGAGAGACAGCTGCTTCATAGCATTGCCATTCAAAATGAACCCCAGATCTACCTCACCATCTGCAATGTCATAAAGACTTTCCTTTCTAAATCATTCAAAGTTGGTGAAGGAATTATTCAAAATTACCACAAGATCATTAAACTGTTTCAAGACTGTACCTGCAAACCCACCATGGGAACATAAAGAAATTTGAAAATAATATTAAGACAGACCCAATCTTAGAATTTCCGTCTTTTGCACATTCAGTTTAAGCTTATTCATTAATAGCCAGCCCTAAATATCAGTCAAACAAGTATACAGCATCTAAGAAAAGAACACCTTGCCTGTCCTTGCTGTAAATAACAACTGTCAAAAAAATAGAGCAGAAATGGCTGAGCACTATATTCTATTTATTTGTTGGAAGGTTAGTCTTGAGGAAAAAATCCCTCTCATGACCACTCTTCCGTTTTACTCAATGAAAGGTTTACTACAATGTGAACCCTCGTTAAAATTATGTGAAAAAGCACACAACAATGCGCCTCACACAACATTAACCTAAAAATTATGTGAAAACCATTCGTGTTAGCTTATCTGAAAAAAATCACTCTGTGAATAGCAGTATTTCACTAAACCATAATTTCAATAGTGCTAAAACATTTGTGCACTTATTTGAAAAGATGACCTCAGCAAAAAATTTTTCATTGCAGAAAAATCACGGTATCAACAGCAGACTCAGCACTGCGTTTAGGCACAATCAACAATAAATGCCCTGTGTCAATGCTCCAAAGACCGCAATAATGTCCTATGAATGGCAACCAAACGTTTTAGATGCCATGTAGAACTCAGCTGAAAATGGGTTGTTTATTGGTAAATAACAACTGGACATCATGGTAACATAATAGTTGACAGCAGATAAAGACTAAAATGGCCCCATCTTGTCTTCCCAATAAGTTGGTAAGGTTTGCAACTGCCTCTCCATGCAGGTTACCTCCAATGCCTTTCTTTAGGGTTTACAAATTGTCCAGAATGATTATGCTCAGATTTTAATTGGAACCCCCAAAAAAACCCAAACGGTAATCAAAATTATAAAGATCCACCAAAAAGATACCGTATAAACCCTCTATTATTTTTTTGTTATTATTTGTCGGACATAAATTGTGAAGGAAAGGCACTCCAAACCTTCCCCAAAACACAATACATGTCCCTTTTATTCAACCAGTAAATCTAAAATGCGGATTTATAAATCACAAAAATTGTTTCCATAAATAAACATATGTCACTTATTTGGTATCACGTGCGACGTGCACGTTTCGGGGGAGAACCCCCTGTATCAAGCGCTCCCAACTCAAATATAATGTAACAAAAGGACTGCAAAAAGGACTTTCTTACATTAGATTTGAGTTGGGAGCGCTTGATACAGGGGGTTCTCCCTTGAAACATGCACGTCACGCGTGATACCAGATAAGTGACATATGTTTATTAATGGAAAATAGCGAGGCCGCGGGCAGGGTCCCTGTGGCCGGCAGTAGCCAGGCGCGCGGCCCAGTGCAGGGACTCTGCACGCGGCCGAGGCTGGGGGCACGTGGGTGAGTAATTTAAATCCATTGGCTCCCGGCGAATGCAGTTGCGCAGGAGCCAATGGGGGAGCGATCTCGCAGCGTGGCGGGGGAGGAGTCGGATGCCGGAGGCCTCCGCATGGGCATTTGTGGTGGCGGAGGGGTGCCGGCTTTTTTCAGTGTGGTTCGGTTTGGGGCCTTCGGGAGCGAGTGGAGCAGTGCGGTGCGGCTTCCCTACACCAGAGATAAGTGTCTGCGGTGGGGGGGCCGAGGCACGAGTAGGAGGCGGGGGGTTGTGGGTCCTTGCGCTGGGAAGAGCTGCTTTGGTGCCGGGGGGCTTTGTGGGCTGGGGTAATATTAACTACAAAAAAAAATATATATATATATGTATCATAAAGCAAACGAAGCAAGTTCAACAGGGCACCAACAAGTGATCAGGGGAAAGTGTGCAAGGGACAGGCTACCAAGTTGGTGGGAAGCCTGTTTGTGCACGGTGTTCAAGATGCCGCCACATAGGGGCCGGTTGGGTCGCGCCGGAGGATGGGCCGGGTCAGCGGGCCGCAGGCACATGCAGGCAGGCGCAGAGGTGGGGGGACGAGGTGCAGGAAGGGGTGTGACTGAGCTGGGTGATGTGGGGGGTCTGGCTGTGGGACAGAGGCAGTGCAGGGGTCTGGCTCCATGGGGGGGGGTCTTGGGGGAGGGTATGGGGAGCGGGGGAACTAGGGCTGTGTGGGGGGCTAGTGTAGGGGGGGCTAGGGGGTGGGGGGGCAGGGCTCGGGCGTGGGCACAGGCCTCAAAAGGGGTTCGGCGGGCAAAGGGTGCCAGGGGGGGAAGTGGGGTGCCTCCCGTGGGGGGAGGCTGGATCTGAGATACAGGGAGGGGGGCAAGGGCAGGTGGGGCGTTACCGCCGGGCTGGGGGCCTGGTGGTTTGGGCTCACCTGTACCGGCAGCTTGGCAGCCGGGGCAGGGTGGCTATGTGGCGCTGGGGATGCCTTCGCCTTGGGAGCACTGGGCGAGGGAGGGGCAAAGCACGTCGTCGGCCGAGTGAAGCGGGCCGTGGTCCCATGTATGGGCTCCGGCAGTGTCTCCCCCTGGTTTTTCTTTTCTGTCTTCACAGGTTGGAGGGATGGCGCACCCTTCATTGGGGTATGGTGTGGGGAGCCAGGAGCGGCGGCTGTCGGAGGGCGGTGGAGTGGCGGTGAGACGAGGTTCCGCAGCGGAGGTGCCCAGTGAAAGCGGGGTTGTGGCGGCGCCCGACAACGGGGACGGCGATCTGGCAGAGCAGGTGTCCGCAGCTGTGGCGGCTCCAGATGTTCCGGTGGCAGGTGAGTTCTCTGGGGCCTTGGGGGAGGGGTCATTGGTTACATAAGAACATAAGAACATAAGATATGCCATACTGGGTCAGACCAAGGTCCATCAAGCCCAGTATTCTGTTTCAAACAGTGGCCAATCTAGGTCACTGTACCTAGCAGTTTCCCAAGAGACACAAGTTCCACAATGCTTGTACTGGGTCAAGCATTGATATCTTCGGTCACTTCTTAATAATGGTTTATGGACTTTTCCTCCAGGAACTTGTCCAAACCTTTTTTAAACCCAGCTACACTAACAGCCTTTACTACATCCTCCGGTAACAAATTCCAGAATTTGATTACACGTTGAGTGAAAAAATATTTTCTTTTATTAGTCTTAAATAGTTTACCCTGTAGCTTCATTGCATGTCCCCTAATCTTTCTATATTCTGATAAGGTAAACAATCGATCTACGTTTACCCGTTCCGCTCCGTTCATTAATTTATAGACTTCTATCATATCTCCCCTCAGCCGTCTCTTTTCCAGGTTAAAGAGCCCTAACCTTTTTAGCCTTTCTTCATAGGAGTATCCTTCCATCCCCTTTACCATTTTGGTGGCTCTTCTCTGTACCTTTTCTAAAATCGCTATATCCTTTTTAAGATACGGCGACCAGAATTGCACACAATATTCAAGGTGCAGTCTCACCATGGAACGATATAGAGGCATTATAATATCTTTGTTTTATTTTCCATTCCTTTCCTTATCATACCTAGCATTCTATTTGCTCTCTTGGCCGCCGCTGCACACTGGGTCGAGGGTTTTAACATGGTATCCACAATGATGCCTAAATATTTTTCCTGGGTGGTGGTTCCTAATGTGGAACCTTGCATCGTGTAACCATAGTTTGGGTTGTTCTTCCCTAGGTGCATAACCTTGCACTTGTCCACATTAAATTTCATCTGCCATTTTGATGCCCAGTCTTCCAATTTATCAAGATCCTCTTGCAATTTTTCACAATCCTCTTGGGTTTTAACAACTTTAAATAGTTTTGTGTCATCTGCAAATTTGATAACCTCACTCGTTATTCCACTTTCCAGGTCATTTATGAATATGTCAAAAAGCAGCGGACCCAGGACAGATCCCTGGGGTACACCACTATTCACCTTTCTCCATTGGGAAAATTGGCCATTTAGCCCTACCCTCTGCTTTCTATCTTTTAACCAGTTCCTGATCCACGATAGTACACTGCCTCCTATCCCATGACTCTTTAGTTTTGCCAAAAGTCTCTCATGAGGGACCTTGTCAAAGGCTTTCTGAAAGTCCAGATGCACAATATCAACCGACTCACCTTTGTCCACCTGTTTATTCACTCCTTCAAAAAAACATAACAGATTAGTAAGACAAGATCTTCCTTGTCTAAAGCCATGTTGGCTGTCTCCCATTAGGTTGTGACTATCTACATGCTGAGTAATTTTATTCTTTATGATGGTTTCTACCATTTTTCCAGGTACTGACGTCAGGCTCACCGGTCTGTAGTTTCCTGGATCACCCCGGGAAGCCTTTTTAAAAATTGATGTTACATTGGAGTGGAGGAGTAGCCTAGTGTTTGGGGCAAGGTACTTCAGGCCGGAAGGTCGGGGGTTCAAATCCCACTAGAGGACAGCAACCTTGGGCCTGAAGGACTGGGGTTTCTAGTCCCACAGGTGCTCCTTGTGGTCTTGGGCAAGCCACTTAACCCTCCATAGCCCATGTTCCCTGTAAAATAGTTATCTACAAGTTATAATACCTTGTTCAATGTAATTTCAGTTTGTTCAATGTAAACCGCACTGATGCAGAATAGCGCGGTATATAAGAGAATATAAATAAAATAAATAAACACATTGGCAATCCTCCAATCTTCAGGTATTAGAGATGATTTTAATGATAGTTCACAGATTACTGATAGCAGTTCTGCAATCTCATATTTCAGTTCTTTCAACACCCTTGGATGTATACCATCCGGCCCAGGTGATTTGCTACTCTTCAGTTTATCTAATAGTTGTAAGACATCTTCCCGGTGTATCGATATTTCCTTCAATTCTTCCGCACCTTTAAATACCACTTCAGTCATGGGTAACATCCCTACATCTTCCTCAGTAAAGACCGAAGCAAAGAATTCATTCAGTCTCTCCGCTATCGCCTTGTCGCCTCTTAGTGCTCCTTTAACCCCTTTATCATCTAATGGACCAACTGACTCTCTCACAGGTTTTTTGCTACGAATGTACTTGAAAAGGTCTTTATTTCGCGTTTTTGCTTCCGCAGCAAGCTTCTTCTCAAATTCTCTCTTTGCCTGCCTTATCAATGCCTTGCATTTGACTTGCCAGTGCTTGTGCTGTTTCCAGGTTTCGTTGCTTGGCTCTTTTTTCCATTTCCTGAAAGATGCTTTTTTGGCAACAACAGCCTCTCTGACCTCACCTTTAAACCATGCTGGCAGTTTTTTGGACTTCCTTCCACTTTTCTTAAAGCGTGGAATACAGCTGGTCTGGGCTTCCAAGATAGTATTTTTCAACAACACCCAAGCTTGATGTACGTCTTTAACCTTCGCAACTGCTCCTTTTAGTTTTTTCTTAACTGTTTTCCTCATTTTATCATAGTCTCCCTTTCGAAAGTTAAAAGGTAGTACTGTGGATTTCCTTACTATCCCTCCTCCACTAATTAAATCAAAGGCGATCATGCTATGATCACTATTGCCAAGTGGCCCCAACACCCTTATCTCTTGCACTAGATCTGGTGTTCCACTAAGGACTAGGTCTAATATGGCTTCCCCTCTGGTCAGTTCATGAACCAGCTGCTCCAAGAAGCAGTCATTTATTTCATCTAGGAACTTTATCTCCCTAGCATGTCCTGACGTGACACTGACCCAGTCGATACCGGGGTAATTGAAATCACCCATTATAATTACTGCGCTGTAACTTTTGTTAGCTTCCTTGATTTCTTTGAGCATTTCATCATCCATTTGGTCATTCTGGCCAGGTGCTCGATAGTACACCCCCACTGCCATCGCCTTCCCCCTTTTATATGGAATTTCAATCCATATAGATTCTACAGCAGATTTTGTTTCCTGCAAAACTTTAATCCTTTCTGAGTCAATGCCCTCTCTAACATAGAGCGCAACCCCTCCACCAATTTGATCAACTCTATCATTACGATATAGTTTGTACCCAGGTATCACAGTGTCCCACTGGTTGTCCTCCTTCCACCATGTCTCTGATATTCCAATCATATCTAACCTTTCATTTAGTGCTATATATTCTAACTCTCCCATCTTATTCTTTAGACTTCTAGCATTTGCATACAAGCATTTTATTATTATTATTTTTTTTAAATTTTTATTGGCACACATCAAAATACACAAAACATAACATGTAACCAGGACCCCCCCCCCCCCAAATATAAGCCAGTAAATAGTCCATACTGCATCTGCACATTTGAGAGATCCCCTCACCCAGTGTGTACCCTGTTTTCTACCCACTATACATTTCGCAATTCCCACACCCACAAACCGTTGCACGTCTGAGGACCCCCAAACTCAAAGATCCTCACCCATACATTAACAGATCAGCATAACCGACCCCACTAATAGTCTTCTAAATTATAAATACAGGCATACAAAAACATTGCATTCCCCCCTCCCCCCACCCCTATAAAACTACCCCCCCCCCAGCTATAGCACTCTGCCTCCTAAAAAATGTAGGATAAGATAATATAGGTCTTAAAGGCCTAGAACCTGCTCTCTGTATTGGAATCATGGTGAATTATACATAAAGTTCAAACTCAAACAAGAAGTCACCAAAAATACCAACAGAAGCAAACATTACCACCCCTCTCAATACTTGTATGATTGGGTTAAGTGGGTGAAGTTTATTCCAAATCCTTACTGTCGTACTAACCCCTCCCTCTCCACTCACTCATACCACTGTGCCAACCCCCCTACCCTCCACTGCTCATACCGCTCCCACACCCTGTTATACTTTGTAGTACTATGTTTTCGATGAGTTCCTATTGCACAGTAACTCCAAAGCTGCTCCATTCTCCTCACCACCTCCGCTAGCGGAGGTACACCCATTTTCTTCCACCAACGGAGGAGGCACATCCGGCCTGCAATTACACAATACCCCTGTAGTCTACCTAGTTCTCCCCCTTCCCCCCCTCCACCCTCTCATTTAAGATCACCATACTGGGAGTGAAACTTGCCTTTACCCTTGTAATATCCCCCGTAAGCCCTTCCACCCCTATCCAATATTCCCGTACAATAGGGCAGCCCCAGACCATGTGCAACAGATCCCCTCGAGCCCCACACCCCTTCCAACAACGGTCCAGGCTATCGGGGTACAAAGCATGAAGCCACACCGGGCTCCAATACATTCTTAACCGTAACTTATAGCTATTTTCCAACATTGCTGTCCCCGGGGCTAGTTTGTGAGTCCGTATGTAAATATTCTCCCACCTCTCGGAGTCCCACTGCCCTCCCAACTCCTCCTCCCACTGCAGCTGGCCCCGTATGCCCCCCTGCTTGGATTCCCCCAAGATTTTATATATCTTTGATATTATCCGAGTGGGCATTCCTTTACTCCCCATCATCTCTTCAAATGGTGTGGGCTTCGCCAACCAGTCTTTTTCCACTGCCCTCCGCTGAAGCCAATACCACAAACTAACATACGCGTATCTATCCCGATCTTCCAAGTTATATTGCTGTTGAAGCCCCTCAAATCCCCGGACCTTCCCCCCATCCCCCACCAGTTGACCCAGTTTCCACAACCCTTGCTCCCCCCACCTCCGAAAAAACCCCGCCGCCTCTCCCATCGTCCCCTCCATTACCGTCTGAATGGGAGTTTCCCTAGAATACTGCTTCCCCCCTAATAGATACCCCCTCCATTTCATCCAAACCTGTCTCGTAAGTTCTTGATACGGATTCTCCTCTACCTTCCCCAGCCTCCCCACCCCGGGATCCCAGATCCAAGCTCCTGCTCCAACCCCCTCTGCCCCCTCTGCCCCCTCCATTCCCACCCACCCTGGGCGCTCCACCCCTTCCTTCCAAGCAAACAATGCCCAAAGCTGCGCCGCTTCATAATACTGGTGCAACGATGGGACCCCCAGTCCCCCCTCCTCCTTTGGCTTATACATGGTAGCCCGAGCAATCTTCGGTCGCTTCCCATCCCAGATAAACTGCAAGAGCAAACTTTGCATCTTATCTATTTCCTTTCTTACCAACCGACACGGCAGGGACATATATACAAACAGCAACCTTGGGAGAACATTCATTTTCACCACTGCAATACGACCCAGCCAGGGCAGATATAACCCCCTCCAACGTGATAAATCCTGCCTGACAGTCTCCACCAATCCCTGATAGTTCCAGTGCTTAATCTTGGATAAAGGGGTCCCCAACTGGATCCCCAAATACCGGAAACTCTCTACCACCCACCGAAACTTAAAATGGTGGCGCAGGCTCTCTTCCACCCTAGGCGCTAAGTTAAATCCCAACAATTCAGTTTTCCCCTGATTCATTTTATAACCCGCTAATCGACTGTACCTCTGGATAGCTGTCACTAACACTGGTAGCGTTGTAAGCGGCTGTGTCAAGGTAAAGATAACATCATCAGCAAATAGTCCTATTTTTTCCTCCCTCCCTTGTACCTTTACTCCCTTAATATCCGCCGCCCTCCTAATGAATGCCGCCAGCGGCTCAATAGCCAGTGCAAACAATAAAGGCGATAATGGGCATCCCTGTCTGGTACCCCTGTGGAGCTCAAAACTCTCTGAATACCCACCATTTACTCGAACTCTAGCTCGTGGGCCCTGATAAAGAGCTCTTATCCAGCTAATATACCGGCCACCAAACCCCATTTTTGCCAACACCTGAAACATAAAAGACCACTCCACATGATCAAAAGCTTTTTCTGCATCCACAGTGACCAGCACTGCCGATTCTTTAGTCCTCTGAAGTTGCCACATAATATTCAGAATCTTCCTCACATTGTCGCTACCCTGTCGCCCCTTCACAAAACCCGTCTGGTCTGGGTGTATCAATTGCGGCACTACGTCCTGAATCCTATTCGCCAATACCTTTGCCAAAATTTTTGCATCTAAATTGATTAGGGAGATGGGCATATAAGATCCGTTATACCAGCCTCCGCCATTGTCCGCAGAAGTCCCTCCCCTTGGAGAACCCTATTCACTACCCTGGTGAAGACTGGCATTATAACTTCCGACATTACCTTGTAAAACTTTGCCGTATACCCATCCAATCCTGGCGCCTTCCCAAGTTTCAAAGTCATTATAGCCCTCCTCACCTCCTCCTCCTGTATCTCCCGCCCTAAATGCTCCCTTTCCTCCCCAGGCACCTGCTGTAAGCCACATTCCTCCAAAAACTCTTCGATCTCCTCCCCTCTCGCCCTCAGTTCACTTGTATACAAGTTCTCATAAAACTCCCTAAATACCCCTCTGATTCCCTTAGACTTGTGTACCCAGTCCCCGGTAGTATTATGTATACCCTCAACATGCGCTGCCTGCCTCCTCCCCTTAAGGCGGCTTGCCAGCAGCCTCCCCGCCCGATTTCCCCCTTCAAAATGGGCCTGTTTCAGTACCGCTAGCTGGAACGCTATCTCCTGGGCCCGCAGTTTGCTCAGCTCCGCTCTTACCCTTTTGAGTTCCGCAACCACATGTGGGTCCGACACTCTCTGATGTTCGCCCTCCAAACGTCCCAACTGCCGCAGTAAACCAGCTTCCACAGCCCCTTTTTCCCTCTTTACTCGCGCCCCCAAACTAATCAGCTGTCCCCGAATTACCATCCCCACCCCCCCCATGGGCATCTCCCCCGTATCATTTAGCCGGAGATATTCCTTTAAACTATCCTTAATCCTCTCCACGTGCTGCTCCTCCTCCAGCAGGGAATCGTTGAGTTTCCAAAATTTCAAACTTTCATCCATACTACCCACGTCAAAGTGTACGCTCACTGGAGCATGGTCCGACCAGGTAATTGAGCCATGTTCCACTTCCTGTATTCTTTCCAACCAAATACCACCCCCCCCCCCCCAAATCATATCCAACCTGCTATATGAGCCATGTACTGGAGAGTAGAATGTATACTTCCGTTCCCCCGGGTGCCAGCTTCGCCAGACGTCTACTAAACCTAATCTCTCCCGCAGTTTATGCAAACTTCTCCTATCCCCTCGACCCCCACCCCCCACTGGTATCAATTCGGGGATTACATGTCAAATTGAAATCCCCCCCCAAGATTATTGGGGTATTCCCAAAGTCCTCCAACTCCTTCAGAATTTTCTCATACGCCTCCCCCTGCTTCTCATTCGGGCCATATATACTTACCACCCACACCTCTTCCTGCTCAATTTGCAATAGCACCCCCACCCATCTACCTCCTTTTCCTCGCCTAACATCCTTCACCATATTATGGTATTCCCCCCCCCCCACCAAGATTCCAACCCCCCCTTTCCTAGGATTTATTCTCTGTCCCGCCAAAACCACCTTGGGGTATTGTCTAGATTCCAACAAGTACTCCTGCCCCACCCGCAAGTGTGTTTCTTGTATGCACATAACATCCGCACCCAATCTTCTACCTTCCCTCTCCACCAAGCTTCTTTTCTGTCTAGTACGCAACCCCTTTACATTCATTGTCATAACTATTAACCTTTTCCTCTGCCCACACCCTCTCCCCGGTTTTTCCCCTCCCCCCTTCCACCCCCCCCTTCTTCCTCCGTCCCCCCTCCCCCTCCCCCCTCCCCGTACTACATACTCCAGCTGCCTTCCCCGAAACCTGCTGCCCCCTCACCTGCCCTCTCCTCCCCCTCCCCCTCCCTCCCCCCCCATCCCCCCCTCATCCTCCTTCACTTCCAGAGGACAACTCAGGAGTAGTGCGCCCCTACCTTCCCCAGCTGTTAACACTTACACAAACCCATTCCCCCCGTCCCCTCTCTCCATTCCCCCCCCACCCACTTCCACTAGCTTGTACTCTCACACCCCCTCCCCTCCCCGTCTTCCCCCTCTGACTCCTAGCCCCCCTCCTATCTCCCCCCACCCACTCCACCTTGTGCTTCCTACCCTCTGCCCTCTCCCGCCAGCTACCATTTTCTTTCCCTCACCGCCTTCCAGCACCCTCACCCCTTCCCACACTCTCCTCCCACCCCACCCTCCTCCCGCAACACTGCCTTGCATATTCCATTTATGACACTCTATCAAACATTCTGAAACTAAACACTCCACCACCACCACCAGTGCTTAACCAGCATAAACACAGTCAATAGATTTCGTCAGGTTTCCTCCACTGGTGGATCTTCTCGCATCACTGGCCCTTGACCAGCCTCCCGCAGTGTCCTCCTCTCTGAACTGTCTCCTCGCGGCCCCTGCCACTTTCCAGTTGAGGGCCCTGGCCCCAAGGATGCCTCCTGGGGCCGTAGGCCCGCATCTCGTAGGGCCTTCATCGCCTCCTCTGGTGTCTGCGTCCGCCATGTCCGCCCTTTGAGGGTAAAGGATAATCCAAAAGGGTGCAGCCACCGGTACTTAATTTCCGCTCTCCTCAGTAGCTGTGTAACAGGTTGCATTGCTCGCCTCCTCTGCAACGTGCCTGCAGAAAGGTCCTCATATATATTCACAGGATATCCTTGCCATATGAGGGCTCCACCCCTCCTTATTTTGTTGACAATTTTCTCCTTGATTTTATAACGTGCCAGGCAAATTATAATATCCCTAGGCCTGTTGCCAACTGGCGGCCCCAGTGCTCTGTGCGCTCTTTCCAATTGGATATCCGCAGCTGCCACCTCCTCAACACCTTTCTGTAATACCTCCAGACATACAGATCTTGCCACTTTTTCACTATCTTGAAATTCTTTCTCCTCGGGGATTCCGCGGATTCTCAAATTATTGCGGCAAGATCGATTTTCCAAATCTTCCAACTTGTACAGCAAGGCCTCATATTGTGATCCCAGCTTTGCACCTCTCTGTACCTCTCCTTCCTGCTGCTGTTCAAGCTCTTGCAACCGGTTCTCGTGATCTCCCATTCTACACACCAGCTCTCCAATTTCTTCCTTCAGCGGTCCCAATAGCTCATTCAACTCACTTTTCACAGACTGCACTTCATTTTTGATTTCAAGAAACCAGTCCCTGAGCTCCGCTCTTGTGACATGTTGCGCATAGTCCATGCCAGGGGCCTTGCCATTCTCCAACTCCGCGTCGCCCCCTTGTTCACCGGGTCCATCCTGAATTTTTTTGTTCTCCAACTGCCCTGAGTCAGTCTTCCCTCCTTGCGATCCCGGGTACGCGTATTCCCTGAGGTCGGCTGCTTTCCTTCTGGTAGTCATCTCTTAACTGGATTTAGCCGCTAGGGAAGTTACTATTCTCTCTGTTCCCAGGCTCACAAGCACAGTGTGCAGTCTTATATTGCCCTTTCTCACTCCTCTGGAGCACACTCTCTCCCTGCCGTCTTTGTGGCACCTGGTCCTCTCGCTGCCCCCTCAACAGCCTCTTCGGTCTCGTGGCCCTCTCCACTGGTCACTGCTCTGCAGACACCCAGCAACAAATGCCAGCACTCTGCCTGTGGGCCACACTTCTCAGCCCCTTTTCACCTTCAGGACCACAGTGCCTCTGCTGCTATCCACCCTGGTGTGCTCCGGATTGCTGAGGGTGGAGTGTTGGGGGTGCGGGGCTCCAGCTCTCCACTTCACTTTCCCTGCCTCTCATGCGGACCCCACCGGCACTCCGGGCGCCATTTTGCTGCTACTCCTGGCTGCCCTGCTCTCCTGCATGCGCGGCTCGCCTCCGCTGTTCTTTGCCGCCGCCGGCGTTCCGCCGGTCTCTACCTCCTCCCAACTGCTTCCCACACCCGGGGTGACCACTTTCCACCTCCGGGGGGCTGCGCTATCCTCCCGATGGCTGGATTGGTGCCGGGGCAGCTCTCTTAAGCCGCCATCGGCTCTGGTGACGTCACTTCCTCCCCCCATACAAGCATTTTAGAGAATGTATTTTATTCATGTTAATTTGGCTATTGTTAGACATGGGTAAATTGGGATCTTTAAGCTCTGTCTGCTCCAGGACGTAGCAAAGTGGGCCATGGCACGGGGAAGAAACGGTGTCGGTATTGCCATCGACAGCGCAGTTCGGAGTCGTCCTCATCCTCGGGTGGCTCAGAGTTTTCGGGTGGGGGGAGGTGTTGCGGCAAGGGGGGGACGGAGGGGGTGACATGGTATCCACAACTGGTGGGGGGGCCCCTTCGGTGGTGGTGTTCCCTGAGCTGTGGGAGAGGGTCCCGCGGAAACTGTGGCGCAAAATTCGGAAGCGGCGATATATCAACATATTTCGGCTGTTGGAAGGCAGAAAATGGTCGGGTGAGAGCCAGAAAAAGAGGAAGGAGGACGAGAAAGCGGGGCGTGTTAGGAAAGTGGTGTGCAATGTGGTCAACTGGACGCTGTCCTTCCTGCGCTTAGCCAGTGTGTGGGGTCATCATGCGCCTGGGCATTACGGTATGCTACTGGCATATGCGGATTCTATATTGGAGGTGTCTCAGATGCATGATGGCTGGGCGTGGTTAAATTATGAAGAAAAGTTTCAGGACAAAATGGATGAGAGCAGAGCGTTGTCCTGGGGCACGCAGGACATAAACCTCTGGCTGACACAGATGTCCGCTAGGGCGGGCCTTGGGGGAGGGGGTGGGGGGCGTGGCGGGGCGGTAGTGGCACCGGCGGGGGGCCGTTCCTTTTGGACGGCGGCGGGGGGGGTTGCAGCAGAGAGACAGATCGGGTGGGTTAGCGACGTTTGTTGGAGATTCAATAGGCAATACTAAAGGTCATTCACTAAATGCCCATAGTAGACACCATGGCCATGTTTAGACAGTGAACAAATACCTAAGATTTTTATTTTTTGTTGGATCGTCTGTCGCGAGGATGTAAAAACATACTCAAGTAACAGACCCTCCTTTTATTCAACGTATTTATGCTTGAGGCTATAACCAGCCCATTGGACCAGCCCCTGCATACCAAGAATGCTTTATGCAAAAAACTGAAATCTTCACGTTCAGAAATAATCCGTAACACGGAATGTTCAAAATATAAAGGTGATAACACTTATCTGGGAGAATGTTGAAAGCTGCCACGTCCCATTGATACTGTGGAAATCCCACCGTGCAAAAACTCTGTCGAACTCTTCTAGGCCAGAGAGTCAAGGAACCGGGCAGAACAAATCACAGCTCCCCAAAACAGGCCCACACTAGTCCTCCACTATCTATCCTTTATAAACATTCCTGCGGTTGTTGGGTATTCCTGCGACACCAACCTGTTGTGTTTCAAGCCCGCTGTGAAATGGCTCTTTTTCACCTTTATATTTTGAACATTCTGTGTTACGGATTATTTCTGAACGTGAAGATTTCAGTTTTTTGCATAAAGCATTCTTGATATGCAGGGGCTGGTCCAATGGGCTGGTTATAGCCTCAAGCATAAATCTTGGTCGTACGGACCTTTTTTTAAAAATACGTTGAATAAAAGGAGGGTCTGTTACTTGAGTATGTTTTTACATCCTCGCGACAGACGATCCGACAAAAAATAAAAATCTTAGGTATTTGTTCACTGTCTAAACATGGCCATGGTGTCTACTATGGGCATTTAGTGAGTGACCTTTAGTATTGGATATTGTTATTGGTCTCACTTGCTGAGGTTGAATATATACTTTGGAGATTCAATAGGGCCACATGCCCCTTTCCTGAATGCAAATTCAAGCACTTTTGCTCCGTTTGTGGCGGGGGGCGCTCCGCCATGAAGTGCACTCGAAAAGGGATTGGTGGTGCCCCTGTGCCCGCCCCCAAGCCTCAATGAGTGGGGTGGGCGGGCGCCGACTCCGATTCGGTTGGACGCTTTGCGGAGTTGGCTGCAGCGGTATCCGAGGAGGCGGGATGGGAAGTTGCTGGGGTCTGGTTTTCAATTCGGTTTTGTTATTCCGGTGAGAGGTGTAGTGCTGGCGTCGTGTGCCCGGAATTTGCCTTCTGTGGGCCGTTTTGCGGCGGTGGTGCGGGATAAGTTACTGGGGGAATTGCGGTTGGGGCGAATCGCGGGCCTGTTCACCGACCCTCCTTTCGCGGGCATGGTGATTGCGCCGTTCGGGATCGTGCCAAAGAAGGAGCCGGGTAAGTTTAGGCCCGTTCATAATTTGCCTTACCCGCTGGGCGCGTCAGTGAATGACCACATTCCGCGGGAGCTGTGTTCGGTGCGGTATGCGTCCTTTGATCGGGCGGCGGAGCTGGTGCGAGAGGCGGGGAGGGCTGCGTTATTGGCTAAGGTGGATATTGAATCTGCCTTTCGTTTACTAGCGGTCCATCCGTCCTCCTTTCCCTTGCTGGGCTTTCGTTTTCAGGGGAGTTATTATTTTGACAAGTGTATGCCTATGGGCTGTTCTGTTTCCTATGCTTACTTTGAAAAGTTCAGCACGTTTCTGCAGTGGGTACTAGTGCAGATGGGGGGGTCGGCGAATGTGGTGCATTACTTGGATGATTTTCTGTTCGTCGGTCCTGCGCAGTCCACTGAATGTCAGCGGTTGTTGGCGGCTTTTGGGGAATTCTCGCGGGAGCTTGGTGTGCCATTGGCAGTGGAGAAAACGGAGGGCCCGACGACAAGACTAATGTTTTTGGGAGTGGAATTAGACTCCATGGATATGATCGCATGGTTGCCGTCAGAGAAGGTAGCCGGCTTGTGGGCATTGGTGGCTAATGTCTTGAGGTCCTCTAAGATTACCTTGCGCGAGATGCAGGCATTGGTCGGCTCATTGAACTTCGCGTGCAGAGTGATACCCATGGGCAGGGTTTTTTCAAGGCGCCTGACAGTTGCCACGGCAGGGGTGCGGAAGCCGCACCACCGGATCAGGGTCACAGAGGTGATGAGGGCGGATTTGCGGGTATGGAGTCGCTTTTTGGAGGATTTTAACATGACATCGGTCTTACTGGGGGCGGAAGAGTCCAGCGATGAGTTGCAGCTTTATATGGATGCCGCTGGCAGGATGGGTTTGGGCGTGTACTTTGGGGGGGCCAGGTGTGCGGAGAAGTGGCCTCAAGCATGGCATGCTTCCGGTTTGACCGCCAACATAACCTTTCTGGAATTGTTTCCGATTCGGGTGGCGCTGGAGTTGTGGCCGACTAGGCTGCGGGATCGCAGAATTGTGTGGTGGTGTGATAATGAGGCAGTGGTCAGTGTGGTCAATCGCTTTTCGCCCAGATGTTTGCGTATGGCAGGGTTGATGAGGGAGGTGGTGCTGGCATGTTTGCGGTTGAATGTGTCGGTGTTGGCGCGGCATATTCCTGGCTGTATTAATGAGATCGCTGATGCCCTTTCTCATTTCCAGTGGGAGCAGTTTCGAGCGCTGGCTCCGGGAGCGGACAGAGAAGGAGCTGTGGTCCCAGAGGCATTGTGGAGCATTGGCCTAGTGGGATGCTGAGCCTGCTGCGGAGTTCGGTGGCGCCGGGGAAGTGGTCGGCGTACCAACGTGGCTGTGATAAGGTGGCTGAGTTCTTGGTGACAAAAGACTGGCATGCGTGCCCGGTGCCAGAGGGGCTCCTGGGTTGTTATATAGCTGAGTCCAGGGGCCGCGGGTTGTCCAGATCGGCAGTGCGCTCGCATTTGGCGGGGTTCAATTTTTTCACGAGTGCAGTAGACTGGGGCACGACTGCCGGAGGAGTGTTGGCTCGCAGGCTCCTTCAGGGGTGGGAACAGTCGAGGCTGTTGCCACCGGATAAGCGGAGGCCAATCACGCACGAATTGCTGGTGCGCCTCCTTACAGTATTGCCAGGGGTGGCAGCGTCCCGCTATGAGGAGGTTTTATTTTGGGCGGTGTTCTGCCTTGCTTTTTTCGGGGCTTTTCGGATTGGGGAACTGGTAGCGAATTCGGGTAGGATGGGGGGGGGGGGTTTGCAATGTCACCACATCCGGGCTGAGGAGGGGCTGTTATGGATTCTTTTGGAGAGATCCAAAATGGATCAGCGCGGTAGGGGGTTGTGGGTGGTTTTGAGAGAGATTGGGGGCCTCGTGACATGCCCGGTGTTGGCGGTGCATCAATATTTGCGGGTGCGGCCTGTGCATTCCGGGGGTCTTTTTCTTCATGAGGATGCATGCGTGGTGACCCGTTTTCAGGTAACAGCAGTGTTGAGGATGGCGCTGCGGGTATTGGGTGAAGACCCTAAGTTTTTTCGCCTCACTCCTTTCGCATCGGGGCGGCTACGAGCGCAGCGAGTGCTGGGTTGCCGGGGAGGGGGTCATTCAGAGTATTGGTAGATGGCGATCCAGGGCTTTTCAGGGTTATGTATGGTTGTAATGGGTGGGGGTATCGGGGGTGGGGGATTGCTAACTCTTCATTTATTTTGCAGATGGGGGTTTGGAGCCTTGTGGATGTTGGGTGACTGGCCATTCTTTCGTCCACTGGGCGGGGCAGCAGGCGGCGGAGAGGCCGCTGGGCCCAAACTTGGGATTAGATCCCGCGGTGATGTCTGTATCATGGCTTGGTATGCGTGGACTTCATTGGATGGAGCTGCTGCCTTTGCTATGGCACCATGGGAGGACGTTGTGGCGGCCGGCGGTGCTGCTTGTACATTTGGGGGGCAACGACCTCAGCTCTTGGTCCTGCTGGCAACTGATAAGAGTGGCGCAGGAGGACCTGGCTGAGGTGCTGCGGATCTTTCCGGGGGTTATTTTGCTGTGGTCTGACATTATCCCCCGGCCAGCTTGCTGGGGTCAGCGGCGTTGGTCGCGGGCATTGACTAAGATTAACCGTCAGATCGGGCGGTGGATGTGTGAGCAGGGGGGTTATCAGATCTTGCATTCCTGGGTGGAGGTTGGTTGTGCTGGGCTTTATAGAAGGGATGGGGTTCATTTGTCTCCGGTAGGTATGGATCTGCTTCTTAATGATTGGCAGGAGGCGTTGGAGTATGTCCTGTTGAGGGATACTCGCTGGTCGCAGCTTTGAGTTTGGGGGGCGGCACAGGGACTACGTGGTCTCCTGTGCCGGTGGTGGGATCCCGGAGGTGTCCGGGGTCCGGAGCCTCATGGTACACTTGGGCATGGGTGGGGTCCCCTGACCCGGACAGACCCTGGCCCGACTTTTGCTAAGGCATGGCAAAGTCGGGGAAAGGGGTTAGGAGGGTTGCCGAGGCAAGTTATGGCCGTAGCGGTGGGAATGCACTTTGCTAAGGTATGGCTGGTGCGGCACTGCTCTGATAAGAGGTTTGGTTAAGGTTTATGACGTTGATATATTGTTGAATGGTTAATGGTGAATAAAGCTGCGACCAGTTTTGTCCATAACATGGTGTGTGGTCTGTTTTGTGGGAATGGGGTCGAAGGGTGGGGGGAAGGGGTGTTAGGGGCCAGGAGCACTGGGTCCGCTTGCCTTGGCTACAATTTTTCTGATTTATAAATCCGCATTTTAGATTTACTGGTTGAATAAAAGGGACATGTATTGTGTTTTGGGGAAGGTTTGGAGTGCCTTTCCTTCACAATTTATGTCCGACAAATAATAACAAAAAAATAATAGAGGGTTTTTACGGTATCTTTTTGGCATATTTTAATTGGAGCATGGCGAGTTAAGCCTACTTCTCCCATTTTATGGCTTCACATTCTTTGCTGTATAAAATTTAAAGAGGTAATAATTAGCCATGTGTGCACCAAAGACTTTCATCCTCATTTTGGATCATCAGAATATACCCATTTGGTTAGTCTTCGGGAACCAAACCATTCATTCATTCATCCCCATTAAAGTCTATGGGGGGGAGGATATTTTACAATGCCACAATGAGGCTTGCCATCTATTTTCAATCAAACCTGCTTGAAACGTGATGGCAGGCAAAGTATACAAATGGTGGCAGAATGACTACCAGAAATCACCATTAGAAGGGCAAAGCAGTACGAAGAGCACAACGAACACCTCAAGATAGTAGAAGCAGGTAAAGCACTCCTACAATTTGTGGAAACATTCCAAGGCACTTTGAGAGAAGTAAAATGGCAAGGAAATGAGTGTAGCACCCAGATCAGCTGCAGGGCCCTAGGTTTTTCCAAGAGGACCAGCACCACACCCAGATTGGCTGTAAGGCACTAAAGGAGAACTAGCATAGTACTTCAATCACCTGCAATGCCCTAAATTATGTCAGGAAGGCCAAGATAGGCCCTAAAACACCAGAGGAGAGCCAACTCAACAGCAGAAGAGATGGCACGTGCCCAGGTCGCAGGAGTGGGTAAGCTCAGTTAAGCTGTGTGTCCACAAGTTAGAGTCCTCCCACTGAGGAGTTTGGTCGCAACACAAGAATCAAGTACAGAGGAAGATCCCACCAGGGTGGAAGGAACATTCATGGACTGCTTAGATGACATACTGAAGATTCAACAAGGTGAAGGACTCAAAGTAGGAGTGGGGCTTCAGCACAGGCAGTGGTAGCCCAGAAGAGCTGAGAAAGCTCAACACAGCAGCAGGATAGCAATGAAAGGTTAATAATTGTGGCAGAATCCCCTAGTTGACAAGTCCTATAGTGAAGGATAGTGGATATGAGGGCGACAATCTGTCACCCCATCATAGCTAGGGGTGATTTAGCTATCAGGCTGCCTAGGCGAGTGTGTTCTTCCTCCCTTACCACACCATGCTCATCCCTCCTAGTAGAAGAGGTACCACGGGGTTAAAGAAGCATTCATAGAGTGCACTTCAGTCATTCAAAACTAGCTAAGAGTTTCTTAGTCATCAACTCAACAAATACAGTTTCTTAATGGACAAGAACAGAAATGGAAGATGGTGGATGAGAGAGACATTGTCTCGGATTATAATGTTATCATTACATTCTATGTAACAAGTTTTATTCACTGTAAACCAGCTTTGATCTCTGAAAATGGTGGTATAGAAAAATCAGAAATATATAAATAAATAATCTGTCACCCCCCATGCAGAATTCTTGGACTCGGTATTACTAGTATCACTTTCTACCTCCTTACCAGTTAGCATGCTAACAACCTCTTCCACACCCTTTTCAGCCAGTACACTTTTACAACTGAATCATCAGATATTGAATCCCACCCATGTGGATCACTCAGATTCTGTATCTGTCAAGATCATCTACAGATACATTTCAGCAGGGAATACAGTGCATCTGCAACTCTGCTCAGTTGCCTTCACCTGTTGCTTCTCTCATATTCCCCACCCTGCACCATGTCAGCCTCCCTTTATGTCTTTCTGTAGCTATTGTAACACCAGACAACTGCACTTTCACAGTTTCACTGGAAGCTGAAGCTTCAACCATTCTCTCTCTCTCTCTTTCTGTCTGTCTCTCTTTCTGTCTCTCTCTCTCTATGTGTGTGTCTCTCTCATGACCCGCCAGCAAGCTTCACCCAGTCTCTCAGTTTCTCTCTCTCTCATAACGTCCCTCTCTCATATAACTCTCATCAGACTTCACTCAATCTCTCTCAGACTCTCATAACCCCACTACCAGGTTTTTCCCAGTCTCTCTCTCTGTCATAATCCCCCCTCCCACTAACTTTCCTCATGTTTTTCTCTCATAACCCCCCCCCCCCCAAGCTTCACCCAGTCTCTCTCCCATACCCACCTTTATCCAGTTGCGCTCTCACTCACTGATTCTTGTGCCTGGCTACAGATCCTCAAAAAATGTGGCGTTTCACACTTCTCCCACAACAATCAGCTCTCTGCATGGTTGAATTGCACAATGGAGGAACTTCAGGCTGACCTTGAAGTTTCAAATCACAAGATCAGCCCAAACTTCCTCTACTGCATAGCTCAACTATTCAGAGAGCCACCCGCGGTGGGAGAGGTGTGAAATGCTGAATTTTTGAGGAGCTACAACCAAATTAGAGGCTAGCACATGCATGTGCAAATAAACATACATATAGAGAGACATTTGCTCCTGAACCCTTGATAATAGGCACTACACCTATGCAAAACATGACAAAAAAAATCTAAAAGGTAAGGATCAAGATTGTAAATGGGATTCTGTATCCAATGGAGATCCAGTGCTCTGCTTTCAACAGTGGGGTGAAATGATCATATTTCTTATTTCCAGTAAGCAATGTGACCACCATATTTTGGACAATATGCATTTGCCTAATATAAGATGATGTCAGACCTCGGTAAAGTATATCACAATAATCAAGGCAGTTTAGTACTAAACCATGAATGAAAATGTGTAGTGTCTTTGTAGTCAGAATAGAGTGAGCAGAATATATCAATAAGAACGTAAGATATGCCATACTGAGTCAGACCAAGGTCCATCAAGCCCAGTATCTTGCTTCCAACAGTGGCCAATCTAGGTCATAAGTACCTAGCAGTTTCCCCAAAAGACACAGGTTCCACAATGCATAGTAAGCTCTCCTTATCACAGCAAAGAAAAGCATTTCAAAATTTAGTAGTCCAATATTATCCCCAGGACATTAACAGAATCCTTCATTTAAATAGATACACCTTTTATATGAATGTATTTATAAAGGATAGCAAACTATTTCTGGAAAAAATTATAGCCTCAGTTTTTTCCAGATTCAATTTTGGTTGGTTCTAGACAATCTAATCAGCAACTAACCCCATCTGATGTGAGACAGCCTAGAATGGGCCTAACATTCGTAGGTCAAGAGGGACCAGTAGCTGAATGCCATCTATGTACATGAATACATTGAACCTAGTGTGTATAACAAAAGGCTGAGTATTGAACCCTATGGCACAGCTCAGGAAGGGCTTTATGAAGTAAAAAATGAACCATGCCACTGAAACTGAAGGGTCCTATGTTCCAAGTAGGATTGAAACCAACTAAACACAATTCCACAGAGCCCCGGATTTGAAAGTCTCTGTAGTAATATGAAATGACTCAACAAGTCAAAGGCAGAAGACATGTCTAAGTGATATAAGGACAGTGTTGCTTTCATCAAAAGATAATCAAATAAAATAACTAAACCAGCCAAATCCTTTTCTGTACTAGGTTGAGGATGAAATCCTGACTGCTTGGGGTACAGTGCATTGGTTTTATCTAAGAAGCCCATTAACTGAAGAGATATGATTTTCTAAATCACCAAAGACAAGAAAGTGAGATTAGATATTAATTGGTAGTTAGAAGCAATATCAAAATCGGCCTTCTCCTTAAGATGAGGTGGAATAACTGACTTCCATTCATCAGGAAACTGGCCATTTTCTAAACTGGTAACAGTCACGGATTGTAGAGATGGCAAAAGGGGATCAATATATTGTTTGTCCAGGTATGAAGGCAAAGGATCAAATACAGATTTAGTGAGCTTCATGCTGCCAAGAATTTTCTTAGTAGCTAGAGATGATGGAAGATTGAATCTTGGAAAATGTACTTCTAGTATAAGAATTGGTAGGTTGAAACTTAAATCTCCATTTGTTCTGAGGGCAAGGGAGTAGTAAGTTGCCTGATAGTTTTAAATAGACTCGTTGGCTTCAAGTATCTCTGAAAAAGAGAGTAGCAGTAATATTATTTTGTGGGCTTGACAGCCCTACTATAGGTAATGTCTTGAGTTTTCTAGTGAATAAGATCATCTTTTGAATGTGACTTATGCCATAAGTGTTCAATGTGATGAAGCTGAAAATCCTGGTTGTATTTGGAGCTAGCAGCATCCTCCCTAAGTGGTACCACTTTTCCCCATGGCTGATATAGAACAGTGTTCCACGTTGTGACCTGGTCATTTAGAGGAAGAAAGTCTACAGGGAATGAATCACAGCTGGAACAAAAGCTTTCCATATCTAGATGAAGCCTTATCACATGATAAGGCAAGATTATTGGTTAAGCAATAGGAGCACAAGGTGGTAACTAAATCAAAGAAATAAAAAAAAAATGATCAGACCAAGGCACTGGCATTTTTTGGATGGGTATGCAGTGCTATGGAGTACCAGCACCTTTTTCATTGCCTGCTAAAATTGACCCATGGTCCTCATGTATTTTATGCTTTTCTTTTATGCTTTTCTTTTATTAATGTATTGTATTAATCAAAGCATGTATTAATCAAAGAGCCCTGCATATGAGTACTAACAATTTTTTCCTAGGAAAAATGCACTGGTGATTTGATTCAGGATGTGTGAATAAGTGAAAATCAACTCCAATATATGCCCAACAATGCAAAATGGTGAGATTTACCTTTGATGTTTCTAGACCTTATTTATGAAACTTTTTTCGAGATTAACTGAGGTTCAAACTTCAAATTTCCACATTTAAAAAGAATTTAAAATTCTGTTTTTAAATGCTTTTGAAAGAGTCAGTTATATATAATTTATTTTGCTGTTTTTATATACCGCTTGTGATAAGGAAGCTTCTCAGGGCCCAGGAAACAAGGACAAAGAGGGGGAATTTACCCTTATCAAAGGACCTGTATTGCCAGGTCAGAGATACAAAACCTCAGTTGTACCTAGAAACCAGATTGTACCAGGCTGCAATAGGTTGCAGAGTGTCCCTAGTGGTGAGAAGGAGGGGGAAAGCAAGCTCAGAGTAAGGAACCCTTACATCACTGACTTTCCAAATTACTCAGCTGCTAAGAGGCAGACTGATTTGCAACACCTGAGAGGAGAAAGGGCAGGGTTAGAGCCTGGGAGGTTTAAAGCTAGGACAGAATATTCCGGAGGGGAGAGGAGAAGGAGTAGGAATGCCTACTGGAGGAGAAATGGAGCTGAAGCCCTGAGAACCAAGAGCCCATGCTGGAGGACAAAGCAGGGAAGCTCAGATACATGCTGGCCAGAATATGAGGGAGGAACCACTGAACCAAGCCTTGACCCAGGTATGAGTTTTGGAAGTCTGTCTGATAGGGAGCATTACAGATTTGCTGGAGACAGCGTTTGACCTGATGGGAGGCAGTCAGCTAAGCCCTCTGAGCCAGAAGTAGAACCCATGCAGCTAGGAGAACAGGAATTAGTTCTGGAAGAGGATGATTCTTACATGGACTGTTCTTTCTGCCAAACTGCCAAGCACAAAGAAGTCCTGAGAGGGATGTAGGCCGGGTCCACCTACAAAGTCTCCCCAATTACCAATAAACAGTTCAGACAGCAAGTTGCTCAGCTACAAAGAAACTTTTTATTATTTGACACAGCAAACAAATGGTTATAGATGCAGATAGCAAGTGCCTGTCTGAGGGACAGTGGGGCAGACTTCTCTCTGCAAGGGGAGAAAAGAACTGCCCCCAGACCCTCTAAAATTGCTGTCTTATATATACCTCTCTGCTTCAAATTCTAAATAGTTTCAGCAAATGCAAAACTCTTTCCCAGGGCCTTCTATAGTTATGTAGCTGGATCTGCTGATCAAGGTTTGCCTAACTATGCAATCAATCATAGCCCTCTGCCTCCTCCTGTGTTTTTTCCATCTGCTGGCACCAATTGAAACCTTCAGGGCAAGAGCATTAGTTGAATTCCTGGCTTGACCTGTTTGAACCTAGGCTTATATCCTTGGACACTTCTGTCCAAAGTATAGCTTTTTTAGGCTTTATAACAGTAGTAAGCTGCATGTACTCTTTTCCTGTTGCCCACCTGCTTTGTGCCAACCATATGTTGCTGTGTCTGTTTCAAACAGGCCAGAGTACAGTTATAAGGCAGATATATATGCAATCATAAGGCAAACATATAAAGCAGATCTGAGCTGATTATCCCTTTATTCCAATTATCCCTTCATTCCCCACTTTTTCTTTTCCTTTTTCTTTTTTTATATGGAGGGGCAAAAGTAATCCTACTAAGGGGCATTGATAACAATAACCATTTGAGACAGAGAGGGATCATTGAGAGGCAACTGCTGGTACTGTTCCATAGATACAATGTACATGGTATTGGTGCTTTGCAGCATCATTTGTTTACAACAGGCAAGTAAAATGGATAAGGCACAACAGGCAATGATTGCAAAACAAGCTATACTTAAAAGAGTTATAAAGAAAGCTGTTAGGCCTCCTCCGAGTCTGGAAAAACCAGCAGGCAACATTCTAAGAGAATGGAAGACATACAGCTTGCAATAATACTGAACACATCAAATATTCAACAAAGTGATGAAGAAAGCTTTGAAAATGTTACAGCAAAACTTGAACTGGTGTGGGTATTGCAATTGCTGTAGCCCAAATTGCTTGTAGATTTTCCCAAAAGTCCCAATCAGTCTTAATAGTCTTTATTTTCAGATAATTTGGGCCTGCTTCCCAGCAGTTTTTCAGGACTGCATCGTGCGCTTCACCTGTCTCTGAAGTTTAAGTGTGGTTTATTTCAGAGGTCTTGGGGTGGACTGTTCCATCTGGATTATGGCCAATTTTCTCTGTTGGAATCTCTGGATTTCAATTGGTGACATGGCTCCAGGTCCCATTCAGAAGAGCAGAATCCAATATTAAATGAAAAGACTAAAATATTCTAGATTAGATTTTACAATGAGACAATGCAATGTGATAAACATAATTTCATCCACATTTACTTAAGATCATAACTATCTCATATGGTATCAACTGCGTCTCTCAGTTTGATAAACTTCTTGTCTCTCCATCACTGAAGATTCATTTGCTGGTAGGAAATACTCCACCATACTCTTAACTGATCTTTACATATTAATAGATTAGACAAGTTGCACACACATATTCTGCAAGTTTGGCAAGTTTCAGAATTACTCCAATTTTTATTTGTGAAAATTTGTCATCAAATCATCCCTCTCTTTACCCCTGCATGTCTGGCCAGTACATACAAAGGCAAAATGAGGCAAAAAGCATCTGGAAGTACCACATGGCCAGTGTGGATGTTCCAAAGCATATCAGGGTGCAAAATGCACCTAGCCTGTCTCCAGGTGTCTATTTCCAATTGTTGAGTAAGTGTTGGGGCTTAAATGACTTCCTGAATTAAAGATTCTGGAGACAGCATAGTTGAATAAAATTTGTTTACATGTTCATTAGACAGATATGTCACTTTAAATAACCTTCATCAGTTTAATGTCCATCAGAGTACCACCTCTTAATTGGCATGCTAAGATCATCAAACAATTGTTAAAAACTTAGTATTGTGGTAAACAAATATTATATAGAAAATATAAATTTGGATTCTTCTTAATAAATATAACAACATGAGTAAACAGTGTCTTTTTTTCACCAACTTAATTGGTATGGTTCAAAAATGGACATATGTGCTCATTCAAAATAGCAATTGTCTTAAACAATCTGAATAAAGTCACTACAGTATAAAAATATTATTTTTGTAACATTTTTATAACGGCAGTCGTAATAGGACAAATCATGACTTAACATGACAGCCACATGTCTCTCTCTCACGTATGACTAGAATCTATTGTATATACTGTTCTCAGTGAGAGTGCTGAACAAGGCAAAGTAATTATCCTGAGTCTTTCATGACACTGATACTGTTGCATGTCAAGCGGAGACTTCAAAGCAGTGCTTGGGCTAGCTTCACCTTACCGGCATGCTATCTTAAGAAATGCAAATGGACAACAGAACTAGACAGACATGTTAAAAAACAAACAAACCTCTGTGCTGTAGGAGACTTTGTCTAATCAATTCAACTTAATGTTATTGTTTTATGTGTAAATAACTTTACAAATATTCACATATTTTTCTGGGAACTAAGCTCCATTTTTTCACCAAATTTGTTCTGCAAGTGTGTAAACTAAAGTAAATTTGTATGTCATAGTGCTACAATATAGTGTATTCCTAAAATTGAAACTTAAAAAAAATCTTTCAAAACAAAGTACACTGTTTTCTCTGGACCCCAACATATAAAATTCAACTACAGAAAAACAGATGAATTTATCCTAAAATTCAGCAACTCCCATGTTACTGTCCTTAGTCATTAGTCATTAGCACTGAGCTTAAGAATACAAACATTCCCTTTCACATTTAAATTGAATGAAACTGGTGTCAAACGGAACTGCAAACTAAACAGTAGATCTCTCTTTCTGTCCTTTAAACAAAAGTTAAAATAAAACTTAGTTACAGCTCTTTTGGGTTTCTGTCCTCTATGAAATTCTTGCAACAATATATAAAATTCTGTTTTACTTTTAATTTTGCTTGATCTAAACCAAACATATAACTTCTCATTCACTCGGGGTTTCAAATCATTTCTAAGTAGCATTGTCCTGTCAGGGCCATCAATCTCCACTCTTAAGGTCAAAGGACAACAGAAGCAGTTTCTCCAATTTCATGCCTTGATTGTTTGATCTAACATCTAGGGGCACTCGAACAGCTGACAGCTAAAAACAAAGCTATCAGTCATTAAGTACAGCAGCCCATCTGATTAGAATAGAGAGGCTTCCTTGAGAGACTTCACTAAATCATTTCCCCTTTATCAATCTGATCTTAAATTTGTAAAGTCATAAGAACATGACAAAACTGATCTTGTATCACTTAGTCAAAACTAAGCATCACTACGATCTTTTATTAATCTCTGGTTAATTAGGATCTTCCACATTTGTTAGAAAAATCAAAATAAGCTTCTCAAAAAGTAACACATACATAGGAATTCCTTCCGCATTGTGTACAGCTGCCCTATGACCTAATCAGCATAAGCTTTCTAACAGACCCAGGCAGAGCTATTTAAACTTCTGACACACAGAAAACAGCAGACAAATGTTTCTTCACCAGAATATACTCAGATCCCAAATCTAAAAAATAAAACTTACACATATGGATTAGACTTATTTACTGCACACAAATATGCACAGGGGGAAAAAACAATTTGAAATTTTCAGGCTGTACTTGTAACTATAAACTATTTTTCTTTGTTTTTCTACCAGTCAGATCACTGCACACAATAGCTGGCAGTTCAGAATAAAACACTGTCAATTATCTGTGCGGTCTGCTTCTAAGATTCTCACTTCAGTGTACAATACATTCAGATCCCAATCCAGTAACCCAGAAAATCCATTCCATGTTACAATACATTCAGACAGACAGGAAGGAAAAACCTAGCTGTCTCAGCACATTGATTGCTACAGCAGACCCTGGAAGATTTTTCGTTGTTTTCAATGTTCTAAAGAAGACAGGAAGGACTTGGAAGAATAGAGACAGATAAACAAACACCGCTTGTCACTTGCGTTCCAGGGACTCCGGGCCAACGGTTTTACCCTCTCCAAAGACTGGGATGTCTTACAAGCACATGAATATTGTGAAAGAAAATAAAAGCAAACAGATACGCTCTCCAGGAATTCTCAAAGAATTCTAATCAGTTGAGCTCCAGGGAACATAAAATCTACTGGAGTAGCCAGTAATGAAAGGACAGTGTTTACTAAAGCCTAAAACTAAAAACACAGGACAGAGTTAAATGCATTATACCTAACAGCCTATCTGATCAGAATACTGAAACTGAACTAGACCCACTCCCCCTTGGTTATTTAATTCAGCTGCAGTCAGCTCCTTCATTCACCTTGATCTGGAACTTGTAAAGTAATTCATTTATCTAGCTATAATTAGTCAAAAAGATACTTAGAAAGCTATTCTTCAATAGATCTAATTGTCACCCTCTCTGGTCTGTGAGCACCACAGATAAGGTGATCATCCTCATTTTTCTATAAATATTCTCCTTAGCTGTCCCTCTTTCTAAAATCTGTAAACCTGGTGTTTTCACTGTTCGGGGACAGGGGCAATTAATTTCGCCTTTTACCAATAGCAAATTGAACCTCCTTATATACAGAGGCGTGCGTAATTTCGCTTTTAGGTGGAAATCCAAACCTCGTAGTTAACAGAGGCGCGAAATTACTAATCCAGGACTCATACACACATACAACGCTTGTGCTTCGTCTAAATCCAGCCAATCCCCTCGCGGGGGTATGAAAATGTGGATAAAGACACACACTCGCTTCATATCAATGATATGTACAGTCTCAAGCGTACATCAATCAATCCTGGAAAAAGAGACCTAATGTCTGGGCAAAACTTCCTTTCCCTAATCATTCCCTAATGTTACAACTAAATACAGAGAACAAAATATTAATTAAATACTTACCCACCACTCGAATCCGGGCAAGTCTTCTGTCCTTTCATACAGACAGGGAAACTGAACACTCACCAATAGAGTCATCCTAGGGTATCAAAATCTCTCTCGACGTCACTCAGAGCGGTATTCCCATCTTCTGTACCAGCAGAAGGAATCCTCTTCTCCTAATGAGAAGGTATTCTCATCCCCTGTTTCTCCTTTCAAACAGGAGGTATCCTCTCTGACAAAAATACAGTCAGAGGAATCCTTGGGCAATTTAGAAAAATTTATGAGTGTCTAAACTCAGTTTAGATGTCCCCGTACGGGCCACCAATTTGTAGGCCGGGTCCACCTACAAAGTCTCCCCAATTACCAATAAACAGTTCAGACAGCAAGTTGCTCAGCTACAAAGAAACTTTTTATTATATGACACAACAAACAAATGGTTATAGATGCAGATAGCAAGTGCCTGTCTGAGGGACAGTGGGGCAGACTTCTCTCTGCAAGGGGAGAAAAGAACTGCCCCCAGACCCTCTAAAATTGCTGTCTTATATATACCTCTCTGCTTCCAATTCTAAATAGTTTCAGCAAATGCAAAACTCTTTCCCAGGGCCTTCTATGGTTATGTAGCTGGATCTGCTGATCAAGGTTTGCCTAACTATGCAATCAATCATAGCCCTCTGCCTCCTCCTGTGTTTTTTCCATCTGCTGGCACCAATTGAAACCTTCAGGGCAAGAGCATTAGTTGAATTCCTGGCTTGACCTGTTTGAACCTAGGCTTATATCCTTGGACACTTCTGTCCAAAGTATAGCTTTTTTAGGCTTTATAACAGTAGTAAGCTGCATGTACTCTTTTCCTGTTGCCCATCTGCTTTGTGCCAACCATATGTTGCTGTGTCTGTTTCAAACAGGCCAGAGTGCAGTTATAAGGCAGATATATATGCAATCATAAGGCAAACATATAAAGCAGATCTGAGCTGATTATCCCTTTATTCCAATTATCCCTTCAGGGAATACATCATAAGGGAACCTTCCAGAGTCCAGTACCCTAGAAAGCCTGTATGTGAAGTGAAAACGTTCTTTGAAAAGGAAAATACTTGTGCTGAGAATGTCTGCAGCTGCTTAATTGTTTGCTCATTGACCAGCTGAAGTCAGTGCAGTGCAGAGCTTATGCCATTCTCACGGTGGATTTAAGAAGTTTCTTTTGGAACAGAAAACAGAAAAGTTTATGTGAAGCTGATATTTTTGGTTTTGTTTTAAACAGCACTGCTAGGCGCGTTTGCTAGCAGCGGCTGTGGAAAGGACTTTCTGCTTTGCATTGAAAGACATTACAAGCTGTTTGTGCTTAAGTTCAGTTATATCCTGTTGTACTAAATATTATCCTGGAGAAGAAATCCAATAGGTGACAATTTGTGAACCTTATTTGCGTTTACCTCATAAATAAATTCTGTCAATGCCTTAATCCTCGACCAACTATAAAAGAGTGTTTTTCTGCCTAAAAGTCAAGCGTAACCTGACTGGACTACCTTTCCCATGGTGCACTTCAAAGTCAGTCAGTCAGGCACATTGCTGAAGTGGTGGAATCTGCTATAACAAGCACGCCCCTCCACACTGCTGTAAGGGGCTATGGGCGTGACACGCTTTATCAGCGTGTCAAAGCAGTGTGCATGTTACATGTAACGTGTTAGAATAAATAAGGAGCAATCATATCGAACAGGGTAACTAACTGGGGAGACAATAAATACAGAGTTGAATGGACAAAGGACAACCAGGTAAACCATATACAATATGTGGGCTCAACTAAGATTTACTATGTTTCATAATATTATACTGTTTTATAAATTTATGTGGATGGTAACGTTTTCTTTATGATGTTGTTTAATGTTGGTTTTATGATGTTAGTTTTAAAGATATAGTATGGTGGATACTATGCTTTCTTGATTTATGAAAGTTTGGTGTTTCTACTGAGTTACTGCTGGATAATTAGTTGTTTCAAGAACAACATTTGGGTCTTGTCAAGCATGGTAGAATAGGAGAGGTCTTTTGCTGCTATATTGTTCAAGTTTCTTTTAAATATGGTATATTATAAATTCTGGGTTGTTTGTTGCTGGCTTTGGAATGTCTGTCTATTATGTTTTATATATATGTGAGGACTACAAAAGGGGACTGCTACTTCTGGAGAGAGATCCTCAATTGTAAGTATTTACTTCTGGGAATTTTTCTAAATCTTAAGAAACTTGTTTATTGTATACCCAAGTTATTTTTACCTGTTTATTGTAAGCACAAATCACTAAACTGAGATGTGTAGATTTAATGTTTATTGTAAACCGCACTGATCTTAAATAGCGCGGTATAAAAGAAAATGTAATAAATAATAAATAAATAAATAATAAATAATAAAAAGGAATTCTTTACATTAAAGCTTATTAATCTGTGAAACCAATGTATTTGTTAAATCAGTCAGGGCCTAGTAGCAGCAAAGAGCTTTCAGCTTAAATTTAACAGAAGAGAGCTTTCTGGTTAAATTTAGAACCCAGCAGAGAGCTTCTAGTTTAAATTTAATACTCAGTCAGGGCCTAGTAGCAGCAAAGAGCTTTAATTTAAATCAAATCAGAATGTAACTTAGCATAAAAGGCAAAACAGGGTCAGTATTCTTTGAGCAATAAATTATTTCTAGAGAGCTTTACAAAGAGGCCTTCTACATAGGGGGCAAGAGACCTGTGAAATTTTTTAAATAGATGTTAAAGCCAGGTGGCAAATCAAAGGGCCATTTTGAAAGACTCCCTCTATCTAAGCAAGGACTGTGTTAATCATCCAGGAACTTGGTCACAGCTTATCTCAGAAGCACAGACATAAATAGTTCAACCAGAGTTCTGTGATTCTCAGTCTTAGAATGTCTATTATGTCTGTCTATTATGTTTTATATATGTGTGAGGACTACAAAAGGGGACTGCTACTTCTGGAGAGAGATCTGCAATTGTAAATATTTACTTCTGGGAATTTTTCTAAATCTTGGGGAAAAAGGAATTTGTTAAATCAGTCAGGTATTAGTAAGGCAGCAAAGAACTTTCAGTTTAAATTTAAAACACAGCAGAGAGCTTTCTGGTTAAATTTAGAACCCAAGACTCCCTCTATCCAAGCAAGGGCTATGGGATTCCCCCCTGGAAACACTGGTCAACAAATTTTTACAAAAGTCATGTTACTGAAATAAAAATAGTCATTTCTTATCAATTTGTATATGCTGAACATGAATATGACAGTGAAATTGCAAAGTTGGCTCTAATTTTTTTGTAATCTACAAGAATTAATGTTTACATCACAAAATGCATGTCAATAGTAAATATAATAGGCCTTCAGTTAGTACCTGTAAAAAAACCAAGTCATAGACTACTTCTTAGATTTTTTCGCCTGTCTCTTGTACAGCTGTTCGGGAGCTTCTCTGGGGAGTGTCCAGCAGTAGTCAGCCAGCATGGTAGTGGACCATTTTCCCTGGTATCTTTGCTCCATCGTTGCGATATCCTGGTGAAAACGTTCGCCCTGTTCATCACTAACCACTAACCATACCACAGTTGTCAGGAAAGAAATCAAGATGGGAATCAAGGAAATGGATCTTGAGAGGCATATTGCAGCCACGTTTCTGATACTGCATCAGCATGTCTTCTACTAGTTCCTTGTAGTTTTCTGCCCTAACATTCCCGAGAAAGTTTGTTGACACTAGGCGAAAAGCATTCCATGCTTGTTTCGCATCACCCTGCAGCAAGTTGTTGAACCGGTCATCTTTGAAGAGCTCTCGAATCTGAGGACCCACAAAAACTCCCTCTTTAATCTTTGCTTCGCTGAGTTGAGGGAATTTTTCATGCAGGTATTGGAAAGCTGGCGAAGTGTGGTCCATGACTTTCACGAAGTTTTTCATCAAACCTAGTTTGATGTGAAGGGGTGGTAGCAGGATTTTGTGAGCCTCAACCAGAGTTGGGTGCTGGATATTCTTCTCTCCCACTGTTACATTTTGTCTGCGATTTCATTCCTTCCACAAGTAGTGCCAATCCCTTGCTCGGCTATCCCACTCACATAAGAAACACATGTATTTTATATATCCCTGCTGCAGTCCCATTAAAATGGCAACTACCTTCAAGTCACCACAGAGGTGCCAGCTGTATGCTTTGTCGCACCCCCAGGTGCCCTACCGGTGAGGCCTTGGTACTGCCTGAGGACTCCCCTGAGGGTGGTAGTTGTACCTTCTCTATAAACCACAAAAGACACTTGTGTTCCAAACTCAGGGTTTTATTCCCCGTCCGTGAGGTATTTTCTCCTTGGCAAAACAAAGCAAACAACCCACTTCGGGCATATAACAGAAATCAAAAGGTTAAACAAAAATAGCTTACTTCAGCTTAAATGCAAAAAGAAAAGAATTAAACATTCTCAATGTTTTTCACAGGCTTTCCTTTTTGCTGACACAGCACAGCTCATTCACATGGTTTTCTGTGAGACACGTTTTCCAGCCCACAACTTGTGACTCTTACTCAGGTTATCTTCAACCCTTTTAACCTTAAGGAAAACTCTGGGTCAATTACCGAGACTGAGCATTCCATGGGCTCAGGAACTGTTGCTAACTCTGTATTCTCATATTCCATAGATTCTGGTTCATTAACACTCACGTTTTCAAGGTCAGCTGTTTCAAAAGGATAATGTAGGTTTTCCTCGTCAAGCAGGAAGTTGTTCTGTCCTTTTCTCTCAAAGCCTCCCTGGGAACTACCATATAGCTTTACATGAGGTTTATGGGAGCTCAGCCCCTGCTGGTAAGCATAAGGACATTCAGGAACTTCCCTGGCTCTGCTGTTAGAGTGATTACGGTATACTCTGAGCGTGCTCGGGTCTAGCTTTTGCCTCACAGCTGCCCTAGATTGCACTGCTCTATACGGAGGTTGCTCAAACTCTGGGAGTTTAAAGTGGATACTGGAATCTCTAGCTTCTCCAAGTAAGTGAGCTTCTTTTCTCCTGGGTTTTCTAGCACAAGGGAAGGGATTATTTCTAAAGCTTATTTCTGGGTGGCTTTTTCTATTGCTGCAGGGTTTTACCCACTCGGGTAGAAAACAGCCACTATCAACACTTCTGGCTTTGTTACCTTGTACTGCAACTCCCCCACGTCTCCCGTGCTCTTCACACATGCATTCAATATCTGGTTTCTGCCTTCCAAATGTTTCACTCTGGGTTTGAGACTCACTCAGACCTTCGTGTGGGCTTGCATGCTGTCCCAGTGATTCAGACTCTCCTTCATTCCACTTCCATACTTTTCCCAGCTTCTGCTGCGCTGACCGTTGTCTCCCTTGCTGTGAGACTTGCTGGTTCACCTCCTCTCCCTCTCTAACTATTTGGGAGCGTATTATATCTCTGTGTTTCTGGGCTCCACCTCTACCCAGCTGATTCCTATCAGGCAAAGCAAACTCCCTTTGCTCGCTATCTGGGTGTGTCTTCTCAGCCCTTACCCACGTGTGCCTAGGTTGTCTATAGCAACCATCTGACAGTTCTTTGTTTATACTGTCATCTCTTCCCTGATCACTGCTGCTGATTTCCATTTTCTCAGGCTCCGATAGGTCCACCTTGTGACACATTTCCCCCCTTAAAATATTACTTGCTGCCGCAATCTCTGGCGGACAGCATGTAATCCCTTGCGGGGTTCTATAATGCTGCTCATGGTAGGCCAAATTAGCTGTGGCCACCCTTTCCTTCCATGGCTTTAACACATTGACGTGGTATACCTGCCTACGTCCTTTCTCATTTTCAACAAGGTATGACACAAATTCCACTTTCTTTATTATTATGCCTGGTCCTTTCCAGCGAGCTTCAAATTTAGGGCCTGGGTCCGCTACTTGTATAAGGACCTTGTCTCCTACTGCCAGCTCTCTGGCCTGTGTGCCCCTATCATAGTATTGTTTTTGTCGTTGTTTACTACGACTCAAATTTTCTACTGAGGCCTGGGATGTTTTCCTCAGGCGCGTCCTCAGCTCTTTTAAAAACTGTGGAATCCCTATCTCTGGTACCTTAGGTTCCACCCATTCATCCCGTAGAATATCAAGTATTCCCCTTGGGGTCCTACCATATAAAAGTTCGAACGGGGATACCCCTAAGGAGGTTTGAACACGCTCCCCGCAAGCATACATAACAAATGGGAGTAGTGTGTCCCATTCCGCCATCTCCCCACTCCTTAATCCCCTTCGTAACAAATGCTTAATTGACTGGTTGGTGCGCTCCACCAACCCATTGGTCTGGGGATGGTATGCCGATGTTTTTATGTGGCGTATACCAAACGCCTCCCAAACCCTAGCGAGGTATCTTGAAACAAAGTTACTGCCCTGATCAGTCAAGATTTCTTGGGGAAAACCCCACCTCACAAAACAACTTTACCAGTTCCTGCGCTATAATCTTGGCCGAAATATTTCTGAGGGGAATAGCCCAGGGGAACCGGGTCGCATGGTCGACAATAACCAAAAGGTATTGGAAACCCCTAGGTGTCTTTATTAATGGGCCTACAATGTCCATACCCATGCGTCTGATAGGTGTCGCTATGGTTGGTAATGGTACCATAGGCACGGCTTTGGGTTTGGCTATGGAAACCCTCTGACAAGCGGGGCAGGAATCGCAATAGCGCTTTGTTTCCTGGTACACCCCCGGCCAATAAAAGCGCGCTAAAATCTGGTCTAGCGTTCCCTGAACGCCTTTGTGTCCCCCAACCGGATGGTCGTGTGCTAAACGTAAAACCACTGCTTTAAAAGCCACTGGTACCACCAGTTGTTTTCTTACAGCCCCTGTATAGTGATCCAGGCTTTCTCTATATAGAATATCTTCGTCTAAGAAGAATCGGGGTAACACATTTCTATCTTTCTGAGCCCACTCAAAAGCTCTTTTGAGTGCTGCATCTGCCTTCTGCTCCATTGGGAAAGATGGGAATTTTTGGACCAGAGCGGCGGGTACCCATGGCAACCCCTCCCCCACTTCTAGTTCCCTTCTTCCCTGGGTTCTCTTATTCCTCTCATGGCGTTTTTTAGATTTGGCTTTCTTCCCTCCCTCAACCTGGCTTTGAACCAAATCGTCGTGGTTGGGAAGTGTATCTGCCTCTTCTGCCTCCGCCCTCTCTTCGGGAGCCTCCTTAACACCCTCTTCCTCCGGTTTTTGTACTTCTCCTACCGGGGATTCTCGGGTCTCCGCTACAGTGGCTTGGGATCGGGTAGAGACCAATCCTGTCTTTATGCATATCCCCTGTCTTATTCCTCCTTGAAAAGAAGGCCAGTCACATCCTAGGATTAGGTTCTGCGGTAGCCCGGGGACTACTGCCACCTGTATCTTTCTCTCTATCCCTAGTCCTTTAGCACAAACCTGGTGTAGGGGGTAGGGAAGCTGCATACCATGTACACATTTTACTTGTACTTGCTTCGGAGCTACAGGGTGAGACGGTCTCATGGTTTCCCAAAATTCTTGGGCAATCAAACTTTGTTCTGCTCCCGAATCAAGCAGAGCTAGGGTGTCTAATCCATCTACTTGGACTTGTAAGAATATACCCTTGGGAATCTGCTTTTCTGTCCCTACTACGAGGACTGTCTTCACTCTACACTCCTTCCTGAGATGTCCAGGTCTACCACATTTATAACATTTCCTCGTGTTTCCAGTCATCACATTCTTACCAGAATCATACTTATATGCCTTAACCCTTTCATCCTTCTTACACTCATCCATCTCTTTCACACCTGCCACTTTTAAGCGGTTTATTTTGGAGGTATCCGCTTGTTTGGCTTCCCTATATACCTCGGCCAATTTAGCTGCCTCCTCCGTGCTAGAGCAGTTTTGCAGTGTTAGAAAGGTTTTCATTTCTGAGGGTATTGCTATCAGGAATTGCTCTAGAATGATCTCATCTATGAGAGATTCTAGTGTTCTACCATCTGGGTCTAGCCACTTATACGCCAGACTTTTAAGTCGTTGGCATAAGGCTCTTGGTGTTTCATTCTCTAGCATTTGTGCTCCCCTGAACAACCTCTTATAATGTCTAGGAGTAAGACCAAGCCGATCCTTTACAGCTTTCTTGATCTCATGATAATCATTAGCAAGGCTAGCGGGCATGGCCTTAAAAGCAGACAGAGCTTCACCACTTAAAGTCATGGCAAATCTCATTGCCCACTGCTCTGCAGGCCATTTCAAATTTCCGGCTATACGTTCAAATGCTTCTATGAAATCATCAGGATTGTCCTCCTGTTTCAAATGTCTTAATGACAAAGCAAAACCAGAGTTCAGTTCTACTTGCGGTATGGTAGTAGATGCTGCTTCTTCTCCACGAGATTTGTTTACTAGTGCGCTGACTGCCTCCAGCAATGGTTGTTGCTGTTCTCTCATGGCTGTCATATACTGCTCCTGCAGATGTTGCACCATCCTTGCTTGTTTCTCCCATTGGGCATTCATCCAGGATAGCATGTCCTGTGGATCCATCCTCCTCTTCTGTGGATTCTGCACCTGCAATGGAAAAGAAAAGAAAGACCCACCAAGTGCGGTACTTTCTACAGGAAATTTTATCCCAGCTATAGCGCCCTCTTTCTCTCACTGGTATCCCGTACCCGTCTACCCAGGCTACTAGTACCTTAGTCTCCTGGTAGAATTCAGCATGTGATAAAAAGCCTTTTGTCCGTCCTCTGGCCGATCTGCCAGTCAAATTTTTCATCCAACGGTGCTTTGTATCCACCTTTTTTTTTCTCTCAGAAATGTCCTTTTTCCTCTTGTCCAGGAAAATTGGCTTGTGCCACAGGGAAAAAAAAAATCCTCAATACTACGCCATTTTGTCACACCCCCAGGTGCCCTACCAGTGAGGCCTTGGTACTGCCTGAGGACTCCCCTGAGGGTGGTAGTTGTACCTTCTCTATAAACCACAAAAGACACTTGTGTTCCAAACTCAGGGTTTTATTCCCCGTCCGTGAGGTATTTTCTCCTTGGCAAAACAAAGCAAACAACCCACTTCGGGCATATAACAGAAATCAAAAGGTTAAACAAAAATAGCTTACTTCAGCTTAAATGCAAAAAGAAAAGAATTAAACATTCTCAATGTTTTTCACAGGCTTTCCTTTTTGCTGACACAGCACAGCTCATTCACATGGTTTTCTGTGAGACACGTTTTCCAGCCCACAACTTGTGACTCTTACTCAGGTTATCTTCAACCCGTTTCACCTTAAGGAAAACTCTGGGTCAATTACAGAGACTGAGCATTCCATGGGCTCAGGAACTGTTGCTAACTCTGTATTCTCATATTCCATAGATTCTTGTTCATTAACACTCACGTTTTCAAGGTCAGCTGTTTCAAAAGGATAATGTAGGTTTTCCTCGTCAAGCAGGACGTTGTTCTGTCCTTCTCTCTCAAAGCCTCCCTGGGAACTACCATATAGCTTTACATGAGGTTTATGGGAGCTCAGCCCCTGCTGGTAAGCATAAGGACATTCAGGAACTTCCCTGGCTCTGCTGTTAGAGTGATTATGGTATACTCTGAGCGTGCTCGGGTCTAGCTTTTGCCTCACAGCTGCCCTAGATTGCACTGCTCTATACGGAGGTTGCTCAAACTCTGGGAGTTTAAAGTGGATACTGGAATCTCTAGCTTCTCCAAGTAAGTGAGCTTCTTTTCTCCTGGGTTTTCTAGCACAAGGGAAGGGATTATTTCTAAAGCTTATTTCTGTGTGACTTTTTCTATTGCTGCAGGGTTTTACCCACTCGGGTAGAAAACAGCCACTATCAACACTTCTGGCTTTGTTACCTTGTACTGCAACTCCCCCACGTCTCCCGTGCTCTTCACACATGCATTCAATATCTGGTTTCTGCCTTCCAAATGTTTCACTCTGGGTTTGAGACTCACTCAGACCTTCGTGTGGGCTTGCATGCTGTCCCAGTGATTCAGACTCTCCTTCATTCCACTTCCATACTTTTCCCAGCTTCTGCTGCGCTGACCGTTGTCTCCCTTGCTGTGAGACTTGCTGGTTCACCTCCTCTCCCTCTCTAACTATTTGGGAGCGTATTATATCTCTGTGTTTCTGGGCTCCACCTCTACCCAGCTGATTCCTATCAGGCAAAGCAAACTCCCTTTGCTCGCTATCTGGGTGTGTCTTCTCAGCCCTTACCCACGTGTGCCTAGGTTGTCTATAGCAACCATCTGACAGTTCTTTGTTTATACTGTCATCTCTTCCCTGATCACTGCTGCTGATTTCCATTTTCTCAGGCTCCGATAGGTCCACCTTGTGACAGCTTATGTTTATGTTTATTTATTTGATATACTGCCCTACTTTATCAATCAGAGTGGTTTACAATTCACAAACAATTAGAAACAGGCACAGGGCCAGAAAGGAGGAAAGGAAGTTATAATTGTTGATATAATAGAACGATAGAAAGGATACAGGACTATACATAGGGGACAGGATCAGACAAGAGGGGAGGAAAGGTCATAGACCAAGGAAAAGAGGTGGGTTTTTAGGTCTCGCTTGAAGGTGGCGTGATGGGGTTCTAACCAGAGGGAGGTGGTGAGTGAATTCCAGAGTGCGGGGCCGAGGAAAAAGAAAGCAGAGGAGCGGGTGGATTGAAGGTGAGAGAGGGAGGGGGAAGGGAGATTAAGGCAGTTAAGGCGAAAGGAGCGGGGAGTGTGTCTGGGGGTGTGGAATGTAATACGGTCTGCCAGGTATTGTGGAGTACTAGTGTGAAGAGCCCTGTGAACTAGAGTAAGTAACTTAAACTGAGTGAGAAAGGAATGGAAGTCAGTAGATGCTTTAAGTTATCGTATGTCTCTTTCATGTGGACGGCATGCGCTACTGGAATAGATGGAATACGGTTTCCATTGTTCAAAAGCACAGCCTTCAAACTCAGTTTCAAAGAGTCCATAAATAGTCTCCAGTCTTGAGGGTCATGAGTGATTTTTAAGGCATTCATGAGGCTTTCAATATCGGAACAGAATACCAGATTACTTTCCTTTCCGACTGAGTATAGTACACTGCTGACGTCAGATGGCTTCAGCAGCCGTCTGACAGTAGTATTGCATGGCATCAGAAAATGATGCAATCAACTCTGGATGATGTGTGCATGCTGGCATTAAGCAATGTGATGCGATATTACATCATTCAAGGCTTATTTGGGATGTTGTTGATGTCCTGCTGGATAAATTTACACGGTGAAATGTCAAAAATGAACTACATGCAATATCTTCAAAACGAGAGCCAATAAAATGTTTTTAATGTTATTTTCGTGTTCAGCTCACCAAGATACTACAGATTAGGGCCTTATAAAGTCAATAACGATTTCAATGTTGACCAGTAATTGGTCACAGATTACCTTAGAAGCAGAGGACAGGGTACTGTGTAGCAGCCAGCTTTTAATAAGTCTTTTACCCTCCCTCCCTAACACCCACCCACTCCTGGGATAATTGTAGCTTTATAGGTGCATAAACTTCTCAAAGGAAAGGAGGTGCCATATTCACTCTCAAGTGCAGCTGTTTGACCTCATCAGGTATACATTAAGGATCTGAGATTAATTAAGCTTCGGGTGAACAAAGTACATTAAATTTATTAGGTGTAATTTTATTAGTATAAGTATCCCTACCAACCCTTAGTAGGTAAAGAACTTAAATACATAAACACAACCTTAAAACTAAGATGCGGACAGCAGTCCAGCAGCAAGATGGGTACTTTCCAGTCTTTTGCATTGAGTGTCACATGTATGATTTTCTCCCAGTTAGTGAGGGGTCTTACGTGTGTACAACGTGAAAGGAGCTCTTTGCTCTAAGAGAACTAGTCCAATCTCTGGAGACTAGAGTAGCAGACTCGGAGGACATAAGGAAGACAGAGAGGTACATAGACGAGACCTACAGGGATATAGTACTGAAGTCCCACCTCCAGTCTGGCAGCATCCCTGTTGTCATGGAGGAGAGAGGTCACGTGACAGGAGAGCATCACCCTGGTGTGACAGGAAGTGATCCTGTAGCTAGGACCTGTCCTCCAGGTGATGTAAAACCCTCTCACACTGAGGAGGTTTCTCCAGGGCCATGTGCCCATGACGGAAGGGTTAGGAGAGCAGTTATGGTTGGTGATTCAATCATTAGACATGTAGATAGCTGGGTGGCTGGTGGACGTGAGGATCACCTGGTAACATGCCTGCCTGGTGCGAAGGTAGCAGACCTCACGCACCACCTAGATAAGGTCTTAGATAGTGCTGGGGAGGAGTCTGCTGTCTTGGTACCCGAAATCAATATGCATGAGAAGTGTTATGCATGCAAATATATTGAATGCAAATCTCTCTCATACAGATTTATTTGGATATCCTGTAACTCTTTGCCATTTGTAGACTTTGAGGATTGGGAGTGAATACCACTGCCTTTGGTGTTCTCCATGAATATTCAAAAATTTTAAGGATGTGCATTTGTGAACATGCATTCAGTTTGTTTGGGCACCTAGCAATTTTAAGTGCACACAAATCACTTACATGCATGTGTACCTACAAATTAATTCACGTAAAATCGATTTCCATGCTTAGAAACATTCTAGTGTGCATAAAATTAGCACCTAAAGAGCTACTATATGGAACAAACATGAAAAAAAATGCTTAAACAATCAAGAAAATTTCATTTTAAATAAGCACATACTGAAGTTTGTTTGACTGTGCACAACCCCAAAAAATAGCTGTCATAATATTTAACCAAATAACCCCTTCTGAAGAATTGATCTATACTTTGAAACCATCTAATCAGACATGTCCTCCTTCTCACACTTATAAATAAGATCTGCTAAATTAAACCTGTCATCTAACACATAAAATTATGATAATGTTTTTGTATAGTGCTTAAAAACTAGAAATTTTCTGGATATATATTCAATCGTCGAATATTGCCATTTTAACCACTGTGCTCCGAAGCCATCCTTTTTAAATAAAAACATACCCGACAAACACATATATCAGCTTAACATTGATTTTGTAGTCTCTAAGCTATAAGAGGTAAAGAGAAAGTGCTGAGAATACAGATATATTACAGATACCAATTGCATCCCCATGAAATATGAATCTCAAGATAAGTGGCAGAATGAAAGAGCGTCTTCTAGAGCAGACCGTAGAATACTCTGTCTCTATGAGACAGAAAGATCTCTGCAGCATAGATCATTCTTACAAGGCCTGCTGATATATTTTAACTACAAAGAAGGTGTGATCCCCACTGTAATATTATCATTCCTGTATTCTTCACTCAGTTGTCATCTCACACCTCACAGAAAGGTTTCAACAACACTTCTAAAAAGAGGACTGGCATACAGCTACACAAGGAAACTGGCGTTCTGGGTAAAACTTGCAACATCCAAAAGACGGCTACACTTCTTCCTTCGGTAGAGACTGAGGAGGTTAATATATTATTGATTTAGCTCTTGCAAGTAATGATTCTTGGGCAAAAATGCAGTATCAGATCATTAGCATTTCTATGGCTGAAACATTGCTGCACTTCACGTCTCTTGGAGAAGACACCTCAAGAAAAGTCCAGGAATGGACATATTCTCATGAGCATCTACACATCATAAGTATGTATAATATTAACCTTTCTGCATCAGCTTATGCATTCATATTTGAAAATATGCATACTTCTGTTTCATAGGTAACGACGGTGGGATTCTGAGTCCCAGAATTATTTATAATCAAGAACTGAATCATGCATGAGCTTAGAATCAGGTAGCTTAAAATGACTTGATTCTACTCAGTTATTATCTCTCTTTATAAATGTTTTCAAAAGTTTGTTTGTTTGTTTGTTTGCCCTCAAAGATCTCCAAAAATGATAAAAGCTAGAAACATGGGGCCAGATGTTTGAAGTGGTTATCACAATTAGCAAAGCTAACCATGTTAATCACGTGAATGGTATATTCAACGGTACAAACACAGTGAGTGCCACTGAATATTCGTGGCTGCCGGCTGCAACCGCTTAGCCTCAGGGCGTGTCGGGGGCGTTCCAAAGCAAGGCAGAGGCGGCACCACACGCTAACCAGGTGGCGGCTATATTAAGCCTCTGCCAGTTAGCGAGCGGCCTATGCTGGGACCCCTGGAAATCCTGGCCTAACTTCCGCCATGTATCGCTAACTGGACAGTGGCTCAATATCGCCACTGCCCAGTTAGCAAGTGGTCTTTGTTGCAACCTTAATATATTCAATGCCAGGGCCAGATATGACCTCGGCATTGAATATCCAGGTTTAATATTCAGCGCCGGGGGCTAGCCATGCAAGCAGCACTAGCCACCAGCGCTGAGTATCGGGCCCATGGAATTTGGAATGAATACTGCTGATTTCCTAACTCAAATAACTGTTTTTGTTATTTATTGATATATGTATTTATTAGCAAAAACTTGTGAAGGCACATTTTAGAAAGGCCACGTAAGTGCAATCTGGGACGTTCCACTCAAAACATTGAAACTGCATGGGAGGGTCAGCAGAGAAGATGGGCACATGTAAGTGCATGCTAAAATTGGCCTGTTCCCACCCTAAAATATAAATGTCTCCAGAAAACGGGAAGGTGCAGAACAAGGCCGTACCGATCGTGAAATGCGCCCTGTGCGACTTGCACATCTTGCGCGCAACCTCCCCCCTGCACCTCCATCTAGCCACTTTATGGGGGCGGGAGAGAAGAGGCGTGCACCCGATGTGCGGAGGGACCAGACCTGCTTAGTGTGGCACGAGAAGGCTTAAGGGGTGCATTTCGGCTGTCTGCCGTTGCCTGCCACCGCTGAGAGAAGAAAAAGCGGCGGCAGGCAACGGCAGACAGCCGAAATGTGCTCCTTAAGCCTTTGCGCCCTGTGTGGCCGCACAGCTCGCACAGGGATAGGTATGGTCCTGGTGCAGAATAATGGGCCAGGCACATGCAAGTTTCTGCCCAATTTTAGAATGTGCATGTGTCTGATATAGACGGCGGCAGCTGGGACTACCTAGACGTGCCCACAATGGCAGGCCAGACATATAGATGTCACGGCCTGCTATTTTTAAAGTAGATATGTGCAGCAGTTGAGCAGCCAATAAAAAAGCATCTCTTTAATTACCTGAATACCTTTTTGGTGTAGTGGAAAGTATTGGGGGATGAGAGGGCTTTCTCCTCTTCTCTCCACAGGTGTTAGTTTGCCAAAACAAGTACTTTCGGATACCTATTCATGCCTGGGGGCAGGGACAGAAATGGGCATGTGAACCAGCAAGTTCCAATGCGCAGCACCATTCCAAAACTAGGCAAACACATGTATCTTTTTGGTAACACCCCAGACATGCCTCCACCACTCCCCCATGCGACATGGACATCTTCGCCATGAACACATGTACATTCGGCGCTTTATAAAATTGCTCTTGGGACGTCAATATGATTTGCATGTCTGAATGGGTGGTTTCTAAAATGGCCTCCATAGTCTGTCAATCTGAGAGAAAACCCCTCCTTATAAAATTACATCAAATATATCATAAAAACATATATAAAACAGAAATACATAAAAATGTATATACTTAACTGTAAGACCTAAAGCTAGAAAAATCTAAACAGTCAACAAACTATCAAACTTCACAACATAAAATCAAACCTTAACTTAAGCTGGTCCCTGCAAATGTCTCAATATTGACCCTCATGAAACTGTTGAACTTTCAATGACCAATAACAATTCTGATCAGTCAGATAAATAAATGCCCCCTAATATGCAATTTACAAATTGCCTAGGTTTGCTTCATCAGAGTTTATTATCCTGTACTTACTTAAATGATCCTATTAATGGTCAGTGGAATATCTCAAAAGGTGCCATGATACCCACAAAAACAGACATCGCATACACACTTAATTCAACAATCAAAGCTAATGCCAATTGGACTATGTCCATTGGATTTATATTTAGCAATGGTAATGTTTTTGGCGCATCGCTAGTAAAGGCACTCCATTTATTTCTTGTTATGCCCCTAATAATAAATCTTCATTTGAAACACCTGGTCATTACTTCCTCCCCAAGTGGAATAATAATACTGTGTACAAGGCTGTAATAGGACACTATTGGTATTGTAGTGGCAACCTATATCAGAAAATAGGACTAGATTAATATGTTTTCTGCTATAATTCTCTTGACTCGTACAAAACTCAGCACTAGGAAAAGACGTGAACTAAAAGAAATGCAGAGATTGATCTTATCTCATGGAGAAACAGATGAGGCAGTTGTTAAAGCCTATGAATACATTAATTCTATGTACCCTCTCACCAAAACTAGATTAGATGCTTTAAGTAGTACTGCCTGGTTACCATTTGCCAGTAGCGCAGATTCTGCCGAATTAGGTATGTCTGTACGCTGCTTGCAATGTCTGCTACATATCCAAACTAATATCCTTACTGAGGTTATCATGAAATTGAAAGAAAGTATAGATCAGAATACCATGCAAAATCGTAGGGGCTCTAGATATGATATTGGCCCAGCAAGAAGGTGTCCGCAATGTTTTAAATGAGAATAATTGTTGTACTATTATTGCTAATCATACTGTATTCATTAACAATGCCATAGAAAAGATTAGAAATATTGCTGCCTTAAATGTTGAAGACTACGAGGGTATATTGGGCACCTCCTGGTGGAATGAATTCTCTTCTTGGTTCTCTGGTTTAGGTTCAGGTTTAAAAGGCCGTTTATGGCTGCATTAGGATTTACAGTGATAGCTGTAGTTTGTTGTTTTGCTTTTTTCCTGTCTCCTGGCTTTTTGTAGAAAATGGTTAACCAAAGTAATATCAACTCTTGTGCTCACGAGAAAGAAGAAATGGAAGAAGCAGTTTCACTCCTGACTCGGAATGAACACATGTTTGGAGAGACACCAGAAGACTTCACTCTTACTGCATTGAAAATGAATTAAGAGAGATTCAAAGAGAGGAATGAGAAGAATAGAGGGCTGAATGAATCTCTCTCTGCCTGCTCTCCCAGAATCCTCTCTGAAAACTCCATCTTGAAATGAGTGAATAAAACTGTATCTCAGTGTCTGGTGTGTGTGTGCTGTGAAAATGACAGAGGCCGTAGGGCCGGTTCCCAAGGCCGAGGGTAACTGGGTTCCTGGGGCCCGGTCCTCGACCTCATGCCTTGCATGGGGGTGGGGTAGGTGGAAGAAGAGAGCTCAGCAATGTTTGAATCACCCCTCGTCAAATGCGTGGGGCGATTCCATTGGTTGAGGGGCTGTGGGCGGGGCTTAAGGCGCAGGAGGGAAACCGTTGACTCAGGTCTTCCCTCCTGACTTTTTGGCGGCGGCGTGTGCGGCAGTTTGTGGAGGACAGGGGAAGTTTTGGCGGCGGCAATTTCAGCGGGGCTGGAATGGTGTAGCAGTCCAGGTGCAGCAGAGGTGTGTGCTGTGGGGAGGTTGTGCAGAGTCGGTGGGATCACGTTTGGGGGGGGGGGGGTAAATTCTTGCAGACTCGCATCGGCTGCAGTGCTGTGGCCTGGGTGCTGTGTGGGGGAGGTCTAGCTCGGTGGTTGGGAGCAATTGATGAGATTGTATAGGATTTAGGGTTTGTCTCCACAAGGGCTTCCTTTAGCATAAGCGGGTTATCAAAAAAAAAAAAGAGTGTGCAGTGAAAATCCCATCATGGAGTTGGGGGGGAGGGTTGCTTGTGGGGGGCCTTCTAGCTTGAGTGGCCTAGTGGTTGGTAGTGGGAGCTGGGGGGCTGGGCTCATTTCCAGCTAGTTCTTCTGTGTTAAAAAAAAAGACAAGGTTTGGGAGTTTAGGGATTTTGAGTCTGAGCTGGTTTGGGTTGGTGAAGAGCGAGTCACTCCGGTGTTCCTAGGGGGGCTGTGTCACAATTTTCCACCCTTCATTCTAACAGGGTCATGGTGTGGACTATGAGGGGCCAAGAAGCAGGGGGTGGCGGGGGGGGGTGTTGGGTTGTGGGCTGGAGGTAGGGGAGGCAGGGGGTGAGGAGTAGTGTCATCCAGCTGTTCCGATGCAGAGGTGCCTGCAGCGTGGCGGGTGAGGGGTTCGGCAAGGGGCGGGTCTCAGGAGCAGGAGGGTAGGAGGCTTCATCCAAGAGGCTTGGGTGGGGGAGTGAGGTCCCTGGGGGTGTCTAGGGGTTCCCCGGTGGAGGCCCTTGTAGAAGGGGAGGAGGGCCCAGTGCTACTAGGAGAAGGGGTAGCAGGCGTGGCTGTGGCTGATTTAACTCTTGGTTTGGGAGGTACATTGGAGGTTGTGAGGTCGGGGTTCGAACAGGGAGGGACAGGGGAGTTAAGTGTAGCGGCGACAGGTGGTAGCACTAATTCGGCACGGCTCGATAGAGCGGGGAGCTTGTTTCCTTCATCCTTTCCTGGGAACTATTCCCCAGGGAGTCCTGGAGGGCGTGGTCCGCCTCAATTTTATCTGGGTGTCCCTGGGTATTGGCCTGTGGGGGCAGGGCAGTTTAGCGGAGTGGGGCCTTGGGGTTATGGGGGGAGATTGTTGGGTGGCAGGGTTTACTGGTGCTGGGCCATCGCCAGTACGGAGAGGGGCCGGGTGGGCATCTGGGGGTCCAGGTTCTTCAGCATGGAACTGGGGGGGGAGAGCAAAGGGGGGCTAGCTTATCTGGGGCTTCTGCTGCTGGTGTTTCTCCTTCTCTTCCTTTGCAGGCGCCGGTGGCAGAGAGTGCGAGGGTCTGCATGTCAGACCTTGATCGTAGCGGTGAAGCGGCCTCGGCGTTACAAATGTCAGGGCAGTCCTGTCCGGTTCTGGATGCACAGACCTCAGGCGACGGGGGTCTGACAATCCAACAGCTGGTGATTATGTAGGTGGAAGTGGTAGCCTTGGTGGTGGGGCTCCTTCTGAGGGGGTAGGGGGGGAGACTGTTGTAAGGCTAAGGCGAAGCGTAAGCACGGGCGCCGTTGCCACCGTGATTCTTCTTCTTCTTCTTCGTCATCCTACACTTCTTCAGGTACTTCCTCGGTAGGTTCTGCAGTGGCAACAGGTGGAAAGGGGGAGCGTTCTGCTCCTACTGTGGTTCATTGTGCTGAACTGTGGGAGGGTGTTCCGAGGAGGTTGAGGCACCAGATTCAGAAGCATCGTTATAGTGACATATTCCGTCTCTTAGAAGGGAGGAAGAGGGCTGGCGAGAGCAGGAAGAAGCGTAAGGAGGATGAGAAGGCGGGCAGGGTGCGGAAGTCCTCCCGTAACACCTTCAATTGGATGCGGGCCTTTTTAAGATTGGCAAGTGTGTGGGGGCATTATGACCCAAGCCAATATGGTGCTTTGTTGGCATAGTGATTGTAGGAAAAGGCAGTAAAGAAATCTGTTTAAATAAATAAATAAAATATGCCGATGCCATCTTGGCAGCATTGCCGGCTCATGAGGGTTGGGCCTGGCTAAACTATGATGAGGAGTTTCGCGACATGATGGAGGAAAATGTGCAGTTGTCCTGGGGGACGAAGGACATCAACTTGTGGCTTACGCAGATGTCCTCCAAGAAGGGTGCTGGGGGTGTTGTCGGAGGTGTGTCCCAGACAGCGTCCCAAGCAGCAATGGCAGACCCTAGGTCCTTTCATCCGTGGGGGGCATCACCACGCCATCAAAAGGTGGGCCAGCAGGGGGGGGACTTGTGTTGGCGTTTTAACAAGTCCTCCTGCCCTTTCCCTGTCTTCAAGTTTCGACATGCCTGTTCCCTTTGCGGGGGGGACGGGACGGGACACATGCGGCCACGAAGTGTAGTCGAAAGGGGGTGGCAGGTGCCCCGGCCAGGGTAAGTGAGGAGTGGAGTTCAACGCTGGCTCCTACTCCTATCAAGGTTGAAGCGCTGCGCCCATGGTTGGTTCATTTTGCTGGGAGTCGGCAGGGTAAAGCTTGGAGGGTTATTTTGTCGGGGTTCTTCTTCCTTTTCATGGTGTAGTGGCAGAGGCAATGGCAAAAAATTCTAGCTCAGTGTGGTTGTTGAGCGATGTGGTCCATGGGAAGATACAGTCAGAGTGCGCTTTGGGAAGAATAGCTGGTCCTTTTGTTGAGCCCCCATTTTCGCCTTTTATTGTTTCGCCATTGGGAGTGGTTCCAAAGAAGGAGCCGGGGAAGTTTCGGTTAATACATAACTTGTCCTTCCCGCCGGGGAATTCAGTTAATGATCATATTCCTCATGAGTTGTGCATGGTGCATTATGCGTCATTCGACTCTGCACTTGATCTTGTGCATCAGTGTGGTGAGGGGGCACTGATGGCAAAGGTGGATACTGAGTCTGCTTTTCGGTTATTGTCGGTTCACCCGTCTGCTTTCCCGTTGCTGGGTTTCCAGTTTGATTCTCAATTTTATTTTGATAACTGTATGCCTATGAGTTGTGCTGTCTCATGCACTTATTTCCAGGCCTTTAGTTCCTTTTTGCATTGGGTCGTGGGACAGCTGACGGGGTGCTCCACCATTGTCCATTACGTGGATGATTTTTTGTTTGTTGGTCCCTGGCAGGTGGGGACTTGTGCTGCTTTGTTGGCCTCCTTCCAAGGTATGGCCAGCGACTTTGGTATCCCATTAGCAATGGAGAAGACGGTTGGTCTGGTGACATGCCTCTCTTTTCTAGGGGTTGAGATAGACTCTGTAGAGATGTTAGTGTGGTTACCAGCAGAAAAAGTTGATCAGCTAAGAGGATTGGTGGCGGCTGTGGGGTCTGCCTCCAAGGTCACGCTTCGGGACTTGCAGTCGCTGACGGGCAACTTAATTTTGCATGCCAGGTTATTTCAATGGGGCGCCCCTTTGCACAACGGCTGGCTTTAGCGATGGTGGGGGTGTGGTGCCCTTATCATCGTATCCGGGTATCTGCTGAGATGCGGGAGGATTTGCGGGTTTGGGATTCGTTCCTATCCGATTTTAACGGTTGCATGGTTGTGCAGTTGCCTGAAGTGTCGAATGCGGATCTGCAGTTGTTTTCTGATGCTGTGGGGAGTTTTGGATTCGGTCTTTACTGTCAGGGGTCGTGGTGTGCTGAAGCTTGGCTGGCTGAGTGGAAAGCATCGGGGTTAACGCGTAACATAGCGTTTTTGGAGTTGTTTCCCATTGTTGTGGTGTTGTGGGTGTGGCCTGAGTGTTTGCATAATAGGAGGATTGTGTTTTGGAGCGACAACATGGCTGTGGTGGAGATTCTTAATCGGTATTCGCCCAAGTGTCCTCAGGTAGTGACTCTGATGAGAGTATTTGTATTAGCCTGCTTGCGTCTGAATGTTACTGCCAGGGCGCGTCATGTGCCGGGCATTCAGAATTCAATTGCTGATGCTTTGTCCCGTTTTCAGTGGGTGCAGTTCCGTACGTTGGCTCCAGAGGCAGAAGAGGCAGCTTCAGCGGTTCCGGATCATCTTTGGCAGATTGGGACCCTGCCGTGATGGCACTGTTGCGCGCTTCTGTAGCGGAGGGGACATGGTCGTCTTATCTGCGTGGATATTCCAAGGTGCGTGGTTTTTTTGCTGAACAAGGGTTGGGGTGGTGGGAGAGTGGCTGAAGGGATGTTGGGCTTGTTTGTAGTTTGGGCAAAAGGGAAAGGCTGGTCTAAGTCGACAGTTACTTCGGCGTTAGCCGGGTTTTCCTTTTTTAGTAAGGCGGCGGGTTGGGGTAATCCTCGTGTTTCATTTTTAGTGAGGCACCTGCTGGCTGGTTGGGCCAAAGGAAGCCCCAGGTTGCAAGACCGGCATCTCCCTGTGTCGCATGAGTTGCTCCTGCGTATTTGGGATGTGCTACCTGTGGTGGCGGCCTCCGAGTTTGAAGCGGTGTTATTTAGGGCTGCATTTTTTGGAGCATTTCAGGTTTATGAACTTGTCACTCACTCTGGGAAACGGGGGGTGTTTGGGGGTCTGGATGTCAAACATGTGGTCATGTCTGCGAAGCAGGTGCACATTTTTCTCCCACATTCTAAGACTGACCAGGTGGGAAAAGGGGTCTGGGTGATGTCTAATAAAATTCCACCTTCATGCTCTTGTCTGGTGCTTAATTTGCGTACCTATTTATGACGTCGGCCGAAGGGACTGGGCTACTTATTTTTGCATGCCGACAGTAAGCCCGTCACACAGTTCCAGTTTACTGCGGTTCTGTGTTTGGCTTTACGGCAATTAGGTTGTGACGAGAAGCAATTTGCATCGCATTCCTTCCGGATCGGGGCGGCGACTAGCACTGTGGCAGCAGGGCTCTGGGGGGGAGGTGATTCAGCAAATTGGCAGGTAGTGTTCAGAGGCCTATGTGGGATATGTTCGCCTGGAGGGGCTTTGACCTCATGGTTGCTGGGAGCTAAGTGGGATAGGTGGCATTTCAGTATTGTTCGATTGTGGGAAGTCCATTTGGGGGTGGGGGAGGTGGTGCGATACAGGAGTGTGAGTGGGGGGGGAGCTTTAATAATGTTCATTTTGCAGAGTCTTCAGCTGGTGGTGGTCAGCCGTGTCGTGTTGCTGAGGGTGCCCATGCCGGCGAGTGGTGGATCATAGGTCACTCCTTCGTTTACTGGGCGGAGCGGCGGGCCACCTTGCACCCTCTGGGAGAGCACTTGGGACTGGCGACCTGCGGCATCTGGCTGGTCTAGATGGGCGAGCACGGCATGCACTGTGGCAGCTGATATCATTCGTGCAGCGGAGGGCTGGACAGCGGCAGCAGCCAGTGGGACTGGTTATTCATCTTGGTGGCAACGACCTTTCCAGCTGGTCCTGTAGACAGCTTATTCGGGCTGTGCAATGTGACATTGGGTTGCAACGGGAACTGCTGCCTGGGGTGCTGATCGTTTGGTCAAAAATCATTCCACGCCCTCATGCCAGGGTCAGTGGCGGTGGTCTAGAGGCCTGGTGAAGGTCAATTGACAAATTGGGCGGTGGATCCAGCAGACCAGGGGGGTGCAGGTGCAGCATACTTGGGCGGAGGTGAAGTGTGCGGGTTTCCATAGTACGGATGGTGTGCACCTCTCTCCGGTGGGACAAGATTTGTTGTTGAACGATTGGCAAGAGGCATTAGAGGGGTTTGTTGGTCGCAGCTTTGTGGGGTGGGGGGGGGGGCAGCATGAGGATAGGTGAGCTACCTTGTGCCGGTGGCAGGGTATAGAGCTAGCACTCGCCGTGATGGCGGGGCTTAACAGCTGAAGGTGCATTGGGGGAGCGGAGTGCTCCACAGGTTTGTGCGAGACATCTCAGTTGGGAGTCTCTGCCCGGGGGAGGGTAGTGGAGCCGGCCTTTGCTACTAACATGGCAAGGTGGGTGGCAGTGGGGGGTGGGGGGAGTGAGGATGATGCACCATTTTGCTAATCCTAATAATATGGCTGGTGGGGGGCATTATCCGGAATAGAGGGAGGGGTGGGGTTATGTTTTGTATTTATATAATTGTTTGGTTGGCCTGGTTTGTGGGAAGGTGTTCTAATTGGTTATTAAAGCTGCGACCAAAAGTTGCTCCAGAATCTTGTGTGAGTGTGTTGTGTTATACCGATGTGTGGTGCATAGTGTTAAGCTTGGGGGGGAGGGGTCATTCAGGCATGTGGAGATGGGCCTCCGGGATACCCTGGTTATACTATAACCTTCTAAACTGCTAACAAGATGAATTGCAGACAGAATGCTCTACATAAACCACAGGAATTGGGGAAGGCTAAGGGAGGTGGGACACAGAAATAAGACCCTGCAAGGTACCATAAAGCAAGAGAACAAAGAAAGGAATGTATGTCCAAAGTTGTTGTAAGGAATAACCATAAAAGAAAAAAGTGGCAAATGGGTTGAAAAGCTGTGAAGTGAGGGTATAAAAATAGTGCTTTATAGAATGTAAAGTGGGCAGACAGTGACTGAAGCTCACCATTAAAATAATGTCACCTCTGTCTCACAGGATAACAAAATGGTGTTAGATTTATATTTGCTGCAGACTATTCTAACATGTTTTTGCAGACCTGTGTATTTGAGTTCAATAAATTAGATTGGTTTTTCCTGTTTTACAAATATATACACAAATTATAAGGAGTGAGAAGAGTCCAATATTGGGGTGCCATGCAGCACTAGGGCACAAAAGAAAAAGCCCCAAAAGGAGGCTGTCATCACTGCCAAGGGTTGTGCAATATATTAGTGAAGGGTGTCATTAATCCTGTCCAGGTAATCTTTTGTTTTATTCTCAGAAATTATGACGTCCAAGTTGCACAGACATCTTTTTTTTTGTTGTATATCTTTGAACATACTATTAAAATATTATGATGACATACAATTGGAATATTTCCAATTATTTCTCAAGATATTGTACACAACATACCTAAAATGCAAGGTGTCAATAATGTTGACCATAACTGTATACACATATATGTATATATGCACACACACACAGAACTGCTTCATACTTTTTGGCATTTTTATTTGGCTTATAACCAACTTGTTTAAATTGATATTTCAGGTAGCATTATTTTTATGAAATATATAATTTCTGTATTATTTCTATATTCTTTTTGTATTATTATTTTGTGTTATTAGGTGCATACTTTGTTTATAATTGTGTGGTATGGTTTAAAGTGTTATCTTATTTGCCATATATTTTGGAGACCCGCTTACCAGCTAAGTCCTGGTGAGCCCATTAGTCAGCAGCACTATCTGGATAATGCCACAAATATTTCCTCTGAGCACTGCAGCAGTATCAGATAGTGTTGGGGCAGAGTTTGGGAGGAACTGCACTTATCTGAATAGTGGTAATTTTCAGCACCACTAGCCAAATAAATATCTGCATAATTTAGTACATGAAAAAATCTGGGCTAAGTATATGCCGATTAGCTATTCAGATAGTGGCTGAATGTCACCACTGGCCACAAAATCCCAAATTTACTGCCGCAGCCACTCTCAAGATACTGCCGCTGAATTTCCAGATTTTTTTTTCTTTTTACCCATGGTGATTGGTGCTAAAAAAATGACAACCGCACTGGCTCAAAAATTACCTCCTTTTGCATTCACCTGTACCTTGGTTTATAAATTGAAGTCACCAATAAATGTTTAAAGGATTTGCTTTAACATCATATAATAAAAAAAAAAAACAGGACAAAAATATTTTAGCAAATGAACGTGCCTTTTGGTTCATATTCTATTTAAAACTATATTCTTTACCCTGTAAACAGAAAAGTCATAGGCCAATATCCAAAACTCTTCTGTTAATCCATGGGGGGCTCTCTGCATAGGGGTGCTGAGCAAGAGGGGGCTGGGTGAATCAGTGCTGCAGGGGTGCAAGCATCACACGTGCACTTACTGACATCTCCATAGGTAGAGATAAATGCACTTATGCTCTTCTTATGCTGGTTAGGGCCAGGTGCAGCATGTTAGCTACCAAGAACATGCTTTTCACACCCCTGACAGCTAACGCAATGGTGTTGCACCTAATGTGCTATGGTTTTGAGCATCGTCAGTACATTAGGTGCAACTCCATAGTGCCTTTTAGTAAAAAGGTCCCACACAGCCTCCTGACCTAGTTGGCAGGGCCTCCACCTATATGGTGTTCCATAAGCTATTTCACAAGGGCATATGATGGAAAGACATCCAAGTACTGATTGGCTCCTTATTGCTACACTCCAACAAAAGTCCTCAAAACATTTTGATTCACTTGGTTCTGTTGTGCAGGTGTACAGTATATCAAATAAAAATAACTTTCTATGACACCCCGATTAAAAATGCCATTTTATCACTGGGGAAAATTAACTTAGGGTTTGATTCACAGTAAAATACCTTCAGCCTATGGAAGGCGAATAACAGAGGAAGAATGCAACTGGCTACAGTCACAAATGCAGATATTCAGCAAAACAAAATTTGGCTTGGCATGAATGCACGGGAGGAAAGCCCCCATAACCACCCAAATAACAGCCTTTCATTCTCCTGCAAGATAAGTGAACACTTATTCAATCAAATACTCACACTCGTTTTATTCTTCTGCAGCAGTCCTCGGCCACAAATATATTTTACTCCTGCCTCAGGCTGATTCAGCTTGGACGGCTGAAGCCACACAGCTCCAATTATTTCCAAAGGGAACAATTTGCACATTATAGAAAAAAAAAGAGACAGCCGGCTTGAGCAATTCATCTTATTTTACTCAGTCTGATAATGCTATAACCAAAATTTTAACCTCCCTTTACTTCTAAATGTCAGCCATAGCAAACTTGTTTTGAGAGCATACTGCATTTACCAGCGAGGACCTTAGCAATCATCTTTTTAAAAAACACATTACCCTACTCAAACCCATTCATTGCTCTAAAATCCTATATAACAATCACAGCATCTCTCAGACTAATCTATGTGTAATTCCCTTTTCATCAGTGCAAAGGTGCAATAAATTCCCTTACTAGAAGTATCTTGAGAGACCAAATCATCTTTGGTAGCAGTGAGTAGTGGTAGGAGGTACAGTAGGCTGGAGCTACATAAACATCTTTACTCAATAGTATTGCTGGATGATAAGTATTCAGGAATAATATGTCCCTTCCCCAAAGGGCATCCACTCTTAGTGGGTGCCTGAAACAATGAAGGTCAATAGAAGTGTTAACGGTAGAAACGGGAACCCAGTGCTTAACTTTGTATCAACAAGCCCTTATGAAAATCCAGTTTGGTTTTCAAAATTTTCTTTAAATGTAAGGATAGGTTTTTTTTTAGGCGACCTGGTGCAAAGCGGCGGGCAAGCTTCTGAAGAGTATGTAACTAAAGGAGAAGCACCCCTGCCATTGCCCTTTGCATGAACTGTCCGTAGGGACTGGAGGTGGTTAGGGATGCCAGAGGAACTGTATGTGTATGTTTAGAATGATCTGGAGTTGAATTAAAGTGTTAATATGTGGCTTTTCCAGAAAATCTTGAAGTTGCTATTGCTGGATGAGGGGTCATGGGTATCAGCATAATTGAGAAGGGGAAGAAGATAGGCTCTTTTAAGCCCTGGTGGGTAATGAATAATATTGATTTTAAGAATGGTTTAATTATAACTGGTAGTTACAGTGACTTGAAATACTTTTAATTAACTGCTGTGAATTATGATCTGATCCTTCCCTTATTGCCTGTCTTCTTTCCTATAAGCAGCAGGTATGATAGCAAAATGCTATATCTCAACTCAAACTTGAAATGTAGGGCACTCCAAGGGTCATCCGTGTCCCCTGTATTATTCCGTTTGTATTTGCAACCAATTGCATAAATAGGAGCTGAAGAAGGCCTAAATGATATGATATACATTGATGATGTACAGATAGATCTATGGTGAGCTGGGAAGAGACCAAAAATAGAACTTAATCCAACTTAATAGAAGTTTATGGGAGATAGTAATTTCACTACCTGAGAATGGTCTCTGTCTAAACTAAACCAAGAAAAGCATAATTTGGCTCTGTCATCTGATTATAATGGTATCTCCTCCAGAGGTTTATTTGCAAAACACTATGGGGGTTATTCTGTGCCACGAATAGCAGGGATGGACAGCCCAACGGGACATCCATCCCCGCTATTCGTGCCTTCACCCGGCCTCGACTAACTTCCCCGTTGCTTGTGCAGGGAAGGTAGATGGGGGGTGGCTCGGGGGCAGAGTCTGGATGGTCGCCAATCCTGGATGTAAAGGGCCGATTCTAATGTCAGCCCTGTACGTCCGGGGCCGGTGACATGTGCGGGGAAGTTATTCCACCCCTGAGGTGGAATAACTTCCATGGATGTGCTTTTATTGAAACACCAGAGCATGGATGGGGCAGGGGGGCCAGAGGACATTCTCCGCAGCCCGACCCTGGCCTTAAGAGGGCAGATCGGGGGTCGGGCTGTGGAGAATTAGCTTTAATATCCGGCAGCCGGCATTGCGGTTCTTCAATGGAGCTGTGATGCCATGGAAACATGACAGCATGATGCCGCAGCTCCACTGAAGAGCCTTGATTGAGTTAGCCGAGGGTATTCCTGCACGTGAATCACAATCCCAGCCTGCACATGCAGGACTGTTTATGAGATATGTCCTGGGCTGATCCCACGGGCTAGATATGTCCCGTGGGATCAGAATCACGATCCCCTCTGTACCTCGGGCCCTATGCTTATGGCACAGATGTGGCAAAAATCTTAAGGGGGATATTCAAAGCGATGAATGTGGTTTTCAGTCCTGCTAATTGCGCTAATCGTGCTGACTGGGATATTCAGCAATACCAACAGTGTTAGTGCCACCACTGCATGCCACAGTGCTAGCTAGTATCAGGACATTCTGGGAAGAGCACCCAGCGGCTCAATATCGCCAGATATGGCCCTGCCACTAGCCACCACCACTGCTGAATACACCTCCACCAAATAAGTAGTGTGGTGAATGCCTATTTTAACCATCTCTGAAAGGTAAAGAATTTGCACCCTTATGTGTCAGAAGAGGAGTTGCATTTATCACCTCATGCCTTCTTTTTTTTTTTTAAGTGCCTTCAAGTCAATGTTGCCTCCTGGTGACCCAGCAGCCCCTGGATTTCTTAGCAAGGTGTGACCAGAAGTAGATCACTGGGCCTTTCCTTCTGAGGCAATGGAGGGTAAAGTGACTTGCCCAAGGTCACAAGGAGTGTCAGTGGGAATTGAACCCACATCTCCTAGGTAGTCAGACTGTTGCTCTAACCACTAGTCTGCTACTCCACTCTTGCCTCATGCCTAGATTATTGCAATTTGCTGTTTGTGGATCTCCCTAAGTGGCATTACTAAAATTGATAGAGAACACTGTGGCCCATTGTCATGCAAGATTGCTATTAAAATTGCTATTGAAAACATTGCATTTGGTTTCCTGTAGCTCAATGCATTGATCTTAGAAGAGTATTTTTAAATATTTAAACATTTATGGTTCGCTCCTATTTAACCCAGTGTATTCTAAATTATGGACCAATATGGACAATTAAGGCTCATTTCCGTCCTGGACATACATGCCCTCTGTACGCCCGGTCTGAACCGGGCATCACGATTCTGATCCTGTGGAGCAGCTCTAGCCACAAAGGATCAGAATCGCGTACGTGCAGGCCAGGACTGTGATTCAGCCTTGCCTGACTAACTCAGTCAGGGCTTTTAAATGGAGCTGCGGTGCCATGGCACTACGGCTCTATTTAAAAGCCGCAATCCCCGGCCGCCGGCTCCCTAAGCTAATTCCCCACAGCCCAACCCCCAATCCAGCCTCCCAGGGCCAGGTTCTGGCTGCGGGGAATGCCCTCTACCGCCCCTTCCTAGCCCCGGGGCACACCAATCCTGCCAAATCGGGCAGGTTACTGGTGGGCCCCAGGGCTAGAAAAGCTTCCCCGTTCAAGTCTCCAGCCCTAGAATCAACCCTGTACGTCTGGGGCTGGTGACTGCTCACTGCCCACCCTAACACCGCCCACGATCCTCCCCTTTCCCACTCCCGTCTAACTTCCCCGTACAACCGGAGGGGAAGTTAGACGCCGGCGGGAAGGGACACGAATAGCGGCTCATTCCGAGTGCTCTATTTGCAGCTCAGAATGAGCCTGTTAGGGGCCATTATACTGAAGGGCACTATAGTGTTGCACCTAACGCACCAATAGCAACAAAACCACAGTGAAACACCACCCGGGTTAAGTGTCGGGGGTGTTGAAAGCATGCTCCCTGGCACTTAACATGGCACACTTTGCTCTAACATGACATACAAATAGCACGGGTGCACATACCTTCACTGTTGAGGTGGCAGTGCGGGCATCTGCACTAATTGGCACCTGCACTAGATAGCTCAGGAGAGCTGATTGCAAGGCACTCACCTCACCCACTCTCCACTCCCAACCCGCCGAATTGCTCCCCTAACACGCCCTAGATAGTGTCAAAATCCAGTGGCACTGTCATGGCCCCATGCGAGCTGTCAATGTGTGTCCCAGCATGCCTTTAGTGTGCGCCAGAACCCACGCTTACAGCTAACGCCCTTTGGTAAAAGGCCTCCTAAGTGTTATTGGGGCCTTCAGGAATTAGATTGAGGGAGATAAGTCAGAAGGCCTTTTCCTATATGATGTCTAGGCTGTGGAATTCGCTTGAAGAATCAGAGACCTACAGTGCTTTTGCAAGCACTATGTACAGGGTGGCCCAAAAAAAGTGAGAACATCTCGTAGCATATAAGTTATTTAAAAATTCAAAAAGACAGATGTAAACGATTGACAAATTTTAAAAAATAAGATGGCGACCGAAAATTGTTGAAATAAAGACGTTATATAGCTAAAAAAAAGGTAAATAAGTAAACTATTTAAGCTTTTAATTTACGACATGTTCTCACTTTTTTTGGGCCACCCTGTATATAGGATGGTTATTTGAACAGGTATTTAAATGAATTCATAATCATTAATTTTGACCTGCCTTGTTTTAGTGATGTATTGTGTGGTATTAATTGCTGTACATCTGCTGTGTAGCTCTGAATGGGGAATGGGCTCAATAAAAAGTAGGTAGCAAAAAAATAAAACTTTATATTCATTCAGTGGTGCTACCCATTTAAATAGCACCGCCAAATACGAGTATATGTATAGGTGACATCATTTGGTGGTAAACCCCAGGGCTTATATGCAGAAATTAGGTTTGCTATTTTCTGTGGCTGAATTTTGCACTCTGCTTAAAACTGTGGGTCAGGCTCCTACCACACACCCGGCCCCTCCTCAAATACGCAGCGCTGGCCTAACCATCAGGCAAAACAGGCAGTCGCCTAGGACACTTGCTTCTGAAGAGTGCAAATAGCTGGGCCTTCAAAGCTAAACAATATTCTGACAGCTAAGGGGGGCATAAGTCATAAGGCCTTGAACCAACTCTGGGGCTGGCTCAACAAATATGTATAAGGGCTAGGGTTGCCAACTTTTTCACCGAGAAAAACCCGACACCTGTGACTCGCCGTGCCCCACCCATTCTCTGCCCCTAGCCCCACCCCCAGTCCCACCCATGCTGCACCCCAGCCCCACCCACAAAAATTACCGAGGATAAGTGTAGGCTAACTCCCTTGGTCAGATAATAATTAAACTGGGAACCCCAAAAGCCAAACATGAAATGTACAACACTGGAGAAATAAAACTATAAAGTAATTTCCTCTTGCACTAAACAAAAACGCAAAGATGTTAGCAATACACACTTCCCAGACCAGACATATTCCAGTTAATAAATTCAAAATAAAAAGTATTTTTCTACCTTCTGTTTGGGAATTTTATTTTTCAGTTGCAATTGCTCCATTCACTTTCTTCTGGTTTCTTCGTGTCTTCTGCGAGCTATACATTTGTCCTTTCTTCTCTTTCAGATGTTTTCCATTCTCTCTCTATATATCTGCTTTAACATACTGATCATTTCCCTTTTGCTCTTTCCCCCATTTCTTTCCTTATTCCTTTATCATCCACTCAAATTTCACCCTTCCATTCTCAATCCCCTCTTACTCTCCCAATACCCGGCCCATCGTAGACTTTTCTTCCACACAAAATATCTTTTCCCCTCTCCATTCTCATTCCCCATCCCCATCCCCTTCCCCTTCCCCTTCTAGTCCTCCCCCCAAATCAGCTCCCTTATAGTTCTAGACCCACCCAGCATCCACTCCCTTCTAGTCCCATTCTCCCATGCCCCCACATCAGCCCATTTCCAGTCCTATTCTAGCCCATCACCCATTTGCAGTCCAAGCTCCCCCCATCAGCCCATTTCTAGTCCTATTCCAGCTCCTCATCAGCCCATTTCGAGTCCTAGCCCCACATATGCTCTTTTCCAGTTCCATTCCGGCCCCCCATCAGCCAATTTCCACTCCAAGCTCCCCCATCAGACAATTTCCAATCCTAGCCCCCTCGTCAGCCCACTTCCAGTCCTATTCCAGCCCCCATCAGCCCATTTCCAGTCCTATTCCAGCTCTTCATCAGCCCATTTCCAGTGCTAGCCCTACCATCACAGGCCATTTCCAGTCCTAGCCCCCCCCCCAGCACAGCCTCTTTCCAGTCCTAGCCCCCCCCCCCACCATCACAGCCTATTTCCTGTCCTTGGCCCCCCCCCCACCATCACAGCCCTTTTGCAGTTCTAGCCCCCCATCACAGCCTATTTCCAGTCCCAGGCCCCCCCCCCCACCATCACAGCCCATTTGCAGTCCTAGCCCCCCTAATCACAACCTGTTTCCAGTCCAAGTTCCCCCTCCCCCCCATCGCCCAATTCCATTGCAGCCCCCCCCCCATAGCCCATTTCCAGTACAGGTCCCCTCCCATAGCCCAATTCCAGTCCAGGCCCCCTCATAACCCATTTCCAGTCCAGGTACACCCCCCCCATAGTCCTATTTCCAGTCCAGGTACCCCCCCCCCCCATAGCCCAATTCCAGTCTAGGTTTCCCCCCTATAGCCCATTTTCAGTCCAGGTACCACCTCCCCATAGCCATATTCCAGTTCATTCCCCCCCCCCCCCCAATAGCCTTTTTCCAGTCCAGGTCCCCCCCCCCCCCATAGCCCATTTCCAGTCCAGGTACACCCCATCACAGCCCATCCAGTCCTTGGCCTCCCCTCCCCCCCATCAAAGCCCATTTGCAATGCCCTTTAACCTTTTTCAGCATTCGCGGCTTCACAGAAACAACCGCCAGCGTGAAGGAAAAAGATCTTCACGCTGGCGGTTGTACAGAGGGAGCCGGGGCCTCGCGCAGGCTTCCCCGGCTCCCTCTCCCGCGGACTTTGGGAGAAAAGCTGTTTTTTTGCTCTGGCTGCTCCCAGTCTTGCGGCCAGAGCAAAAAACTGGCTTTTCAAGGGCCGGTTTTACATATCTGCCGGCAGCCGGCCTGGCCATGGAAAAACCGGCCAGGCCGGCTGAATACCGGCCGGTTGGCAACCCTAATAAGGGCCCAAAGGTTGCTAAACATGCCACATACTGCATGTGATCATGACTGTCGCTGATAGCAGAAGCAGCTCTGGATATTGGCTTAAAGAGTTTCCTCCAGCTTAAACAGTAGTGGATAATGGTAGGGGGAACTTTTTTCTGAATCTGCCCTGCAAGTATATCACTGGCAATGGATGTAACAAATTCCTTTTCTTTAACTTGATACCGTTAGAGGCATTTATTTTTGACAAAACTATGGTTGAATAATGTTTTCTTTAATTTTCCTGATATGTGTGGGTAAGATAAGTTTTGGGGACCTAGATAGGATGAATTTGTTGCGGATAGGTTGCTATAGAGTGCTACACCTGTTTATTAATAGTTTCTGCTATATATTAGTTCATGCCCGCCGCAGCGACAGACGCAGTAGCACAGCTCACTGCAGGCCTCTGCCCATGGCCTGATGCCTTTGTTTCTTTTACCACAGCTGCTTGCTTACTGGTGCAGCAAGCAGCCCCAGAACCCCAAAGTCATTTTTTATTTTTAAAAAAAATGCAGCACCTCTTCTTTAAAGCACGCCGGCTGCCTTGAGCAGCCCTGGAGCAGCCTGACCCCCGGATGCACAAGAAAAAAAAAACCCAGCCTGCCATTCTTTATTCTAACCATTTGCTTACAGTAAGGTTTTGCACATAGGGGCATATTTACTAATGTGCTCTACCAAGATTGTGCATTGTTCACACGCGGTTTCAGTCCCAAGCTATGTGTGGTGCGGCTAGTGAAACTAGTGTCACCTCAATGGGTGGCATTATTTGCACCCACAGCAGGTTTGTCACATTAAAGCACAGTGTTCCAGCACAAACTGCATGGGGACAGACGTACACGCCCTCCTACAGTTAGCGAGGAGCCCTATGCTGGTAATGCGACCCACTATGCATTAGGTGAAAAAAAGAACATAATAAGTGCACAGCTTGTATACGAAGGGGCCTGTTTACTAAAGTTCAGGAAGATTTTGTATTTACCACATCTTAACTGAAAACGTTAAGGTGTGGTAAGTACAAAGCCTGTACAGTAAATGCATATCTGGGCCCTGTGTGACATGCATCAGCAGATAGCATAGGTGCACCCGCACTATCTGCCTAAGCATCTAGGGAGAATTCTGATGCTGCCCTGACCACAATAACTATTTCTATGGCCGCTAGCACAGATAATAGACCACTTACTCTCCCACCCTCCTGATCACACTGGGGGGTCATTCCAAGCTATGTTTAGCGGGGATGGACGTCCAGGTCGGACGCCATTCCCACTAAACGCTGGGACTGTATCCCCTGCCCAAAGCTCCCTGTATGTACATAGGAGATGTATGGGAAGCTCTGGATGGAGGCAGAAGGGGGCAGCCCAAGGAAGGAGCAAGAGCAGGCGGTGGGTGGGAATTTGACCCCAGACATACAGGGCTGATACTGAGGTTGGTCCTGTACATCTGGGGTTGCCAACATGGACAGGGGACTTATTCCACCTCCAAGGTGGAATAAATCCCCCTGGACATTGGGGGACAGTGGCGCAGTGCCAGGTCAGTGGGGTGAGAGGGTGCAGAGCTTCCCCGCAACCCAACCCTGCCTTTGGAAGGTCACATCGGGGGTCAGACTGCAGGGAAAGAACTTTGTGGCAGCAGCCGGGGATTGTGGCCTTGGGGATTGCGGCCTTGGCAACAGGATGCCACAGCACCGCGGCTCCATGCAGGATCTGGGGCAGGCCTGTGCGGGGAGAAGATTGGACGTCCAGTGACACAGAATTGAGGGACAGCCTGCCCATCCAGGCATGGGCCAGCCGCCTAGACCCGATCCTGATCCCGTGGGAATATCTAGCTCCTACGGGCTCAGAATCAGGGTCTAGATCAGCCCGTCTAGATCCTGGATGTCTGGGCGGGCAGGATGTTCTCCATTCAGAACTGGGCCCACTGTGAATGGCAGGCTCCTTACCTCGCACCTCCTATCCAATCAAAAGAACATAAGATTTGCCATACTGGGTCATATTAATCTAGGTCACAATTACCTGGCAGGATCCCTAAAGGTAGACAGAGTCCATGCTTCTTAACCCAAGGCTAAGTAATGGATTTACCCCCATTTCACTTTAATAATGGTTTATGGACAGGGGTGGCTAAAGACAATCTGCTACCTGAGGCAAGAGATGAACTGGTGCCCCACCCCCTCCTCCAGCAGCGAAAATGGAGGGGTCTCCTCAGAGCTCTAGTCAAGGAACAGGAAATCCCCTCATTCAGAACATCAGTCAGGTAGTTGCTCCAAGAATAAAGAAATATATTCCCAAACTATATAATTTTTTTTAACTTTGCAAGAACATGTTTATGCAGCAAAAATTGTAGCAGTTTAATTAACTAGCCTGGAAATCTAATATAAAACATATTGACTCCTGACATTACACAGTGGACCAGCAAGGTATTTAATATAAATATATAGTCTGCAAAAGGCAAAGGAGATACAAGGTGGTCACACCAAGGAGGAAAAAGAAAAAGCGAGAACCACAGTGCAGTTTATGATACCAAAAACAAAATGATTTTAAACTAATTTAATTTGGTGTTTTAAACTGCGCTATGGTTCTTGCTTTTTCTTTTTGAACATATATTTTGTATCCAAAGAAACCCCTCTCCCAATAATGGGTGCAGACAGGGCCGGCCCCAGAGTTGGTTCAATGTGTTGTCACCCTAGGCAGACCTTAAGCCTTACTCCCCCCTTGGTTGTCAAAATTTGTTGTTTGGCTTTGAATGTCCTACCCTTTGCTGCCCTCCAGAGGTTTATGTTTATTGGATTATTTGATATACCGCTCCTTCATGATACCAGGGCGGTGTACAATTTATAAACATACAGGTGGGCCAAAGCCAGAAAAGGAAAAGAACTACAATGCTGGGCAGGAAAGGGAGAGGACAACTCAATCATTCAAGAGAGGAAAAAACCAGAACAGAGAATAAAGTCAGGTAATGGAGGAGGAAAGATCAAATGCGGAACAGAAAAGATGGGTTTTTAGAAGAGACTTAAATCTAGAGTGAATCTGTTCCAGTCGGAGGGTGGTGGGAAGGGAGTTCCATAGGGATGGTCCTAGGAAGAAGAAATCTGATTGGCGTGTGGATTGTAAGTGAGCATGGGATGGTGAAGGGAGATGAGGACGGTTAATATGTACTGAACGGAGAAAGTCTGCCAGGTATTGCAGGGTATGGGTATAAGTAGCCTGATGCACTAATATGAGAATCTTGTAGTGGATGCGGTATTCCATGGGGAGCCAATGAAGCTGGAAGAGGAGTGGTGGGATATGGTCTTGACACATGGTATGTGTAATGATTCTGGCTGCCGTGTTTTGAATCTAGTTTGCCTAGTGGTTGGGCAGGTCTTGGGTGGAGAGCAACACTTGGACATTTCTCACAGAACTCAATATACCAAAAATAATTTCTGATTTTGATGTCACCTCAGTAACAGCAATATAAACCTTTTATGAACCACTGGGCATATTGTGAAGTAATGATGTGATTCATTAGGTATATATGTTCCACTGTTCTCTGTAACAATCCATTGTTGAAATGTACCCTGCTTTGCCCCAGTGAAAAGCGGTATAAAAAACAGTCAAATAATCAATAATAATAATAAATAAATAATAATTCAAAAGCCTACAAAATTTAATCACGATCTATAAAGAAAATCTACCATACCATAATAGCATCAACTTCCAAAACTCATACAAAGAGCCTCCCCAGAAAAGAGCAGCACCATTAATAGTGCAGAGGACCCTATAACATCCATACACCTATTTAGAAAACCAAATAAACCAGATTACTACCAATCCCTACATAGAAAATCCATGTCAACAGAACATGTAGCCTCAGTCACACATGCAGAACACAGATAGATCCTCACCAAGTAGGGAATATATTACCACAAACTAAAAATAGATGGGGGGGAGGAATTCAAAGTCATTTAGGCAGTTTGCAGTCCTAAGTCACGCTCAGTTGGAACACGGTTGGTGCTGCTGAATATCCTCGGGTGCCACCACCAAATGCCCTGCCGGCTAGCGTTGGGACGGAGCGTTGGTGGCACCTGGGGATAACCTGCTAGCGGTGATACTCAGCCGCTAGCCAGTTATCCCAAAGCAGCAAAAATTAGGCACCTGAAAGGCTTGCGTAACATTTGCCACTTTATCTAACCGCCAGCGGCCAAATATCACTGCTAACCAGTTAGTTAGTTAATGCACTATCTCTAGCCAATCCGGATATATTCAATGTCAGTGGATGGATATGGCCTCAGTATTGATTATCAGGGTTCAAAGTTTACCGGGGATGGCTAGCCATCACCGCTTAATATCCACCCAGAATATGTAGAGAAATATTTAACGGAAACCCCAAGAAGCCAGATTCTGTAGCAGTGGTGTAGCCATGACTGATTCTTTGGTGGGGCCTGGGATTAACAAAGTGCAAATGTTGATATTGCCTTCAGTTATCCTCTCATTCGACTGTTCTGCTGCCACTGATTGGGTGGGCTTGATGCCAAAGTGACCCACCCAGGCCCAATCTTTGCTGCATCCCTGCATGCAGTACAGCACCAGGGAAATGGAAAGAGATGCGTATGCCCTTGCATTGTTCAAAATATGAAGATAAAACATGTAAATTCCAAAGAATGACATATTCCATTCACTAAATTGAAAATAAAATTCATTCTTCTTCCTTTGTTGACTGGCCATTTTATTTTCTAATCATGCTGATCTCGGTCTCTGATTTATGCTTTCTTCTTTTAACTTGCTTTCTAGAGTTTCTGACCCATCTGCTACTTCTCTCCACTCCTGTTTTTCTCACTTCCTTACATCTCTGGCATTGATCTTTGCCATTTAGCTTTCTTCTGTTTATTTTTTTCTCTCTCTCTCTCTCTCTATCAACTGAGATTTTACTTCTCCTTCTTACCATCCAGTCCTTAATCCCTCCTCTTACTGCATCTATCTCTTTTCAACCTTTAACACAGCCCTCTCATTCCCCATCTCTCTCTCCTTCCCCAGCCTCATATTCTCCAGTCTTTAACTAACTCTCCCATTTCTCTCTTCCCCTTCCAGTGTCCAGCATGTCTCCCTTCTCTCCTCCATCCAGCACCTCACCCCTTTTCTCACTCCACCGTGCCCAGCAATCTTCCTCTCTCTCTGGTCCTGCTCCATGTCCAATATATCCTTTTCTCTCTCTTCCCCTGTGTCCAACATTTCATATCTCCCCCAGCTTCTCCCCCCCCCACCCCAACATGTCCAGCATTGACCCTTTCTCCTCAACTCCCCCTCCCCACATGTCCAGCATCAACCTTTTCTCCTCATGTCCCTCTCCCCATGTCCATCCTTAGTCCTCTACCTCCCCGCCCCCCCCTCGCGACAACTAACATTTGTCCTTCAGCTTCCCACCATTCCTCCCTAGCCTGCTGCTCCCTCATCCGCAGCTGTGGCAATTCCAGAGAAAAAGCATGGGGCGTTCAACTCTAGCACACTCAAAGGACCTTGCCAGTCCCACCTCCTCTGACACATTTCACCTTCCACCCTATCTCCTCCCCACATGTCCTCATCAACCCTTCTCCTCTCCCCCCTCCCCCACCACAGGCTGCTGGAGTCACAAAGACCCCACGCTTTTCGTTTGGTTTGTTTTTTTAAAACTGACAGCCTGCAACCGCTGCCGCTTTTTACCGGGTCTGGATTAGTGGCGGTGTTGGCGGCAGCAAGAGAGGGAACTGCTTCCACCACTGCCACAGACTGGGAGAAGCAGCGGCAGCTGCAGCAGGTGGTTTTTCCTGTATTTTTTTTTTTTTTTATAGAAGGCAGAGTGAAGCAGTGCTGCTGGGGTGTTTTGGGGGCGTTTTTGCCACCTCCAAAACTTTGCTGTCTGAGGCGGGTGTCTCACTCTGCTTTATGGTAGAGCAGCCCCTGTTTATGGACTTTTCCTACAGGAACTTGTCCAAAGCTTTTTTACTATATCCCCCAGCAACAAATTTCAGAGCTTAATTACATGTTGAGTGAAAAAATATTTTCTCTGATTAGTCTTAAATGTGTAATTTTGTAGCTTCACTACATGTCCCTAGTCTGTCTGCTCTTTGAAGGAGTAAACAACCAATTCACAATTGCATCTTCCATGCCATTCACTATTTTATAGATCTCTGTCATCTTGTGTCTCCCCTATCTCTCTATTTTCATTTAAGACTATTAGGGCCTATCTAAGTCTAACAGAGATTTCATTTTAAACCACTAAAGCAAGCTTATAACTATTTTTGCTTTTTTAATGAAATCAAACACACACTTTTCCAAATAAACCTACAATCTCTCTTCTGTCCCAAGCTTTATGTCACCAAATTTGCCAGCAAAGTAATGTTCACATAACTGCTCACAGTTTTCCCTCAGAAAAAGATTCCCCTTCCCATGGCAAAACCCCATCAGATCCAATTGCTCCCAAAACATTTCCAAATGTCCCTTGGCCACAACTTCTGCCCCATCACAATTCCCCTTCTGTGCAAGGACCACCCCTCTCCCACCCTTCCAACTAGGATAGCCAACTGGCTCCAGATACGCCCAACACATTTGATCCAGTCCTAGGTTTATCCCACTGCATGCAGGGACATGTAGTTCAGATTTTTCCATTGCACTCCATAAGAAAAGCAAGACTACATGTCCCTGCATGCAATGGGATAAACCCAGAACTGGATCGAGCCTGTTGGGCGCATCTGGAGCCAATTGGAAACCCTACTTCCAACACTTACTGCAAGTTCTCCCTGGTGTCTAGTGGGTGTGGCAAGAGTGATCCACCTATGCTCCTTGCCTCATAACTGCCTGGTGTAAAATGGCAGATCTGATCCCTAGTGGTAACTGCATAAGACTACAAACAGGAATCATAGTCGTCATTTTCAACTCCTGCAGCTATTGGCTGGGAGCAGAGGGAGATTATTTCCACCCTAACCTATGAGGCTACCAGTGATACCTCTGAATAAGTCCCAGAGGGGTCAGGACATGGAGGGAAAGTTAGAGATGAGGGCCTTGTTAAGGGGGAGATGATCCAGGGGATGCTGAGGGGAGCTGATCAGGAGGAGGGGTTAGTGCTTCATGGGGAAATTGGGGTTTGGTTTGTCTGGGCTGTGGCTACTCTACCTAACTGCCAATAACACAGCTGTTCTTAATGTCACTTCTTGACATGGCATTAATTGCAGCCACACTATCAACAGTCCTGACAGTACATGGTAACGTGCGACACAGTAGCTGTCACTGCTGGCCACACCATCTCTCTACCTATAGCATGCCCAGTTTTCAATCCAACCTGTGCTAAGCATTTCTTAACATGTGGCTCTTTATATCACATAGTAGTTGTTAACACAGGCCTGCTAAAACGCACGCTAACTGCCTAGTTTAGTTTATTACCATATTTGATATACCTCCCTTCTCCAAATTCCATCAGGGTGGTTTACAATCAACTTTATACCAAAAGATATAACAAAATTAAGAAGACATGTAAGCAGAATATCAATAAACAAGGACAGAGAGAGAAGCCATAACAAGGATAATATTAGGATAGAAAAGTGAAGGGATAAAAGTGGTAGGATCAGCCTTCTGGGGTCTCCACCTGCCCAAACGCCTGCATGAAAAAGAGGGTTTTCAAGCCCCTTTGAATTTAGCAGAGAAACTCTCTCCACAAATAAGATAGAAGAGTTCCATAATGAAGGAGCCAAGTGAAAAAACGCTGTCTTCCTCTTAACCTCATAATGAGCCCTAGATGCTGAGGAGAGGTGACAAATTCCGATTACCAAAGCAAGGTGGTCTATTAAATTGAATAGGAACAAGATGTTTTGTTAAATAGGTCAGAAGGCAGAGTAGGAAGCCTTGTGACTAAGGAGTAGCGTTTTGAAAGAGATCCTGTAGCTCTTCAGAAGCCAGTGCTTGGCTGCCCACAGAGAAGTAAGATGATCAGATCTCTTTGCTGAATCCAGTTTAACTGCAGTGTTTTGTAAATTCTGTAAGTGCCATAAATTAATGCAAATGTGAGTTCTGTAAGCATGAGTAAATTACTGGAAATGCTGCTAAAACAAAGGCGAGTAAGGCTTCTGGAATCCAGTGGACTGCAGGATTGGAGGCAGCATGATCGTGTTAGACAACTCTCATAGTGCAACTGTATAAGTCTTAGGTGAGCAGGGCCGGTGCTACCCTGTAAGCCAGGTAAACATGGCGGGGGGGCACCAGAGTTAAGGGGCACCAAAGCTGCAGCAATGTTTTCAGGGCCAGCCTCACCAAGTCCCGCTTGGCTCCTGCTCTGGGCCAACTTTTTTAACATTTGCCATGCGTGCTGTTTTTGCCCAATGACGCCGATATTTGCATGTGTGCATTCCGTGCATTACCCACAGTCTGGAGAGGAAAAGCCCTAAGAGAACTCCAGCTCCTCCCACCCAATGAATCCGTGGTTCCATTGGCACGTGCTGCTGCCAACTAACTCAGATCAGGGGCAAGAGTGAAGAGATGCAATTTTGCAGGGACGCATCACCCACATTTCCCCTAAGCAGCTGCAGACACGTGAAGGCCTGAAGCTTGTGCCGTTGCCTGCAGGCCCCCTGCCAGACCTCACCCCACCTGCTCTCTGGCCCATGGCGTCCACCGATACCTGCATGTTGTTCGACTCCTCTCCCTTCGCCTCCCACCTGTGGCTGTGTTGGTAGGAGCCATGTGTAGCGCCCTTCTGCCTGCCAGTGCCTCTTATGTCTCCTGCTTGCGTGACCAAGTCTTTAATACTGCTGCTGCTGCTGCCGCCCTCGCTGCCACTGCTGCAGATTCTAATATTAAGGTGGTTTATTTTAAGCTTGTGCATCTTGAGTCCCGCATGATGTGGTTGCGGTGACAATGCTACTCAGTGCCCCCACCTGACTTTTCATCTTTGTGCTAGTCAGCCTCACCTCCCTACCTGCCTGTTAGAAACACTTTTGAAGAATCCACAATTTAAGAAAGAAGCCCATATCAGTTGGGAAGGGGGCGAAAAAGAGGGACTGGGGTAGCTTTATGAAAGATGAGCTCAGGGAGTGCCTAATAGAGGGGCTGGGACTGCGTGTGTATGTGAGTGAGTGAAAGGACAGCTAAGTTTTCAGGGGTGTGTGAAAGAAGAACCAGGAGAGGGTGGATAATTTTGTATGGTAACTTGGGATATAAAGAGGACCAGGCCAGAAAGAGCAATAAAGATCAGGGGGTGTAGACTCAAGTACTGGGGGAAAGAACAGAGGAAACATAGGACTTGGGTCTGATGGGATAGGGAGAGCAAAGAAAGAATGAAGATTTGGTGATTAGGAGAGAAAGCAGGGACTTGGACTGGTGGGAGAATGGGGAATTGGAGACAGAGCTGCAAGGAAAGGCAGAGCAAGGAACTTGGGCATGGTAGAGGGTGAGGACTCAAAAACGGAGTGAATTTGGAGGGATAGATTGACTATGTTTCTATAAAAAGGGACCATAGTAGTTGATATGGAAGTGCGGTGCAGACTAGATAGGCCATATGCTCTTTTTCTGCTGTTATGTTTCTATGACCTGGCAATTGTATAAATATGAGTAGGTTTAGGGTATGAGTGCGTGAGGTGGTATAAAAGAAGAGGGGTAAAGGTTGGGAAGGAGTTGGGATGTGGTGTGAAAGACCTGGGTGAGAGGCAGAGAAAATGGATGGGAGGGCTGTAGAGGGGTGTGAGAGAGGAAAAGTGAAAAGGAAGAGATACAATTTCTAAAAGAGCTGCACAACCGTGCATGCAGAGATATAGCAGTGGTAGTATCTGTGGCAACAACAGCAGGCGGGAAGCTAAGTGGTCATTACCTTTGTAGCTTTTTTTGGGTGGTTAAATAAACATATTGATTGTCTTTGCTTCAATCTCATTAACCCTTTGCTATCGCAGCTTGTTCATATGTTAAATATTTACTCACCAGTACTTATTTTTATTCCAGCTATGCATTTGCCCCTTCACTGTAATTTTCTTGTTACAATATTTGATTTGAAGGAGAAATGCTAGCATCATGTGAACAAAGTTCACAAATGAGTTTTGGGAAAGGGAAAGGTGCAGTCTACTATTAAAAGTAATGATGGAGGGGGGCAACAGTCTGTAGTTTGCAGCGGGTCGCCAGAGACCCTAGCACCGGCCCTGTTGGCGAGCCCTCATTTAGAGTATTGTGTGCAATTTTGGAAACCACTCCTTCAAAAAGATACAATCAGGATGGAGGTCAGGGCCTTGGTCATAAGGCATATGGGGACAGACCTAAAGATCTCAATATATATACTTTGGAGAAAAGGCAGTGGAGGGGAGAGATGATGAGATGTTTAAATATCTCCATGACATAAATTCCCAGGAGGAGATCCTCTTTCAAATGAAAGAAAGCTCTTCAATGAGGGGGCATAGGATGAAGGTTAAAGGGCATAAACTCAGGAGTAATTTTCAGAAATTTTTTTTTTACAGTAAGTGGTAGATGCATGGAATCGTCTGTCAGTGGAGGTAATAGAGACGAGGACGGTATCTGAATTCATGAAAGCATGGGACAAACAAAAGATCTCTAAAGGAAAAAAGGGACTGTAGAGCTTAGTAGCTGATAAGGAAGGGCAGACTGGATAGGCCATATGGTCTTTATCTGCCGTCATGTTTCTCTGTTTCTAACTCAGACTTCCATACCATTATATACTACAATTGAAGCACAGTATCATTAAAATGGAAATGCCTGAGAGTCGAAAAGCTTGGCCAGAACATAGGCAGGACCTCATTTACACATGTAATTTATAGAATGCTATAATTTACACCTGTGTTCTGAAAATCTAGCTGCGGGCACTTACGCCAGCTCTAGGGCAGATGCAACAGCTGTGGCTAACTTAAGGCTCATCAGTAGGCCTCTGTTTTATGAAGTAAAGCATGCACGTGCATCACTCTATAGATCAGGCCCCATTTATATGCGTGGTAACGCATGCAGACTGCACAGGACTTTATGAAATTACTTGCTATTACCGCTTGATAAATGAAGAAAATGTGTCAAAGTGGCAAATCCTCCTTGTCTTTATTGTGTGTTGACACATTTAGCGCCCACTATTTTACCACAGGTCTCATTCTATGCAAAGGAATCTAGCTGCTAATAGTGCATGTTAATGGGAGTCTACTACCACTGCTGTACTACTACTTATCATTTGTATAGCACTATGGAGGAGTAGCCTAGTGGTTAGAACATGGCTTGGTAACCAAGCAACCAGGGTTCATTTCCCACTAGCACTCCTTGTGGCCTTGGGCAAGTCACTTAACCCTCCATTGCCTCGGAAGAAAGGCCTGGCAATCTACTTCCGGTGACACTGCCAAGAAAACCCAGGAGCTTCTGAGTCACCAGGAGTCAGGACTGACTCAAAGGCACACATTGCATTGCATTGCATAAGGCGTATGCAGCACTGTACATAAACACATGGGAGACAGTCCCTGCTCCATGGAGCTTACAGTCTGTGCATGTTAGAAACACAAACAGGGGTCTAGAGATGGTCTTGACACACATGGGCGATAAACAGGAGAATAAAGGGTCAAGAGCCAAAAGCAACCACAAAGAGGTGGAGTTTTTAGCCTGGATTTGAAGAGGACCAGAGATGGAGCCCGACACACCAACTCAGGCACTGCATGCTAACACAGCAGTGTGCATTAGTAACTCTAGCTATCAGTTTGGCTACTTCCAAATCATCCTCAGTGTTGCAATTGTGTGTTACCTATGTCAAGTTACATTTGTTTGTACACCATCTCTGGTGAATCCCTTCATAAAGGTGGTTAATAAATCTTAATAAACTGTGCATCTGCCTTTCTCTATATAGCCACTGTTTCTGTACTGTTGTCTTCTAAGCCTCCCCCCACCCCCTGCCCACTGTTCTCACAGCTCAACAAAACACTCAAAAACAATTTACAACAAAATCATATCCCTTCAAAACCTCCAACAGGCAGAACAAACTTCCAAGCAATAATTTCCCCACTCTTCCCTATGACTTCAGAACAAACTTCCATGCAATAAATTTTCCCACACTTTGACTATGGTAACATTATTCTACATGGAATACCCAACAATCGCTACAGGCATTACAAATAGCTCAAAACACAGTGGCATGAATTATAATGGGAAAATCAAGATCAGAGCACATTACCCCAATATTAGAACACCTGAACTGACTTCCCATAAAAAAGTAGAATTCACTACAAGGCTCTAATGACCACATTCAAGATTACCCACAATTTATCTGCCAACTATCTAAAGCAACTACTACAATATCCAAGGAACACTGAGCAAAGAGGAAGACGACACAGAACATGCCAACTGACCCAATAGAAAAGATAAGAAGCAATCAATTTCCTTCTCCATCTATGCTCCTGGATTATGGAATGTAATACCGGACAAGATGAGAGACATCACAGATCTGTCAACATGCCGCAAAAAGTTAAAAACATACCTCTTTATAGAATACTATGGAGACCATACATAGACACAAGGAAGGACGACCAGAGATCTGAACTCACTACCTACAAAAAATCTTCAGTCGAACTAGCCTCACATTCAATACTATAATTTCATCTACACTAAAATGTATACAGTTCAATGCTTGATCCTCTAACTTGTATAGAGTTAACACTGATTGACCTCATTATTTGTAAATAGTTTGTACATTTGTACATTATTTGTACATAGCTGCATCATTGCTCCTACTTAATGAATCCCTAAGTTGTATTGCTTTCTGTTCAATGTAAAACTCAGTTATGTTAATTGTAAACCACTCTGACTTATAGAAGAGTGTTATAAAAGAACAGTCAAATAAATAAATACATAAATATAGAGCTTTTCCTCAGTCCAACTCTCTGGTCACCCAGTCAAAGAAATTAAAGAGATTTGTCAGACAGGCTCTGCCTCTATTAAAACTCTGCTGCTTTGAACCCTGAAATCCACTGGGTTCCAGAAACCTCACTAACACCTGTTTTAGCAGCCTTTCTATTAGTTTTCTCACCACAGAGTTCAGACTAACCGGCCTATAGTTCCCAACTTCATTCTTAGTTCAGTTTTTGTGTAAAGGGACCACATGCGCCTTTCTCCAGTCTTATGAGACCACAGCAGACTCTAAAGAAGCATTGAAAAGATCAGACAGTGGAGCCACTAGAATTTCCCTAAGCACTCTCGGATGTATCCCATCCAATCCCATTGCTTTCTCTACTCTAAGTTTAGCTAGCTCCTCGCGAACACAGTCATCTGATCGTTAAATTCCAGTTCACTTTTGTTCCTATTTGCTGGTGTTTTCTGAGGTCCTGCTCCTTGCCCTTCATCTGTGAAGACTTAACTGAAATATTTGTTAAGCAATTCTGCTTTATTCTCCTCAGTTACTGCATATTCCTCCCTTTCATCCTTCAGTCTGGCAATATCACTTTGCACTTGCTCCTCTCACAAATATATCTGAAAAATGTTTTCTCCCCCCATTTTACTGCATTGGTCATGTTTTCCTCCATTTGTATCTATGCTCTCCTGACTACTTTCCTAGCTTCTCTAGGCTTTTCTGAATATTGACCAGGAGAAAGACCTCAGAGTGAGAGCGTCTGAGGATCTCGAATGACGAGTGAAGTGATCAAATTTGCAGATGACAAAATTATTCAAAGTTGCTAAAACACAAAAGGATTGTGGAAAATTGCTAGAGGACCTTGATAAATTGGATGACTGGACATCCAAATGGCAGATGAAATTTAACGTGGACAAATGCAAAGCTATGCACCTAGGAAAGAACAACCCAAACACGGTTAAACAATGAAAGCTTTCACATTAGGAGCCACCACCCAGGAAAAGGTTTTATGCATCATCGTGGATAATATGCTGAAACCCTCCATTCAGTGTGCGGCAGCAGCCAAGAAAAGAAATAGAATGCTAGGAATCATAAGGAAAGAAATGCAGAATAAAACCAAAGATATTATGATGCCTTTATATCATTCCATAGTATGACTTCACTTTGAATATTGTGTGCAATTCTGGTCACCATATTTAAAAAGGATATAGCAAAATCAGAAAAGATACAGAGAAGAGCCACCAAAATGGTAAAGGGGTTGGAAGGATACCCCTATGAGGAAAGGCTAAGGTTAGGGCTCTTCAACTTGGAAAAGAGACGGCTGGGGAGAGATAAGATAGAGGTCTATAAATTAATGAATGGAATAGAACAGGTAAACATAGATCAGTTCTTTACTCCATCAAACAGTAGAAAAACTAGGGGACATGGAATGAAGTACAATGTATAATCCATTTAAGACTAATAAGGGTAAATATTTTTTCAATCAATGAGTAATCAGACTCTGGAATTTGTTGCTGGAGAAAGTAGTAAAAGCTGTTAGTGTAGCTGGTTTAACGGTTTGTTCAAGTTCCTGGAGGAAAGGTCCATAAAGCATTTTTAAAGAGAACCCAAGAAATCCACTGCTTACCCCAGGACAAGCATTGTGGAACCTATGTACATTTTTGGGAGCCTGATAGGTACTCCTGGCCTGTATTGGTCACTGTTGGAAACAGGATACTGGGCTTGATGGACCTTGGTTTGACCCAGTATGGCATTTCTTATATTATTATGTTCCTATGATAGGGGAAAGATGATACAGATGTTTAAATACTTAAAGGATATTAATGAACAAATCCTTAACAAAAGATCCCTCTGGAAATTTCAATACCAAAACCCTGCACTCTCAGATTTTCGCTACCCACTTCCAAAACAAATAGCTTGGAATCTCAGCAATACTGAAAATCTCCAAAGCAGCAGTCCTTCTTTCATCCTTCCACCCAGACACAAGAGAACACAGAGAAAAAAAATCATTCATGATATCAACACTACCACCTCAGCAACTGACTGGTGCCCAATCAGTTGGGTCAAAATATTATGTTCAGATCCGAGTGCATTTATTGCCTACATTGTTTGTCTATCAGGTAGCCTGAGAATAGTTCCAACATGTCTTAAAACTGTCTCAGTAAGTCCCATACTTAAAAATAATAAGTTGAACCCTAGCAACATAACCTCCTACAAGTCCATTTCTAGACTTCCTCTTTTTCTGAAGGTCATAGAGAAAACAGTTCTACAGCAACTACAATACCACATATATTCCAACACTCCTCTGGACCTGCACCAGCATGCTTTTAGACAATACCATGCAGAAGAACCTCCCTCTTGAATAGGCTCATCAGAGGCACTGAGAAATCAAAGCAAGGATTTATTCTAATATTCATGGATATCACCTCAGCTTTTGACTCAGTCTGTCACAACACTTTATGTCACCTATAAGAGATAGGAATAGAAAATACAGCTTTGGACTGGTTCCGCTCCTAACTCCAGTCGCCTTCAGCAGATGAAAATAGGATCACTTTCTTCAGCCACATACAGCCAAGCACATGGTTTCCCACAGGATTCAGTGCTATCCTCTCTTCTATTTAATCTTTACATTCAATTTTAATAATCGGCCCTGTCCCTTTGGAATTTCTTTAATTTGTGCTGAAGTACATCTTTACGATACTGAACCATCTGCTCATCAATCTCGTTAGTTTTAACTTCAAACCCCTCCTGAGATTTTAATGTGGAAAGAGTACTCTCTAATTCACTATTCAACGTAGCTATTTCAGAAATAAGTGTCTCAACTATATGTAACATCAAGTCAAAGGAGCATTTAGATAAAATAGCATTCCATTTTTCCACAAAAGTACTATTAGTGGTAAACAGATGAGGAGCCCTGTACATTCGTAAACCTCTCGGAATACGTCTTTCACGGCAATCACCTTCATGGTCGCCGAGTGCAAGTCCGCCCGTGTAATCTTTCGGCATATGACCGATATAGTAGGCCAATCTTTCACTTCATTTCTGAGAGTACCCTCCCCAAACAATTGAGAACCAGTTAATAATTGGGTGGCTTCAGAATCAGAAAAACAAAAAACATCCATTTTAGATTTATTATTGTCACTTGCCATATTGACTTATATAAATCTCAAAGTGGAAAATTCAACAATCCAGAAAAAATTACCACTAATTTGCAAATAAACTAAACATACAAAAATACAATGCAAAAAAGAAATATCCTCAACAATACTATGAATCTCTAAACATATCATAAAATATTTTTCACATATCATATATCATATAAATTATACATTACAAATTAATCAGTGTGTTATAAAGATATGTTTTAATAATCGGCCATGTCCCTTTTGAATTTCCGAGAGGTTTACGAATGTACTGGGCACCTCATCTATTTACCATTAAAAGTACTTTGGGGAAAAAATGGAATGCTATTTTATCTAAATGCTCCTTTGACTTGATGTTACATATAGTTGACACATCTATTTCTGAAATAGCTACGTTAAATTGTGAATTAGAGAGTACTCTTTCCACATTAAAATCTCAGAAGGGGTTTGAAGTTAAAACTAAGGAGATTGATAAGCAGATGGTTCAATATTGTAAAGATGTACTTCAGCGCAAATTAAAGAAATTCCAAAGGGACACGGCTGGTTACCAATCACGAGCATAATAAGATACAAAGTCGTACTCTTAATATTTAAGATTCTGCACAAGCAATCTGCACATACAAGCAATCTCTCATCCTTAATACAACTGATGCCCGAAAACAGAAGTAGAAGACAAAGAATTTATAACACACTCCTGATCCCTGCAGAGACGACAAAAAGTAACCAAACATCCTGTAAATGAGCATTTTTATTGCCTGCTCCAACCATTTGGAACTCTCTGCCAGACCCAATCCGAGTCTACATAGACAACTTAAGTTTTCTCAAGACCCTCAAGACTCACTTATTCCAACAGTATTATGAGCATATACCATACGATATAGGGAATTAAAGTATGGGAGCAGTCATGATCACCTATATTCATCAACCCACACTCACTACTAGCTCACAGACTCATGTCACTATCCATGTTCCTCTGAGCGAACCCAATTGTTAAATTTTCTCCTGTTAATTACTCCAAGTTAATTTACCCCTTCTATGTACGTTGTTTATGTTTATTGTTTTATGTAAACCGCTCTGACTGCAAAATAGAGCAGTATGTAAAATCAGTTAAATAAATAAATAAACCTTTTTCAAAAAAGTAAAACTAGAGCAGATAAAATGAAGCTGCAAGTAGGTAAATTTAAAAGCAATGTAAGGAAATACTTTTTTTTACTGAAAGGGAGGGGAATGCTTGGAATGCCCTCCCAATGGAAGAGGTGGAGGCAAATACAGGGATGGACTTTAAGATGGCATGAGACAGACTCAGTGGATCCATTTATAGCAAGAGTATAAAATCAAAATAAACATAACTATCTTGCATGGCTATGAAGTTGAATTTTGCTGTTACAGTGAAAATCCTGATACATGGCAATTGGAAGCCAGTCTTCCTTTACAAAGCTAAGTCTTTTGCTAAGAGGCTTCATTGAGAACACGTTTGGGACACTTTTGTCCACATCATTTGGTGTTAGTAAAAAGGAGCAGCATGCATTCATGCGGCCAGTTCCATTTTTATTTTTAGGCCCTTGGGTCTCATTTAAATTGATTAAAAGGAGGATCCACTATGTGAGAGGTTTTCCCTCTCAAGGTGGGTAATCCGACAAAAAAAATTGGTACACATATTAGGTTACACCGGTTTGTTTGTTAAGAAGGTAAATGTTTTATGGTATGAAGTCATCTTGATTTAGGAATACATATTGGTGATTTCCAGGGGCTTAATTAGGGTTTCAATTTAGGACATGATTATTGACAGCCTTATAAGCAATTCAAATCAGTTTCAACAGAAGAACCACATTCCCACTGCAGTAAAATTAGACACACCTGTGATCAATTGTCAGTACTCACATGACTTGAATCAACCAATGAATGATGGCTGTAATGTTTAAAATGGCCATATTCACTCCCTGTTTCGTTTTCACAATGGTGAAGACAAGAGAGCTATCTGAGACCATCAGAAAAGCCATTATCACCAATCTTCAAAGGGGTAAGAGGCCATCTCCAAAGACCTTGGTATTCCTGTGTCTATAGTTCTCAATGTTATTAAGAAGTTTTCAGCAAGAACCTCCCAGGACATGGTGGGAAGAGGAAAATTAATCCAAGAACCTTTTAAAGGTTAGGGTGAACGGTTGGAAAATATCACGTACAACATGCAAAGAGCTTAACGCTGACCTAGAGCAATCTGGAGTGGTGGTTTCAACCCACACCATATGCCAGGCACTAAACAAAGAAAGACTTCATGGGTTAAGGCCAAGGAGGACCTCACTGCTCAAAAACAGACATAAAAAGATACACCTGATCTTTGCCCAAACCCACATTGAGAAACCACAATCCTTCTGGGAAAATGTTCTGTGGGCAAAAGTAATCAAATTTGAGCTCTTTGGCAATGCAAATCAGCGATATATTTACAGGCAAAGAAATGAATCTTATAAGGAACAAAACACCCTTAAATATGGTGGGGGTTCCATAATATTGTGGGTCTGTTTTGCTGCCTCAGGAACTGGAGGCCTGGAACGTATTAAAGGAATCATGAAGTCAGAGGACTACCATGGTATTTTGGAGCGAAATGTGCTACCTAGTGTCAGAAAGCTAGGTTTGGGTCGAAGGTCATGGGTTCTCCAGCAGGGCAATGACCCAAAGCATACATCCAAATGTACAAAAGAATGGTTCAAAAAGGAACAAATGGACTGTTTTAAAATGGCCAACAGTGAGTCCTGATCTCAGTCCAATCAAAAGAGCTGAAATCTGCCATTGGTAAAAAGAATTCTGGAAACATTCATGAGCTGGAACAAATTGTAGTTGAAGAGCGGGAGAAACTACCAGCAGACAGATGTATGAAACTTATAGATGGCTGCAAGAAACGTTTGGAGGCTGTCATTACTACCAAGGGTTGTGCAACCAATTAGTGAATGTTGCCATTAATCCTGTCCGGGTCATATTTTGTTTTTTCTCAGAAATTACTACGTTTAAGTTGCACAGATATCTTTTTCTTTTCTTTTTTTTGTTGTTGTATACCTTTGGAGGAGTGGCCTAGTGGTTGGGGCAAGGTACTTCAGGCCGGAAGGTCAGGGGTTCAAATCCCACTAGAGGACAACAACCTTGGGCCAGAAGGACTGGGGTTTCTAGTCCCACAGGTGCTCCTTGTGGTCTTGGGCAAGCCACTTAACCCTCCATAGCCCATGTTCCCTGTAAAATAGTTATCTCCAAGTTATAATGCCCTGTTCAATGTAATTTCAGTTTGTTCAATGTAAACCACACTGATGCAGAATAGCACGGTATATAAGAGAATGTAAATAGATAAATACATAGAGTTGGAGTATTTCCAATTATTTCACAAGATATTATACACAACATACTTAAAAAACAAGGGTGCCAATAATGTTAACCGCAACTGTACTATGCTACTATATATATATATTACTGTGTCTTCCTCTTTCTGTGATCCCATGACTGTTCTTCCAGGAACTTGTCCAAAGCTTTTTTTAAACCCTGCTACACTAGCAGCTTTTTACTACATCCTCCGGTAACAAATTCCAGAGTTTGATTCCACATTCAGTGAAAAAATATTTTCTCCTATTAATCTTAAATAGACTACATTGTAGTTTCATTGCATGTCTCCTAGTCTTTCTACTTTTTCAAGGAGCTAATAGCCGATCTATGTTTACCCATTCCACTCCATTCATTATTTTATAAACCTCTATCATATCTCCCCTCAGCAGTCTCTTTTCCTAGGTTTTTAAGCCTTTCCTCATAGGGGTATCCTTCCATCCTCTTTACCATTTTGGTGGCTCTTCTCTGTACCTTTTCTAATTCTGCTATATCCTTTTTAAATATGGTGACCAGAATTGCACACAATATTCAACGTGAAGTCATACCATGGAAACAGATAATTATAAGAATGTTTTATCACTAGGCAAAAATGCAGGCCCAGATTTAGGAAAAGGTAACTGCCTAGGATGCCAAATTTTGAAGGCACCAAGAGGGTCATTTTGAAAGCCCTATTCATGCTTTGGATGTCCAAAAATGGGCCTAGAGATGTCCAAAGCAAAGAGATGTCTCCAGAGCCATTTTAGAAACCAGGTCTGTGGATGTCCAAGTCTGAACAGGGGTGCATTGGAGGCATGGCTGGGGCATTCCTAACTGATCACAGAAATGTCTGAAGTCGTCTTTAGGTTTAGACCTGCTCCAGGCATGAACAGGCAACTCAAAAGTGCTTACCTTGTCTGAAAAACATCCAGATGGTGTAGAGAAGAAAGCATGCCATCACCCCCAGTGCACAGCACAATTTCAGTGATAGCAGCAGTGGGATTTGAAACCTGATCCTAGCGCACTTCTCTAACCATTAGGCTATTGCTAGATGTCCAGGTTCTGAAACACTATTCTGAAAACATCTACATAGCTATCCCCACAGACATCCATATCAGACACGTTCATGTTTGTGAATTCATGCCTGCACCTGGACATGCCTACTTTTTTAATGAAATTTTGGTTTAGACATTTCAGATTGCACTTGGATGTCCCTTCTAAAAAATGCAATGTGATTCATTATTGGTGTTTCAAGATGGCAGATGGTAGCTGGCGAACGGCTGATTGGTGGGAAAACGTAAGGGGAAATCCCAAGTGAAGGCCCCCATTTCACCCAGGCATCCCCCTATTATTACAGCCTCTTCAATTTTGCCCTACCTTGTCCATCCTGAAAAGCAGTTTGTGGTCTTTGGAGCTGAGCCACTGAAGATGGAGCCCAAAGCAAAGAGTTCGGGCTTGCCTTCTGGCTCAAACATCTTCTTAAGTCCAGAACAATGGGTCCCTCCCACAGAACTGTCAGCTTCCCCGGTGGACCTGGTCCAGGAAGAAGAACCGAACACCAATATTGTGAGAAGCTCAGGGTCTCGAGGGAGGAGCCGGCTCTGCCGATGAAGAAGCCAGTTTGATTGTTCATTGTGTGGCTGTTGGAGAATCGGGAGAGCAAGCAGAGTAGAGTAGCTCCAGTGCAGCATCAGGTCAGACTTCAGCTATTTCACTTTCACTTTCACCAGCAACTTTCTCTCTGGAAACTATATGGCAAGCTATATCTGACTTGGGTGGAGCCCTGGCTCCGATTATTGACTCATTATCAGTTGGAGTTTCATCTTTCCATCAACTTGTGACAAAAAAGGAGGAAACAATACGGGGCCTTGAGGAACTTTCTTTGGACAGGTTTCTAACAATGCAGTCTTTCCAATGAAAGATAATTCTTTCTTGCATAGTAAAGTAGAAAGATTAGAAAATACCGCTAGGCAAACTAATATAAGAATTATTAATGTTCCAAAGTTATCTTTGATGTCCACATGAAATGTTTACGTGCTACTTGATTGAAGTCTTAAAGGTGCTCCCGGAGGCAAGCCCCCCTATTTCAAAAATGTCTTATTTGTCTACTGGCAGGGTTCATCAGGAACAAGTGCAGGTCCGAGGGTTTCTATGGATGCTTCAGCTATATTGGAGTCTTCAGACTTGGCTGGCACTGTTCCTACAACTCTCCTGGTAACTTTGGCTCTCTCTTCGGACCGGGACTGGCTTATGAAATTCTGTTTTTGTCATAATGATGATATGTTTCTTTCATATATGATTAGAATGTTTCCTGAAGTTTCTCGTGAAACACAACGGTGAAGGAGGGAGTTTTTGCTGTTGCGACCTGGGATTTTGCAGCTTGGGGCTCTATATTTTCTAAAATATCCTTGTAAATGTATCATTAAATACTAATCTGTGAGATAGGATTTCACTGATCCTCTTCAGTTAACTACCTTTGTTACCACTCAGCAGGCTCTGTTTACAACTAGCTCTGTATAATTTGGTGCCAACATTTGACTTGTATTGTAAGGTACTGCTGTCCGCAGCTTCCGGTTCGCTGTTTCCTGCTGAATGTATAAGTGCTGTTTTTCTTCTTGCTTTTTGTATGAGATGCCTTCCACCTTATTGTGGGCTTGGGTCTTCCTCTGGAGATTATTTCCTTGGTATATTATAATTGATATTTGGGGGGGGGGGGGGTTCATCAAGATGTAATACTTTTCTGTTCAAGTATTTGACTTGAATATACTGTAAAATAAAATTTTAAAAATATGCAATGTGTGCCTTTAAGTAAGTGCTGACTCCTGGTGACCCAGCAGCTCTTGCATTTTCTTGGCAGTGTGACTGGAAATAGATTGCCAGGCCTTTTTTCCCAAGGCAATGGAGGGTTAGATGACTTGCCAAGGAGACAAGAAGTGTGAGTGGGAATTGAACCCTGGTTGTTTGCTTACCAAGCCAGTGATCTAACCACTAGGCTACTCCTCCATTCCCTCCCTTCTAAAATTCCCTTCTAAATACCTGGGATAAACAGAAGCCTGATTGTGTTTGTTTTAGGATCATCTTCTATGATCTCCCCACTGCTTTCTGGTCCTGTGTATGGGCACTGACATCTTAAATCCGTCTTTGTGAATACGGGTAATCTTATAAAATATTTTCTGCATATAAAGTTATTATAAAATGATGCAGGTTGGTATGCACATATAAGTATGTGTGCTGATAAGAGCATGCATACACTTAGGAGCATGTTTACTAAACCACATTATAAGAACATAAGAAATACCATACGCAGTCAGACCAAGGTCCATCAAGCCCAGTATCCTGTTTCCAACAATGGCCAATCCAGGTCACAAGTATCTGTCAGTTTCCCAAAAAGGTGCATAGGTGCCACAATGCTTGTCCTGGGGTAAGCAGTGTACAGGGTGAAGGGTAAGCTGTACCATGAGCCAGAAGGCTCCCAAAAGGCCCTCCCTCCATCCAAAGGAAAAGAAACTGACAGGGAAGACTTACCATTTCACAATAAAACCTCACCTTATGCAGGACAGTACACTCATACATAGTAATTACTATCTCACAGATTTTTCTTTGCCAAAGGATCCTTTATTTATTCCCTATTTTACAGAAACAAACAGACTAAGAACAAAGAATAAGGCAGTCTAGTGGAATTACAGATCTTGCCACCTCTCACAAGGTCATTCTGTACTTATCTTGCTGCTGATCGGTGCAAATCTCCTAAGCAGCTAAAAGCAAGAAGTCTGCTCCTCCCTGCATGATTCTGTATTACTTCCTGACTCAGAAATAGCAAACAAAAGCAGATCCTTCTGTCCTGTCTATAACAGCGAGTAACAGAATGTGCGACAGGCATTCCGGACAAAAGAAATCAGTGTTACGGACAAACACACACGACACTAGAACAGTTTTACACAAGACAAACTAGCACACACACAAAACTCTCAGACACGACAATAGGGATAATGGGGCCATAGGGAACCCAGGGAATTCATACTCCACACAGCCTTCACAGTGCAGGAGAGGAACTCATTGCCTATCTGGTCCTGTCACATTATATACCCTTGCTCAGGACTATACTTGCTATTCTGGGCATTTTTCTCTAATTACCTAATTTTTGTTCCAGCTGTCTAGGGCTCCCACTTGTGTGATTTACCATGTTATTCTACTCATGTCTGTACCCCTCTCCATTGACCTTTCTTGGACTCATGTTAATCTAGGCCTTGTCAGATTTATATTGTTATCTGACCTCTGCCCCCTCACTCAGTTCTTTTTGCTTGGTTCACTTGCTTGCTTCTCTTCCACCCCTCAGTTCCCAAGAAATATATTTCTTTAACTCCCCGTGTTCTGACAACTATACTGGGGGCCATTTGTTCTTCTTCATGCTAAGCTGGCATGTTTATATCTCACGGTTGCCTTTTTTACCCTTTCCCTATCCACCACGTACTGATAAGTGTGTTTTTACAATTTTTCCATATGATGTCACATACCTCTGAAAGCTTCACATAAGCACCTCAGTACATTGCAGCATTCAGACAACAATTTGATTTTTTTGTGTTAATCCTTTCTTCTCTGGCTCCAACAGCAGTGAATTTCCAGGGTCCTCTTTAATAATTGTTTATGGATCTTTGCTCCAGGAACTTATCCAAAACATTTTTAAACCCAGCTACACTAACAGTGTTTACTACATCCAGAGTTTGATTAGGCATTGGGGGAAAAATATTTTCACTTATTAGTCTTAAATGGATTATATTGTAGCTTCATTGCATGTCCCCTAGTTTTCTACTTTTTGATAGAGTAAACCACCGATCTACATTTACTCATTATACTCCATTCATTAATTTTTAGACCTCTATCATATCTCCCCTCAACCATCCCTTTTCTGAGTTGAAGAGCCCTAACCTTTTAAGCTTTTCCTCATAGGGGTATTTTTCCATCCCCTTTATCATTTTGTTGGCTCTTCTCTATACCTTTTGCAGGTCACAAGTACCTAGCAGTTTCCCAAAAAAGACATACAGGCTCCACAATGCTTGTAATGAGGCAAGCAGTGGATTTCCTGGGTCCTCTATAATAATGGCTTATAGACCTTTCTTCCAAGAACTCCAAACGTTTTTTAAACCCAGCTACACAAAAAGCTTTTACTACATCTTCCGGTAACAAATTCCAGAGTTTGATTACAAGTTGAGTGAAAAAATATTTTTGCTTATTAGTCTTAAATAGTTTACCCTGATGTGACATACTGGGTCAGACCAAGGTTCATCAAGCCCAGTATCCTGTTTCGAACAGTGGCCAATCTAGGTCATAAGTACTGTGGTGAACAGCGCCCTCCTGAGCCTATGGAGATAGTAGAAAATCCTGAGGGTCAGCAGGATTTATACCAAAATGACAGGGCAAGGAAAAAAGAGAGACTCTATTCCTCAGAGCTGAGTAGGGAGACCAGCCCAGGGGAGGAGCCCTGCAGTTCTGATTGGGCACACCCAGCCCTAGGAAGGGGCGTGTCCAAAAGAGAATGTACATTTAAACCAGAGCATGGCTCTGAAGAGGAAGGACGGATAAGAGATCCGAGTAGAGGACGGATAAGAGATCCGAGTGAAGGACGGATAAGAGATCCGAGTAGAGGACGGATAAGAGATCCGAGTGAAGGACGGATAAGAGATCCGAGTGGAGGACGGATAAGAGATCCGAGTGAAGGACGGATAAGAGACCCGAGTAGAGGACGGATAAGAGACCCGAGTGGAGGACGGATAAGAGATCCGAGTAGAGGACGGATAAGAGATCCGAGTAGAGGAAGCACGAGTGGAGGTGGTACAAGGAGTACAAGAAGTACAAGGAATACAGGAGGTAAAGGAAGGAAGGATTATTGGAAGAAGAAACAAGGAGATGGTTGGAAAGCCAGTGGAGTGATTAATGATACTTTGGAACCTGGCATAAGAAGAAAACCTGCACAATCCTATTCCAGGGAAATAAGCAGAAGTCCTACGCAGAGAGGATTTAACCTTGAAGTGGATAGCCCTTGGAAGGCATCGCCTTGGGGGAGAAAGACTTCAGGACAAGCACAGGTGAAAGAGCAATCATTCCCTGAAACGTCGTTTGTGCCGGAGAGCAACAAACAGATCAGCTGGAGAGCCTGGGAGCCATCTGCAGGCAGAAGTGCTGCACAAACAGTGAGTAATTGGCCACCCGGCTGCCAAGCTGAATATAGAGATAATTCTTCCTCCTATAAGTCAATTGCTAAAGAAACTAGCAATTATCCTAATACCTTTATCTTAAAGGAAGAGAAGACAAACAGCCTTGAGCAGAAGGGAAAAGCTATAGCAGATAGTAGTGCCCTCTCTCATAAGGAACAGGCTGAATTGCTACTTCAGAGCTTCCAACAGTTTTTAGACTTACAGGCTAGAAAACAGCTAGTATCACAAGAGGCAAATAATTCAGCACAGCTTGAAGGAGTAACCCAGGGAAATACAAGCATACCTGAGTGTGAACAAATGGACTGTACATTCTGTTGTATAGGAAAGCCAAGCTGAAGGGAACTGCCTTTATCGTGTGTGAGCTGAGTTCTGTAAAGCTGTTGTATTGCCGTGAAAATGGAAGTTCTAATTACCTCCACCTGATTCTCAGCATAGTGAAAGTAACTGTGGCTGTAAGAGGTGCAGTGAAGCCAACTGACCTCTGGAGGCAAAAGAGAGCAATTTGCTGGAAAGAGAAAAAGCAGCATTTGTATTTTGAGTTGCATTTAACCTGAAGTTTCTGTTTGCCTTTTTGAAGCACCCTTGTTTGCATGTGATGGAACATTAACCTTTTTGCTTTAATAAAATACTTATTATAAAGAAACCACAACTACAATTTCTTTAATTCGGAGTGAGAAGAGCTGGAACTACAACTCCCAGCATTCCTGGGGGCAAAGGTTTCCTCCTTCCCTCACGAAGTACAGCGGCTGCTCATGTCCTTAACCCCTTGAGCCGGGCAGGGTCGCCGCAGTACCTAGCAGTTTCTCTAAAAGACACAGGTTCCACAATGCTTGTATTGGGTCAGACAGTAATATCTCAGGTCCCTTTAAATAATGGTTTATGGACCTTTGATCCAGGAGCTTGTCCAAACCTTTTTTGAACCCAGTTATACTAACAGCTTTTATACATCCTCCAGTAACAAATTCCAGAGTTTGATTACAAGTTAAGTGAAAAAGTATTTTCTCTTATTAGTCTTAAAAGGGTAAACACTGTAGCTTCATTGCATGTCTCCTAGTCTTTCGACCTTTTGACGGCATAAACAATAGATCTATGTTTACCTGTTCCACTCTATTGATTAATTTATAGACCTCTATCATATCTCCCCTCAGCCGTCTCTTTTCCAGGTTGAAGAGCCCTAACCTTTTATGCCTCTCCTCATAGGGGTATCCTTCCATCCCCTTTACCATTTTGGTGGCCCTTTTCTGTACCTTTTCTAATTCTGCAATACCCTTTTTAAGATATGGTGACCAGAATTGCACACAATATTCAAGATGCAGTGGCACCATGGAACAATACAGAGGCATTATAATATCCTTGGTTTTATTCTCCATTCCGTTCCTTATGATTCCTAGCATTCAATTTGCTTTCTCAGCCTTGGCTGCACACTGGGCAGAAGGATTCAATGCATTATCCACGACGATGCCTAAATCCTTTTCCTGGGTGATGGTTCCTAATGTAAAACCTTGTATCATGTAACCGTAGTTTGGATAGCACTTAACCCTTTCCAGGCCAAGCCCAAAACTCTTGGGATCCAAAATTCTGACTAAATATTCCTATCAAATGGTATATAATACATGGCCATAGCAAAAGGAAAATCACTATTAGAACATATTGAATAAGACAGATACAATTTTCCTGAAATATGCAAAAATTAACCCGGCTGCAGAATGTGGATTAAAAAATTAAAGTAGGCCTTGAAAGGGTTAACAAACATGCCACATTAATAGGTAATGTGTGGCAAATGCAGATAACACAGCAAGTTTCTGTATTGTCTGCAGAATGTGTGTTATCTGCAAACATGGGTGGAGCATGGGCGGAGAGTGAGCGCGTCTGCAGTACACGATTACTGCACACATCAATAGCATGCAGTAACAGTACAAGGTGCAGGCAGCATGGGTACCATAACGCCATCTCAACGGATAGCATTATGTGCTTCCTTGTTGCTGCCTGGCAGCACAATATGTAATTTCCCTGGAGCATCTGTTAGAGACATGCTGTGCATGTCCTAACAGATACCGCACCGCTTTTGCAGCTAACATGGCACTATTTGCACTAATGCACCACGTTAGCTGCCAAAACCTAACATACAGGCCGATGCAGAAAGCCAGCACAGAAGTCACACTCTATCAACTTTTATGCCTATTTGTAGTGCACCAATAGTGCGCAACTTCAGTGCGGGAATGCAGAAAGGGGTGAGCATGCAAATGAACCACGCGTTAGTGTGCAAAATGGCAGGATTAAACTGGAAAAGCAAGCTAAACACATGCACACAAAACATCAATGCAGGTTTAGCATGCTCTCCCAGAGAAACGGGCACCACGTGGCTAATTTGCATAGGAGCTCCAACAGTATTTTGATGGCATCGGGGCTTTCTCCAATGCCTGCATTATCAGAGGGGAAATATCCACTGCTATTTGCACATGCGTCCTCTCTTCTGCATTAAATGTGCTTAAAAGTGTCCTTATCTGTGCTTAAAGGCCATGCTAGTTTGCTGCATCGGCCTGATGGTTTGGTAAACATGCCCGTCATATGCAGACCATGCATAGGCATTTCTGAGAGTAGAGAAGGGGTGAAATTGCAATATATGTATGAACTTATAAAGTACATGCATGGATGGCACACACATCTTTGTGCTTGCCTCGAAGCAGATGTAAATTTATGCAAGAGCATTTGTGCACTATTGCAAATAGTTCTGGGAGCCCATTTTTCAAAGGTACATAGATTCCTAAATTGCCTTTATAAATTAAACATAAAACAGGGGTATACTATGCCATATGGTAGCCATATCCTCCCAGATGAGATAATATTATTCTCAGTAAATGGAAATTATATATGAAAGATCTTAGGGATATAATACAAATGTAATTGACATACCGTATATGGAGTTTCCCGTATTTGTGACTTACTATTATTATAGGGGCATGCAGAGATTTTTTTCATTTATTCTGGGTTTCTTTTTGTTTTTGTTTTCCATCTTGTTTCGTTCATTTCATTTATAGGAAACAAAAAAATAAAAACACTAAATGGAAAGTGAACCCCCTCCCCCCCCCCCCCGAAGAAAATGTCAGGTTAGTGTCCCTCCTGCTGAATAAAAACTCTGCAAATGCAAAATGGACAAAAAAGGCTTCTAATGAGCTTCTTAGTGCTCCCCAGTCATCTGCCTCTTACCCTACTGGCTGGCATTATTATAAAAACTAATTTGAGGAGAACAGGAGCCTAGATATTGATACCTGGGAAGCGAGTAAATAGATTTAAGTAAATCAATAATAAATAAATGGGTAAAGGAATGATTGGGGATTACTCCTGCTCCATGAAGGTCCAGGGATGGCGTAAGAGACAAGGTAAAGAGATTCAGAGAGGAAGAGTGTCTCGGAGGTTAGCCACAAACCCGGAGAGGGTGTTTAATTTAAAAGGCAAGATTTTCTTTTTTTAAATTAGACTGTCTTAAATTAGTTTTGGAAAAAAAAATGAATGAAAACGAACACAATTTGATTTTTCTTTTGTTACCTTTTCAAAATGAAATGAAATAGGACCTTGTAATAAAATTTCCAATTTCATTTCAGAGAAAAGCACCTTCCGATATTATAATTACCCAGTAATTCTAAAATCTAAGTACAATACCTTCAGCATTCTATTGCTCGGTCTTAAAACCAGTAGTTCAATTTATAAGAAAGAAAACTTTTATGTTCAATTTTCCCAGCTTCCAGTTGAGCAATTGTATAATATTATGTTTCAGTAGCCACATCACATTTTAACTGATGTAGTGTGACAAACAATATTAGTTGCAATATTGTACTCATCTATTGAGTTACAAGGCGATGCTGTAATTTAAATCCATCCACTCTGAATTAAGAAGACTGTCATTTTTATGTTCAGTGAAACACATGCTAAAAAGATTACCCATGTTCATAAATTCCATTCCATTCACATTTAAAGTATATGTAAGAAATATTTCTTGCATCTATATTTCGAGAGTGACACAAAGTCTAGACATAAAATTTTAATGCCACATTTTCACCCATCTCCTCCCCCCCCTCCCCAAAAGACATCACAGGAATACATATTCCAGAATTTAAAGTGCAATTTAAAGTACAGAAAGTCTAGCAGTGCTCAAGGGTAGAGGGAAAATAGGAAGGTTTTACTGAACATTGCATTACCCATTATCCATGTAATATCTAAAATTAGTTTGACCATGAGAAGAATGCTAGTTAGCATTTTAATGTGCTTCACTTGGAGGAACTGCCGAGCCAGTCAAATATATTAGAATTCTGTCTGTTGGATAGTAGGACTGTTGCATTTTGTAGTATGAAAGGTGTAATATGTAGTAGACAATACTGATAGTATGCAAGTGGAAAGCAGAAGCTCTCTTTTAATAGAGCAGTATCCTCGCTCTAGAATCCAATAAATGAAAAATGTGAGTTGCATGAAAAATCTGTATTCCATAAAAGTGCATCTGATTTCTAAGGAGATCTGAAAAAAATTGATTCCCTGAAGACAAGTAGTTCACATCAGTCATGCATATGGGTCATGTCACCCCAACACTGCTAACATAGAACGTGATATCCAGAGAATTCCTGGATCTTCACTGAGCATCTAAGACCATTCAGTGTGTCTCAATTAATTTCTTTCCATGGTAGATGCTGGTTATACTATATAATTTTTTCTGTTCATAGGTCTTTATTTACAAAAAGTCAAAAAGCTATACACAAAACAAAGTATTAGAAGAATTACAACAGTAGCAATGAACACTAACAATCAGTGACATAGGGAGGATAGGTTTATCATGGGTCTATAAGGAATGCAGTTGGTATACATAAAAAAGGAGCAATTTTTATAAAGGGAACATACGCTATATACTCTGTGACAGGGTCTATAGAGTATTGCCCTTCCCTATCCAGAGAGATTATCAACAGGCCTTTTTAAGAGAGCCTACAGCCACATATTTCAGGGTTAGGAGGGCATGGCTCCCAGGGAGAGGTTAAAAACCCTGTAGGCTGCAGGAGGGGGAGTGGCTCATGGAGCCAGAGGTCGATTCAAGGCAAGCCATGTGAAAGTAGGAGCTTTAACTGGGGCTAGAGGAAGGGCCAGGAGAACCAGGCTGTGAAGGTTAAGAATATAAGAAATTCCTTGTCCAACCATTTTTTAAACACAGCTACACTAACAGCTTTTACTTCATCCTCCAGTAACAAATTACAGAGTTTGATTATGCATTGAGTGAAAAAATATTTACTCTTATTAGCCTTAAATGGGTTGTATTGTAGCTTCACTGTGTGTCCTCTAGTCTTTCTACTTTTTCATGGTGTAAACAACCGATCTACATTTACCTGTTCCACTCCTTTCATTAATTTATAGACCTCTATCATATCCCCCCTCAGCCATCTATTTTCCAAGTTGAAGAGCCCCAAAATTCTAAGCTTCTCCTCATAGGGGTATCCTTCCATTCCCTTTTCCATTTTTGATACTCTTCTCTATGCCTTTTCTAATTCTGCTGTCTATAAATTAATGAACGGAGTGGAACGTGTAAACGTAGATCGATTGTTTACCTTATCAGAATATTTATTTTATTTTATTTTTATTTTATTACAGGCTCTTATATACCGCTCTATTCAGCATCAGCGCGGTTCACAATATAACAACAGACCAGAACAATAAACTGTTTGGTTTTACAGAGAACAAGGTCAGAGAACTTGGATAAAACATGGGACGTCATTACTGCAACTATTTACATGAGTATTTACAAGTATACACAACAGGATTTGTTATTAGTTATAGGGTAAGGATAGAGATTGGTTAGCTGGTCAGGTAATATTGGGGGAAAAGGTGGGATTTGAGAGCCTTTCTAAAAAGGGATAGATCAGTGATAGCACGAATCTCTGGAGGTAGGGCGTTCCAGCACTTAGGGGCATAGAATCTGAAGGCCCTGTTAGATGTCGTTGATAGGCATTTTGTCGCTGCTTTAGGGATAACTAGTACATTTGTTGATATCGTTCTCCTGGATCTATTGGGTGGAACAGTCTGAACGAGGTCTATTAGAGAGGAAGAGGTGATGATTTTAGTGGCCTTGAAGGTTAGTAGTAATGTTTTGAACAATATTCTGCCATGTATGGGGAGCCAGTGGAGTTGCTCTAGGATGGGTGTTATATGGTCCCTTCTTGATGCTCCGTAGAGGACTCTAGCAGCGGTATTCAATATAGAAAGACTAGGGGACATGCAATGAAGCTACAGGGTAAACTATTTAAGACTAATAAAAGAAAATATTTTTTCACTCAACGTGTAATCAAACTCTGGAATTTGTTACCGGAGGATGTAGTAAAGGCTGTTAGTGTAGCTGGGTTTAAAAAAGGTTTGGACAAGTTCCTGGAGGAAAGGTCCATAAACCATTATTAAGAAGGGACCCAGGATATCAATGCTTGAACCAATACAAGCATTGTGGAACCTGTGTCCCTTGGGGAAACTGCTAGGTACGTATGACCTAGATTGGCCACTGTTGGAAACAGAATACTGGGCTTGATGGACCTTGGTCTGACCCAGTATGGCATATCTTATGTTCTTATGTTATTTAAGATGTGGTGACCAGAACTGCACACAATATTCAAGGTGCAGCCGCACCATGGAACAATACAGAGGCACTATCTCATCTTTGGTTTTATTCTCCATTCCTTTCCTTATGATGCCTAAAAAAAACAAACAAAAAAAAAAAACAACGCCAAGCAACACAATGACGAAGCTTGGAAATTCCGGCGGTTTCCTACCTCATCGGTGTCGGTGGGGCATGCCGGTAATGTTTGCGTCCAGTGGAGCGGGGTAAGGATCATGCTGGGTGTGGATCGGACGGTTGCATTGGTGGGCAATTTTGGTCTTGCGGCGCGGTTGGCACAGGGGTTGCGGAATCCGCTTGATGTTGTGGACAGTACACCTGTCGGAGTGTCAATGGTGGTTTCCGCTGTGACGGTCGAAAATGCCTGACGATGGGCGGTGCATTTTCGGTTGCCTACTTGAGGTTTACTACTTTCGGTACCGATGGGGGGGGGAAGTTAGGTTGGGCACATGGATTTGCAGCACGGGCTGGGTAAGACGGAAGGCCCGGTGCTGAGGAGTGCCGGTTCTGCAGGGATTTTGGATGTCGTGGATTTGGGGGATCGTCTCCTTCTTGATAAGACGTCGATACGGGGGGTGTTCGGGATGACTGGGTTGGCTGCATTGTGCATAGCGTTGAAGGAAACGCAGGCTCCCCTGATACATGGTTGCTGCAGCAGTGGGTGTTGGCAGCTGCAGGAGTGCTTGTAATGCCCCACAGGCTTTAGGAATCAGAGGTTATGCGTGCGGATTGTGGTGCGGGCTTGAGGGGCATTCTATGCTGGGATTGTCAGTATAGGGGGGCGGGAAGCCTTCCTTGGGTGTGTGGGCGTGTGGACAGCTCGTAGCAGGCTGGGCGTGACTCCTGCCTATCTAGCAATAGCCTTCCGGGAATTGTTTTCCAGTTAGGGGCGGGAGGGCTGTAGCTCCAGGTTAGTGGAGTGGGGCGACACTGTAGCAGTGGTCGGAGCGGGGCAGTGTTGTTGGCAGGTTTGCATCGGAATGGGGGGGATGCGTCTCTGCATATCCCAGACGGCTCCAATGGGATGGTGGACGCGTTTTCCCATTTCGAAGGGGTATGGTGGTAGCCCCGGAATGGTGCAAGGTCCCGCGGATGGGCTGGACCAGGGGCCGGGACGGATGAGAGGCGTACGAATTGCTGCAGGTGTGGGAGTATCTATGATCAACGCCTCTCGACACTGGTGGGTCTATTACACAAGGGCTGCGGGGGAAGGATGCTCTGCCCTACCGGGGGAGGGGGGGCAGGTTTACATTATGTCGCCTCCCTACTCAGGGCAGTGAGGTCAGGTAATTTATTTGCGGTCCACAGGGGTGGGTCCATAGCTATTTCCAGCACGGCAAGGGTGGGGGGTATACTGTGAAGGCGGGTATGGGCAGGCAAGGGGCTGTTGCGGGTCATCCTCGAGTAATCAGAAGTGGACTGCAAGGGAAGGAAGTTCCAGGTATTGAGGGGATTGCTGGGCTAGTGTTCTGCCCATTGGACCCCTTGTGGTGTTAGTTGCACGCAGGGGAGGGGAATCTTCAGGTATGAGGATTCAGGGTGCGGGCGGTGTTGTCAGTTCAGCGGGACTGAGGATGCGGCGCCAGCACACCGAGATGGGCGCTGTGGTACGTTCAGGGGTGTTGGGGGATGGTGTGTCCATGTGTCGGCGACGGCATGAGGCGGTTCGCAGCCAGCCCGTATGATTTTGGGGGCAGCGACCTGGGGGGGGGGGTCATGGTGGTGGTGCCGGACTAATGGCTACAAGCATCGGAGGAGGGGGAATGTGGGTTTGCGGGCTGGTTTACGCTTCGGGGAGGTGCAGGGACATACCATTGTTGGTGGCTAACTGGTTGGAGTTCAGGGTGGTTGGAGTTCAGTGGTGGGGGCAAGGCCTAGGGTAGGTTGGCTGATGGTCATCCCATCATGTAGGGGGATAGTGAGCGGGCATCAGTGTGGCTGGTGTGGGCTCTTGTGGTCAGGATCCGGCTGGGGTGTCATTATGGTTGGGTGAGCGCGGTCGCATGTGGGCCACTCCTAATGCCTTTGCTCGGTCACCCTCGGGATTGAGGGCCTAGCCGGCATGGATCGGGTTACAGTTGCTGAAGGGCAACGATTGGATTAGGGAGTGGCCAGCGGTGATAGGAGTGGTAGCGAGGACTCTTGCGGTACTTTGGTTCAGGTTTCCCAGTGGGGTTTCTGTGGTGGACTTCATGTCAAGGCTGGCTGGCAAATTTTATAATAAATAAACAACGAAATACACAACCAACAGGGGGGGTGGGAATCGGCTGTTTGTCAGTCGGGGTCCATGTGCAAGACGGTTTAGCTAATCAGACCTTTGTGCGTGGAGAGTAAGGTTGCATGGTGGGTCGGGGGACGGAGAGCGCTTATCCCCTATGGGGGACTTGCTTGGCAGCAATGGCTGGGGTGTGACATGTGTGCTTAGGTGGGGGGCTCACCGGTCGCAGCTTGTATGGGGGGGCGGCTTCGGGACATTAATGTCACCGGTGCCGGTAGAGGGATCCCGGAGGTCCGGGGTCCGGAGCTGTAGGCCTACCGGGGTCGGGGGCGGGGTGCCCCTGACCTGACATTAATGTCCTCTGTGCCGGTGGCGGGATCCCGGAGGTCCGGGGTCCGGAGCCTTAAGCTATACTTGGGCCGGGGGAGGGGTGCCCCCGACCCGGACAACCCCTGCTGACTTTTGCTAATTACATGGCGAGGTCGGAGAAAGGGGATTATGAAGATTGCCGTTGGCATGACCGCGGCAGAAGCAGAGGCAGGGTCACCTTGCTAATAGCATGGCTGGTGAGGCATTGCTCCACTGTTTGGATTGTTAAGAGGATTATTCTTGGATTGTAATGTTCGGTATGTTATAAAGGTTAATAAATCTGCGACCGGTTATTTCCCAAGAGCGGTTGTCTGTGTGCAATTTGTGGGCAATGAGGGTGGAGCTAAATGTGGGAGGGGGGGGAGAAGAGGGTTGGATGGTTAGTGCGGACCGGAGCACCAGGTCCGAACTACCTTGGTTAATGAAAGGCCGCGGGGCAGGGTCCCGGCGGCCGCATGTAACCGGGTGTTTGGCCGCTGCGAGGACCCTGGCCCGCGGACGTCATCGGAATGGGGCGGAGGCACGGTGACGTAGGGGGCTCTGATGGTGGTGATTGGCTCCACCCGCGCCTGGGAGCGTGGTGGAGCCTGGGAGCTGGAGGCGGGCGGCAGTGGAGGAGAGGCGCCATGAGTTGGCAGCGGTTGCCCAAACTCATGTGTCTCCTCGTGGTCTGGTGCCTGCTTCCCTCCCTCCCTCCCTGTGTTAGGGATGTGGGGGTGGGGGCTGATGGGGTGTCGCAGCGGGGGGGGGGGCGGGATCCCGGAGGTCCGGGGTCTGGAGCCTTAAGCTATACTTGGGCCAGGGGTGGGGTGCCCCCGACCCGGACAACCCCTGCTGACTTTTGTTAATTATATGGCGAGGTCGGGGAAAGGGGATTATGAAGATTGCCGTTGTTATGACCGCAGCAGAAGCGGAGGCAGGGTCACCTTGCTAATAGCATGGCTGGTGAGGCATTGCTCCGCTGTTTGGATTGTTAAGAGGATTATTCTTGGATTGTAATGTTCGGTATGTTATAAAGGTTAATAAAGCTGCGACCGGTTATTTCCCCAAGAGCAGTTGTCTGTGTGCAATTTGTGGGCAATGAGGGTGGAGCTAAAGGTGGGGAAGGGGGGGAGAAGAGGGTTGGATGGTTAGTGCGGACCGGAGCACCAGGTCTGAACTACCTCGGTTACTATCATTTGGACGTCCAGTCTTCCAGTTTATCAAGGCCCTCTTGCAATTTTTCACAATTGTCTTGCGTTTTAAGAACTTTGAATAATTTTGTGTCATCTGCAAATTTGATCACCTCACTCATTATTTCTATTTCCAGATCATTTATGAATATGTTAAAAAGAAGCGCATCCAGCACAGATTTCTGGGATACTCCGCTATTCTCCTTTCTCCATTGAGAACATTGGCCATTTAGCCCTACTCTCTGTTTTCTGTTAACCAGTTCCTGTTCCAAAATAGAATACTGCCTCCTATCCCATGACTTTTTAATTTCACCAAGAGTCTCTCATGAGGGACCTTGTCAAAGGCTTTCTGAAAATCCAGATACACTATATCAACCAGCTCACCTTTGTCTAGCTGTTTATTCACACCTTCAAAAAAATATAACAGATTAGTAAGACAAGACTTTCCTTGCATAAATCCATGTTGGTTTTCTCCCATTAAACCATGACTATATCTTCACTAATTTTTATTCTTTATAATGGTTTCTACCATTTTGCCTGGTACTGATGACTCACCAGTTTTTAGTTTCTCAGATCACCCCTAGAACCCTTTTTAAAAATTGGTACTATATTGGCCATTTTCCAGTCTTCTGGAACTACAGATGATTTTAATGATAGTTCACAGATTACTAATAGTAGGTCTGCAATCTCATATTTCAGTTCTTTCAACACCCTCAAATGTATACCATCCTGTCCAGGTGACTTTCTACTCTTCAGTTTCTGAAAGAGTTGTAATAAATCTTCCTCATTTATAGATATTTCTTTCAATTCTTCTGATACACTGTTTCAGGCATGGGTAACTTCCCTACATCTTCTTCAGCAAAGACAGACGCAACAAATTCATTCAGTCTCTCCACTATGGCCTTGTTCTCCCTTAGTGCCCTTTTACCCCTCTATCATTTAATGGTCCAACTGACACTCTTCACAGGTTTTTTGCTACAGATTTACTTGAAAAAGTTTTAATGTGTTTTTGAATGAATTCACTATCATAAATCACATTTTAATTTATTCTCCTACCTCCCATGATCTATTAGTCTTTCACACAATTCTTTTGCTCAGTAATTCTAATTTTAAAGCAACTTATCTTTTCCTTCATACAGTAGTTTACTTGGACAAATACAAATATAGATTGCATTACTCATATTACAATTTGAAAATGTGTCTAAATAGTTTCTGTGTTGTGTATACAGATAGACAAAATAAACCTTAACTTCCATAACCACATTGCCAGAGGTTTTGGTGAGCACTGCATTGCGGTTTCAAATCATCGACGCCACTGCTGCTCCCTGAGAGGGGCAGAGCTTCAGCCTTCCTCGCTTCATTGGCACTCCGGGCGACCACCTAGTGTACCCTTTTCCACTCCCAACTCTACATTATTTGAATTTCAAAGTTGATATTTTTATTTATTTATATTTATTTAGTATACATTTGTATACCGCTACTTCCAGCGATCAGCAGCGGTTTGATTACAGATTGGAAATTGTCAAATCATGACAGGAAATTTTTGAGGTATAAACACATTGATTAGACAGGAAAGCACAGCACACAGAGAACTATTTTACAGGGAACATGGGCTATGGAGGATTAAGTGGCTTGCCCAAGACCACAAGGAGCACCTGTGGGACTAGAAACCCCAGTCCTTCCGGCCCAAGGTTGCTGTCCTCCCTTTAATTCGGCCAGAATTCAAATTTACATAAAATACTTTCATTTCCTTCCCAAATGAAAAAAATGTCATCAATGTAGCATCTCCAAAGGCATACATTCTGGGAGATTTCTGGGAAATTTCTCTTCAAATTCACCAACATAAAGATTGGCTATATTGGACACCTTAGAGGCTCCCATTTCTGTACCCTTCACCTGTTTATAAAATGTGTTATTAAAACAAAATATATTTTCTGTGAGTGCTAGTTTAACTAATTCAACTAGAAGATCTGTTGTAATACTTAAATGATCTTGTCTTTTATCGAGTGTTTTTCTAATAATCTGCAATGCCAAAGTCTGTGGCATATTAGTGTATAATTGCTCAATGTCCATAATGATCAGAATAACATCTTGATTTACAATAGTGAATTCATTGAAAATATTGCTTATATGAACCAAATCCCTCATATAGGATGGTATTGACGGAACATAAGGAAAAAGGGGAAAAAAAAGCAATACATTTAGAAAGTCGTTCCAAAAGGGAGCCAATGGCAGCTTTTATGGGTCTACCTGAAGGTTTGCTAAAGACTTATGTATTTTAGGGGGCTTATATATATATTGTGGGAATTATAGGATGCCATACTGACAAAAATTCCTCTTCTCTTTTAGTCGAATAACTCCCTTCTAGTCCCAAGGATAATGACTTAGCCACCTTTCCTTTTAATTGTCATTCAGTTGTGTTTCCACTTCTGCAGTATAATCACACATCTTCCTAAAAACAATTGCTCCACCTTTGTAGGTGTGCTTGATTACCATTGGACCTATTTTCAAAAAGCCCATATTTAAACGCCACAATCTTTCTAAAATCACCATTTCCACATAGATGCCATTTCCATATGTAATTGCCAGATTATCTATGTGGAATTTGCCAGTTGTAAGCACATTGTAGAAAGGTTGTTTATGTGGTGGAGGTATAAATGTGTGAGGCCAATGTAAGATTGACATATCCCTGCCCCCCCCAAAAGGACATGTTTACAGGACTCAGTATGACCCACCTCCCCGAAAACATATGTATCAAGAGGAATGAGGGTACTGGGAGTTGCACCAACTCTCCCCATGGAAGATGTACCGGAAGGAGGAGATGGTATAGCAGTAGGTCTACAAAGTGTCTGAAAGTTCAGGTGTTAAGTATCCTATGAAATGAAGTTCCAATGCCGTTATTGCCTTAGCTGTACTACAGATTACATACTAATATATAGGTGGAACCCGTCAAAAATCTCCCACAAGCAACAACAGCATTCTACAGCAACTAAGCGTGCAGACATCTGCAATCATGTCCAATATTTTGGGTGACTCAGACTCTGAGATTCCAAGTTAGGTTTGGTTTAAAAAAACAAGATAGTGTTGAAGTAAGGACAGAGTTCATTTGCCATTTCTAGCTACTTGTAACCTGTCTGCTGGCACCATAACATTAGCTACAGTCTTTTTTTGCAGCAGCCACAAAACCACTTGGAGCTGAGTCACCCAGGCCTAATGTCCCAGCAGAGGAGGCTAGTGCCTCTGGAGAGGAGAGGACTGGCAGCGCTAAGGGGACCTCATAGGAGAAAAGGCCCTCAGCAGAGCAGAGCCAACAGAGGAGGTGAACATCTTTGATCAGAAAAATCCAACAACAAGAAGGGGAAGGAGGAAGAAGAAGAATACCTGTCCCTTCCCCCCAGGGAGGGTCAGGGCATTGAGTAGACAGGAACTCCCTCAGCCAGCAGCACATAGCCCTAGACTACTTGAGAGGGTGGAAAGGCAACAGGAAGCAACAGAGGCCCTCTTCACTGAAGGGGAAGGGACAGAATTGGGGAAGAGAATGGTAAGATAGAGGGGGATGAGGGAAGTGATAAGGGGGAAACAGGGAGGGGGAGAATGGAGAGGAGGCATGTGCACAGGCTAAGGATCTGCTAGAAGTTCTGGTCACCCAGCCTGTTCAGTCTGCCTCCTTGCTGGTCCAGATGAGTCCCCATGGGGTGCCCATGGAATTTGAAAAACCCAAATTTCTGCTGAACCTGATGTTCTTGTGACAAGAGATACATCAGGGCTTCACCTCAGTCTCAAATTCCACTGATCTCATGGTGACCCACCCGGAGGACCTGAGAACAGAGAAAGGTGCCATGCTAATGGTCATGCAGCAGCTGCTGGCATGGTATCTCTGCTCCAGCCGCTCAAGAGAAATAAAAAGAGAAGGAGGGAAGACAGGGCTTTTTGTTTTGTTAACAAATCTGGGGGGATGGGGGGAAGGGTGTTTTTGTTTTAGAGTGTTTTCATACATGCTAGTGATCCTGTGGCATATCTTTGGAAACACTCCACACATTGTACAGATGGCAACTCTGGAGGTATTTTCAGTCTCTTTGACTAGGTGGTAACAGTACCAACATCTCTAGCTTCCAACAGGTGCTAGGGGTCAAAGGGGAGTACAACATAAAATCCACTAGCTGTGGTTGCGGAATTGTTGTGGATCTCTTAGGAGGAGAGAATATAGTTCTCTCCCCAAGTCTTGTTGGGTATTGTCATGTGGTTACCCCATTCTACAAAAGCTATACTAAATCCCGGTGACACTACAATTGAATTATGGTAGGAAAGAAAAAGAAAAATGCCATACATACTGGCCACATGTCACCCAGGATAAAAAGGTGCCCGCCTGTAGCCTCCACACTAGGGCTAACGATGATGATAGCGATAGTGCAGACACTGCAGATGCAGTAACATCCATGCCATGAATAAAGGCCACGATGAGCATGTTTATGGACCCACTGTGGCAGGAAATAAACCACAGAAATTAATGAAAATGTTAAGAGGATTTATTACGGTTAAGTGGACTTCTGCAGATGAAGAGGAGATAATGTACAGTACTGCTACTTTTATGCTAGAAACCCTATATTTAAATCAAAATACAAAAAGAATCTGCCAAAAACTGGAAGAAAGAGGAAAATTGCCACAAGAAAAACTGCAAAAGCAATGGATGCAAATTTAAGATGTTTAATTTCATAGATCAAAGTAAAGATGTATGTGAATGATAACTTCAACTAAGGGCTTCAGTGGAAAAAGAAATACAGGGAGGAGGAGGAAACCTAGGTGAGAATACCAGAAAGCGTAGTTACTCACCTGTAACAGGTGATCTCTGGGAACAGCAGGAATTTAGTCTTCACATATGGGTATCGTTGGTACTGATGGAGCCTGAGTGGGAACGCTCCCCAGCGTCCAATAGGACCGCTTTTGGGAGCATCCCTCAGCACATGCACCCTGCCTTCACGCCTTTCCAACTGTCCCTCTTCAGTTAAGTTTGTAGCTGAGTGAAAGGATAGAGGGAGAGAGGAAAGAGACAAAGAGATAGAGAGACAACTCCTAGGGGAGGTGGGTGGGTTGTGAAGACTAAATTCCTGCTGTTCCCGGAGATCACCTGTTACAGGTGAGTAACTACGCTATCTCCAGGAACAAGCAGGAATGTAGTCTTCACATATGGGGACTCCCTAGCTGAAGATGTCAGGGAGATAGCCCCAGGAAGGTGCCACCCTAGAAAGGTATAAACTCATAAATATTATTACACCCTGTCACCCTGCACCCACTCCCTAACCTTGAGGGTTAAGGAGGGATGGGCCTTGTGTAGTTGTGTGGGCCAATGAAAGTCGGGAACAAGACATTTATATTTACAAGGATTTTATTTTCCCCGCTCCTTGGTGGACAGGAACAGGTGAGAAGAATAACCAAATAAGGAACAATGCAAATTACAGGCTTTCAATACTGTGCTTCAGCCTAATCTTCACTGAGGAAGCACATTACACCATGTGTCTTCTCTGTGCTGTATTTACAAATACTCCGGTAAGAAATAACATTGTTTTCTCTTGCAATCAGGTTACAGTCCAGCTTATTTCAGTGCTTCAATAAGCTTTCCTTTCAGTTGCTCAAACAGTATTCATTTCATAAGCTTTTCACATATCCTTGGTTAACATAACCAGAATAAAATATCAGGTATAATCATTCAAGCTTGGCTCTTCTCAGCTCTATCTATTAGACCAATCGAGCAGTCCATCGGCTGGTTAACTTCAATCATGGGAACTGGAGCCGGTGTGGGAAATCCTATCTCAGGATTACTTCCTGCTTGAATGCTAGTCTGTTCTGAAACAGCTCTTCTATTTAGAAATTGTTTGAATTTATTCAAGAGTAGTTCTGCCTGTCTTCTAGCAGGACTACTGGGAGAACCTTCTCCTTGCTTGGGCAAGTAATTATCTGCTTCTGGTGAACAAACAATGCTCTCCCTGTTTAGACACTCTGTGCCCATGGTGGAGTTACCCCTCCCCCACTTATCTCTGTTAGTGAGTGTTGGAATCACACGTTCCTCTGCACGAGCTCTGCTCTTAAAGAATGCTTCAAAGGTAGGACCTTCTGTATCAGTATAGCCTAATTCTCTTGTAAACAGTTTAGCTGAGTTTCTCTCGTCAGCTTGCTTGTTAAAAGCAGGAACTGCTGGCTGAGAAAAGCTAGGCTTAGTTAGAGAGCTTTCAGGCTGTAACCAACGTCTCTCACATTGCCTGAAACTATCCTGTACTTTAAAATCAGGACTCCCTCTTTCTGGCTTATAAAACTTGTTAAAGGAATTAAGTGCAGCAGGTACCTTAAAATGAGGCTTGTCAGAAAATGCCTTGCCAGCGTGCCTTTCTCTCCAAGGGTAAATGCTGTCTCCCAACAACCTAGGTTTTACTCCTGGTTCTGAATCAGTTTCCCTTCTGTTGCAGCTGGGCAGTATTTCTGTAGCAGGGTCAAAGGGTTCTGCATTCAAGCGAGCTTCTTGCCTTCCCAATGCCTTTTTCCTTCTCTCTTGTGGATTCAAACCACCTTCACTTCTCATTCCATTTGTAGTGCTCACTTCTCCATTCCTTCTCATCACCGTCCTACTCCTTCTCCTTCTCATCATACTACTGCCTTCCCTCTCTCTGCTTAACAAGGGGCCCCTGCTCTGGGAAGCCCGCCTCCTACTAGGGCGTGCCCAATCCACAGCTCTGGTTCTCTCCTCCCCTGAGGTGAGCTGATTAGTTGCCTGTAGGTTATGCTGAAAATGGAAAACCCTGTCTTTTCTTGCAATACCTGAACCAACCAGAGGGTCAGTATCAGTTTCCATGGCTTCTGAAGTTGCCACTGCGTCACAACCCTTGGAAACCAACTCCAAAACTCTTACAAAATACTTGATCTCCCTAACTACTCACAACAGGAACTAAACCCACACCCCACAATGTTAACATTTTTTTGTCGGATTGCTCACCGTGAAAAGAAACATTTCTTGTCTCGAAGTGAGCCCTCCTTTTAATCAATTTTAAGAGACTGAATACCCGGTCAAAACCAGACTAAACAACACTTGTTGCTGTCCACACTCTTAATAAAAGCCAAGTTCCAAGCTTAGATATGACGGAATACTCAACTTCGTCATTAAGCACCTTTCGTTTCCCACTAATAACAAGGGAAAGGAGTCACTTAGCTGAATCCACAAATTGGAGAATTTTTCTACTCCCTCGCAAAATCTTCACGAAAGAACGCCTCCAAATTTCACCCCCGACAGGGCTCCCGTGACACCGACAGTGTTTCAAGCTGCTCCAAAGCTTACACAGCTCTTCCTCAGTCGGATGAACCCCGTGGTTAAGCAGTTCCGGTTAAATAATGAGTTGCAAATGACGTCAGAACCAACTCTTCCAAAACCCTAGAAAGGTAGGCATCCTTCCTCCTATGGATATCTGCCATTCCACCAGGGTTGGTGGGTAGGAGTTGAATTAGGTCTGAAAGAGATTTTGAAGAACAGCTTGGCCAAAGAAGGCATCCCGATGGGAGGCTTTATTCAGGCAGTAGTGGGCTGTGAAGGTGTATACCGAAGCCCAGGTGGCTGCTCGACAAATGTCATCGATAGACACGGAGTGGAAATTAGCCATGGAAGTTGCCATGGCTCTCACGTTATGAGCCGTGACATGGCCTTGAAGAGGAAGACCCTTACTCTCATAAGCAAAGGATATGCATTGGGCAATCCATTTAGATAAAGTTCTTTTGGAGACTGGAAGTCCCAAATGACTAGAGTCAAAAGCTATAAAAAGTTGTGAGGACTTTCTATGTTGCTGTGTTCTCTGTAGGTAAAAGGCTAAGGCTCTTTTACAAACCAAAGTATGACGGTTTCTTTCTGCATTAGAGGCGTGAGGCCTCGAAAAAAATACAGGAAGATAAATTGATTGATTCAAATGAAAAGGCTAAACCACCTTTGGCATAAAGTGTGGATGAGTTCTAAGAACAGCCATATCATGATGAAACCTAGTATAAGGAGGATCAGCCACTAAAGCTTGCAGTTCACTAATGCGACGTGCAGAGGTGATTGCAATTAGGAATATGACCTTCCAGGTCAAAAACTTAAGAGTTGTAGTGGCTAAAGGCTCAAAAGGCAGCTTCATGAGCTGCCCGAGAACTAGATTTAGATCCCATGCCACCGGTGGTGGCTTAATGGGAGGTGTGGTTAACAGAAGACCTATCATAAATCTGGATATGAGTGGATGAGAGGAAATTGGTTGTCCATTCAGAGGCTTATAAGAAGCTGCAATTGCACTAAGATGGACTCATACCGAATTGGTCTTTAGACCAGAATTCGATAAGTAAAGGAGATACTCCAGTATCGATTCTAAAGGTATGACAAGGGGGTTTAATCCCTTCTTGGAGCACAATATAGTAAAACGTTTCCACTTGAAGGCATAAGATCTTCTTGTGGAAAGTTTTCTAGAAGCCTGAAGGATATCCTTTACCTGTTAGGACAGGTTGAAATCCTGGAGGTCTAAGCCTTCAGCAACCAGGCCGTGAGATGCAGGGACTGGAGACTCGGGTGCCATAGCGTCCCATCCTCTTGGTAAAGGAGAACTAGAGCAAGCCCTAACTCCAGAGGTGCAGCTTGAGAGATATGTAGAAGCAGGAGATACCACGCTTGGCGTGGCCATCGTGGCACTATGAGAATCATGCAACCCCTGTCTTTCTGAAGCTTGAAGAGTGTTTTGGGGATGAGGGGAATGGGTGGGAAGGCATAAAGGAAGTCCTGACCCCAGTGAAGGAGGAAGGCATCCCTTGCCTGACAATTGTAAGCCGGAATCCTGGAACAGAACCGGGGAAGTTTGGCATTCAGTGGACTTGCAATGAGGTCTATGTCTGGAGTGCCCCAGAGATGAAATATCTTTGCCACCTGGTCTAGGTGGAGAGACCACTCGTGAGGCAGCAGTACTTGACTGAGTTTGTCTGCCCAAAGGTTTTGAATACCGGGAAGATATACCACTAGAAGGTGAATTTGATACTCTCTGGCGAGGGCCCACAGTCGTAAAGCTTCATTGCATAACAACAGAGAGCCTGTCCCGCCCTGCTTGTTCACATAGAACATGGCTACTTGATTGTCCGTCTGGACTAGGACTGTCTTGTAGCTGAGCTGGGCATGGAATACTTGAAGAGCTAAATAGATTGCTCTTAATTCCTGGAGGTTTATGTGTAGACCAGCCTCCTGTGGAGTCCAGGTGCCCTGGTTAGAGAGATGATTCAGGTGTGCTCCCCAACCCACCTGTGATGCATCTGTTGTTAGGGTGGCCTGAAAAATGGGTTGATGGAAAGGAGACCCCACTGTCAGATTTTCTAGTGATTGCTACCATTGGAGGGACAAAATTAGTCATTGAGAGTTTACTGTTTTGTCTGATAAATGTCCTGTGGCCTGTGTCCACTGTGTGGATAGGGTCCACTGAGCTGCTCACATGTGGAGGCGAGTATATGAGACTACATGAACTGTGGATGCCATATGTCTCAGCAACTGTAGTAGCTCTCGAGCAGTTAGGGAGGTTTTCCCTGCTGCTTGAGAAGCTAGTTGCATTATGCGAAGACACCGGGCCTGTGGAAGGAAAGGCCTTTGCCTCTCTGGTATCTAGACAGGCCCCTATGAATTCCAGGCATTGGGAAGGAACAAGTTGGGATTTTGGGAAGTTTATTACCAACCCCAAGTATTGGAGGATTCGCATTGTGCGAGACAGTGCAGTGTTGGCCTCTGCAACTGTAGGGGCTCGAATGAGCCAGTCGTCTAAGTAAGGGAAGACGAATATCCCCAGGGTTCACAGAAATGTAGCTACTACTGCCATGCATTTCGTGAATACCCTTGGAGCTGAAGCCAGACCAAAGGGAAGAACCCTGTGCTGGAAATGTTTTCCCTTGAAAAGGAATCGTAAGAATTTCCTTTGATTTGGATGGATCAGAATGTGAGTGTATGCATCCTTTAAGTCTAGAGAGCAAAGCCAATCCTGGCTTTGAAGGTATGGCAGAGGAGTTCCAAGAGAAATCATTTTGAACTTCTCTCGGAACAGGTATTTGTTCAATTCTCTGAGGTCTAGAATGGGTCTGTGTCCTTCTGTTTTCTTTGGAATAAGAAAATAGGGGGAGTAGAACCCTGCACGCCGTTGAAGAATGGGTACCTCTTCTATTGCCCCCTGGGCAAGAAGTGTTGAGACCTCGTGATCTAGCAGATTGCCTGCAGAGGTTTGATAATTGAATTGCCTTAGAATTGTAGGAGGGGGCATGCTGTGAAAATGGAGCTTGTACCCCTCTCCTACAATGGACAGAGTCCAGTCTTCTGCTGTTATCTGATGCCATCTGTTGGCAAAGTGGCATAACCTGCCTGGGATATTGGGGGGTTGGGGACCCATCAGAGGCAGGAAGACTAAGCTCTCTAGGAAGGAGTCAAAGCGCTAGAGGGGGCTGAACCTGCAGAGCTGGTTGGGCTCTCGGGCTTTTTGGCTTCTTTTGCTGTCTAGTTTGTCCCTGTTGGGCAACCTGACCCTGAGTTTGACTCTGATGGGTATAGGAAGGATAAAATTTCCTCTTTTTGCTGAAAGAGGGTTTTTTATAAGGCTTCTTTTTGGCTGGAGTGGCTGTAGATTTTGATAATCTATCTAGAGTGGTATTGTCAGCATCTAACTCATTAGCCTTTTCCTGCCAGTTCTTGCTAAAGAGATTCTCTCCCATGCAAGGAATGTTGCCTAACTTGTCCTGTATCCAAGTCTCCAAGTCTGATGCCTGAAGCCAGGCAATCTGTCATGCCCCAATGGCAATAACAGAGGTTCTGCTGATGTATTCAAAGCAGTCAAAGGCTGCACGATTCACAAACTCGGAGACATCTTGAGCATGCTTAACTAGAGCAAGAAAGTCTTGTCTCTTGTCATCTGGGAGAAATGGGCTCATAAGCTCCAAGTCTCCTGTAACCTTTTTGAGGAACATGCCCATATGCAGTATATATGAACTGATCCTAGCTGAAAGCATGGAAGCCTGAAAAGTTCGGAGGCCAAAAACGTCCAGAGTCCTGCATTCACGACCTGGGGGATTGGATGCATGCCTCTTTACACTTTTCATCCTACGCATGGCTGACTCCACCACCATTGAAAAGTGTGGCAGCTGAGTCTTTTGAAATCCAGGACATGGTGGAACTCGATACATAATATCAAGCCTCCTAGAATGAGGAGATGTAGTCAGAGGTGTCTCCCACATTCTGAGCATCAAGTTATGCAGAATTTCATGGATGGGCAGAGTGGCTGCCTCCTTTGGAGCTTTATGATATTGGAGAATTTCCAATTCCTTTGCTCTGGGTTCCTGTTCAGGAGCTACTGCGATTGAAAGGCCCTTGGCCACATCACGAATAAAATCCTGAAAAGACATGTCCTCTGGAGGTGATATTCTGCATTGGGGAGAAGAGGGATCTTCCGGGAGAAACCCTCTGGTACCAGCAGAATTGTCAGAGTCTTCAGAATCAGAGGATTCGAAGTATTCCTGACCACGATGCTCATGCAAAGCACAGTCCCGGTATCGATTGAAGTCGGTACCGAGTTGGTCCGGTACCAATCTGTCGATTCCAGCCAAAGATGGCGTGGGAAGAATTCCCACCAGGGCCGGTATCGTCGGTACCGGTACCAGTGTCTGTACCGGTGTAGGTACCGGCATCGGTATCGATGTCGGTACTGGTGCCCGTTGAACCACAGGTGTCAACGGTACCACAGCTGTGAGAAGAGCTGCAATGCTGCATTTGATAGAGAGGAACATCTGGTCTATCGACACTGCCGATGCCTGGTTGTCGGTACCGGTGAAAATGGCCGGGATCCCTGAGCATGGCGCCAGTAGTTCTTGCGAGGTCGAGGCCTCAAGAACATCCTGGAGCCCCATTGATGCTTTGGAAGCCGAAGCCTCCTGCCAGGGCTGTTTTGCTGGTGTGGTTCCCTCAAGGGCAATGCCAATGGCCTCTCGATGCTTAGCAGGAGAGCTACCCTTTGAGGACCGGCTTTTTTGTTTAGTTACCTGAGATCCATGGGAGGAAGAGGAGGCTCTTGAAGATGTCGATGCAATGGATCTGGCATCCAAAGAAAAGAGAGTACCGAGCTTTGTGGCCCAGTTCTGTCTTCCTCTCTTAGTCATCCTCATACAGGAGAGACATTCAGATGGAGAATGTTCAGGCCCTAAACATTTAAGACCCCAATCATGGGTGTCAGTGACGGAAATGATACCGCCACACTTAGTCCATTTTTTTAAAACACTAGTTGGTTTTTCCATGTTTCAGGAATATGAGGCCTAATGCCCAAAATGGCACCTAGCACTGAAAAAGAAAAGTTTCTGAAGAGAAACAGTTCAAAGTATAACATTTTTGAGAAAAGAAACGAAAAGAACCAGCAGTACCGGTAGGCATCGTGCGGAGGCAAACGCGACCACAAGAAAACTATTTTAAAGACAGAATTTTCTGCGGTGACAGGGTATGGGTCCTGTCGGCTCCACAGAAAATGAAGAACTGAAGAGGGACAGTTGGAAAGGTGGGAAGGCAGCGCGCATGTGCTGAGGGATGCTCCCAAAATCATTCCTATTGGAAGCTGGGGAGCATTCCCGCGCAGGCTCCATCGGTACCGACAATAACCATGTGTGAAGACTACATTCCTGCTTGTTCCTGGAGATGAAAGGAATACACAGAAAAAGAGAAGTTGAGGGGGAAATGGAGCTTAGAGATTTGGAACTGCAGCAGAGTGAGATAAATAAAGGACAGGTCAACAAATCAACTGAAGAGGAGGAAGAAAGGGAGGAGAAGGACCCAGAGGTGGAGGAATTCAAGGCTGAACTCCTAGTCCACATGGAAAAACATGAATATGTGGGGTTTCAGGCAAGGGAAATATTACTCAAAGTTAAATTTAACACCTAAGGTTAAAAGTATGATAATTAAGATGAATAAAGCCTTATCCTGTATAAAGGGATTATTTATTGACATCACCGAAATACATTGAATACAATATTGTGCAGCTAAAATTATTACTGTAAGAATACTATCAACTAAAGTGCATGCAAGAAGAGAAAGAGAACAATAACAGTTCCTCCTCGGAAAAAGCGCATCAAAGGAAAAATACAATCAATCATTGTGTGCGGAGGTATGCCTAGTAGACAGATAGCTAAATGGATTAAGATCATCAAAAAGACATCAAGCTGAAGCATGCTGCATTAACAGAAGACCTAAAATTTCTATGTTCCAATAATAAATTGAAAGTAGCAGCAGAAGCGCAAAAACTGCAAAGATATGAAGAAAACAGAAAAAAAAGATATCAAAATAAACTATTTAGAGAGAACTCAAAACAATTCTACGGGGAATTGGGAAAGAGCATTAATATGCTAAAAATACCACCAACCAAAGCTGAAGCTGAAACAGAAACCTTCTGGAAAAGCCTATAGGAGGACCCCATAGAGCACAATCAAGAAGCAGAATGGTTACCTTGCATACAGGAACATTTAGAAAAATCAAACATCAAACTTACAGAATGGCCAATAGTAACAACAAAAGAGCTGGAAAGCAGCTTAAAATGTGCCCCAAACTGGAAGAGCCCTGGCCCCGATGGAGTGACCATCTTTTGCTCAAACAGTTAACATCACTTCACCAAGACCTGGCAAACTGCAAAAACCAATAGATCAAGCAACCGAACTTAACAGCGCAATGGCTTATAACAGGAAGAACATTTCTGACGGTATTTAAGAGCATCTTTTTACCTCTGGTTTATTCATGCTGATATGCTTTGCTGCATCATACCGGGCCATGATTTTGCCCGATGCAGAGCTCCTTAATTACGTAGTGGAGCTCGAAACACAGTCTGTGTCACTTTGCTTTGGTCTTCTGATCTCCTTTGGGGGTCATTTGGTGCTTTCATCTCTACCATTGATACTGTTATGACTACAATTTGGACTACTGCTGTTGCTGTTACTGTGTAAGCCTCTGAGAAGATGGGCTGCCAGGATCTTACCCGTTAAGTTCAGAGTTTTTCTTTATATAGTCTTTTGTGGTTCACTTGGTAGTGATTTCACAATCTGACTTCTGTGGTCGTCTTTCTTTTATTAGAATAAAAAGAAATACTTTGTTACAAGAGGAGCTGTTGCTTCTCCAGATAAAGCTTCTGACCAAAAAAGAGGTGTATTTTCTTTACTTTTTGTTGCTCTTTGTATTTTCTGGTTATATTCTCTTATGCTTAAAATAAAAGCACATACACACTCCATGGCCTTCAGAACTTCTCAGCAGCCTATTGTCTTGGAAACACTAATAGGCTAAATTTGAAACTTCTTCCCTGAATCATCCCCTGCCCCTTTTATTTGGGTAAACTATGGTCATATAATTTTATGCAGACATAATTTATCTGGACTTAGGAGGAGATTTTGAAATGGCAAGATCTATACAGTTAAATATGATTTTAACCAGTACTGACCTCTATAATACTGTGCAATAATGCAGTCACAATGCATCTCACTAACTTTCAACATAAAATAATATTGAATTTTTTCCTTAAGACAATTTGATGAGTTTCTCATAGTAGCCTTTCAAAAAGATTTCATTTTAGGGCATAGGCCCCTTTGTTCATTCACTGAATCTAGATTTGCGAATTTAGATGTATTTATTTATTTAGTTATTGATTGATTACGTTTTTTCTACCGCTTTATCATTTCATCATGATATGATAAAGCGGTATAAGAGAGGCAGAAATGCACAGAAATTCCACAGACTACCTGCATATAAAACATCTCTCTTTCTGAACGAATACAGCACAGACACACTCAGAAACCCAACCACCTTAAAATGCACTCTAAGGACACAATAGACAAATACGTCTTTCTCTGTACATAGTTAACCAATCCAACCAGCGGAACCATAACTGTAAATAGTTGATGTTAAACTGTTAAACTACGCTGTATCATTTTTTACTGTTCCTGTTGCATGTAAAACAGTGTGCTGAACAGGCCCGTTACACATTTGTTAATTGTGAACCTCTTTGAATTGTAGAAAGGCAGTATAGAAATGTTTAAATAAATAAAGATATGAGGTGACCCGAAGATTACTATTTCAGGTCGTAACTGTTCTAGATGGATTGCACAAAATCACGATCAACGGCTCCATTTATAGTAACAGGGAGAAATGCAAAAAGGTTTCCATTGTGAATAATGCATAGCTGCAGCTGGCTGCTACATGCTCACAAAAAGGTTTTGCAAGTTACTTTGCTAGCACAGGCTTTCTCTGACGTGATGATTTTGCAGTCCTGCTCTTGAGACAGTAACGACAGAGAACTGATGCGGCAAATGCAAAATCCGCACATCAGCATCAAAGAAATATAACTCTTTCAGACATTTGATTGTGTAATCTTGTAGAATTCATATCAAGGATGTGATAAATAATTAAACTGAAAGATTAAAAGAACTTCCTTTTTTAATAATGCAACACAATTAGCTTAAACTTGAACAGTGAGATTTGAGGGAAGACAGGAGGTGGCCGGTGGAGACTTGGGTGAGAAGCTCCTTTGAGTTTGTACAACTTTAGGATTTTAGGAGACAGGACAGCAGTCTCTCCCTTCTCATTGCCTGTAGCGCTGACCTATGTATATGTACACAAGTGGTTTATGGGCTGTTCTAAAAATATCTTTAGAAAATTCATGGTCAAGATAAAAATAATGAAGTCAATTTCAAGACCATTTGCCTAGGTAAATATCAATTTACCTGAGCAAACTGGTTGAAAAATTGCTTTCCAAGCCTTTCATGTGTGAGCACATGGATCCACAAGATGAGTATGTTAGCCTGACTATGGGGAGATGTTTCCAGGGATAAGGTTTAGGTGGGTTTTGAAAACAATTGAAATTTCAATCTACATGCATTATCTTAAAGCTAGATCTTGCCTGCATTAAGACCCGGAGCAAAAGTGCCCAGGGAATTTCCACCAGTGGAAGTGTTCAAAGGGAAAGTAGGCAATACACTTTCCCATGCATATTGTATGCCAAATCTGAGGAGAAAAGGTTACCAACAACTTAGTACCAAGGCAGAAAATTTTGAATTTTTTTTAGAAGAGGCCCAATGTGATTTTTTTTCTTTTTAGAAGAGGCATGCTCTAGTGGTTAGATCACTGAACTACAAGTCAGGAAAGCTAGGATCTCAAGCAGATTCACATATTTCATATTCTGTGACTTTGGACAAGTCCCTATAGTTTCTTTTGTTGGATAAACATAAGAACAATTAACTCATTTTCTCCATCTCCAATTTTGAAACTTTCATACAGTCTCACTACCAGATATCACTTAAAGACCGTGGAAGGTGCAGTTGCATTTCTGACTTTCCAGTATTAAATTGGAATGCTCTTCAGAATCCTGATTTGAAGGTCACCACAATATTATTAATATGCTTGGCTAGAATGTGATGCAGCAGACACTTGCCCGTTTATATTCCATTGTACACAGTATTATGCTCTGGGTTTTTCCCATAGCAATAGGAATCTATGATTATCCTCAAGCTGATGAGTTAATGGAAATAACACTTTTGATGGGGGAGGATTGAATAGGCTGATGGGTATATTTAGAAAAGATACAGAGAAGAGCCACCAAAATGGTAAAGGGGATGGAAGGATACCTCTATGAAGAGAGACTAAAAAGGTTACAGCTCTTCAACCTGGAAAACAGATGGCTGAGGGGAGATATGATAGAGGTCTATAAATTAATGAACGGAGTGGAACGGGTAAACATAGATCGATTGTTTACGTCATCAGAATATAGAAAGACTAGGGGACATGCAATGAAGCTACAGGGTAACCTATTTAAGACTAATAAGAGAAAATATTTTTTCACTCAAAGTGTAATCAAACTTTGGAATTTGTTACTGGAGGATATAGTAAAAACTGTTCATGTGACTGGGTTTAAAAAAGGTTTGGACAAGTTCCAGGAGGAACTCATTATTAAAAGGGACCTGGGATATCACTGCTTGACCCAATACAAACATTGTGGAACCTGTATCTTTTGGCGAAACTGCTAGATACTTGTGACCTAGATTGGCCACTATTGGAAACCGGATACTGGGCTTGATGGACCTTAGGCTGACCCAGTATGGCATATCTTATGTTCTTATGTTCAGGGAACTGGTTACCTTTGGATACATGCAGTGTATAGAAAAATATTGTTTGATAAGAGATTTTATCCATTTGTTTTATAGTAGCATACTATTGAACTGTTGAGAAAAGTTATGCATCTAGAAAATTCCCAGCCTTTGTCCTAGATGCACATTAAAAATAATTTTATAGAGGGCGGAGCTAGTTGTGGGATGAAATGGCTGATTGAGTGGTTTGCTCTGGTGGCACTGTTAGAATCCTGATCTCTACTGCCTTCCCCTCCAACCGAACCAGGGATCCACTCACAGCGATCTCTGGCTGAAGATGACCACAATTAAACCTGCCCAACTTAAATACTTGGCTGCAGTAGCACAAGAGATAAAGCACTCCAAACCAGAGCCAACATCCCCACACAAAATGTCACCGCCCAAAGAATCCAAGGAAGGCCCTAAGCAAGATCCTCCTTGTAATAAGGCAAGTTAAAGAACTGGTATCATTGAATGCTGAGGTACTTAGTACTGTGCAATCTGAGGTATCGGAGGTCAAAACGCAGTTTGCAACCCTCATAGGCTGGCTAGATATGGTTGATAAGAAACTGCAATGCCATGAGGAGCTACTGTGTCAGACTGATAAAAATACCAAGCGCCTTGCACAACTGGAGCAGCAAGAGGAGGACCAAAACAATCAGTCCTGAAGAAACAATATATAGGTACTGGGTGTGCCCGAAGGGACAGTAGGCTCTAATTTCATCGCTTTCCTTGAACAAGTTTTACTCACGTTGTTACAACATGACATTAAGCAACACTTTGATCTAGAACGGGCACACAGGGCCTCATCACAGTGAATACCCACCTCTAAATTCCCGCATCCATTTGTCATCAAGGTTTTTAGATAATAACAAGAGCTACAGATCCTGCAAGCCACATGACAACTGACCCCAGTGATGCACGAAGGTCATAAATTATTATTTTTTCCAGACCTCAGCAAAACAACAACAGCGAATCAGAAGCAACTCTTGGCTTCCGAACCCCAGTTACAGAAACTGGAAGCTCGCTATGGCCTATATTACCCAGCCTGAATGCGAGATACGGTGCATAATCGTACACACACATTTGAGGGTCCGGAATCCCTCCATGCCTTCCTAAGTGAATTAGAGGGGATGGACACCCATTAACCTGATGGGGAAATATTAATTCTCACATGTGGGCTGCTTTATGGCACATTCAGTGCTACGAAGACCAAAGAAAGCAACCACTGTATCTGTAGGATGTGATAGAACAAAAGGAACAGATACCCAGATCAGCAGAGTTTTCAGGTTATAAAGAATAAAGAAAGGGGTCTTTCAAACCTGAAAACTCTGTCGGTCTGGGTATCTGTTCCTTTTGTTCTATCACATTCAGTGCTACTACACAGTCTTCTTAAGAACATAAGATATGCCATACTGGGTCAGACCAAGGTCCATCAAATCCAGCATCCTGTTTCCAAAAATGGCCAATCCAAGTCACAAGTACATAGCAGTTTTCCAAAAAGACACACAGGTTCCACAATGCATGTATTGGGGCAAACAGTGGATTTCCTGGGTCCTCTATAACGGCTTATAGACTTTCCTCCAGGAACTTGTCCAAACCTTTTTTAAACCCAGCTGCACGAGCAGCTTTTACTACATCCTCCAGTAACAAACTCCAGAGTTTGATTACAAGTTGAGTGAAAAAATATTTTCTCTTATTAGTCTTAAAAGAGTAAACATGTAGTTTTATTGCATGTCTCCTAGTCTTTCTACTTTTTGATGGTGTAAACAATAGATCTATGTTTACCCATTCCACTCTATAATTTATAGACCTGTATCATAACTCCCCTCAGCCGTTGCTTTTCCAGGTTGAAGAACCCTAACCTTTTAAGCCTCTCCTCAAAGAAACATAGAAACATGACGACAGAAAAAGACCACATGGTCTTTCTAGTCTGTCCTTCCATAACAACCATCAACAGTCCCCCTTTTTCCTTTGGAGATTCTCTATGTTTGTCCCATGCTTCTTTGAATTCTGATACTGTCCTCATCTCTACCACCTCCACTGGAGACTATTCCACGGATCCACCATCCCCTTTACCATTTTGGTGGCCCTTCTCTGTACCTTTTCTAATTCAGCAATCCCCTTTTTAAGATATGGCAACCAGAATTGCACAAAATATTCAGGTGCAGTCGCAACATGGAACGATACGGAGGCATTATAATAACCTTTGTTTTAGTCTCCATTCTTTTCCTTATGATTCCTAGCATTCTATTTGCCTTCTTGGCCGCTGCTGCACACGGGGCAGAGGGTTTCAATATGTTATCCATGATAATGCCTTAATTTTTCTCCTGGGTGGTCGTTCTTAATGTGGAACCCTGCATCCTATAACCACAGTTTAAGTTGTTCTTTCCCAGATGCATAACTTTGCACTTTTCCACATAAATTTCATCTGCCATTTGAACATCCAGTCTTCCAATTTATCAAGATCCTCTTGCAATTTTTCACAATCCTCTTGGGTTTTAAAAACTTTGAATAATTTTGTGTCATCTGCAAATTTTATTACCTCATTTGTTTTTCCCATTTCTAGGTCAATGCTAATATGTTAAAAAGCAGCAGACCCAGCACAGATCTCTGGGGTACTCCACTATTCACCTTTCTCCATTGGGAAAATTGGCAATTTAGCCCTACCCTCTGCTTTCTATCTTTTAACCAGTTCCTGAACCACAATAGTACACTGCCTCCTATCACATGACTTTTTCATTTTAACAAGAGTCCCTCATGAGGGACCTTGTCAAAGGCTTTCTGAAATCCAGATACACGATATTGACCAGCTCACCTTTATCTACCTGTTTATTCACATCTTCAAAAAAATATAATAGATTAGTAAGACAAGGCCTTCCTTGGCTAAAGCCATGTTGGCTTTCTCCCATTAAACCATGGCTATCTAAATGTTCTGTAATTTTGTTCTTTATAATCGTTTCTACCATTTTACCCAGTACTGATGTCAGGATCACCGATCTGTAGTTTTCTGGATCACCCTTTTAAAATATTGGTGTTACATTGGTCATTCACCAATCTTCAGGTATTACAGATGATTTCAATGAAAGTAGTACTGCAATCTCATATTTCAGTTCATTCAACACTCTCAGATGTATATCATCTGGTCCAGGTGATTTGCTACTCAATAGTTTATCAATTAGTTGTAATACATCGTTCTGGTTTATCAATATTTCTTTCATTTTTTCCAGTGTATCACCTTTAAATACCATTTCAGTAATAGGCAACTTCCCTACATCTTTTTCAGTAAAGACTGAAGGAAAGAATTAATTCAGTCTCTCCACTATGGCCTTGTCCCCACTTAGTGCCCCTTTTACCCCTCTTTCATCTAATGGTCCAACGAACTCTCTCACAGGTTTTTTGCTACAAATGCAGTTGAAAAAGTTTTTATTATGTATTTTTGCTTCCACAGTAAGCTTTTTTTCAAATTCACTCTTTGTCTGCCTTATCAATGCCTAGCATCTAACTTGCCAGTGCTTATGTTTGTTTCCAGTTATCGTCATTTGGTTTTTTCCCATTTCCTGAAAGATACTTTTTTGCCTACACAGCCTCTCTAAACTCACCTTTAAACCATGTTGGCAGATTTTTGGCCTTCCTTCCACTTTTCTTAAAGCATGGAATACAGCTGGTCTGGGCTTCCAAGAAAATATTTTTAAACACCCATGCTTGATGAAAATCTTTAAACTTTGCAGCTGCTGCTTTTAGTTTTTTCTTAACTTTTTTTTTCATTTTTTATAATCTCCCTTTTTAAAGTTAAAAGGTAACACTGTTGATTTCCTTACTGTCCTTCCTCCATTTATTAAATTGAATGTGATCATGCTATGATCACTATTGCCAAGTGGCCCCAACACCCTTATCTCTTGCACCAGATCTTGTGTTCCACTAAGAAATGGGTCTGAAATAGATTCCCCTCTTGTCAGTTCATGAAGCAGCGGTTCCAAAATGCAGTCATTTATTTCATCTAGAAACTTTATCTCACTAGCATGTCCTGCCGTGACACTGACCCAGTCGATACTTAGGGTAATTGAAATCACCCATTATTATTATTGAGTTGTAACTTTTTTTTAGTTTCCCTGTAGATCGATTGTTTATGCCATCAAAATATCGAAAGACCAGGGGACATGCAATGAAGCTACAGCAGAGGTTCCGAACTCCAGTCCTGGAGGCCAAACACCATTCAGGTTTTCAGGCTGTCCCTAATGAATATGCATGAGATATATTTGAATGCAATGGGGGCAGTGCATGCAAATGCATCTCATGCATATTTATTAGGGACAGCCTGAAACCCTGAATGGTGTTTGGCTCTCCAGGACTGGAGTTGGGAACCTCTGAGCAACAGGGTAACCTATTTAAGACTAATAAGAGAAAATATTTTTTCATTCCACGTGTAATCAAACTCTGGAATTTGTTACCGGAGGATGTAGTAAAAGCTGTTTGTGTAGCCGGGTTTAAAAAAGGTTTGGTCAAGTTCCTGGAGGAAAGGTCCATAAACCATTCACAGGTCTGCGACTAAAAAGCTGTTTGATTATTTTCATCTAATTTCCATGTATTTTGGTGTGCTGAAAACAAATAAAATATTGAAAAAACTCCTAGACGTCATGATTTGCCACAACATGCAAAATTGTCTTCAAATTTATCAATTTTTTTCAAATTGCTATTAATTAACTCAAATTACTATTAATTAATTCACATAAGTGCATTTAAGATATAAAATGCAAAAAAAAACCTTAAAGGGGTTGTCCGAGTTATGTAAAAGAAAATATAGCACTGTAAATCTGATGGTCAGCAATATATACATAAGCTAAGCAAGTTTTAAATCTGTGCTTCTAATGGTAGAAGGGGTTAATCTTTCCTAAAGAATCCAGTGGGAGGGAGACACAGGGCAGATAGCAGCAGCTCCGGTCAGTGCGGGGGGCGTGGCCAGCACTGTGACATCTCGTGTACAGACACAGAGCTGCTCTCTCCTGCATGCCACACTTGTGCACGAATCATCATCAGGTTCTTGGTTCTAGGCTGTTCACACTTTTTCATCGCAATTCATGTTAGCTCGTCATTCTTCAACTGTTATGTTATGGCTCCGCGAAAGTGTATTAATTCGCCAGACAGTTTCTGTTTCATCTGTGGTGAATATACAGTGTTGAAGCAACAGCAGAATATTACAGACTTTGTGAAAAAAGTATACTTTGCATACTTTGGACTAAAAATTGGAGATCAAGATAAAGTCTGGGCGCCTCATAAAGTGTGCAAACGGTGTGTTGAGGACCTCCGAAACTGGTTCAAGGGTAAGAAAAAATCTTTCCATTATGGGATTCCTATGGTATGGCGAGAGCAAAAGAACCAAAGTGATGACTGTTACTTTTGTTCATGCGATGTGAAAGGGTTTAATTCCAAATGGAAGCATTCCATTTCATACCCCAATCTTCACTCGGCAATTCGTCCCATCCCCCATGGCACAGATATACCAGTACCCAAGCCCCCTGCTACCATGGAAGAGATACCTAGCTCCGATGAAGGTGAAGTCATACCTGAACCAGATGACAAATCAAGTTCTGACTTTGAAGATGATACAAGACCAAAATTGTTTTCTCAGGAGGAGATGAATGATTTGGTAAGAGACTTGACTCTTCCCAAAGATGCCGCTGAGTTACTCGGAACAAGGCTGAAAAGCAGGAATTTATTGTTGCCAGGAGTGTCATCTTCATGGTTCAGACATCGTGAAAAGGAGTTTGTTCCTTACTTCGCCCAGGAATTCAAGTTGGTTTATTGCATCGATGTCGAAGGTCTGATGGGTCAATTTAAAATCCAATATGATTCAGAGCAATGGCGTCTTTTTATAGATTCTTCAAAAAGAAGTCTCAAAGCAGTTTTACTCCACAATGGTTTTTACGCTTCCATACCTGTAGGTCATTCCGTACACTTGAAGGAAACCTACGAGAACTTGGACTTGGTTCTTCGTAAACTTAAATATGAAGACCATGGTTGGCAAGTGTGTGGGGACTTGAAGGTCTAGTGCATGCTGCTCGGGCAACAAGCTGGGTATACCAAATATCCTTGTTTTCTGTGTCTATAGGACAGTCGAGACCGACAAAATCACTGGACCAAGAAGAGTTGGCAGCCTAGGGTGCTAACAGTCGGTGAAAAAAATGTCCTCCGAGAAACTTTGGTACCTTCCCATAAAGTTCTTCTACCACCTCTCCACATAAAATTGGGATTGATGAAGCAATTCATAAAATCACTTCCAAGAGATGGAGAATGCTTCAAATACTTGGTCACCAAGTTTCCAGGCTTGTCGGAGGCAAAATTGAAGGAAGGTGTGTTTGTCGGACCAGACATTAGAAGGCTTATAGTTGATCAAGAGTTTGTCAATACTATGACGGATCCTGAAAAAGAAGGGTGGATTGCATTTAAAGAAGTCGTACAGAAATTTTTAGGCAATAACAAAGATCCTCACTACAAAAAGATCGTCAGACGAATGCTGAAAGCATTTCAAGCTTTAGGTGGCCTGATGAGTTTGAAAGTGCATTCCCTCCAGTCCCATCTTGACTACTTTCCTGAAAATTTGGGAGCTGTGAGTGATGAACAAGGTGAACGATTCCACCAAGACATTAAAGAGATGGAAAGGAGATACCAGGGAAAATGGAGTATTACAATGATGGCAGACTACTGTTGGATGCTTCAGAGACATTCCAGATGCTACTCACAAGCATAAATGCACCAAGAGGAGCCTCACAAGGAAGAAGAATAGAGTTTAGTGTGTGTAGGTGAGCTCATTTCAGTTCAAAAAAGGATTTTCATGAAAATATTGTAATAAAACTTTAATTTTATAAGTCTACTTCCATTTATTTTGAGGTATTGCCTTATTTAACATAGTTACCTAAATTGTCAGGAAACGTGATGTCCTATGACATAATGGAAGTCATTTTCGGATTCAGCGCACCAAAAAACATAAAGATTACGTGGAATAACCAAAACAGCTCTCAAAAAACATTTTTTGCAGACCTGTGAAAGGGTTCCCGGGATATTAACTGCTTGCCCCAAAACAAGCATTGTGGAACCTATGTACCAAGCAAATGGGACACCAGAAACTGCTAAATACTTGTGACCTAGATTAGCGACTGTTGGAAACAGGATACTGGGTTTGATGGACCTTGGTCTAACCCAGTATGGCATATCTTATGTTCTTATATTAACGGTATAACAGAACTTAGTATATTACATGGTGAATGTCATAAGTAAGGAATTGTAACTTATTAATTGATTTACAGAGAATTAATTACAGAGGCAAATGCATGTCAGGTAAGCAGTAAATAATGGGAGTTAGAAGGGAATTATGTGATTGTTAATGATCCAAATAAAGTGGACCAACACTGAAGATTAAGTTGGGTAAATTTTGACCGCACCCAGCTGACTTTCAAAGTGTTTCATGTAAAGGTGTGTTTTGATTGGTTTGCGAAAGGTGGAAATGTCCTCATTACCTCTTAAATTGTCTGGGAAGGAATTCCAAAGGGTCATTTCAAAAAATGTAAATGCTCTATTGCTCATTGATCTGTTAGATTTTAGAAAGTCTGAAGGGATGAGTAGAGTGTTCTGTGTGTATCCTCTTCTTAGTCTATCATTGGATATTTTGTTTATCAGGGATCTCAATAGAGATATGTTACGCAGCAGTTTGAACGCGATCATAAGAGATTTATATTTAATTCTGGTCTGTATAGGCAGCCAGTAAGGATGATATAAAATGAAGTGATTTGCTCAGTAATGTAGGCCTTAAGAACTATATGAGCAGCCGTGTGCAGTGCCATCTGGAGTGGAAGTAATGCTCCTTTCAAAAGACCCTTCAAGATGCTATTGAAATAGTCAAAGTGGAAGTAAATCATCTCCAGAAATATAGAGCAGAAATCTAAGCTTGATAGTAGAGGTCTTAACTGTTGGATCATCCTCAGCTTATTATAGATTGTGTGGGTAATTAGATTGATGCGTGTAGATAAGCTGAGAGTTTCATCTAGGATAACTTCCAGATACTTGACTTCCTTTTTTTACTTTGAGAAGAACCTTTTTGACCTTTAGATAGGGAGATGGGATAATGTCTAATATATGCATGTGATCTCCTCCCCTGCTTTAAAGAAAAAGGGAGGAATTAGTATCCTGTTGAGGTAATCACTGCTCCCTACTATACTACAAACTCAGTCTGATGGCATGGGGCACTGAGCTAGAGCCACAGTGCAACTGGATTCCCATTTGCTATAGTCCTCTTCATGGTAGATGCCCCAATTGGGATGACTCAGCATTCATATACAAAATTACAGAGGAGCTTGCAGATGTCGCTCCCTGTGCCATAGTGCTAACTGGGGACTTTAGCATTACATTAGATCCACTACTTGATCGAGCCCCGTGTAGACCACCTCAAAAAAACAGGATTAGATTGGCCTTTACTTGTCTTATGGGATCTATGGGACTGCTAGTTCTAGGGTGGCTACAGCACCCAGATACTAAGGACTACACTTTCTTCTCGCTCCCTCATAAATCTCACTCATGAATTGATTTTTTAGTTTCTAAATCCCTCGCTCCAAATATTCTTGCCTCAGACATTAAAGGTGTCACTATTATGGATTACATGACCATTACATTAGATCTCCTTTGTGATTCCCCCTCCACTGGTAGAACCCTGTGGAGGCTCAATGGGGTGTTTCTAGCTGCAGAAGGATTTGTGACCTCCACGAAGGAGGTAATTTGCATATATTTTGAGTGGAACTCCCCAGAGTTTGGGCTTGGTGGGAGGGATAGAAGGCCCATATTTGGGCACATATTACTTCCTACACCATTAGGGTGACGAGAAGGCATAAGCAAACATTAATTACCCTTGAACAGCAAATCAAAGCAGGTGAGTTGCTAATGATAAAATGTTTGGATAGTGCTATCTTGCTATGACTTTAAAAGCTTCAATACCAATATAATTGGCTTCTAAATACAGAGGCACATCTCCAAGACCAGATGCACCAGAGCAGTTATTATTTTGAAAATAACCGGGTGGGTCGACTCCTGGTGAACTCCATCAAATCATGCAAGGCCTCAGGGAGGGAGGCTTGAATGGCTCTGAAGTACAAGACCATCCAGAAGAATTTGCACGCTTGGTGTAAGGTCTTGAGAGACCAGTTCTATTGGAATATCAGACAGCGGCTCTTGTAATAGATATACAGGTGAGTGAAATTCTAGAGGCCATCAGCCAGTTGGCTACCGGAAAGGTCGTGGGCCCCGATGGATTGCCATTGGAATGCTACAGAGTCTTTTAAAATGAGCTAGTCGGCTCCTTGTAGATATACTATAACAACAAGGTAGATCAGGCTCTGACTATAGGTTCCATAGCTGAGGCCATCATAGTAATCCATGAGAAACTGGGTAGAGACTCTCAGAGTCTAAAACTATAGGTCAGTTTCACTGTTCAATGTAGATTATAAGATTTATGCAAGATCTTAGCTTCCTGCCTGAACACACTTCTCTTATACATCCTGACTAGTGTGGAATTATGTCTGGACGTTCTACGGCCAACAATGGCAGGCTCCTGTGCCATGTCCTAACGTTGGCCCAAAATTCACCTTCATCTCTGGTCAGCCTTTCCTTAGACATGGAGATGGCCTTTGACTTAGAATAGTCTTTTCTCTTTCGAGTTCTTAGCTGGTTTCGCTTGGGTAATAAATTTATTGAGAAAATTAGATTCCTGTATGCAAACCCTACTGCCTGCATCTGTGCCAACTCCACACTTTCAGCCCACTTCTTGCTACATAGGAGTACCCATCAGAGTTGTCCCCGTCCCCTCTACTTTTCAACTTGGCTCTAGAGCCATTGGCACTGTTTATTTGCCAGTCTTCGGGTGGCAAATGAACAAATCAAATTATCAGCCTACGCAGATTATCTTCTTCTATTCACTGAAGTACAATCTCTCCCTGCTATTTTGCTGATTATAAATCAATATTCCAATCTTTCAGGTTATAAAATTAATTGGACAAAATCAGTGGTGATCCCACTGAATAAACAACTGGCCCTAGATAGTTTGCAAATCTTCCCATTTCAAATTAAAACTACATAATTTAAATATCTGGGAGTGAACTATGCCCCAGACATTTGGAACACACTTCAAAGGAACGTCTCTGACTGCATGGAACGGATACAAACCAACACTGCCAGCTGGACTTTGCTATTTCTCTCCTGGTGGGGGCACTGGAAACCATCATGATGGTATTGGTTCCCAAGATGTTAAGCATGTTACCCCTCCTCTACCCCATTGCTTTTATAAAAGGCTAGAAAAGTAAACCTCCCAGAATAGTGAGCAGGAAGCTGAAACTCCCAAAATCTAAAGGGGGTGTACACTTTGCTGACTTTAGGTGATACCATCTCTCCTATATTCTTAAGCAGGTTACTCACTGGAGTGTAGAAACACCAACTCCAGATGAACCCTCATGGTTGCGGCTTGAGAGAAGTCTGCTAGCACCTACTCTTTTGCCTATGTAGATCAACATGACCACTGGAGGTCGAGATGACCCTCCCTCAGTCATTTGGTCTATACGCGAGGAATTCTCCTTGTTAGATGCAACCTCCAAGGAATTCACTGGGTATGCAAAAAATATGCCCATCTGGGAGAATCCCTGCTTTAAGATACATTGTCACCCCTTTAGATGGCACCTATGGCAGCAGTAGGGTATTTGGACTATTGGACAACTCCCAATTTCCTTTTACACCCGTCTATGATCTGCAGAAAGATTTTAATCTTCCCTCTCAGTGTCTCTTTCAATGGCATCAACTTCGCCATTGTCTCACACGGACGAGTGTAGTACCCTTACATATTACAGAGGATTGGAAGCTCTTGAACAGAGTTCAGAGCACTGCCGCCTCCTAGAGAATGGTTTCAGAGGTATATGCTCTTTTGAGGAATGGAGTTGGATGACAATAGACTGGGGTAGAAAAAGGCTGAGAGATGGACTCGAGGGAGCTTCTCTTGCGACAGAACTAATTCTGGGGACCTTCCATCAGGTTATCCCACACAGCGACCCTATCACAAATGATGTACTTCTTAGCACATAGAGCATAAATTACCCCAGCACTCCTAATGAAGTGGAACCCCCAGCAAGGTAATCACTGCTGATCCTGCATCTCGGCATAGGGTACCCTCTCACACATGCTTTACACATGTCTTAACACGTTTTGCTATTGGCAACACATGTGGTCCTGGATTTCACAGATCTTGCATTTGACTGAGTCCCTTACTTACCGGATAATTAAATATAAATCACTGGCAGGCCTCCCATCATTGCACAAAGAGTGCCACTTCCTATTGGATATTATGATTAGTCTAGTGCTCAAATTAGTATTGTCCCACTGGAAGGATTCCATGGGGTTGGATGATACACACTGGTGGAACCTGCTGTGCCTCCATCGCTCATATGACAAAATTTATTCCGAAAAGAACCCATCATCCCAGAATTGCAGGCTGAAATGGCAAACTCTAGATAGCTATGTGACTAAAAGTAGGATCTCTATTTAAACAGAATTTTTTTTTCTTGTGATCGCAGAGGATATGTTCCTTCTTCAAAAATATCCTCTCTCTCCAACATGTTAAGGACTTGAGCCAGGAGCGGGGAGGGGGGTGGTGGTGTTCTTTAGTTCCAGTGTTTCTTGTTTCATTCTGTACTGTTATAAAATATTCAAAATTAAAAAAAAAAGATTTTGTAATGCAGAATTACCAATATGTACCAAGCAAATGGGACACCAAAAAATGAACATATTATATAGGGTTCTGAATTACAATACTACTACTTATCAATAGAAGTCAAAATCCATTGCAAGCATCAGAAAGATTCCAGCGGCTGTTCTTTGTAGCTCCTCTGTATATATTATATTGCAAGGGTTCAGTCGGTGACATTTGGAACCCACTACCAGAATGGGCAGGAGGGACTGGGGATTGTTCCTGCCCATCTACCTTAGACCACCAGGGATTTTAGCAGGTAGGCCCAGGGAAGGGGCCTTCAAAGAGTGACAGTCTTTGGGGTGGGGGAACTGGACTGGGTGAGGGAGTTTCAGCTTCATTTTTGGACAGCACTGGCCCTTTTTAAGATAGTGGCCAGGAGAATTATTTTAACATAGAAACATAGAAATATGATGACAGAAAAAGACCACATGGCCTACCTAGTCTGTCCTTCCATATCAACAACTACAACAGTCCCCTTTTTACCTTTAGAGATCCTCTGTGTTTGTCCCATGCTTTTTGAATTCAGTTACTGTCCTCATCTCTACCACCTCCACTGGGAGACTATTCCATGGATCCACTACTCTTTCCGTAAAGAAATATTTCCGCATATCACTCCTGAATCTATCTCCCTTCACCCTCATCCCATGTCCCCTCATAGCAGAACTTGCTTTCAATTGAAAGAGGCTCTCTCCCTGAACATTTATGCCATGGAGGTATTTAAACATCTCAATCATATCACCTCTATCCTGCCTTTCCTCTAAGGTGAACATATTAAGACCCTTCAGTCTGTCCTCATATGCTTCATAATGAAGACCACTAATCATTTTAGTAGCCACCCTCTGCACCGACTACATCCGGTTCACATCCTTTTGAAGGTGCGGTCTCCAGAATTGCACACTATACTCCAAATGAGGTTGCACCAAAGACTTATAGAGAGGCATTATCACCTCCTTTTCTCTGCTAGCCATTCCTCTCCGTATGCAACCAAGTATCCTTCTAGCTTTTGCTGTCACCTTTTCTACCTGTTTAGCTACTTTAAGATCATCAGACACAACCACACCTAGGTCCCGCTCTTCTTTAGTGGACAAAAGTACTTCATCCCCTGTACTATATTGCTCCCTTGGATTGCTGCAGCCCAAATGCATGATCTTACATTTTTTAACATTAAATCCCAGCTGCCAAATTCTAGACCATTCTTCAAGCTTAGCTAGATCCCTCCTCATGTTACCTACACCTTCCTGGGTGTCTACTCTATTGCAAATTTTGGTATCATCCGCAAAGAGGCAAACCTTACCCGACAGCCCTTCTGCTATATCACTAACAAAGATGTTAAGAAGAATCGGACCAAGGACAGATCCCTGGGGCACACCACTGGTAACATCCTTCTCCTCAGAGTGAGCTCCATTTACTTGTACTCTTTGTCGCCTCCCACCCAACCAATTTCAACCCAAGCAGTAACTTTAGGGTACATCCCTAGGGTGCTCAGTTTGTTTATAAGTCGCCTGTGAGGAACAGTGTCAAAGGCTTTACTGAAATCTAAATACACCACATCTAGAGCTCTCCCTCTGTCAAACTCCCTGGTCACCCAGTCAAAGAAATCAATCAGATTTGTCTGACAAGACCTGCCTCTGGTGAATCCATGCTGCCTTGGATCCTGTAATCCGCTGGACTCCAGAAACCTCACTATTTTCTCTTTCAGCAGTGTTTCCAATAATTTACTCACCACCGAAGTTAAACTAACCGGCCTGTAGTTTTCAACCACATCCTTACTTCCGCTTTTGTGTAAAGGCACTACATGAGCCTCTCTCCAGTCCTTTGGCACCACTCCCGACTCCAACGAAGCATTGAAAAGGTCAGTCAGTGGAGTTACTAGAATGTCCCCAAGTTCCCTCAGTATTCTAGGGTGTATCCCATCCGGTCCCATCGCTTTGTCCACTTTAAGTTGAGCTAGTTTCTCATGAACACAGTCTTCTGAAAATTGTTCAAGATGTCCCTCACTTCTGTTCCTATTTTGTGGGTGTTTTCTGAGGTCCTGCTCCTGGTTCTTCATCTGTGAACACAGAACAAAAATATTTGTTAAGCAATTCCGCTTTATCCTTATCAGCTTCTACATATTCCTCCCCTGCACCCTTGAGTCTGACAATAAGACTTTTGCCCTTCCTCTTCTCACTAATATATCTGAAAAATGTCTTATTCCCCCATTTTATTGAATTGGCTATTTCCTCCTCCTGATGCTCCTCGCCATGAAAAATAATGCCAGATTTGAGCTGGCATTCTTCTTCCATGGAATAACACAACTTGCAAAGTACAATGGAAACTGAGTTATTTGATTATCATAAAAGCTTTGCATGTATTTCCATGCTTTGCATTTCATATGCTAACTTGCATTGCCTTAAACTAACATGCCTTACGGGAAAATAATGCATGAATTTCCTGTTTAACTCACGTTAAGAGGCAAAAATTGCATATTATTCCCTTAGCTCAAATTAGTAACTATACTCCTTCACTCTTTTAACTGCAAAAAGGATTTCTTTACTATCATTGAACTATATGGGGCAAAGGAAAGCTTGTTATCCAGTATAACGCCTAATGCTAGAACTGAATCCTTAACCAGGAATGGAGTCTCTCCAAAACAAGGTTGAATTTGGAATGGTCTATTGTTCTTGAAAATCCATAATGCTTCGGATTTTTGACAATCAAGGATTAGTCTTTGAGATTCCATCCACGTAACAATCTTGTCCAGTTTATACTCTAAACTATGTTCGAATTTCTGATTACAGCTGTCATAAACTATCAGAAGCTAAATATGATCAACATAAGTTGATTAACAAGCATTAAAAAATGTTAAAAGGAATGTGTGAAGACTGGGGCAGTTTTCTAAGATGGCAGATCTCGGGCATGCTGCTCTGTGTCACTACTGATATGGGTAAGAGGAATGTGAAGTCAGGCAAGAAACTCTCCAGTGCTCCGGCTCTTACTCCCGCCTTACCTCTGGCCTTACCTCCAGCCAAATGTTTTGGGTGTGAGCCTGGCTGTTTCAACTCCAAAGTCAGGAGACTTGGCATCTTACTTAAGCATGGAGGCATCTTTATACCCTGAAACCTGGAATCCCCCAAAGATGCCCTCGGCCTTCTATCCTCGGGAAGTCATTTGGTGGCTGACCCACCTGTAGTGGTGGGCACTGTACCTGAAGAGGCTGCAGGGGGGGGGTGCTTTCCCCATGGCATTTATTGTTCATGGCTCTTCAGGCTTGGCCATTCAGCATTGATGCAATGGGAGATAACGCTGCTTCACTGGCCAGTGGCAGCAGACCACAATCTACTTTTCCTCAACTTGTTTCTAACCTGGGCTCTCAGTCATTGGCTTCTTTCTCCTTGATTCCACCTGAAATTTTAACATTAGAATCTATTTTGACAGCCATTTAAAAGTTGGGAGAAGCTCCTATTCCACAAATGCAGGCACTGACCACACAATTTCAGGTTAATATGTTGTCTACATCTAAGAACTTGGAAGAGATTGTTTCCATTTAGCGGTTTCAACCCAAGATGGACTCTAGGCTTCTTCAGATAGAGGATTCTAGTGAAGCTTTTATTAAAGATATAACATCAGTGAAGTTCAAGGTTGAACACTTGGAAAATTCTGCACATTCTGCCAACTTGAGATTAATTTTCCAAAATCTCTGTTGATGTCTTCTAGAGATATGTTTAAAAGTTACCTGGTGGATGTTTTGTGTTTACCTCTGGAGTCACATCCTCCATTGACTCGAACATATTATTTGTCCTCCGCTAAGAAAGATTCTGGTGGGGGTCAAAGTGCTGGGTTACCTCAGTTGGATGTTCTTAATGTTTCCACTATATTAGAGTTTTCAGAAGCTGATTCTGTGGTTTCTGCAAGTTTGATTGTTACATTTGCTCTATCATCCAATCATGAGTGGATGTTGAAGATGTTCTACAATATAAGAAAAGGAAATCCCCTTTAAAGGCTGCAGAAGAAAAGAAAATAACTTCTTCTGAAGCCAGGGGTTTTGCAGCTGGGGGGGGGGGGTATTTTTTCTTACGTTTCCGTGTAAATGTCTTGTGAAGTATCAGCCTATGAGTAATGTTATTTTTTTACAATAAATAATAAGGTCAACAACAGAGCCTAATTATGATACTTCATACTAATAAAGAATAAGCTCTACCTACTAACCATTACATAGTATAAGTCTCTCAGCAAAGAAAAAGTGCCAGGAGGAAGAAGCAAACCTCAGATAACTCAACCACTGCCCACAGTCCACCTTTCGGTGAGCTCAGGTGTTTTGAAATGAGCATCACACATCAACGGTTTGCTTCACTCTTCCACCACCCACTTCAACCAGACAGAATCACAACAGCCACATACAAATTCTTAAACACATGACACTGTAACAGAGAAATATAGTATCTCCTTATACATTTTCTTATATCTTCTTATATCTCTTATAAACAATTTCTTTTGAACGATACATTTGTTTGATGGAAGATCATAACCACTAGAAGATATTCTGACTGTTAACATTGGAATGTATCATTCAAAAGAAATTGTTTATAAGAGATATAAGAAGATATAAGGAAATGTATAAGGAGATACTATATTTCTCTGTTACAGTGTCATGTGTTTAAGAATTTGTATGTGGCTATTTTGATTCTGTCTGGTTGAAGTGGGTGGTGGAAGAGTGAAGCGAACCGTTGAGGTGTGATGCTCATTTCAAACACCTGAGCTCACCAAAAGGTGGACTGTTGGCGGTGGTTGAGTTATCTGAGGTTTGCTTCTTCCACCTGGCACGTTTTCTTTGCTGAGAGGCTTATACTACATAATGATTGGTAGAGCTTATTCTTTATTAGTATGTTGTTTTTTTAACCTTCCGAGCTCATTTTCTTTATTAATGCATGAAGGTCCATTGCTCCCCTGATTAGTGATATTGCCATGCCATAATTTAAGTTTTGGCTGGTTAGTGCTTGAGTATTTTCCTTTGTTTATATTTAATTGTTGCTATTAGAGTTCCTCTTACTTTGTGGACTTGAGTTAAGGGGCATAAAGTTGGGATATGGGGGCTTGTTTACAAAGCCGTGGTAGCGGTTCGCGATCGTTATCTGAGCCGCGGCCCCATTTATTTCAATGGGGCCGCGGCTCCGATTACGATCGCGAATCGCTACCGCGGCTTTGTAAACAAGCCCCATGGTCTTCTATTTTTCCTGATATATACAGTATTTTCCTCTTTTTTGTACTCTGTATGCTCCTTACATTTCTGTATAAGTTGTAATGCTTGGATATAATTGTAAATTCATAAAAATAAAATTAAGAAAAAGAATATGTGAAAACTTGGAACAAATCCAAAAATGACCAAAAAAAAACAAACAGCTTACACAGTGCTTCAGAATAATTCAGACTATTATGCAGCTCCTGTTAAAGAGCCAGAAACCAAAAGTATCCTTCCTGTATGTTTTGTTTTTTGGCTCCGCCCCCAAAATGCAATTAAACAGCCTATGGGATTTCATTAGTTAACCACAGGTAATACTTGAGGAGGACCAACCAATGCATTATAGCAAATTAAGGGGGCTATTTTAGAGGCCCTGTTTGTGCTTTAGACATCTGAAAACATGTGTAGAGATGTCCAAAGCAAGGAGATGTCCACAGAGCCATTTTAGAAGTCAATTCTATGGATGTCCCCAGTGCGAGGATGCACAGAGGCATGGTGTAGGCATATCAGAGGTGTTCCCATAAACCTGGACTTCCTCACCCAATATCAGTAATGCCCTCGACATCCCAAGGTGCATCACAATTTATAACTGCTCCAGGCATGAACAGACATCAGAAAAGTGATTGTTTCATCAGCCAAACCTGCAAAAGGTGTGGAAGAGGAGGTACAGTCATCTCCCCTATAATGACAATGAGCACTGCTGGGAAATGCTGGCTCATGTTTCCATTTTGCCATGCCAATGGACGTCCCTGTATGCAACCTTGAATGAAATGGACATCCCCACTGCACAGTTTCATAGTGGGAGCATCTATGTGGATGCCAGCATGAGTATCCATGGCGGGTGTGTCTATGTTTCTAAAATCTGGCTGAAATATAGATGTTCCCAGTGTTTTTCTGCATGTTCTGTCCTGGATGTCTTAGATTGCAGTTGGACAAACTTTCTAAAATGCCACTTTAAATGACTGAGCCTTAGCCATCTCTCTTATATTTCATAATTAGTAGAAGTATTCTTAACTTATATCCTTCAATAAATATTTTATCAGACTCCTATCTCATATGAGGGGGGGGCTGATCTTGTTTGTTTTATTTGGTATCAAATAAAACAAGCTGCAAGATATCATTCGAACCTCTGGAACTGAAGTGTGCCCATAGCTTTCTGTTTCATTACAAGGCCAGAGACTTATCAGCCCCCCATCCCCACATATTCGCAAAGCAGGATGTCTGTCCATTTTGTTGTGACAATTATTTCCACCCCTTGTAAATGAAATATTTATAAATAAAACTCACATATGTAGTACAGTCTGAACAGAGTCCTGCAATTATTCCAAATAATACCTCTATAGTGTTTCCTTCTATAAATTATCCATACAGTATCAGTTTCATCTGCATCTCCCATCAACTGTGTCTCCAACCTAGCGCCAAGTTTCAGACACAGTGAAACATTCTATCCACCCTGCATCCAGGAAAATGCAACTTGTGATGCGGTAGCATTTCCTGAAGCCATGGAAACGGATAGTAACCCGGTGGAAGGTCCGGGTACTGCAGGTAAATGCAAGATTTTCCCTTCTCAGAACAAGAAGCACATGGCTAATCAGCTAACACAGCTCACCTCGGGGGAGGGGAGAAGCAGAGCTGCTGATTGGGCACGCCCTAGCAGGAGGCGGGCTCCCCAGAGCAGAGGCAGCTTGTTAAACAGAGAGAAGGAAGACAGAAGACAGAAAGCCGGGGAACCGGAGAAAGCCGAGGAAGCTGAACACTAGACAGAGGAAGTGTGCTTTAGAGACGGAGCAAAGCAAGGACGAAGGAAGCAACCTGAAAGGCAGGAACTAGCCTTGGATGCCAGAACCTTTGACTTTGAAGGAGAAACGCTCCCCAGCTGCAATTCTAGGAGAACGCTTTCAAAGCCAAGAAGCAGGTACCAGGGAGACTCAGTGCCTGGAAGAACCTTCTGGGAACAAGAGAGGGGTGAGGCACTGAGAGACCCAGGCATAAAGCCTATGCTTTTGTAGCAGAGAGATGACCCGTGGAAAGAAAGGCAGACTGCTAAAGAACTTTCAGACAATCCTCAATATAAGGTACCGGGTGTCTTTAATTCTGATAACAGCTTTTATGAGAAGCCAGACTGTGTGAATGTTAATTTTAAAACCCAGGGCAAGCCCAGGTTTTATGAAGGCAGTTGGCTGCAACCTGAGACTCATTTAAATAAACCCAGCTTTTCTCACCAAACTGCTGAAAGAGTTAGCAAGCAGGCTAGCTACAAGGACACAGCTGATTTATATGGTAGAGATATATGCCGGGAGGATTTAGGAGGTCCTAAGTTTGAAGTACTGTTTAGAAACACTCCACATGCAAATGAACTGGATAACCCAACACTTGCTTACAGAGACAAGTGGGGGAGGGGTAACTCCAGGGCATTGAATGAGCATTGTAACAGAGACAATATTGTTTGTTTTCCTGAAGCAAAACCTACAAACAATTACTCACCCCAGGAAGGAGCTAATTCTCAGCCAAGCCCATATAGAAAGCAGGCTGAAGCACTCCTAAAAGAGTTCCAAGAATTCTTAAACAAACAAACCATTCCTGACCAGAAAGTAGTGCAATCAGTGCAGAGCCCAGAAGCAGATATGCCATTGGTTCTTCCCTTGCCAATGATTGAGCTGAATCAATCAATGGACTGCTCTACATGTCTGATTGACAAGGAATAGTAAAGCAAAGCTTGAATGGTCCTTTTTCTGTGATAACCTGAAATGTTTGCTGTGTAAGTGCCCGGCTGAAGAGCTTATCTGAAGCTAAGAATAAGCTGAAGCACTGTTTGGTTAGAACACATGGACATTATTGTTTTCCTTGTTTATTTGATTGCCCAGTAGAGTTCACATGAGGGAATGTGAACTCCAACATTAATGGACACTTTTGAGCACAGCCTTTAAAGAGCCTTATTTTCTTTGTTCCTGTTTTTTTGGCTAAAATACATTATCCTTTACGCTTGTTCTATCCTTTTGAAGCGGGAGAAATAAATCCTTATAAAAAGAAATATCCTTTTGCCTGCCTTATCATTCGACCTTCACAACTACAACTTTAACCTCAAGGCCCACCCCTCCTAAAACCCTCAAGGTTAGGGAGCGGGTGGTGGCAAACTGCAAGTTACTTATCTGCATCATTCTATCTGCAAGAATCCCTTTAGACTGTCAGAATGAAATTCTTTTGGAGTCCATAATATTTCCAGAAGTTCCACTGTAAGCGGTCATTTTAAATAGGAATGCTCACAATAAAGTGCCCCGCTCGATTTCAGCATCTTTCCTCTGTGGAGAGTGCAGTATTTAATTTATATGACCAGTTTTGTTCCCGGAAATTTAGTTTCATCCCTATTATCACTTCTCCAATGTGCTGGGATACAATCTATGACTCTCTGTTTTAGGGAGTGCAATGTATATTGCACTTCTTCACAATGGGACATGACTGGTACTGAGATTATGAATTTTCAAGCATGATTTATGCTTAGTCAACAGTAGCCCATGCAACCATTCAAATATGGGGGTGGGTGGGGCCCACACATCAGCAGTTAGGCCCTGAGGCAAACTTACTTCAACATGGTTGCCACACTGCCTCCATTCTATTGTTTCCAGCAGGCCTGACAGCTCTCACCTCCCGGCCGAAGTCTCACAAGACTTCAACCCAGGAGATAAGTTTCCAACAGGCCTGGCATCTGTTAATAGAGTGGAGGCAGTGCAGCAAACATGTTAAAGTAAATTTGCCGCCGCTGCATGGGGGGGGGGCTGCAAGGTGTCGTGAAGTGCAAGGTTCAGAACCGATGGAAACAGAGGTTTCTGTGGAAAATGAAACCAAAGCTGTCAGTGCTGAGTCAAGCATGGAGGGTTGGCATGGAAACCATAAACAAACCTCGTCACAGAGGGCTAGGGAACGCCCATCCCCTGAGCTAGCTCCTACCTCATCAGGGAACTGTGAACACCTGGGGGGAGGTGTGGCTCAATACAACGGGGGAAGGAAGCTAGATAAAAACCCTCTAGTAAAATATATGAGAGAGACAGACACAGACACGGGCAAAGATACGAGCAGAGACAAGGGGAGAGTCTCAGATGGAAGCTCAGTCTCCGACACGGAGAGAGATACAGCAAGCGTGGGAAAAGGTAAAAGAAATCCCAATCCTAGTTGGAGATACTCTTCAAAGGACAAGAGCTGTGTAGGACATTCAGGTCCAGGACACAGGGAGCAGTGCTTAAACATAGGAGGCACAGAGGATTTCTATTGCTCAGGAAGCAAGGACATTTATGCTGAAAAGCAGAAAAGACAGCCACGCTGGGTTCACAAAAGGCAGACTCCAGGTAAAGTCAAATTCCCTGATTATAAATATATATCAGAAGGGGGAGAGGAGTTTTGTTTTCCGTGTGGTAGCCAAGGGAGAATCCTGAGAGGAAGTAGTGTTAAAAGCAAAGGAAGAATTCCATGTTATAAAGCTGAAGAGGGAAACGTATTACCCTTTAACTACAGAGAGCTGTTTGCACCTGAGAGCAAGCATTTAGACTCACCAAGCAGGTTGGGGGAAGGAAACCCTGTGAGTGAAAGAGAACAGTTTGCCTGGCAAAGAGAAGAACCTGTTCTAAAAGGTTTCCAGGAAGAAACTGATTGTATGCACTGGGACCCATATCAACCTCCTGAGTCAGAATATATGATGGACTGTTCTTATATGGTGGCGGATAATGTGCAGTCTCTGTGCTGAATATATTGGCTTTTACTAAGGAGAAAGAAACAGCCAAAAGAAACATTTTGGAAGGAACTGTTTATTGTTTTGGTTTTGTATAACAGCTGAAAGTAAGCAATATTTTTGTTATCACTGGAAGTATAATTTCGTTGTAAATAGTCCTTATTCTTGGTCTTCAACATCTAACCCCGGGAGGGGAAATAAATCCTAATTTCCTTAAACCACTCGTGCACAACGTGTACTCATTTTCATGGTTGGTGGACTACATTACCCAGGAGGCCTTTCTACACCTCCATTTTAAGTTTTACCACCAAAGAAACACAACTACCCACTTGCCCTACCTATGCTAATTACCTCTGGGAGGGTGAGTGGTGACATATCTGGCGTAGTTTTTCGGATGCTTGACCTTGAAGGAAGGACAACAGAAGATTACAGCACCAGGACTCCGGCACAAGCAAGTAGGCTACCAGAAGGCTGCAGGAAAGACAAAGACAAGACACAGCTTCTTTTCCTGAACGCAGACCTCTACACGAAGCCTCAGGTAATAGCACCTGGGCATAAGTGAGGGAGGATACCAGGAAAAGAGGGGCGCTGTGGGGTTGAGAAAAAAAAAAAAAAAAAAAAAAACCTGAAAAAGGGAGCCGCACTTGGGTTTTTTTTTCTGTCTTTCATTGCAGGTGCTGACGAGAGATGGAGGCCCAGGACGTAATAGCGTGGATGCGGAAGCAGTGGGACCTACAAATGGAACTTTCTAAGCGCATCCAGGAGGAGAATGCCGCGCTCCAGAGAGAGCAGCAGAAGCCGCTGCTGGACGCTGTAGCAGCACTTCTACAGGAACGCCAAGGACCACGGACGGACAATCCTCTGGTTATGCCAGGACCCCCAATGCACGCAAGTCATATATTTTCTTTAGGACAATTGAGTCCAACAGACAATATTGATGACTTTATAGATGCATTTGAGCGTATTGGACAGGCGTTAAAATGGCCTGATAGTCAGTGGGCTACGCGCTTTGCAGTTTCGCTAACAGGTGAAGCCCTGTCAGCCTACAAAGCGATGCCAGCCGCTCTTGCGGATGATTATGCTGAAATAAAAAGGGCGGTAAAGGACAGGTTGGGGCTGACAACCTCACATTATAGGAGGCTTTTCAGGGAGGCTCGCCTGAAGCCTCAGGAAACGCCAAAGGCGTTACAACAGCGTCTTAAGAGTCTGGCGTGGAAATGGCTAAGTCCAGAAAATAAGACAATGGGAAATGTATTAGATACAGTTATATTAGAACAGTTTGTACAGGCTGTACCTAAGGAAATGAAGATGTACCTCACCTTGCAAAATTGCAAGACCACTGAGGAAGCAGCTAGTTTGGCGGACCGGTTTTTGGAGGCCCAAATAGCTGACCCCTCAGAGCGCAGCGTATTGCAAGCTGCAGGTTTATATAATGTTAAAAAGGGAAAGGTTCCCTATGATGAAAAATATACAATGGCTAATGGGAATGTTAGAAGTAAGAATGATGAGAGTGTTTATGTGCCCAGAGAGAATGTGTCTACACCCAAGGGTAAATGTTATCTGTGTGGGAAAATGGGGCATTTTAAAAGGGAATGCACTAAGAGGACTGTTCTGATATCTGGGGTGGATGACCCAGTTCAGAGTAAATTTTTATTACACGCACAGGTGGAAGGGGTGGACACCTTGGCCCTGCTTGACTCGGGGGCCGACCAGAGTATGATTTCTCGCACACTCTGGGAGGCCATCGAGCGGCGTTGTTCGACACCCCCGAGGCAAGCAGGAAGCCAAGTCAGAGTGAAATGCATACACGGTACGTTTGCATTTTACCCTCGCCAGAATCTCTTGGTAAATGCACTAAAGTTTAAGCAAGTTATGTCATTAGCCATACTTCCTGCATTACCCCAAGACCTTATTTTAGGTAGGGATTGGGTACCCTTTTATGAGGGATTAGTGGAAGGTTTGAACACCCGAACCGGCCTGGTCTCCACTAGATCACAAGCCGGGACCTCAGGGATGGGAGATACATCAACTGGGGACAGGGGAGAACCTGGGGAAGGATTAGTGCCCCAAGAGGAGGTATCAGGGGAAGAAGAGACAGATATTCTTCCTACCCATGAGGACCTAGTGTATGAACCTACTGCACCAGGGAGAAAGGCCAAGGCAAAGAGGCGCCATGAGAGGCAGTCTAGGTCCCGCGGCCGAGCGGAGTTGGAGGCGGGCGCAAGCCTACCCTGGGTACCCGCCGAGTTAGTGAATAAATTTCCCTCCTTTCCTGCTGAGCAGCGGGCCGACCCAGCGCTCAAGAGAGCCTTCGAATGGGCCCAGGAGATTAGGCCCACATTACCTAGGTTCTTTATGGACAATGGCGTTCTGTATAGGGAAAGCGTAGACCCTTACTCTGAGGCAGTAAGGAAACAGCTGGTAGTGCCTACGGCGTTCAAAGCCACGGTCTTGCGTCTCGCGCACGACCACCCTATAGGGAGCCATAAAGGCATCCAAGGCACCCTAGACCAAATATTAGGTCGCTTTTACTGGCCTGGGGGTGTTCAAGGAGACTAAGCAGTATTGCGAGTCGTGTGCTCCATGTCAAAGGGTATCAGCGTTAAGGCCAAAAGCTGTACCCTTGGTGCTTACTCCCACCATAGCCGTACCTATGAGCCGGATAGGCATAGATATGGTAGGCCCTATGACACGCACACCCAGGGGTTTTCAGTACCTTCTCGTTATAGTCGACCATGCCACCCGGTTTCCCTGGGCTATTCCCCTAAGGAACACCTCTGCGAGGATTATAGCCCAGGAGCTGGTCAAACTATTCTGCATGGTAGGGTTCCCCAGAGAGGTACTTACAGACCAGGGTAGCAACTTTTTATCCAAGCATCTGTCTACCGTATGGGAGGCTTTTGGGATAAAACACATACGGACTTCGGCTTACCACCCACAGACAAATGGTCTTGTAGAACGTACTAATCAGACCATTAAACAGATGCTGAGGAGAGGGCTGGAAAAAGGGGAGATAGCAGAATGGGATACCTTGCTCCCATTCATTCTCTATGCATGCCGAGAACGCGTGCAATCTTCATTAAAGGCCTCACCCTATGAGCTTATGTTTGGGAGATCCCCTAGGGGGATATTAGATATATTACAGGAGCAATGGGTGGAACCAGACATTTCTGAAATTGAAATACCTCGGTTTTTAAAGGGTCTAAGGCAGCGTTTAGAGAGAACGGCAAAGGCTGCAATGGAAAATCTGCAAGCGAGTAAGCAGAAGCATAAGCAATACTACGACAGGGGAAAACAACCCCGAACGTTAAATGTAGGGGATAAGGTAATTATCCAGGTGGCAAATCCAGGCCCAAAATTTGAAGCCCATTGGAGGGGACCATGTACGGTCGTAGAGAAAGTAGGGCCCGTTTCCTACAGGATAGAGAACGCAAAGGGTCGTAGGCAGGTATATCACCTGAACCTTTTAAAGCCCTGGAAAGACAGAGTTGCCACTGCCAGTATGGTGTACATGGAACAGCACAGCAGATCCCACACTGGTATTACGTACTGTCCGGAAGATGCGGCAGTACGTAATATTTTAAGGCGGGGGATATGTCGTGAAGTGCAAAGGTTCAGAACCGATGGAAACAGAGGTTTCTGTGGAAAATGAAACCAAAGCTGTCAGTGCTGAGTCAAGCATGGAGGGTTGGCATGGAAACCATAAACAAACCTCGTCACAGAGGGCTAGGGAACGCCCATCCCCTGAGCTAGCTCCTACCTCATCAGGGAACTGTGAACACCTGGGGGGAGGTGTGGCTCAATACAACGGGGGAAGGAAGCTAGATAAAAACCCTCTAGTAAAATATATGAGAGAGACAGACACAGACACGGGCAAAGATACGAGCAGAGACAAGGGGAGAGTCTCAGATGGAAGCTCAGTCTCCGACACGGAGAGAGATACAGCAAGCGTGGGAAAAGGTAAAAGAAATCCCAATCCTAGTTGGAGATACTCTTCAAAGGACAAGAGCTGTGTAGGACATTCAGGTCCAGGACACAGGGAGCAGTGCTTAAACATAGGAGGCACAGAGGATTTCTATTGCTCAGGAAGCAAGGACATTTATGCTGAAAAGCAGAAAAGACAGCCACGCTGGGTTCACAAAAGGCAGACTCCAGGTAAAGTCAAATTCCCTGATTATAAATATATATCAGAAGGGGGAGAGGAGTTTTGTTTTCCGTGTGGTAGCCAAGGGAGAATCCTGAGAGGAAGTAGTGTTAAAAGCAAAGGAAGAATTCCATGTTATAAAGCTGAAGAGGGAAACGTATTACCCTTTAACTACAGAGAGCTGTTTGCACCTGAGAGCAAGCATTTAGACTCACCAAGCAGGTTGGGGGAAGGAAACCCTGTGAGTGAAAGAGAACAGTTTGCCTGGCAAAGAGAAGAACCTGTTTTAAAAGGTTTCCAGGAAGAAACTGATTGTATGCACTGGGACCCATATCAACCTCCTGAGTCAGAATATATGATGGACTGTTCTTATATGGTGGCGGATAATGTGCAGTCTCTGTGCTGAATATATTGGCTTTTACTAAGGAGAAAGAAACAGCCAAAAGAAACATTTTGGAAGGAACTGTTTATTGTTTTGGTTTTGTATAACAGCTGAAAGTAAGCAATATTTTTGTTATCACTGGAAGTATAATTTCGTTGTAAATAGTCCTTATTCTTGGTCTTCAACATCTAACCCCGGGAGGGGAAATAAATCCTAATTTCCTTAAACCACTCGTGCACAACGTGTACTCATTTTCATGGTTGGTGGACTACATTACCCAGGAGGCCTTTCTACACCTCCATTTTAAGTTTTACCACCAAAGAAACACAACTACCCACTTGCCCTACCTATGCTAATTACCTCTGGGAGGGTGAGTGGTGACAAAGGGCACATCACTGCAACAATTGCTGGGTGTGGCCATGCCAATAGGGGCCCTCAGCAACGTTTTGCTTGGGGGTCCCCTCATTGGAACTTATGCCACTGCTAGCTAGTCTTATTTTCAGTTATCTGCCTGTATATCCAATATACATTTTATGTCCATGCACATACATTCATATATAATTCATATGATTCTGTACATGTGGTGTAGTAATTAGCTGCATATGTAAATCCACTAAAGGGACCATTCCAATTAGATCCCTCAAATATCTGGGCACAATAAATGGCTGCTTGACATTTAAAGTGACCTTTTTGCATCTGAGCTACATTCACATCCTCCATCGGAACTGCTGATTTCATCACCCATTCTGCAATATTACTGCCTCTTGTAAATCCATGGTAATGGCCGAATGAATTGATAACTCATTCCAATGTTTATATATTTTATTGACAATTTGATTAAAATTTGTAGAATATGGGAGCATACATTTCTAAGCCCTGTTTTTGTTGATAAGGTAACAACAAAGACTTTGGAGTATAAAATGCTCTTTTATACCCTTTTTCAATAAATGCTCGAGGCCGCGGGCTGGGTCCCACGGCCGACAGTAACCTGTGCCCGGGCCCAGCCTCGGCCTCCTGCACGTGTTAGGGGTGCGGGGGTGGAGCCTGGGTGATGGGATCGCCGTATGGCGGTGGGGCGATCCCATTGGCTCCAGCACTGGGAGGCGGGGCTAAGATGTCCGAGGCGCCGTGTGGCCGGTCTTTTCGGCGCGGCTCCTCGGGTAGTGTTGCACCCCCAGGTGCCCTACCGGTGAGGCCTTGGTACTGCCTGAGGACTCCCCTGAGGGTGGTAGTTGTACCTTCTCTATAAACCACAAAAGACACTTGTGTTCCAAACTCAGGGTTTTATTCCCCGTCCGTGAGGTATTTTCTCCTTGGCAAAACAAAGCAAACAGCCCACTTCGGGCATATAACAGAAATCAAAAGGTTAAACAAAAATAGCTTACTTCAGCTTAAATGCAAAAAGAAAATAATTAAACATTCTCAATGTTTTTCACAGGCTTTCCTTTTTGCTGCCAGAGCACAGCTCATTCACATGGTTTTCTGTGAGACACGTTTTCCAGCCCACACCTTGTGACTCTTATTCAGGTTATCTTCAACCCTTTTCACCTTAAGGAAAACTCTGGGTCAATTACCGAGACTGAGCATTCCATGGGCTCAGGAACTGTTGCTAACTCTGTATTCTCATATTCCATAGATTCTGGTTCATTAACACTCACGTTTTCAAGGTCAGCTGTTTCAAAAGGATAATGTAGGTTTTCCTCGTCAAGCAGGAAGTTATGCTGTCCTTCTGACTCAAAGCCTCCCTGGGAACTACCATATACTTTTGCATGAGGCTTATGAGAACTCAACCCCTGCTGGTAAGCATAAGGACATTCAGGAACTTCCCTGGCTCTGCTGTTAGAGTGATTACGGTATACTCTGAGCGTGCTCGGGTCTAGCTTTTGCCTCACAGCTGCCCTAGATTGCACTGCTCTATACGGAGGTTGTTCAAACTCTGGGAGTTTAAAGTGGATACTAGAATCTCCAGCTTTTCCAAGTAAGTGAGCTTCTTTTCTCCTGGATTTTCTAGCACAAGGGAAGGGATTATTTCCAAAGCTTATTTCTGGGTGGCTTTTTCTATTGCTGCAGGGTTTTACCCACTCGGGTAGAAAACAGCCACTATCAACACTCCTGGCTTTGTTACCTTGTACTGCAACTCTCCCACGTCTCTCGTGCTCTTCACACATGCATTCAATATCTGGCTTCTGCCTTCCAAATGTTTCACTCTGGGTTTGAGACTCACTCAGACCTTCGTGTGGGCTTGCATGCTGTCCCAGTAATTCAGACTCTCTTTCATTCCACTTCCATACTTTTCCCAGCTTCTGCTGCGCTGACCGTTGTCTCCCCTGCTGTGAGACTTGCTGGTTCACCTCCTCTCCCCCTCTAACTATTTGGGAGCGTATTATATCTCTGTGTTTCTGGGTTCCACCTCTACCCAGCTGATTCCTATCAGGCCAAAGCAAACTCCCTTTGCTTGCTATCTGGGTGTGTCTTCTCAGCCCTTACCCACGTGTGCCTAGGTTGTCTATAGCAACCATCTGACAGTTTTTTGTTTATACTGTCATCTCTTCCCTGATCACTGCTGCTGATTTCCATTTTCTCAGTCTCCGATAGGTCCACCTTGTGACACATTCCCCCCCTTAAAATATTACTTGCTGCCGCAATTTCTGGCGGACAGCATGTAATCCTGGAGAGCGCATCTGCGTTCCCGTGCATTTTTCCTGCTCGGTGCTGAACTACAAAATTAAAAGCCTGGAGCGCTAGATGCCATCTGGTTAAGCGGGTGTTATTATTTTTCATTAAATGAAGCCACTTCAATGGAGCATGATCAGTTATTAATAAAAACTTTCTTCCTGTAAGATAAAAGCGTAGAGCCTCGATGGCCCATTTTATGGCCAAGCACTCTCTCTCTATAGTGGCATAATTTTTCTCTGCTGGGGAGAGTTTCCTGCTTAGATAGGCTACGGGATGCTCTCTACCCTCGAATACCTGGGACATCACCGCCCCCAACCCTGTATCCGATGCGTCCGTTTGTACAATGAACGGTAGGTTAAAATCTATGCCTCTTAATACTGGGGCACTACATAATTTCTCCTTAAGGGTCTTGAAAGCTATTTCTGCTTCAGGGGTCCATCTAACATGGTTTGGAGCATTCTTTCTCAACATTTCCGTGAAGAGAATGCTTTCCTCCGCGAAGCAGGGTATGAAACGGCGATAATAGCCTAGTAGTCCTAAGAAACTCCTCACCTGTTTCTTTGTTATGGGCCTGGGGAATTCTCTTACACTTTCCACCTTGCTAGCCAATGGTTTTACCAGGCCCCTTCCTACCATATGGCCTAGGTATTTGGCTTCCTCCGTCGCAAACAAGCACTTTTCAGGGTTAAGTGTAAGGCCTGCCCTCCGTAGTGCCCTAAGGACTGCTTCCACCCTTATAAGATGTTGTGACCAGGTTGTGCTGTGTATTACTATATCGTCCATGTACGCGAGGGCGTACTCGTGGTGGGGCCTCAAAACCTGGTCTACCAGACGTTGGCACGTAGCCGCTGCCCCATGCAACCCAAACGGCATCCGCCTGAATTGGTAGAGTCCAATTGGCGTGGAGAAGGCCGTTTTGGGCTTTGAATCCTTGGTTAAAGGAATCTGCCAGTATCCTTTACTTAAGTCCAATGTAGTTAGATATTTCGCTTGTCCCAAACAGTCTAAAAGGTCATCTATGCGAGGCATAGGATATGCATCAAACTGCGAAATATCGTTGACCTGGCGAAAATCTATACAGAACCTTAAGGTTCCATTGGGCTTCGGTACTAACACTATGGGACTGGACCACGGGCTCCGAGATTCCTCTATGATGCCCGTGGCCAGCATTTCTTTTACTTGGGTAATAACCTCCTGCTTCCTAGACTCGGGCATCCTATATGGACGTTGTCGTATGATTCGTCCCGGTACAGTGATAATTTCGTGTGCCACGAGATGGGTTTTGCCTGGTAAAGTGGTTAACACGTCTGAAAATTTTACCAATAGGTGCATTAACTCCTTTTGCTGTTGAGGAGTTAGCTCAGAACCTATCCTAGGGGAAGTTTGTTTTGCCCAATCCTCTACCTGGGGCCCTAGATCCTCTTCGGTCCTTTCCTCACCAAGGGCCGTTAAACTTTTTACTTCTCTTGCCTCTGTAGATCCAAACCCGCTTTTCCCCCTCTCAGTGGATGGTAATATGGGTACTTCCTCAACAGTTGGGAATCCTACTCGTTCACAGATTAACTGTGCAATCTGATCACCCATTCTTACTTTAAAATCTTTGTCCCCAAAATTAAATAATAGGACTTTTACTGGTCCTCGATAATCGGGGTCAATAACCCCGGCACCCACATCTATTGAGTATTTTACTGCCAACCCTGACCTCGGCGCTATTCGCCCATAGCATCCATCTGGGACTTTAATCTGGATGCCTGTATCTATTAGCGCTTTCCCACCTTTTTCCACGATAGCGTCCTCCCCACTAAAGAGGTCGTATCCCGCGGCCATTGCCGAGGCTCTTTTTGGGCCTTTAGCCTGGTCGGTATCCCTACAAAACTGTAAGACAAACTTTTGTTTCCCAGCTGGAGGTGGCTCCTGAGCCTGGGGTCTCTTTTTAGGTGGTTTCCCAAATAATGGACTGGGGATAGCCGCTGCTATGGCTTCTATCTTTTCCTCCTCAGGTACTGCTGGAGCTGGTGTGGGGGCAGGGACTAGTACCTCTTGGAGACCTTTCTCCATCTCTTGGCAGAAAGGAATCCAGTCTCATCCAAGAACAACTGCATAAGGCAATTTAGGTACCACCGCAACTAGTATTTTATGGATGGACCCTAACCCTTGTATGCCTACTTCATATAACGGATAATGGGAAGCCTCCCCGTGTACGCACCTTATGCGAACTTGGCCTTCTACTGGATTCGAGGGAGACGACCGATATTTCTCTATGGTTTTCCAGAAATCCTGAGAAACCATACTTTGATCAGCCCCCGAATCCAGTAGCGCTAGGACCTGTATCCCATCTACCCGGATCATTTGTAAAAATCCTTCTGGTACTATTTCTTCTGTCCCTGTTATGAGGGCTGTCTTACCCCTACATTCCTTCATGAGATGTCCAGGCCTACCACATTTATAACATTTCCTCATATTTCCAGTCATCACATTCTTCCCAGAATCATACCTATATGCCTTAACCCTTTCATCCTTCTTACACTCATCCATCTCTTTCACACCAGCCACTTTTAAGAGGCTTATTTTGGAGGTATCCGCTTGTTTGGCTTCCCTATATACTTCGGCCAATTTAGCTGCCTCCTCCGTGCTAGAGCAGTTTTGCAGTGTTAGAAAGGTTTTCATTTCTGAGGGTATTGCTATCAGGAATTGCTCTAGAATGATCTCATCTATGAGAGATTCTAGTGTTCTACCATCTGGGTCTAGCCACTTATACGCCAGACTTTTAAGTCATTGGCATAAGGCTCTTGGTGTTTCATTCTCTAGCATTTGTGCTCCCCTGAACAACCTCTTATAATGTCTAGGAGTAAGACCAAGCCAATCCTTTACAGCTTTCTTGATCTCATGATAATCATTAGCAAGGCTAGCGGGCATGGCCTTAAAAGCAGACAGAGCTTCACCACTTAAAGTCATGGCAAATCTCATTGCCCACTGCTCTGCAGGCCATTTCAGATTTCCGGCTATACGTTCAAATGCTTCTATGAAATCATCAGGATTGTCCTCCTGTTTCAAATGTCTTAATGATAAAGCAAAACCAGTGTTCAGTTCTACTTGCGGTGTGGTAGTAGATGCTGCTTCTTCTCCACGAGACTTGTTCACTAGTGCGCTGACTGCCTCCAGCAATGGTTGTTGCTGTTCTCTCATGGCTGTCATATATTGCTCCTGCAGATGTTGCACCATCCTTGCTTGTTTCTCCCATTGGGCATTCATCCAGGATAGCATGTCTTGTGGATCCATCTTCCTCTTCTGTGGACTCTGCACCTGCAATGGAAAAGAAAAGAAAGACCCACCAAGTGCGGTACTTTCTACAGGAAATTTTATCCCAGCTATAGCGCCCTCTTTCTCTCACTGGTATCCCGTACCCGTCTACCCAGGCTACTATTACCTTAGTCTCCTGGTAGAATTCAGCATTGAGAAAAAGCCTTTTGTCCGTCCTCTGGCCGATCTGCCAGTCGAATTTCTCCTCCAACCGTGCTTGTATCCACCTTTTTTTTCTCTCAGAAATGTCCTTTTTCCTCTTGTCCAGGAAAATTGGCTTGTGCCACAGGAAAAAAAAAAAATCCTCAATACTACGCCATTTTGTCGCACCCCCAGGTGCCCTACCGGTGAGGCCTTGGTACTGCCTGAGGACTCCCCTGAGGGTGGTAGTTGTACCTTCTCTATAAACCACAAAAGACACTTGTGTTCCAAACTCAGGGTTTTATTCCCCGTCCGTGAGGTATTTTCTCCTTGGCAAAACAAAGCAAACAGCCCACTTCGGGCATATAACAGAAATCAAAAGGTTAAACAAAAATAGCTTACTTCAGCTTAAATGCAAAAAGAAAATAATTAAACATTCTCAATGTTTTTCACAGGCTTTCCTTTTTGCTGCCAGAGCACAGCTCATTCACATGGTTTTCTGTGAGACACGTTTTCCAGCCCACACCTTGTGACTCTTATTCAGGTTATCTTCAACCCTTTTCACCTTAAGGAAAACTCTGGGTCAATTACCGAGACTGAGTATTCCATGGGCTCAGGAACTGTTGCTAACTCTGTATTCTCATATTCCATAGATTCTGGTTCATTAACACTCACGTTTTCAAGGTCAGCTGTTTCAAAAGGATAATGTAGGTTTTCCTCGTCAAGCAGGAAGTTATGCTGTCCTTCTGACTCAAAGCCTCCCTGGGAACTACCATATACTTTTGCATGAGGCTTATGAGAACTCAGAACCTGCTGGTAAGCATAAGGACATTCAGGAACTTCCCTGGCTCTGCTGTTAGAGTGATTACGGTATACTCTGAGCGTGCTCGGGTCTAGCTTTTGCCTCACAGCTGCCCTAGATTGCACTGCTCTATACGGAGGTTGTTCAAACTCTGGGAGTTTAAAGTGGATACTAGAATCTCCAGCTTTTCCAAGTAAGTGAGCTTCTTTTCTCCTGGGTTTTCTAGCACAAGGGAAGGGATTATTTCCAAAGCTTATTTCTGGGTGGCTTTTTCTATTGCTGCAGGGTTTTACCCACTCGGGTAGAAAACAGCCACTATCAACACTCCTGGCTTTGTTACCTTGTACTGCAACTCTCCCACGTCTCTCGTGCTCTTCACACATGCATTCAATATCTGGCTTCTGCCTTCCAAATGTTTCACTCTGGGTTTGAGACTCACTCAGACCTTCGTGTGGGCTTGCATGCTGTCCCAGTAATTCAGACTCTCTTTCATTCCACTTCCATACTTTTCCCAGCTTCTGCTGCGCTGACCGTTGTTCTCCCCTGCTGTGAGACTTGCTGGTTCACCTCCTCTCCCCCTCTAACTATTTGGGAGCGTATTATATCTCTGTGTTTCTGGGCTCCACCTCTACCCAGCTGATTCCTATCAGGCAAAGCAAACTCCCTTTGCTTGCTATCTGGGTGTGTCTTCTCAGCCCTTACCCACGTGTTCCTAGGTTGTTTATAGCAACCATCTGACAGATTTTTGTTTATACTGTCATCTCTTCCCTGATCACTGCTGCTGATTTCCATTTTCTCAGGCTCCGATAGGTCCACCTTGTGACAGTAGACAGCTGCGTTTTTTGAATTGCAGCGAAGTTGGGCCCGTAGAACTGGGACGCAGCGGCTGTCGGGCGCCCATTTGGAGCTCAGGTGAGCGTGGGGGATTGGGGACAGGGAGGGATAGTGAAGTGGGTTGTGGTGAGGAAAGGAGGGGGATAAGAGAGTGGTGGGAGGGGGGTGCTGGCAGCTCCACAATTCCGGATTGCCAAACGGCATAAATCACGGATATGGTAGTTGGGTAGGGGGGCTAGGCTGGGCTAGAGCCATTACAAAAAAAAAAAAAAACATAATAAACAAAACAGAATGAAACAGAAAAGGCAGAGAGGAGGCAGCTCAGTAGATAGTGGGGGTAGGCCGGTTTGGGGGCATGGCACGCTCTCCAAGAGGGCTGCGGGGGCCGCAGACGGGTAGAGGATGTGGAGCCCATGCTGGGGGGAGGGGAGGCCGGTCTCAGGGGACCGGTGGGTCCAAAGGGGTCAGGGCTAGCGGGCAGACACGGCGGAGGGCCGGAGGAGCCGCTAGGCCGGGGGGGAGGGGAAGGGGGAGCAGAAGGGGCCGAGGGGTTACTGATGGGGGGTTTGCTGGTTCTGGGCTAGCCGTGGTATGGCACAGGTGGGGCTTGAGGCTCAGGGGTCTGCAGACGGGGGGGCTGTGGAGGGCAGGGTGGACTCGGGGGAGCAATGGCACTAAGGGGACGTGGGGCGCTAACTGACAGGGGGGCTCAGGTGGGGATGCATGACGTGGGTTCTGGTGCTGCGGGGGCCCCCATTGGTCCTGTCGGGGCAGGGGCGTATGCTTCGTGGTATCCAGGAGGGCAGGGAGGGCCGTATGCACAGTGGGAGGGGTTGCCGAGTTGGCCCCAGGGCATAGGCCAGCCCATGAGTATGGGGCCATGGGGGCAGGGTTGGGGTGAGTGGAGTGGCTCGGGATTCCCTTGCCGGGGGGTGCAGCCTAACTGGGGGGGGGCTAGCTGGGCAGCAGGGGGACTAAGTACTTCATCATGGTCGGAAGGGGGGGGGGCTAGGTTGGGGGACAGGGAAGTACGGGATGCGTCCTCCTCCGGTTTGTTCTTCTCTTCCCCTGCAGGTGCCGGCGAGCGGAGTGGCAGCGGCTGGAAGTGCGGGGAGCAGTCAGCCGATGGCCCTAACTGCGGAGCGGGCCAGTCTGGCCGTGGGGGCGCCAGAGCAGAGCGAACGGGTGGCGGCTGCCGAGGGTGCTGGAGAATCAGGTAATGGTGGGGGCGACAGGTTGGTGGGGGGTGAGACGGTGGAGGGTGGGCGGAAGGCCAAAGTGAAAAGGAAGCATCGGCGGCGCTGTAGGCGGAGTTCATCATCATCGTCCTCGTCGTCTTCTGAGAGTTCTTCAGACGGCTCGCAAACGGGGAAGCGGACGGGGGAAGGGTCTGTGTCATCAGTGGTGCGTTGCGCGAAACTTCGGGAGGGAGTGCCGCGCAAGCTCCGGCGCCGGATACTGAAACGGAAATACATTGATGTTTTCCGGCTACTTGAAGGGAGGAAGCGCTCGGGGGAGAGTAGAAAAAAGCGCAAGGAGGACGAGAAGGCGGGGAGGGTGAGGAAGGTTTCCCGCAATACCTTAAATTTGGGGGCATGCTGAACCGAGTCAGTATGGGGAGTTGTTGGCATACGCGGATGCCATCCTGGCAGCGTCACAGGCGCATGAGGGCTGGGCTTGGCTCAATTATGACGAGGAATTTTATGATATGATGGAGGAGAATAGGCAGTTGCCCTGGGGGATGAAGGATGTTAATTTATGGCTGGCGCAAATGTCAACCAGGAGAGGAGGTGCGGGCGGTAGGGGTGGGGCAGTGGCTAGGACAGCGAGCCATGTGCCGGTTGCGAGCGTTCAGTCCTTTCGGATGCCAGGGGCGGCGCCCGGGTCGCCCTTGGGTGGGCCGGGGGGGGGACTTATGCTGACGCTACAATAAGGATTCATGCCCCTTCCCGGACTGTAAGTTCCGTCACGCCTGCTCGCTATGCGGCGGGGGTCACTCGACCGCGAAGTGCAGTCGGAAAGGAGTGGCAGGGCGGCGGGGGGCAGTAAGTGATAGGGGGTTTGGGGAGTTGGCGCCTACTCCCGTAAAATTCAAGGCGTTGCAGCCGTGGCTAGAGCGCTATGTAAGGGCTAGGCACGGCAAGGCGGGTAGGCTGTTGTGGTTGGGCTTTACTGAGGGGTTCTGGATACCGTTTCAGGGGGAGGTGTCTGAGGTGGTGGCCCGCAATCCTAGCTCGGTGCACCTCTTGGTGGGGGTTGACCAAAAAAGATTGCGACAGAATGTGCACTGGGTAGGGTAGCGGAGCCATTCGGTCATCCCCCCCTTTTCGCCTTTTATGATATCACCGCTAGGGGTTATCCCGAAGAAAGAGCGCGGGGGTTATCAGCTTATACATAACTTGTCATTTCCACCGGGGGATTCCGTGAATGACCATATACCGCGGGAGTTATGCTCGGTGCGGTATGCGTGATTCGATGAGGCACTGTAGTTGGTGCGGCTTTGTGGGCAGGGGGCGCTGCTGGCAAAGGTGGACATCGAATCTGCCTTTCGGTTGCTGCCAGTGCACCCGTCGGCATATCCTTTACTGGGATTTAAGTTTGATGACCAGTATTATTATGATATGTTTACCGATGGGTTGCGCAATCTCCTGTTCTCATTTTGAGGCCTTCAGTTCCTTCCTGCATTGGGTCCTGGTGTAGCGCTCTGGGTGTATGGTCCATTATTTGGATGATTTCTTGTTTGTGGGGCCTGCGCAGACGGCGGAATGTGCATCACTGTTAGGACTGTTTCAGGATATGGCGGTTGAATTTGGGATTCCGCTGGCGGCGGAGAAGATGCTAGGGCCGGTGACCTGCCTTTCATTTCTGGGGATCGAAATTGATTCGGTGGATTTTGTGGTACGCTTACCGCTGGATAAGGTGGAGCGGTTGAGGGAGCTGGTGGCGGCAGTGGGGTCGGCTGTGAAAGTGACGCTGAAAGAGTTACAGGCTTTAGTGGGTCACTTGAATTTTGCCTGTCGGGTCGTTCCCATGGGAAGGCCGTTTGCGCGGAGGCTGTCCCTGGCTATGGCGGGGGTGCGCCGTTCTCATCACCACATTTGAGTGATGTCTGGTATGAGGGAGGATCTGCGGGTATGGCAAGCGTTCCTCTCAGAGTTCAATGGCAGTGCGTTGGTGCAAGCGTCTGAGCTGACGAATGCGGACCTGCAGTTATTTTCTGACGCGGCAGGAAGTTCCGGGCTGGGCTTGTATTGTCAGGGAGCGTGGTGTGCGGCTGCGTGGCCAGCGTCCTGGACTGAGGTTGGGATGACGCGTAATGTGACGTTCTTGGAGTTGTTCCCAATAGTGGTGGAATTTTGGGTGTGGCCAGACAGGTTACGGGACAAGAAAGTCGTGTTCTGGTGCGACAATGCGGCGGTGGTGCAGGTAATTAATAGGCAGTCGCCCAAATGCCCTAGAGTGGCGGTGTTAATGAGGTTGTTTGTGCTTGCCTGTCTGCGTCTAAATGTCACGGCCCGGGTGCGGCATGTGCCGGGTGCGCAAAATGCTATTGCTGATGCTTTATCCCGTTTTCAGTGGGCGCAGCTTCGAGCCTTGGCCCCGGGGGTGGACGAATCATCGGCGGTGGTGCCAGAGCACCTGTGGCAGATTGGGACCCAGCAGTGTTAGAGTTGTTGCGCTCCTCCGTAGCTCCAGGTACGTGGGCGTTGTACGAGCAGGGGTACGCCAAAGTGCGTGAATTTTTATGGGGGAGCGGTTGGAAGGGGGGCAGCCCGGATGACAGAGCGGTGGGTTCATTCATAGTATGGGCAAAGGGGCGTGGATGGTCTAGGTCGGCAGTCTGGGCGGCGTTGGAGGGATTCTCCTTTTTTAGCAAAGTGGCGGGCTGGGGTAGTCCTAGCACATCCTTTTTGGTGAAACGGCTTATGGCGGGGTGGGTGAAGGAACAGCCGCCAGGTCGGGACTGGCACCGCCCTGTGTCCCATGACTTGCTCGTGCGTATCTGGGGCATATTGCCGGCAGTGGCGGCGTCAGATTTTGAGATGGTATTGTTTTGGGCGTTATTTGTCACTGCATTTTTCGGGGCATTTCGGGTCAGTGAGTTGGTACCGAAGTCCCGCGAGTGGGGAGTTGGGGGTGGGTTGGAGGTCCAACACGTGGAGCTGACAGCGACGTCAGTGCGGATTTTTCTGTCACGCTCAAAGACGGACCAGCGCGGGATTGGCAGCTGGGTGTCATTGAAGGTGATTCCTGGGCTCTGTTCCTGCCCGATGCTGAATTTGCGGGCATACTTGCGACAGCGACCAGGGATGGCAGGTTTCCTGTTTCGCCACACGGATGGAAAACCTTCACGCAATTTCAATTTACGGCAGTTTTGCATTTGGCATTGAGGCGGCTGGGATATGAGGATTGGCAGTATGCATCCCATTCCTTCAGGATTGGGGCGGCGACCAGCGTGGCAGCGGCTGGCCTGGAGGGAGAGGTGATTAAAAGAATTGGAAGGTGGCGGTCTGGGGTCTATGAAGGTTATGTCTGCCTGGACCGGGTGTGAGGACGCAGGAGGGAGGGGGAGTTGGGGGGTTCTTAATGCTGTGTTTCCTGTTGCAGGGTGGCAGCCTGGTCTACATCCTTGGACCGAAGAGGCGAGAGTGGGCCCGGCAGGCGAATGGTAGATTATCGGGCACTCCTTTGTCTACTGGGCAGAGAGGAGAGCCTTGCTGCGCCCGCTGGGTCAGCATCTGGAACTGGCAGCCCGCAACATCCGGCTGCTGTGGATGGGGGAGAGTGGCATGCGTTGATGGCAACTACTTCCTTGGGTGCGGCGACAGGCGGATCGGTGGCAGCGACCAGTGGGGGTGTTGCTACATTTAAGAGGCAATGACCTAGCCAATTGGACGTGCAGGCAGCTCATTCGAGCGGTGCAGCGGGACATTCGAATGCTGCAGAAGGAGTAGCCTGAGGTGGCGATTATATGGTCAGACATTATTCCAAGGCCGGCCTGCCAGTCTCAGCAGCGTTGGTCGCGAGGCCTGGCAAAAGTCAACAGGCAGATTGGGCGTTGGTTTCAGCTGACGGGGGGCTGGCAGGTGCAGCACCCGTGGGCGGATCAGAGATGTGCGGGATTATACCATACGGATGGGGTGTACTTGTCTCCTGTGGGTCAGGACCTATTGCTAAATGATTGGCAGGAGGCACTGTAGATGTGCACTGGTCGCAGCTTTATCGGGGTGGGGCGGTGCGAGGTTTGATGAACTACGTCGCACCGGTGGCGGGGTAGAGAGCCCGCGCTCGCCAAGGCGGCGGGGCTTTAACCGATTTAGGACCAGTGGGGGAGCGATGGGCTCCCCGGGGTGGGGCGAGACATCCCGGTTGGGGGTCTCGGCCCGGTACAAGGGGTTGGGGGCCAGCCTTTGCTACTAGCATGGCGAGACAGGTGACAGGGGCGGGCGAGGAGAATACTCCGCCTTGCTACTAAGATGGCGGGAGGGGGCATTGTCCGGTGCCGGGGTGGGGGTTATGTTGGGGGATGTTGAATATGCTGGCCCATGTTGGGCAGTTATTACATGTGTAATAAAGTTGCGACCAAAGTTGTACCATGTTTAGCCTCTTGGGTGTTTTATTGAGGGGCAGCAAAGGGGGAGGTAGGTGTCTGGGGTGGGGGAGGGGGGAGAAGGTTGGCTAAGCAGAGGCGAGGTGGGCCTCCGGGTCACCAGAGTTACTGCTTTAGGGTATACTTGATCTTCTAGATATCTCTTCAGATCTAAAGATTGAGCTTTAAAGTCCTCTACTGATGAGCATATTTTCTGCAGTATTAAAAATTGTAGTGTTGGGAGCTCAGCTTTTAGTTACCCTGGATGATGGCTATATCTCAATAAATTATTGTATAACATTGATTTTTGATATAATGTAGTTATCAGATGATCTGCCACTAACAATTTCAATATCCCAAAAAATCCACTTGTGTCTGGTTCTTATTCATATTAAATTGGATATTTTGCTTCTGCAAGTTCAACCATAACAGAAAATGATCTAATGCTTGGTCAGAACTCTTTCAAATGAAGAAGACATAATCCATATACGTATCTATTCCAATGTTCAACTTCTTGAAACTAAGGAGAGGGATATATAGACTTTTCCCTCTAATATAGGCATATAGGGGCCCTTTTACTAAAGAGCGCTATAGCATTGCACCTAACGTGACTAAAGCTCTTAAACAATGCCACCTATTGAGGTGGCATTAGGTGATCCCGTGCTAATATTTATTTTTATTTGGGTTTGATATACCGCCATTTGCATGCATACAGGGCAGTTTACAATAAAATGCTTAAGAATAACAGAAAGGAACTACAATGAGACTAGATAGGAGAGAGAAAGACAGTTCAAGGTGGAAAACAGAGGTAGGAGGCACAAAACCATTAAGCCATATTGTCAATTCCAACCTGAAACACAGGCCTAGAGGGGGTGTGAACTGCACAGAGCAGCAGTTTATTTATTTTATTTATTTATTTATTTAGATAGTTTTGTATACCGCCTTATCCTTCAATCAAAGCGGTCACAACACAAGTGGGGGATACATTTAACACATGGGGATATGAGACACACACACTAATACTTACAGGGAACATGGGCAATGGAGGGTTAAGTGGCTTGCCCAAGACCACAAGGAGCACCTGTGGGACTAGAAACCCCAGTCCTTCCGGCCCAAGGTTGCTGTCCTCTAGTGGGATTTGAACCCCCGACCTTCTGGCCTGAAGTACCTTGCCCCAACCACTAGGCTACTCCTCCCTCCAGTTACAATCACTCTAGCCACCTTACTGGGCAGACTAGATGGACTATATTGGTCTTTATCTGCCGTCATATACGATGGGGTATTTTATTAATCGGCCGTAGTGGCTTCCATGCTATATCGGAACCGCGGCCCCAATGAATTCAATGGGTCCATGGCTCCGATATCGCTCAGAAGCCACTACCGCCATTTAGTAAACATACCTCTTTGTCATGTTACTATGTTATCTGCTTCTCTTAACATCATCACTATTAGTTCAATCATTTGAGGTATAATCAAAAGCAACCTTTTTTTGTTTGTTTTACCCCTATCGTTTCTCATCCAAGGATAAATATGATCTCTTTCGTAATCTAATTGACCTCTTAATTTTCTTTTAGTTTTCTGTGTCCAAGTCCCTAAACCAATTTATCTTATCTTATCTTATATTATATTATCTTATCTTGCAATTCAATCATACACATTTCAGTCTTCCTTCTTTAAAACAGTTTTAATCTTTTCAGTAGTAGTCTTAATAACTTCCTTAATTTGTTCATCAGTCTGTTGTATGATCTCAGTTAACAGCACCATTAAGGCCAGGGCACCTTTGTTCAGTACCCTGTTCCACTTAGTCAAAAACTGTTCATCTCATTCACAGATTTTAGGCTCTTCATATATCCTTAGCGAGTGGAGGAGTAGCCTAGTGGTTAGAGTAACTACCTAGTACCAAGGAGGTCAAGGGCTCAATTCCCACTGGCACTCTTTGTGACCTTCTGCCTCAGAAGAAAAGACCTGGCAATCCACTTCCAATGATACATTACCAAGAAAACCCAGAGGCAGCTGGGTCACCAGGAGTCAGTACTAAAAATATTTATATGTATTCTTAAGCCCCTCAGGATAACATTCTGTTTAATATGTTGTTCCAATATAGCACAGTGTAATTGTGACTGTAGTAAACATTTTTGTAAAATTATAGAATTCTCTCCAATCCTCTAATTTTTCTAATAGTGATGTTAGTTGCAATATCCGTGATACCAGTTCAGGGGTGTAGGCAGGGATAGTAATCCATCAAATTTGCTGCTGTCATTTTTTATCACAATTTATTAGTAATCCACTAAAATAATTCCAAGTGATCCTCATACAAGGGGTCAACATATACTATAACAAATTAAATGACTGAGCCATAGAGGCACATTTCATGATGGGACTTCCAAGTGCAATCTGGGATGTCAAAGCCAGAATGTCTGAAAAAAAGCAGGCACGTGCAAGTTCAGGCGTGATTTAGGTAACATGGACATGCCTGATATGCACATATATCAAATATCCATATAGCTGCCTCCACGATAGCATTTCAGAGCCAAGATTTGTAATAGCATAATGGTTAGATTAGTAGCTTAAAAACATGGTGGCAAGGGTTCAAATCCCAGGGTGGGCCTTTGTGATCTAAGACTAGTCACTTAATTCTCCATCTTCTCTACGCTCTCTGGATGTTTTAAGGTAAAAACAAGCACTTTCCTGATGCCTATTCATTCCTGGATCAGGAATAAACATGGACATGCCTGCAGACATCTACGTTTCTGAGATCAAATGGGAACGTGCCAGGATTATAAGTAGCCAATATATATTACTTGATTGGACTAGGGGACATTGCTACTTTCCTTTTGCCCAGGATTCTATGGGACTGCTGGCAAATGAACCATGTGAAAGAGAGAGAACCAGTCCTCTGTTTGTGCGTATATATATATACAGTATATTTATGTGTGTGTGTGTGTGTGTATGCATAAATTAGACTTTATTATTGATAGAAAAATAAAGTAAATATAGAATAAATTAGGAGATAGCAAATCATGCAGCCCTATGATTACAATTATGCAGAGATAATAAATCACTGATTATCAACCAAAGTCAGACTCCCACTGCACCTGTGAAAATGCACATAATTAACTGTCTGTCTGACTCCACCCACTGGAGAAAAAATGCAAGACCAGTGCCTGTACTTTCAGCTTTCCCAGGAAATAGCTTGGCATAAGAACATAAGATATGCCATACTAGGTCAGACCAAGGTCCATCAAGCCCAGTATCCTGTTTCCAACAGTGGCCAATCTAGGTCATACCTACCTAGCAGTTTCCCCAAAACACACAGGTTCCGCAATGCTTGCACTGGGTCAAGCATTGATATCCTGGGTCCCTTCTTAATAATGGTTTATGGACCTTTCCTCCAGGAACTTGTCCAAACCTTTTTTAAACCCAGCTACACTAACAGCCTTTACTACATCCTCAGGTAACAAATTCCAGAGTTTGATTACACGTTGAGTGAAAAAATATTTTCTTTTATTAGTCTTAAATAGTTTACCCTGTAGCTTCATTGCATGTCCCCTAGTCTTTCTATATTCTGATAACGTAAACAATCGATCTATGTTTACCCGTTCCACTCCGTTCATTAATTTATAGACTTCTATCATATCTCCCCTCAGCCGTCTCTTTTCCAGGTTAAAGAGCCCTAACCTTTTTAGCCTTTCCTCATAGGAGTATCCTTCCATCCCCTTTACCATTTTGGTGGCTCTTCTCTGAACCTTTTCTAATAACGCTATATCCTTTTTAAGATACTGTGACCAGAATTGCACACAATATTCAAGGTGCGGTCTCACCATGGAATGGTATAGAGGCATTATAATATCTTTTCTTTTATTTTCCATTCCTTTCCTTATGATACCTAGCATTCTATTTGCTCTCTTGGCTGCCGCTGCACACTGGGGCGAGGGTTTTAACATGTTATCCACAATGACGCCTAAATCTTTTTCCTGGGTGGTGGTTCCTAATGTGCAACCTTGCATCGTGTAACCATAGTTTGGGTTGTTCTTCCCTAGGTGCATAACTTTGCACTTCTCCACATTAAATTTCATCTGCCATTTTGATGCCCAGTCTTCCAATTTATCAAGATCCTCTTGCAATTTTCCACAATCCTCTTGGGTTTTAACAACTTTAAATAGTTTTGTGTCATCTGCAAATTTGATAACCTCACTCGTTATTCCACTTTCCAGATCATTTATGAATATGTCAAAAAGCAGCGGACCCAGCACAGATCCCTGGGGTATACCACTATTCACCTTTCTCCATTGGGAAAATTGGCCATTCAGCCCAACCCTCTGCTTTCTATCTTTTAACCAGTTCCTGATCCACAGTAGTACACTGCCTCTTATCCCATGACTCTTTAGTTTTGCCAAAAGTCTCTGATGAGGGACCTTGTCAAAGGCTTTCTGAAAGTCCAGATACACTATATCAACCGACTCACCTTTGTCCACCTGTTTATTCACACTTTCAAAAAAACATAACAGATTAGTAAGACAAGATCTTCCTTGTCTAAAGCCATGTTGGCTGTCTCCCATTAGGCCATGACTATCTACATGCTGAGTAATTTTATTCTTTATGATGGTTTCTACCATTTTTCCCGGTACTGACGTGAGGCTCACCGGTCTGTAGTTTCCCGCATCACCCCTGGAACCCTTTTTAAAAATTGGTGTTACATTGGCGATCCTCCAATCTTCAGGTATTAGAGATGATTTTAATGATAGTTCACAGATTACTAATAGCAGGTCTGCAATCTCATATTTCAGTTCTTTCAACACCCTTGGCTGGATCCAAATTTCTGAAACAGCATGAAGTCCAAGGGTAGCAGGTGTCCAATGCAGGCTGCAGCCATCCAGGCGAGCTGCATGATAACAGTCTTACATCTGTGGGAGAGTTTTACTTTTTAAGGGAATGGCCTTGCATATTGTATGTCTTTTCAGGAGAAGACAGGCAGGCAAGGAAAGCACTTAAAGTACAGAAAATGGCAGAAGGCTGAAGATGTCAAAATGGCAGAAAGTAAAATGAAGGAATGTCTGCCAAAGAGAAAAGTATCCAAGTCTCTCCATGCCCAGTGTATAATTCCTTGCCCTGACTTCCTCATCACAGCACGGTGACTGGCTGGTCTCAAATACCGTGAGACATCTGCAAAGAATCAGGTAGCAGTTGTTAGGTGGTCATTCTTCAGGCAAAGGTCCATGGTGACAGAAGATGCTGGTTTGCAGGTTCATACATTGTTGCGAATGTGCAGGACCAGTGAATCAGCCTGTTAGATGAGAATGGCCTCAGGATTGGGTTCCCTTGCACACAGTTATGGCAGGAAACAATAGCTTTTGCTGTATGTGCACATAAAATTTGGCAGGCAATTGTTTGATCAGCAGGTCTGAAACTTCAGCACAGCAAAAATTACTTGTACCAGGAATCCATCTTGGGTTCAGGCTTTGGTTCAGGCTTTTGGGTGTGAGCAGGTCACATTGGTTCAGAGCAGACCACATGTTCCAGCCCTCTACAGATGTGTAAGTCCATTACTCCTGCCCAGACATGCCTGTGCCACACCCAGGTGCCTACTTTGACATCCCTGCACAAGAGACGTCTATGAACATCATTTGTGGAATGGCTACGGAAATGTGTCTGTGATTTTGACATCCACGTGCATGTCTTCAGATTTCCAAATCATGGCTAGACCTTTTAAAATGGCCCTCATAATCTGCTATATCTCATATTTTCATAGCAGGGTGTCTCTGTCTATGGGACTTATGAGAGCCTGTATTGCTGTGCCAATTCTTCCCACTCATCATAAATAAAATATTTATAAATACAATTTTCATATGTAGTAATAATTCTTTAGTGTTTCCTTCTATAAGCTATCCATATAGTTTCACTTTTAGCTGCATCTCCTATCAACTGTGTCTCCAACACAGTGACATGTTTCTATCTGTCCTGCATCAGGGACAATACAATTTTAAGTTATTGATCTACATCATTCTATCCGTGAGAATCTTCTATGAGATATGGCTGATTAGGGCTCAATCATTTCTCGTAATTTGTTCTAGTATATGCTTCTGCCTTTGTATGAGGAATGCTCGGAATTATTTTAGTGAATTACCAACCAATGTATTTTTCAAGGAAGACATTCTATAGATTTTCATTAAGTGAATGCACTTGCCAAGCTGCTGAAATCTCAGAAGTCACAGAGGAAGGAGACTAACACTGACTTTGAGTAGCAATTAACTAATACAGCAATTATTAATTGGTGATAAACAGGGAGAAATAATCAAGCTTCTCACATTGACACCAATTCCCTGGATAGTTTTATCCATGGGATATGCACCAACAATCAAATAGAAACTACACGAGGAGTTTTGCTTTGGTTATTGCTAAAGGAAAAAATACCCGCAGAGGTTCATACCTGCTTTCACTACAGCTAATTTTCCAGCCAAAACATAAGTAGATCTAGTTCTGCAAATCTAACGAGTGTCATTTCCTTGACTAAACCAACACATTCCCTCCTTCCAATGAGAGCACCATGAGACAGGGCATGTAAAATGATATACATTGTCAAACCATGGGACCCTTTTACTAAATCCTGGTAAAGCTGTACACTTAATGTGCATTAAAAAGACACATTAAGTGCAAAGCCTCTGCGTTCGCCATGATGGGCGTGATCAGCATGCATGTTCCAGGCAGTTAACGTGAAATACAATTAACATGGGTGCACCCAACAAAACCCACAAAGGTAACGCTAGGTGCACCACACTAACTGCCATGTTAACAGTGGTTGCACGCTAATGTGCTTTCCACGTCCACACTCTGCCCCTAACCTGTCCTCTCTCCACATTAGCGTACCAGTGCCAGTTAATGAGCATTTTAGCGACTGGTAGCGGGTATGCCCATGCTTTAACATTTAACTGGTTAGCAGCACTTAGTGTATAGTATTGAGTAGGCAACTACGTAACAGGCCATTGGTACAGGCAAATCAGTGCTTTACGCACAAAAAAGCCTTTGAAAAGGATTCTCCCTCAGTATTAGTTTTTCCTTTGATAAATCTCCTAATCTGCTGCTACCAATAATCATTTCATAAAATGATAAATAAAAGAACTGCATCATGTTATCTAAACTAATATGAATACATTCAAAGGCCATAAAGGGGCCCTTTTACTAAATGTACACTGAAGCCTGTTGTAAACAGCAGCACAGGGCCAAGACCGCAGGAGGTCATTTCCGGAAAGAGTGAGTTCACTAAACACCATCTCAATAGGTGGCATTCAGTGCACCCGCATGCTGCCACAACATGGAGTACTGTTCTGTGCGGTAACAGCCAGGATCATGCTGGCTGCATTCTGGGCAGTTAGCACACAGCCATTGCAACTACCGCACATTAGTCTCATCACAAAACGCGTGTTAGCTGCTAAACCTTAACACACTTTAGCAAAAGGACCCCAAGATATGAGTATTCCAACACTATTTCAGCCAGTAAACAGGATCTACTAATTGTAAAAATGATAGTCTTATACTTACAACAACAAAAGGACAAATTTCAAAGGGATCTAATATATTAACCACAGGTGGCTAAATTTCTTGTTTGAAAATGTCTGGGCTAAACTAGTGAATCTGTGATGATGCAATGTGATGCCAAGCAGAGGAACCCTGCTTAAAATTCCAAACTGGGTCTTCCATATCTTGAATCAGCCTAGGCAGCATTCACAGCCCCTTGAGGAGGGAGAAGTGGTCGTAGTCATCAAACAAGTTATCCTTTGATTACAGTGTTCCTGCAAAGAGCACTGGTGTAGGGCTCACAGTCCGAGTACCATCACTGTATAGACTAGAAACAGTGAAGGGTAAGAGGATTCTATTAATTTGTTGTTGGTAAGTGCATTTGTGTTGTCATTGCACTTACCACACTGGAAAGGTTTTTTTCTATATGTTAACTGTATACAGAGATGCTGGATACAACCTCATCATTTACAGACTTTGCAATGACTGTGAGGTAATTTGAGCACTTACTGCTCAGTAAGTGAAAACCTTTAACATGCTTTAGTAAAAATAATGTCCCTATATATTTTCTTTTTGTGAAGTGACATTTTAGAAAGGACATCCAAGTGAAATCTGGAGGTGGCCAGGGCAAAATGTTCAAAATAGCCGCTAGGGGTTGCTTGTTTCAGCACGATTTTAACAACTTGGACGTCCCCGAAATTGACGGCCACATAGACATCCCTATGACAAATGCTTGGGGCATGGACATCTATCCTATGCTCAATGCATGTCCATGCAAGTTATTTTGCATGGAGGGATGTGCATCAGCACGTCAAACCGAAACAAGTGCCCTTGTATACCTGCTGTTTTCATTATCATCATGGGACGTATAGGGGATATCTTCCTCCCGGTGCCCACCAGGTGTCTGGATGGCATAACAAGAGCTTTTCTGATACCTAGTCATGTCCTGCAGCAGGAATATCAAACAAACAAAAAAGGCTCAGACTAAAACAAGAGCTATTCTTTAAAGAATTTACCAAAAAGACATGGATGAAAGTCGGACGGTTCACTAGGGGAGAGAAAAACTTCTCAAGACACAAACCTTCCTTTTATTCTTAATAAAGGTTAAAAAACCAACACAATATATAGTGTCAAACACAAAATAGTGATCCTTAGCTTTTTTTTCACATTGGCCAATCTTTATGCCAGTGCTAAGAAGTGCCGGATATTTGCCGTCTTATAAGGCATCATACACCAGTGGGCTAGTGAAAGCTTATCCCAAATGCGACACAGTATTGCGTTTCGAGGTCTAGTCCACAAATTCTTTGCACTCTGCATCAAGCATTTATGGGCTTCATGCTCACATGACAGTAGCTTCCATGTTCAGCCATTGTAAATCAGTGCTTTTCGATATACCAACCTGGCGTGTGATGTTAATAAAAGGTGTGGTCTATTGAAAGCCTATAAGAAGATGACCTAAAACAATGGCAATCAAAGTAAGCTCCACCAATCAATCTCAAGATTAAGACCTTTGGGGGTAACCACTCCAAGCTTGAAAATCCAGAATTGTTCAACTGTCTATAAATGAAATTCCCTATTACCTCGACGGGGGTTCAAGGGGACATAGTCCATCACTCACCATCACAAATCCTGAAAAGTATGGACATGCTGGAAGCAATATGCCACGATCGGAGCAGACAGTCTTAGTATTGATCTTGAAAGAGTGCTCAGCCAGACGGATGGTACAGCCAATTTATTTGAGGTCACATGGGAATAATAATATGTAGACCACAAAGTCCAAAGTGCAAGAAGTGTGATGAGATTTATACACCTTTCCAGTCGTAGGATCAACCCAGTCAAGAGCAGGAATAGACATGGATGGTCTTGCTAATGGATGGGGATGTGCTTGATGTTTGTGAAATCGGGAGCACCCGGAACTCCCCCAGTCCTCTCTCACACTCCTTCCCAACTTGGATATCCTCTCATTGCGGATGTCTATAGAACCAGCTTCTAAAAAGGCTTTTGGGATGTCTTTGATTTGGACATCTGAGTGCCCATTTTCAGACATCCAAAGCATTAATAGAGCTTCTAGAATAACTACTGCAATGTATTCACATGGTTTATGAGTGTGGTACATTATTTCAGGTGGTGCAGATCTGTGTGTGGCTTTATTTGGCATCTCATCATTTTAAATCAGTCACAGTCTCTCTACCCCCACTCCCAAAGGCCTTATCAGAAAATGATCACCCACTACCAGATTCTGAAACCCTGGATCAAGGAGTGGCCTTCCCCTGCCCCTTCCCCCCTCAAGCCCATTCCTCATCATTCATAGGTCTATGTCAAAATGCTAGCTGCAGAACAGAGAGTACATAAGCGTGCTGCGCTTATGTACTGTCTGTTCTGCAGCTAGCAGTTTGACATTCAGCCCAATCCTAGCAAAGATCATGGAGCTGTCATTCTCAACAGGAGCATTCCCACCGAGTCTAAAACAAACATCCATTCGGCCCCTCCTAAAAAACAACCAGCTGAACCCCCAAAAGGCGGAATCCTATCGACTGATATCCAGCATCCCCATCATGGCCAAGATAATCGAGACGGTCGTTCAACACCAAATCTAGCACCCCATCGAGAACACTACTCCTCTCGACCCTTGTCAGCATGGCTTTAGAGAATTTCATGGTGTCGAGACACTCCTCACCACTCTACTCAGCACCTTAATCACAGGGATTGATAACATCAGACAAGGCTTTGCTCTAATCTTCATGGACATTGCCTCAGCATTTGACTCAGTTAACCACAAGATGCTCCTGGCATGTCTCCTAGAGAAGGGAATCCATGGCTCAGCTTTGAGTTGGTGCAAGTCATACCTATCAGGCAGATGGCAACAGGTACGGAATGAATCCACGACCTCTGAGCCGTTTCAACAACAGCAAGGAGTCCCCCAAGGCTCTTCACTCTCAGCACTCCTTTTCAATGTATATATGCAGCCCATCTGTTCAATCATCTGCTTTACAATATCTCCTGCCTGGTGCATGCCAATGATATCCTGCTTTTCATTCCATTCTCTATCGACCAACCTGACTTCTCGCCTTTAACAAAATGCTTCGATGCTGTCACTGACTGGCTCCTCACGCAAAACCTCAAAATAAATTTCAACAAGACAGATGTCCTATTCATCACCAGAAATCAATCCTTCACCCCTCCCACTTCAATCAAGGTGAGAGACGCGGAACTCCAAAGCAGGCCCACCATCCGCTACTTGGGTATCACCCTAGACCAGCAGCTCGACATGAAAGCACATATAAGCAACACCATCAAGGCAATCTAACATAAGATATGGACTATTCGTCACCTATGACCCCTACTGGAGCCTGACGACTTCTGGACGATCTTTCAAGCACTTGTAACCCCCAACTTCGACTACGCTAACACCATTCTGCATGGACTCCCCAAGAGCACACTGAACCCATTAAAACTAGCAATGAACGCCACTGCCCGCATCCTCCATGGAGCCGCCAGAAGAGACCATATAACTCCAATCTTGCAACACCTCCACTGGCTTCCAATCCACTGCAGGCTCACTTTCAAAGTTCTTCTGCTGACCTTCAAAGCCATCAATAAACGGACCTCCACCTCACTTACTGACCTCGTCCAACATACCCCTCTGGTATCCAAAAGGTAATTCACTACCAACACACTCGCAACCCCCAACACAATAACAAAATGCTCTCTTGCAACAAAGAACAGAGCCTTTGTGTTCTACGCACCTACACTCTGGAATGCCCTCCCAACCACTATCCGAGCTATAACTGACATCGCACAATTTAGGAAGGCACTAAAGCACTATCTCTTCCTTCAACACTACTCCCATAACAGTGACATAAAACAACTAGCATACACGCCCACCCATCATAACGACAGCACCAGCACTCATACGTCATGTTGACGTAACCATATCCATCAATTACAATTATGCAACATGTAAATAGTTGTTCAGATTTAATGTGGACATAAACATATCCATGATGCAACTGCTATGTCTGTATATAGTTACCCCTATAGAAACCCAAGTTGTATCACCTGTTCCTTGTAAAGTTCAATGTACTTTTTAGCCGGCATTGTACAATTTATGTTATTTGTAAACCGCACTGATTCCAAAAAGCGCGGTATAGAAAAGATTTAAATAAATAAATAATGTCTCTCCTTCCCCAGCCATTCCTTAGATACAGATTTATGAAGAGTAAGGCATAGATTTTGGGGGGAGGGATAAAAAGGCGACTGTGAATCATCAGGGCAGAGGGCGGTGAACAATTCCTGATTGGGGCTTTGGGATAAGGAAGTGGGATCATTGTTTATCAGGGCTTCAGAGGCTAGATGGAATGCGCTTAGCTCTTTATAATAGTATTTCATATCAGGTTTATTTAATTAATCTATCATTCACTGTTTTCAGTTGAAGAACAATGCTATTGAAGTGATATATGTAAATAAATATAAAAATAACTTAAAGAGTTACACGGCGATATCCTCTGTAGCCAAATATGTTCATATTTTTAGCTACAACCTCGCTGGCAAGGTTGTAGCTGAAAATGCCTTGGTGCTAAAGGGCTTTTGGAAAGTTATCGCCTTATAGTAACATAGTAAATGACGGCAGATAAAGACCAGTATGGTCCATCTAGTCTGCCCAGTAAGATGGCAAGAGTAGGTGCACCTGCCGCTCTATGCAGGCCACCCCTCCCCATGTCTTTGTTTTAGGGGTGAACCCACCGCTCTGTGTAGGACACCCCTGTATGTTGAAAAATTGGTTAAGTTTATTTTTATTTTATCCTGTTGCTGTAAAGGGATCCACTGTGTCTGTCCCATGCCATTTTGAATTCTGTTACTGTGTTTGCCCCCATCACTTCCATCGGGAGGGCATTCCAAGCATCCACCACCCTTCAGTGAAAAAGTATTTCCTGACATTGCCTTTCAATTTACCCCCTTGCAGCTTCATGTTATGCCCTCTAGTTTTACAGCTTCCCCGCCTTTGGAAGAGGTTTGTTTGCTCATTATTTCTCTTTAAGTATTTAAAGGTCTGAATCATATCTCCCCTGTCCCTCCTCTCCTCCACAGTGTACATATTTAGGTCTTCAAGTCTCTTCTCATAAGGCTTCTGATGCAGGCTCCAAATCATTTTGGTCACCTTCCTCTGAACAGTTTCCAGTTATAGTATAGTATATAGTATAGCTCTAAAGCTGTAATGATTCTATAGAACAGTGTTTTAGAACACACTCAGTAATTAGAATATGATATTCAGGCTGTGTTGTTTCCTCTAGCTGATGTCACCTAACATTTCTAGTGATGCTGCCTACCAGTTTGATAAGTTAGAGGAAGAACATCCTAAATTTGGCATTGTTTTTTTTTCAGAATATGTAAGAGAAAAACAGATAAACCCCATATGGCAATTAACTTACATATGTATGAGGTCAATGAATCCAGTATACTGTCAGGTGGGAAAGGAGACTGCGATTCGGGATGGCTGGACAAGTTTAATATTGCATTCGACCATGAGAAGAGGCTGCATAGGAGGACAAGCTGGATGTTTCACATGTTTTATATCCCACTGATCCAAATCAGCTTTATGGTCAGCAATATATTTATTTATTTAGACGGATTTGTATACCACCTTATCCTACAATCAAAGTGGTCACATCACAATTGGAGGGTTACCTTTAATATGAGGGTACTTAACGACATTAAACATTGTACATTATACACTGTACACTATACATTATGCATTGTACATTATACACTATACATGAGGGTACTTAACCACATTATTCATACATATATTATTTATATATAGGGCTGGTGCAAGACATTTGGGTACCCTTGGCAAATTTTCAGTCTTGCGCCCCCTCAATTAACTTTTAAGGCACTAGTCTATGTTCCCCTCCCAGAGATTTTGATAATTAAATGCCACTATAACAATCATTCCAATACTCATAGAATGAGCATCTAAAAATAAATAATCTGACATCATAATATTTAAATATTAAACTTTGTTATACATAATAAACATAAGGAAGACAATTTCCAAATGCCATATATTCAGGGAAAATTTGTATTTGAAAAATGCCCACCATCCCTCCAGGTAAATTACCACTCGAAGATCTTTGGTTTTGAGTGGCTGTCAGAACCTATTATTTTGTTTGACCGCAGCTTCTCTGTGCTGTACCCCAAGAAGCTGCCACCCTAGGTGATTGCCTAGTTTGCCTAATGGTTAACCTGTCCTGACAGTGCACAATCAGAAATTTACATAAAATTAGTTTGTGCTCACTACCAACTACATATCCAGATTAGTGCTAAAAACACATTTCAAACTGCAACTAATAAAACCAAGCCCTCATAATCACCAGTCCCATCTTGTAATTTATTCACTTCTTATTCAGCCAACAATCTCCCAAATCTCTTGGCTCCTGTTTTATACTTTTCAACTTTATTAAAAAGCCTGCTGAAATTCTCATGTCCTCAGATAAGCTATTCCACAGGGTAGGCCAATAAGCGAAAAGGCTCTGATCCAAACTTTTATGACCCTCATGCCCTTCATTGTAGGCATCACCAACAGGTTCCGACTTTCTGAACATAAGACTCTACTTATGAAGTAATTCCTGCAAGTACTCTGCAGGCCCTCCTTTCATGAGCCTTAAGGACAAGGGTAAAAACCTTAAACGTTATCCTGTATGTTACTGGGACCTATTAGTGCATTTACATTTATTGTAATATGCTCTCACCTACTACAAACCTGTTGTATGTTAAGCCTATAGGACCTTTGGGGTCAGGCTGACTTCAAATTACAGACTGCATTATCAGCCTCATTACAAAATGCACGACCTCCATTAACCCTTCTCCATCATGCAGTTATTCTGTTGATATTGGTCCCCTGTACAAAAGAGGGAAAATGTAGTGGATGTGGCTGAACAGGCTGGAATAAGATAAGTGATGTTAAAATTTTAGTTGTTATGTGCTTATGTGAGGTCTTTAACCTCATTTTCATATTCTCAGCAAAATATATTTGCCTTGATTCTATAGGATTCAGTGGGAACCACCCAAGTACACCCTACATGAGCTCATTTGATTCATCTAGAAGCTTAAAGATTTAAAGTGCCCACAAATCACCTGTGGGCACATATACCTATGAATTAATGTACCTACAATCAATTTACATGTTTATAAAGTTCTAGCATGCATCCAATGCATGCCCAGAGAACAAAGAGGTGGAATAAATACAAACAAATGCCCGAAAATTAGGAAATATTTGTTTAAAATGAGCACAAACTGAACTTTTTTTGGCCATGCAGAGCCCTAACATACACTCACATACCAAACTGATTTTTACAGTGAGAGAAAAAAAGTGAAAATCTTAAGTGTCCTTTTACTGAAGCCTGTTAGCCGGTTAATGTGCATTTTAATGTGCAACAACTGGCAGACAGGAACATTAATGTGGGACCGTGCCAGCCATTGAATACTAAAATGCATGTTCACTGGGGATTGTGGGATGGGACAGGAAATAGACAGAGTGTGGGCACGTTAACACTAGTGCAAGGGCCATTGCTGTGTGCTCAGTAGTAACGTGGCTCTTAATGTGAGGCACCTAATGATTCCTCTATGGGTGCCATTAAGCAAAACCATCTTACTGGAACACTCATTAGAGTGGCCTGTCACATGTCAGTGAAGGAGTAACCTAGTGGTTAAAGCAGTGGCCTGGTGACCAAGAGACCAGGGCTCAATTCCCATTGGCACTCCTTGTGGTCTTGGGCAAGTCACTTAACCTCCATTGCCTGGGAAGAAAGGCCTGGAAAACTACTTCTAGCCATACCTTGCATGAAATCTCAGGGGTTGCTGGGCCACCAGGAGTCAGCATTGACTCAGCAGCACTTTAAAAAAAAATATCACATTTTAGCTGCTGGGACTTACTGGTCACACCTCCAACAGCTAATTGCAGGTTTTGCACTTAATGTGCAGTTAAGTGAAAACCCTTAGTGGACTTTAGAAAAAAGCCCTCTTTGTTACTCCAATAGGTTCAAATCCTACTTAACTAACAGACAGCAACGGATCCGCACCCTCTCTGCAACTTCGTCCCCCTATCAACAACTACAAGGAGTACCCCAAGGATCCACCCTATCGGCCATGTTGTTCAACATCTATCTCCGTCCACTATGCTCAATCATACGCACCCACAACATCAACTTCCACATCTACGCGGACGACATAATGCTCTATGCACCAATTACAACCACCAACCCAAAAAATGAACAACTATCAGCCTGCTTCAACGACGTGGCCAACTGGCTACAGGAGAACAATCTATCCATCAACATAAAGAAAACCGAAGCCCTAATAGTAACAAAAGAACCGGACTTCAAACCACCTACCCACCTCAACATGGGTACCACACAAATACAAATCCAGCCTCAAATAAGATATCTAGGCGTCATCATTGACCAAGCTCTTACCCTCAAACAACAAATCAACAAAACCGCTGGGATGATATTCCACAAAGCCAAAACTATTCAACGCCTCCGGCCCCTCCTAGAACATCACGACTTCAGGACAGTAATGCAAGCAGTGACACTCCCTCACCTGGACTTCTGCAACATAATCTACCATGGACTTCCTACCTCGCACACCAACTCCCTCCGTACAGCCTTGAACACTACAGCAAGGATTATTCAAAATGCAAAAAAACGGGACCACATCACCCCAATCCTAAGAGACCTTCACCTCCTTCCAGTGCAAGCAAGAATCAAGTACAAAGCTATCTTACTCATCCACAAAACAATCCACCACACACAGAACACCTCACTACACCCCTTACTGCCTCGACCATCCCACAACAGATCAACCAGACATTCCTCCAATAACTCTATCGTTGTCCCCCACAAAAGAACCAAAGCCACACAACGGACCTGCTACAGAGCATTCGAACTTTATGCTCCATCCCTCTGGAACTCTCTACCAAATCACATCAAGAACAACGCTGACATCACATCATTTAGGAAACAGCTGAAGACAGTCCTATTCCGTGAACATCTTTCTACCACCATGACCTAATACCTAACTTCAACAGGAGTAAATTATGTCTATGTCTACCCAAATCATTAATTGTTGACCTTGGTGATGGCCCCACCCAAAAAATTACCCCGTCCTATGTTACGTGTTCCACCGCTTTGACCCGGTGAAAAGCGGGATATAAATGCAGTTAAATAAATAAATAAAAATAAAAATAAAAATAAACAACCTCTGATGTGCAAATCATGTGTCAAAAATTCAGCAAACAGCTTTTATTGCCTATGCATCCTTTATTCTTCTTCCTTTATTCAAAAATGCCCTGTCAGTGAATGAACAATATTAATAGAATCCTGCCAAAAAACACCTATCTGGAGCACCCACCTGTCTTCAACCCTAGCATTTTTGTCATGACTTTCCATTACCATGTCTTCGGTATTTCCAATACCTGAAGACTGCAGAGTGGCCAACAGAACACAACATTTTAAAAAGGCACCCAGTGGTGGTCCAGAAAACTACAGACTGGTGAGGCTCACATCACTGCCAGGCAAAATGGTAGCCAATCTTCTACATTTTTTGAAGGTCTGAATAAATAACATACAAACGTGCTAGTTTACTGCAGCCTAGTAAACTGATCTTTACATTTGTATCGTAGGCCAAAAAGGATGGTATGACTTGCCCAAGATCACAAGAAGCCAGTGGAGGAAACAGCATTTGATCCCTGGCTTCCCTAATTCTCAACATATTGCTCTAACCATTAGGCTGCTCCTCCGCAACATTCCAGCCTTTTTCTCATGTTCAAGCATATGACAACGATGAAGTTTAGTTCAGGTCCATTCTACAGTGTGCTAGTTTATGTTAAATTGTGCTCATTTTTAGCATACGGTAAAATGGAATAAAGTCAATCTATATTTAAAAAAAATGAAACAGAACACCTAAAATGAAATGAAAGGTTCCTTTTCATGTGGGAGTGTGAATTTAAATAGACTAATTTACTAGTTATGGGGCGCAATTATAAATGTATTTATTTATTTATTAACAGGTTTTATATACCGCCTTATCTTTTAATCAAAGCGGGGAAGGAGCAGAGGCAGCACCTGGGGATAACTGGCTAGCAGCAATATTCAGCCACTAGCCATTTATCCCAAAACAGCGAACAGCTCCCCTAACTTTCCCCACTTTAGCTAACCAGCCAGTGGCTGAATATCATCACTAGTTGTTTAGCTAATGTGCAGTCTGGCCAACAGGGATATTCAGTGCTAGTTGCCAGATATGGCCCCAGGTTCAAAGTTCAGCAATGATGGCTAACCACTTTATCAACTCTAGCCAACACTACTGAATATCCCTCCTCCCTTCCCCCCCCCCTCAGATTACATAAGAACTGCTGTACTAGGTCAGACCAAAAGTCCATCAAGCCCAGTATCTTGTCTCCAACAATAGCCAATCCAGACCACAAGTCCCTGGGCATATCCCAAAACTAACCAGATTCCATGCTATTAAAAGGCCACTGTAAATTTGGCCAGGCTAACATAGAAGCATAGAAACACAGAAATATGACAGCTGATAAAAACCACCCATCCATACCAACCTCTAAGCTCTACAATTCCCTTCACTTCCCTTCGAGAGCCTCTGAGTTGTCCCATGCTTTCTTGAATTTAGATTATTCACTGATGGTCTCAAGGACCCCAAAAAAGTTTGAAGTTTTCAAGATAGTCCCAAGAAATATGGACGAGATTGATTTACATGCATACGAGATCGCCTCCACTGTATTTATATAGTCACAATATTATATCACATGTTCTCATTTCCAAAAATGTCCAAAGCCATATAATGCACTATAAAAACATTACTGCCCAATATTCAGTCCTTGGAGGTCAGTGTTACTTTAAACGTTGGCCACTGTGGGCAAAAAGAAAGTGGATATTCAGCAGAAGTGTCCAGGCAGCGGCTGCCTGTGAATATCTGGTTTCAGTGGTGACTGCCACTGGCTATCCAGCAATATTCAACTGCTATCCAGACAGCCATACCATATACATGAGGCCTGCTTTGGGTTCTGATCCAGTTAGCAGACTGGATAAGGTATTGTACCATCCTGACAGTTAGAGGGAACATCCAGAGGCGCTACATCAAGATAGTATCCCAGAATGTTGGACTCAGTGAAGTTTATCCAGTTATCTGGTCCTGCTAACTAGATAAACCATTCAGAATATCAGGCCCACTAAAATATAACTAACTAATATTAAGTTTACAAACCTATCCATGCATATTCATTAGGGATATCCTGAAAATTCAACCCATTTGCTGCTCTTGAGGATGGGAAGCGAATAACGTTGCATTAGACCCTGAAACCATCATTACAAAATAAGCATGGCAGGATAAAAGGTAACAGTGTTATTATAGATGCCCTTTTTCTCTGGACTATTTTCAAATTAGTAATTTTAGATCTCAGTGAATGATAAATGTATGTTAAGAAAATGAAAAGACCGCATAGCACATGTGTGGAGGAGTGGCCTTGTGGTTGGGGCAAGGTACTTCAGGCCGGAAGGTCAGGGGTTTAAATCCCACTAGAGGACAGCAACCTTGGGCCAGAAGGACTGGGGTTTCTAGTCCCACAGGTGCTCCTTGTGGTCTTGGGCAAGCCACTTAACCCTCCATAGCCCATGTTCCCTGTAAAATAGTTATCTCCAAGTTATAATGCCCTGTTCAATGTAATTTCAGTTTGTTCAATGTAAACTGCACTGATGCAGAATAGCGCGGTATATAAGAGAATGTAAATAAAAAATGTGTGGAATGTATAGGTGAGCGTAACAGCTGTGCTGTAGGCTGCCGTGTCATATGAAATTCTTCTCTTTACCAGTAAAGGCTTCAGGGGCTGCAGGAAATTCTCTCTATAGTTATAGCCAAAGATTGAAGGAGGTAGGTATTTTTTTACATATTTTTGACACGAGTTAATTGAAACTTTTAGTAAGTGCATATTCTCAGCTAGGAGTCTCTGCATGGCAAAAGAAAGGCAAAACCGATCACATTGGTCCATTCAGGTTTTTCTAATGTATTAATATCTCTGCAAGGGCATGTGCTCATTGTAGAAAGAACCGGATGGAATTGGCTGTTTGCAGAAGACCATCAGGCCAGCCAGTCTCATATGATGCCAGGGAGCACGCATGACAGGAGCAAATGGGGATCACTCACCCATTTCATTATTTCAGATGGGAAGATACGGGCTCCATGTTCCCTTAAAGACTCTTGGGAGTAGTGGGGGAAGCAGTCTCCTATGTGGAGGCAATATACTCATTTAGTAGTGGCTGCTACCAGCTGGGTGGAAGATGTGTTTTTGCCAGGGAATGAAGGGAGCTGCTCATACTGGTCAGTGCACCTGTGTACATTTGCGCCTGCTCAGAACTTGACGCAATTTTACGCACATTGAGTACTCATGTGCTTTGCCAAACTCTTTCACCAAATACATCTACACTTGCTTCACAAAAAATAGGTCCTTTTCCATGGATATGACAGTGCAAAGAATATTTATAAAAATGAACCCCTCAAAAATTAAGTAGTGTACTGAACTATTTTTCAAGTCACCACCAATGGGAGGTTGCTAGAGTGGTTCATTTTAGAATTTTTATATACCAATTCTGAGAGTAATTCCCAAATGTCCAGCAAGATAGAAAGAAAGGAGAGGAAACACTTTTTCTGCCCCCTGCAAGTAACTTACAGGAGGGAATTCCAAAGTGTTAGATCTATGGATGCACCTTAAGGGGATAATTTAAAAGGAGCTGTCTATTTTTAGGCACAAATGTCATTTATAAAAGACAAATTTGTGTAAAAGTATGTGCATTGTTTACATCACACATACTTACACCGTAGGTGTGCAAATGGGCAGCATTTGGGCAGATTGTAGGTACAGCATACAAGTGTACACATGGATTATAGAATACTCTAATTTACATGCATACATGCAAAAAGTAAGAACATAAGAAATGCCATACTAGGTCAGACCAAGGGTCAATCAAGCCCAGTATCCTGTTCCCAACACTGGCCAATCTAGGTAGCAAGTATCTGTCAGGTTCCCTAAAGGTAGTTGAATTCCATGCTATACATCCCAGGGGAAAGCAGTGAATTTCCCCAATCCACTTTAATAATGGTTTATGGACTTTCTCCAGGAACTTGTCCAAACCTCTTTTAAACCCAGCTACATTACAGCTTTTACTAAATCCTCCAGCAATGAATTCCAGAGTTGGATTACACATTGAGTGAAAAAATATTTTCTCCAATTAGTTTTAAATGTGCTACATTGTAGCGTCATTGCCATGTCCCCTAGTCTTTCCATGTCTTTAATGCATCAACAACCAATCTATGTTTACCCATTCCGCTCATAAGAATATAAGATATGCCATACTGGGTCAGACCAAGGTCCATCAAGCCCAATATCCTATTTCCAAGTGTCCAATCTAGGTCACAAGTACTTAGCAGTTTCCCCGAAAGACACAGGTTATAGAATACTTGTATTGGGTCAAGTAGTGGATATTTTGGGTCTCCTTCAATAATGGCATATGGACCTTTCCTCCAGAAACTTGTCCAAACCTTTTTTAAACCCAACTACACTAACAGCTTTCACTACATCCTCCAGTAACAAATTCCAGAGTTTAATTACACATTGAGTGAAAAAATATTATTTCTTAATAGTCTTAAATAGATTACCCTGTAGCTTCATTGCATGCCCCCTAGTCTTTCTATATTTTGATGTTGTAAACAATCGATCTACGTTTACCCGTTCCACCCCATTCATTAATTTATAGACCTCTATCATATCTCCCCTCAGCTGTCTTTTTTCCAGGTTGAAGAGCCCTAATCCTTTTAGCCTCTCTTCATAGGGATATCCTTCCATCCCCCTTACCATTTTGTAGGCTCTTCTCTGTACCTTTTCTAATAGCGCTATATCCTTTTTAAGATACGGCGACCAGAATTGCACACAATATTTAAGGTGCGGTCGCACCATGGAACAATAAAAGAGGCATTATAATATCCTTTGTTTTATTCTCCATTCCTTTCCTTATGATCCCTAGCATTCTATTTGCTCTTTTGGCCGCTGCTGCACACTGGGCTGAGGGTTTCAACATGTTATCCACGATGACACCTAAATCTTTTTCTTGGGTGGTGGTTCCTAATGTGAATCCTTGCATCGTGTAACCATAGTTTGGGTTGTTCTTTCCTAGGTGCATAACTTTGTACTTGTCCACATTAAATTTTATCTGCCATTTGGATGCCCAGTCTTCCAATTTATCAAGATCCTCTTGCAATTTTCCACAATCTTCATGGGTTTTAACAACTTTGAATAGTTTTGTGTCATCTGCAAATTTGATAACCTCACTCGTTATTCCCATTTCCAGGTCATTTATGAATATGTTAAAAAGCAGCGGACCCAGCACAGATCCCTGGGGTACTCCATTATTCACCTTTCTACTTTGGGAAAATTGGCCATTTAACCCTACCCTCTGCTTTCTATCTTTTAACCAGTAACCAGGTAAGGCGGATGTGGACCTCGTCCCTTCAACCCCGACATTCCCCCCCCCCCCCCCGCTTTTACCCTTGAAATAACCACCACAGAATCGCTTATTGGCAAAATAACTGGTCACAGCTTTATTAAACAAGCACAACATAACATTACAACCATAACTGTTTAACTTACGGTTCCGGCAGCGGGACAATCCCTCACCAGCCATATGGGTAGCAAAGTGAGTTCGCCATATTACTAGCAAAAGCCGAGGGCTTCTCCGGGTCGGGGGTACCCCCGCCCTGCATATTGCCATGCCTCCGGACCCCGGACACCTCCGGGATCACGCCCCCCCCCCCCCTCCAGCTGCAACCCCCCATCTTCCCAGCCCCTAACTCCACCAAAGGGAGGGAGGGTGGGTACGTCCTTTCTCTCGGCTCCGGAGGACTGGCGTCTGACCGCTCGCTCCCTGCAGCTCTCCCTCGCGCCCCTCCACCTCATTGGCTCCCGCAGCCGTCTGGGCCCGCGGGAGCCAATAAGTTTAAAGAAAAACTCCTCCTCGGGAACGCGCCTCACCCCGCCGCCGGGGACCCGCGCCACTCCGCCCCCCCCGGTTACTGACGGCCATCGGGCACGTGGGCCCGCGGCCTCCGATTAACCAGGTAAGGCGGACGTGGCCCTCGTCCCTTCAACCCTGACATTCCCCCCCCCCCCCGCTTTTACCCTTCAAATAACCACCACAGAATCGCTTATTGGCAAATTAACTGGTCACAGCTTTATTAAACAAGCACAACATAACATTACAACCTAACTGTTTAACTTATGGTTCCGGCAGCGGGACAATCCCTCAACAGCCATATGGGTAGCAAAGTGAGTTCCTTCCCGCCTCCGCCGAGAACCGTTCCCCGGCAATTCCATCCCCCTCTTCCGGCTTCGCCATATTACTAGCAAAAGCCGAGGGCTTCTCCGGATCGGGGGTACCCCCACCCCCGCCCTGCATATTGCCATGCCTCCGGACCCCGGACACCTCCGGGATCCCGCCACAGGCTCAGTGACACCTGTCCCTGAGCCCCCCCCCCCCCACACAAGAATCAAAGCTGCGACCAGCCATCCCTCCCGACACAGCCAACTCCAAGGCCTCCTGCCAATCATTCAGGAGTAAATCTATCCCAACCGGGGAAAGATGTACTCCATCCGAACGATACAGGCCTGCGCATTCAACCTCCACCCAGGAATGCAAAATCTGGTAACCCCTGTGTGCCAAAACCCAAAGGCCAATTTGCCGATTAACTTTAACCAACCCACGGGACCACCGCCGATGGCCCCAGCAAGCAGGCCTGGGAATCAGGTCAGACCAGAGCAATACGACACTGGGGAACATTAACAACACTTCCCCCAAATCCCGCTGAGCCGCTCTAATCAGCTGCTTCACTGTCCACGACCCCAAATCATTGCCGCCTAGATGCAGCAACAAGTACTCCGGGGATCCTCTGACGCGCTGATGGTGCCGTAGCAAAGGCAAAAGTTGCAACCAGCGAAGGCCGCGCTTGCCCAGCCATGATAATGCCACCTCTTCAGCCTGCAGTCCAAGGTTCGCCCCAAGCGGCCGTAAAGCTGCCTGCTGTCCGGCCCAGTACACAAAAGAATGGCCGATTATCCAGCAGGCAAACGGCGTCCGAATCCCATCTAAAAGAAAAAACACAGTTAGCACCCAATACACAGACAGCCAGGCTCACAAACGTACATATCCCCTAAATGCATTCGAACGCCAGCGGCCGATCCGCTGAATCTCTGTACCCGGCAAACCAGCCACCGCCGCACTAGTAGCGGCCCCAATCCGGAAGGAATGCGGGGCGAAGTCACCAGGTGATAAACCAATCTGTTGTACTACCATCCGCAGAACCACTGCGAACTGAAAACGCGTCAAGCACTGCGCATCCGAATGCACAAATAGCAGTTCACCCCCCGGAGGACGTACCCGCAAGTACGCCGCCATTGTCGCTACCGGACAGATAGGAGAAGCCGGAAGCGGCCTTAAATGCACCCACACACCCCGCCCTCTCTGATCGGTCTTAGACCTAGATAACCATATGCTCAGCTGCCCTTGTGCCAAATGCACATGCTGGAGTTGCAGAGCCGCACCCCCAGACGCCTGACTGGATGCCACCAATTCCCCCGACCGGAAGGCCCCAAAGAAAGCCACACAAAACACAGCCCGGAACAGCATGGCCTCGTATTCGGACTCCACTACTACTGGCAAAGCTGCGCTCATCCGCACCAACAGATCGGGGGTAATTGGCCGCCGCGTGTCCACCTGGGGAGGGGTAGCGCGCTCCCACCCCAATAAGAGTCGGCGAGAAAGAAACCCCCAACTGTGCAACGCCCACCCAACCACCTTAGAGAAAAAGGCAAAGCCGGCAAGGTGAGACCGCACAGTGGATTTAGCAACCCCCGCAGCCTTTTCTGCCATGATGTATGCACCAATGAGGTGATCAGGCACTGGGCCCTGATGCCATCCGCGAGTCACCAAGAAGTCCACCACACTGTCACAGCCCTTGCAGTAAGAACACCAGGTCGCCGATGACACCGAGCACCTCAGCAAGTTCAGGATACCTGGAGGCCAAGCCGCCATAAACGCTCGGGGACCGACCACCCCACCGGGTCCGCCTCTGGTGCCAAGCACCGAAACAAATCCCACTTGAAACGAGAAAGAGCATCAGCGACCTGGTTAGCATATCCTGGCACATGCCGAGCCCTCACTACCAGATTCAACTGCAAACAAGCAAAAATCACCTCCCTCATCAAAGCCGCCACTCGCGTGCAACGAGGAGCATAGCGATTAATAACATGGACCACCGCCTCATTGTCGCACCACCACAACAGTTGCCGATTACGAAGCCTATCCGGCCATAGCTCCAAAACCACCAAAATGGGGAACAGCTCCAAGAACGTTATACTGTTGGTTAATCCCGCTGCCCGCCAGGCCGACGGCCACGGCTCAGCACACCATGCTCCCCCGAAATAGACGCCCAGTCCGAAACCGCCCGCCGCGTCCGTGAAAATCTGTAAATCGAACGAAGACACTTCCTTCACGAGGAGGACCATAACCCCATTAAAGTCTCTCAAGAACTGTTCCCAAACCCCCAGATCCGCCCTCATGCTCCGGGAAACCCGGATGCGATGATGCAGACGCCGCACTCCCGAGGTAGCCGCCACCAAGCACCACAGGAACACCCGGCCCATAGGGATAACCCTGCAGGCAAAGTTAAGGGAGCCTAACAAAGCCTGCATCTCCCTCAACGTAACTTTCACCGACCCCAAAACGTTCGCCACTAACACCCGCAAACGCACTACCTTGCCAGGAGGCAGGCGCGCCACCATGTCAACCGAATCTAATTCCACTCCCAGAAACGTGAGGTGCGTGGCAGGACCTTTAGTCTTGCCCGCCGCCAGAGGCACCCCCCACTCCCGCGCGAGCCGCGTGAAACCATCCAGCAGCTCACGACAGAGCCCGGACGGCGCCGAACCAACAAATAGAAAGTCATCCAAGTAGTGGACCACGTTCCGAGAGCCGACGGACACCTCCAGAGCCCAGTGCATGAAGGAACTGAACATCTCGAAGTAACGGCAAGAGACCGAGCAGCCCATCGGCAGGCACTTGTCAAAGTAATAGTGGCCCTCAAACACAAAACCCAATAAATGGAAGGAATCAGGATGTACCGGCAGCAGGCGAAAAGCAGACTCAATATCCACCTTCGCTAGCAAACACCCGTGCCCACACTCGCGCACCAACCGCACGGCCTCATCAAATGACGCGTACCGGACCGCGCACAATTCCCTCGGGATAAGATCATTCACCGAGGCTCCCCAGGGAAAGACAAGTTGTGAATGAGCCTGAATTTCCCGGGCTCCTTCTTCGGAACAATGCCCAAAGGAGAAACCACGAAATTCCTGCACGGCCGGTCCACAAAGGGCCAGCCACCCTACCCAGGGCCAACTCAGCGGCCAATTTACCCCTAACCACCTGAGCTAAATGCTTCACTGATGGCGCGTTGTGCGCCATCTCCGGGCCCCCATCCCCCACCACTGGTATGGGGAACCCGTACTGGAAGCCCCCCTCCAAGACCCGCCGAGCCCTAACCCTCCTATAACGCCTCAACCAAGGCCTGAGTGCTGAAAAACGAATAGGGGTAGGGGCCAACTCCATCCTACTGTCATTGCTTCGCGGCCGAGGGTGTGGGCCCTTTCTTGCCGCAACGGAGCACGGAGTGCCCTCCCCCACAGATGGAGCAACTATGCCAGAACTTACAGTCCGGAAAGGGGCAAGACGACTTATTAAAGCGCCAACAGACGTCACCGACCCCCTCACTAGCGCCTTTTTGCAACCCGGAAGCCGGGCCGCTCCGAAAGGGCCGCCCTGCACTCGCCAACGTAGCGGAGACCCCTTTTTGCCCCCCCCCCACACCAGCCCCCCCTTTTGCAGACATCTGTGTCAACCAGAGGCTGATGTCCTGGGTCCCCCAGGACAAGGCGCGATTCTCCTCCATCTTATCCCGAAACTTCTCATCATAGTTGAGCCATGCCCAACCATCATGAGTCTGAGCCACCTCAAGAATCGAGTCGGCATAGGCAAGTAACATCCCGTATTGCCCTCGTCCAGTTGATAACGTTCCGAGAAGCCTTCTTGACCCTGCCCGCTTTCTCGTCCGCTTTCCGTTTACGCCTGCTGTCCCCCGAACGCTTCCTACCCTCCAGCAGGAGGAATATATCTATGTATTTCCACTTCCATATCTTACGCCTAAGCTTACACGGAACCCCCTCCCACAGCTCTGAAAACGAAGCCAACGTAGCACCCCCACCTCCCCCGACTACCACCCCCCACCCCCGACGGGTTGATCGCCCCCTCCCCCACCCGACGAGGACGACAAAGATGAAGATGAAGATGAGCCCCCCTCCGACATCGCTTACGCGAGTGACGGCTCTTCTTCTTCACCTTGCTTCCAACTCCGCCACGCTCTGTTCAGCCAGATTCTCTTGTAACTCACCGTCAGCCGAACTCCGTGGTTGCACGAGATCTGATAGGGTAGACGCAGACGCCGGAAGCACCTCCTGTAGGTCCGCACGCGGCGCCATTGGTACTTCAGCCGTAGCCAGTTCTGCGCGCTGCACCGCTACCTCGCCGCTCTGTGTCGTCCTCCTCCCGTCACCGGTCGGCACCTGTGGAGACACCGGAAAAAAGGAAGGGGAACCCGACAAGCCCCAAGGAAGCTGCCAAGGCCCCGTCCAATCTACCCTGAAGGAGCCCTGTCCCCCTCCCCGCCAATAGTCCGAACTCGAAAGGCCTCCACCCCCCGGAACAATAGGCCAACCCCAGGGGCCCCCCCCAAACCACCCATCCTGACCCCCAGCTGAACACTGCCACCCTGCTGGCAACTGCGGTGCCCCCACCACCCCCGAGGGGTCCACAACCGGTTGAGGCGGAGCAGCAATGCCTGCCGCCCCCCCAATAGACCTTGCCCCCATACCCTCACCTTGTACCGGCCCCCCTAGGGCTCTCTGTGCCACCTCCCGGCCACGGCCTCCCCTACTCCCCCGGGGCCTCCCAGAACCGACAGGGGGCACTGAAGCACCACCCCTGCCTGGGTCCCTGTGCCCAGCCGGCCATGGCACCCCTGTCTTCCCCCTGGCCTGTCCTCCCGAGCCCCTAGGAGCCCGACCCGGGGGCCGCCTACTGCCCCTCATTCCCCTGCCCCCTTGTCCCGGCATCACACGAATCCAGCTGCACAGCCTGAGTAAACTCCTCCTGTGCAGCTCTGGAAACTGTGACCTCTGAAGGCAGTAGACTAGAAACCGGAGCCCCCCTCTCCCCGGTCCCCCCAGCACCTGAGAATATAGCCGCAGCTGCAAGAAAACAAGGAGGCCTGCTCGCCGGTCCGGCACCCTGCTTCTCGGCCTTACACCCTGCACCGTCGAGTTTCGGCACTGACCGCCGCAGGCGCCGCAATCTGCGATCTCCACAGCAGCCCTTCCGCACCCGCGCCTGCTCCCGAACCGGCACCAACGGCAAACAGCCGCAATACAGCTGCAGCCAGATGCCCATCCTTTCTCTCGGCTCCGGAGGACTGGCGTCTGACCGCTCGCTCCCTTCAGCTCTCCCTCGTGCCCCTCCACCTCATTGGCTCCCGCAGCCGCCTGGGCCCGCGGAAGCCAATAAGTTTAAAGAAAAACTCCCCCTCGGGAACACGCCTCACCCCGCCGCTGGGGACCCGCGCCACTCCGCCCCCCCGGTTACTGACGGCCGTCGGGCACGTGGGCCCGCGGCCTCCGATTTCCTGATCCGTAATAGTACACTGCCTCCTATCCCATGACTTTTTAATTTTGCCAAACATGACTTTTTAATTTTGCCAAAAGTCTCTGATGAGGGACCTTGTCAAAGGCTTTCTGAAAGTCCAGATACACTATATCAACTGACTCACCTTTGTCTATCTGTTTATTCACACCTTCAAAAAAACATAACAGATTAGTAAGACAAGATCTTCCTTTGTCTAAACCATGCTGGCTGTTTCCCATTAAGCCATGATTATCTACATGTTTAGCAATTTTGTTCTTTATGATGGTTTCTACCATTTTCCCCAATACTGACATCAGGTTCACTTAAACTTAAACTGAAAGCTATCTGTTAAGTTTTTAATTTAACTAAAAGCTCTTTGCCGATATGAGGCTCTGACTGATTTAACAAATACACTGGATTCACAGATTAATCAGCTTTAATATAAAGAATTCCTTTTTCACTAAGATTTAGAAAAATTCCCAGAAGTAAATACTTACAATTGCAGATCTCTCTCCAGAAGTAGCAGTCCGTTTTTGTAGTTCTTCAAGACTCCACTCATTATTTTATAGACCTCTATCATATCTCCCCCTCAGCCATCTCTTTTCCAAGCTGAAGAGCCCTAAACCTTTAAGCCTTTCCTCTTAGGGGTAATCCTTCCACTCTCTCTGTCACTTTGGGCGCTCTTACCTTTTCTATTTCTGCTATATCCTTTTTAAGATATAACAACCAGACTTGCACACATTACTCAAGGTGCTGTCATACTATGGAGCGATACAGAAGCATTATAATATCCTTGGTTTTATTCTCCCATTCCTTGCTTTCTTGGTCGCAATGAGTTTCAACGTTTTATCCACAATGACACCTAGATCCTTTTCCTGGGTGGTGATTCCTAATGTGGAACTTTGCATCATGTAACTGTAGTTTGTGTTATTCTTTCCTAAGTGCATAACTTTGCACATGTCCATTTTAAATTTCATTTGCCGATAATCTGAGACTGCTCTCAGATTAGTGACCTTCCAGTTACATAGAAAGTATTTTGCAAATGAGCCACTATCATGTCTAAACATAACTTTTCCCCATACATACACTTCTATTAACAATTGCTTTGTTCTCCCCTCCCCTCCACGAACCTGTAACCCTTGGGTTGTTGCGTAGAGAGGCAGGCATCATGTAAGAAGAGCTAATGTGTTTGTATGGGCAGTAGAAGCAATAATTTATACCAGCTCTGTGGCTTTCTAAAAAAAGGCATAAAAAATACATATGTGAAAATGCGTGTTAACTAGGCTCAAGTTTAGTAAATTACCCTCCACAGGAGAAGGCCAGTGACCCAGAGAAAGGGGTTAAATGATTTTCTTTCCTGATCACCAGTTTGGAGAGAAAGGCATTATATCTTTCCGCCCTGTGATTTGGGAGTCAGTAGTCCTAAGATCTGGGATATAGTTAAAGAGAAAAGAATTCCCAAGTCTTGGAAGACAGCCTTTATCCTCAGTTATACAGTGCATGCCTGACCAGTTCTTCAGCGTGACAATTTATAATTAGTAAATAGCCAGGGTATGATAAATATTCAGATCCTATACTCTCTGCTTAATCCTTTTTCAATAATTAGTCCAGCATTTTGCTGGGAAGGACAGAATTTAACAGAAAATATGGTACAACCTCTCCAAATGGCAAAAGTGAGACATTTTATTGATCATAAATGTTTTTTTAATGCAAATGGAAGACTGCTGAAGTAGCAGAACTGTCTGCAATAGGTTATGGCTTCCAGTCATAAACTTCTGTCAAGCCATCAGAACAGGCCGTTCACCCTGCATGCCTCGGCCTGTATCTTTCAAAAGGACCCGGGGAAAACTGCTGCCAAAATACTTTCTCCAGCTGCACAACTGTGTCTGCCATTCATGCACTTATTTATTAATGCATATGCTAATTCGTTTGGGTCCTGCCTGTTTTGAACTTAGAAATTGCGTAAACAATTCTTAATAAGTGTATATGGTAAATAGCTCAGAAATATTCACAACTCAGACTGTGCATCCAGCAGGAGAAGGAGTTAGAGCAGTGGCCTGCAAGCAAGAGACCAGGGTTCGAGTCCACTAGCATTCCTTGTGGCCTTGGGCAAGTCACGTAACCCTCCATTGCCTCAGGAACAAACTTAGGGTCCGATATTCAGCAGCAGCTGATAGCTGCCACTGCTGAACAGTCAGCCTGGGTATTCATTATCTTTATCTTTATTGAAGTGCTTAATATTCAATATCTGGGCCCTGTCACTGAATGCGCAGCTTGCTTGGATTGTTGGGTAGTGCTGATATTCAGCTGCTGCTGCTTAGCTTCTGCAGTGAAAGTTAGGCCAGTCTTTAATGTGCCTGACTTTTACTGTGAGTCGATTCCTGGGCAGTGGCTCAATATCAACGGGTGCTGTCCCTGATGCTAGCTGCTTAGCACCGGGACATGCGGCGGCGGCAGCGGCAGCACCCATAGACATTCAGCTGTGTTAGTGCTGCTGAATATCCCAGACAAGGGCATTAACACAGTTAGCAGCTCTGCTAACCATGTTAATCCCTTTAAATATTCCCTCTTAGATTGTAAGCCCTCCGGAGTCAAGGAAATACTAGTGCTTCTACATATCAGTTGTATAGTGCTACAAGGCATACACAGCACTGTACATGTACAAATAAGAGACAGGCCCTGCTTATCAGAGCTTACACAATAACATAGTAAGGAGGGAGGAGTGGCCTCAGGCTGGAGGGCTGGGGGTTCAAGTCCCACCTGGGGGACAGCAATCTCAGGCCGGAGGGACTGGGGTTTCTAGTCCTATTGGCACTCCTTGTGGCCTTGGGCAAGCCACTTAACCCTCAGTTGCCTCAGGTACACATAGATTGTGAGCCCTTTGGGGACAAGGGAATATATCCAGTACCTGTTTGTAGTAATTACATAATGTAAACCGCTTTGATTGAAGGATAAGGCGGTATAGAAAACTGGTTAAATAAATAAATACAAATAGTATATGACAGCAGGTAAAGATCAGTATGGTCCATCTAGTCTGCCCAGCAAGGCGACAAGAGTAAGTGCACCTGCCACTCCTTGCAGGTAATCCCTCCCCATGCCTTTGTTTAGGGGTGTATCCACCACTCTCTGTAGGTCACCCCTATTTGTTGAGATATAAGAGATAGTTATGTTAATTTTGATTTTATCTGTTGCTATAAAGGGATCCACTGTGTCTGTCCCATGCCATTTTGAATTCTGTCACTGTATTTGCCCCCACCACTTCCATCAAGACAGACCACACAACAGCTGGTGACGAGGGTAAATCAAGGGGAATGGCAAGATACAGATAGGTGATAAGCAGGAGGATAAGGGGATCAGGATAGAAGCGCAGCCTTAACGGGGTGGGGTTTTTAGCCTGGATTTGAATAGGGCCAGAGAAGGAGACTGGCGTACTAACTCGGGGAGTTTGTTCCAGGCATATGGAGTACCAAAATGGAATGAACAAAATCTGGAGTCAGGGGCGGCCCAAGGGGGGTGCGGGGCCATGTGCGGAGACTCGGTGCGGGGCCTCATTTGCATAAGGGGCCTCATTTGCATAAATATTTGCATAATGTTACCATATACTAACGTTTAGTAAACATGTCTCTTAATGAGTGTATGGATAAAGAAAGACTAAAAGATTTCTACATTACTATAATCCAGTGCCAACCGCCAGACACATTAGGAACTACTACAAACACTGCCCATTTAGAACCCATAGCAAATCCGCCATATCCTAACAGCACTACCAGGACTCACAAAGCACCATACCCTAGCTATCAAAAGGAAACATGCAAATATTAAACCAATACATTTCAGAGAACAACAATACATGACCTACTGGGGAAAGAGAACAAGTGGCAATGTCAAATAGGAATTATATAAACAGAACACCTCAGCTCAGTTACACATGCAGAACATAGACCATCACCAAACAAGTAATCACAATTTAGAAACAGGAAGACAATAATTAAACTGGGAATCCCAAAAGCCAAACTTGGAATGTACAACACTGTAGAAATAAAACTATACATTAATTTGCTCTTGTACTAAACAAAGCGCAGACGTTAATGATACACATTTACCAGAGCTGACATATTCCAATTAATAAATTCAAAATAAAGAGATATTTTTCTACCTTTTGTACTTTTTTTTTCAGCTGCAATTGCTCCAGCCACTTTCTTCTGGTTTCTTCGTGTCTTCTGCTAACTCTCCATCGTCTGCTGTCCATTTGTCCTTTCTTCTCTCTTCTAGTTTTTTTCCATTCTCTCTACATCTGCTTTAACATACTAATCTTTCTCCTTTTGCTCTTTCCTCATTCCTATTTCATCCACTCAAATTTTACCCCTCCATCCTCAATCCCCACTTACTCTCCCAATACCCGGCCAATTGTAGATTTTATCCCTCCCACACAAAATATTTTTCCCCTCTCCATTTTACTCTCCCAGCCCCATCCCATTCTAATCCTCCCCCAACATCAGCTCACTTCTAGTTCCAGCCTCACCCAGCATCCATTCCCTTCTAGTCCCTGCATCAGCCCATTTCCAGTCCTAGCAACTCCCCAAACCAATACCAGTCCTAGCCCCCCCCATCAACCCACTTCCAGTCCTAACCCCCATCACCTCATTTTCAGTTTAAGCCCCCCTATAACCCATTACCAGTCCTAACCCCATCAACCCATTTCCAGTCAGCCCCCCATAGCCCATTGCCAGTCCTAACCCCCCCCATCAGCCCACAGCCCATTACCAGTCCTAACCCCATCAGCCCACCTCAAGTCCTAACCCCTCCCCATCAGCCCATTTCCTGTCCTAGCCCCCCCATAGCCCATTATCAGTCCTACCCCCCCCGTAGCCCATTACCAGTCCTAACCCCCCATCAGCCCACAGCCCATTACCAGTCCTACCCCGATCAGCCCACCTCCAGTGTTAACCCCCCCATCAGCCCATTTCCAGTCCTAGCCCCCCCATAGCCCATTACCAGTCCTAACCCCCCCCAACAGCCCACAGCCCATTACCAGTCCTAACCCCATCAGCCCACCTCCAGTCTTAGCCCCCCCCCATCAGCCCATTTCCAGTCCTAGCCCCCCATAGCCCATTACCATTCCTAACCCCCCAACAGCCCACCTCAAGTCCTAACCCCTCCCCATCAGCCCATTTCGTGTCCTAGCCCCCCCCCCCAACAGCCCACAGCCCATTACCAGTCCTAACCCCGTCAGTCCACCTCCATTCTTAACCCCCCAGCCCATTTCCAGTCCTAGCCCCCCCATAGCCCATTACCAGTCCTAACCCCCCCCCCCCCCATCGGCTCAAGTAAAATTTAAAAACAAAACAAAAAAAAGCTGGCTGCTGCCGCGGCAGAATGGAGTGTCCCGCGGGGCCCCCTCTGCTCGGCTGAGTCCCTCCCTCCCTCCTTCCCTCTGCGACAGCTGAGCCCCTCTGTGCCGGCTTTCAGATTCGCGAAGGGAGAGTGTCTCCCTCGCGTCTCTGTTAAGCCCGCAGGGGCTGATGCGAAATTCTGGTTCTGGAGACCAAATTTAAGCTTTTAGGTAGGAAGTTGACATCCAGAACTTCCAGGATAGCATTTCCTGAAATGCTTTTTGTTCCACATGCAGGATTCAAAAGGCAGGCAGAACTCCTGTCTTAATGCATTGATGAGAAGATGGTGCAAGGAAGAGGGTTTTGGATTTGTTAGGAACTAGGCAACATTCTGGGGAAGGGAAGGGGTTTTCCCAAAGGATGGATCCACCTTAACCGGGATGAAACCAGACTGCTGGTAATAACCTTTAAAAAGGAGACAGAGCAGTTTTTCAACTAGATAATAGGGGAAAGCCGAAAGTCACCCAAGAACATATGGTTTGGAATGATGTATCCTTGAAGGATACTAGCAAAAGAGGGAAGTTAGAATCTCTCTATCGGGATGCCCTAATAAAGATGTTCTTAAGTACAGAGCTGAAAGGATTCCAAATTACCACTATCAACTAATAACCAGATTAATATGAATAAAATGCAACCTCTAAAATGCCTGCATGCAAATGCTAGAAGTCTAAAAAATAAAATGGGAGAACTAGAATATATAGTACTAAATGAAAGGTTAGATATGATTGCCATCTCAGAGACCTAGTGGAAGGAGGTCAACCAATGGGGCATTGTGATACCTGGGTACAAATTATATTGCAATGATAGGATAGATCAAATTGATGGAGGGGTTGTGCTCTATGTTAGTGAAGGCATTGAGTCACACAGGATTAAAGTTTTGCAGGAAACAAATATACTGTAGAATCTCTATGGATAGAAATTCCATTTAAAAAGGGGAAGGCGATGGCAGTGGGAGTGTAATACCGTCTGCCTGGCCAGAATGACAGATGGATGAAAAATCAGGGAGCAAACAAAAGTTGCAACAGAGTAATAATGGGTGATTTCAATTACCCCGGTATCGACTGGGTCAATGTCATATTAGGACATACTAGGGAGATAAAGTTTCTAGATGAAATAAATGACTGCTTCTTGGAGCAGTTGGTTCATGAACAGATAAGAGGGGAAGCTATTTTGGACCTAGTCCTTACTGGAACACAAGATCTGGTGCAAGAGATAAGGGTGTTGGAGCCACTTGGAAATAGTGATCATGGCATGATTGCATTTGATTTGATAAATGGAGGAAGGACGGCAATGAAATCCACAGTACTACCTTTTAACTTTCAAAAAGGAGACTATGACAAAATGAGAAAATAGTTAAGAAATAACTAAAAGGAGCAGCTGCAAATGTTAAAGATTTGCATCAAGTTTGGGTGTTGCTTAAAAATACTATCTTCGACACGCAAATCAGATGTATTCCATGATTTCAGAAAAGTAGAAAGAAAAACAAAAACTGCCAGCATGGTTTAAAGATGACGTCAGAGAGACTGTTGTAACCAAAAAAGCATCTTTCAGGAAATGGAAAAAGGAGCCAAATGATGAACATGGGAAACAACATAAGCATTGACAAGTTATATACAAGGCATTAACAAGCAGACGAAAAGAGAATTTGAAAAAAAAGTTTGCCGTGAAAGAAAAAACATATAATAAAAACCTTTTCAAGTACATTCATAGCAAAAAGTCTGTGAGAGAGTCAGTTGGACCATTATATGATAGAAGGGTAAAAAGGACGCTAAGATTAGTACAAAAGTAGGCTAAAACGGGCATATAAAGAGGCACCAATGTTGCAACATTTTTTGGAGTTAGGGCATGTGTTTACCGATGAGATGTTTTTGAACCACTTAAAAACTAATCAAGTATCAACAAACCTTGCAACATGCAATCAATCAAGCTTAAACCCACCCATTCACCCATCAAAATTCATATACAAGCCACCCAATCAATCTGAGCATTCAGACCCGAAGGATACACAGTGTTCAAAAGATAAATCCATCTTTGTTCACATTTCAAAAGGGAGCGTTCTTTACTCAAACCACCTTCACTCTGTGGAACATGGTCAATACATCTGAAGTCGGTAAACACATGCCCTAACTCCAAACAATGTTTCACCATTTGTGCCTCTTTGCATACCCCTTGTATTCTACTTATGTGCGCCCCCATCCTTTGCTTGAATGTGCATATAGTTTTTCCAATATATACAAGCTCACAAGAGCATCTCGTATATGCTGAAGTGCTGGATAATTTGTGCGTTTAAATGGGCTTATAGTGGTATCGATGAATTCTTTATGTGTGTGTTTTCTCTTGCCTGTTAAAATTTTGATACGGTGGAAGTTTTTTTTTAAATGTTTTAGGATAATTTGAAATTATTCGTGAATTTTGCCTTCTATCCCCCACAGCATTATCAATGACATTATTAAACCCCCTGAGGAAACTCTTGCGAAACGCGAGAGGTGGCGTCCTGACTGGAGTTGGTGATGTGCAGTGATGCAGATAAGTTTGATAATGCTACAAATTTTGAGTAAGTTATTGTTGTGAGAGAAAATCGAAGTTTCATCTCTGTTTAGCATATGGTGCTTCTATGAATAAATGCTCTGTGGGATGGAAAGTGTGTTTCTCTAATAGAAATAATATTAAATTACAAATAATATTAATCTGCAATTAAAAATATATATTTCTATACAAAAAATTTTGATGATTAAATAAATGTTTGAGGAGTTTTTTAGGATCCTTGATGTAATTGAGCAATGGTTGAGGGCAGAGATAATCTATGCCATCAATGTCAGCTTATAGTATTCTGAGATCCTTTTCTCCTTTTTAATGAACTACTCTGTACTGTGTTTTGTTAGAGAGGAGTTTTGGTTTTGATAAATAATCATGTCCTGGCCATGTCCTATTTTTTATGCTATTTCCTATTTCCTTTCTTAAATTGATCTTACTTTATTTGATTATTTCATAGTCAAATATGTGTGCATATATAGTCCAAAGCCATTTCACTGGCCACTATTTTTTAGGAGATATTGGACATTAAGGGTTTGAGCTGCAAAGGTGCCAATAATGTTGACCACAACTATATACCTATGTGTGGTGGTAAGTGCATCCGTGTTAAATGAGTTTGCCAGTTTAGCGCCTTGGATACTTCTGCTGGAGAACATGTTGTGCACACCCCAACAGCTAGCATGGGCCCTTCTCCTTTCCTACACTAATTTTTCACCCCAACATGCGCTACCTTAGCGCACTTTAGTAAATATACTCCTATTATAAATTGTAAACTGCCTTGATAAAATTTAGAAAGTGGCATAGCTAGTGTCCAGAAATAAAAAAAATAAAGCGTGGAAGTCACCTTAATGTTAACTGGAAGGCTAATCCATGTATATTCATGCTGAATTTATTATGTACACACAGAGTTTTTTAATGTATGTCAACAAACCAAATATGGGCTAACAAATGCACATTCTTTATCAGAATAATCATAATCATAATAATAATAAATTGCCCAATATATGATAAAGAATCCACGTAAGAAGCAAGTGTGGCAGATGTGCAGAAAAACCAAATAACAATCACAAAGTTAAAGTGAAAAAAAATCATCCTCAAGCGAGGACATGGGGCCCTAGCCCTAATACTTAAGATAATGTCAACACTGACCAGAAACACATTAAATCAGGGAAACTGGCATGATCAATTTAGCAACATAAAACTAACACTCATGATACACTAGGGATTTATGCTGAAGCTAGCCAGATAACATATAATTAATGACTTCCAGTTTTATCTAACAAATGGGGCTATTTAAATCCCCAAGATTCCAGCCGCACATCTTCATTAGCTGAAAGGCACCGACAACAATCCTAGAAGAAAAAGGATGTGGGGAAGTGCTGTTAGTTAATACAACTGAAAAAATAAATATTCCACATGAAATGACCTAATTTTATCAGTTTATTATGAGAAGGGTATTTAAATATATGTCACAGAAACAAACAGACCCCGTTTCAGAAACCGTTTTTGCAATACCACAAATATAGGCTTAGACCATACTGTCTAGGTACAGTGAGGATCAATCTTTGCTTGGATGACTGACAGATGTTTTCCACTGAACTAGCAAGTCAAAATTAACCTTTTTTTTTATTTTCAATGAATTACATTCAGATTTGTGTGAAACAAAATAATGGAGAGCCCAGGATGATGTCTGGTTAAGCTCACAGTGCAGGAGCTCCAAGTTACTGCTGAATTGTGCTTTTCCTTAAACCTAGTTTCCTGTCTGTCTTCATGCCTAAGTGCAAGGGTCAACCAAGAGGTTCTCCTTTCCCTGCTGCAGGGACTGTGCTACAGTCAGGGTAGACAATATTAGAATGTTTTGCTCAGTGCTCACTTCAACTGAGTGAAATCTTGAAGCCAGAACTGGAGCAGGGTTCTGGCCTTGGGAAAAAATATATTGTTTAGTCCATTGGTTAACAAAATGAGTAGTGTGTTAGCTGGAGGGGTGGCATCAATGCTTCAGGCAGACAGCCAGAGAGGTAAATTGGCATGGGGGGATGACAGCCCTGGAACCTAGCACTGCTCTTTTTCCATATGCAGCTCAAAGGGATGGATGCCACAAAAGTGTACATTTCAGAGCTGTAAGAAAAGGGAAGTGTGGTTGTAGCCAGAGGTGTCAGTCAAGATGTGATGTGGTTCATCTGTTTCTCCAGTTACCCTCTTGCCGCTTATGAAACCACCAGAAATTACTTTGGATTCCATTTAGTCATCTGTGGCTTCTTTACTGCAGGTTTGCGTATCCTACATTAGAATTTCTTCACAGAACTCCAATGAGCATATTAGACTCTCTGTAGTACAAAATCAAAAGATGGAGGAATTTCAGCCAAATGCTAATTAGGTTAAGACTGCACAGGCAACAGTAATTCAGGATAAGCCATCAGTCCATAAAAGGAGCCTTAAGACACTTGCACCATGCAGGTGCTGCAACACTTGGGATTTGTAATAAATCTTCCAAAGTCCCATCTCATTCCCTCTTAAACTCTAGAGTTTATAGGGGCTCTCCTAGACACTCAACAGTCAAGGGCTTTTCTGTACCAAACTTGCTATGCTTGACTCATTCAGCTTGCATCCCAAGCATGCCTCAAGACCTTTCTCACTGCTCGAGAAATGCTGCAATTACTGGGCCATATGATATCTTGCACTTAGGGCATGCAATGAAGCTACAGGGCAAACTATTTAAGACTAATAAAAGAAAATATTTTTTCACTCAACGTGTAATCAAACTCTGGAATTTGTTACCGGAGGATGTAGTAAAGGCTGTTAATGTAGCTGGGTTTAAAAAAGGTTTGGATAAGTTCCTGGAGGAAAGGTCCATAAACCATTATTAAGAAGGGACCCAGGATATCAATGCTTGACCCAGTACAAGCATTGTGGAACCTGTGTCTTTTGGGGAAACTGCTAGGTACGTATGACCTAGATTGGCCACTGTTGGAAACAGGATACTGGGCTTGATGGACTTTGGTCTGACCCAGTATGGCATATCTTATGTTCTTATGTTCTTACTTGAATTTGAGATTCCCCAAATTTTCCTCAGAGTGGTTTGCTATACCCGAGGGAGTCATACCAAAAATCTTTGAAGGAACACTTGAAGTTTCCGGATATTGCTATTCCACCTTTGAATCAGATTTATCATCTCCCAGGTAAGGATAGAAGGGCAGTACAGAAGCAATATCTTCAGTTTGGAGTGTGTCAAGGAGAGGAAGTACTGTTGAACCTGACTGACATATTGGAAAGGTCTCGAGAAGAAGTTACTACTTTATTAGTCAAATATGTATTCAGATCATACTTCTGAAATCATGGCAGGGAAGGTTCATATTTTTCCTGATGTTTGTAAAAGAATACATCAAGCCCCTTAGTATACTTACAATGTAATTTTGAAAGGCTTTAGGAAAGGGGACTGGATTTAGCTCACACCTTTCTCCATGGACAAGCAGGACATAATCAATCATACAGATGGGTGTCATCATCCTGGATGGTGTCAGGTCAGACTTGCTCTCCCAGAGCCCAGAAGAATATGCCTGTTGCTTCTCCTTTTCAGTCTACTTCCTCCCAGGCAAGCATGATGGAGTTTGCTCTCCCTCTCTCTTCTTTTTTACTTTAAAGTCATTCTCTTACTAATTGTCTTTATTTTTGCTTAATATTCCTAATGAAGCTCAGCTACATGGAAGTTGCAACTCCCAGGGGACCCAGACTTCATACCTTTGGGTTGTTTTCTCTATGGGAATAACACTAAGCAGCTCAAACTCCCAAGGGGGCCCAGACTAGGCATTTGTAGGATGTTTCCTGGGAACTGTTTTTCCTTCTACCATTTGACTAACAGATATGAGGACACCAAGAAGCTCATACTTTTCTGCCCAATCTTGAGCCTCCTCCTTGGCAGCTCTCCTCAGGTTTAAAAAAAAAAAGTCTACAGCAAAAGGCTGGTTTCTGCGTAGACCCCCAGCCTTTTCTCCTTGCCTTCTTACCATGGCCGCCTTCTGCCATGGCTTAATGCAAGACAGAAAAAAAAACTGGTAATTACCTGGTTGCCAGTGTTGGAGAAGCAGTAACCTAGATGCCAGTGTTTAGAGAACCTCCATGCCTTTCCAACCCTGGCATCTGAGACTACAGCCATTGGCCTAGGCAGGAGTGGTGAATGTTGCAGACCCGATCTGGCCAGCGTTACTCTGAAGAACAAGCTATTCCCCAGCAATCGTGGGTAGGTTCTTGCCCAACACCCCCCCCCCCCCCCGCTGGAACATATCCAATTATGGGTATGGCCCATGCCCCATAGCCACCCCCAGCACAAACACTGAAAGTCATGGTCCATGTGAGGCACCTGGAGTGGGTCTCTGCCCACCTCAGCACGAGTGTGCATTTGTGTCTGTCTCACTTCGGGGGGGGGGGGGGAACCCCTTGGAAGTTTGGGGGCAAGGGTGGCATTGTCCACAGGTTGGGGTGACAAGATTCATGGTGGATCAGGCGGTTCCCCACCACTGCTTCAATGAGTGGCAGCCTGCCTCCTAAAACAAAAAAATAGCATGCCCACCAAAGTATCACCGCTCCAGTCAGCCAACGAACAAGTTAAAAAAAAAGTGTCAGTCCTGTGGCTCACCCGTGGATGCCTCACTGCTCTCAACCCATCACAATAAAAATAAAGGTCAATATCAGAGTGAAAGATAATAGTCAAAAAAGAAAAATCACTCCACATATACATGAACTCCAAGCATGTTGTACATAGAAAAACAACAAAGAGGAGAAAAAGGCCTCAGAACTGTATCAAACATAGAGCTAACACAATGAGCAGTAACTGCCTTCAGCTCAGTACAGAAACATCAGTGGCCTAAAAAACTCCTCCAGTCTTATACATAATTCTGTTCTCTACTGGAGCACAAATGGTAGAAAGCATATCCATGCACTTATCTCAAAATTGAAAGTCCTCCATTTCCAAATGACACAGTCAATCACATCACAGCATAGTAAACCCCAGTGCCACCAACGATGCCAGCTAGGGGTTTTGCCAAGCGCTTTATCAAGGGGAGCCTCATATGCTGAAAAGATGCAAGGAAAACTTCTCATCCAATCAAACAGCAAACACCATAGTACCAGTGCCCCAGTCATCCATAGAGCGCTGGTACTATGGTGTTTGCTGTTTGATTGGATGAGAAGTTTTCCTTGCATCTTTTCAGCATATGTGGCTCCCCTTGATAAAGCGCTCGGCGAAACACTTAGCCGGCATTGTTGGTGGCCAAGAGACTCTTGGCGAAATTAAAAAGTTATGAGCTTGAAGGCAGATAGATAGCAGAAAATAGGGTTAAATGGCCATTTTTCTCAATGGAGAAAGGTGAATAGTGGAGAATCCCAGGAATCTGTGCTGGGCCCGCTAATTTTTAACATATTCATGAATGACCTGGAAATAGGAATAACGAGTGAGGTAATCAAATTTTGCAGATGACACAAAATTATTCAAAGTTGTTAAAACGCAAAAAGATTATGAAAAATTGAAAGAGGATCTTGATAAATTGGAAGACTGGACATCCAAATGTCAGATGAAATTTAATGTGGACAAGTGCAAAGTTATGCACCTAGGAAAGAACAGCCCAAACTATGGTTGCACAATGCAATATACCACTTTAGATACCACCACCTAGGAAAAAGATTTAGGCATCATCATGGATAACATGTTGAAACCCTCCACCCAGTGTGGAGCGATGCCCAAGAAAGCAAATAAAATGCTAGGAATCATAAGGAAAGAAATGGAGAATACGAGGTGTGACAAAAAAGAAACGAGACTGTGACAGCTACGCCCATGACTCAATGCCAATTGGCTAACTGCTTATGTCACTGTATTGTGCAACATCTCGCCACTATTCTGCTATATATTTTTCATCTCTCTCTCACTCTGTTTTTCTTTTCAGTTTTTTTTGTAGCACACTGCTCCATCACTTCTTCATGCAACTGGAGGTGGCAGAAACATGGAGCAAAGGATCAACTTGAAATTTCTGGTTAAGTTGGAGAAGGGTCCAACTGAGTGTCTCCAACTTCTCCAAAAGGCTTATGGAGAAGATGCAATGTCAAGGCTGTGAGTCTTTGAGTGGCACAAACACTTCAAGACTGGCCACAAGGAGGTGGAGGATGACCCCAAGTCAGGATGGCCTTCCACGACAAAAACGGCTGAGAACATTGACAGAGTGAACCAGCTGGTGCAGAGTGATCGCAGATTGACTGTGCGGATGATAGCTGAGGAGCTCAGCCTGAACAGGGAATCAGTGAGCACCATCTTGATGCAGGAGCTGGGGTTACGGAAGGTGTGCGCCAAGATGGTGCTCAAGCTTTTTATTGGACAACCAGAAGAATCACTGATTAATGTTTGTCGAGACGTGCTAGAGAAGATCGGAGAAGATCCAGAGTTCATTGGCAGTCATCACAGGAGACGAGACTTAAGTCTTCCAGTATGACCCTGAAAGCAAGAGACAGAGCCTGCAGTGGAAGACTCGATTGTCACCCAGACCCAAGAAGGCGCACATGTCCAAATCAAGGATGAAGGTCATGCTGATCGCATACTTCGACCAGAAGGGAGTGATCCATCATGAGTTTGTGCCTGAGGGTCAGACAGTCAACCAGCACTTCTACCAGCAGGTCCTCAATCACCTCCATGACCGGGTTCGGTGCAGCGGGTGGGCTCTGTGGAGAGACAAGTCATGGCTGCTCCACCACGACAATGTGCCCGCACACACCGCACCCAGTGTGAGGCAGTTCTTGGCCAACAAACAGATCACAGCTCTCGACCACCCTCCTTATTCCCCAGATCTCACACCGTGCGACTTCTGGCTCTTCCCCAGGCTGAAGACTGTGCTCAAAGGAACTCATTTTGCCTCTGTAGAAGAGATCAAGGCCACTGTGACAAGGGAACTGAGGGACCTCAAGGAGGAGGACTTTACTGAGTGCTTCTGTACGTGGCAGAAGCGAATGCAGAAGTGCATTAACTCTGGGGGGGATTACTTTGAAGGAGACAATGCGTAATTTCTCTGTATATTTTGTAATAAAACATTTATGGGACAGTCTTGTTTCTTTTTTGTCACACCTTGTAAAACAAAGGATATTATAACACCTCTCTATCATTCCAGGATGCGACTGCACCTTGAATATTATGTGCAATTCTGGACACCCTATCTTAAAAAGGATATAGCAGAATTAGAAAAGGTACAGAGGAGAGTGACAAAAATGGTAAAGGGGATGGAAGAATATTCCTATGAGGAGAGGCTTAAAAGGTTGGGGCTCTTCAACTTGCAAAAGGGACGGCTAAGGGAGTAGATGATAGCGGTCTATAAATTAATGAATGGTGTGGAACAGGTAAACGTAGATAGTTTTTTTATGCCATCAATAAGTAGACAGAGTAAAGGACATGCAATGAAGATACAATGTAAGACTAGTAAGAGAAAATAGTTTTTTTTTTACTCAATATATAATCAAACTCTGGAATTTATTAGCGGAGTATTCAGTAAAAGCTGCTGGTGTATCTGGGTTTAAAAAAGGTTTGGAAAAGTTCCTGGAAGAAATGTCCATAAACCATCATTAAAGAGGACCTGGGAAATCCACTGCTTACCATGAGATGAGCACTGTGGAACCTGTGTGCCTTTTTGGGAACCTACCAGGTACTTGTGACCTGGATTGACCACTGTTGGAAATAGTGTGTATAACTGGCTTTCCCATGGAGGCACTAGTGGTGGAGGATTTTAAAGCACAGCATAACTTAACTCCTTATTTGAGTGACAGGGCCAGTTCCAGGGTTGGTTCAAAATGTTGCACCTAGGCAAACCTTAAGCTTTACACTCCCTCTGGCTGTAAAAATCTATAGTTTAGCTTTCAATGCCCATTTCTGCCCTGCTCTTTGCCCCCTACCCCCAGAATTTCCCATCCTAGGCGACTGCATAGTTTTCCTGAGGTTGGGCCTACCCTGATTACCAGTCAGTGTGTGATTTGTGTCCTGTATCCAAGGATCTGCAGGTTCCTTCTAGCAGAATAACATATCTACAGTGGATTAGGAGAAGGATGTTCTCAGTTGTAGAGCTACTCTGGTACAATAAACTCCCTGATGGTTGGCTCCAGAAGGCAAAGAGGCACGTTCTAATGTGTGTGTCCAGGCCCCTGTGCATCCGATCAGACTCAGGACGCACAGAGGCAGACCCATTTCTGATCCTGCGGGGGCTAGATGTGCCCTGCAGGATCAGAATCAAGTCTAGGGCCTGTACATGCAGGCGGGACCCGATTCAGATCGGCCTGCACATACAGACCCCTCCCCGGCTAACTCAGTCAGGCTCCCGAATGGAGCCACAGTGCCATGACATCCCATTGCCGTGGCACTGCAGCTACATTAAGAAGCCTCCAACCACAATCTTCTTTTCCCATAGCCTGACCCCTTATCTCGCCTTCCATGGCCAGGGTCAGGCTGCAGGGAACCCACTATACCCCTCACCTCTCTGCCGCTGCCTGGGCCTACCATCCCCTGACATTCAAGGAGACTTATTCCACCTCTGAGATGGAATAAGTCCCCTGTGAAAATCCAAGGCCCCAGACATACAGGGCCAACTTCAGAATTGACCCTGTACATCCGGGTTCGTGGATCACCCACTGCCCACCCTCACTCTGCCTCTGCAATGCCCCCTCCCACCCCATCTAAGCCTCCCCATACAAACTCCTTGTTCATATGGGGAGGCTTTTGCCGGAGATGGAAGGGGGGCGAATAGCGGGGATGGATGCCCCAACAGTACAGATAGACCCCAAACTATCTTCACTTCCAGCAGGGAATAAAGGTATGGTTGTGGCTGATGGCTTTTGGGATAGAGTGACGAGTTAGAGCCCCTAGAGTTTGAATTGGATTACAAGGGCTTTAATATATTTGGCAACTGCGAAAATGGAGAGTGATTTTGAAGATTTTATTGTTTTAGAATTGTATGTAAAACACTTGAGCTCTGTATAGAGGCAATTAAAGACTAAGGGCCCGATATAAGAAATTAAATGGTTTACAGACCTATAAACCATCTAAAAGCCCCTAAGCAGGATATTCAGTGGTATTAACACAATGCTGCTGAATATGCCCAGGAGGAGTAGCCTGGTGGTTAGAACACTGGCTTGGTAACCAAGCAACCAGCGTTCAATTCCCACTAGCATTCCTTGTGGCCTTGGGCAAGTCACTTAACCCTCCATTGCCTCAGAAGAAAGGCCTGGCAATCTACTTCCAGTGACAGTGCCAAGAAAATCCAGGAGCTTCTGGGTCACCAGGAGTCAGGACTGACTCAAAGGCACACATTGCATTTTTACCACTGCAATACGTCCTGATGCTATGCGGTTAGCATTGGGGATTCTGGGGGCAGTACCCAGAGATGACCAGTCAGCAGCAAAATTAAGCTGCTATCCTAACTTTTGCTGCCGAATCTAACCAGGCAGCAGCTGAATATTGCCGCTGTCAGCTTCCGGTATCTGCGGCTAAACAGGATATTCAATGACAATGGCCAGAAATGGCCCCAACATTGAATATCTGGGTTTAGTGTTCAGTGGCGATGGTTAGGTGCTTTAATCATGCTAGATGCTGCAGCTGAATATCGGGCCCTAAATAAAGGTAAGAGAAATATGTCCCTCCCTGCCCCCCCCCCAAAAAAAAAATCTTTCTGGTATTATTCATGGCATCACCAGCTCTTCTCTTGGTTTTTCATGTAGGAGGGTCCACTAGAAGAATCCTCACAAGTTATACTTCATATTCATGTTGGGGCATTAGGGACCCATGCATGCCACTTTTAGTATATGCCATGTCACAACACGAACATACTGGAGGCCCCTCCCAGCAATACTAGAGCTCCTTGTGACTCTAGAGTCACATAGGTATTTATCGTTGCAGTGTAGTTGTGATGATTTAAGGTCTGTGAAGCTTCTTTCTGAGCAGCATCTCAGTGCTATTGTTACAAAGGAGTAAGGAAACCGGAGGCATTGTTGAGCTGTTTTGAAGATTACCTGAAGGGGCATCCATCAGCACCAGTTTTAGGGAGAATCTATACCAAATGTGGCACTAGAGGAGGACTTAGGTAGGAAGCAGAAGTGATATATACAGTATTCTTGATTTACTATATATGATGGCATACAGCAATTTCTGTTATCCACAAATAATACCTGACTGAAATCCAAGTTGCTGGCATATTCATTTTTATATTTTATAATATTTTTGCAAATTGTAAAAATTTGCTTGATATATCCATTTATAAAACATTTGATAATATATCAATATGAATAAGCACACCTTTAGGAGTCTATACCAACAGTACTTTGTGCATATGATATGCTATCTTTCCATGTTTAAAATGTAGTTTATATGTACAGTTTTAGACTTGGGTTGCATTATATTGGATTCTGACAATTTAAATGCAAAACTAGAAATTCTAATTATATCTTCCAGTGAAGCCAGAATACTTCATAAACACACATATCGGGTTAAAAATACACCCTAAAATATTGTTACTAAGCAACCCATGTTTCGAGATATATTATTCATGTCCTTTCAGGAATAGATTTAAAGTATCTCTTTTGAAAAGAAATGAATGGATTCTAATGTAATTTAATCTAGATTCTATATATTCACAGCAGTGAGGATTAGTCATTATCTAAAAAAAAATCCATAAGATGTTAGAGAATGCAATTAAAAGTTATGGGTTTGTCCATCTTCTGAATAAATGTGAATAATTGTTAGAAAGTCAAGGTTTGTCTATAAGCCAAGACCCTGTTGCAAGACAGTGATTAGCACCATATCCCTAGAGCAGATATTTCCTTTATACCAAGACTGAGATTATTGGAAAGAGCAGGAATGCAATATTTTTACAATGCTTTTGGTGACCTCAGTCGCGACCTAGAGGAACTACCATCCAAAGACAAGGTGTTAATCACTTGCTAGACAAGTTTGATCTTGCACTGTAAGTAAAAAGGGACATTTTAACTGATGGCAAAAATAGTTTTAAGCGTGACATCGCTATTTGGAACTATAGAGAGGTTAAAATGCCATTTCATTTATAAAATGTTCATGTTCTCAGAGGAGAAAGATAACTCTTCCATCTATTAACCCTCCCTGTTCACCTGCCTTCTCAAACATATTGATGCCGATTGGGTAGAGAGGATGGTCAACAAGAGAGCAACACATTGCCAAAGAGCAGCTAGAGAGGGCAAAATCAGTAGCTTAGACTGCAGACAAATAGTTACGGTTAAGCTTTTATATTCAGAGCTAGGCTGAAGGTGTAGCCAGAAAATGTCTACAGGAAAGAGGTGAAACTGGCATGAAACAGGGTGGAATAATAAAGGACAAACAGGGAAGGTAAAGACCAGGTCCAGTTGCATGAACAAGTGAAAAGGAGCCAGGTGGACCTGAAGTAGCAAGGCCAACATATAAGCAGGGCCAGCCCATCCACTAGACAGCCTCCTAGGGTGACACAACTCTGTTTTGAAGTGGTGTCTTTGTGCCATCACTTTGGGGCCCACTGAAGGCCTGCAGGTGCTTTCAAAGCTAAGTTGTGCCACCGCTGCCCTACCATCTCCGCCACCTCCCCCACTACTGCAAGATGAGAAGATGGATTTGAGGGGCAGCGGCAGCAGCAGTGGGGTTGGCAGCAGCGGCTTCTGCCTGAAGTGGCAGAAACCCTTGGACTGGCCCTGCACACAAGCTTATTATATCATCATGGAATTTGAACTGAACCAAGAAGTAAGTAATACATCTAGTTTGAGTGAGGGCTCCATGCAGCAGATTGTGCTATGATCTAGCTCGGCATTTTACTAGAGATTTTCCCATGCTAGTCTTGTTCCCCAATGCAGAAAGCAAGCCAGTGCAAGAAAATCATGAGCAAAACCACTGCGCTAAAACATAGCGCAGTAAGCATACTAATCGCATGCAAAAGAATGCTCCTGATGTGAAAAACTGCTGAAACTTAGTACAGTTTTTACTCTTTTCTTAACGCTGGATCTTTATGCCAGCATCAGACAGGCATAAAGATGCAGGAGTAAACGGATCATCTGAGCTGAAGGTTGACATTTCACCTCAGATGACTATTGCAAGGCAGACCCAACTCCTTAACCTGACACCACTGAAATATCATTAGTAACCTGGTGGCCCCTACCCCTTCACCTCCCAAATCTTCAAAACGTTCCCTGCTGTTCTAATAGCCTTACTCCTCAAACACTCCTCCCCCCCTGAACCTCCAAAGAAAGCTTCTTGGTGGCCCCTACCCCCCCGACCCAGTGCCTCAATGGTACCCGACAGAGCCTTGTAAGTGTTGTAATAGCTGCATATGATTGCTGTAATTCTTCAGTGAGAATGCCGTCAATGCCCAGTGCTTTGTTCTTTGATATTGCTTTTAGTGCTGCTTCAACTTCTTTTATCTCCAACAGTTCCTGGGCATAAGGTACAGATTGACACAGCTGTTGATCCACTTGTTTTATGGTATAATGACTACGTGTATTCTTTCCACCTTTCTTTGATCTTCTCAGCTTAATTCAACATCTATCCTTACCTGGTTTGCAGCTTGTCATGCTGTGAGGGCTTGTGTGCATCAGTGATGCTAAGAGCTAAACTATCGGTAGTTTAACTACTGGCAGGGTCTCCCAAGATGGACAGGTCTCAGCTGAGATGCCAGACCAAGACAAACCACCCATCTGGGCAGCAGCAGAATGGGATAGTGTTGACGGTGGAGGATCACATTTCTGTGACAACGGCAACAACACCAAACTTAAACTGCGCGGAAGAAAGGCCCGGCAATCTACTTCTGTATCTTGCCATGAAAACCCAATAGATAGTTACAACAAAACAAATTGTGCTGTAGTGCTGGAAGATGAGACCCCCAGGTTGGAAGGCACTCAACTAGCTACTGGGGAAGAGCTGAAGACTTTTCAGAGTAAAGCCAGCATTTATGATGTGGTTGGATCAAAGCCCTCGGGACGTCTGACTGCTGATGTAGCTGCACATGAAATGAGAGTCAAGCTGTAAAGATGTCTTACACATTGGAACATGGAACGTACGAAGCATGAACCAAGGGAAGTTGGAGGTAGTCAAGAATGAAATGGAACGTGCACAACTTGATCTGTTGGGTGTCAGCGAACTGAAATGGACTGGCATCGGGCACTTTGCATCAGATGATCACATGCTCTACTATGCTGGAAATGAAAGACAAAGAAGAAATGGTGTTGCATTTATAATAAAGAAGAAACTTGCAAGAACTGTAATGAAATACAATGCAGTCAGCGAACGCTTAATCTCTATTCGTCTACGAGGAATGCCTATCAACACAACTATAATTCAAGTATATGCCCCAACAACAGCTGCAGAAGAGAATGAAATTGAAGAGTTCTATGAACAAGTACAAGCTGAAATTGACAGAACATGGAAATAGGATATCCTGATAGTCATGGGTGATTGGAACGCAAAGGTTGGCAACAAAGAAGAAGACAAAGTAGTTGGAAAATATGGACTTGGCAACAGAAATGAAGCTGGAGAAATACTGATAGAATTCTGCAAGACCAATGATCTATTCATCTCAAACACCTTCTTCCAGCAACACAAGCGGCAACTGTACACATGGACTTCACCCAATGGATTGTATAAAAATCAAATTGACTACATCTGTGGAAGTCAACGATGGAAAAGCTCTATAACATCAACAAAGACAAAACCTGGAGCTGACTGTGGTACAGATAATCAACTACTAGTATGCAAACTCAAGCTAAAGCTGAAAAAGAGCAAACCACTCATGAATGCAGCAAAATATGACCTTGAGAATATACCACTGGAATTTAAAGACTGCCTGCAAAATTGATTTGCTGCTTTAGATACAAATGATAGAGTTCCAGAAGAGTTATGGAATGACATCAAGAAGGTTGTGTTGGAAGAAAGCGAGAAGTCTTTACAAAAGGTAAAAAAGAAAAAACGGCCAAAATGGATGACGGAAGAAACTCTGAAAATTGCCCAGAAATGCAGAGAAGCTAAAGCCAGAGGAGAAAGAAGGACAATCACAGAACTCAACAGAGATTTCCAACGTGCAGCAAGACAGGACAAGGAAAAGTACTACAATGACGCATGCAAGGAAATAGAAGCAGAAACTATTAGAGGAAGAACAAGATCAGCTTTCCTAAAGCTACGAGAGTTAAAGAAAAAGTTCCAGCCTTGAATTGGAATGTTACAAGATGCTCAAGGTTCTATGTTGAATGATGCTGAGAAGATCAAGAAAAGGTGGCAGGAATATCCAGAGTTTTTATATGATAAAGATCAAGTGGACCAACAGCCATTTCAACCTGTACCTTATGATCTGGAACCATTGGTGATGAAAGAAGAAGTTGAAGCAGCATTGAAAGCCTTATCAAAGAACAAAGCACCAGGCATTGATTGCATTCCCATAGAAGTATTACAGCAATCTGATGCAGCTGTTACCGTACTTACAAGGCTCTGCCAAGAAATATGGAAGAAAGCATCATGGCCAACTGACTGGAAAAGATCTGTGTTTATACCAATACTAAAGAAAGGTGATCCAACTGACTGTGGAAATTATCGCACAATCGCTCTGATCCCACATGCCAGCAAGATTCTACTGAAGATTATTCAAAAGAGACTACAATCATACCTGAAACAAGAACTACCTGAAGTGCAAGCAGGGTTCAGAAAAGGGCGAGGAACGAGAGACATCATTGCGGATGTGAGATGGATCCTTGAAAAGACTAAAGAATACCAAAAGGATATCTATTTGTGCTTTATCGACTATAGCAAAGCTTTTGACTGTGTAAACCATGAGAAACTAAGGGCCACATTAAGAAGCATGGGTATACCAGAACACCTGATCGTTCTCTTGCACAATCTGTACATTGATCAAGAAGCAACAGTTTGAACGGAACAAGGAGAAACAGAATGGTTTAAAATAAGCAAAGGTGTAAGACAAGGTTGCATACTTTCCCCCTACCTGTTTAATTTATATGCAGAACAAATCATCAGAGAAGCAGGATTGTATGAAGACAACAGAGGTGTGAAGATTGGTGGAAGACTCATCAACAACCTTCGCTATGTTGATGATACCACATTACTGGCGGAAAGTGAAGATGATCTGAAACATTTGCTTCTCACAATCAAAGAACATAGTCTCAAGATGGGCCTGCACCTTAATGTAAAGAAGACAAAAATCATGACAACTGGCATAATCAACAGGTTCATCGTCGAAGGAGAAGAAATTGAAATCGTGAATAACTTTAACCTACTTGGATCAACTATCAATAAAGAAGCAACAAGCAGTCAAGAAATCAGACGACGCATTGCTCTTGGCAGAATGGCTATGAAAGACCTAGATAAGATTCTCAAGAGCAGAGATGTCTCTCTCCATACAAAGATTTGACTTGTTCAAGCCATGGTATTTTCAATAACATCATATGGATGTGAAAGCTGGACAGTGAAAAAGATAGACAGGAAGAAAATTGATGCCTTTGAATTATGGTGCTGGCGACGAATACTGTGTATACCCTGGACTGCCCGAAGAACAAACCAATCTGTACTAGAGGAGATCAAACCTAAGCTTTCTTTAGAAGCTCAGATGACAAGACTTCGACTTTCATACTTTGGACACATCATGCAGAGAGAGAGATCATTAGAGAAAGACATCATGCTTGGCAAGATAGAAGGTCAACGCAAAAGAGGAAGGCCAGCAATGAGATGGATCGATACAATAACAGCAGCTACGGGTACCAGTCTGTCAACAATGAGCCGCCTGACTGAAGACCGAACACAATTTAGGATAGCTATCCAGAGGGTCGCCATGAGTCGACTCCAACTCGACAGCACTTAACAACAACAACAACATCCTTAAGGGTCTTTTATCATTTCAGCTTGAGGCTGGAATTGTGTCTTTAGCTCTCATAGCTTTAGGAAAGATGATCTTGTTCTTCTAATAACTTCTAATTCTATATCCTTGCATTAATCATTCTAGTACTCTCTTTGTCTCATCTTTCTGCATGTTGAAAATTTCTATAAAGTTACATGATTACCTCTCTTTCTTCTCTGGCTTCAGCTTCCTGCATTTCTGATCAATTTTCAGAGTTTCTTCAGTCATCCATTTTGAATCTTTTGCTTTTTCACCTTTTGCAGAGACTTTTTGCTTTCTTCAAGCACAACTTTCTTGATGAACCATAGCTCTTCCGATACTCTGTCATTTGTATCCAAAGCACTGAATCGACTTTTCAGGCAGTCTTTAAATTCCAGTGGTATATTTTCAAGATCATACTTTACGATATTCATGCATGACTTGATATTTTTCAGATTTAGCTTGAGTTTGCATACTTGTAGCTGGTGATCTGTACCAGTCAGCTGCAGATTATGTCTTTGTTGTTGTTATTGAGTTTTTCTATCATTGACTTCCATTGATGTAGTTGATTTGATTTTTGTATAATCCATGGGGTTAAACCATCTATACAGTCACTGCTTGTGTTGCTAGAAGAAAGTATTTGAGATTAGCAGATTGAATTCTGTGTGACCAACAATTAGGATTTCTTTAGCTTCATTTCTGTTGTCAAGCCCATATTTTCCAACCACTTTGCCTTCTTTGCTCCCAACTTTTGCGTTCCAGTAATCCCATGGCCAGGGGTGGATTGGGGGAACATAGTGGCTTGAGGGATTTTTTTTCAAAGTCGCTCATGTAGTATCAATTACATGAAAATCAAAACATGTGTTTTTATTTAACATTTGTTTTTATTTAATACATTTCTAAACTGCTCAAATAATATAGAGGCCTTTTTACTAAAGAGGTTTAGGGTGTTGTACCAAATGCACCAACAGTGCTGAAACTATGGTGTGTTAGGTGCAACACCATTGCATTAACCTTTGGGGTGTGGAAAGCATTTCCCTAGCAGTTAACATGGAGCCCTGTCCCTCAGCGCATCCCACATTAGCGTGGGTGCACTTAACTCCATCTATTGAGGTGGCATTAGGTGATCCCGCGCTAGTACAATTAGCATGTGGTATGAACTCGGCACTAACTGCAAAGAGCACACTATGCCCACTCTCCGCCCCTACCCTGCCCACTCACTACACTAAACTGAGTTAGACGGCACAGGAATTGTCCCATGCAAACTGTCATGGGCCTGAGCTAGGTGACAATGTGGTCCCAATGCATATTCAGCACACGCCAGGACATGTATTGTCAGCTACTGCATGCCCATAGAGACTGCAAATTCAAAAATTTCAAACACACACTCTCAAGCCTCTCCCTGATTCCCAGCCAGCAGTCACTGTTTCTCTCACTATGCTCCATTTTCTGTGGCTGCCAGACTCCGGTTACTCTTTTCCTGCACATCCAGACTTTGGCCTAAACATGAACTACAGCGGTGCATACAGGGCCATCCCAGCTCTGTGTTGTGTCTAGCCAGCAGGAAGCCTAATAGTATTTACTTCATTTATTTATATATGTGTTTATTTATTTGAAAATTTGATCTACCACCATTCAGACACAATGGTCCATCCAAAGTGGTGTGCAAATACAAAAAATTAAAAATGGTATACCAGGACAAATCATAAAACATACAAACATTTTAAATAATCATAAGGTATAATACAATGTGGCATCACATGGGCCATCAAATATTAGGTAATTTTTGGTCAAACTAGCAAGAGATTAAGGGGAGCTACTGAACAGCTACTTAAAGAATATAAAAGTAATGATTTAGTAACATTTTCAACTGATACAGGGAGGGTGGTAATACTTAACATGCTCATCTTAAAATACTTCTGAGTATGCTGTAGGTACAGACACAGTTTCTTATTTGGTCCATTTTATCCTGAGCAGTTATAAACATTCCAAGCTGTAAGGGAGTGAGCCAAATGGAAGGACCCAAACTTCATACCTGGCTTCGAAGTTTCCAGGTAGCCAATAAATATTATTATCAGCAAAAAATCAGCTCTAGGACTCTGATATAGAAAATATTCACCCCTAATACTGGACACTGGATCATTACAGTATTAAAAGTAAAGATATAGTCAGCATCCCTGTGGCCTCTTCCCCAGTAATGGATGGAGAGCTCAAATAGGACATCTCCCCAGAGAACTTACCATTACACCAAAGGCGAAAGCTCAGTAATAAGAGCATAAACCCTCTCCAGTACCAGAATATATTGTGAAGTAATACAAAACCTTACAAAAGTCACTCAGGACCTGTAGAGCAAATCTACCACTCGATAACAGCACTAATTCCTACTACTGATCATTTGTATAGAGCTACAAGGTGTATACAGCGCTGTACGGAGACCTGTATTTTTTTTAAATTTATTTAACGGGTTTTGAATGCCACTGTATCATTTAGTCAAAGCAGTTTACATTATAAGAACATAAGATATGCCATACTGGGTCGGACCAAGTTCCAACAAGTCCAGTATCTTGTTTCCAACAGTGGCCAATCTAGGTCATAAATACCTAGCAGTTTCCACAAAAGATATAGGTTCCACAATGCTTGTTTTAGGGCAAGTAGTGGATTTCCCAGGTCCCCTTTAACAATGGTTTATGGACCTTCCTCCAGGAACTTGTCCAAACCTTTTTTTAAACCCAGCTACGCTACAGCTTTTACGACAGCCTCTAGTAATGAATTCCAGAGTTTGATTATATGTTGAGTGAAAAAGTATTTTCTCTTATTAGTCTTAAATGAGTTACACTGTATCTTCATTGCATGTCCCCTAGTCTTTCTACTTTTTGATGGCGTAAACAATCGAGCTACATTTATCCATTCCACTCCATTCATTAATTTATAGACCTCTATCATACCTCTCCTCGCCCATCTCTTTTCCATGTTGAAGAGCCCTAACCTTTTAAGCCTTTCCTCATAGGGGTTGCTTCCCATCCCCTTTACCATTTTGGTGGCTCTTCTCTGCACCTTTTCTAATAACACAATATCCTTTTTAAGATATGGTGACTAGAATTGCATGCAATATTCAAGGTGGGCTTGCACCATGGAATGATACAGAGGCATTATAATATCCTTTCTTTTATTCTCCATTCCTTTCCTTGTGATACCTAGCATTCTATTTGCCTTCTTAGCTGTTGCTGCACAGTGGGCCGAGGGTTTCAACATGTTATCCGCGATGATGCCTAAATCTTTTTCCTGGGTGGTGGTTCCTAATGTGGAACTGCATCGTGTAACCGTAGTTTGGATTGTACTTTCCTAGGTGCATAACTTTGCACTTGTCCACCCATGCTAATAGAGTATCTGGCCTTGGTCACATATAAATAGACCAACTACAGAACAAGTGACCACAAACTCAAAAATATGTAGACATAAACCAAACGTCTGTGTTGGAAGAGGCAAATTGGGAGCTTATGAAGGGCTTGAACATGACGCAGCAGTGGAAAGTTTAGCGGACAAGCCCTGGATGAATGCTCTGACCCCAGGCTGTGTTCATATTATATTAGCTGGAATCATTATCTAAGTGGAAACAATTTTGATACTCATGCTTTCAGGAATGATCCTGACTGTGCACGTCTCCTAAATGCTGCAAAATTCCTTCCATGGATACTTCTCTTGTTCTATAAAATATAGGACACCAAAATAATTAAAATAAATAATGTTTTTTGCTCTCTGAGATCCATGAGGAATTTACCTCATTTAGAAAGGTTCTGCTTTTTGTCATTTTTTTCCGTGCATTTAGTCATTTGCAACAGCCTCCTACTATATTTTCTTTTCTCATGTTGTTCACCAACTGTCTCATTTCTCTTTTCTTTACATTGCCAGTTAACCTATTGTACAATTAGTTTGTGTTACTAAGAATTGTAGGTGTCTTGCAGACGCATCTGCCACATGATATAAATAATACAGATGGGTATTTTTTTTTAATCCACACCCCCTGCTATCTAAGAGGGCATAGAATTGTAATCTGAAAGCAATCCAAATCTTTAAGACTGCAGGGAATGCAAATGACTTTTGTAGATGAGATCGCCTTTAAAATAAAGGGGTATGTTTACTAAACCGCGCAATTGTGTGGAGTGCACTTGAGCGTGCGCTAAGGTACCTTAACGCACACTAATAGTGCATTTTTGTGCCCCGCACACGTGCGCGCTGCATTAATGGGCCCGCACAAGTGCGCGGCACACTGATGTGCGATAGAGGCGTGGAAAGGCATTCTGAGGGCGGATGAAGGCTCCCGAGGGGCGGAGGGACGGGGTCAATGGGTGGAGAATGGGAGGGGAGAGGCTCCCCGCACAGTAGCGGGGCTGAAATTCAACTAAAAAAATACCGCGAGTGAAAACCTCGCGTTAGAGCCGATTTAAAGGGAAGAGAAACCATTTCTGTCAGCAATGTACAGCAAAACCAGGGAAACCTACAAAACGTGAGCAGTGTGATACATGTGCACAGAATAAAATAGCAAATAAAAATTGAAAATGACCACAGCAAAATTCTAATAAATTATAATCCAGCTGGGAAATAGTGATAGTCATGGAAAACATCAAAAATCATTCCCAACAAAGCCCCAAAAAAGAAATATGAATTTTAGAAGGGTCTACGCTCCGTCCCCATACAAGGTGAATGATCCCACAGTGAAATTGTGCAGAGCAGGGTTTATGACTCCTTTGGCCAGGTTTCCTATCTCCAGGGACTGCACTGTCTCTGTGGCCACAGTGTGGTGCAGTGAACACAGACAGTGTGTTCAGGAGCCAAAGATCACCAGTTCAAGTCCCAGCTGGGGCTCCTGCAAACCCAATCCCCATATTTTACCCACCACTAAACCATGATAGTAAAGACCAACCTTTTTTGCAGATAACATAAGCATGGTACAAACACCTCTATTTTACCCTACAGAGCACAGGCACCAGAAACATGTGCATTACCTAGACCACAGTCCCCTCAATGCAGTCCTGGAGGGCCACATATCATTTAGCTGTGATGCTGTCAGCAATATAAGGCCATGTCAGCATGGTGGCGGAGGGGTACCGTTGGTGGAGGGGGCAGTGGCTGCTGCCCACAGCAGACGGTGGCCTAGCCCCCTTCACGTGGGTGCAGTGCCCTCCAACAGACAGGCCCTGTCTGGCAAACAGCCATGGACTCCCCAGGGAATGCACTGTTTTTGTGCTAAGACGGTGGTGCAGCGGACACAGCCAGTGCCTTTAGGACCAGAAGGTCACAGGTTCAAATCCCAGCTGGGTCTCCTGGCAACCCAGTCCCCTTATTTTACCCATGAAGAAATCATGGTAGTAAAGACTGAACCATTATTGCTGAGACCATACACATGGGTCAAAAACCTCTATTTTACCCTACACAGCACAAACACCATAGAAATGTGCATTACCTACGGCAGAATCCCCCAAATGCAGTCCAGGAGGGCCAAACACCATTCAGTTTCCATGCTGCCTCTAATACAGATGCCTGTGCTGCATATCTATGCACCACCCCATGGTATGCAGATGTATCCATGCATATTCATGAGGGACAGCATGAAAACCCGAACAGTGTTTGGCACACCAGGACTGGAGTTGGGAACCTCTGCCGTAAAGCAGCAGCCAACAGGGACAGACACACCCACACCCACACCCACAGGCCCCATTGGCTAATGCCTCCTGGAGAGGCAGGACATTGGGCCCTGCGTGCATCTCCCAATACTAGCACTTGCATACCTTAGCAATGCCACCCTACACCTGGGTATACAGTACACACCTATCAAATGTTTCCTATGATTACTGGCAGATAGCAAGTCCTACGTTAAGCACAGTTTGCTCATTGAGCTCCATCATAACAATCTTTCTGATGTCTGCGGTGTGTGCTTCAGGTCTGGTCTCTGACAGTGTTTACCACCCTGGGGAATGACCCCCAACAGTATTGCGTAGCATATCCATGCCTGTAATGTGCCCAGGACTGGTGTGGTGGGCAGGGCTGCTAAACTCCTCTATAGTAGCACAATGCTGGCATAGGTGTGGGAGTGTGTGTCTGTCTATACAGTGTGTGGTGGCTTCAAACACCTTCCACAGCCCACACTTCCAGCACTGTTGCCAGTATTGGCCTGCCAATGTGCATCATGAGGAGCAAGGTACTATGGGTATAGCCCGGACAGGGTGACCTGGCCAGGATGCATCTGCACAGGGTATAGGGCACTGGCTGGGACATTGTAGTGCCCGGCCACCACCTACACAGACAGGGTGACCTCAGTATGTCCTGCTGGGGGATCACTCTCACCCTGACTGTGCATTGAAGACAGCATGGCTAGGCACCCCCATAGTGCTATATAGTATTTCTCTCATGTGATATTTATGGGTTTCCTTTTGGGGCCCAGTCACTGATTTATCTGCTTGTTGTGTATGCTGACATCCCAGTTCTGGGTGCATGCATTTCCACTGGGAACATGCACTATGGACTAGCTAGCAGACTGCTGCCATCAGAAACAGTGCTCAGACCTTGCGGTACCTCATACGGCACCCTATAAAGTGCCCTATAAGCAACATTCTAGGGTGCCTTGGCGGACAGTGCACTTTAAAATGTGCCTTATGGGGCGCCTTATGTTAACACGCTTTGAGAGTGCGTTTGCTAGTAGTGATAATTAAAATAAAAATAAAATGCCTTCTAAAGCAATCTTCCCCATAATATGTAATGCCTCAGCCAGCCTTGTTCATTGGGCACTGTGGGGGATTGAACCCCTAATCCCTGCACCATTGGTCAGTGTCTTAATGATTGTGCTGTGGTTCTGTTCCTGTGCTTGCACATCAGCGCGCCGCCTTATGCCGCCCAATATTAAAATGCCTCCTAAAGCAATAGCACACCGCCTTATGCCCATCAGCGCACCGCCTTATGCTGCCCAATATTGAACTGGCTCCTAAAGTAATGCCTCAGCCAGCTGTCTTCATTGGGTACTGTGGGGGATTGAACCCCTGATCCCTGCACCATTGGTCAGTGTCTTAACCATTGTGCTGTGGCTCTGCTCTTCTGCTTGCACATCAGCACGCCACTTATGCCTCCCGCACAGCTTTCTCATGTGCTAATGTGCAGGGCGCACATGGGCGCCGCGCACCTTAGCGCATATTTAAATCTCGGTCTTTCTTTTTCAGAAAGAAACGCCCACTCCTTACATGGCACCCGCACACTAGCGGGCCGCGCACATTAGCGGGGTTTTAGTAAACATACCCCAAAGAGATCTATGTACTGAAATTTACACAAAGAAATGTTATGATATATATGCTAGAAAATTTGATGTGCAAGCTAAAGAGCACTTAACATGGGGCGCTCTGGGTTATTAACATATGTGCTAAAAATAGCCTCTATAGTATGTGCACTAACGCCTAAAATTGTAGCTTCTGAAGACTTGTCTCTTCTGTAGCACCTCTCTCGCAGAATGTTTGTACCATCGGAGATCATAAGTGTCATAGAACCCAGGCAGTATAAAGTTTTAGCGCAACTGGAACTTGGGGGCTGGACTTTGATTTGCAATATTTACAATATTATGCTGTATAAATATATACTTTACATCACTACGACCATGCCACTCTGAGTGACCCCTCACTCCTCTGCTCTTGGAAGCCAAGCAAGGTTGGCCTGGTTAGTACTTAGATGGAAGATTGCCTCAGAATACCAGGTGCTGTAGACTCACGGTGTGAAATAAAGGTCTGGCAATCTACTTCTGGTTGCACATAGTTAAGGAAACCCCGTAGAAAGTCACAACATGGACAAGTATTTACAGGGTCACCAGGGTTCAAAATTGACTTGATAGCACTTAACAGCAGTGACACTTTACAATATACAACAAAGTTTCTTTTAAAAAGTTGTCATTGATGAACCTAGTGTTTATATAAATGTTTTCTTGTCTGAATAAGAGACTTATTTACTAAACTGCAGTAGCACACATTAAAGAGCAATAAACGCATGTTAATAGTTCCTAGTGTATGTTATTTCATCATAACACATGTTAAAAAATTAGATGTGTTGTATGCAAATGCATGTCAAGCTGCTCATTATCATTCAAGATGGATAATGTAGCCTGGGTTAAAATTTCTAAGTCTGCATTATTCAGAGAACATTAACACAGCCTCCAGAAGTGTTATTAACTTTCCTCCCCAGGAGCATTACTATTGTTAACGTGCAGCCTGATGCTCTCAGGAACCAACTTAAAGGGACCAGTGTTTTGGAATAACACCCTTTACCCTCTGCCCCCTTTTTTTTTTTAACATCTCCCAGCACCTACTAGGGCTTTTCCTTGGTGAGTAGTTACGGGATAAGAACTATTTCTGGGCACCTGTGCTCCAGCAGCAGCCTGACTCAAAATGGCGGTCTCAGCCCCCCTCTCCCCTCAGTGGTACTCTCATGGAACTACCACTAGGGGGTGATGCTGCCAAATAAGGGAGTGAGACTACCACTAGGGATCTGAGGCCATATTTTGAGCCATGGAACCACTAGAGCAGGAGTTACCCAATGATGGTTCCTAGCCACACCTCCACTAGGTATTCCAGAGTGAGGGGGATCCTGGGAAGGTTTGAAAAACAATGAGGGAGGCTTTTGATGGGTTAGAAAAGGGATTGAATGGTGGAGAATGGAACCCAAGGGAAGTCATTTGAAAGGAATTGGGGTAGAATGGGGCATGTTTGTAAAGATATCAAGGTTAGTAAAGAGATTGGAGCAGGATAGGTGAAAGTATATGAGGTGCCCTAAGTGAACCTCATTCCTGCTGCCTTCTGACCCCACCGCTGCCACTCTCATTCAAACAGGAAGTTTGCATCGAGGACAGAAGCAGGAACAGCGACACAGCACTGGAGTTTATGGTGAGCACCACATTGCTGTTTAGAGGTCATTGCTGCTGCTTCAAATCCCGGAGAAGGGTGGCATTGGGCACCCACCTACTACTGGTGCTCTAAGCAACTGCCTATTTCGCCTAATGGTAGCGCCAGCCCTGGATTGAAGCTGGGTGTGGTTTTTACTAAACAGTGGCCTATCCGCTTGATGATAGTGAGCATGACTTGGGATCTACTTCCTTCGTGTCACTGCAACTGGAAGGATGAAATAGACACTGCTAGCACAAAGCAAAATAAATTTAAGGAGCGAGGTACAACAGGTAGGTGAAATAATTTTTTCTATGGTAAAATAGCACACAAAGAGCAATTAACTACTCAAGTGTTTGTACGTCTCTCTCTCTTCTCTCATCTTCTACTCCTTCTCTCTCTCTATTTCTATTGCTTTCCTCTTTCCCTTCTATCGTGTATTTCACATCTCCTGTAATATTTCCTGCTCTAGCTGCCCCTTCTCTTTCACAGTAAACCCCCGCCTCATGTATCCTGTCAGCTGAGCTATTTAAATAGCATATAAGCTAGAGGCAGGTATTACAGTTTAGACTGCAATGTGCACTCACAAATAGTGCATGAAGGAAAGCTTACCATGCTGTTTCTACATGCTCCTAATATTTCATTTGCACTTGATGTTCCTTCGTCTAATTTTGATACATATCCAGTACCATCTTCTGAAGTTACAGTAGTTTAGAATGCATGTTAGCACAATAGGATCAATTTCTAAAGAATTTATGTGCCTAATCTAAACAATTAGGTACCCAGGTTGATCCCATGGAGAACTGACTAGTGTTGAACACACATATTTAAGTACAAAACGTTTGGAGTAGATTTGGCAAGAGTAAAACTAAATCTGGGGAGATGAATTACAGTTCTAAATTTAAGATCCTAAAGTTTAGCACCTAGATTTATGAGCTTTCAACATAGGTTCCTAGGTTGAGTAAAAATTCTCTTGTTTACGAGTCTAAAACATAGGCACTTAAGTGAAGCATTAGGCATTTCTTAAAAATTAAGTACTTAGGGGTATGTCTACTAAATTGCTCTGTTAGCATGCAGTAAGCCCCTACAATTAGCACAGGAAGTAGCATAGACCCGCACTAACTGTTGGATGCGTGCCTGGCATGTCCCTCTGCAATTACCATGGAGAGACGCATCTCACCTTGCTAACCAGCTGGCAGCACTTCTAACCCAGGTGCACCTATCACCAGCTGTTGAGGAGGCAGTAAGTACACCTGTGCGAATGATAGCAATCACAGGTAGCATATGCTAATCAAACTGTGCTACCAATGCCCACATTCCACCTCAACCCAGCCAGTCACTGCCCTTTCCCACACTAATGTTTAGCCTGTGGCGTTTACTGTGCTGTCCCACACTGTCAGTTTGCCACGCTTCGCACATAGTAAACCCCGTGCTAACCATTACCATAGTTTAGTAAACATGCCCCTTAGTGTGCAAGCCAAGGCAATATAGGTTGCTATGTACTAACCGTTAGCACATAGGCCCGAAGTAGACTCAGTCATCCCCTAGAATATGATTGCAGACTTAAATACTACTAAGTATTTAATTTGATGACATCAAGGCAAGATTATCTGAATCTGTTAATTTTCAAACAGTTGCAAAAAAATAGTGAGGTGTGCCAAATGTCATAAAGAGGCTTGGCGACAGGGAATAAAACTTTCCTGCGGTATAGTTCTGTTATTTTGCAATAGGAAAATTACAGAGGATGGTGGCATCTTTTATACATAAATTTATTGAGATATAAGCTTTTGAGGACAATATTCCACTTTGTCAGATGCATCTGAAGAAACAGACTTTTCGTCTTTGAAAGCTTACAACTCAATAAATCTGTTCATCTGTACAGTGTCGCAGTCTCAGCTGCAGGGGTAAGTCTTCCAGGGTCACTTCTTTACTCCTAGTCCAATGCTTTAGCCATTCAACTGCTCTTCCTCCTTGGAAACAGATTTTATAATTTTCTGAATAAAAATGTATTAAGAATATCATACAACTGTGGCCTGTGCTTTTTGCTCTAAGTGTATTCTAGGAGATACTGAACTTCTCAATATGGATTTACTGCTCTGCTATGTGTGCCTTCAAGTCAATGCTGAATCCTGGCAACCCATTAGCTCCTGGGATTTTGTGGCAGCATGCCTTTCTTCTGAGGCAATGGAGGGCTAAGTGACTTGCCCAAGGCCACAAGGAGAGCTAGTGGGAATTGAACTCTGGTCTCTTGGTTACCAAGCCAGTGCTCTAACCACTAGGCTATTCCTCCACTCCCAATATGGAATTACAAATGTCAAAATGATTGGAACTGATTTGTGGATCAATACAGAAAAGCACATATGCGGTCGGAAGTGGGTGCTGACCACATAAGTGCTTTGCCCAAAATCAATGGACTATGCATTTTAAAGGAGGTGGGATTTGGGGGCTGCCTAGAGGCAGTGTGTGTAACTTATACATCTAAGTAGTGGATAAGATCTTTTTTAAGTCACATGTGTATATTCAGCAGTGGCACTTACCCATTGACTGCCGCTGAATATAACTTATCTGGCCAATTGGTGAATATCAGCCCCTTGATATTGAATGGCCCAATATTCTAAGGCACATATCGGAATAACAGCAGCTCATGTATGGATAACTGCCCTATCTATGAGTTTTCAGTGGCAGGATCCAGATAGTGCTGCTGAAAATTACCACAGACCACCCCAGCACTATCTGGCTAGTGCCAAGCTGGAACAAGGGAATATTGTGGGCATTCCAGCTAACTCTAGCAGCTGAACATCACCGACTATCGAGAATCAATAGAGCTGTGCTTAGCTAAGACGGATAGCGGGCTGAATTTTGCTGCTTTCCATAAGGAGGCAGTGGCCAATGCTCTCTGAGCATATTTAGCGCTAATCACTAGCCAGATAGCAGTGCTGAATATACATGGATAGTTTAAATGCCGAGGACTGCATTAAAAAAATGAGCCGCTTGCCACAGTGCTTGAATACCGATCCGTAAGTTTTAAACCTGCTTTATTATAAACTCGTTACACCTCAGTAATGGAATTTACTTGCCAGCAAAGGCAAGTGATCAGTGCAACTAATTGAAACTATCCTATACCGTATGTTCCTGGTGATAATATGCCAGAATATGCAATTGTGCAGCTGCAGCAGAAACCACAAAATTATACCTGTTGCCATATAATTTGTTTGTTTATTTATTTATTTATTTATTTCAGACACTTGATATACCACAGCCAAGCAAATCCCTATCGCAGCTGTTTACAAAGGAAATATATAAAGGGTGAAAACAAACTGAAAGAAAGAAAAAAAGGAAAGACAGAATAGGGCGTTGCAATGTGAGGTTGGGGAAGGAGACGGGGTGGTAAAGTAAGCAGGTTACTGGGTTACTGGTGGAGAAGAGGGAGTCAGGGAGCATTGGCTTGTTGAAATAGCCAGGTCTTGAGGGTTTTCTTGAAAATGGGGAAGGAGGACTTAGACCAAAGAGAGAAAGGGAGAGAGTTCCACAGGGATGGTCCAGCGTAGGCAAAGGAAGAGTTTCTAGAAACAACAACTCACAGAGCAGAAGGAGATGGGAGGAGGGAGAGGGGAGCAGCATTGGATGAATGAAAGAAGTGACCTTGGAGGTAAAGGGAACTAAGAGTGGCCAGGTAAGGGGGGCGTGATGCGAACAGAGCTCGATGGACCAAAACAAGGATTTTATAGTAAATGTGAAAAGAGGTAGGAAGCCAGTGCACAGATGAGAAGAGGAGAAACATGATCGAATCGATGGGCCTTGTGAATAAGTCTGGCAGCAGTTGTAAACAGCGAAGAGAATTCTGAGGAAGATGAAGGAACAGGAAATCGCAGTGACTCGCTGCACGATCTGCAGTAATCCAGTCATGGACTGAAAGAAGTTGTGTGGTGTCTACCGGCCTCATTCTGCCTCAGCCTAGAACGTTGTTGATTGCTGATTGGCTCTTTCTAACAGCTGATCAGCATAACCGGCAAGCAGTTCACTTACTAGGGCACAGGCTAGCTAAAACAAAGAAATAGCTCTTTCCAGACCCTTATAGATTTCAACCTTTCATCAATATCCAGAAAGCAATCTGCAGCCTTTAACCTGCAATTCACCCAAATCATCAACAACCTCACCCACAATAAAGGAAACATATTAGATCTTATCTTCATCCCAAACCCCCCCCCCCCCTAGCAAACAATCCTAACCTACGACCAAAGCCAGTCCCATGGTCTGACCACCATCTAATATAATTCCCACTACCCTATCCAGGCAAAAACAACCAAAAGACAGATTACACAGCATCAAGAAAATTTCAACCTTTCCACAGCCAAACCTTTGCACAGAAAGTACTACCAAGCAATGCTCACTGAAAGCAATCACATAGAAATCCAGATAAACAAATGGAACACACCTATAATGGCAATAGCTCAAACACTACCGGATACCTACATATGCAACCAACAGTGGAAAACTCCATGGTACTCTTCCACATTGAAGGAACTTAAACGCAAATTATGACGAACCGAATGTAAATGGAGAAAAATCATGGACCAAAGGATAAACAATCTACATAGAGGAACAAAAAACTTACCAAGCACTTACTAACAAAGCAAAACATGGTTCCCTCACTAACTTAAAAGGTGCCATCTACAAACCTAGGGAGCTCTTTGATATTGTAAAAACACTAACGACCATAATAGAAGCATCCTCAACCCTCAGCAGACGGCAATATATCTACAAACAAAACAGAACTCCAGCAACTACAGCAAACTAGTTTTCCCCCCACACAGCAAAAATAACAACACCACTGGCCTTTGGACCACATTCGAACCCATCAGCGATGAGCAAATGAACAAAATTATCACCTCTTTAAACACTACTATCTCTCCTTTAGACCCATGCCCAGTCTCCTGGATAAAGATAACAAGGCCTCATCTCAACCCCTTCATTACGAATATAGCGAACGATTCACTCAAACAAGGCCTCCTCCTGCCCCCACTCAAGCCATTCTCCATCCAACCCAACTTAAAGAACCCAAACCTCTACCCATGTACCCCATCATCATATAGACCAGAGGTTCCCAACTCCAGTCCTGGAGGGCCAAACACCATTCAGGTTTTCAGGCTGTCCCTAAAGAATATGCATGATACACATTTGAATACAATGGGGGCAGTGCATGCAAATGCATCTCATGCATATTTATTAGGGACAGCCTGAAAACCTGAATGGTGTTTGGCCCTCCAGGACTGGAGTTGGGAACCTCTGATATAGACCAATATCTAGTCTCCCATTCCTAGCAAAGATAATAGAAAAAGAAGTACAAGTCCAATTACAAAATCACATTGATAAATACAAGCCACTAGAACAGCAACACCATGGTTTCTGCCCAAAGCACGGGGTCGAAACCCTTCTCTCCTCCCTACTTGACACCCTAATTTCAGGCACTGAACACATTTCACAAGGATTTTTACTCCTATTCCTGGACATATCGGTTGCATTTGACTCTGTCTTTCACCATGTCCTCCTCAATAGACTACATGATACTGGACTTCATAGCAACACCATTAAATGGCTTAAATCCTACTTGACAGATCGCAAGCAACAAATACAAATAGGATCCCAGAAATCCTTCCCTTACTGTCTACACCAAGGGCTACCTCACAGATCTATACTCTCATCAGTCTTATTCAATATGGGGGTCATTCTGAACCACGAATAAGCCACCTGTATATGCGGGATCAATGCGTGTCTCGTCAAAATGTCCAAAGCCATATTCTGAACCTTTGCAGCCATGCACATACATGGCACTTAAACGGGGATTGCAGAATGTGGGCGGAAAGGGGCAGAATAGGGGCATGACCAGCCATGGAGATGTACTGAAGTATTCCGGTCATACCCATGCACGTCCACAGGCAGCAGTGCAGACATCCAGGTTATACCTGCAAAAACATGGAATGAAGGTAGGACAGAAATATTTCTGCTCCTCACCCCAATGCATCCAATAGTGGTGGAATGGATGACTAACGTATGGTGTGACTGCAGTCTGTAAACCACAGCATGCAATGTTATGGAACAGGAAGCAGAGGAGAGGGAGGAAGTACATCAAAGCAGCAGAAATAAACACCCCCAAAACTGTTTGCAGTAGAGCACTGGTGCTCAATCCATCCTTGTTGGCATTTGCTATATGTGCTAAAGGGGCACAGCTAGGGTGCCCTACCAATGCTCACATCCTGGATATGATACTGGTGATGGGGTCCTCTGACCCCATGTGAAAATGTAAGCCCAGACATCGGTGCTATGTGCAGCACCCAGCCAGCTGGAGTTTTGCGCTCCACACAGTGGATTTCTATAGTATGCTGTATGCAATGTGCACTGCTCCCTGGTCCAGATAAGGTCTTATGCAACTCCTATGTTACTTACTATGTTACTATCCCTTTACAGGAACAGGATAAAATCAAAATAAATTGAACCATCTAATTTCTCAACAAATAGGGGTGTCCTACATGGAGTGGTGGGTTCACCCCTAGACAAAGACATGGGGAGGCAGGTACACCTACTCTTGCCATCATACTGGGCAGACTAGATGGACCATACTGGTCTTTATCTGCCGTCATTTACTATGTTACTATTGAAACACTATACTGGGGATATCTTACGCCGGCAGCTACATGGCACATATCTTGTATACAGGTCACTGTTGAGGTTGTTTACATATGTGGGCTTATGATGTGCAATGTGCATAGGGGGGTTTGACCCTTGAGGCAGATATTCTGGAAGGACTGTTTGGGCCTACTGCAACTCTGTAGCAGACTTAGGTCCACCATTGTAGTTATTGTGTATGTAGGAAGCCAAATGGAAATGTAGTGAGCAGGTGTGATGCTGGATTAGAAATACTGATTGCTATGGTTCTCTATCCATCAGCTAAGACATTCAGTGCTGGGCATTCTTTTGGCAGGTGGCTGTTTCTGTGGGGCTGCAAGTGAGAGTACATGTGTGTGCATGGGGAGGGTCTAGATTGCTCATCCACATATCCGGAGGGGGGGGGGAGACAGGTATGCCTGGCAGGACCTGGACCATAGAGCTGTCTGCAGCCTCACCAGGTCTGCAATCACTTCCCTGTCCAGACACTTTCCTGTCACAACTCAGGGGACCCTCAGAAGGTTGGCATGCAATGGTGCATAGCGCAGTACGCCATTCCCAGGTGGACCAGCATTGGTCTCTACAAATGTGCACATTTGTAAGGAGCATCAGAGGTGTCTCTGGGCATGTCTGTGTGGTGCTTGAACTGTTGACTGCAATCATTCCAATGGCCCTTACGTAGTTCAGGGGAGGTGTTTGGGTAGTTCCCTATGGGGGACCTGCTCTGCTAGGGTCATGTCCTTACTTAGCATTGTACAGTCATGTTCCTGAGCCATTCACAATATGCATACCTCAGAAAGGCATCTACTGCCATGGCTGTAATGCTGCACTGCATCTTGTGCCAGTAGGTTCACTCTCTGCCCATTTTCCTGCTACAGTACTGTACATTGCGTGTGCTTTGTAATGGTTTGGGCATGTCAAGGACTGGTTTCTATTATCTACTTTGCATCCATCTGTGAGTCTCACCATCTTATATTGTCATTCAGCCTCAGAACAGCTCTGTCCATGCCCGTTTTGAAGGGGGCGTGGCCATTCATTGGTATATTGCGGAGACGGGCAGGGTCACAGACATGCATCTTTTTGGAATACAGTGAGCATGGATATGTACAATGCCATTGTTGGTGTATACCCATCTTCGTACAACATAGCACTGTGTGTGGGCCATGCCTAGCATGTCTATGTAGGTGATTCTGTGCATTTGGCTGCATGTATCTCCACGTGTGCAGAACTGGGTTCTATTTCTGCACATTTCCATTTGGACATGCCCTCTGCCCAGACGTGCATGTTTTCTGAGTTGGCCTCCACATACATTCAACAATTATGTGATGTCATAAAAAGCTTCAGCATTAAATATCAAATATATGCTGATGACATCATGATTTACACTCCCTTCTCAACAACCTCACCAAACTATTCCACTACAACCAAATGTTTCACAGCAATGACTAAATAGCTCCAGGGACACAACCTCAACATCAGCTATAAGAAGACCGAAACCCTTCATGTCACAGGAAACCCCCATGGACAATAAAGAGCTCTCAGTCAGATGCCTAGGTATAATACTAGATCAAGGGATAAATCTACAGGCACAAATAAAACAAATCACCAAATCAATATATTACAAACTTAGAATTCTAAAGAACTTGCATCCTCTACTGAGTCCACCAGATTTCCACAAAGTAGGCCAGGCCATCATTACCCTCATACTAGATTATTGTAACTCAGTCTACCAGGGTCTGCCAAAAACACACCATATATCCACTGCAACTAGCCCAAATTACAGCTGCAATTCTCATACATGGAACATTTAGGCAGACATGCACGACCCCAATCCTTAAACATGTGCACCGATTACTGGTTACATCAAGGATCAAGTACAAAATCATCCTTAATATATAATAAATCATAAATAATCAATCTGCTAAAAGTCTTTGATTGTTAATAAGAAAGTGGTATGTCTTCCTGATCTGTTGCTTACAGGCTATCAACCTACTTGACATATCCATCCAAAAAACTGTGAAAAGCCAAACGACATGCAACAGGGCTTTCTCCTTCTATACCCCGTCCACTTGGAACAATATACCACCTCAATTAAGAACCATTGAAATCATGGGGGAATTCCATAAAAAATGGAAAACCCAACTATTCCTTGAATACTATGGAGCAGACCTTCATTAATCCACTACCATCCAAATGCTAAAATATTAACACCAAGATGTTTTGTATATAGCTAAAACACACCTCTCACAGTTTTCTATCCACCCTGTACCTTCAAACTCTGTTTATACTGTTATATGTAACACTCATAGTTGTTATCATGATTTAATGTTACTTTGCACATTGTTATATGTAAACCATCTTGACTTCTGGAAAGACAGTATAAAAATATTGTTAAACAAATATAAAAATAAAAAAAGAGATATTGGTACTGCCGCTGCCATCTATTTGTGGAGAAACAGTATCACCTATTCTTAGTGCTCTTCTTGTTGCTGCTTGGATTCAAACTGAGATGAACTCGCTTCACATTTGAAAATTATTCGTGCTACCTTATTTTCTATATTTTTCTACATAAATGCGTGTCATTTTGTTTTATTATTAGTTATCAGTTTTCAAAATACATGCAATTTGAAACAACGCATTTGTGAAAAAAATGTGGTCAGTTGAAAGCATCCAAGGAAATTAAATAACAGATCAGACCAACGGTCAATTAGAAAAACAACCAACATCCCCAGCCCACAAAAGGGTGAAAACAAAGGAAAAATAGCCTGCATAATCACAAAGAAATGAGCCGGTGACAAAGCAAACCTATTTTAACAGGAGATGTATCGGACATCACAGTAGCAGCACTGAGAATAGGATGGGCATTTAGAAAGGATATAAGGATACAGGAAGGGTACAGGAAGACATAGGAATTAGACTGATATTTCAGCAAATACTTACAAGGATATTTAAGGAAAAACATTGCACCCAGCTGGAGAGCCCTTGGTTGGAGCAGGAGAAATTCCTTTCTACGACATTGGGTCTCTCTTGTCAGGTCAGGAAAACCCCTTATCAACAGCCCATGAAAACTCACAGTTTTCCTGCAGAAAAACATTCTCATAAACCAATCTTTATCAGCTGTTAAAGCAAATTGAACCAAACATGTTGCTGGGGTAATACTGCCAACTCCAGACATTTCCAGTACATCGGATACATTAAGCACATCTAATTGACCCGTAGGAGAGGCTACCGTTTGTCCTAGTATTTTCTTACCCGGTGATAAGTAAAAAACTTTAATCACAGGTGGTGGGACTCCAGTTTAACTCCCAAGATTTCTTCCAAATAACTTTTTAACATATCTTTAGGGGTCACAAACTGCAATCTTGGAAAGTTTATTAATCGAAGACTGGACATTCGGGATGCATTTTCCAGCTGTTCCATCTTAGTTTTCATAAACGTAGCATCCTTCATCAAGGTTTTCAAACAGCCTTCCATACTATCCATGTGAACAGATAAATTTCCACAATCTCCTTTAATCTTGGATATATCTTCCGAGTTCACAGAACACTCCTGACATACATTCTGCAAATGAGTTTTTTAATTCTGGACTTGCAGTAATATTGCTGCAGTCAATTGCTTAAGAGCATTCCAAATCGACTCAAGGATTATCTGGCCAGGGAGAGAAAGGGAAATGTCCAAAGTCTTTTCTCCCACAGTTCCCTCATCTCTAGCCATACCTCTCCGTGCTTCTCCAGACTCACCAGGCTTCTGTCTGTCCTCAGTCACCAAGCAGACACCAGATGAAACAGCCATGGAGGACATCAGGGAACCCAATGCCTCCAGCCCCGGTTCCAGCCCCCATTCCTTTCTTGGCACGCCTATTTCAGCCACACCAGACAGAGGAATCTGCTCCAGGGCAAATATGGTGTCAATCCTCAAAGGGTGCCGCACCTCCGGAGGGGTAAGTTCTAACCCTGAAGAGGACACCGAGCTCACACAATCTGACGGCCCCAATTCAGGAATTACCACTCCTCCAATGGCCTGCCCTGGCAGAGCACACAAAAGAAAATGTATTTATTTATTTATTTATTTACTTCTCTTATATACTGCGCTATTAAAATCAGTGCGGTTTAAAATGATCCAAAAGGACCAACAGGTAATATCGCGGGGGGAGGGGGGGTCCCGGCTAGCTGGGAGATGCTTCGCTTTCCCATCTGGATCATGTGCACACCACTTCTCACCAGGCACAGCCATCTTGGATCCGCACCCTGGAACAGCATTCAAATGTGTAACATTTTTACTAAACTTTTCCCTTTTAGCTTGTTCTTTTTTAGGTACCTATTTATTTATTTACTTTTATGTACCGAACTTTCACAATCAGCGCGGTTTACATGTTAACAACATAATACAATGAGCAGGTATAACATTACATATAACTTTTACACAATAATAAATTAACATATTTTCCCCATTTTCCATGAATTCTTGATCACCATCCCCAGACAGTACCCTTTGGTTTTTCAGAGATTTAGCAGGATGCGTCTTCTCAAGCTATTTTTTAGCACCCTTCTATTGTTTGCAGGGGTGGCCGCTGCTGCAGCAACTATCTTCTACCCATTTCAGCCCAAGCACAACATCTCTGCTGTGCATCTAGCGAGCCATAACTAGGGAGAGCAAGCAGGATTCCCAAGCGCAAAAAGAAAAGGAGGGGGATGAAGTAATTATTTAAAAACAATGCTAAAGATTTTCAATAAAAATTGACTTTTTTGCATGATGAGAGATTTAATTGCTGTAGAATCCTGAAAAATAAGCCACAGGAAACTAGGAACTATGAATGAGACTGATCATCAAACTAGCCACACTGGTACAAACCCACTGTGGCAGGAGATAAACCACAGAAATTAATGAAAAACTTAAGATTAACTACATTTAAGTGAACTTCTGCAGATAAAGAGGAGGAAACACACTGCTATTTTCATGCTACAAACCCTATTCTTAAATCAAGAGGGTATACAAAGAGAATCCACCAAAAACTGGAAGAAAGAGGAATATTGCCACAAGAAAAACTGCAAAAGCAAGTGATGGAAATGTAAAATCTTTACTTTCACATATCAAAGTAAAGAAGTATGTGAATGATAACATCTTGAATCAACTAAGGACCATAGAAAAAGAAATAGAGAGAGAAGGAGGGACCTAAGTGAGGGTACCAGAAGAAAGGAACATACAGAAAAAGAAAGGGCGGTTGAGGGGGCAGATGGATCTTAGAGATCTAGAATCGCAGGAGAGTGAGAGGAATAAAGGGCAGGTCAACAAATCAACTGAAGAGGAGGAAGAAAGGGAGGAAAAAGATGTAGAGGTGGAGGAATTCAAGATGAAACTCCTAGTCCAAATGAAAAAAAGATGAATAGGCTGGGTTCCAGGCAAAGGAAAGATTACCCATGTTAAATTTAACACCTAAGGTTAAAAGTATGATAATTAAGATGAACAAGGCCAGATCCTGTTTAAAAGGACTATTTATTGAGATCACCAAAATAAATTGAATACGACATTGTGCAACTAAACTTATTACTGCAAGAATATTACCAACTGAAATGCAGAGCCAGAAGAAAAAGGGAATAACAGTTCCTCTTGAAAAAGGTGCATCAAAGGAAAAATAAAATCATTGTGTGCGGAGGTATCTCTGATAGACATGTATCTAAAAGGATTAAGATCATCAAAGATATTGAGGACGATCCAAGACATCAAGCTGAAACATGCTATATAAACCGAAGACCTGAAATTTATATGTTCCAACAATAAATTGATAGTAGCAGCAGAAGTGCAAAACCTGTGAAGATACGAAGAAAGCAGAAAAGAAAGATATCAAAATAAACTAGAGAGAATCCAAAACAGTTCTACAGGGTTCCCTTAGCACATTTTTTAAGACCAAAGTCTTACAGGGAATTGAGAAAGAGCATTAATATGGTAAAAACACTAAAAAAAAGCTGAAACAGAAACCTTATGGAGAAAACTATATGAGGATCCCATAAAGATCAATCATGAAGCAGAATGCTTTTTCTAATTGTTCCCATATGCAGGGTAACCAAATGTCAAACCTATGGAACATCCTGCAGTAACAACAAAAGAGCTGGAAAGCAGATTATAATGAGCCCCAACTGGAAGAGCCCTGGCCCAGATGGAGTGACCAACTTTTGGTTCAAACAGTTAATATCACTCCACTAAGGCCTGGCAAAATGCAAAAACCAACTGACCAACCAGCCAGACTTAACAGCACAATGGCTTATACAGGAAGAATATTTCTCCTTCCAAAGGGAGACCCAAGTAACATTCTGAAGAATTACAGACCAATAACTTGTCTACCTACAATTTATAAGCTGTTCACTGCAATAGATGCAGACAGAATATATGATCATATCAAATCCAATAACATCATGGTAATAGAGCATATGGAACCAAAGACCAGCTAATGTTAAATAAGACCATCATGGCCAGCGCTAAGAAAAGCAGAAATCTCAGTATAGCATGGATTGATTATAAGAAAGCTTTTGACAGCGTACCACACTCTTGGATAATAAATTGCCTTGAAATGTACAAAATAAATCCTGAGAGTTCACTATGACAATGTGGCAAACCACTCTTTTTGAAGTATGAAGATGGTCAATACATCATTATCCTAACATCAAGTTCCAGTGAGAAATATTTCAGGGAGATTCCCTGTCGCCATTTCTGTTTTGTGTGGCTATTAATTCAATGAGAACTCATCAAGACTTGCGATACAGATTTATCTTGAATCCTAAAGAAAGTAACAACCCAGAGGTAACATCCCATTTACTATTTGTAGACAAACTGAAGCTCTACAATTCCAGTGACCAACAATTAGCAGAACAACTCCATGTCCATTTTTCTGATGACATCAGTATGACTTTGGTCTTAAAAAATGTGCTAAGGCAACTTTTTAATCCGTTTTGGACCAGCGTATGTTTTACATACATAAGGTTTCCATACTTACTACTCAACTGTTGTGATGGCGCAGAAAGCAGAGAGAATAGAGAAAGAGGGAAAAAAACAGGCATTTTCCCCAGATAGTAGGAAAAGAACCAGAAGTTTAAGGGTTAAAACTTCTGAACTAGAAAAAAACTCTCCACAGAAAGCAGGTAGCAAGGAGACACACCCCAGCTCCATGGTTACCAACCCTGCTCACGAGGGACAGCTGGGGGTGGGGCCAGGAAGCCGAAGGGGAAACCACTCATATAAACTGTCAGAGAGTGAACTCAGAGAAGAAGAAGCAGGAGAGGAGGACAGAGAGGAGTCTGAACTCAGAGGGAAGCCTGGACTCAGGGAGAGGTCTGAGAACCGTGAAGGGAAACGCTTGACGAGGATCCCTAGTTCTGGTTCCAGTGCAGCTTGGAACAGATCAGAACGTCCCAGGAGGGGAGGAGGTCCTAGAAGCTCTGGAGAACCACGCAAAGAAGGTACCCGGGGAGTCAAGGGAGCTTCATTGGAAACCTCTGGGAGAAGGGCAGAGCCAGCCAGAGGATTTGGAGCTAACCCAGGGCCCTGTAAGGGAGACAGGAGATATACTTCTAGAAGGAAAGCTTACCCAGGGGAGTTGGTCAGCCATGTTGGCAGCAGAAGCCCTTCCCCCGAAGTATACATGGAGCATGAGCCTTCAACAGTAAAGCCTGTTAAGTGCTCAATTCCAAAAGATAAGGTGAGCAGCCTAAAGCCTTCTATTAACTCCTTAAAAGCTAAGAGACTTTCCAACTGCTATACTATTCCTCAGAGAAGGAAGGACACTGCCTTGACTAAAGTCTTAGAAATCCTGAAGGGATTAAAGCCAGATAGTTTTGAGTCTGAATCCTGTACCTCACAAGCAGACTCTGACCTGGAGAGTATGGAAATAGAGATGCCTGGTTTAATAGAGAATTCTGATGAGGAAATGGAATGTTCGGTAGCCTCTAGGCATTGAGAAAGGCTAGAACATTTGCAGAAGCTTTAAACCTGGTAGCTGCTCCTTCAAGAGAGCACGGCTGGGAAATATGCAAATAAGGTCCCTGAAGTTTTAAGCCGTAGCTGAGTGTGTGTCCCAGGAAAAAGATACCGTATGTGATCCCTCAACAAATTCTTATTTTTATTTCATTTTTGTTGGGCATAAATCACCAGGAGGAGGCATTCACAAGCCCACCCCCAAGATGTAATACATGCCCCTTTTATTCAACCACATAGGTTTAAAACACGAAACTTTAAATATACGATGCTTTTCCAGCATGAAGAAGAAAAGTGTACTTATCTTATGTATATGCGCGACGTGCACGTTTCGGGGGATAAGACCCCTGTATCAAGCGCCACCAAACGTAATTCAATAGAAATTCAATCCACCAAGAAACTGGCACAAAACGCCGAACAGCTGGCTGTTTAAAATGAGGATAACTGCTAGAGATTGGCTGACTAAAAGCCATCACTCAAAAACCAGCCTCCAATCACGAAAGGGAAACCCACCAACCAGGGGAATACCTAATCATGAAAGGATGACCTCATATTGCTCCTAGCCAATCAATCTCACAATTAAGTCCCAGAGGAGCCACAGATTGTAGAAGGAAAATCCATCGTTGTTCAAGACGCCTAAGTTTAAAGATGCGATCTCCTCTTCGAGGATCAGCTGGAACGTGATCAATCACAGTCCAGCGTAAATGTTGAAACTCATGTTTAAACGTTAGACAATGTGAAACCATTGGGGCGGTAAGAACCTTCAATCGAAGGCGACTGGCATGTTCTGTCAAACGAGTCTTGATCTGCCGGGTAGTACTACCAACATAACGTAGAGGGCAAGGGCAATCAATGAAGTAGACCACATGAGTTGAAATGCAAGTCGTGTTCCAACGGCGATGAAAAAGTCGTCCACTATGTAAATCACTCCATGAAGTGCCAAGGTGAGTAGTAGCACAAAAGCGACACTCCCCACAAGCCTCATGAGACCCAGTGTGATGTTGTGGAATCCGTGGCCGATCAGATGGTGTAGCCGAAAATACCAATCTGTCACGAAGGTTTGCTCCCCGAGAATAAGCAATCCTCAAGGGTTTGTTCAAACTAGAGTGTAACGACAATGTCGGCCAATGTTTTTTTAAAATGCCCACCACCCTCAATGAATTTGACATATAAGGTAATACTACTGTCACACTATCAGAATCCACCGCAGGGGATCGATCATGTTGCTCATCTAAATACCATTCCCGATGAGAATATAGAGCACGCCGATAAGCACGGGAAATAATAGAATTGGGATACCCCTTATCGAGGAGACGTGAGGTCAAATCCGCTGCATGATGTCGAAACTGATCAATGGAAGTGCACAGTCTACGAAGGCGTAAAAATTGACCATATGGTAACCCATTCCGTAAAGGTGCAGGATGAAAACTGTTGTAATTTAATAAGCTGTTACGTTGCACCGGTTTGCGGTATAGAGTGGTAGCCAAAAGGTCTCCTTCCCGGAGAACAATCATATCCAAAAATTCAACATGTGTTGGATCGATATGGGCAGTAAATTTAATCCAAGGGTTCACATCATTAAGCCAAGCCAAAAACTCATGTAAAGATGAGAGATCCGAAGTCCAGATGAAAAAGATGTCATCCAAGAACCGCTTCCATAACAACACCGATCCAAATCCAGGGGAACTATAAATGAGTCGTTCTTCCAGATCAGCCATGTACAGGGTCGCCACCGAAGGGGCCACAGTGGCGCCCATAGCAATACCAAAAATCTGTTGAAAGAAAGCCCCCTCGAACAAAAAATAATTGCGGGTGAGGACCATCGACATCAAAGTTAACAAAAAGACTTGTGTAACCTGTAAGGTGCGTGTTCAAAACAATGTTGCAATAATTGTAATGATTCCCTTTGGTCAACATTGGTATATAGGGCAGTAACATCAAGTGTGACCAAAAAAATCTGGTCAGATGGTAACACAATGGTTTGCAAAGCCTGTAAAAAATGTGTAGAGTCCTTGATGAAAGATCGCACCAATGCTGCCTCCTTACTTAAGAACACGTCACAAAATTTAGATAAAGGTTCGAGAACCGAACCCCGACAAGAAATTATAGGTCTACCCGGGGGATCCGTTAAAGACTTGTGCACTTTAGGTACAAAATAGATAATCGGTATTTTCAGGTGTGATACAGAAAGAAACCGGAATTCTCGTGAAGTTATCCAACCCATAGAAAATGCTTCCATAAGCACCAAACGAATCTCCTCCTGCAAAATTGGTGTGGGATCCATGTCTAGACGTGTATAAACCCGAAGGTCGAAAACATGAGATCGTAGTTTAGACAGGTAATCCTGGGTATCCCAAACCACAACAGCACCCCCCTTGTCAGCCCCACGAATCGTGACAGAAGAATCTTGAACCATCTGCTGTAGACATGTCCAGTCCGAACCTGCCAGGTTAGACTTCCACCTAGGAAATCGCTTTTCCTGAAACTGAAGATCACGTAGCACCAAAGATTGAAAAGTAAGGATAGCCGCCGGTAGGGAATGGAACCGGATACCCAGGATTACCTGTCTAAACTATGATCTCATGTTTTCGACCTTCGGGTTTATACACGTCTAGACATGGATCCCACACCAATTTTGCAGGAGGAGATTCGTTTGGTGCTTATGGAAGCATTTTCTATGGGTTGGATAACTTCACGAGAATTCCGGTTTCTTTCTGTATCACACCTGAAAATACCGATTATCTATTTTGTACCTAAAGTGCACAAGTCTTTAACGGATCCCCCGGGTAGACCTATAATTTCTTGTCGGGGTTCGGTTCTCGAACCTTTATCTAAATTTTGTGACGTGTTCTTAAGTAAGGAGGCAGCATTGGTGCGATCTTTCATCAAGGACTCTACACATTTTTTACAGGCTTTGCAAACCATTGTGTTACCATCTGACCAGATTTTTTTGGTCACACTTGATGTTACTGCCCTATATACCAATGTTGACCAAAGGGAATCATTACAATTATTGCAACATTGTTTTGAACACGCACCTTCCAGGTTACCCAAGTCTTTTTTGTTAACTTTGATGTCGATGGTCCTCACCCGCAATTATTTTTTGTTCGAGGGGGCTTTCTTTCAACAGATTTTTGGTATTGCTATGGGCGCCACTGTGGCCCCTTCGGTGGCGACCCTGTACATGGCTGATCTGGAAGAACGACTCATTTATAGTTCCCCTGGATTTGGATCGGTGTTGTTATGGAAGCGGTTCTTGGATGACATCTTTTTCATCTGGACTTCGGATCTCTCATCTTTACATGAGTTTTTGGCTTGGCTTAATGATGTGAACCCTTGGATTAAATTTACTGCCCATATCGATCCAACACATGTTGAATTTTTGGATATGATTGTTCTCCGGGAAGGAGACCTTTTGGCTACCACTCTATACCGCAAACCGGTGCAACGTAACAGCTTATTAAATTACAACAGTTTTCATCCTGCACCTTTACGGAATGGGTTACCATATGGTCAATTTTTACGCCTTCGTAGACTGTGCACTTCCATTGATCAGTTTCGACATCATGCAGCGGATTTGACCTCACGTCTCCTCGATAAGGGGTATCCCAATTCTATTATTTCCCGTGCTTATCGGCGTGCTCTATATTCTCATCGGGAATGGTATTTAGATGAGCAACATGATCGATCCCCTGCGGTGGATTCTGATAGTGTGACAGTAGTATTACCTTATATGTCAAATTCATTGAGGGTGGTGGGCATTTTAAAAAAACATTGGCCGACATTGTCGTTACACTCTAGTTTGAACAAACCCTTGAGGATTGCTTATTCTCGGGGAGCAAACCTTCGTGACAGATTGGTATTTTCGGCTACACCATCTGATCGGCCACGGATTCCACAACATCACACTGGGTCTCATGAGGCTTGTGGGGAGTGTCGCTTTTGTGCTACTACTCACCTTGGCACTTCATGGAGTGATTTACATAGTGGACGACTTTTTCATCGCCGTTGGAACACGACTTGCATTTCAACTCATGTGGTCTACTTCATTGATTGCCCTTGCCCTCTACGTTATGTTGGTAGTACTACCCGGCAGATCAAGACTCGTTTGACAGAACATGCCAGTCGCCTTCGATTGAAGGTTCTTACCGCCCCAATGGTTTCACATTGTCTAACGTTTAAACATGAGTTTCAACATTTACGCTGGACTGTGATTGATCACGTTCCAGCTGATCCTCGAAGAGGAGATCGCATCTTTAAACTTAGGCGTCTTGAACAACGATGGATTTTCCTTCTACAATCTGTGGCTCCTCTGGGACTTAATTGTGAGATTGATTGGCTAGGAGCAATATGAGGTCATCCTTTCATGATTAGGTATTCCCCTGGTTGGTGGGGTTTCCCTTTCGTGATTGGAGGCTGGTTTTTGAGTGATGGCTTTTAGTCAGCCAATCTCTAGCAGTTATCCTCATTTTAAACAGCCAGCTGTTCGGCGTTTTGTGCCAGTTTCTTGGTGGATTGAATTTCTATTGAATTACGTTTGGTGGCGCTTGATACAGGGGTCTTATCCCCCGAAACGTGCACGTCGCGCATATACATAAGATAAGTACACTTTTCTTCTTCATGCTGGAAAAGCATCGTATATTTAAAGTTTCGTGTTTTAAACCTATGTGGTTGAATAAAAGGGGCATGTATTACATCTTGGGGGTGGGCTTGTGAATGCCTCCTCCTGGTGATTTATGCCCAACAAAAATGAAATAAAAATAAGAATTTGTTGAGGGATCACATACGGTATCTTTTTCCTGGGACATTATCTTTTGATTACCGTCTGGGGTTACATTGTGATTTGAAGTAGCTGAGTGTGTGAGCATTTGTATGCTAGAAAGTGTAAAGCCTGAGATACAACAAGCTGAAGGAATTACTTGGTGGAATAGAAAGAAAAACCAAGGGGAAAGAAGATGTTTTTTTTTCTTCTAAGGGGTATGTTTACTAAACTGCGCACACATGTGCGGCACACAAGAGCGGACGCTAATGATGCACTTAAGTGCTCTTAAGCGCCGCGCACGCGTGCGCGTCACATTAACGGGCCGGCGCACGTGTGTGGGGCGCTGATGTGCGATAGAGGCGGGGAAACGCTTACGGAGGGCGGAGGAAGGCTCCCGAGGGATGGGGGACGGGGTCAATGGGTGAAGAGTGGGAGGGGAGAGGCTCCCCACACAGGAGCGGGGCTGAATTCGGCATTAAAAATACCGCGTGAAACCCTCGCGTTAGAGCCGATTTAAAGGGAAGAGAAACCATTTCCGTCAGCAATGTACAGCAAAACCGGGGAAACCTGCAAAACGTGATACATGTGCACAGAACAAAACAGCAAATAAAACCTGAAAATGACCACATAAAATTTCAAATAAATTATAATCCAGCTGGGCAACAGTGATATTAATGGGCAACCATAAAAAACACTCCCAGGAAAGCTCCAAAAAAAAGAAATGATTTTTGGAAGGGTCTACGCTCTGTAGACTCGTTCAAAAATCACTGCATTTTAATGGAGCTTTCCTGGGAGAGTTTTTCATGTTGCCCATTGATATCACTGTTGCCCAGCTTGGTTTTGTTTTTTTTCCCCTTTTTTGGAGGTCATTTGTGAGGTTTAATTGCACCCCTGTCCCCATACAAGGTAAACGAGCCCACAGTAAAATTGTGCAGAGCAGAGTGTCTGACTCGTGCGGCCAGGTTTCCTATCTCCAGAGACTGCACTGTCTCTGTGGCCACAGTGTGGTGGCAGTGGACACAGCCAGTGCCTGTAGGACCAGAAGGTCACAGGTTCAAACCCCAGCTGGGGCTCCTGCCAACCCAGTCCCCATAGTTTTACCCACCACTAAACAGTGATAGTACAGACACCCCTGTATGGCAGAGAACATAAGCATGGTTCCAACACCTATATTTTACCCTACACCGCACACAAACCATAACAATGGCCATTACCGACAGCCAAGTCCCCCAAGTTCAGTCCTGGAGTGCCACAACTCAATCAGGTCATATTTCTTTTCCAGATAGGGACATGTCTGCATGTTGGCGGAAGGGTACAGGTGGTGGAGGGGGCAGTGGCTGCAAACCACAGCAGACAGTGGCCTAGGCCTGTGCAGGCTGGCACCGTCCACCGTAACAGACAGGCTCTGTCGGATGTACAGTCATGGACTCCCCAGGGAACACAGCATATCTGTGGCAACATGGTGGTGCAGTGCACACAGACAGCGTGTGCAGGAACAGAAAGTCACAGGTTCAAAGCCCAGCTGGGGCTACTGTCAATCCAGTCCATGTATTTTTCCTACAACTAAACCGTGATAGTAAGGAGAAACCTTTATTGCTGAGAACATAAGCATGGTTCACACGCCTATATTTTACCACACCAAACACAGACACCATAAACAGCCGCATTACCCAGAGCAGAGTCTCCCAAATGCAGTCCTGGAGGGCCCCACACCATTCAGGATCCATGCTGCCTCTGCTAAAGATGCATGTGCTGCATATCTATGCACCACCTCCATGGTATGCTGATGTAGCTCATGCATATTTCTGAGGGACAGCATGAAAACCCGAACAGTGGTTGGAACACCAGGACTGGAGGTGGGTCACTCTGCCGTAACGCAGCAGCCAACAGGGCCAGACACACACACACCCCCCCAGGCCCCATTTGCCAATGCCTCCTAGAGAGGCAGGACATTGGGCCCTGCCTGTATCCCCCAATACTAGCAGTTGCATACCTTAGCACTGCCACCCTACACCTGGGTATATGGTACACAGCTATCAAACGTTGCCCATGATAACTGGCAGATATCAATTCCTACGTTAAGCACATGTTGCTCATTGATCTCCACCATAACAATCATTGTGATGTCTGCGGTGTGCGCTGCAGGTCTGGTCTCTGACAGTGTTTACCACCCTGGGGAGTGACCCCCAACAGTAGTGCGTACCATATCCATGCCTGTACTGTGCCCAGGACTGGTGTGGTGGGTATGGCTGCTGGACTCCTCTATAGTAGCACAATGCTGGCATAGGTGTGGGGGTGGCTGTCTGCCTATCCAGTGTATGGTGGCTGCAAACACCTTCCACAGCCCACACTGCCAGCAATGTTGCCAGTATTGGGCTGCCAATGTGCATAATGAGGAGCAAGGTACCATGGGTATAGGCCGGACAGGGTGGCCTGGCCAGGGTGCATCTGCACAGGGCATAGGGCACTGACTGGGACATATTAGTGCCCGGCCACCACCTACACAGACAGGGTGACCTCAGTATGTCCTGCTGAGAGATCACTCTCACCCTGACTGTGCAGTGACCACAGCATGTCTAGGCACCCCCATAGTGCTATATAGTATTTCTCTCATGTGATAGATATGGGTTTCCTTTTGGGGCCCAGTCACTGATGTAACTGCTTGCTGTGTATGCTGACATCCCAGTTGTGGGTGCATGCATCTCCACTGGGAACATGCACTGTGGACTAACTAGCACACTGTTTGCAGCTGGTATGTGTCTTGATGGAGCAGCTTGCGGGGTGCAGCGGCTGATGACTTGCTGCAGGAGAACATCAGATAGTGGTGGGGTGCAGCTCACCATATCCAGGCCTAATGTCTGTCTGCTATTGTGGTATGGATGTGTATAGAGCTGCATTGATTGCCCTCTGGTGTGTCTGTTCCTCAGCAGGATCCAGGTTGATGGTCCTCTCTACTGCCACCTTTGCAGGGAGGTAGAATGTGAATCTATTGATAGGGGACCCTGTTTGCCACCCTCGGCCCGGGGGGGGGGGGGTGGTGGTGCATAGCCCACCTAGGGGTCCATAGGGGCTACACCTGTCTGAAACAGACAGAGATATCCAAGGTGTTTGTACAGAAACTACATTAACACTGCTTTGGACCTCCGGCATGGCCTCTTTCAGCCATGGAAGGTGTTGTGGACCTGGTCCTGGGCGCCTCATTGCACCCTCAGGGTGAGCACAGTACCCGCACAATGTGACGGTGTGTAGCTACTCTGTGCCAGTAAAACACACGGTCAGTACCCCCTACCAGGCCGAGGTGGTGTGTGGGTGCACATGATCACTTCCCTCTACCGGGCCGAGGTGCTGTGGGGGTGCATTGCCCATCTTGTGTTAATCTGTGGATAGCTGATTTGCATGTGCAGTGCATCATGAGTATGGGTAGGCTAACCCTATCCTGGTGACCACAGCAGACTGTCTGTGTGGTGACGTGCATGCTCTCTGCAGCCAGCCAGGGGCTTGCTAGCAGCTATAGAGCTGTAGCCCAATGGTTACTGCGCTGCCTCTGAAGCCAGAGGTCATGGGTCCAAACCCACAGTGGGGTTATTTGATAGGGTTGTCCAATGCATTATCTTTTTTAATGTACATATTTTGTTGCCAGCAAAAACACCCTCAGCGTACTGTATCCATAAGGTGCCTCTGAGGGTGCTTTATAGGGCGCCCTATAGGGCACCTTATGGTGCCCGTCCATATAAGTTGCACTATACATTCTCCTGTGACGCAACCTATAGGGTGCCCTATAGGGGACATTTTAGGGTGCTGTGGCGGACAGTGCAATTTCTAATGTGCCCTATGGAGTGCCTTATAGGGTGCCTTATACGGCACCTTCAATTATGTGAGGCCGTGTTTGCTGGCAGCAATTAATAACATAAATATAAAGTGCTGCAGGACAAAATATGTACAATGCAAAGCTGATGCCACAGCCAGCCTTACGTATTAGGCACACTGGGGAGCACACTCATGACCCCTGTATCAGCAGTCAGTGCCTTAACCATTGTGCTCCACTTCTGCTCCTCCTTGCCTGTCAGAGCACCTACGTATGCTTTTCATTCCTTAAACTGCACAGTGCTGCCATAAAAAAACAGTACACTGACCTTGCGGTACCTCATAGGGCACCCTCTAAAGTGCCCTATAAGCAACATTCTAGGGTGCCTTGGCTGACAGTGCACTTTAAAATGTGCCTTATAGGGCACCTGATGTTAACACGCTTTGGGAGTGCATTTGCTAGTAGTGGTAATTAAAATATGACTAAAATGCCTCCTAAAGCAATCTTCCCTATAATATGTTATGCCTCAGCCAGCCTTGTTCATTGGGCACTTTGGGGGATTAAACCCCTGATCCCTGCACCATTGATCAGTGTCTTAACCATTGTGCTGTGGTTCTCTTCCTGTGATTGCACATCAGCGCACCGCCTTATGCCTCACAATATTAAAATGCCCCCAAAAACATTAGCGCGCCGCCTTATGCCGCCCATTAATATGCCTCCAAAAACATTAGCGCGCGCCTTATACCGCCCATTATTAATATGCCTCCAGAAACATTAGCGCGCCGCCTTATGCCGCCCATTATTAATATGCCTCCAAAAACATTAGCGTGTCGCCTTATGCTGCCCATTCTTTCAATGCCGCCTAAATTAATGCCTCTGCCAGCTGTCTTTATTGGGCTCTGTGGGGATTGAACCCCTAATCCCTGCACCATTGGTAGGTGCCTTAACCATTGTGCTGTGGCTCTGCTCTTCTGCTTGCCTATCAGCGTACCACATATGCCTCCCGCGCAGCCATCTGATGCGCTAAGGTGCGGGGCGCACAAGGGCGCCGCGCACCTTAGCGCATCTGTCAATCACGGATTTCCTTCTTCAGCGCGAAACACCCACTCCTTATATGGCATCCGCACTCTACCGCGGCCCACACTCTACCGGGGTTTTAGTAAACATACCCCTAATTCTTTTTGCACCGGAGTTTCAGTGCTGTGTTTGGTTATAGTATGAGGAAATACTGTGTTTTCATTTAAGTGCCAAAGCTGAAGAGAAGCGAGTTTGCCTTTGTTTGATGCTGTTGGAAAATATCCTTACCTTATCCTGATAATTGGAATCTTTAAAGTTCCTTTGGCTGAAAATAATAAAAATCCTGTGTGCCTATAATTACCATCTCGGCTGGATTATTACACAACTACAAGAAATAGGCACTTAAAACAAATAAATATATTGACTGCCCGTTCCCAAGCCTTAGGCAACCGCCTGGGCAAGGGAGGCGGTGACACTGTTTACTAATAAATGGTTATAAATTCAATGGAACTATGTTTAGCTATTATCGTTATGTCAAAAAGCTTTATATACAGATTTTTTTATCTGAGATCTAGTTAGTTTAATAGGTATTTGAAGTTTGCTGATTTTGACGGTACTGGCGGCTCAACATAAAAAGATCACAAAAAATAGTAAGTAGCTTATAATGCTGTAATAGCTACTATTTTGCAAATAAAAGTATTTGTAGACTTTAGAAAACAGGTTTAGATAACTGTAAGTTACTTAGTGTCAGAGTTATTGGTGCGTATATCGGCCTTGTATGTTTTTCATACACTGGGCTAATATGTTGTTGAAACTAATTGCTGCCAAGCATTCTGTTCTAGGTGTTTCAATGGTGCAATATCGACACACTGCATCAGAAGTGTTTTCACCTGTATCATATTCCGCCATCAGAATGGACTGTTGACAAACTATATTATATCATAATAAAGTGTTTTAAATGAAAACTGCAGTTTCAGTAGTATCATACAGTATGTTTATGTCAATGAATATTGGAACTGAATCCTATCTTTTCTGAAGACGGACAATATACTATATTGGACCAGTGTATGAAAAACATACACTATGTGAAACTTCTATTTTCTGCAAAGTTTTAATATTTTTTATTATTGCCGGTATTTCATAGTTGTTTGAGTGCAACAAATCTAATAAATCATCCAGAACAGAGAAAGAATATGCGAGCTGTCCAAAACGGGTTACAGAGGAAAACTAAGCAAAATGGAAAACATCTCTCTGGTTGAGGACTGTGACATCAAGGGATTTCTTAAAAATTAGGGGTATGTTTACTAAAATGCTCTGTTAGCATGCAGTAAGCCCCCACAATTAGCACAGGATGTAGCGTAGACCTACACTAACTGATGGGAGCGTGCCTGGCATGTCTCCCTGAAATTACTATGGGGAGACGCATCTCACCTTGCTCGGCCAGCACTTCTAACACAGGTGCACTTGTCACCAGCGGTTGAGGAGGCAGTAAGTGCACCTGTGCAAATGGTAGCAGTCATGGATAGCATATGCTAATCAAACTGTGCTACCAATGCCTGCATTCCACCTCAACCCACCCAAGTCACTGTCCTTTCCCACATTAATGTTTAGCATGTGACGTTTACTGTGCTGCACAGCACTATCAGTGTGCCACACAGGAAAGCATATATAAATATCTCAGAGTAGAGGAAGAAAGGACACTCAAGCAGAAATTACTGACAGAAAAGTATTAGTAAAGAGCACTATAGAAGATTAAAATCATTCTTGAAAAGTGCTTTAACATCACAGAATAAGATACAAGCCATTAATCAGATGGCAATTCCTGTACTCTCACACCGCTTTGGGATTGTAGACTGGCCTCTTAAAGATCTTGAAAACTGGATGTGCAAATAAGAAAAATCCTCTATGCCCATGAGGTAATTTACAAGAATCAGTGTATGCTAATACTGTACATCTCTAGAGCTGAAGGAAGACTAGGCCCAATAAAGATTGATTACCCATACAGAGCTGCTATCATAGGCCTCCAGGCCTACTTAACAGCATCATTGGATTTAAATATGCAAAAAGTGCTGAAATATGAAAGTAAATGTCCAGAATCTGTCTCCATCATTAAACTTGGATGAACATTCCGATGACTAGAAGGAAAGAGTGAGAATCCACAAGCACACACAGTGAAGGAGGCAATAGAATTTGCAAAACAAGAAAAAAAACTCTTCAAAGAATTAGATCAACAAACAAGGAAAAGAAAGTGACAAATGCACAAATACTGTGGGAAATACAAAGTGTTACTCCAGGAACCCTCTGTCAATCAAGAACGGACACATGAATAGTTAAAGGAGAGGTGAACTGAAACTGAAGGATAAGAGATTGATAGTTGTATCCCAGTACAGCAGATTACAGATGAGATGATTTACAGTGAGCATTGAAAAAACTGGAAAAATAGATATATGTTGATTCTGTAAGAAAGAACTGGAAACAGCGACTCACCTCATAACTACCTGTGAAGTTCTGATGGTGGAAAATTTCCATACAGAAAGGCACAACAAAGTAGCACACCTCATTCATTGGAAACTCTGTAAACACTATGGCATCACTGTCCCTGAAAAGTACTGGAATCATGACCCTAAGAAAATTACAAAAGATGAAGAGATTATGATCACCTGGGGCATTCCCGTTCTGACGGATAAGTAACTGGATGCGAAGAAACCCAACATAGTGGTAAAAGAAAAAAAAAACACTGAAATGGCATTGATAATAGAGGTGTTGGTTCCAAGTGAGGATTCTGTGAATCTCATGGAAAGAGAGAAGAGAAATATGTCAGAAAGATACAAAAATATTTCCCATCATTTTGGGAGCCACAGAATTCATAAAGAAGAATGTCCAAGCACAACTTAATAAGTTACCCATACATGTTACATGTTACGAACTCCAGAAGGAAGCTCATTTTGGCACAAGTACTATGCCAAGCATTAGCAGCAAATTTCAGATACTGAGATCATACTCCACATTCCCTGGTTTAGGAGCTAGGTTCATGACTATCCTGGTATGTGCAATACTAACCCCTATGGAGAAAATGACCCAGTGCCAACCCACATGAATTTTTCACTCATCAGGTTTACACCAATCAAAACTAAGAAGCATGTTTATTGAGGCCCATGCCAGAAACGTGTGTGTGGGCTATGTTACCAGTGTGGGGCATGTGGCTAACTGCAGGGGTCATGTACATCCATCCTTCTGCAGTTAGCACAGGAAAGCCGTGCAGTAGTGCATTGACTGTGCTGCTGGTATAACTAATGCCACCTACTGAGGTGGTATTAGTTGCACCCATGAAATCTGTGCCAAACGTGGTAAGCACAGGCCACTAATACCCACTAGCAGCAACACACTGGGAAAGCCCATATCCCACCTCAATGCTCACTATCAAGGTAGTGTGGGTTTTCTAGCACAGGGGCCCTGCGCTACATTTTAGCATGGTACCAAAACCACATGCTAACCTTGAACTGTCCTGGTAGAGTGGTTTAGTAAACATGCTCCCAAGTATATAGTTTTGCTTGGATTATTGCCTTAGGAGGAAGTAGCCACAAAGATTTTGCTGCAGATACTTTTTTCCTTGAAAATAACACACCTAAATTTGAAAATGTGTTAATTCTCTCCCATGACGAAAACATGCCCTTTGGAACACCTCCAGATACTGTTTCACACATCACAGAACAATGGACCAAACTTTATCCACATAGAAAAGCAGAAACCAAAAGTGTATCTACATAAATACTAATAATAATACCCAAAAAAGACTCTAGTCACCAAAATTAATGCCCAACAAATAAGACTAGGTCACCAGAGCAGGATGCCTCATGCTTTTTTTGTCAGACTGATCATGGAGAGGAAAGAACCTCTTGAAAGGAACTGTCCATTTCAATCTGACAGGTTCATGACTGAATCAAGCTGTTTTTTCTGACCATCCATGGAATGCAGTACACCTGACACAGGGTCTCTTCAATGTTCAATGGCCCGAAACGTGATGCTGCATTGTGCACCTACCTATTGTAAATAGGCCTGTATAACTGAATGGTCTGGATTTGAAGCTATTGTTCCTACAGCTAAGTACGTCTTGCTTATTTTAATGTTAACACTGTGAAAGAAATGGACAGTTCGTTTCAGGAGGTTTATTCCTCTCCATGATCAGTCTGACAAAAAAAATAATTGTGATGACAGTCTTATTTGTTGAGTCTACATAAATACTGACAGGCATCAAATAAATAAGTATCTAGATCAGGGGTTCTCAACCCTGTCCTCGGAACCCACCTAGCCAGTCGGGTTTTCAGGATAACCACAATGAATATGTATGAGAGAGATTTGCATACACTGCCTCCATTATATGCAAATCTCTCCCATGCATATTCATTGTGGTTATCCTGAAAACCCGACTGGCTAGGTGGGTCCCGAGGACAGGGTTGAGAACCCCTGATCTAGATGGATAATTTTATTACAGGGTGCCTAGGATAAGTGAGCAGGAAGATGCCTTTCTTATACCTGTTTTATAAAAACACATAGGCACTTATGGATTTTATAAAACAATAGGCATTCCTAACAAGATCTTTCCATTTCAAGCAAGATACAAGTGTGTGGCTTTTAATTACTAGCTCTCTACCTGAGAGCTCTTAAGAGGGTTTTGGTGTGCATCTTTAAAGAAGTTACATTCTTTTTAGGTGCTTTATTTCAAAAGGGGAAATATTTTTTTTAAAGTGGTGTAGGTTTAAAACTCTGCTTTTAAGTTCTCTTGCCCAGCTCTTTAAAGCCACTGACACCTCATCAGGAGTTAGTGGGCCTGATTAGTCTGTGAAAGAACAGAGGGAATTCTTCAGAGCCTTGCAAGTTTAGGCATTCCTAACAAGGTCTCTCCATTTCAAGCAAGGTAAGACTGTGTGGCGTTTAATTACTAGCTCTCGGCCTAGGAGCTCTTAATAGGGTTTTGGTGTGCATTTTTTAAAAAGTTACATTCTTTTTAGGTGCTTTATTACAAAAGGGGAAATATTTTCTTTTTTTTTTTAAAGAGGTGTAGGTTTAAAACTCTGCTTTTAGTTTCTCTTTCCCAGCTCTTTGAAGCCGCTGACATCTCATTAGATGTTTGTTCCCTTCCTTCCCATCCCAGCTCCCACCCACCCCATGTGAGCATTCTTGCTTTATAGGGCAGCTCCCCAATTATCTAAACACAGGAACTTAGAAAAGCACATTTATCTAAATTATCTAAACACAGGAACTTAGAAAAGCACATTTAGAAAACACTTAAAAGAGGTTAACTGCTTCTTCTCTGAAAGGATAGCTGAGAAAGAGGGTGGTACTTTGGTAGGTCTCTCTCGTTTAGTTCAACAGGTACCAAAGCACCACCAACTGAACAATGGCTAGGAAAAATCATATTGCCAAAGCTGTTTCCCCCGTTATAGCTTCTGCCTCTGTCCATATAGAGATCCCAATGCCAGTTGAAGGTCCAGTTCCATGTGCAGGATGCCCTCATGCTGAAGCTCTCAGGAAACAAGTGGAGGAGCTCAGAGAAGAGGTGGTGAGGCTGAGGAGCATTCAAGACAGTGAGAAGTACATTGATGAGATGCTTCTTGAAAAATCCAAGCTCTCCAACAGAGGTGCAGATGGGAGCCTACAAAATGACAAAGGTTGGATACGAGTAACCAGGGCCTGCAGAATCACCAATCCAACTCCTCCAGCCCTTGAAATGAAGAACCATTATGCAGCCCTGGACATGGAGGAGGTGAAAGCATCCCAGAAAAGGAAAGAAACAAAGCTAAAGTACCCCAAAGTAGCAGAATCGGTGACCACAAAGAAGCGAAGGGTAGTGGTGGTTGGTGACTCTATTCTGAAGGGTAATGAGGCATCCATCTGCCAACCAGACTTGATGTCCAGAGAGGTATGCTGTCTGCCAGGTGCCAAAATCCGAGATGGTACTATTACCCGATGTTGTGCATCCATGTCGGCACAAATGATACTGTCCAACTAAGAGCAAAACGTCATGTCAGAAACAGTCCACAGTAGAGGAACGTGATGTGTCCAAGGATAGAACAAAATGATTATGTAATGTTAAAAAGAGGCTTTTATTTACAATACCAATGGATGATGCCCACCCAACACAGGCCGTGTTTCGTTTAATAAAACTTCATCAGGGGTAAAGGGCAATGACAAGTCTCTCATTGGCCAAAGTTGTAAAAGTCTCTTCTTGACCATAAAATTGTATAACAAGCCTAACCAGGCTTCGGCACAATTTGAGATAGTAGACGAGACTCATGGTATAATGTGTGGTCACCATTGTTGCAGTGACGTTATTTGTGCAGCCTGGTTAGGCTTGTTATACAACTTTATGGTCAAGAAGAGACTTTTACAACTTTGGCCAATGAGAGACTTGTCATTGCCCTTTACCCCTGATGAAGTTTTATTAAACGAAACACGGCCTGTGTTGGGTGGGCATCATCCATTGGTATTGTAAATAAAAGCCTCTTTTTAACATTACATAATCATTTTGTTCTATCCTTGGACACATCACGGCACAAATGATACTGCCAGGTATCCCTCTGAGCATATCAAGTGACTTCATAGCTCTGGGACAGAGGGTGAAAGAGATATATGTGCAGGTGGTATTCTCTTCAATCCTCCCTGTTGACGGTAAAGGCAGAGGCAGAGAAGCTCGCATCCTGGAGATAAATGCATGGCTACATGGATGGTGTCATCAAGAGTGTTTTGGTTTCCTGGACCATGGGATGATGTTTCAAGGGCTGAAGAACAGAGATGGTGTCCAAGAAGGGTTGACATGACTTCAGTAGCAGACTGTCTAACCTACTGAAGAGGGCTTTAAACTAGATTCATTGGGGATGGGTAAAGATAGCCCCCAGGTAAGTGAAACATTAAATACCATTACAGAAATGTGTAAAAGGGGCAACATCTTGAAAGCAGTGAGTATAAATGCCAGTGGCATGAGAAATAAGATCCCAGATGTTGAGGCTTTAATGGGAGAGCTGACTTGGATTTAGTGGCAGTCACAGAAACATGGTTCATGGACAACCATGACTGGGATGTAATTATACCAGGCTATACTTTATTCAGAAAGGACAGGGAGGAAGAAGGGGAGGAGGAGTGGCACTATATGTAAAAAATATCAACGCTATGGAAATACAGGGCTTAAAAGGGAGAGGGAGGCACTGTGGGTTAAACTAGAAAGAGGAAAAGAGAAATCCATTTGCATTGGCATGATATACAGACCTCCCTCACAGGGAGAAGGGGTGGACGGAAATTTCATAGAAGACATACGCAGCATTGCCAGGAAAGGGGAAGTGCTACTGATAGGGGATTTCAATATGCCGGATGTTGATTGGTGCATCCCTGCTGCAGTGTCATCTAGAATTAAGGAGATCCTGGATTCTTTACAGGAAGAACTATTCCAGCAACTGGTAACAGTACGGACATTTGAAGGAGCCATACTGGACTTGGTGCTTACCAATGGTGAAAATGTTTCTGATGTTATAGTGGGAGATCATTTTGCAACCAGTGATCACCAGATGGTGTGGTTCTGTAATAGGACTAGGGATGATAAAATCCGTTCAAATGCGAGGGTCTTAGGCTTTAGGAAAACTAACTTTGCCAAAATGGGCCAATACCTTAAGGAGTCATTAGTGGGATGGGAACAGCTGGGAGATGTAGAAAACCAGTGGGCAAAACTGAATGGGGATATGTTAAGGGCAACCAACCTTTTTGCTAGTAAGGTAAATAAATGTATAAGGAAAAGGAGGCCACTATGGTTCTCAAAAGAAGTAGCAGAAAAGGTGAAGAAAAAGAGGGAGGCCTTCATGAAATGCAAGAGATCACAGAGAGAGGAAGACAGGCATCTCTATTTTGAAAAACTTAGAGAAACTGGCAAATTAGTGAAGAAAGCAAAGATACAAAAAGAAGAAGAAATAGCCAATGCAATAAAATGGGGGTTAAGACATTTTTCAGATATGTTAGTTAGAAGAGGAAGGGCAAAGTGGTATTGTCAGAATCAAGGGTGAAGGGGAGAAATATGTAAAAACTGATGAGGATAAATATTGCTTAACAAATATTTCTGCTCTGTGTTCACAGATGAAGGACCGGGAGCAGGATCTCACAAAATACCCACAAACAGGAGCAAAAGCGAGGGGCATCTTGAATGATTATCAGAAGACTGTGTTCATGAGAAACTAGCTAAACTAAAAATAGACAAAGCGATGGAACTAGATGGGATACATCCAAGAATATTGAGGGAACTTCGGGACATTCTAGCAGTTCCGCTGACTTACCTTTTTAATGGCTCTTTGGAGTCAGGAGTGATGCCTGAGAACTGGAGAGAGGCACATGTGGTCCCTTTACACAAAAGCGGAAGTAAGAATGTGGTTGAAAACTACAGGTCAGTTAGTTTAACCTCAGTGGTGAGTAAATTATTGGAAACATTGCTGAAAGAGAAAATAGTGAGGTTTCTGGAGTCCAATGGATTATCAGATCTGAGGCATCATGGATTCATCAGAGGCAGGTCTTGTCAGAAAAATCTCATTGATTTCTTTGACTGGGTGACCAGGGAGTTGGACTGAGGGAGAGTCCTAGATGTGGTGTATTTTGATTTCAGTAAAGCTTTTGACACCCTTCCACACAGGCGACTTATAAACAAACTGAGCACCCTAGAGATGGGCCCTAAAGTTACTGCTTGGGTTAGAAATTGGTAGAGTGGGAGGCGACAAAGGGTACAGGTAAATGGAGCTGACTCTGAGGAGAAGGATGTTACCAGTGGAGTGCTGCAGGGATCTGTCCTTAGTCAAATTCTTTTTAACATCTTTGTAGTGATATTGCGGAAGGGCTATCAGGCAAGGTTTGCCTCTGTGGATAATACCAAAATCTGCAATAGTGTAGACACCCAGGAAGGTGTATGAGGAGGGATCTAGCTAAGCTTGAAGAATGGTCTAGACTTTGACATCTGATATTTAATGCTAAAAAATGCAGGATCGTGTATTTGGGCTGCAACAATCCAAGGGAGTGGTACAGTGTAGGAAGTGAAGTACTTCTGTCCACAAAAGAAGAGCGGGACCTGGGCATGATTGTGTCTGATGATCCTAAAGTAGCTAAACAGGTAGAAAATGCGACGGCAAAAGCTAGAAGGATGCTTAGGTGCCTAGCAAGAGAAATGGACAGCAGAAGAAAAAGGTGATAGTAGCTCCATATAAGTCTTTTGTGCAACCTCATTTTTAGTATTGTGTGCAATTCTGGAGACCGCACCTTCAAAAGGATATAAACACTTTGAGTCTGTGCAGAGGCTACTAAAATGGTTAGTGGTATTCATTATAAAGCATATGAGGACAGACTTAAGGATCTTAATATGTATACTTTAGAGGAAAGGCGGGATAGAGGAGATATGATGAAGACATTTAAATACCTCCATGGCATAAATGCACAGGGGGAGAGCCTCTTTCAATTGAGAGCAAGTTCTGCTATGAGGGGACATAGGATGAGGGTGAAAGGGAATAGACTCCGGAGTAATAGCAGAAATATTTCTTTACAGAAAGAGTGGTAGATTCATGGAATAGTTTCCCAGTGGAGGTAGTAGAGATGAGGACAGTATCTAAATTTTAAAAATTATGGAACAAACACAGAGGATCTCTAAAGGGAAAAAGGAGACTGTTGTAGTAGTTGATATGGAAAGGCAGACTAGATAGGTCATGTGGTCTTTTTCTGCCATCATGTTTCTGTGTTTCCAAAAGGAACGTGCAAGCATTAGGTTTGTTTGGCATATTTGTGTTTTTCTTTTAATTTTCATTTTAGGGCAGTTAGGTTAATAGTGTACACTACCACAACAGTATGCAATATTTCTCAACAGGTGTACTGTTCTTCAATAGGCTCTTACTGACACTCCAATAAGGGTCTATTAATCAACAGTGAACACTATTAACAGCACTGGAAAAACCTGAGTGATTTTTCCTGCTGTTTGGGGTTAAAACCCATATGAAACCACATGGGAAATGTTGTTTCTGTTTCCCACACCATCTCAAACAAATTCACATCCCTACATCTCAATCATTGGTCTTCAAAATAAAACCCTCCGTCTACAACTTGCATCAATCTTCAGTCCATCAAATCTATGCAAATAAACTCATTATATTAAAACAAAACACAAAAATAATAATCCAAAGTCTAACATTTAAAGCAAACCAGACAAAAACTTATCTTAAAATGTTACAAATGCCAAAGAGCCCATTGGCCAACATTTTGCCATTTTCCACCTGAATTTTGAACTTATCAATTTGGAGGGTAATTTTATAAAAGGTTGCCTAGATAGACAGCAACTAGGTGCCTATTTGTAGGTTTGTAGACATCTAGGGAGCATGTTTATTAACATGCAATAATTGCAGGGGTATGGCAAGCATCTGCCCTACATTTACCACCCAGGACAGACACTTCCATAAAGTGTCGTATTACATGCATCAGCAGATAGCATAGGTACACCTACACTCCTGCAAATGTATGCAACATGGGCTTTCAGCATTGCACATAGCAACTGGTAAAACAACTATACACAATCGGCAGCCTTGACAACCAAACCACACAATCCAATCAACCCAGAAGAAATCCCCCTGATGCAAACCCCCACTCTTTACAGTATAACCCCCACCATTCAGACCCCCTACAATGTAATGGCAGTGATGCAGAACCCCGCCACAATATAAACCACTGATGCAAATTCCCCTGATCAAGAACCCCCATCTGGCCCCCACAATAGAACTTCTTCGATCTAGACCTCATCCTTTGATAACCCCCCATTCGATCAGGACCCAACTCTGCTCCCCCATAGCTGAGCAGGGGATTATTGCCCCATTCCTTTACCCACCCATCCCCCTTTCACTTACAGAAGCTATCCTTGGTAGTCTAGTGTAGTAGAGTGCAGGAACAGTCACCCTCTGCTCCTACCCCTTTCAGTGTCAGAGTTCAAAATAACAGATCTGACCCCTAGCCATAGTCTCATGGTACTACCACTAGGATTCAGTCTGCGAAATAAGGACAATCACTCCTTGTTTGGCAGATTGCCCCTAGCTTGCATTTAGATTGCTAAAGAATGCACATTATAGTATTTTATAAATTTGCCCATGTTCCCTGTAAAATAGTTATCTCCAAGTTATAATGCCCTGTTCAATGTAATTTCAGTTTGTTCAATGTAAACCGCACTGATACAGAATAGCGCGGAATATAAGAGAATGTAAATAAATAAATAAATAATAAATTTTTGCTCCGCTCATGCTCTGTCCAAGCTCCACCCATGTGCACGCCCACAATGAATATAGAAGCAATCGGTCTTGTGTACATATAGTACTTACAGAAGAGTGACCAGCTACAGTATACGTCAGTGCCCATTCACACATGTAAGTCCTTGAAAAAAGGTGATTTAGGGGTAAAATTGATGTTATCTTTAGCCAGCTTCTTGCTGTTTATTAATTTGATGTTTGCCAATATTGAAATTAAATAAAATTCAGCCCAATCCTTTTGCTTTTTTGAGGTTGAATTTCATGATATCTTACCCTCTCTCCCATTTTGTGATGGTTTTAAATCCAGTTTTCAAACAGCCTTTTTATGTACCTTAGAAACTAGCCCCCCAAATCTACTTCTTCCATGCTTATATACGTATATCTTACTGCAACAAGAAAATAGAAGTGATACCATTTAATGAACATTAAAAATATTCTTCTTTTTAAAAACAATGATTTTTGTACTCAGGATCTCTCTTCTTTCTTATGAGGTTGTCATATTGGCGAGTCAGTATTTAGTAATCAAATATTTCCATACTGTGGGGTAATTGATTATATGATTCATTGCAAGGGCTCTTGCTGGGAAGAGGTTGCCTTTATTGAATTGCCTAATGAGACTGCAACTGAGCCAAGACCTTTTACAGCTTAGGCAGTCATCAAAAATTAGTAAAAAAAAAAAGTTGCTATCTTAGAATTTGCTTAACACTATTACATATTCTTTAATCACCACAATGTTATTGAATGGAAATGGACAGGGAATAAAGGAGGCTTATTTGATAAATACTGCTGCAAATTACCAAAACAAGTCCTTGAAATATATGACACCTTTGGGAATTAATCTCTTTGAATTAAACAAGTCTGGAAATTCAAACAAGGAGTCTAATTAAAGATGTCACTCGGGCTATTTTGCCTAATAAATCAGCTTTTAAAGGGACTAATAAGTTTAGAATAGGTTGGCAAAATAATTGACTTCTTTTTATGCTGTTCAGAAACCTATATATTCATTGTAAAAAACAATGATTCGGCCTCAAAATTTCCACTTCGTCCCTCTTCGTTATGGATGGAGAGTCTCAAAAAATTTGGGTTTTGCTGAATACAGTCTATTTAGGAGATATGCAAGGTTGCCAAGAACATTCAGCATCATTCAATATGAATAAAAGATATCCAGGGTAAGCAGGAGGTGATGCACCCTTTACTCTCCCCACAAACCAACCTAGAACTGGAATATTTCAAGTATTCTTACCAGAATTGGCTGCTTCAATTACAATCTATGGGAATGATTTTATCACTTTCATTTTTACCTGTGGCGAAAGTAGGGATATGTAGCTCAGACATGCCGTGTAATTTAGGAAAGGTATTACTAATGACACTATAAGGGGAAAGCCCGCCCCTTTGAAACGTTTAAAAAGATTTTCTTTGCAGCAGATCTTGATTCTCATTGCAGAAGCATTATAGAAGATCCTAAGAACCAAATGCAGTGATAATAGGAAATTCAACAATTGCAAAGCTGGCGAGTCGTCCTGCATCTCTGAGAGAAAGCTGCTCTTCCCAAATCTTCCTGAGTAAATTCACATTGTGGTTTTGTTGTATTAACTCTATATCAAATCTCAAGAGCAACCAATACAAATTTAAGACCCTAATTTTAAAGATCAAAAGCACATAAATGATAACATCTTAAAACAAGAGCAGCAGAACAGCTTTTTGGTTGGAGGGGCCAAACAAGTGAATCGCCAGCTCCATCCCCGAGCTCTCTAATTGCTGATGCTGTGTTGGGCAAAATATTGGTGGGGCCATGGCCCCTGTGGCCCATCCTGTTCCACTGCCTATGCTTAAAAAAATTAAAGGTTTCTGCCCTCCTCAATGGTCCTAACAAAGATGGTCACAATTTCCCGGTGCTCCCCCCTAGCATGAGGCTAGAGAGCGGTACCCCATGACCATGGTCATTTTTAAAATGGCCGCATGACAGAGCAGGAGCGTTTTCCACTCCTGTCCTGTTAACCCACTAGACCACCAGGTAGGTTTTTGGGGAGGATTCATTGATGGAGGGCTTCAAGCCCCACCTTTGCCAGCTAGGTAGCTGGGAGATTTTTTTTAATGAGGAGGTGAAAGGGGAAGGTAGGGGGACACAGGGTTCCCACTTTGACTAGTGGATTGGGGTGTAGGGAAATGAGTGGGTTTTCTACAACTGGCTAGTCGGGATGGTGTTTTCCTCAGTATGCACCAATCCCCCCTCCCCCTGGGTAGCTCCCAATAGAGACTGGGAGCTCTCCAGGGGGGATTGGTGCTGCAAAGAGGGCCAGCACTTTTTTTTTTTTTTTTTGAAACTTTTATTTTCATTTTACAACAAACAAAGGAACAACACACCAAAAGATACAAAACAAGTATACAATAAGGAAAAGTAAACCCATTACCCCCCACCCCGGTGCTTCTTCTCTACCCGTTTGTATCAGCATGTGAGCGCTTCCCATTAACAGTGATTATACATCAAACAATCAAAAAATATCCACAATACAGCATGATCATGAGACAGAGATAGATACAAAGTTAGACAGTCAGATGAGAGCATTTAGCAAAATGTACATATTCATTGAACATCTTCCATTAAGACCAATAAGAAGGAGTCTGAACGGAGGAAGCACACAGACGAGGTATTTGTTCATATTTACTGTAGAGACAGGCATGATTCCACCATTCAGTGAGGCTCAGATGGGAACTAATTTCCCAGTATTACTCAATGAGGGAAACAGCAATGCCAAGCATATAGTTCAAAAGGAGATAAGCCATTACTTGGGAGAGAGGGGATCCCCGCAACTGGGCGAAGTCCCACTACCCTCCGAGAAAGGGACTCCTGAGAGTGCAATATAGACTAAATACGACCCCAGACCCGACGCCAGTGATACTGTAGTGCGGGATATGCATGCATAACATGAAATGAAGTAATAAACCAATGGCCACAGGACGTGTCCAGCAACCATTACCCTGAGTAGTGTTCCATATGTCTAAACTGTGAGGAATGTAAAAACACCGGTGGGCTAGAAAGAAGAGGGTCTGAGTGAGTGAGGCGGGTCAGAAACCCGTGTCCCTCTGCTCCAGATAAGGCTCCATTGCTCCGAGGTTAAAGTCACATGCAATTCTCTCTCCCATACTTTCTGCGCTATAGAGGTATCTCTAGTGATAGCATTACATAAGGTTTAGTAAAATTGGATACTACACCCGGTAAACTACCGAGAGATCGGAAGTTTCCAATCAACCTTATGCAAAGAGTGCCAATGGCGGGAATACTCTAGTGCTCCGAATGCAATGCTAAAGTTACATTGACCAGAGTCGGGAGTCAAAAGGTTGCATAGGAATATTAAAGGCACCTAAAGTGTCGAAAAACATTGGTGGATAGTGGGAGTCTAATGGGAGAGTCATACCAGGGAGTAAGGTAAAAGGAATCGGTGAGCAAAGGCCCGCTACTATATCTAGCCACACAGGTCTGCTCGGTACAGGAGCTTCCAACCAACAAGCACCTTGTTTGAGAAGAAAAGATTGAGGGAGCACTTGAATAAAATCGCCACCAAGTATTAATGGAGCATTAGCGGAGGCCGAGGCCAACTGAGCAAAACTTGCTTAGTGAGCAGGGTTGTCCACATTCGGGACATAGTGCAAATACACGTGAATTCACTATCTCCAACCTCAAGGTGTACACGGGCCCATCTACCCTCCATGTCAGCGCTAATATCAGGTATAGTAGCGTGCAAAAACTTCTTGACCAGAATGACTATCCCGTACCATTTGGAAACGGTGGGAGAGTAGGCAGCTACCATGTGAGGCCTAGCATTGAGTTTCAGTGTTTCAGCAGAGTGTAGTGCGTTTCCGAAAGAAACACCTAATCAACGTGCTCGTGTCTAAGATAGCTAAGGATTTTCTTTCTGCGGAGTGGACCAGCAATGCCTTGTACGATGAATAATAAGATTTTACATGAGGCCATTCAGAAAAGTTAAAATTCTGAGCATGATAGCACACATAGTTTTACTGTGTCCCTCAAACTGACTGTATCTGGCTGTACACATGACATAGGAAAATAAGCTAATATAATACAATGAAGCGCCCCACATTAACAAAGATAACCGCAGTACGGTAGAGGAGAAGCAAAACCCCAAAATTACTGGCGACCATGTGTCTGCGGGGAGAAACCCCAGAGAAGGCCGAAATTGAAAAAACATATAACCTGTAGGACTGTGCGTGCTCCGAATCCGACCGAGGCACACATCATGAAGGGATAGGAGACCAAAGACATAAGTCATACAGAGAAAGAAAGAAAGTCCAGGCTATTTCTGTGCTGGGCTATGATCGCCGCATCGGGCCCTTCAAAATGGCGGACAGAGCCGGCAGATAAGAGTCCAAGATTTGGGATTAGCGCATCTGTTCTGCTTCTTTGGAGTCCAAAAATGTTGATAATAGATCAGGATCCTCGAACGTCCTGGTCTGGTTATGGAGAGTCACTCGGAGTTTCGCTGGATACAACAGGCCAAAGCGAGCCTGTAGCTGTTGAAGTCGAGGGCGAAGAGCAAGGAGTTTCTTCCGACGGTCAACGGTAGGCTTTGCCAAATCCGGAAAGAAGGAGACCTTACGACCTTCATATTCCAAATGATGATTCGCTCGAGCAGCATGTAAAATTTGTTCCACTTGTTGATATCGTAGCAAGCTAAAGATAATAGGCCGGGGGGTCGTGCGGTGGAGCGCCATGCGGGCAGGAACACGGTGTGCTCGATCGATTTCCAGTTCTCTGTGAAAAGTAATCTTCAGCAAGGAGGGAAGAGTTTTGAGCAAGAATTCTCTTATATCTCCTGCTTCCACTCCCTCCGGCATTCCAAGGAGCCTCACATTGTTGCGACGGGCGCGATTATTGCTATCTTCCAATTCCTTTTGAAGATTCTGTATCTGGCGCTCAGCCTCGTCCAGTTTGCCCAAGCGCACCTCGTGCGAGTCGAGGACCCCCGCCATATTGTCCTGCCGTAATGAAAGACCTTCAAGTCGGTCGTGGAGCACTCCAAAGTCTTCTCGCATGGCTCGAAGCGCTTCTCCATTAGACTGCACCAATTCCTTCACGCCGCGTATTTCCTCCAAAATCTCCAGGTGCATTGCGGGGTTTTCACGAAATGGAACCATCTTCTGCGGGGAGGATACCTCCGTTTTGGAGCGTTTTCCGTGAGAAGAAGAAGGAGACCCGAAGTCCAAGCGCGCTGGTTTGTGGGCCGCCATCCCCCCCGAGGTGCCCCGGTCAGCTCGGAGCAAAATAGTAAATTTATATAGGTATTAAGTCAGGATTCTGAGTAGGCCTCTCGGGAGCTTCAACGCAAAGCGTCCTACCCGCTGGACATCAGGCTCCGCCCCCGAGGGCCAGCACTTTTAATATTGCCTGTGTCACACATTGTAACACCATGGCACCGACAATATTGTGAAGGGTGGAGACAGCTCTGTGCACTCAACTACTACCATCTCTCCTCATGGATTTACTACTACTATTACTAAGCATTTATAAAGCGCTACCAGGTGCACGCAGCGCTGTACATGAAAACACAAAAAGACAGTCCCTGCTCAAAAGAGCTTACAATCTAAAAAGACAAAGCAAGAAAAGAAGTAGAAAAAAGATAAGAACAAGGGCAAAGAGACAAGAACAGGAGATACAGGACAAAGGAAAGAGGTAAGAAGAAGTGTAAGAGGAAGAAAGAAAGGTGAAATAAAAGAGGGGAAGGAAGGAGAACAGCAAAATCAAGAGCCAAAGGCAGAGGCGAAAAGATGAGCTTTTAACTTGAGTTTGAAGAGGGGCAAAGAAGATACCTGATGTATAGACAAAGGAAGTTTATTCCAAGCGTAAGGAGCAGCAAGGTGAAAAGAGCGGAATCTGGAGTTGGAAATAGAGGAGATGGGCATAGCAAGAAGCAACTGGGAAGAAGAACGGAGTACACGAGGGGGGAAAGTAGGGAGAAATGAGAGAAGAAAGGTACTGAGGAGCCACAGAGTGAATGAACTTATAGGTCAGAAGGAGAAGCTTAAAGTGATTACGGAAACGGATAGGGAGCCAGTGAAGAGATCTGAGGAGAGGAGTGATGTGGGCAAAATGAGGCTGACAGAAAATCAAACGGGCAGCGGAGTGCTGAATAGACTGAAGAGGGAAGAGAGGAGACTGAGGGAGACCAGCAAGAAGGAGGTTACAATAATCAAGGCAGGAGGTGATTAGGGAATGGATGAGGGTTTTAGTAGTGAGCTCAGAGAGAAAGGGGCGGATTTTGCCAATGTTGAAGAGAAAGAAGCGACAGGTCTTATTTATTTATTTATTTTATTTATTTACATTCTCTTATATACCGCGCTATTCTGCATCAGTGCGGTTTACATTGAACAAACTAAAATTACATTGAACAGGGCATTATAACTTGGAGATAACTATTTTACAGGGAACATTTGAGTCTTAGCGATGAGTTGGATATGAGAGGAGAAAGAGAGCGAAGAGTCACAAATAACACCCAAATTGCGAGCAGATAAAACAGATTGGAGAACAGAGCCATCAACAGAGATTGAAAAAGAAGAAGAAGAAAGGGAAATTTTAGAAGAAAAAATGAGAAGTTCAGTCTTGGCCATGTTCAATTTCAGGCGACGATGGAACATCCAGGCAGCAATGGCAGAGAGACAGCAAGATATCCGGGACTGGAAAGCAGAATAAAGATCAGGAGTAGAGAGATAGATTTGGGAGTCATCAGCATAGAGATGCTACTGAAAATCATGAGAGGAAATAAGCGTACCAAGGGATTGGGTATAGAGAGAAAAAAGAAGGGGACCCAAGACAGAACCCTGGGGGACACCAACCGAGAGCGGGGTAACAGAGGAGGAGAAGCCACCAAAACATACACTAAAGGAGTGATGGGAGAGATATGAGGAGAACCAGGAGAGAACAGAGTCCCTAAAGCCAAGCGAGGACAAAGTATCAAGGAGAAGATCATGGTCATAAGTGTCAAAGGCAGCAGAAAGGTCAAGGAGGATAAGGACAGAGTAAAGGCCTTTAGATTTAGCCAGGAACAAGTTACTGGAGACTTTGACAAGAGCAGTTTCAGTAGAGTGCAAAGGACAAAAACCAGATTGTAAGGGATCGAGAAGAGCATGGGAAGAGAGGAAGCCAAGACAACGACGGTAAACCGCACGTTCAAGCAGTTTAGAAATGAAAGGAAGGAGAGAGATAGGGTGATAATTAGAAGGACAAGATGGATCAAGTGAGGGTTTCTTAAGGAGAGACGTGACCAGAGTATGTTTAAAGTCAGCCAGGACAGTAGCAGTGGAGAGCAAAAGGTTGAGAATATGAGAAATGGAGGGAACAACAGTAGAGGAAATAAAGGAAAGGAGATGGGAGGAGATAGGATCAGAGGAGCAAGTGGTGAGCTTGGAGGAGGAGAGAAGAAAAGCAGTTTCATCAATAGAAATTGTGGGGAAGGAAGAGAGGGTAGGATGAGAAGGGGGGAGAGAATGAAAGCAAGAAAGGGAAATCGGGGATTTAGAGGGGAAACTGGAGAGTGATCTTATGGATTTTATCATGGAAGTAATCAGCCAGAGCCTGAGCAGAAAGGGAAGGAGGGATCAGAGGCAGAGGCACTTTGAGGAGAGAATTGAGAGCAATGAAGAGACGGCAAGAATCAGAGGCATGAGAATTAGTCAGACGAACAAAGTAATCTTGTCTGGCAAGAGCTAAAGCAGATTTGAAAGAGCAGATCATGAATTTGAAATGAAGGAAATCTTTAGGGGAGCGGGATTTGAGCCAGGTACGCTCAGCAGAGCGGGCACAGGAGCAAAGATAGCGAATAGTGGGAGAGAGCCAGGGCTGAGGTAAGGAATGCTTTACAGGACAAGGGATGAGAGGAGCAAAAACATCCAGAGCTGAGAAGAGCGCAGCATTATAGGACATCACTGCCATATCAACAGACTAGGACCCCATGGTACGTGCTTCAGCAGGACTTTTCCCATGCAATCTGCCAAGGCAGATAATGCCAGGTTGCCATAGGAAATCCAGTCCTCTGCAGTATCTGCAGGGGCTACCCCAGAACGCCCCCTGCAGATATCACAGGGATTTTCTCCTTACCGTGAGGTTTTGGCAGCTATCACACTATGATAGCTGCCAAACCCTAACATGGTTTAGTAGACATGGCGTTTCATGGAAATAAATTGACATGGATATAGTTAAGCCAAGTGAGACTGATTTATTTTCTGATGTTAAGTAAAAGATTCACCGGGTTCAGACCAAACTCGGGCATGGACGGAGTTCTTTGGCGGTTAAAGAGCAAATGTCTGTATTTGTTGGCTTGTTTATTTAATATTTTAAAAGATTTTATATACCATCTTTATGGCAAAATGTTATTCAAAAGTTTACATGATAGAAAACAATCACATTTTGAAAAAAAGAGGCAGTCAAACTGAAAAACTACAGAGAAATAGGCCACAGATAACCGCGATATTACCTATTGTACACTATCCAATGTAAAAAGGTATCTCCATGCTATCAATACCAACATGACAAATACCTCATATTTCCATGCTATCAGTGCTAACATGAAAATGGTCCAATAATTCAAAACAATGTTGAATATTAGTCCCCCACAGGGCAAAAATTTTTCAAAACCTTTCCTATAAGTCACTAAATTTACTTCCTCTTTTAAGGAAGGAGGCAGAGTACCCCATTGCTCCAGACAAATCACACTGAAACTCTTGCTCCCCACGTCGTCAATCTAGATAAGACACTTCAGGTATTTTCAAAAACTTTCCCTGGGATGAATGAAGAGTTCATCCTGGGTTATAAATTTGTAATCTACTCTTCAATTACCGAGGTCTACCTAATCTAAGTACTTAAAAACTATCACAGAAAGCTTAAAATAACATATTTGCTTAATGTGAAGCCAGTGCGATTTCTTCAACAATGAACGAGCACTCATTTTTCTTACCTTCTAGTAAGAATGTTGCAATAGCATTCTGCATAACCTGTAATTTATTTAAACATTTTCCTTTTAATCCCACATACAATACATTACAATAATCAAGTATGCTTAATAATAAGGATTGTGATGGTAACCGTAACTCAACGTCTCCTAAATATGGTTTAAGTTGATAGATCGGTTTCAACTTATAATAAACTGAACAAGTGACAGCAGTCACCTGCTTTGCCCCAATTCCCGCTTCCATATCATACTGCTAGACCAGTCCAGACAAACGGGTTGTGTCCCCCTGCCAGCAGATCTTGGAGACAGAAAATTATACCAGAACTCTGATAGGCTGGGCTCTGGTGATATGGGACTACCCCTAGGGGTCTCCCTCAGTATTTTTCTGTCTCCAGCAGATCTGGTGGCTTTTTGGTTTTCTCTTCAAAACAATGATTAAAGACTTAGTTAAGGCGATATTTAGCCTTTTGCCTTCTTTTACTTGCGTTTTGGATCCTCGTAGTGTACAGCTGAGCTCCTGTTGTTTTTTGTCAGTAGAGCTCGCTGCTGGAAGGCATCCCCAGCGCCTCACCACGAGGGTGTGGAGGCTGGGAAGAGGGCTCCCTAAAATCCTTGTCTGGGAGAGACAGATTTTAGTGGTGGGGGGCATTTCCATCTGTTTCCGCCTCAGCCCTGGGCTCCTCTACACCAACCGGCTCTGTAAGTACAGTCTTCTTACTTTACTGGGAACCTGAAGCTCACAGACCTCCGATTCAGTTTTTGCGCTTGTTTTCTCTTCGGATCGGCAGGGTCGATATTTTCCCCTTCCTCCTTCCTATCGGGGCTCATTCCGGGTGTTTTCGCCGCTTTTTGAGCTAAATTTTGAGGTTTTTGTACCGTTTGAAGTTCCGGTGGCCATTTTGAATCGCCGCGGAGCTTGCGGTTTTGGCGGGAAGCAGCAGTTTCTTGTTGTTCCCCTCAGCGTGTTCCTTTTTGCGCTGCCCCACGAACTTTCTTGCTCATCCTTAGTCTGCAGTGCTGTGTACAATAGGAATATTAGGAGGGAAGGAAAACTTTGGTTGTAGAATGCCTTCCTCTCTGCTGAGGTGTGTGGGCTGTCACAAGAAGCAGAAGGAGCTCACTAATCAGCTGTGCCCAGAATGTCTTGCACATCCTGGAGAACCATCCTCGGCCATGCCAAATCAGGGAGCAACTCTCTCCTTGCCTGCATTATAGAGTCCGGTATTTTCTGTTGCTTCTGCTGAGGCGCAGGGGCCTCCAACTTTGCCTCTTCCGGTTGCCCCGGTTTCTCTCACTCCCAGTCTGCCCTCTGAAGACCAACTTTTGGTGTTGTTCCGCCAGGCTTGGTCTATCTGGCGTGCGGAGTCGTCGACGATTGTGGCAGGAAGTTTAGCAGTGGTGCCAGACTCCTTTCCTCCTCCGGAGCGCAAGTGCTCATGAAAGACCGCGGATAGCGCAGGCGGCCGTCCTCCTAAAGTGGTGCAAGTTCTAGTGGAGGATGAGCTGGACCTTGACGTCGACAAATCTTCAGTGGATGGGGGCTCATCCGATCGGGAGGATGGGGAGTACTCTCATTCTGATTCCTCTGTTCTACTTCAGGAAGAGTCTCAGGATATCAGGTTATTTCTTAAGGAGGAACTGGCGGCATTAATTAGTCAGGTGTCAGAGGCTCTCCGCCTCTCGAACCCTCCTGGTCCTCAACCTTCTCAGTCTCAGGCGGATCCCATTTTACAGGGCATCCGTAAGCCATCCAAGTCTTTTCCATTTCCACAGGAATTACAGCAAATGGTAACCCGAGAATGGGATTCTCCGGACCATCCTTTACGTAACGCCCGCCACCTGGGGCAGCTATATGTCTGGTCTCCTGAGGTGTCAGAGCAATGGCTCGCGTATCTAAAGGTGGATGCCTTAGTCACGGGGGTCACTAAGCGCACGTCTATTCCGGTAGAAGGGGGTGCAGCATTGAAGGATCCTCAAGATAGAAAGGTAGAGAATCTGCTGAAGACGGCTTTCTCCACGTCTTCTCTGGCCCTCCAGGCCTCAGTGTGCGGCGGTCTGACTGCCCGGGCCTTGCTGCGATGGATCCAGCGTTTGCCGGAAGATTCCTCTTTGGGTCAACTGGAATCCGCCACGGCATTTCTGGCGGACACCTTTTATGACTTGCTGCATCTGTCCGCACGGTCGGTGGCAGCTGTGACAGTCGCACGCCGGTGGCTGTGACTCCATCAGTGGGTGGCAGATGTCGTGTCCAAGTCCAGACTCTCTAAGTTGCCTTTTAAGGGGAGGCTGTGCTCTTTGGTGATGAGCTGGATAAGCTCGTAAAGGATCTGGGGGAAGTGAAGCCTCAACGTTTACCTGAGGACAAGTCCAAGATGTCTTCTCGACGGACGTCCCGAGCGCAATCTTATAGACGGTACTCCAGAAATCGGGACTCTCTGAGTTTTCAGTCCTTCAAGCCTTCGGCCTCCACAGCGCCCGCCAATCGTTATGGACAGAGGACGCAGTCCTTTCGTGGGGCACGGAAGGGGTCAGAACCTTTCTCCGCCTCCAGGAAGTTCTCCGGCAATTCCCGTCTTTCCCACTGATGGGACGGGAAGCCCACGCGGGTCTCTGCCGCCGATAGGGGGTCAGTTGGCTTTGTTCTTGCACAGGTGGGCACACATCACCTCCGACTGATGGGTTCTCGACAGCATTTCTCAGGGCTCTGCTCTGGAGTATGCCCGCCCTATTCCCAACATCTTCCTCCCTTCTCCTGCAGGGTCCCCGAAAAGAAGCTGATCATTCAAGCTACCCTGCAGCGTCTGCTGATCCTAAACGCCATCTGTCTGGTGCCCTTCCTAGAACGAGGGTTGGGCAGATATTCCATTTATTTTGTGGTGCCTAAGAAGGATGGTTCTTCCGTCCCATACTGGACCTCAAGGGAGTGAACAGAAACCTTTGTGTTCCTCACTTTCGGATGGAAACCCTTCCATCCGTAATCCAAGCGGTACACAAAGGCGAGTTTCTAGCGTCGCTCGATCTCACAGAAGCGTATTTTCACATTCCCATCCGGCTCGATCATCAGCGATTTCTGCGCTTCACGGTGCTGGGTCAGCATTTTCAGTTCCGGGCCATGCCGTTCGGGCTAGCCACTGCTCCCCGCACCTTTTCCAAAGTGATGGTGGTGGTTGCAGCGGTGTTGCGCAAGCAGGGTATGCGAGTTCACCCCTATTTGGACGATTGGCTTATTCGCGCGGATTCCCTTCCAGACGCTCGCGAGATGGTGGCCACCATGGTCGCCTTTTTGGAAAGTCTGGGGTGGGTGATCAATTGAGTCAAAAGCTGCCTCCACCTGTCTCAGGTACTAGACTTCCTCGGGGCTCGTTTCAACACTCGCCGCAGTCGAGTTTTTCTGACGCAGGATCGTTGTCAAAAGCTATTGTCTCAGATCAAGCGATTTCAGCTTCAGGAGGCACCCCGGGCTTGGGACTACCTTCAACTCTTGGGATCCATGGTGGCCACCATCGATCTCGTTCCCTGGGCACGGGCGCATATGCACAGCTTGCAGAAAGCGCTTCTATCCCGCTGGTCGCCAGTATCCGAGGACTATCAGATTCTTCTGCCGCTTCCTCCGGAGCTGCAGCTAAGCCTTCGGTAGTGGCTCAGGCCGCGCTATCTTCTCCGGGGAATGCCCTTGGAAACTCCGCGATGGGTTCTGGTGACGACAGATGCCAGTCTTTCCGGATGGGGACCTCACTGCGAATCGCACACGGCGCAAGGGGTTTGGTCTCCTCGAGAGGCTCGTTGGTCCATCAATCGTCTTGAAACGCGAGCAGTGTGGTTGGCCTTACAAAAATTTCTACCTCTGATACAACGGCAAGCGGTTCGGGTTCTCTCCGACAATGCTACAACGGTGGCGTACCTCAATCGTCAAGGGGGTATGAAATGCCCGGGGGTATCCACCGAGATGAGTCTGTTCCTTCCCTGGGCAGAGAGGCATCTCCAAGTGGTCTCTGCGCAGCATATAGCAGGGACAAGCAATGTTAAGGCCGATTTTCTCAGCCGGCATACTCTGGATCCCGGGGAATGGGCTCTCGACACGGGGATTTTTTAGTACATTGTTCGCAACTTGGGACAACCGGAGGTGGATCTCATGGCGATGGCGGAGAACGCCAAGGCACCGATCTTCTTCAGCCGACGGAGAGACCGGGGGTCACATGGGTTGGATGCCTTGTCTCAGCCGTGGCCGACACATCTTCTCCTGTATGTCTTTCCACCGTGGCCCCTGATCGGCAAGGTACTACAGCGCATCCGGGAGCATCGCGGACCGGTGATTCTGGTAGCCCTGGATTGGCCTCGCAGACCCTGGTATGCGGATTTCGTGCAACTGACTCGCAGTCCTCCTCTTTGGCTGGGAGACTCTCCAGGGCTTCTACGACAGGGGCCGATCACCATGGAAGACCCAGCTCCCTACTCGCTTACGGCCTGGCTCTTGAATGCCGCAGATTAACTCAGAAAGGGTATTCTCCTAGCGTAGTTGCGACACTGCTCAAGGCGCGCCGGTCTTCTACGTCCTTGGCGTATGCTCAGGTGTGGCGTCTTTTCGAAGCTTGGTGTTCTCCCCGCCAGCTCCTCCCTTTCCGCTGCGGCGTTCCAGACATTCTTGCTATCCTGCAGGCCGGTCTCGATAAGGGTCTCGCTCTGGGTATGCTGCAAGTGCACATAGTTGCTTTGTCCTGATTTAGGGGGCCAATCTCGGGGCGTTCCATTGCATCGCATGTTGACGTGTTGCACTTCCTTAAAGGGGTTAAGATCTTGCGGCCTTCCCTGCGGATGGTGGTCCCGGCTTGGGATCTCACTCTCGTGCTCCGTGCCCTTGTTGCTTCTCCCTTTGAGCTGTTGGCCGCCTGTTCTATTTGGGATTTAACGTTAAAGACGGTGTTCCTGGTGGCCATAACCTCGGCACGCCGAGTTTCCGAGCTTCAAGCTCTTTCTTGCCGAGATCCCTATATCTCCTTTTCAGCGGAGGGGTCTCTCTTCGGACAGTGCCCTCCTTTTTACCCAAAGTGCTTACACCGTTTCATGTCAATCAACCGCTTTTCCTGCCTTCTTTTTCGGAGGAGCAGTGCGCCGGATGGCATCGTCGGTTGCGTGCGGTGGACCTGCGAAGAATCCTTATGCGTTATTTGAAGGTCACCAACTCCTTTCGGACGTCGGATCTTCTTTTTGTGCTATTTGCAGGTCCTCGACGGGGTTACGCCGCCTCCAAATCCACTATTGCGAGGTGGCTGTGACAGGCCATTGAGGCGGCATATATCTTTCAAGGGAAGCCGGTGCTGGTGGGGCTCCAAGCCCACTCCACGCGAGCTCAAGCGGCCTCTTGGGCCGAGCGGTCCCAGGTGGCCACTCTGGACATTTGCCGGGCGGCGACGTGGTCGTCTTTGTCAACCTTTGTCCGTCATTATAGTTTGGACGTGGACGCTCAGCAGGATGTCCAGTTTGCGGCTTCAGTGCTTTCGGCGGCCTTGGGCCCACCCTGAGGATCAGTAGCTTGGGTACTGCCCGTTTGTCTGGACTGGTCTAGCAGTATGATATGAAAGGAGAAATTTCACTTACCGTTAATTTCCTTTCCTGGAATACTGCTAGACCAGTCCAGGACCCACCCAGTTATCAGTTGCAGTCCCTTTGGTGCAGTGGAACCGCCGTCCTTCCTTATTCAGCCCTTTCAGATTGCCTGATTCTGTGCGCCTCCGGCAGGGGTTTTAGTTCAGCCCTTAGTTTCTGGGGATATCTTCAGCTTTTTTGTACATAGTTGGATCTTGTCCACCCTTCGGGGGGTGTTTTTGGATTTTATGGTTTTCTTACATTTCAGATTGCATTCAGCTTTTGAACGATACTGAGGGAGACCCCTAGGGGTAGTCCCATATCACCAGAGCCCAGCCTATCAGAGCTCTGGTATAATTTTCTGTCTCCCAAGATCTGCTGGCAGGGGGACACAACCCGTTTGTCTGGACTGGTCTAGCAGTATTCCAGGAAAGGAAATTAACGGTAAGTGAAATTTCTCCATTTTCTGTAAGTACAGAAGGCCTCCCAGGAGTTTTCATGGTCCTGTCCCAAGGACCCTGTACAAAAGAACAGACTGAATAGTCATCGCATGGCTGGCACTGGGACTAGGGTTGCCAACTGACTCCAGATGCACCTAACAAGCTTTATCTAGTCCTGGGTTTACTCCATTGCATGTAGGAATATATAGTGAACATAAGAAATGCCATACTGCATCAGACCAAGGTCCATCAGGCCCAGTATCCTGCTTGCAACAGTGACCAATCCAGATCACAAGTACCTAGCAGTTTCCCAAAAAAACACACAGGTTCCATAATGCCTGTATTGGGGCAAGCATTATGGAACACAGTTTCCTCTTTAATAATGGTTTATGGACCTTAACTCCAGGAGCTTGTCCAAACCTTTTTTAAACCTAACTACACTAACAGGTTTTACTACATCCTCCAGTAACAAATTCCATAATTTGATTACACGTTGAGTGAAAAAATATTTCTCTTATTCGTTTTAAAAGTGTTACACTGTAGCTTTATTGCAAGTCCCCTAGTCTTTCTACTTTTTGATGGCATAAAGAATCAATCTACGTTTACCCGTTCCACTCCATTCATTAATTTATAGACCTCTATCATATCTCCCCTCAGCCGTCTTTTCCAGAGCCCTAACCTTTTAATCCTCTCCTCATAGGGGTATCCTTCCATCCACTTTACAATTTTGGTGGCTCTTCTCTGTACCTTTTCTAATTCCACTATATCCTTTTGAAGATATGATGACCAGAATTGCACATAATATTCAAGGTGCACGCGCACCATGGAATTATACAGAGACTTTATAATATCCGTTGTTTTATTCTCTATTTCTTTCCTTACGACATCTAAATCTTTTTTTGGGGGTGGTGGTTCCTAATGTGGAACCTTGCATTGTGTAACCATAGTTTGGGTTGTTCTTTCCTAGGTACATAACTTTGCACTTATTCACATTAAATTGCATCTGACATTTGAACATCCAGTCTTCCAATTTATTAAGGTCCTCTTGAAATTTTTCACGATCCTTTTGGGTTTTAACATCTTTGAATAATTTTGTGTCATCTACAGATTTGACTGCCTCACTCATTATTCCCATTTCCAGGTCATTTACGAATATGTTAAAAAGCATAGGACTCAGCACAGATCCCCACGGTACTCCACTATTTATTGGGAAAATTGGCCATTAAACCCTACCCTCTGCTTTATCTTTTAACCAGTTCCTGATCCACAATAGTACACTGCCTCCTATCCAATGACTTTTTAACTTCGCCAAGAGTTTCTCATAAGGGACTTTGTCAAAGGCTTTCTGAAAATCCAGATACACTAAATCAACTAGCTCATCTTTGCCTACCTGCTGTGATGATGCAGAGGGCTTAAACACCAGAAAAAGGTGTTTAAAACAACTTCTTTCCCCAAAGGCAAACAGCAATGCAGGCAGGGAAGGGGTTAAAGCACCAGCCCAGAGAAACTCTCTGCATAGAAAGTCAGTGAGAGAGCCACACCCCAGCTCCATGACAACCCGGGGAGCTGACGTAAGAGGCAAGGGGGCAGAGTCAAACCGGATAGGGCAGCCCCATGCTCTTAACCAGTAAGGAACAGATAGAGATTTGGATTTGGATTCGGAAGGAGAAGGTGATTCACTTCCAGGTGGTAATCAAGATTCAGTCGGAGAGTCAGGTCGTGACTCTGACTGGGATTCAGAAGGAGGTAAAGGAAGGAGCAACCACTACCAGGATAGCACACGGTGCTTGGGAAGTTGCCAGCAGGACTGCTCAGAGAAAGAGAGGTCTCTGGAAAAGCAGCTGAGAAAGCTTCCCCTGAGGGAGAGAAATTACCACGGGCCAAACAGCAAGGAGAAGCAGGTTAGAAGCTACTTTAAATCTCATGGGGAGAGGCTGGAAACCTTACCCAGAAGAGGCGGAAGTTCCTCCCTGGAATCTTCCCTAGAAGCTGTGGGTACAGGTGGGAGATTGAGCAAAAGTAAAGTTCTGTTTGATAAGCTGCATAAACGTTCCCAGGGCAGGCAGCGTGTTACTAGCATAAGCTCTGAGAATAGCCCAGCTGTTCTTAAGCAAACAGCTGATTATGTGCTACGGAGATGAAGCCTAGAGCCAGACCCTGCTAAGCCAGTTGCTACACGGGAGATAGTGAAGCAGTACAAAGACAGAGACTTGCCTTTTTACCAACCTGTGAAAGTCAGACATACTAGAAGAAAGTTAAGCCAGTTTGATTACCTTAACCCTGTTTTAAAGGAAGCTGGTAATTCTAGTTCCTCTCAGATACCACGAAGTGGAAAGAGTTATAAATGGAAACAGCTTAGAAACCAACTAGAACAGTGGAAGCCTGTTGCTCTGCAGTACCCTGATACTAACCAGAATATATCTGACTCTGAAGTTGAACCGATGCAAATTGAATCAGCTATAACAGATAGCAGTTGTTCTGAGATGGACGCAGAGTGTGCTTACTGTTGTCATGACTAAAAGCTGTATATCTTTATGCTTGTGATAAGTGCTGGAGAAGTTACTTCGTACCATTGAGTTCTTACACGTGGAGAAGCAGCGTTCTGCTTGAGTGTAAAACTCAACCTCATTAAGCAGCTGTGAACTGTGAATGCTATACAATTGAATTAGCTGCAAAGTGAAGCTGTTCGGAACTGAAGAGAAGTTTGGACAACCTGTATTTATATTTGAACTGACAACCCTGAGAAGGATCAGGTTGGACTTTGTCACATCTTGGACTTTATTTGGCATTAGAAAGTATCCACATTTTGTTTCTGTTCAGGGGATGGTAGATAACAAATTCCTGTGCGACAATAAAGTTATTGTTACCACTTAACCTTGGCTGTCTTCGTTTGGCCCACAACTACAGGGAACCCAGACATCAGCACTTACAAGGATTTATAAATAATATGTTCATGTTTCCCCTCTTCTAGGCAACCACCTATACTGAGAGGTAATGGGGGCATGACACTGTTTATTCACACCTTCAAAAAAATATAATAGATTAGTAAAACAAGATTTTCCTTAGCTAAATCCATGTTGGCTTTCTCCCATTAAACCATGATTATCTAAATGTTTGGTAATTTTGTTCTTTATAATGGTTTCTACCATTTTGCCCAGTACTGATATCAGGCTCACCTTCCTGTTTCCCAGATCATCCCTGGAATCCTTTTTAAAAATTGGTATGACATTGGCCATTCTCCAGTCTTCCAGTACTACAGATGATTTTAATGATAGTTCACAAATTACTAATAGTAGGTCTGCAATCTCATATTTCAGTTCTTTCAACACTCTCGGGTATATACCATCTGGTCCAGGTGATTTCCCACTGTTAAGTTTATCAAATAGTTGTACTATATCTTTACAGTTTATTCATATTTATTTCAATTCTTCTGATGCATCACTTCTAAATTCCATTTCAGTCATAGGTAACTTGCCTACAATTTCTTCAGTAAAGACTGAAACAAAGAATTCATTCAGTCTCTCCACTGTGGCCTTTGTCCCCTCTTAGTGCCCCTTTAACCCTTCTATCATCTAATGGTCCAACTGACTCTCTCACAGGTTTTTTGCTACTAATGTACTTGAAAAAGCCTTTATTATGCATTTTTGCTTCCACAGCAAGTTTCTTCTCAAATTCTCTATTTGCCTGCCTTATCAATTCCTTGCATCTAACTTGCCATTGCTTATGTTGTTTCCAGTTTTCGTCATTTGGCTCCTTTCTCCATTTCCCGAAAGATGATTTTTTGGCTACAACAGCCTCTCTGGCCTCGTCTTTAAACCACGCTGACAGGTTTTTGGACTTCCTTCCACCTTTCTTAAAGCGTGGAATGCATGTGGTCTGGGCTTCCAAGATACTGTTTTTAAAAAACACTCATGGTTGATGTAAATCTTTAACCTTTGCAGCTGCTCCTTTTAAATTTTTCTTAACTATTTTCCTCATTTTATCATTGTCTCCCTTTTGAAAGTTAAAAGGCAGTACTATGGATTTCCTTGCCATCCTTCCTCCATTTATGAAATCAAACATGTCAAGTGGCTCCAGCATCCTTCTCTTGCACCAGATCCTGCATTCCGCTAAAGACTACGTCCAAAATGGCTTCCCCTTTTGTCAGTTCATTAACCAACTGCTCCAAAAAGCAGTCATTTATTTCATCTAGAAACTTTATCTCCCTAGCATGTCCTGCCGCGACACTGACTCAGTCGATACCGAGGTAATTTAAATCACCCATTATACTGTATTGTAACTTTTGTTAGCTTCCCTGATTTCTTTGCACATTTCATCATCCATTTGTTCATTCTGGCCAAGCGGTCAATAATACATCCCCCACCTTTCCCTTTTTACATGGAATTTTAATCCATAGAGATTCTACCTTGTATTTTGTTTCCTGCAAAACTTTAATCCTGTGTGACTCAATGCCCCCTCTAACTTAGAGTGCAACACCTCCACCAATTTGATTTACTCTATCATTGCAATATAATTTGTACGCAGGTATCATAGTGTCCCACTGGTTGTCCTCCTAGTAGTTCTGATTTTTTTTATTGCACGCCATAAGAAAATCAAGAGTATAAGTCCCTTCATGTAATGGGGTAAACTCAGGACTGGATCAAGCCTTGTGGGTGCATCTGGACCTGACAGTTGCTAACTGGGTAAGGGGGGTTATACTCACATATGTGTGTATGCTTACCTATATGTGTCTGTGCATGCATGGACATGCTAGTATGTGTGTGTGTGTGTGTGTGTGTGTGCTTCTGTATTTATATCTGTGTTGTTCCTCTGTGGGTCTGTTACAGGGAGCGGAGAGGAGAGGGAAAGCTGTTTAATAGGTGCAATTCCATAATTGCTCTTACTGTGAAACAGTCTTTGTATGCTGCAGCTAGTAGAACAGCTTGAGGCATTTTTTGGAGGGGGGAGGGGAGGAGCCTCATTTCTCTTCTATCTTCTACCACAAGCAGAAACTAAACTTACAGAGCACAGGAACTTCTCCCAGATCACCTCCTCCCTTCCTGTGACAAGAGCAGCATTCCAGTGCTCCGCCAACACAGTCTTCCCATTGGCTGGATTTTACCCTCAGACTCTGCTGCTAGTTACATTGGAAGCAGACAGGGCAAGATCACTCACATGGGGAAGGATGAGAGGACTGCAGATAGAGGTTTTAAACTCTGAAAAATGTCCAGATTTGTTAGCCTTCCTTCTAGCTTCATTAATGTGAAAATCAGTAGAATCCTGAAAAAAAAATCAGACAGTTGTCAATCTTAACCTACTGATTATGAAGCACATCTGACAGAGCCCCCCTAAACGTTGTGCCCTAGGTATATCTCTAACTCAATGGTTCCCAACCAGTTTGTTAGGACACATTGGTGTGTCCCGAAGAGCTGGGAGGCATGTCACCAAAACTTTGGCATAGACAGCAAGCCCATGCCTTCCGTAACCACCACATGTGTCTGCAGGCAGGGGAGTGTGCAAAGCAGGAGTCAGATACTGCAAATCCCTACTATCGCTTCCTAATTCAGCTTCCCTGCTCCCCTCTTCCAATGGTCTCTGTTTTCATCAACCCAAGCTGGAAATGTTGCAGGTCTGCTCCTTCTCCCCCCATGACAATCAGTTTCACAGCATCCTGAACCTACCTGTGCTCCCACCAGCCAAGGTTGGAAATGCTGCATCCTGTTCCCTCCTCTGCACCCATGATCACTGCCTTTGCTGGCTGCAGAGATGGAGAAGATGGCTATTTGCTGTGATTAACATAGGTGCACTTAACGCCAGCCACTGAAGTGATGCTGTGCACCCACACTGCAACATTGCCAGTCAGCTCATGCTAAAGCCGCCCACACTAACTGCAATGTGCACACTCCACCCCTGAACTGCCCAGTCTCTATCACAACCCACACGTGAAGGCCAATTCAAACCTGTGTGTCCCCAGGCCATTTGGACATCCAGACATCCATATGGCCCAGGGATGCACACGATTCTGCTTCCGCAGGAGCAAGATGGCCCCGCAGGTGCAGAATGGCAGCATAGTGGCTGGACATCTGGGACATGCCCAGATTCAGGCACTCCAGATGTCAAGCCACATCCCTGGCTAGCTCTGCCTGGCTCCTGCCTGGAGTTGCAGTACCATGGTGTCATGTTGCCATAGCACTGCAGCTCCATGCAGGAGCCGCATTCCCGATGGCAACAGCAGACTCTTAGTTCCCTGCAGCCAAATCCCCAATTGGGCCTTCCATGGCCAGCGTCGAGCTGCAGGGTACACTCTGCACCCCTCTTACCTGTTTTTCGTGCAACAGCTCTGGCATCCCCCAACATCCAGGGGGACTTATTCCATCTCCAAGATGAAATAAGTCCCCTATTTAAATGGCTGGCCATGGATGTACAGGGCCAACCTCAGAATTGGCCCTGTATGTCCAGAGTCATGGTGGCGCCCACTGCCCTCCCTCACTCCACCTCCAGCCTGCTCCCTCCCACCCACAAATAGATTTCCCTGCACAATCCTGTTCTACATGCAGGAAACCCTGTTTCCTGCATAGCGATCCAGGCATTTAGCGGGTCTGGAGGTCCAGACCTGCTAAACATAGGTCGGAATATATCCTTAAGTGGTTAGTGCCAGATTTTGCCATGGCTGAATTTTTAGCAAATGGTAATAGTAATGCATAGTGCATACTAAACCCTGTGCTAATGGCTTGCATAAATTGCTTTTATGTTGCCAAACAGCAGAAGTTAACAAGCAGCTCAAGAACTGTCAAATTTCTCAGCGTTGTCAAGCTAAGGAATAAAAAAAGGGAAGCTGGCCCCAAATTAGGAAGAGAAACACCCCACAGCCCCTACCAAACAATAATCCTTAGAGTCCTTCTCCCCATCAGCAAACTCGGCCCCCATCCAAAAATCATCAGAACATTCCCCCCTTAACAGCGGCGGTAGTAGCAGAATGAACTGCCCCGCAGCCGCGCCCCCTCCCCCGCCTCCCCGGAAGAGCCTAGCATTTCCCCTCCGTGGCTCAGCTTTGCAGAGCCGTGCGAAGGGAGATTGTTTCCATTTCACGCGGCTGTTTTAAAGCTGAGCCCGCGGCACTGATGGAAAACAGGATATATGGAGTGGAGGAGTAGCCTAATGGTTGAGAACACTGGTTTGGGAACCCAGAGACCAGGGTTCAATTCCCACTAGCACTCCTTGTGGCCTTGGGCAAGTCACTTAACCCTCCATTGCCTGAGAAAAAATCCAAGTTATCAATGTCCCTGTTTAATGTACATTACCAAGTTTAAGTTTCAATGTAAACCACTTTGATTGAAATGATAAAGCAGTATATAAAACCTGTTAAATAAATAAATATATATATAGGCACAGATGCCACCAGTGCCACACCTGTAAATGCCCTTTGAACCTCTGGGCAGAGATATGTCCGGATTGGAAATGTGCATCTTGCGGCCTTTCCAAAATCATGTTTTGCTTGTTGCTGCAGTTTCTGCATTTAACTAGCGCAACTAATAAGTCTAGAACATGAACAGAGCTTCTAAAAAAAAAAACCCTTCATGTTTGTTTAACAAGAGCTTAGTTTATTTTGGCCTACTGCTGAATGCAGCCTTAGGCTACACTGTTTAGGAAAGGAAGCAGGAGAGATTTCATGAATGATGATACATATATGCAATTTGATCACAAATGTGTTCATAAATGGAAAAAAAAAACACAGAATACCGGAGGTGATGGAAGGATAAATAAGCTTTGGAACATCATTTAGCATAAGCAGTTGGCTACCTAAAGCAAAGGCAGTTTTAATTATCATTAATTAGTTCTAAGTTAGGTGATAAAGATTATAATCATCAAATTAAGAGGTGTTGAATACTGTGTGTGAGGGGTGTGAGTGGAAAAACTTAAATAATGCTTTTCCTGGCTATAAATAAATGTGATGAATGAAACCCTAGTGCTCCATTTGATATATAATAATGTTCTAAGTGTTGTAAAAACTAGATGAGATCATAGAAACAGAGCGCAGTAGTTCTGTAAGATTCACTACATGGTTAAGAGAAATAGTTCTTAAGGTTACTGCTAAGTATTTTTGATTGTGTTTGATTGCACAATTTAGCTAGAGCTGGGGACATGGGTCCCAATATTTGAAAGGAATTTACACGATTTACAGCCCAGAAAACCATGTAAATGCCAATTGCACTTATCTTAAACTTTATATTGGAGAAGGACCATCTGTGACTCCCAAATATAAAAATGGGAATGAAGTAGATACCACACCATTCACTGAAGATGATGTGTTAGAACAACTTGCAAAACTGAAAGTGGACAAGGCCATGGGACCGGATGGGATACATCCCAGAATACTGAAAGAACTCAGAGAGGTTCTTGCAGGGCCGTTAAAGGATGTTTTCAACAGATCCTTGGAAACAGGAGAAGTTCCTCAGGACTGGAGTAGGGCTGATGTGGTACCTCTTCACAAAAGTGGTGACAGGGAAGAAGTGACAAACTACAGGCTCGTGAATCTTACCGCAGTAGCGGGAAAGCACAGTTACTTACCTGTAACAGGTGATCTCTGGGAACAGCAGGAATAAGTCTTCACATATGGGTATTGTCGGTACCGACGGAGCCTGCGCGGGAACGCTCCCCAGCGTCCAGTAAGAAAGCTTTTGGGAGCATCCCACAGCGCCTGCGCGCTGCCTTCCCGCCTTTCCCAACTGCCTCTCTCCAGTTCGAGTTTTAAAGCTGAGACAAAGAGAGAGAGAGGAAAGGAAAGATAGATAGAGAGATACAACTCCTAGGGGAGGTGGGTGGGTTGTGAAGACTTATTCCTGCTGTTCCCAGAGATCACCTGTTACAGGTAAGTAACTGTGCTATCTCCAGGAACAAGCAGGAATGAGTCTTCACATATGGGGACTCCCTAGCTGTAGATGCCAGGGAGAAACCCCAGGTTGTGTGTCCTTGAAAAGGACTCTACCTCCTCCCATGGATCTCTGGCATCCGACCAGGGTAGGTGGGTAGGAGTTGATTAGGAATGGAACAGGTATTTGAGAACAGCCTGACCAAACAAGGCATCCTGGTGGGAGTCCTTGTCCAAACAGTAATGGGCTGTGAAGGTATGAACCGAGGCCCAGGTGGCCGCTCGACAGATTTGGTCGATGGACACAGAGTTTAGATGAGCCATTGAGGCTGCCATGGCTCTCACATTGTGAGCTGTGACATGGCCCTCCAGAGAAATGTTCCTACTCTGGTAGGCGAAAGAAATACACTGAGCAATCCAGTTGGACAGTGTTCTCTTAGAGACTGGAAGTCCTAAATGAGAAGGATCAAAAGCAACAAAGAGTTGAGAAGACTTCCTATGTTGCTGTGTTCTTTGTAAGTAAAAAGCGAGAGCTCTCTTACAATCCAAGGTATGAAGATTCCTCTCTGCACTTGATGTATGAGGTCCTGGAAAAAAGACAGGTAAATATACCTCTTGGTTCAGATGAAAAGGCGAGACCACTTTAGGCATAAAGTGTGGATTGGTCCTGAGGACTACCTTATCATGATGGAACCTTGTATAAGGTGGATTAGCCACCTAAGCTTGCAACTCACTGATGCGGCATGCTGAGGTGACTGCAATGAGAAAAACAACTTTCCAAGAAAGAAATTTCAAGGAGATGGTGGCTAAAGGTTCAAAGGGTGGCTTCATAAGCTGGCCAAGAACCAGGTTTAAGTCCCATGCCACTGGAGGTGGTCTAATGGGAGGTTTAGTTAAAAGAAGGCCTCTCATGAATCTTGCTATAAGAGGATGAGAGGAAATAGGTTGTCCATTGAGAGGCTTGAGGGACGCTGCAATTTATTTATTTATTTATTTATTTGCATCTCTTATATACCGCGCTATTACAATCAGTGCGGTTTACATTGGAACAGAACATACAACAATGTAGCAGTTACATTGGGTTTACAATATACATGGGATACAAACTTGGATAAACAGGGGAAAAACTATGTACAGTGTTATAGAAGTAGAGGATTAAAGATCAAATGAGGGCATGGTTAAGGGTTGTAATGTGAAGAGTGGATAGGTAACAGGAGGAGTGTCAGGCTAACGGCTTTTGTAGTTGGGGTTGTGTTAAGTGTGAATCTTGGTGAGGACGTGTATTATGTCGGGGTTGGCTGGGGGGGATGAGATTGGAATAGTATTTTAGGAACAGATGGTGTTTGATAGCCTTTTTGAACGAGATGATATTGGTAATGGAACGAATTTCTGGGGGGAGGGAGTTCCATGCTCCTGGTACAAATAGTGAAAAGGCTCTATTGGATGTTGTCTTTGAACATTTTGTGATTGCTTTAGGCACTTCTAGTTTGTTCAAGCATGACGAGCGTCTGTATCTGTTTGGTGGCATATGTTGGATGAGCTTGGTAAGCGGGGTGGTGGGCTGATTTCTTGAGGCCTTGAAGGTTAGAACGAGGGCTTTGTAGACAATTCTAGCTTGTAAAGGCAGCCAGTGTAGGTTCATCAGCACTGGAGTTATGTGCTCCGATCTAGATATTCCGGAAAGTATTCTTGCAGCGGAGTTCATGGCTAACCTCAGAGGGTTCAATGTTGCTTGTGGGAGCCCAAGGAGGATGATGTTAGCAAAGTCAAGGTGGGGGGTTACCAGTGCTTGGAATATGGTGCGGAAATCGGACGGGTCAAGTAGTGGTCGTAGGTGGCGTAGTGAACGTATCTTGTGGTAAATAGATTTGGTAATATTTTTGATATGCGGTGACATGTCCAGCTTCTGGTCGAGGATGATGCCCAAGTACCGGATGGTAGGTTTGACTGTGAGGTCGTAGTTGTTGACTCGCAGTGATGTCGGTGGTATGAAGTTCTGATTGCGAGTGATAAAAAGGACATCTGTCTTGCTGTGATTAATGCGCAGGTTTTGGGATAGGAGCCATTCGGAGACAGCATTGAAGCATTTTATTATTGCTGAGAAATCTGGTCGGTCAAGCTTGAAGGATGAGTACATCAGGATGTCGTCTGCATATGCTAAGCACTGAATATTGAAAGAACGGATCAGGTCGCAGATGGGTTGCATATAAATATTAAACATGAGAGATGAAAGGGATGAACCTTGGGGGACTCCTTGTTTGAGTGTGAATGGATCGGATGTAGTGGATCCCTACCCTGACTTGTTGTGACCTGTCGCTCAAATATGACCTGCACCATGCTAAGGCCGTTCCTTGTATACCTTTTTCTTTGAGGCGGATTAAAAGTGTCTCGTGGTTCACAGAATCAAACGCGGCCGCAATGTCCATAAAAATAAGGATGAATCCTTGGTGTATATCATCGATTCCCATGACAAGGTTGTTGAATAATGTAGTAAGGATGGTCTCTATACCGTGTGCTTCTCTGAATCCATGTTGTGAATGGTCCAGTGGTGCTTCAGTGTCAATGTGCTGTTGGATTTGTAGTTGAACTACCTTCTCTGTTATTTTTGCCAGCAGTGGGATGCTTGAGATGGGTCTGAACGACTCGACTTTAGATGGGTCGAGTTTGCAGTTTTTTAACAGTGGGCGGATTGATGTGAATTTTAAGCTTTGCGGGAAGGAGCCTTTTATAAAGGATTGGTTGAGGATCCTACTGATGGTTGGGCTGAGGGTGGATCGCAACTCTTTTATCCAGCTGGAGGGACAGGGGTCATTAGGTGCTGTAGTGAGGTTGATAGATGAGATGATTTCCTCGATTTGTTTGGTGGAGACCTCGTGGAATTGTGACAGCGCAGCTGGTTGCGGGGTGAGGTCTGCAGGGCCGGGGGGTGTGGGGGAAGTGTTAAAGTTTGTTTGGATTATTTTTGACTGAAGGTAGTTTGAGTAGATTTGTGAGTGAGGCATTTGGTCTTGGGGAGGGGTAGGGTCGCCTGTGAGCGTTCTAACAATGGAGAATAGGTCACGGGGCCTGTTCATGGATCTTTTTAGAGTTTCAGAGTGGTGTTGCTTTCTCTTTTCCATTGTCATTTGTCTGTGAGCTTGTAGGTGGGCAGAGTATGTGCAGAGAGCCTCAGGAGTTCGTGAGCGGCGCCAATGTCTTTCAAGTTTGCGGAGCTGGATTAGAGACTTTCGTATATCTTGTGAGTACCAAGGTGCATGTTCACGTCTTGATTGTTTCTTGGTGTTGGCTGGTTGGTGTGCAGCCTCCTTAAGTGTATTATTCCAGTTCGATACTAGATCGTCAGGGTCTGTAGAGGCGTTGGTGAGGAGAGGCAATATCTTCTCAAGGACTTCATTCTTGTCAAAAGGCTGATATCGTGCTGTCGTATTTCTAACGGTATGTTGAGTATTTCTACAAATGTTGCTGGGGTGGATGTTAGGTAAGTCAAAGAGAAGTAGGTTATGATCTGACCAAGGAATTGGTGTTATTGAGGTCAACAGGTTCTCAGTGGAATTGATAACAGCGTGAGGTGCGAAAATAAGGTCAAGTTTGTTTCCTTTGTTGTGGGTGGGAGCATCAATCAATTGGCTGTAGCCAAGTTGGTTCATTGCATCAAGGAAGGCTGATGAGTGTGATTCATGTAGGGATGGCAGATTGAAGTCGCCTAATAACCAGTTTGGGGTGCGGGGGTTGTTGGGGTTACCAGCAATGTTGATTATGGAAGGAAGGTCATCTGGGGATGGCATGGGAGCTCGGTATAAAAGGTTGATGGTACAGGTGTCATTTGTTATAGAGAGTGTGTCAAGGTGAGTTGTACTTGTGGTGCTACTTAATCTAAATTGGAGTGAAGATTTGGCAATAATCAGAGTGCCACCTCCTCTCTGATTGGCTCTGTGGCAGGCGAAGAATGAGTAGCCTGGGGGTGTCATCTGGTTGAGGATGACGTTGTCGCATGAGGATAACCATGTTTCAGTTATCATTAATAGGTCGAGGTTGTGGTGAGATATAAGCTCGATGGCTATGGGCCATTTTGATCGTATAGATCGGGCATTCGCAAGTGCGCATCTAAGGCGGATGTGCTGAGGGCGTTTTTTCGGATTTGGTTTTATTAAGGGTTTGTAATGGGATAAGTAGGAGGTGTGACTGGCGTGTATAAGGTTTTGTAGTTGTGTGGTGAGGGGTTTCAAAACCTCTTCTTGTGTCGTAGTGGAGGATAGGGATGTAGTTGGTACCGGGGTTTAGTGTGTGGGTTGGGGTGGGGACCCAGGAGGTCAGTAGGGCTAAAATGATGGAAAAGGAGGGTGCAGTGATTTGCATGATGCTTTTGTGTGATGTAACAGCTTATGCAGGAACCTTGTGAAACGCTATGTGTCAGTGCTTGACTTTTGTCATGGAAATGCAGTCAGGCTTGTGCGTGAAGGCAGCAAGGTGAATAAGGCTTTTTGATTGCAGAAGCAGTGGTAAGGGCAGCTCGTAGTTGAGGGAACAAGAGAGTAGACAAGATTACACTGAATGCTACTGTAACAATTACACTGAACGCTAGAGTAACAATAGGCAAAGTTACAATAAATGCTACTGTAACAATTATACTGATCGCTAGAGTACAACAGGCAAGGTTACACTGAATGCTACAGTAATACTTTGAAATGAATTGTGTGAAGAACAAGCACTGCCTCAGCATATGGTACTGCTAAGATTTAGTGAGGTTTGAGGAAAGAGGACCGCATGTGAGGCAGTCGTAAATTTTGTTACAATTTATGTGTTACAATACGTAAGCATCAAAAGTAATGACTGCGAGTAAGTGTGGCTTTAAATTAACGTCCTTGGCTGAGTCGGAGCGTATGATAGACAATGATATTGCCCAGGGAAAAGACGTTCATGGTAATATGTGACAATATTGAGATGGGTACCTTATGAAACGCTTCGATGCAGGCTGTCTGGGTTCCATCGCCGATGGCTGGTTAGTTGCTCACCGTTGCTGTACTTTGGTGGGTAGTTGGTGGCTCTATTTTAGTGCCTCACCTAAGGGCCACGCCAAAGGGCCCTCTGGCGAGGCCCTCAGGCGCGGGCCCGCCTGTCGGCTTTCTACTTTAAAGTCAGGCTGCCTGCCCCGATTGGGCAGTGGAAGATGGAGGCGGTTCCTTTGTTCCCCGGCTGCTCGATCCGTGCCGGAAGAGCTTGTTGGTGGCCGGGGTGCAGGAGGAAAGAGAGAGCACGCTGCTTTCGGAGGTCTGCTTTGAAGTCAGGCTGCCTGCCCCGATTGGGCAGTGGAAGATGGAGGCGGTTCCTTTGTTCCCCGGCTGCTCGATCCGTGCCGGGAGAGCTTGTTGGTGGCCGGGGTGCAGGAGGAAAGAGAGAGCACGCTGCTTTCGGCGGTCTGCTTTGAAGTCAGGCTGCCTGCCCCGATTGGGCAGTGGAAGATGGAGGTGGTTCCTTTGTTCCCCGGCTGCTCGATCCGCGCCGGGAGAGCTTGTTGGTGGCCGGGGTGCAGGAGGAAAGAGAGAGCACGCTGCTTTCGGCGGTCTGCTTTGAAGTCAGGCTGCCTGCCCCGATTGGGCAGTGGAAGATGGAGGCGGTTCCTTTGTTCCCCGGCTGCTCGATCCGCGCCGGGAGAGCTTGTTGGTGGCCGGGGTGCAGGAGGAAAGAGAGAGCACGCTGCTTTCGGCGGTCTGCTTTGAAGTCAGGCTGCCTGCCCCGATTGGGCAGTGGAAGATGGAGGCAGTTCCTTTGTTCCCCGGCTGCTCGATCCGTGCCGGGAGAGCTTGTTGGTGGCCGGGGTGCAGGAGGAAAGAGAGAGCACACTGCTTTCGGCGGTCTGCTTTGAAGTCAGGCTGCCTGCCCCGATTGGGCAGTGGAAGATGGAGGCGGTTCCTTTGTTCCCCGGCTGCTCGATCCGCGCCGTGAGAGCTTGTTGGTGGCCGGGGTGCACTCAAATGGACTCTTACTGAATTCGTTTTCAGACCTGCATGGGATAGATGCAGGAGATACTCTAGTAGAGAATTCAGAGGTATTGCAAGAGGGTTTAGACCCTTCTATGAACACCAAATGGTAAATCTTTTCCATTTGAAAGCATAGGAACGTCTAGTAGAAGGCTTTCTAGGAGGCATGAATAACATCTCTGACTTGCTGAGAGAGATGGAAATCTTGAAGGTCTAGGCCCTCAGCAACCAAGCCCTGAGATGGAGCGACTGGGGGTTTGGGTGCCACAAGGTTCCCTCTTCCTGGGACAGAAGGTCTGGTGCAGAACCCAAGTCCAGGGAAGGAGCTTGAGAGAGATGCAGAAGTAGAGGGTACCACACTTGGCGTGGCCAATGTGGTGCTATGAGGATCATGGTCCCTCAGTCTCTCTGAAGCTTGAATAGTGTTTTCGGAATTAGGGGAATTGGTGGAAAGGCATAAAGGAAGTCTTGACCCCAGTGAAGGAGGAAGGCATCCTTGGCCTGAATTCCCTGACACGGAATTCTGGAACAGAACCAGGGAAGTTTGGCATTCCACGGACTTGCAAAGAGGTCTATGTCCGGGGTAACCCAAATTCGAAAAATCCTGGCTACCTGGTCCATGTGGAGGGACCACTCGTGTGGAAGCAGAACTCGACTGAGTCTGTCCGCCCAAGAGTTTTGAACACCTGGAAGATATACTGCCAGAAGATGGATGTGATGCTCTCTGGCGAAGGCCCACAGTCGCAAAGCTTCATTGCAAAGTGACAGAGAGCCAGTCCAGCCCTGCTTGTTTACATAGAACATGGCTACTTGGTTGTCCGTATGGATGAGGACTGTCCTGTAGCTGAGCAGGGAATGGAACATTCTGAGAGCTAAGAATATTGCTCTGAGTTCCAAGAGATTGATTTGCAGAGAAGTCTCCTCTGGAGACCAGATGCCCTGGGTGGAGAGATCCTGCAGATGAGCTCCCCAACCCATTGGAGAAGCATCTGTTGTCAGAGTTGCTTGGGGTAGCGACTGCTGAAAAGGGGACCCCAGCAACAGATTTGGAAGGGGACTTCCACCACTGGAGAGACCAAAATAGGCGACTGGAGTTTGCTATTTTGTCTGACAGGCAACCTGATGCCTGAGTCCATTGGGTGGACAAAGTCCATTGAGCTGCCCTCATGTGAAGGCGAGCATATGGAATCACATGCATGGTGGATGCCATGTGGCCTAATAGTTGTAACATTTCTCGAGCAGTTAAATGTGACTTTAACTGTATCTGGGAGGCTAACTGCACCAAGCGTAGGCAAGGGGCCTGAGGAAGATAGGCCCTTGCAGTTGTGGTATCCAGCAAGGCCCCTATAAACTCCAGAGACTGAGTAGGGTTGAGATGGGATTTTGGGATATTTATTACCAGTCCCAAATACTGAAGAACACGCATTGTGCAGGTTAGACAAATCTGGGCCTCTGACTGGGATGGAGCTCGAATGAGCCAGTCATCCAGATATGGGAAAACGAATATTCCTAGAGTGCGCAGAAATGCAGCTACTACTGCCATGCATTTCGTGAACACCCTTGGTGCAGAGGCCAGACCGAAAGGAAGCACGCTGTATTGGTAGTGCTTTCCTTGAAAAAGGAACCGAAGGAACCTTCTGTGTGTTGGATGGATGAGGACATGGGTGTACGCATGCTTGAGATCTAGAGAACAAAGCCAGTCCTGTCTCTGAAGGTATGGCAGCAGAATACCGAGAGAAATCATCTTGAATTTCTCTTTGAATAGAAACTTGTTCAATTCTCTGAGATCTAATATGGGTCTGTAGCCCCCTGTTTTCTTTGGAATAAGAAAATAAGGGGAGTAGAACCCTGAGCCCTGTTGAAGAAGAGGTACTTCTTCTATTGCCCCTTGGGCAAGAAGGGTAGCAATCTCCTGACCCAGAAGGTTGAGGAGAGATGTTGGAGAATTGAACTGTTTCACCATGGTGTGGGGAGGAAGGTTTAAGAAATGAAGCTTGTACCCTTCCCTTATAATGGAGAGGGTCCATTGCTCTGCTGTGATTTGCTCCCATCTGGGAGCAAAGTAAGCCAACCTTCCTGGAATGGTGAGGGGCTCTGGTTCTTCCAGAGCTAGAAAGGCTAAGTTCTCTAGTTGCAAGTCAAAGGCCCTGAGGAGGCTGAGGCTGCTGGGCCGTGGGAGGCCTGGCAGCCTTTGACTTGGCCTGTTTAGGTGGTTGCTGACGCTTTGCAGCAAAACGACCTGCAGAAGATGCCTGCTGACCATAAGCAGGATAATATCTTCCCTTTTTAGAAAAAGGTGTCTTTTTGAACAATCTTTTCTTGACAGGAGCAGAGGTAGACTTTGAAAGTCGATCCAAAGCAGAGTTCTCAGCATCCATCTGAGTGGCCTTTGCTTGCCAATCCCTGCCAAAAAGGTTTTCACCTGTACAAGGAAGATTTCCCAGTTCATCTTGGACCCAGAGTTCCAAATCAGAGGCTTGTAACCAAGAAATTCTGCGTGCACCTATGGCAATAGCCGAGGCTCTGCTTACACACTCAAAAGAGTCAAAGGCTGCACGGTTGGAAAATTTGGAAACATCATGGGCATGTTTAAGCCAAGTGAGAAATTCCTTCCTTTTATCTTCTGAAATAAAAGGGGCTAAAGTCTGCAGATGATCTGTGACTTCTTTTAGAAACATCCCCATATAGAGACTATAGGAGTTGATTCTGGCAAGCAAGCATATTAGCTTGGAAAACCCTTCAGCCAAAAGCATCAAGGGTCCTGCATGTACATCCTGGAGGATTAGATGAGTATCTCTTTGCACTCTTTATTTTCCTCATGGCAGACTCTACCACAATAGAGTGGTGAGGAAGCTGAGACTTATGAAAGCCAGGACAAGGAGGGACACGGTACATGGTGTCTAACCTACGAGAATGAGGAGAGGTGGTAAGAGGAGTCTCCCACATGCTCAACATGAGATCATAAAGAATCTCATGAATAGGTAAGGTAGCTGCTTCATTAGGAGCCTTAGGATATTGCAAAATATCTAATTGCTTGGCTCTAGGCTCTGACTCAGGGGCCACTGTAATGGAGAGGCCCCTAGCCACTTCCCTAATGAAGTCTTGAAAAGGCAAGTCTTCTGGAGGAGACAGTCTTCGTTTTGGAGAAGCAGACTCCTGAGGAAGAAGTACCGGTGCCTCGACAGAGGCCTTCGACTCATCAGAGTCTTCGGAGGAATCGAAGTATCGCCTGTCTGGATGCTCCTGTAAAGCCCGATATGCGTACCGAGTGGGATCGACATCGGGAGTAAGCGGTACCGGTTCGGTACCAATGGGCATCATAGGACAGGGTACCGTTGCAGTCGACACCGAAGCCGATGTCGATGCAATCGGCACCGGCACCGGGAACGATGCCGGTGCCGGAGTCGGTACCGGCAACAGAGATTGTTGCGGTACCGGAGGCGTCGAAACCTGCATAAACGCCGTTAGGGTGCGCTGTATGGACAGAATCTTCTGATCCATCGACGCCACCAGAGTCTGGATGTCAGTACCAGTGGAGACCACCGGTACCCCAGAACACGGCAACAGGTGATCGGTCGAGGCCGAGCCATCGATGTCAACCTGTGACCCCATAAACAATGCTTTGGAAGCCAGAACTTCCCGCCGGGGTAATTTTGCCGGTGCGGATTCCTCGAGGACAAGTCCGGAGGCATCTCGATGCTTAGAGGGAGATTTGCCCTTCGAGGACCGGCTGGATTTATGTTTGATTACCTGAGATCCATGGGAGGAAGAAGAAGCCCTGGAAGATGTTGATGCCACCGAGGCTGCATCAGAGGGAAACAGGGTACTGAGCTTGGCTGCTCGGTTCTGCCGACCTCTTTTAGACATCATGGTACAGGACACACAATCCGTGATGGAATGGTCAGGACCCAAACATTTTAGACACCAATCATGGGTGTCGGAGACAGAAATAGTATCGCCACATTTCGTGCACTTTTTGAACCCGGAAGCGGGCTTCTCCATGAGGAGAAAGATGTTCAGGCCTAAGGCCCAAACTGAAAATGCACAGTTGAAGAAAGAAAAGTTTTTTGTTGTTTTTTTTTAAGAAAGAAAAGACCGGCGGTACCGGTCTGACGTCGAAGAAGGCAGACGCGACATAGAAAAATAAAGAAAAAAATAAAGAACTTCTTCTGCGGTGACAGGAACACGACCTGCTGGCTCCGTGGAAAAGAAGAACTGGAGAGAGGCGGTTGGGAAAGGCAGGAAGGCAGCGCGCAGGCGCTGTGGGATGCTCCCAAAAGCTTTCTTACTGGACACTGGGGAGCGTTCCCACGCAGGCTCCGTCGGTACCAACGATACCCATATGTGAAGACTCATTCCTGCTTGTTCCTGGAGATAAGTAATGGAGGCGCTTCTGAAAGAGCGAATAGTGGACTTTCTCAAAACAGCAGGTTGCATGATCCGTGGCAACATGGTTTTACCAAAGGACGATCTTCCCAAACAAATCTGATTGAGTTCTTTGACTGGGTGACCAGAGAACTAGATCAGGGGCATGCGATGGATGTCATCTACCTGGATTTCAACAAAGCCTTTGATGTTGTTCCTTACAGGAGGCTTATCAATAAACTCAGTAGTTTGGGGATGGGTCCACAAGGTGGTGAACTGGATCAGAAATTGGTTGACTGACAGATGACAGAAGGTGATGGTAAATAGAGCTCACTCAGATGAAAGGAGGGTGATTAGCGGTGTGCCCCAGGGTTCGGTCCTGGGTCCGGCACTGTTCAATGTATTTGTGAGTGATATTGCTGAAGGACTGCATGGAAAAGTCTGTCTTTTTGCAGATGACACAAAAATTTGCAACAGAGTGGACTCCCCTGAGGGAGTGGATAACATGAGGAAAGAACTACAAAAGCTGGAAGAATGGTCTAATGCTTGGCAGTTAAGATTTAATGTGAAGAAGTGCAGTGTCATGCACTTGGGATGCAGAAATCCAGGGGAAATGTTCATGATAGAGGGTGAGAGGCTGGTGTGCACGAACCAGGAGAAGGACCTTGGTGTGATTATTTCTGATAATCTCAAGGTGACAAAACAGTGCGACAAGGCAGTGGCAAAAGCCAGGAGGATGTTGGGTTGCATACAAAGAGGAAATACAAGCAGAAAGGAAGAGGTACTAATACCACTGTATAAGTCACTGGTGAGGCCTCACTTGGAATACTGTGTTCTGTTTTGGAGACCATATCTTACAAAGAATATAAAAAGACTGGAAACTGTTCAGAGGAAGGTGACCAAAATGATTTGGAGCCTGCATCAGAAGCCTTATGAGAAGAGACTGGAAGACCTAAATATGTACACTCTGGAGGAGAGGAGGGACAGCTGAGATATGATTCAGACCTTTAAAAACTTAAAGAGAAATAATGAACAAACAAACCTCTTCCAAAGACAGGGAAGCTGTAAAACTAGAGGGCAGAACATGAAGCTGCAAGGGGGTAAATTGAAAGGCAATGTCAGGAAATCCTTTCAGTGAAAAAGTGTGGTGGATGCTTGGAATGCCCTCCCGATGGAAGTGGTGGGAGCAAATACAGTGACAGAATTCAAAATGGCATGGGACAGACACAGTGGATCCCTTAACAGCAACAGAATAAAATCATAATACTAAACTTAACTATCTAATTTCTCAACATACATGGGTGTCCTACATGGAGCAGTGGGTTCACCCCTAAAACAAAGACATGGGGAGGGGTGGCCTGCATGGTGCAGCAGGTGCACCTACTCTTGCCATCTTACTGGGCAGACTAGATGGACCATACTGGTCTTTCTCTTCCACCATTTACTATGTTACCATGGTACTTTATTATTCAAAATTTGATATAAAAACATAGAAAAATGATGACAGAAAAAGACCACATGGCCTATCTAGTCTGTCCTTCCATATCAACAACTACAACAGTCCCCTTTTTTCCTTTAGGGATCCTCTGTGTTTGTCCCATGCTTTTTTGAATTCAGATACTGTCCTCATCACTACCACCTCCACTGGGAGGCTAATCCATGGATCCACCACTCTTTCCGTAAAGAAATATTTCCGCATAACACTCCTGAATCTATCCCCTTTCACCCTCATCCCATGTCCCCTCATAGCAGAACTTGCTTTCACTCGAAGGAGGCTCTCCCTCTGTGCATTTATATCACCTCTATCCCGCCTTTCCTCTAAGGTGTACATATTAAGATCCTTAAGTCTGTCCTCATATGCTTTATAATGAAGACCACTAACCATTTTAGTAGCCACCCTCTGTACTGACTCCATCCTGTTCACATCGTTTTGAAGGTGCAGTCTCCAAAATTGCACACAATACTCCAAATGAGGTTGCACCAAAGACTTATACAGAGGCACTATCACCTCCTTTTTTTCTGCTAGCTATTCCTGTCTGTATGCACCCAAGCATCCTTCCAGCTTTTGCCGTCACCTTTTCTACCTGTTTAGCTACTTTAAGATCATCAGACACAACACGCCTAGGTCCCGCTCTTCTTTAGTGGACAAAAGTACTTCACCCCCTATACTATCTTGCTCCCTTGGATTGCTGCAGCCCAAATGCATGACCTTACATTTTTTAACATTAAATCCCAGCTGCCAAATTCTAGACCATTCTTCAAGCTTAGCTAGATCCCTCCTCATGTTATGCACCCCTTCCTGGGTGGCTACTCTATTGCAGATTTTGGTATCATCCGCAAAGCAGCAAACCTTACCTGAAAGCCCTTCTGCTATATCACTAACAAAGATGTTAAAAAGAATATACCGGCCAAATACAAGGTACCAGAGCGGTTTACAATTAGTAAAATTGAAAATACTGCTAGGAAGAGGAAACAGAATGCCAGCATTCTGATAGGAGAGAGATAGCAAGTTAAAGAGAGGGACAGTAGATAAAGAAAGACCACCTCAGGGACAGTAGGATGTGGAAGACATCAATGAGGGGGAGGGGGAGGTCAAAGGCTGTACAGAAAAGATGGGTCTTTAATCTTGCTTTGAAATTGTTGAAGGATGGTTCCAGGCAGAGGACTGACGGGAGCAAGTTTCAGAGCTAGGGACCAAGGAAAAAGAAGGCAGAGGATCAAGTGAATTCCAGATGGGCCTGAGACGGGGACAGGAGAGAGATGCGATTAGAGTGGATGGACCTGAGGGACTGGTGGAGGGTATGGAGACGGATTAGATCAGAGAGGTAGGGTGGTGTACCGGTATGGATTGATTTATGATCAAATGAGGATTTTATACTGAATTCTGAAGGGTACAGGGAGCCAGTGCAAGTGAGTGAGTAGAGGTGTAACGTGGTCTGTACGGGAGGCATGAGTCAGGATACCTGCGGCTGTGTTCTGGAAGAGTTGAAGTTTTACACAGTTAGTGCCATTGAATATCCCCGTCTAACGCCGTTGCATGCCTCAATGCTATGCGGTTGGCATCGGGGCATGTTGGGGGTGTTCCGGAGCGGAGGTGGAGACTGTCACTAACCGGGTAGTGGCGATATTGCACTGCTACCCAGTTAGCAATTGGTGGGTAAAACTAGTAGCAAAATCTGGTCTAGTTTTACCCATGGAAGCTAACTGGATAGCGGTGCAATATTGCTGCTACCCAGTTAGCTTTGGTGGCTCCGGGGCATGTGCGATGACCCCAGATATTCAATGCCTTAATCACGGCATTGAATATCTGGGGTTAAGGGGCGGCAGGTAGGGTTATGCATCCTAGCAGGTCATAGCCTGCCCAATTCAATATTGGGCCCAAGGGGTTTTACAGCCCTGAGTTCAAGTCCAGTGAGCCATGCTATACCTTAGCCATTTTGAACTATGGGATTGGTGAAGCAGGATCGACTGAGAAGTGCTGCTGCCCCATTATCCAGCAGCAGCAGCTTCCAAAGATGAAGTTTTTCTTTTAATTTCCCTGGGCTGGGGGGGGGGGGAGGTTAGGACTGGAAGTGGGCTGATGGGGGGGTTAAGACTGTTAATGGGCTATGGTGAGGGGCTAGGACTGGAAATTGGCTGATGGGGGGGTTAGGACTGAAAGTGGGCTGATGGGGGGTTAGAACTGGAAATGGGCTGATTGGGAGGGGGGCTAGGACTGGTAATGGGCTATCGGGGGGCTAGGACTGGAAATGGGATGATGGGGGGTTAGAACTGGAAATGGGCTGATTGGGAAGGGAGCTAGGACTGGTAATGGGCTATTGGGGGGCCAGGGCTGGAAATTGGCTGATGGGGGCTTAGGACTGGAAGTGGGCTAATGGGGGGGTTAGAACTGGAATTGGGCTGATTGGGAGGGGGCTAGGACTGGTAATGGGCTGATGGGGCGCTAGGACTGGTAATGGGCTGATCGGGAGGAGGGGCTAGGACTGGTAATGGGCTATCGGGGGGGCTAGGACTGGAAATGGGCTGATGGGGGGCTAGGACTGGAAATGGGCTGATTGGGAGTGGGGGCTGGGACTTTTAATGGGCTATCGGGGGGGGGACTAGGACTGGAAATGGGCTGATTGGGGGCTAGGACTGGAGTGGGCTGATTTAGGGGAATAAGACTGGAAATGGGCTAATGGGGGAGGGGAGGAGAGCGCTGCTGGCCCTGGAAGAAAACTAGGGGCTATGGCTACAAATGGGCTGATGCAGGGGGATGGTAGAATAGGACTGGAAGGGAGCAGATACAGAGGGTCTGCCAGGGGACAGAGGGGGCTGGAAAGGAGCTGATACCTTGGATGTACTGAAGGGGGACTGGAATGGAGCTGACACTTGGGGATGGGAGTGGTAGATGGCTGGGTAATGGGGAGGAGGCTGGAAGGGAGCTGACATGCAAATGGCACTGGAAGGGAGATGGATAGAGGGTAGGGCAACTGGAAGGGAGCTGACTAGGGGGTGGCACTGAGAGTGGACCTGAGCTGATACCTGGGATGGTATTTGGACTAGAAGGGGCTGGACAGTGGGGAAGGAGGGGGACTGGAAGGGAATGGACACTAGTGGCAGTCATGGGAATGCAAGGCGGTTGACAGTGGAAGGTACTGGGAGGGGAGGACTGGAAAGGGGGTTGATACTGGGGAGGGTTACTGGAACTGGAAATGGGCTGATGGAAGAAAGTGAAGAAAACAAAAGAAGAGATAAGAAATGGCAGATAGACCATGGACCATAGACCACGGGAAAGAGAGCTAAGATTAGACAGGAAAGCAGAAGCCTCAGATCGGGACCAGCATGATCAGAGAATAAAATGGTCAGACAACAAAGGTAGAAAAAATAATTTTATTTAATTTTAGTGATTGGACTTTGCGCTATTTTTATATTTTACACAGTATGGGGGAACTGCATATCTTATTTATCTGATCTTGCACTGCATGTGGGCTCTGGCTTCTTGGGGTTTCAGTTTAAATTTTGTCTACATATTTTTATTTTTACTTTAGATTGTGGTTGCTTATTCTGTACTTGGTGAGGGTCGATGTGCATGTGTGACTGAGGTCAGGTGTTCTGTTAACTTGGAGTTTGTACATAAGGATCTATACTGTACTGTAGTAATTTGACTTGTTCAACTTTTCAAATAGGTGTATGGCCCACTGCAGTATTTACAGTGATGCTTTTTTTGGATGGGCTCCTTATGTGAGTTTTGGAAGTTTGTGCTGATATGGTATGGTATGGTAGGTTTCTCTTTGTTGTAGGGTTTTTTATTAGTTTACAATAAGCCTGGTACTGGAGAATAGTGGTTGTTGTTGTTAGTGAGATGAATCAGAATTAGATTTTTTTTTTTAAATATTGAGTTCTGTGGGTGAATGTCCTGGTTCTGCTCTGCACCTACTGTGGATGCAAAATATATGTTGAAAAAGAAAAAGCAAGAACCATAATGCAGTTTATAACAACAAAATTAAAATGAGTTATAATTTTGTTTTATAAACTGTGCTGTTGGTTCTTGCTGTCTTTTAGTTCCTTGGTGTGCAAATGGGACCGTATCTAGCCCTGTGCAAGCAGTGCAGCCGCACAGGGCGGAAAGGCTTGGGGGGCACATTTTGGCTGTCTGCTGTTGCCCTACCGCCACTGGCAGGACAATAGCAGGCAGCCGAAATGTGCCCCAAGCCTCTTCGCAGCACTGTAAGCAGGTCTGGTCCCTCCCTCCTCCAACGCGATGTTAAAGTAGGGAGGGACAGATCTGCTTAAAGTGTTGGCGCCTTTCAGATTGGGCGCATGCCCCCTCCTCCTCCCCAAACCTCCGTCCAGCGCTGCCTGCTCTTTCCCTGCTGCCGACACCACCGTGAAAAAAACAGAGGGTGGCAGCAGCAGGAAAAGAGCAGGCAGCACTGGACGGAGATATGGGGGGGAAGGGGGGCGTGCACCCGAGCTGCAAGTCACACAGTCCGCGACTACAGCTCGATATGGCCCTGTGTGCAAACATCTGCATTTCCTCCATATAATTTAATCGGCTTTTTGATTTGATTCAGTCTCTGATTGGATTTCTGAAAAAGCCCCCGACCCCTATAAGGGGGGGGGGGGGGGTGGAGGCACCATCTCATTCTTCGTCTCAGGCAGCAGATTGCCTTGAGCCACCCCTGTATATGCAGTGCAATGGTTACTGTTGGGTGGGAGTCAGAGGTGGTGGGATGTAACAGTCATGAATGACCTTAATGTGCTTACTACACAACAGCTACCAGGAGCCACCCCTATCAGTTGTCAACAGGCCCAGGACCTAATTCCTGGACCTCACAGATGAGTAGTGCCTCACTAGGTTCTGCTTCGATAAAGCAGCCATCCACCATCTCTTCCAGGCACTTGATCCGTTCCTCCACCCCACCACAACCTGTTTGGAGGTCATGCACTGGGGAAGATAACAGGTGTATTTCCTAGCTTTCAAGGATCCTGCCCTGATGCCTACAACCTCACCCACTCCAGAATCTATGAGAGGTTTAAGAGAAATCACTAGTGGATGGCTGTTAGGTAAGCCTATTACCATCTCTCTCCCCCACCAGACATTCACATGTATGGAGGAATCCCTGTTCCGGAAGATGCTGCACCTGTCAGACAGAAGCCAGGACTGCACTGCACATCAACCACATAAAGCACCCTGGCGCTATAACTCAACATGTATCCATTCTCACCCTTTCTATACAAGTGACAGAGGCTACCCACCGAGAAGGTGGCACCTGATCCCCATGACATAGGCAGGGGTGCACTACAGCAGGGCCCACAGGCACTTGTGGACAATCTTTGAGAGAATCTTTGGCCAGCTCAAGCCATTTCTAGTTCCTTGTCCGATCTGGGAGTGAACTACTCTACAGCCCTGCCAGGGTACGTGAGATCTTCATATCTTGCTGCATGCTCCACAATCTGGCACCGAGTCACCGACAACCTCTCCCTGAAAAACAGGGCATTGCAGACCAAGACGAAGACCATGATGCTGATGTAGAAGGGCAAAGGCAAGAGGAGAGCGGGCAACAATACCAACTGGGTGGATCAGCAGGAGATGAGCTCATACACTGGCACTTCATGTGAAGGTGGGTGTTTATTCACTGATGCAGAAAACATGAACAAAGATGTATCCATCCTTCACCATACCATCCACCCCCATGCCCCATCCAGCCCAACCCTCACATGCCCCATCCAGCAGCACCTCTGTGCAACCCCTTCCCCCTACCACAAGCACACTGCCAGGCCCAACAACCCCCTCCCAGCCCTTGAAGGCAACTAGAGATGTAGGTAGTATTTTATAGTGTTATACATTTCTAAAAATGGGGATTGATCTTAAGTTTGAGTTAGAAGCATAAATAATAATACGAAAACTACTGGGTTAAATGCAATGGGGGGCATATTGAATAGCGGCAGCCAGTGCTGTTAAAGTGGCTGTCTGCTACCACTTTAAGATATGTCTGGATATTTAGTGCTGGGGCCAGTGAATATCCAGTCTGGCCAGATAACTAAAACGGCTAAAGTTAAGACAGCCATTATTCTTTCCTAACTTATGTCGAGATATTCAACAGCACAAACGAGGTATGTTCCTCTAAATATCCTGCTTAGCAGGGTTAACGCGGTTTACAGGTCTGTAATCCACATTAATCCTTAGGAATATGTTCCCCCAATATATGTCCAAAATGTCTGATATGCATCACTTTTTGTAAACCATTAAATTTCACTGGCATATGAATTCACAATTTTTGCTGTTAGAAAGCTAATTTTAGAATAGACACCCAAGGAAAGGCAAACGGAATTTCATTAAAAATAAAGCTGGGTATTTAATTTTTCTATTTCATAAACAGTGGATGTTCTTCTCTCTGCCAATGACTATCTACACAGACATCCTCCTGATACAGGATAAAATACAAATGTGCAAGTCGGTATTCAAAAGCATTGATGCAATTGACGTTAGCGCCAACTACATACAGCACTTATACAACACAGGGCCTGATATTCAGCGATGGTGACTAGCACTGCTAAAGCAGCTAGCCACTGCTGCTTAACTTTAAACCCGGATACTCAAGGCCGTGTCCATATCTGGGTTGCCCAGATTGCCGTGAACCTAATCAAGCAGCAGCGATATTCAGGGGTGAAAGTTAGCCAAGCCAATTCATGTGTGTATTTAATTTATTTTAAAAATGTACTACTCACTACATTGTATCCCTAAGCAAGCCACAAAGCAATAAAAAATTACAATAAAAGCAATAATAACAAAAAATATATATATTTCACAACAGCATCAAACAAAAATTTAAAAAATAGCTAAATCACAATGACACAGTCAAAATGATTCTGATCAAATACCAACTATCAACAAGACTATAAATATAATGAAAAAGAAATAAAAATCATAAGTAACATGCATACAAAAACATAGCAGTCAAATTTCAGTAGGCAATTCAGAGAATAATTTGAAAAGTCTAATTTAGATTTTTAAAATTAGTCCTATAAGAGGCACTATACGTGTACCAAATAAAACGAAACCGCAAAGAGATCATTCAGACCTCTGGAACTGAAGTGTGCCTGTCATTACAAGACTAGAGACTGATCAGCCCCTCCTCGTAGCTAGTGCCTTTGAATATATCAGTATAAATTATACATGTAAGTATATACATAATTATATGTAGAAGCACCGAATATCGGGGTTGCTATGTATCAGGCCCCGAATATGGCTTCTTACATAGCAAGGGGCATTTTCAATGGCAGCAGTCCACACTGCTAAAGTGGCTGGCCGTTGCTGCTTTAAATTAATTCCAAATATTCAGTGCTGATGCATATTCAGTGACCAGCACTGAATATCCGCTTTCACCAGATTGCCCTTTTGCAATCCAGTTAGTAGCAAATTCAGCAGCTAACCAGATTGCAAAACCACATAAAGTTAGGACAGCCTTTCATCAATCCTGACTTCATGTGATTTAGCTAATCGGTTAGCGGCTGAATATCTCCACTAACTGGCAAGCTCTTGGTGCAGCCCTCAGAATGCCCTGGCACTATCCGAGCAGTGCAGGGTTATTTAAATCAATTTGGGGCAGCTATTTAGTATGAGCAGGATTCATGAAGTTTGCAGGGCCAGGTTATACCTGTTTTCATACGTCCAAGTCAATGGGGGCCATGGGGGTTATTTTAGAAGCCCTATTCATGATGTGCACGCATGAAAATGTCCATTCATGTGTACAAATCATGTCCATATCGAAACAGCCATTTTAGAAAGGTCCGAATAAACACGTGTCTGCCCCAAACATGTCCAAGTCACATTGGAGCATGGCAGAGGCATTCCAATGTGGCCCAAAAAGATCCACGCGCATCTCCGACTTCATGAAAACTCTGCATGTGAAAACCCTCCAGCAGATGCGTCCATATTTAGAAGTGCTCCTCGGCATTAATGGGCATTTCAAAACTGCTAGTTTCAGCCAACTCTCGATAGTAGGGATGACAGGGGAATGCCCTCAAAGTCCCTCAATGATTTTCTCCTGCTCCCAAAAAAATTGGTAAATAGCAAAGCCTCAGTTTGCTGCTGGGCTGCCGCACATCTCTGTTTGCAAAATGGCTGGGCCGTATGTGGATGTGGCGACATATCCACACACAGGTTACGGAATATTGTCACTAACACATCTATATTGCTGGGTCTTCCCACAATGAAATTTTGCACTTTCACATTTCTGAAATTCGCCATCTCCTTGCACGTGTCGGGGCCTTTATTCTGCAGGCCCCGTTTTCTGAGATGCTGGCAGGGCGTGGATAGGTCAGTTTAAAAATGCTTTTACACTACTGCCCTTCCTGTGGAATTTCAGACATTTTGACTTCCGCACCCCAGGAATACTTAAATGGTTATCTAAAATGTGCCTTCACTTGTATAGGGGTCAAATGTCAGTGCCTATATGTATAATTTATAAGGATTTGCTGACCCATCTCAAAAATGCCCCTACCTACCCACCCCACTCTACATATAGCATTCTACATAAAGCAAAATATTCATATTTTTCAGTACATATAAATCTGTGAGATATTTTTTTTTAACAAGCACCTATATCTAGGTGCTTTTTATATATTAACCGGAATATCAACTTAGCCAACTAACTCCCCTCAAATGTGCTGGAACAGCCAAGTTCTAAGAAATTTCTGAAATCTCAATAAATTAGAAGCTGAGCTAATTTCTCTCAAAAGCTGGTTCCAGAACTGCGGTAATACACATGTAAATGCTGGATCCCAAGAGGGGTGGGGAGTGGGGGTTACCCTTAAATTGCTTTGCTAGAGGTCTCTTCAAAAATACCTTCTCCTGGAATCAGAAGACTGTTTTTGACATGCCGCTATATAATTTCTCACGTATGTATTTTGGACCCAAAAAAATCCAAAAATGCAAGAAGAAAAAAAACGTTTATCTTTCAAACATTAAAAATTACCTAAATCAAAAGCACTCCATCCAAACAGAAGCAATAGACCTACTCAACCGAGGGAGCATAAAACCATTGGGCACATAAATATTGTGTAACATGCTCCACACCTTTCATCATCGCTCCCAAAGTTGATAGATTTTTTAAATCCAAAAATTCAAACAATTCTTTTTAGTTGTTTTTTTCTAACCTTCTTTTAAAAATAAGTCTAATTAAATTAGATATAACAATCCCAAAAAGTCACAAAACGCTTATCTAATGATGTCAGTGATATCGCAGCCATATCACCCTTCAAAATAGAGAGGTTTCTTCCCAAAATCTGCAAGCTCATACAACACTCTTCATGGTCATGAACATCTCAAATCCTCACGACTCTGGCCCAAGTTTAACAGAACAGTTTCTTCAGGAGTTCTGCTACACCACAGGGTAACAGAGCATGGAGGCCAACACCTCGGAGGTCCCTAGCACTGTTCCCTCTAAGCTGTGCGTGTGTGCGCACGCACACACACCTCGCCGAGCGAGTGCACATACTTTACAACAGAGCGCACAAAAATTACGGTTCTGATTCTGATAGAAAACAACACAGACATCTTAAAATTTAAAAGTTGTGATTGTAATTACTAGAAATTTTCTGCTTCATTTAGTAATCATCTATTTTCATTTAATTTGATTAAAATCAATGTGGTGTACATACTGTATTCTGACGTGTAGTCAAATTTTTAAAATATATAACTCCGAGTGTCATTATGTGGCGCACAAAAATGTAACCTTCCTTCAAAAGCTGCACAGCTGATATTTTATGCGCACACAGCCTACAGAAAATTAGAGGGAACATTGGTCCCTAGGTTGAGTAAGTCTATTGCTTCTACTCGGGTGGAATGCTTTTGATTTAGTTTTATTAAATTTGAATTTCTGAATGATTAAACTTTTTTTCTTCTTGCATTTTTTGATTTATTATTTTTTGTGGAGATTGTGAGGATCTGGATTAAGAATATAAAATATGCCATACTGGGTCAGACCAAGGTCCATCAAGCCCAGTATCCTTTTCCAACAGTGGCCAATCTAGGTCATAAGTACCTAGCAGTTTCCCCAAAAGACTTAGGTTCCACAATGCTTGTATTGGGTCAAGCATTGATATCTGGGTCCCTTTTAATAATGATTTATGGACCTTTCCTCCAGGAACTGGTCCAAACAGTTTTTAAACTCAGCTACACTAACAGCCTTTACTACATCCTCCGGTAACAAATTCCAGAGTTTGATTACATGTTGAGTGAAAAAATATTTTCTCTTACTAGTCTTAAATAGGTTACCCTGTAGCTTCATTGCATGTCCCCTAGTCTTTCTATATTCTGATGAGGTAAAAACAATCGATCTACATTTACCCATTCCACTCCATTCATTACTTTGTAGACCTCTTATCATATCTCCACTCAGCCGTCTCTTTTCCAGGTTGAAGAGCCCTAACCTTTTTAGGCTCTGTTCATAGGAGTATCCTTCCATCCCTTTTACCTTTTTGGTGGCTCTTTTCTGTACCTTTTCTAATAACGCTATATCCTTTTTAAGATACGGCGACCAGAATGGCACACAATATTCAAGGTGAGGTCGCACCATGGAACGTTACAGAGGCATTATAATATCCTTTGTTTTATTCTCCATTCCTTTCCTTGTGATTCCTATCACTCTTGCTTTCTTGGCCGCCACTGCACACTGAACAGGGGGTTTCAACGTATCCACAATGATGCCCAGATCCTTTTCCTGGGTGGTGATTCCTACTCGCTATGTTTCAGTGATTCAATGTCTGTATGCTGCAGCTGATAGAACTGCTTCTGCCACAGAAATGCATTAGGCTATCTTCAGGGATGTTTCATTATTCTGGAACCTCTAATTCAAATAGGCCCATTTTATAACTCGATCTATCTTTTTACCTGTTTTATCCTCCATGCCAAACTCAGGCCTGTTCCATCAAATTTTCCGAGAGTTATCTGGTCCCCAAACAAATAGAGAATTATAGACAGGTGGACATTTTTTCAACCACTTATATATCACTCCTGTCCACCATTCCATTGGTTGGAAAGAATAAAAAGCACCTACATTTTATCTGATGGCAAATGTGTCATGTTTGAATAATCTTGCTCCCGGCTCATAGAACATCTTGTTTCTGGTTATCTGATTGGCTTCTTGAGGAGAAATGGACTGGTGAATCACTATTAATCAAGTTCAAGTCTAATTGTTTTATCTATGGTTGCTAAAGTTCAACTGTCCTATAATATGAATTGATTTTGCTTGTTTTGCTGCATAGCGCTATATCATTTTTTGTTATATGTGACTCCAGAGTGCACATGCCATCAATGATCCTAAATCATGTTTTTTCAATGACTTACGTATGTCAATGGGCCTATACGCATATACTTTGGCTGGCCACTATTCTTTAAGTATGTGTGCTAGCCTGATAGTGCGTATTTTCACTGTGGGCATTCACGTAGGCAGATTGTGAGCAGACCATGCATTTAGATGCATTACTCTACAAAACACAAACATATGCATGTGACATGTGTCATTTAAACCTACCATAGAGCTGATGTAAGTAATTATTCAAAGTTGTTAAAACCCACAAGGATTGTGAAAAATTGCAAGAGGACCTTGATAAACTGGAAGACTGGACATTCAAATGGAAGATGAAATTTAATGTTGACAAGTGCAAAGTTATGCACCTAGGAAAGAACAACCCAAACTCTGGTTACACAATGAAAGGTTCCACATTAGGAACTTCTACCCAGGAAAAAGATTTAGGCATCATCGTGGATAACACATTAAAACCCTCCTCCCAGTGTGAAGCGGTGGTCAAGAGGGCAAATAGAATGCTACGTATCATAAGGAAAGGAATGGAAAATAAAACAAAGGATATTATAATGCTTCTGTATCATTCCATGGTGCAACTGCACCTCGAATATTGTGTGCAATTCTGGTCGCCGTATCTTAAAAAGGATATAGCGTTATTAGAAAAGATACAGAGAAGAGCCACAGGGTAACCTATTTAAGACTAATAACAGAAAATATTTTTTCACTCAACGTGTAATCAAATTCTGGAATTCATTACCGGAGGATATAGTAAAAGCCATTAGTGTAGCCGGGTTTAAAAAAGGTTAGGACAAGTTCCTGGAGGAAAGGTCCATTAACCATTATTAAAGAGGACCCAGGATATCCACTGCTTGCCCCATTATAAGCATTATGAAACCTGTGTCTTTTAGGGAAACTGCTAGGTACTTGGCCACTGTTGGAAACAGGATACTGGGCTTGATGGACCTTGGTCTGACCCAGTATGGTGTATCTTATGTTCTTCTAATTGCACCTAGATTCAATGTGCATTAATCAATACTTGCACACCAATTTCATAAAAGTATGATATATTTGACTATAAAGTACGCACAGTTGGCACACATAAACACATGCGTTAACCTAGACATGCCTTAGAAAATGATTCTCCATATGCTTATTTTATAACGTCAGTACATGTGCCTTTATGAAATAGTTACCCATATTTTTTATATCATCTTTCTGCACACTCTTTAACAATCTGTAGATCCCTCAATCTTCCCTACAGACTGACTGCCCATATTTGATTTTTTTTTTACTCCTAGTTTTAAAAATAGCTCAACTCTGAGTTTAGGAATAAAATCTCTGGGAAATAGAATCTGTGGCCAGTGATACAGTGGAGCCAAATCAGTAAACGTTTGCACACAAATGTTGTTTTAGCATGAAGGTGTTACATTTTTATGCTTTCTATTGAAACTGCATACGAATGCCTAATTCACTAACATAATGATATGCAAAGTAATCAATCACTACAATAAAATCTGAGTGGATGAAAGAAGTCATGGACCAGCTGGTGCCAGCTTGAATGCAGGTAGAGCAGGAGTGACTGAGTATTGCTTCTGTCGGGTACACCCTCCCCGATACCTTGAATAGTGCCCATAAGCTACCTCAGTCTCTCCAGAGCTGAGCCCTGGCACTTTCAGAGCTAGGACTTGTTGGAGCTCTGGCCAACTCCAAAGCTGATATGCCACGTTGTGCACTAAAAGGTAGGGGAGAACGCCTGAAACAGAAGAATTATAAGAGGACTTTCACGCTCAATATCCCTAGGCAAAAATGCTGGGAAGTCCTCCAAGGAAAGGAACATAGTAAGGGAGTGAATAACAGGACTGGGAAAGGGAGAGAGAAAGGATGAAAAAGGAGGCAAAAGAGAGGGCTCTCCACGTCTGGGGACAGTCTAAAGACCTCTGGGGCTGCTTCCCATGCTGCTGTCACTGATGGTGGCATGGTTGGTGCCATCCAAGTGGATGCTATCCAGGTGGACCAAAAGGGGTTTATGGCAGAGGTGGGATGATTGAGCGTCAGCCTTGATAATCTGACCCAGCAGCTGCATGTATGACAACTCTTCTTTAAGCAGACAAAACATTTTATTTATTTATTTAAAGCTTTTCTATACCACACTCTTTAAAATCAGTGTGGTTTACAAGTAACATTTACATGTACAATGCAGGAGGTAACCTGCATTGTACTTACATTGAACGGGTATTGAAACTTGGATTAGAACATGCCAGGACCTCTTCCCCCAGATCCCTGGAGTCCTTTTAGTTTCATCTTTTTTGTTCCGAGTTCTTCTTTCCTTCAGTTTAGTGAATACAAATTTATCTTCTTTTGTTGTGTTGTCCATTACACAGGGCCCTTGTGATTATAACCAAACTCAATTATAAGGGACAAAGGAAAGTAGTAACACTTAATCAGCAAAAGTCACCTATGGTTCAAGATTGCTGTCATCTTACAAAGATATTTTTAGTTAATCATGCCACTAATGCCAAATATTTGGCTGAGCTAAGGACATGATGGCAAGTTGACACCTACACTTGCTATATGGTAGATGGTATCTGTTGAAAGAGGATGATGCAAGGGTTAGAGTCTTTTACCAGCACTTACTGTTTTTCCTGTTTTTGCCGACTTTCTTCCTCTAGGAATGATAAATGTATGCTAACAAACACATGCAGCTTTAAGGAACAGGGTCCAGCTACAGTAAAAAGTGTCCACCAGTCAGAACAGTACTGTATATGATAATGAAAAACAATCCATACCTTAAAAATAAATACACATGGCAAGAATGTTAAAAAGATTATAATCAGAATATGAGTGAAAGGCCTGTAAGAACATACGATATGCCATACTGGGTCAGACCAAGAGTCCATCAAGGCAAGTATCCTGTTTCCGTGGCCAATCCAGGCCACAAGTATCTGTCAAGTTTCCAAAAGGAATACAGATTCCATGCTGTTTGTCCCATGAGTAAAGCAGTGGATTTTCCCAGCTCTCTTTAATAATGGTTTATGGACTTTTTTTCCAGGAACGCATCCAAAAAATGCAATGTCTGCCCTTGCATCAATGCTGAGTCTTGGCAACCCAGCAGCTCCTGGGTTTTCTTGGCAGTGTGAATGGAAGCAGATTGCCAGACCTTTCTTTCAAGGCAGTGGAGGGTTAAGTGTCTTGCCCAAGGCCACGAGGTGTGCCAATGGGAATCAAACCCTGTTTGTTTGGCTGGCAAGGCAGTGCTCTAACCATTAGGCTACTCCTCCAATAAGTAGTGGATTTTCCATGTCTTAATAATGGTGTATGGACTTTTCCTCCAAACCTCTTTTAAATCCAGCTACACTAACAGCTTTTACTATATCCTCTGGTAATAAATTCCAGAGTTTGATTATACATTCAATGAAAAAAAAATCTTTTCCGATTAGTCTTAAATGTGCTGCATTGTAGCTTCATTGCACTTCTCCTAGTCTTTATACTTTTTGAAGGAATAAACAACCAACCTACATTTACCCGTTCCACACCATTCATCAATTTATAGACCTCTATCATATCTCCCCTCAGCCATCTCTTTTCCAAGTTGAAGAACCCTAACCTTTTAAGCCTCTCCTCATAGGGGTATCCTTCCATCCCCGTTACCATTTTGGTGGCTCTTCTCTGTACCTTTTCTAATTCTGCTATATCCTTTTTAAGATACGGCAACCAGAATTGCACACAGTATTCAAGGTGTGGTCACACCATGAAGCAATATAGAGGCATTATAATATCCTTTGTTTTATTCTCCATTCCTTTCCTTGTGATTCCTAGCACTCTAGTTGCTTTCTTGGCCGCCACTGCACACTGAACAGGGGGTTTCAACATATTATCCACAATGATGCCCAGATCCTTTTCCTGGGTGGTGATTCCTAATGGTTTTCTCCCATGTGTATGTGAATGTGACAAAATTGTAATAAATAGGTTCCCTAATGAGTCCTCGGTTCCACATTACATTTTACTTGACACAGGAGGTTCCACAGCTTGCAAAGTCTCCTGTACTGGGCAAGAGTCTTCTGCTTTGGGAGCCCATCTCTCACTCTTTCTTGCAAAAGAAAGAAACTGCTACCAAATGTGGGAAACTCAGAAGATAGGTTCCCTGTGGCTACCAACCCAAATATCCTATAGCTTTTGTGCTGGCACCACCGAGTAAGAAGGTTCAAAGCTCATGGGGCCAACACTTTCTGCCTGATAACCTTGCGATGCAGGAGATCAGCAGGCAGGAAGTGTCGGCCCAAGTAGCTTTGAACATATTCACTCAATAACAGCCAGCGCAGATACAGGGGTAGGCAGCTGCAGGATTGATGGGCTACCACAATCAGCTGTGTACTTCTCTGATGCAGTAGAATAAGCAAAGGGAAAGATAAAGAAAGGCAAGAGATAATAAGGGAAAATTACAGTAGGAAGGGGAAAGGGAAAACAGGGGGACAAAGACGGGTTGAGGAATAAGGAAGTAGAAGTAGGAGGACAAATACAAAACAAGAGAGAAAGAAGTGAGCATATGCTGTAGAAGGGGGAAATAGATACTGGAGAAAGGGGAAGAGGCAGGGGAAAGATGGTATACAGCTGTGGAATTGAGAGAGGAAGAGTTTGCTGCAGGAAGATGGAGTAGGATGGTGGTAAGATGCAGCCATGCGATAGAGGGAGAAGGGGTGATAGATGAGGGAATGATTAGGAAGTACCAGAAATTAAAGAGGTAAAATTTGGGGAGGGTGAGATGAGGGAGTGAAGGATGGAGAAGTTTGGGGTCAGAGAGAAAAGAGAGTTGAAGCTGGCAGAAGAGATATGAATCTTGGAGGGAGGAGAAGGGAGGTGGAGAAGATATGAGAATGGAATACAGAAGAAGTGAGGAGGGTGTGAAGAGCAGGTAGGGAACATTAACAGGCCAATGCAGAAAGCCAGCATTGAAATCGCTTGCTATCAACTCTGTACACCACTTTTTTTTTCAAATAAATATCTTTTATTGATGGCTGAAGGCAGACACATACAAGGTGCGATCAAAATGTATAGAGACTTGTACAATAACACAATAAGTATAACACTGACAGATTTTGCACTCAGTCTCTTTCAAAATAGTGGAGTGGAGGAGTGGCCTAGTGGTTGGGGCAAGGTACTTCAGGCCGGAAGGTCAGGGGTTCAAATCCCACTAGAGAACAGCAACCTTGGGCCAGAAGGACTGGGGTTTCTAGTCCCAGAGGTGCTCCTTGTGGTCTTGGGCAAGCCACTTAACCCTCCATAGCCCATGTTCCCTGTAAAATAGTTATCTCCAAGTTATAATGCCCTGTTCAATGTAATTTCAGTTTGTTCAATGTAAACCACACTGATGCAGAATAGCGTGGTATATAAGAGAATGTAAATAAATAAATAAAATAAAGAAAAATTTAGAAAAGAAAAAAAAAATAGTCCCTGTCAAATGAAATACACTTCCTCCAGTGTTCCTGCCACTGCTGGAAACAATTTTGAAATGCCTCTTTCCTTATGCTGTGAAGCTGCTGTGTCAAATTTTGCTTAATGGTCTCCAAGTTGATGAATCTCCTTCCTTTCAGTAATTTCAGTTCTGGAAACAAGAAAAAAAAATCACAGGATGTAAGGTCAGGTGAGTACGGAGGATGATGGACTTGCTTGATTTGGTGTTTGACCAAGAACTGCTGGACAAGATCTGATGAGTGAACTCCGACGTTATTGTGAAGAAGTAACCATTCACCATTCCTGTGCAACTCTGGCCTCTTAACAACGAACTGCATCTCTCAAACGAGTCAGAACTTGGACGTAGTATTCCTTATTGATGTTTTGGCTTTTTGGAGCAGAGTCATGATAAAAAATACCCTAATAATCAAAGAAACTGTGAGCATGACCTTAACATAACCTGTCAGTGAAAAGAATTCTTGGGTCTCGGAGAGTCTGGAGTCTTCCATTGTGAAGATTGAGCCTTAGTTTCTGCGTCATAAGCATCAACCCATGACTCATCACCAGTAATAATTTTTTTGATGAAATCTGAATCATTTTCAATGCATTCCAACAACTCCCTGGCTGCAGACAGTGGATCTTCTTTTTGGTCAGGAGACAGGAGTTTCGGCAAAACCTTTGCAGACACACATCTCATCCCCAAATCGATATTAAGAATGGACTGTACTGACCTGAAACTGAGGTCCATGTCCTCAGCGAGCTCCCTAATAGTCAATCGATAATTTGAGCGCATTGCGGCACACACTGCTTCAACTTTGTCTTTATTCCTGCTCGTGGATTGCCTTCCAGAACGTCCATCACTATCAATACTTTAGCAGCCCTCTTGGAAATGTTTGTACTAGTCATAAACTTGAGCACGACTCATGCATTCATCATCATATACTTGCTCTAACTTGTCGTAAGTCTCTTTGCACGAATCTCCAAGTTTCTGGCAGGATTTAATGCAAATTCACTGTTCAATTTTTTTCACTTATCATAAATCTGAAGAAGTGTTTTTACACAATGCCAAACATCATGTGATTAAAAAAAAGTACAAGTGTGCTGCAGCCATGCTACACTCCGCAAATGCAGAGCACATAACTAAGTCACTGCATGCGATGTGTGGTTATATAGCTATACAACAAGTCTCAATATTTATTGATCATACCTCATATTACACAGTTGCCACCCTTAAGCATAATGGCAGGCACTGAGCCAAGTATCTATCCATTATATTCTATTCACAAATGAGCCCATGTCATCAAGCCCCTGTGTCTCATAACAGCATCACAACACATCCACGTCGAGCCTCAATGAGAGCTCGATACTGACTGTGTCCACGTTTAATCACTACTGCGAGTGTGAGGCTCTCCATTATTCCAAAGTCTGTTCCGCCAAAGATATTCTTAGTAATTACATAGAAACATAGAAAAATTATGACAGAGAAAGACCACACGGCCTATTCTAGTCTGTCCTTCCATATCAACAACTACAACAGTCCCCTTTTTTTCTTTAGAGATCCTCTGTGTTTGTCCCATGCTTTTTTGAATTCAGATACTGTCCTCATCTCTACCACCTCCACTGGGAGACTATTCCATGGATCCACCAGTCTTTCCATAAAGAAATATTTCTGCATATCACTCCTGAATCTATCGCCTTTCATCCTCGTCCAATGTCTCCTCATAGCAGAACTTGCTTTCAATCAAAAGAGGCTCTCCCCCTGTGCATTTATGTCATGGAGGAATTTAAACATCTCAATCATATCACCTCTATTCCTCCTTCCCTCTAAGGTGTACATATTACGATCTTTATGTCTGTCCTCATATGTTTTATAATGAAGATTACTAACCATTTTAGTAGCCACCCTCTGTTCTGACTCCATCCTGTTTATATCCTTTTGATCGCTACACCCCTTTATATCGCTACACCCCATTTTTTGGAATTATAGGAGGAGTAGAACAATTGTTCATAGCCCTGACTTTGTAATTTCTTGGTTTCTGCTCTAGTAAGGTGTGTTTCCTGCAGTAGGATAATGTCCATTTCGGCCTGGACAAATAGGCTAATATACTTTAGCATTTTATGGGACTATGGATTCCCCACACGTTGAGGGATACTATCTTGTACCCAGCCATTTGTCAAGTTATAATCAGCTTTCCCCTCCCCCACTTGCACACCAACGCACACCATCCACGAGCACTTCAACAGTAACCACAGTAAAAAAACAAAAACAGTAGAGCATAGCAGATAAAGATCTATTTCAACCGTCCTCTGCCCTTTTTTTTTTTTTTTTTTTTTTACAGTAAATGATTTACATGGATCCTTTCCCACTCATCAACCCCCTTCCCCGCTCCACATTCTACCATCCTAGCCCACCTCCCCCCCCCCCGACCCCCACCATACAATCCTCTTACATCCCACAAATGCAATCTTTCATGGGGGAGGCATGTGGGAAGAGCAGTCACTTAAGGTGACACCCTCCCCTGGTGCCTTTTATAACCAGTCATATGGCTAATGCTAATTCGCCTGCAGCCTATTGGAAAAACTTAGCCCTTAGACTTCATTTCTTAGGCAGAAAGTCCGTTCATGTAGCAGGGGGTTCTCCCAAGCATGCCATTTGCTGCTCTTGTGCCACTTCTTTCTCCAATGAGGGTGACTCTGTAGGCTCATGTTCCCCTGGCATGCTCTCCACCATACCTTCTCTCAGTCCAGGCCCACCACTACTATCGTGGGTCTGCTGCTTCTGTTCGATGTGGGGTCTGTCTATATCTCCTGCACATATGTTGTGGCGCTCTCGTGGCTGGTCATGTCACATTTCAATTCCCGATGTATGTATAAATTCTCCAGCTCTGCAGATGTTGAGAAGAATTTGCATAGCTCATTTATCACCATGATGAGGCGGGCCACACCACTACCTGGATATCTTTATGGAACCAGCTATCCTGAACCCTTAAAAAAAATTTTCACTGTTTTATGGTATCTCCTGCTAAGTCCAGGTAAACAAACACCTTCCAGTCTGGTCTTTCGGGTGGTCCATATGATGAACTCTAGGTCCAGAAATCTGAGCATCTTTATATTGAAGGCCTACAGCTTAGCTGTTGCATCGGGGCAGGCACACAGTTCCCTGTGAGCCCACTCAATTTCATATGGGACCAGAGATGGGCACTCGGGGAAACAGTCTGCAAGAAGGTTTCCAATGAATTTAATCATGTCCTGGCCCTCAGCCCCTTCTGGGATCCTGAAAATCTTGAGGTTAGAGAGACACTCTGTTCTCCAAATCTTCTGCTTTGGTTTGTAGTTGGGTCACTTGCTGTTGCAATGTGAACACTGAGCCTTGCAACTGCATGTGTGCGTCTCTTTTGTTACTGAGACAGGTCTCTATTTCCCCCAATCTGAGATCCACTGCTGTAAACTTTTCTTATATTTTGGAGAACTTTGTGGACAATCTCTGTTTTAGAGTCTCTAATCTCTTTGAGAATGGTGAGCATATCTGCAGTCATATTCTCTCTGCTATCGGCTCCCCCACTCACTGTCGAGGAAGCCAGAGAGGCTGGGGCCTGCTGCTCCCCTTTCGATGCACCAATCGTAGACCTTTTTGCGGCATAAAGGTCGCAGAGGGTCTTTGTTGTTTTTAATTTGACTGGTTTTGGCATTACTTTTGCTATCAATAGAATCCTTCACCAGGGGAGGCAGCGGAAACCCAATTTAGGTACGGGACCAGAGGAGCTTGCTTAAGCACATCTGCTCAACATCGAGTCCAAACCGGAAGTCAACTCTCTACACCTCTTTGCAGCACACAGACATTGTGCGACTTCAGTGCCAGCACACAGAAAGGGTTCATATGCAAATTAGCCACGCGTTAAACTTGGCACAAATGACAGCAATAAACTGGGAAAGCAAGCAAAACACATGTGCACAGAAGTTGACACAAGTTTGGCATGCTCTCCCAAAGAAACAGGGGCACCATTTGGCTAGTTTACATATGATCCTGAAACGTATTTTGATGGCATCAGGAGCTTTCACTCATGTCGGATCATTTGAAAAGAAATATCAAACTTCCCTTCAGATGATCCAGGCATCGGGGAAAACCCCCGATACAACCAAAATATGGTTGGGGCCAGTGCCCCCAACAGAAAGCAAATCCCTGGTGGCCCTGATCCCCCCACCCACCCAACTAAAAAGAAAACCTTAGTGGCCCAGCAGCCCTGACTCTCCCACCCGCCTAACTAAAAATAAGTCTGGTGGCCTAGCAGCCTCGAACACGCCACCCTCCTTCCGGTACCTTCGTAAAGGAGCGAGAACGCTACCCACAAACTCTCACTCCTGCGCCACCATCTTGAAAAATGGCATCATCTGGCCCTATACGATGCATCCTTGGATGCATTATGTGGGGCCAGACACTGCCATTTTTCAAAAAGCAGCACAGGAGCGGGAGTGCATGGGTAGTGCTCCTGTCCTTTTTGCAGGTACAAGAAAGGTGGTGGTTAAGGACCACTAGGCCACCAGGCTAATTTTTAGTTGGGAAGATGTGTGGGGGGGGATCAGGGAAACATCCCCCTCCCCCCGATGCCATCAAAATATTGTCAGGGGCACGCGTAAAACATTTAAGCCACTTCAAGACCAGGCGTAGAGATACTGGCACCAAGGCTGGTTACAAAATCCTCTACAGTTTCTCTGCATTGGGCGCAGACAATGTTAGCATGACATTTTATTACAATCAGCTCATTAGCCTATAATTTAAATACTGTTGGCATTAATTGTGCGCTAGATTTTCCTTTGCTGTTTACACATGCATCTGTCTCTTTTCTGATTTTATCTGTGGCGGTAATTGTGCCTAAAAGTGGCATTATCTGTGCTTAAAAGCTGCACTAGTTTTCTGCATCGACCTGCAAGTGAGAAAGGATGAGTGTGAGAAAGGGATACATGTGTAAGAGGAGAAGGAAAAGGTGTGCTAGAGAAAGAGGTACATGTGTACGAGAAAAGAGAGCAAGCAGCATGTACATGAGAAGAAAGAGAATGGAAGTGTCTGGTAGACACCAGGAAGCAGCAAAAGCAGAAACAAAGCGAACAGGGAAAGCAAAAAAAATGACATAAAAAAAAGAACATCGACAAGACATCGGCAAAAGAAGGATTTTTAGATGGAAAAATATGAGCACAGAGAATAAGTAGACAATTGAAAAGAAAATTTAGAAATCAAAGGGGAGAGGAAATGTAGAAAATTGAAAATTACTTTTAAAAAGGTAAAGTGAAAAGATTAAAGAATAGAAAAGCATGAAAAGATGAGAAGGATCAGGAAAACCGAGCAAAAAAGAAATAAAGGAAGATGGTTCGAAGGAGAATAATAGATCAAGAAATAGTGGATTAATTTTTACTTTAAGTTCCTTTGCACAAAACTAGAAGTTCCCTTTCACAAAAGGCCAGTTAATCTGACCTCTGTGATGAGTAAATTAATCGAAACGCTGCTAAAAAGGAGGATAGTGAGGTTTCTGGAGTCCAAAGGATCCAAGGTAGCATGGATTCACCAGAGGCAGGTCTTGTCAGAGAAATCTGATTGCTTTCTTTGACTGGGTGACCAGGGAGTTGGATCGAGGGAGAGCCCTAGATGTGGTGTACTTATATTTCAGTAAAGCCTTTGACACCGTTCCGCAAAGATGATTTATAAACAAACTGAGCACCTTAGGGATGGACCCTAAAGTTACTGCTTAGGTTGGAAGTTGGTTGAGTCAGAGGCGACAAAGGGAACAGGTAAATGGAGTTCACTCTGAGAAGGAGATTACCAGTGGTGTGCCGCAGGGATCTGTCCTTGGTCCGATTCTTTAACATCTGTGTTAGTGATATTGTGGAAGGGCTGTCGGGTAAGGTTTGCTTCTTTGCGAATGATACCAAAATCTTCAATAGGGCAGACACCCAGGAAGGAGTAGATAACAAGAGGAAGGATCTAGCTAATCTTGAAGAATGGTCAAGAATATGGCAGCTGAGATTTAACACTAAAAAATGCACGGTCATGCATTTGGTCTGCAAAAGTCCAAGAGAGCAATACAGTGTAGGGGGTGAAGTACTTCTGTCCATGAAAGAAGAGCAGGATCTGGGTGTAATTGTTTCTGATGATTTTAAAGTGGCTAAATGGGTAGAAAAGGCAATGATGAAAGCCAGTAGGATGGTTGGGTGCATAGGGAAAGGAATGGCCAGCAGGAAAAAGGAGTTGATAGTGCCTCTGTATAAATCTTTGGTGAGACCTCACATTTGGAATATTGTGTGCAGTTTTGGAAACCACACCTACAAAAGGATATGGAAGGGTAGATTAAATAGGCCATATGGTCTTTTTCTGCTGACATGTTTCTATGTTTATGTGACTCAAAAAATGAGACAATATCACTGTTTTGACTAAGGTTTTTTCTGGATGGACTCCAACGAAGGTACAGGGGAGGTGGTATACCATGTGTTGAAAATCTTCCTCTTAAAAATCACTTCCCCTTGGCAGCTCTGGCTCTGTATCCTAGGTGATATCTAGCCAGTTGTACAGTAGTTCCTAAGCCAGAGCTCCCAGGCTTTTTTGTCAGTGTCTCCAGACCCTAAGGAAAATCCACCCTGCAGTTTACCTAGTGGATACAAGTGGTTCAACCTTTTTTTTTTTTAATTCCCCCTCCCAAGGGCTGGGAAGAGTAAGTTCTCTTCTGGCAGCATAAGATGAGCCAGGAAATGGAAGTCAGCCCCAGATAGGTTACATTTCTGGGCATACAGTTGCATGTGTTGGAAGGTACACAGGAACTGTACACAGGTATGTTTAAACTGGATACATGTATGTACATTTGTGTAAAGTATGTACATCTTCTTACCATTGTAAGCTGTCAGGGCATCCAGGCATTGAAACAATAGTGTCATACAGTATAATAGAAGGATGTCCCTTTCCATCTGAGCAGTCACTACTCCTCTTGAATGGGCAAGGTAGGAAATAAGGAGAATGTGGAGTAGATTCTTAAATGCATACTGTTCTTTGTCTTTAAGGCATGAAACCTTTCCATTGCTGCAGTTCATCATGGAATGCAACTTATGGGACTTCGTTTTCTCATGGTAGTGTAACCACTCGATGAGGAAAGCACAGGCAAACGTATACACATGCACACTGCTACTGGGTGGAGCATAAGGAGGAGGGCTCCATTACCCAGCCCCCACGAGCCTACCTCTCTACCATACCCATTAAAAGGCAGCATTTCCCAACACCTTTGGAGGCACATCTGTCTAGTTGGGTTTTCATGACTTGCCACATTGGACACACATGAGAGATTTTCATACACTATCTCATGCATATCCATTACAGATATCCTGAAACCCAGACTGATTAAGTGTGCCTCGAGGACATGGCTGGCACACACTACATTAGAGGGCGGGTAAGCCCACACAGTCTATGCCGCTTCCGAAAGTTGACGAGAGAGACTAAGAATCTAGGAAAGAAAAACTTGGCTATGTCATCTAAGCTGGAGAACGTATAAAGGAACTAGCCATCTGTTTGAAAGATGAGACAATTTTAAATAAGGGATTTTATTTAATTTCCCTACTATTTTACAAGATATTCAAGTACAAGCAATGGATTTTTATTCAGGGAAGCAAGTACGTTACAATATATAACTCAGTCTGAGTATAAAAACATATGCTAACACTCTGCTCCTTTCTCTTCTCCTTGTATACGCTTCTTTTGTTCAACAAAAACAAAATTAAAAAAGTTTCTTCCTAGGTAAAAATTGCTCTGTATTTTTTACCCTTTTTTCTGTTTAAGTCAGTGATAGCTCTGTGGGCTCTCAATAGCATCTTGCTCATTATATTTCTTTTCTTATAGGTTCAAACTATCACAGATACTCTCTCGGAATTCATGAATTTAACTCTAGTCCTTTTGTTATACGGGTCTGTTGATCTTTCCCCAGCCAAAGACAAGCATGGCCTGGTGTGTTTCCCGATATTGTAATTGACAGTTTAACAAAGCTCTGCTTTCAGCTAGTATTTTGATCAGAATAGTTGTGCAATCCTGTATGTTTGTCCAATGTGTGTGCAATCCATGATCTCATGATTAGGTTACATTGGGGCCCTTAGCTAGTGGTCTCTTGGTCTCCTACAGGCTGGTCCTGAGGAGTTGGTCTCGTCTTCTGTTGATCACATCTCCCAAGCTTTTTCCAGTCAGATTTGTGCCCTCTGTGCTTTAAGAACTCAGAGAGAGACACTGTGGCCCTTTCATCAGATAATCTGCAGTAATTTGGTGTAATTGTAATCAGAGGTCAGGATACCCAATGTAGGGAGTGCTGAGCCAGCACCTGCTACTTCTGGGAAGGAATCTGCATGGGAGTTATTACCTGCAGGGAAACTCTTAACAACTTGGGGAAGAGAGAGACTTTGGTTAAAATGGTAAATTCTGGGTCTATTTAAACTCGATGGGCCTGATAGTCAAAGGGATTAACGCGGTTAGCAGACCTGGCTGGGATATTCTGCGGGGACAGGACCCAGCAATAACCTGGCAGTGTCGATATTGAGCCATTGCCCGGTTATCACAGTGCAGAAAAAGCCAGACGCAGTAAAGGCTGGTCTAATTTTCACCACTGAAGCTAACCTGATAGTGACTGAATATTGCTGCTACACGGTTAGCTTCATGACTTTCTGGGCAACCTGGATATTCAATGCCGAGACCCAGATATGGCCGTGGCAATGACTATCTGTGTCCGATATATGTTTATTTGCATAGCCAGTTAGGACCTAGCTTAGCAGCAAACCTTTAACAACAAAAGAACTGCGGCCTGATAGTTAAAGGGATTAACACGGTTAGCAGACTTCTTAGCCATGCTAATTGCCTTGGCATGTATATTCAGCGGCACTGTTACTGCCACTGAATATCCGTGGATGCTGCTGTTGCAGGCCGATGTGTTAGCTGAATAACATGAGGGCATTCTGTAGGCAGCACCTGGGGATAACTGGGAAGTGGTGATATTGAGCTGCTGCCCGTTTATTGTAATGTGGCAAAAGTTAGGCTCTTTAAAGGCTGCTCTAACTTTCACTGCAGAAGATATCTGGGCAGTTTCATCGCTATCTGGCTGACCCGGATATTCAATGCCAGTGGTCAGATATGGCCCCGGCATTGATTATCTGGATCTTTGTTTCAGTGGCAATGTCTAGTTCCTTTAAAACAGATAGCCTTCGCCACTGAATATCGAACACTACAATTTTGGGTCAGACCAAAGGTCCATGAAGCTCAGTATTCCGATTCCAACACTGGCCTATTCAGGTCGCAAGTACCTGCCATATCACTGAAGTAGGCAGATTCCATGTTACATATCCCCAGGAATAAGAAATGGCTTTCCTCAGGTCTACTTTAATAATGGTTTATGAAACTTTCCTCCAGGAATTTGCCCGAACCTTTTATAATTTCAGCTACACTAACTTTTTTTTGTCACATCACAAATCAACAAAGTATACAAAGCTGTTCATAATATTTCCATATTAACATTAAACATGGCTCGTATTGCTGCAACATATTAAATGCCATGGTCCCAGACTTCACCTCTAGCATTTCATTCCACTTGCTCCCTCAGTCATCTGCATCTTCTCATTCATTCTCCCTTATATACTCACTCCCCTTCCATAAGCTTCCAGCTCCTGCCCTCCCTCTATGGACGATCTCTGAGACATCCCCATGTTGGTCCTTCAACCTGGGATTTTTCCTTTAACAGCATATCCACAAACATTTATATCTATGCCATGCTGGCTCTTGATATCTTTATAAGCCTACCTCAGCCGTTTTATTCATTGTTGCACCCAATGCTGGACTGGAGGATGCTTCTTTCCCATCCAATGGCACAGCATTTACCACGTCCCCCATAATGACTTCCAAAGCCTAACTATGCATTGAAAGAAAAAAATATTTTCTACTGTTGTTTTAAAATGTACTACTTTGTAAACTCATGGCATGTCCCCTAGTCGTTTCACTTTTTGAGAGATTAAACAATCAATTACTTTCAACCTATTCTACTCCACTCAGAATTTTAGAGACCTCTGTCTCTTCTCCAAGGTGAAGAGCCCTAACCTCTTTGTCTTTCCTCATAGGAGAGTCATTCCACCACCTTTATTATTTTGACCATCTTTCTCTTTACCTTTGCTGACTCTGCTATGTCCTTTTTGAGATGCAGCGACTACAATTGCACATAATACTCAAGATGTGGTTGTACCATGGTATTTCAAAAGCATTATGATATCATTTTTTATTTTTTTGGCTTCCGCTGCACACTGGGCAAAACTTTTCAATGTATTGTCCATGATGATAGTTAGATCCTGTTCTGAATGGTGACTCCTAATGTGGAGCCATGTAGCTATAATTTATTTTTTTATACCACCTTATCTGGGAATCAAGGTCATTCACAAGGAACATTACTACAATTGTTTACATAGAACTTTGATAGTTGAATACATTAAATGTAAACTTAACATAGAGATTAGGTAAGTTATAGTATAAATATACCGAATATATGTATATATACACATAGCTTGTTGGTGGTGGAAAGGTGGGGCATGGAGGAGAAAGGGGGTTGGACGAGAGTTAGGTTATTGAGGAATTAGTGGATGTAATCTACATGATGTTTTGTTCATTGAATAATAAGGTTTTGAGCTTTTTTGTGGAAGATGGTGTTTTCATGCGTTTCCCTGAGGTTGCTGGGAAGTTTGTTCCATAGGTCTGAAGCATAGGTAGAGAAGGTCCTGTTACAAGTGTTCTGATTGATTCATGTGATGTCCATAGGTAAGTTGAGGAGATTTGTACTGCTCTTGCACCTTGACCTGTTGGTTGTTGGTGCATGAATGCGTATCTTTAGATACGATGAGGATTGGTTGTGAAGGCTTTTGAAAATGTTCATGGTCGCTTTGTATCCGATTCTTCTGTGAATCTGTAGCCAGTGCAAGTCTTTTAGTATAGGCTTGATGTGGTCAGTGTTTCTTGTTCCAGTGAGAGTGTGTGCCGCAAACATTTGCACCATTTTTAATTGGTTGAGGGCTTGTTTAGGTAGTCCGTGATATATAATGTTGCAGTAATTTTTATTTATTTATTTTTATTTTATTTTTATACATATTTATATACCGCATCTTCCAAAGTTCAGTTGCGGTTCACAGTGAACAACAATTAACAAAGCAAGTTTGTTTTACAGAGAACGTCATAATATAGCAGAACATATGTACAGGGTAACATTATATAATAGTCTAAACAATGTGAAATAATACAGAACAGCACAAACTATGTACAAATGTATATTTGTAAATATACATGGAAGTAAGAAGACAAAAGAACAGCATAAACTATATGCAAATGTATATTTGTAAATATACATGGAAGTGAAAAGACAAAAGATGTGGGATCCTCAGGGATGTGTGCTATGTGAGTGGGTTGGAGAGATTTTGTTTGATGCAGACAGATACCCTTTTAGCCTTTGTCTAAGGTAGGTGATTGGTTTTCTATGTTATAGTGTTTGGTGAACAGATGAGTTTTCAGTTTTTTGCGGAGTTCCATGATCTCCGTTAGTGTTCGTAGCTCCTCTGGAAGGGAATTCCAGATAGTTGGGGCAACATGAGAAAATGTTCTGTTGTTTGTTGATTTATGGGCTCTTGTATACTCTCTCGGAATCTTTAATTTGTTTAGTTGTCCTTTTCTGTGTGTAGGCTTAGATGGTTCATTGTGTATTAGGTTGCATAGCGTAGTCGGGGCCATATCATTTATGGCTTTGAATGAAGTTATTATTGTTTTGTAGATTATTCTACTTTGAATTGGTATCCAATGGAGGGAGGCTAGTATGGGTGATATGTGTTGGAGTGAGTTAACTTTCAATCTAGCAATGGGAAGACCAGAGCTTGAAGTACAGAGCAGAAGTCAGAGGCGGTAAGCAGTGGTTGGAGGTTATGGAGTGTTTTTATCTTGTAGTTAATTGCTTTTGTGATTCTGGGAGGAGAAGATAAGGCATTGATTGATAGTTATACCTAGGTATTTAACATCCTGTTTAGTTTCAAGGTGGGTGTCATGTATTTTAATTGTGGTGGGGAAGAAAGAAATTTATTTCTGGATGCATGGAGTACCTCTGTTTTCTTGTGATTTTATTGGAGCACATGTTCATATAGCCATTTAGAGATTTCTTGAAAGCATGAGGATATGTTGGTGTGGTCTGGATTTGAGATGTCATAGGGCATGAACAACATGATGTCATCAGCATAGATCCTGTAATGCACAATGGGCACAACTCTGAAGGGGAACATCCTGCCCGCCCAGACATCCAGGATCTGTATGGGCCGGTGTAGTCCCAGATTCTGAGCCTGTGGGAGCTAGGCGTTCCCATGGGATCAGAATCGAGTATAGATGGCCGGCCCATGCCTGGATGGTCAGGCCATCCCCCGAGGTGGACTAAGTTCCCTGTCCATGTTGGCAACCCCGGACTTACAGGCCAACTTCAGAATCGGCCCTGCATGTCCAGGATCGCATCCTCACCCACTACCCACCCTCACTCCTCCCTCGGCCTGACCCCCCACCCAAGTCCAGAGCTCCCTGTACATCTCCTATGTATGTGCAAAAGGCTTTGGGCAGGGGTTATGGTTCTGGCATTTAGTGGATGTCCATCCCCACTAAACGCAGTTTGGAATGACCCCAGTTGTGTTTACAGAAGATGGCACATATAAGTTCAATGAATATATTGGAGTAATGAGAGTGCGGAACCCTGTGGAACTCCTTTGTGTTGAAGGGATGGTGCTGATCTAGTTGATCCTACATGCACCTGTTGGTAACAGTCTGTCAGGTATGACTGTATCCATTTGAGTGGGGTGCCGATGATTCCTACAGATTGTAGTCTGGTGATTAGAAGATTGTGAGGAATTGAGTCAAATGCTGCAGTAATGTCAAGGAAGATAAGGATGTAAGCCCAGTTGATTTTGTCAATGCCTCATGTTATTGAGTCTAACAGCAATGTGAGGAATGTTTTGACTCCATGATGTAGCCTGAAGACATGTTGATGAGTATCCAGTGGAGAGTGCTTGTCAATGTGATCATGCAGTTATTAGAGTACTATGCATTCAATTATCTTGGATATGAAGGGAAGGCTGCTGATGGGTCTGTCGACTGCGGTGTTTTTTAGAATGGGTCATATAGAAGCTATTTTTAGCTCCTTTGGAAGGAAATCTTGATTAAGTGAACATTGTGCTAGGTGGCAGATGGTTAGAGATAGTTCAGTCTTGGCCATGTTAATCCGGCTGACGGGACAGGGATCAAGTGGGCAGGTGGTGGTGTTGATACTGCTGATAATATGCTCTATGTTTTCCTCGGAGATGGAGTCAAAGGTATTCCATTGGTTTTTGGAAGGAGCATTATCGTGTTGAGTGAAAGTTGTCATGCTAATAGGTTGCAGTCTGTTCTGGAAGAAGTCTGTCAGTGCTTGAGGATGTGGCGAATTGTCAGGTTTCCCATGGTGAGGTATTGTGGTTAGTGATTTGACGATGCTAAATAGTTCTCCTGAGCAGTTTGAAGAGGTAAGTAGTACTCTTGTATGGTGATCATTCTTTGCATTATTTACCATATTGCAATAGTGTTTTGGATTTTTTTTCCCTGTGAGCATCACTTCCAATTATCCACATTAAATTTCATCTGCCATTTGAATGCCCAGTCTCCCAATCTTACAAGGTCCTCCTGTAATTTCTCAAAGTCCACATGTGACTTAATAACTTTGAATAAATTGGTGTAATCAGAAATTTAATGACTTTTTGAAAATCCAGATTTACTATCATCAACTAACTCACCTTTATGCACATGTTTAGTCACACTTTCTGTTACCGTTTATTAAAGCTAGTGAGTATATAGCTCATAGACACACACCCTCAACACAGTCCATTCATATGCCACCTTACCTCCACACCCACACATTTGATGTAATTTTAGTTCATATGTAAACCGCTTTGATTGAAGGAAAAGGCGGTATACAAAACCTGTTAAATAAATAAATACACACACACACAAATGCTGACATTCACACACACTCTCACACATATGCTGGAAAACTTGTGTTCATAGTCTCACAGCTGGGGCACATACAAGGGCACAGGAAAAAAATGGGGGTACTGAGCCACACAAGGGGGCACATAACTGTCTGGCGAGGAGGTGGTTCACAACAGTCAGGTACAAGAAGGAAGAGGAATATGGTCTGTGAGTTTGATAATGGACTTTGGTATGGAACAAGGACAACAATTGGGAGGGGGGGGTATGGGATATACCACAGAGTCACAGAGGGGATGGACGCACAGACTCCTATATGGACATAGATGACAGAAAGGCCAATCTCGCAGCAATGCAAGCTCCTCCAAATAAAATCACAAACTGCAGTCAGAATGGACAGCAAAGTCCCATTCCTATTTTACATTTACAGGAGGTGTAGTGCGGCATGTTTATAAGTCACACCCTAAACGACCCCATGGCTATGTAAGACGTGTCATGGGCATGCTGCCACAGACACTGTCCTAACTACGTCCAGAAACATTTCCTGAGGGATGTGCTGGAATGGATGTGGCCACCGCAGGGGCGTTCAAGCAGGGACATTTCTGAAATGGCATTCTTCATGTTCCCTCCTTTTCCATCTAATTGCTGAATAAGGCTTCCAAAATGACCCCTATATGTCTTTTTCTGGACGTTTTCACGTTAACAAAATCCTTATGATACAGATAAATAGAAAGCTAAAGGATTTGACAAATCCCGGGCACCAGGTTGCCATAGCAACTGGAAATTGCACCATGGCACCCCGGATTTCAGGTCTCTGAAATTTTTTTTGGCTGTAGCTGCTGAAAAATGCCATGTTTCCAGTTCCCCCCCCCATGACCAGATCTCTGCCTAACTCCCCTAGGCTTCCCCCAATCTCTTTCTCTCTGTATAACTCCCCCAGGCTTCTCCCAGTCTCTCTCTCTCTCTGCATTACTCCCCTAGATTTCCCTCAGTCTCCTCTCTCACCCTATTCGACCATTGGCATAACCTCTTGTGAGACTTGAAACTATGAGATTAGCCTGAACTTTCTCCACCAGTTTATTTATTTTTATTTTATTTATATTCTCTTATATACCGTGCTATTCTGCATCAGTGCAGTTTACATTGAACAAACTGAAATTACATTGAACAGAGCATTATAACTTGGAGATAACTATTTTACAGGGAACATGGGCTATGGAGGGTTAAGTGGCTTGCCCAAGACCACAAGGAGCACCTGTGGGACTAGAAACCCCAGTCTTTCCGGCCCAAGGTTGCTGTCCTCTAGTGGGATTTGAACCCCTGACCTTCCAGCCTGAAGTACCTTGCCCCAACAACTAGGCCACTCCTCCATGCAGAATGTCAGCAGCTACAGCAAAACAAATGAATTAGTGAGTGAAAGAACGATACTGGATAAAGGCTGAGGGGAAGATATGAGAGTGAGAGAGAGAGAGAGGGAAAAACTGGGGGAAGCCTGGGGGAGGTGTTATCAGAAAGCACCTGGGAGAAGCCAGTGGGGGGATGGGGTTATGAGAGTGAGAGAGAGAGAGACATTGGGGGATGGATGGGATGGAGGGGGGTCATGGCAAAGATAAAGGGAGATTGTATAAAAGACAAAGCATGGGGGCATAAGCGAGACTTTTTTGCATCACATATCACCATGCCATAGTGGAGGAGTAGCCCAATGGTTAGAGCACTGGCTCGGTAACCAAGAGACTAGGGTTCAGTTCCCACTAGCACTCCTTGTGGCCTTGGGCAAGTCACTTAACCCTCCATCCCTCAGAAGAAAGGCCTGGCATTCTACTTCTGGTCACATTGCTAGGAAAACCCAGGAGGTGCTTGGTCACCAGGAGTCAGTATTGACTCAAAAGCATACTTTGCATCACCATGATATGTGAAACAAAAAAGGAAGTTGCCTCAGATGCAGCCATATAAAAGGCACCTTTTACAAGCAACATCCAAGTGCAATCTGGAATGTCAAATCTGAAAAAAAAGCAGGTACGTGCAAGTTCAGGCACAATCTCAGAAATGTGGACATGCCAGATATAAACGTCTATGGAGTCATCTACATAGACATCCCCAGAATAGCATTTCAAAACACAGATGTCTAATAGCCTAATGGTTAAAGTAGTGGATTAGGAGCAGGGTGGCCAGGGTTCAAATCCTAGTGTAGGCCTTTGTGATCTTAGGCTGGTTGCTCAATTCTCCATTCTCTCTATACTCTTCGGATGTTTTAAGGCCACTTTCCTGGTGCTTATTCATGCCTGGAGCAGGTATAAATGTGGACATGCCTGCAGACATTCCCAATGTTTTTGAAATCGACTGGGGTCTAAATTCATAGCACCTCCCCCAGACATGTTTGCACCATACCCTATGCCCACTTAGACTTCCCTCCCTGGAGATGTCTCCAACTCATTTATAAAATGACTCCCATAGGGTCAATGGCTGTGGTGCAAAGGGAAGGAGGAGGAGGAGAGGGGCCACTGTCTTCTGCTGGCACTGTGCAGTGTCATCTTAAGGGATCGATTTATTAAGCTTTATTTTTTCATAGAAAATGGTAAACCAAACAATCTTAGTAAATCGAGCCCTAAAAAAGAAACTGTGATACACCTCTTTGGAGGGATAGGGGTGTACACTGTGACTTAGGTCTTGGTGTCTGGCTCCTAATTTTTTAGGCTGGCTCCTAGATTCTAAGAATATTTGTCAAAGAGAGAGAGAGGGAGAAAGAATTGTAATAATTATGCTGCATCATAACTTACCACAAACATGACTTGGTATGGACTAAAGCAATCATAATACAGAATTTAACATTACATATCGACATCATATCAGCTTAATTAATTTTATTTGCACTGTATATTTTTTTCATTTGAGCAAATATATATTAAAAAGAAGCCTTGAAAAAGTGAAATCTTAATACTGAATATAATACATTTATTTCCAATGAAGGGAGAGGACATAATATTTATTCAATCGGGTAGTGAGGTAAGGGTTACAATATGGAAACCTATCAGAACTGACCTTGACTTCATATATTTCTCCATTAATATGTGTTACACATATTGGATTCAAATTCTAGATTATCTTTACACTCCAAGCTGGTTGCCTACTAAATCATTTGTGACCTCCTCTCTGGAACTAAGAATTAAATTATTCTCTTTTGAGATGTCCATGAGACATGGGTGCTAAATAGCAAACTCACTATAGAATTAATTAAAATGAGATTTCTCGTATTGATATTCATTAGACATAGAAGCTGTGACAATAATGCTGAAGTCGGCTTTATGGTAGGATTAATTAGGTGTTACGTTACATGATCACTTCTGGCCGATTCCTCAGAGGAACAGTTGATAAATGTACAATATGAATCATGGATTTACGTTTCTTCTTGAAAAGTACTATTTACTATGATCCTCAAGTCTTCTAAGACTTCTTGAACTAAATTTTTAAAAGTATGCCTTTGTGAATTTAAATCCAAAGTTAAGAATCTAAGTGTGAATATTCAGACTTAGATGGCTATTCTATGTGTAAAACTAGTTAATCTAATAAACGTCTAGAATTTGGCAGCTGAGACTTAATGCTAAAAAATACAGAGTCATGCATTTGGGCTACAAAAATCCACGGGAGCAGTACAGTGTAGGGGGTGACTTACTTCTGCTCACAAAAGAAGAGAGGAACTTGGGTGTGATTGTTTCTGATGATCTTAGAGTAGCTAAACAGGTAGAAAAGGTGCCAGTGAAAGCCAGAAGCATGTTTGGGTCATAGGGTGCATAACACATTGAAACCCTCTGTGCAGCAGCAGCCAAGAAGGCAAGTAAAATGCTCGGAATCATAAGGAAAGGGAGAATAAAACAAAGGATATTATGATGCCTCTGTATCATTCCATGGTGCGACCGCACCTTGAATACTGTGTGCAATTCTGGTTGCCGTATCTTAAAAAGGATGTAGCAGAATTAGAAAAGGTACAGAGAAGAGTCACCAAAATGGTAAAGGGGATGGAAGCATACCCCTATGAGGAGAGGCTTAAAAAGGTTAGGATTCTTCAACCTCGAAAAGAGACAGCTGAGGGAAGATATGATAGAGGTCTATAAATTAATGAATGGAGTGGAACGGATAAACATAGATTGATTGTATCTTCATTGCATGCCCCCTTCTCTTTCTATATTTTGATGGCGTAAACAGTGTAACCCATTTAAGACTAATAAGAGAACATCTTTTTTCACTCAATGTGTAATCAAACTCTGGAATCTGTTACTGGAGGATGAAGTAAAACCTGTTAGTGTAGCTGGGTTTAAAAAAAGGTTTGGACAAGTTCCTGGAGGAAAGGTCCATAAAACATTACTAAAGAGGACCCAGGAAATCCACTGCTTGCCTCAATACAAGCACTGTGGAACCTGCGTGTCTTTTTGGGAAACTGCTAAGTATTTGTGACCTGGATTGGCCACTGTTGGAAAGTGAAAGGGCGCGGGCAGGGTCCTGGCACCCGCGCGTAACCGGGTGCCCGGCCCGGTGCGGGATCCTGCACGCGGCCTTGGAGAGCGGGGGGGGGGGGTGATTGCGCGTCAGTTGGTGAGTGCGGCATGGGGGGTTTTAAAATGATTGGCTCCGCCGGGCTGGTGGGCTTAGCGGAGCCAATCGGAAGGCAGGGCGCCATGTCCTACGGCTGGGGCTAAGGAGGCCGAGCACATGCGGCGCGGCGGTAGCTCGAGCAGGTTGCAGGAGCAGGAGCAGGAGCGGGAGAAGCCGGGAGCTTTGGCGGCCGTGCGGCAACGGAGGAAGGCTTCAGCAGCAAGTACTTGAGATGAGTCAGGAGTGGAGCTGCAGCAGCGTCGCTTTGTGGTGTCGGGCTCGGCAGACTTTGCAGCGGGAGCAGGCGAGTGCGGCGTTTTTTCTATTTGCCGGCATGCGGAGAGGGGTGTGGGTGAGTGGGAGTTAGCTAGCATATAAAACAAATAATTAATATGAATTGCGGCGATACAGGCTTTAAAGTTAGGCGCGGTTCTAGGGGAGGGTTTGTTGCTCGTGCAGTTGCATTAAAAAAAAAAAAAAACCAGACAGCACGCTAGAAAGTTTATAGCAGGTTGAGTTTGGGGGGGCTGCATATAGGGGATATGACTGGGAAGCAGGTGGGTAAAGGGCATGGGGGAAGTAGAGCTGGTGTGGGGCGGTTCAGGGGGCAAGGAGGGCGAGGCCTGGCAGTTGGGTCTAGGGGGGGGAGACGGGGCAGAGGGAATGAGAGAGACGCTATGCGGGGCCCAGCTAGGGGGAGTAGGAGTTCTATTTCCTCTGGGCGTAGGGTGCAGAGGGGTACTGGGGTTTGGGGACGGGGTGTAGGGGGCCAGCATGGGGGGGGGCCGGGGGAGCCTTTAAGGGGTGATATGGCGCAGGTGGACAGTGTATCGGGGGGAGGACGCTGTGGTCGCGGGGGGTAGGGTGGAGCACGGACAAGAGTGGGTTGCAGGCACAGGTTGGCGCATGGAGGAGGGCGGTAGTACTGGGGGGGGGGCATGGGGACGGGGGGCTAGCGGCGTTTTTACTCCGGGTGGTTTGGTGACTGTACCGGGAGGCTATGGGCTGTATGGTCAGTCAGGGATGTGGGATCAGTGGTTGGGGGGTGGGCAAGGCCCGTCGCGGGCAGATTGGGCGGGAGCGTGGCAGCCGGCTTGGTCTACGGGTTTCCCGCCTTTTAGTTTCCCTTTTTTGTCTTCGCAGATTCCGAGGATGTCGGCACCTGGGCTGGTGTCCTCTGCGGTGGATTCAGTGGAAGGACGGAGTCTGGCTGCAGGGGCCACCATTGAAGGAGGAGCGTTGAGTGTGTCTGAATAGGCCCGAGGAGCACGTGGTCAGCGGACGATGGTTGATCCTTCTCCAGGAGTTCCGCTTGCGGCGGACGCTAGGGTGTCGAATGAGCAGTCTGGTGAGTTGCCGGCGGTGGTGGGCGTAAATGACGAAGTGAGTGGGGTGCGGGCCGGAAGGGGGGGAAAGGCTCGGCAGAAGTGGCGACATGCTTGTCGGCATCGGCATGCTTCCCGGTCATCCTCCTCTTCGTCCTATGAATCGTCGGTGTCCTCTGACGGAGAGGAAGCGAGCCAGGAGGCGGCGCTGGGGATAGACCCGACCAGAGGGCAGGCAGGTGCTGGCGCAGCTTCCTTGTCGGCATTATCGGAATTATGGGAGGGGGAGCCTAAGAAGCTGCGTAGAAAAATTTTGAAGAGGAAGTATATTGATATTTTTCGATTGCTCGAAGGTCGGAAGCGTTCGGGTGACAGTAGAAAAAAGCGTAAGGAGGATGAGAAGGCCGGCCGTATTCGCAAGGTCTCTCGCAATGTGATTAATTGGATCAGATCCTTCTTGCGTTTGGCGAGTGTGTGGGGTCATCATTTTCCGGGGCAGTACAGTATGTTGCTTTCGTACGCCGATTCAATCCTGGAAGCATCACAAGCACACGATGGCTGGTCATGGCTTAATTATGATGAGAAGTTCCGGGATAAGATGGAGGAGAATAGACATTTGAATTGGGGTACTCAGGACATAAACCTGTGGTTGACTCAGATGTCGGTTAAGGTGGGGGCGGGGGGCGGGGGTGGGGGAAAGGCAGGGGCAGCCGTGGCATCAGCAGCGGTACGTTCGTTACGGGGTGGAGCCCCCCTGGTGCAGCCGAAGTCGGCGGTCGGTGTGGGCAGTGATGTGTGTTGGCGGTTTAATAGGTCCATGTCCCCCTTCCCGGACTATAAATTTCGGCATGCGTGCTCGGTCTGCGGAGGGACCCATTCAGCAACCAAGTGTGTTAAGAAAGCAGCTGGGGCACCAGCGGGGCCGGGAAATAAGTGATGGTTTGATGGATTTGGCCCCTTCTCTGATACGGTTGCCTGTGTTGTCTAGGTGGCTTCGTGGATACCCTCGTACAAAGGATAGGTTAACGTTGCAGTTTGGTTTTCAGTATGGGTTTATTATTCCCGTTCAGGGGTGTGTGGGGGGGGTAGCGGCGCGGAATTCTCCAAGTATGCGGCGCTGGGCATCGGTTGCGAGGGATAAGTTGGCCAGGGAGTTGCGGCTGGGGCGAATTGCGGGGCCGTTCCAGCACCCGCCTTGTAGCAATTTTGTTGTTTCCCCGTTAGGGATTATTCCTAAGAAGGAGCCGGGAAAGTTTTGGCTGATCCATAATTTGTCTTCGCCGTTGGGATCCTCGGTTAATGACTGTATCCCGCAGGAGCAATGTACGGTTCGCTATGCGTCGTTTGACAGAGCGGCACAGTTAGTCAAACAGGCGGGTCCCTGGGCATTGATGGCGAAAGTTGATATTGAGTCGGCTTTTCATTTGTTGCCAGTACACCCCTCGGCTTTCCGGCTGTTGGGTTTTCAGTTTGAAGGCGCGTACTACTATGATAAGTGCTTGCCTATGGGTTGCGCGATATCTTGTGCATACTTCGAGAAATTTAGCACTTTCTTGCATTGGATGGTGGTCCAGAGAGTCGGATGCTCGGAGGTGGTGCATTATTTGGATGATTTCTTTTTTGTGGGAAAGGCGGCGTCGGCGGGTTGCGGTCGTTTGTTGGAGGGTTTTGTTAATTTGGTGAGCGAATTGGGGGTCCCTTTGGCTGAGGGCAAGACAGTAGGCCCGACGACAAGGATTACTTTCTTGGGGGTGGAGGTGGATTCACAGCACATGGAGGCGTGGTTGCCATGGGAGAAGGTGCTGTAGCTGTGCGTTTTGGTGGCCAATGTCTTGGCTTCGTCTAAGATAACATTGAAAGAGTTGCAGGCTCTTATGGGATCGCTCAATTTTGCGTGTAGGGCATTCCGATGGGGCAGGTGTTCATTCGGCGGTTGGCGGCCTCGACGTCCAAGGTTAGGAAGCTGCATCACCGCATTCGCGTGTCGGGAGGTATGCACGATGACTTGCATGTTTGGGATGTGTTTTTGCGGGACTTTAATGGGACTTCTCTGTTGCGGGAGGCGGAGATTTCAAGTGAGGACTTGCAGCTGCACACAGACGCGGCTGGGGGGTCAGGGCTTGGAATTTACTTCAATGGCGCCTGGTGTGCGGACACGTGGCCGCAGGCGTGGGTGGATGAGGGGCTAGTCTGCAATATTACTTTTTTGGAGCTGTTTCCCATGTGGGTGGCATTGGTGTTATGGCCAGATAAGTTTATTTTTATTTATTTATTTACATTCTCTTATATACCACGCTATTCTGCATCAGTGCGGTTTATATTGAACAAACTGAAATTACATTGAACAGGGTATTATAACTTGGAGATAACCCTTCATAGCCCATGTTCCCTGTAAAATAGTTAAGTGGCTTGCCCAAGACCACAAAGAGCACCTATGGGACTAGAAACCCCAGTCCTTCCGGCCCAAGGTTGCTGTCCTCTAGTGGGATTTGAACCCCCGACCTTCCGGCCTGAAGTACCTTGCCCCAACCACTAGGCCACTCCTCCACTCCGAGAGTTGTGCAATCGAAGGGTGGTGTGGTGGTGCGATAATGCTGCTGTCGTAAACGTCATTAATCGTTATTCGCCTCACTGCGGTCTGGTGGCGGCGCTGATGCATCAGATTGTGTTAGCATGTTTGCGTTTGAATGTTGACTTGAAGGCGCGTCATATACCTGGGCATACTAATGCAATTGCTGATGCTCTTTCCCATTTACAGTGGGAGCGGTTTCGGAAGTTGGCGCCGGAGGTGGACGAGCAAGGGCTCGGGGTCCCCTGGAGCTTGTGGAGCAGTGGCCTGCTGAGATGAGGTCGTTACTACGGCAGTCGGTAGCTGAACATACATGGGAGGCGTACCGGCATGGTTGTCAGAGGGTGATGGACTTTCTGCATGTTGGTGGCTGGGAGTGTGGGGTGGTTCCTGAGCACCTGTTGGGACAGTATGTTAGTTGGGCGAAGGAGCAGGGCATTACGAGATCAGCTGTGTGGGGTCAATTGGCGGGGTTCAGATTTTTTGCTCGGGTGGCAGGTCTAGAAGTGGTTGGCCGGGGGTCCTTGGCGTGGCATTTGTTGCAGGGGTGGGCACGTTCCCAGCCTTTAGCGTGGGACCAGCAGCAGCCGATTACGCACAAGTTGCTCTTGGCTTTGTGCCGAGAATTGTCCGGAGTTACGGCGTTGCAGTATGAGGCGGTGTTTTTTCGGGCAGTTTTTTGTCTCACTTTTTTCGGGGCTTTTAGGGTGGGCGAATTGGCAGTGGATTCGGGCAGCGCGGGTTTGGGTAATTGTTTGCGTTGGCAGCATGTTTGGATCGAGAAAGGTCAGGTACATGTGTTGTTGGCAAAATCCAAGACGGACCAGTCGGGTAAGGGATTATGGGTGGTCTTGAGAGAAATCGGTGGGTGCACGTGCCCGGTGGCTGCTGCTCTTCGGAAGTATGCGGGGGTTCATCCTAAAGGGGAGGGGGTTATTTTTGTGCATAGGGATGCCCGCGCGGTTACGCATTTTCAAGTTACGGTGGTTTTGCGATTGGTGTTATGGCAGATGGGTGAGGATCCGCAGTTGTTTTCCGCGCACTCGTTTCGCATCGGGACAGCGACCAGTGCGGCGGCCGTGGGTTTGACAGGAGAGCAGATACAGGGTATAGGCAGATGGCGGTCACGGGCATTTCTGGGCTATATACGGTTATGAGGCGTCTTGTTGGGAGGCTTGGGGGTGGCTAATTCTAATAATTTGCTTCCTTTTTCAGATAGTGGGCCTTGTCAGCGGGCCTGCTGGATTCTGGGCCACTCCTTTGTGTTCTGGGCCGGGCGGCGTGTGGGAGAACGGCCTCTGGGGTGAAATTTGGGATTGGATTCATCAGTGGTGGCGATTTCATGGCTGGGCGAGCGGGGTCTGCGATGGACTCAGTTGCTGCCTTTGCTTCGTCACCACGGGCGCATCAGGAAGCCACCGGTCGTGTTGCTGGTGCATTTGGGGGGCAATGACTTGGCTGCTTGGTCTTGTAAGCAGCTTATTAGAGCGGCCTAAAAAGGATTTTGTGGAAATTGGCTGTATGTTTGAGAGTATCGTGTTAATATGGTCGGAGGGTTTAACTAAAATTAACAGGCAGATTGGGAGGTGGGTGTGTGAACACGGGGGGTATCAAATACAGCATGATTGGGCCGAGGTGGCTTGTGACGGGTTGTATAGGGAGGATGGTGTCCATCTCTCTCCTGTGGGTATGGATCTGCTTTTGAATGATTGGCAGGAAGCAGTGGAGAGGGTTGTGCGCATTTAGACGCTGGTCGCAGCTTTCAGTGGGGGAGGAGGCGGCACAGGTAAGGTGAGGAGCCTGTGCCGGTGGCGGGATCCCGGAGGTTTCCGGTCCGGAGCCTTAGGCGACTTGGGGCGAGGGCGGGGTGCCCTCGGCCTGGACAACCCCTGGAAGACTTTTGCTAGTAATATGGCGAAGTCGGATAGGGGTGCTAGGAACTTTGCCGGTCGGGTGACCATGGCTTGAGCGGAGGCCGCAGTTGCTTTGCTAATTGCATAGCTGGTGACTTGTGGCTCCGCTGGGGGGGGTGGTGTTAAGCTTGTTCAGTATTACTGTGATGTTCAAGTTATTGTTGGAATAAAGCTGCGACCAGTTTTGTACCAAACAGTTGTCGGTGAATTTTGTGGGGGTGGAGGATATGGAAGAGGTGGGGCAGGGTGTTCGGGATGAAGGGTGAGCACGAGTCTGGCTACCCGGTTACAGAATACCAGACTTGATGGACCTTGGTCTGACCCAGTATGTCATATCTTATGTTCTTATGAGAAAGGAATGACTAGCACATAAAAGGAGATGATAGTGCCTCTGTATAAGTTTCTGGTGTGACCTCATTTTGAATGTTGTGTGCAATTCTGGAGACTACACCTTCAAAATGATATAAACAGGCTGGAGTCGGTGCTGAGGGTGGCTACTAAAATGGTTAGTGGTCTTCATTATAAAGCACATGAGGAAAGACTTAAAGATCTTAATACGTAAACTTTAGAGGAAAGGCGGGATAGAGAAGATACAATAGAGATGTTTAAATACCTCAGTGGCATAAATGCACAGGAAAAGAGTCTTAATGCTTGTCCCGGGATAAACAGTAGATTTCCCAGGGCCTCTTTAATAATGGTTTATGGACCTTTCCTCTAGGAACTTGTCCAAACCTTTTTTTAAACTCAGCTACACTAACAGCCTTTACTACATCCTCCAGGAACAAATTCCAGAGTTTGGATTACACTTTGAGTGAAAATTATTTTCTCTTATTACTCTTAAATGGGTTATATCATAGCTTCATTACATGTTCCCTAGTCTTTGTACTTTTTGATGGTGTAAAACAACCGATCTGTGTTTACCCATTCCACTCCATTCATTAATTTATAGACCTCTATCATATCTCCCCTCATATAAAAAAAATCTGAAGCAATAATCATAACGAGAAACACTACATTCATTCATCCTACCTCTATCAACATATCCAATACACCTATTTCAATAAAAGATGAAGTCATATACCTCAGAGTGATTCTAGACAAGTGGAGTGGAGGAGTGGCCTAGTGGTTGGGGCAAAGTACTTCAGGCCGGAAGGTCGGGGGTTCAAATCCCACTAGAGGACAGCAACCTTGGGCCGGAAGGACTGGGGTTTCTAGTCCCACAGGTGCTCCTTGTGGTCTTGGGCAAGCCACTTAACCCTCCATAGCTCATGTTCCTTGTAAAATAGTTATCTCCAAGTTATAATGCCCTGTTCAATGTAATTTCAGTTTGTTCAATGTAAACCGCACTGATGCAGAATAGCGCGGTATATAAGAGAATGTAAATAAATAAAATAAATCTCACCCTCCAACCACATATAAACAAGATATCCAAAACAGCCTATTTCAAACTCGCAACGCTCCAGAGACTAAAACCTATCCTCAACAAAGAACACTTCCGCACAGTATACCAGGCCATCATTATACCTGTACTGGATTACTGTAATATACTATACCAAGGTCTACCCAAACAAACCACCCGTTAACAACAAATAATACAGAACACTGCCGCCCACATCATTGCTAGCGCATCAAGACAAGACCATATAACCCCAATACTACATGACCTACACTGGCTACCGATATCATCACGTGCAAAATATAAAACAACACTAACTATCTTCAAAATTAAAAATATGTCAGCAAAAATACTACATGAATTCATCGGAACCAAAACAAGCAAAAGACCAGTCAGAAATAGCACCAAAAACAATATACCAACACCCAGTCTATTTACAAGAACCAACAAATCCACATCCATGAGAGCCTTCTCTCTTGCTGCCCCTGCTATCTGAAATGTCCTCCCAGATAAACTAAAATCAACAACAGATATAAAAGAATTCAGGAAACTACTAAAAACCACTCTATTCATTGAACAATTCAATGATAACCACCAACTACCCTAATCACCGAAACTCCCAGAAATCAACAAAAAGACCTCAAAGACTTATGGAAGATGCTCAAAACTACGCTCTTCACAGAACACTACAAAGACATAACATGAACTGTCTAAACGAGCGCTCTCTCAGCCCAGCAAAATGTAAAAATGTAAATATTTTTTATACACAGCCCACACTGTATATAGCTCACCACACAATCAACTTCACACCACTCACACACACACTTATCCATCTATCACTGCATGTCCACGCCCACGCACCCTGACACTTGATTTGTTTGATGTGTAATCTGCTTTGATTTCAGGATAAAGCGGTATATAAATCCTTTTAATTCAATAAATAAATAAATATCTTCCAAGTTGAAGAGCCCTAACATTTTAAGCCTTTTCTCATAGGGGTATCCTTCCATCTCCTTTACCATTTTGGTGGCTCTTCTTTGTACCTTTTCTAATTTTGATATGGCAACCAGAATTGCACACAATATTCAAGGTGTGGCGCACCACAGAACGATACAGAGGCATTAGAACATCCTCAGTTTTATTCTCCATTCCTTTCATTTTGATTCCTAGCATTCTATTTGCTTTCTTGATCATTGGTGCACACTGGGTGGAGGGTTTCAATGTATTATCCACGATGCAACTTTTTCCTGGGTGGTGGTTCCTAATGAAGAACCTTGCATCTGCCATTTGGATCTCCAGCTTTTGAATTTATCAAGGTCCTCTTGCAATTGTTCACAATCCTCTTGTGTTTTAACAACTTTGAATAATTTTGTGTCATCTGCAAATTATTCCCAGTTCCAGCTTATTTATGAATATGTTAAACAGTGGGCCCAGCATAGATCCCTGGGCAACTCCTCTATTCACCTTTCTCCATTGAGAAAATTGACCATTTAGCCCTACTCTCTGCTTTATTTTATTTATTTACATTCTCTTATATACCGCGCTATTTTGCATCAGTGCGGTTTACATTGAACAAACTGAAATTACATTGAACAGGGCATTATAACTTGGAGAGAACTATTTTACAGGGAACATGGGCTATGGAGGGTTAAGTGGCTTGCCCAAGACCACAAGGAGCACCTGTGGGACTAGAACCCCAGTCCTTCCGGACCAAGGTTGCTGTCCTCTAGTGGGATTTGAACCCCCGACCTTCCAGCCTGAAGTACCTTGCCCCAACCACTAGGCCACTCCTCCACTCCACTTATATCTTTTGACCAGTTCCTGATCCACAATAGTACACAACCTCCTATCCCATGACTTTTTAATTCCAAAAGCTTTCTAAAAACCCAGATACACTATGAGCCTAATTCTGTTCCGGGTGTCAATCCCCTCTGTACGTCCGGTCTGAACCAGACGTACAGAGAGGATCGTGATTCTGATCCTGCGGGGCATGTCTAGTCCCGTGGAATCAGAATCGCAAACAGTCCTGCACATGGAGGCCGGGACTGCGATTCAATCTGGCCTGCACCTGTAGGACTGTCCCCGGCTAACTCAGTCAAGGCTCTTCAATGGAGCCACGGCTCCATGGCATCATGATGCCATGCCACCGTGGCTCCATTGAAGAACCAAAATACCAACCGCCAGAAATTAAAGCTAATTCCTCGCAGCCCAACCCCCAATCTGGCCTCCTACGGCCAGGGTAGGGCTTCAGGGAATGTCCTCTGGTCCTCCCCCCCCGGCCCATCCACACACTGGCATTTAAAAAATGACACATCCCAGGGAAGTTATTCCACCTCGGAGGTGTAATAACTTCCCTGCACATGTCGCCAGCCCTGGACGTACAGGGCCGACATTAGAATCAGCCCTGTACTTCCAGGGCCGGCAACCATCTAGAATTCACCTAGACTCTGCCCCCAAGCCGCCCCTTCCCTGCCCCTGTCTAACGTCCCCGCACAACCGGCGGGGAAGTCAGTCGAGGCCGGGTGAAGGCACGAATAGCAGGGATGGATGGCCCAATGCTATTCATAGCACAAAATAACCCCCTATATCAACTAGCTCACCTTTGTCTACCTGTTTATTCACACCTTCAAAAAAACACAACAGATTAGTAAGATAAGACTTTCCTCCAAGATGCGAGCTTCTCTGCCTTAGCCTCAACAGGAGGATTGACAACACCACCACCTATGCACCTATCTGCTTCACGCTCTATCCCAGAGCCATCAAGTCACTCTTGATATGCTTAGGAGGATACATAGCAATATCATTTGTGCCAACATGGATGAGCAACATTGGATAAAAGTTGTTAGGCTTGATGAATCTTGGAAAACTCTCTTTATTTATTTATTTAAAGGCTTTTCTATACCGCGCTCTTTATTATCAGTGCAGTTTACAGTTGACAGTTTGACACAAGGGAAGCATAATTGTCCAGTGTTTACATATAACAGGGAGGTAACATGGAAAAGAAATGGGGGAACTATGTACAATTTAAGTGGTGATCGAAGAACATGAGTGGGCTATTTACATTAAAGCACACTGGTATGTCATTACCGTTAAATTAAAGATTAGTACAATACAATTCAAATCTATATTCCTTTAGAACTATTAAAGTATATTCTGGAACTGACGCGGTTTTGTATGTAAAGTTTTATTAGATCGAAAACTTGTAAATCATGATTGGGTTTGAGAGATGGCTAGTTTAGTTTGTGTGTGATGAGTGTGGTGCTGAAGGGTTGGGTTGTGGGGTGGGAGAAGGGGCTGTGCTGTTGGGCTGTGAGAAGTGTAGAAGGAATAAATGATGCTTCAGAGCTTTCCTGAATTGCTTGATGTCTCTGATCGATCTGATGCTACGAGGGAGGTTATTCCAGCATCTGGGGGCGTAAAGGGCGAAGGCTCTATTACTAGTTGATTGTGAACATTTTGTAGCTTCCTTCAGGATTATAAGTGTGTTGGAGGCTAAAGTCCGCCTTGATCTGTTGTTGGGGGTGTGAATGAGGAGGGCAGATATGGAGGAGGGGGATATTTTGTTAATGGATTTGAAAGTAATGAGGAGGGCCTTGTATGAGATCTTGCAGTTTATTGGCAGCCAGTGTAGTTCCCTTAGGATGGGGGTTATGTGGTCCCTCGTGGATGTCCCACAGAGGACACGGGCAGCAGCGTTCATTGCTAGTTGTAGCGGGTTTAGGGTGCTTTTTGGAGTCCATGGAGTATTATGTTTGCGTAGTCGAAGTGGGGTGTACTAGCGCTTGGAATATTGTATGGAGGTTCTCTGGATCCAACATGGGTCTGAGGTGGCGTAATGTCTTGATCTTGTAGTATATAGTCTTGACCATGCTGCTTATGTGCGCTGTGAAGTCTAGCCATTGGTCTAGTGTAATTAGGGTTGCCAACTTTTTCACCGAGAAAAACCCGACACCTGTGGCTCGCCATGCTCCACCCATTCTCCGCCCCTAGTCCCACCCCTGCCCCGCCCCCAGCCCCACCCACAAAAATTACCGAGGATACGTGTAGGCTAACTTCCTTGGTCAGATAATAACTGGGAACCCCAAAATCCAAACATGAAATGTACAACACTGGAGAAATAAAACTATAAAGTAATTTCCTCTTGCACTAAACAAAAACGCAAAGATGTTAGCAATACACACTTCCCAGACCAGACATATTACAGTTAATAAATTCAAAATAAAAAGTATTTTTCTACCGTCTGTTTGGGCATTTTTTCAGTTGTAATTGCTCCAGTCACTTTCTTCTGGTTTCTTCGTGTCTTCTGCGAGCTATCCATTTGTCCTTTCTTCTCTTTTAGATGTTTTCCATTCTCTCTCTATTTCTGCTTTAACATACTGATTGTTTCCCTTTTGCTCTTTCCCCCAATTCTTTCCTTATTCCTTTATCATCCATTTAAATTTCACCCTTCCATTTTCAAGCCCCTCTTACTCTCCCAATACCCAGCCCATCATAGACTTTTCTTCCACACAAAATATTTTTTCCACTCTCCATTCTCATTCCCCATCCATTCTAGTCCTCCCCCAAAATCAGTTCCCTTATAGTTCTAGACACAGCCAGCATCCACTCCCTTCTAGTCCCATTCTCCCATGCCCCACATCAGCCCATTTCCAGTCCTATTCTAGCTCTTCATCAGCCCATTTCCAGTGCTAGCCCTCACATCACAGGCCATTTCCAGTCCTAGCCCCCACCATCACATCCCATTTGCAGTCCGAGTCCCCCTGCACTATCACAGCCCATTTGCAGTCCTAGTTCCCCCCCCCCACCATCACAGCCCATTTGCAGTCCAAGTTACTCCCCCCATAGCCCTTTTCCAGTCCAGGTCCCCCTCCCCATCACAACCCATTTCCAGTCCATGTCCCCCCCCCCATAGCCCTTTTACAGTTCAGGTCCCCCCCCATCACAGCCCATTTCTTTCAAGTCCAAGTCCCCCCCCCCCATAGCCCTTTCCCAGTCCAGGTCCCCCTCCCTATCACAACCCATTTCCATTCCATGCCCCCCCCCCATAGCCCTTTTACAGTCCAGGTTCCCCCCCCCATCACAGCCCATTTCTTTCCAGTCCAAGTCCCCCCCAATAGCCCTTTTCCGGTCCAGGTTCCCCTCCCCATCACAACCCTTTTCCAGTCCATGTCCCCCCCCCCATAGCCCTTTTACAGTCCAGGTCCCCCCCCCATCACAGCCCATTTCTTTCCAGTCCACGTTCCCCCCCCCCATAGCCCTTTTCTGGTCCAGGTCCCCCTCCCCCCATCACAACCCATTTCCAGTCCAAGTCCCCCCCCCCATAGCCCTTTTACAGTTCAGGTTCCCCCCCCCATATCACCGCCCATTTCTTTCCCGTCCACGTCCCCCCCCCCATTGCCCTTTTCCGGTCCTGGTCCCCCCCCCCCAATCCCCGCCCATGCCGTCCTTGCCCCCCCCCCCCCGACCAGCACCGCAGCTGTCTGAGAGGCTTCAGAGGGAGCCGGGTAAGCTCGCGCGAGGCCCCGGCTCCCTCTGTACAGCCGCCAGCGTGAAGAGCCTTTTCCTTCACGCTGGCGGCTGTATCTGTGAAGCCACGAATGCTGGGAAAGGTTAAAGGGTATTGCCTTTAACCTTTCCCAGCAATCGCGGCTTTACAGATACAGCCGCCAGCATGAAGGAAAAGGCTCTTCACGCTGGCAGCTGTACAGAGGGAGCCGGGGCCTCGCGCGAGCTTACCCTGCTCCCTCTGAAGCCCTCCGGTGTGTGGGCCGGCCCTGGGTGGGGTTTTTTTTGGACTTCAGGTCGGAAGAAAAGCCGGTTTTTTGCTCTGGCCGCTCCCGATCTTGCGGCCAGAGCAAAAAATCGGCTTTTCAAGGGCCGGTTTTACATCTGCGCCGGCAGCCAGGCTGGCCATGGAAAAACCAGCCAGGCCAGCTGAAAACCAGCCAGTTGGCAACCCTAAGTGTAATACCCAGGTATCGTATGGTGGGTTTGCTTGGTAACTCTGCGTCTCTTACTTTTAGGGTCGGAGGAGGTGAAAAATATTTGTTCCTCGTAATGAATAAGACCTTCGTTTTTTTGAAATTTATTCAAAGATTCTGGTTATGAAGCCAATCTGTAACTGCGTTGAAACAGTCCACTAAGGCTGTGTAATCAGGCTGTGACATTGATAGGTGTAAACAGCAGCATGTCGCCAGCATAGATCAGGCATGAGATTCCGAATGAGCGGATGATTTCACATATCGGCTGCATGTATATGTTAAAGAGCAGCGCGGATAAGGAGGAGCCTTGGGATACACCTTGTTTTTGCTGAAATGGTTCGGATGTGGTGGAACCAATCCTAACTTGTTGCCCTCAGTCTTCTAAATAGGATTTACACCACTCCCAGGCGAGACCCTGGATACCCTTCTCATAGAGTCGTGTTAGGAGTTGCGCGTGGTCGACTGAATCAAATGCGGCAGCAATGTCGAGGAAGATTAGCGTGAAGCCCATTTTGATGTTGTCTAACCCACTGATTAAGGAGTTGGATAGGGAGGTCAGTAGTGTCTCCACTCCATGGGCTTCCCTAAATCCATGCTGGCAGTGGTCTAGAGGGGATAAGATGTCAATGTGTTGCTGGATCTGTCTCTGAGCAACCTTCTCGAGTATTTTAGCTAGTAGTGGAATGCTTGAGATCGGCCGATAAGATTCGACTTTCTGTGGATCTAGCTGGTTGTTCTTTAGCAGAGGCCGTATGGATGTTTGTTTAAGCTTCGATGGGAATGAACCTGTTGAGAAGGAGAGTCGTGTGATTTCAGCTATGGTTGGGCTGATTTCAGCTATGGTTGAGCTAAGTTCCGATCGCAGTGATCTGATCCAGTAGGCTGGGCATGGGTCATTTGGTGCTGTGGTGGTGCTGATGGTCGCAATAATGTCTTCGATGCTTCTCGCAGATGGAGGTGTAGGCTTCATGAGTGGAGACTGATGGTGGTGAGCATAGGAAGATTTTGGGATCCTGGCTGTGGATGTTTTGTCGGCCTTGGATTGAAGGTAGTTGGCATATAACTGAGGTTGTATTGGTTCTTGTTGTGGTGATGAAGGTTCGTTGATTAAGGATTTTACAAGGTTGAAAAGGTCACGGGGCTTGTTTAGTGAGCGGCTGAGGAGCTCAGAGTGGAATTCTTTAGTGAGCGGCTGAGGAGCTCAGAGTGGAATTCTTCTTGGATTTTGGGACCTGGCAGACAGTACACCTCCCTGGACATCAAGTCTGTAAACGGGGGCGCTGGGTGAGAATGTCCACAGTCTTGGCAAAGGCAAATATTAATATGACTTGCAAAGGATTGTGGGAAATGTAGTCCATTCATACCAGAATCAGCCGTTCACAATAAATTAGTTGTGCTTGCACAAGTGTAAAGCCAAGAAAAAATATTTTATTTATGGGGTTATTTCTCCCAACACAGATTTGCTTGGTAGCACAGAAAAGGATACTTGCTTTCAGTATTATACTTAGAAAAACAAAATCAAGAAAAACAACAACTGAACTTCTTAAGCAATCAAATCAAATCATAAAGACCTTGATGGGAACAGAAAGGTCTTTTCTGTGGGCTCCTGCTAATATCTTTTTAGCAGTGCTTCAAAAACAAACACAACCCATAAAGTAATGAAAAACTGTTCTTTTTCAAGACTAACTTCTGGTATTTTCACACACACCCAGAAGTGTCTCTTCAGAGCTCACAGGCAATTAAGCAAGGCTCAATTGCTAACAATTAACCAGCTGCAAAACCTCTTGGCTGGTTTACTTTCTAAACGTGGCTCAAATCCTGCTCAAAAGCTTCTCTGAGTAGATCAAAGAACAAGTTTATATTTCTTTGTGATGGTTGTTGTATTTTGTAATAGTATATTACCACAGACGTTTAGACAGAGAGCAATCCATGTATTCACACTGCTCATTTACAATATCCCCTTCTTCTTCCACTATCATAGAATCAATATCATGGATTGGCACAGAGGAATTTCTTAATGGAGCATTCTCAGAACAATATTCGTTTCCCTGCTATCTTCCAAGTGAATAGCTAGGTCATAGATCAGTGTTCATACCTGAGCTTCCATTGCTGTTAGGGTTCCTCTCTAAATATCCTGGCCAGTATGTAGTCCAGTTTTTATGTCCAGCCTTCCAATCAAGATTCCTGGACACTGGGTCTCTCTTCACATACCTTCTTGCACTGGTCTTAGGGCCCCTTCCAAATGCAGCCGTCTCCCTCACAGGTCCCGTCCGGGGATTCCTGGCTCTGCAACCCCACTCCTCTGGTTTCCTCCAGTCCAATGGAGTATGCTTGCCTCTGGAATGCCTCCCAGCACACGTACTGCTATGGACTCCTTTAGACCTCCAAGATGCTTTTCTCTTCTTTCTTCCAAAGTGTTTCTTGCCCTCTCTGTCCGTGAGCTCTGGCTTCTGCTGCCTCTGCTCCTTCTTCTGCTGCTGATGATGATCATGAAGATTCTGCTGATGATGATGATCATGAAGATTCTGCTGATGATTCTGCTGTGTAGAATAAGCTTTACTTTTAACCTGTTTAGAGGGCTGCTCCACCCTAGCACAGCGCAGCTGTGCTGAATCAAGCCCTGCCCTTGGAGATGAGTGCTTGGGGATTACCTCATAGCTCTCCTGATTGGACACACGTTTCCCCACTTCAGCTCTTCTAGTGGCTGTTGGAAACCTGGTGCATTCTGGGACTGGTAGTCTTTTATGGAAACATTCTATTTTATTATTTCTACCAGAAAAGACAGGTTGCTTGTTCAGAGCCAATTCACCTCTATTATAGCTCCTTCCTGAACTATGATAAGCTTCCTTATCACATACCCCCCTGCTTAAGTTATTACGGACTGGTGTAACTGGTGACACTTCTTCCCTACAGTCCGTAACACCCACGAGAGTATTATCTTTTTGAAGCTCACCTACTTCCTGACTGGCTTCAGGGTCATTATTATTTACAGGCCTCTCCTTCCAAGACTTAAGTACATTAATATGGTAGGTCTGTCTACGCCCTCTTGCATTTTCTACCACATAAGATACTGGGCTCACTTGTCTAACAACCTTCCATGGCCCTTTCCACTGTACTTCAAATTTTGGGGCAGTACCTGCTACTTGAACCAAAACCTTTTCACCAATGCTTAATTGGCGGCTTTTGGCCTTCCTATCATACCACCCTTTCTGGCGCACTTGACTGTCCTGCAGGTTCCTCTCAGCAACCTGCGAGGTCCTTTTCAAACATGCTCTCAAGTCACGTAGAAACTGTGGCACCTCCTGACTTCCTGGTTCAGGATCAATCCATTGTTCCCTCAAAATATCTAACAAACCCCGTGAAGCCCTACCATACATCAATTCATATGGAGTTACACCTAGGGACACCTGAATTCTTTCCCTGCAGGCATATAAGGCAAAGGGCAATAACATATCCCATTCTTTTACCTCTCCTGCTAACCCCCTTCTCAACATTTGTTTGAGAGTTTGGTTGAATCTCTCCACCAAACCGTTTGATTGTGGATGGTAGGCTGAGGTTTTCACGTGATGAATGCCAAAGGCATCCCAGACCTGGGCCAAATATTTGGATACAAAATTGGACCCTCGGTCCGTCAACACCTCTCTTGGGAATCCCACTTCGCAAAACAATTTGACTAGCTCTAAAGCTATTGTTTTTGCAGAAACATTCCTCAATGGTATGGCCCAGGGAAACCTTGTTGCCTGATCTACCATAACTAGGATGTATTGGAAACCTCGGGGCGTTTTGACTAATGGGCCTACAATATCCATAGCAATGCGACCAATTGGGTCTGTGATAATTGGCATGGGAATCAAAGGCACCACCGGTGGGTGAGTCGCTGTAACTCGCTGACACGCTGGACATGCAGCACAAAACTGGGCAGTTTCTTTGAAAATACCTGGCCAGTAAAAACGCATAAGTATTTGATCCAGCGTTCCTTGCATCCCTTTATGACCTCCAATTGGATGATCATGTGCTAATCTAAGTACTAGTCCTTTGAAAGTTGTGGGTACCACCAATTGTTTACGTATGGTCCCATTTCTGGGGTCCTGACTCTCTCTATATAATATTTCATTATCTAGTCTGAATCTGGGCAACTCCTCCCTGACCTCCTGAGCATACTTAAAAGCTCAGGTGAGAGCTTGATCAGCTCGCTGCTCTTGTGGAAAGTTAGGAAACTTTGCCACTAACTCAGCTGGCACCCAGGGTAAACTTTGACCAGCCAACATCTCAGCCCTACCCTGTGCTCTGCAAAGTCTCTCACGACGCTTTTGTGCTTTCAACTTTCTTACTTTCCCAGATGGTGGATTTATTAAATCATCATGAGAGGGTAAGTCTCCTAATAACTCTGCCTGCTCCCCCTCCTCCTGCTGGCTCTCTACCTTAGCCTGTGAGCGAGTGGATACAAGGCCCCTCTTCTTACCTATTTCCTTCCTTATAGTTTGGCCTTCTGGAAGCTTAACCATCTTTTTAGCTAGGGACTGAGGACTTCCAAACAAAGGCCCGGGAGCTACTTCCATTAATCTTTCTCCCTCCTTCTTTCCTAGCCCTTTCACTAGCCCCTGCTTAAATCTTGGCCAGTCTCTTCCTAGAACCAAATCAAATGGTAGCCTAGGCACCACTGCTAAAAGAACTTCCTCTTGTTCCCCTAGGCACTTAACCATTAGCCTATAGGTGGAATATGATGTTGCAGCACCATGAATGCATCTGATGTGAACTTGGCTTTCAGGGGTTCTAGGCACAAATCCTTCTTGGGCCTCTATCCTCTTCCAAAGCCTCTTTGACAGCATACTCTGGTCTGCCCCAGAGTCTAACAGAGCACTTGTGGTAATTCCCTGCACATCAACCATCAAAAGAAATCCTTCTTTGGGCTGTTTTAAATCAACACCCATTAAGCTAGTGTGTGTCTGGCATCCCCTTTCTAAATGTCCCCATTTTCCACATTTGAAACATTTCTTTTTACTCCACTGTGTAATCTGGTTTGGCACAGTACATTTATTTTCAGAAACATTTTTAACCATTTTCTTTTCTGATACAGCACAGCTTGCCTTAGCACCAATCTTCAGAGGGTCACCCATTCTATGGCAAGCCTGCGTGGCTTCCAAGAATCTCTCTGCTAGCATGGTTGCCTCTCCAAGATTCTGGCAATTTTGCTGTATAAGGAAAGTGTGCAAATCTTTAGGCACAGCAGACATAAATTGTTCAAGCAAGCTGTGCTGAATCAAGCCCTGCCCTTGGAGATGAGTGCTTAGGGATTACCTCATAGCTCTCCTGATTGAACACACGTTTCCCCACTTCAGCTCTTCTAGTGGCTGTTGTAAACCTGGTGCATTCTGGGACTGGTAGTCTTTTATGGAAACATTCTGTTTTATTATTTCTACCAGAAAAGACAGGTTGCTTGTTCAGAGCCAATTCACCTCTATTATAGCTCCTTCCTGAACTATGATAAGCTTCCTTATCACAAGTCTTGCTGACAGATGGATGTCTCATTATACCTCAGAAGAGTGTCACCAACCACAACTACCTTTTGCTTCCTTGTGGTCACTGATTCTGTAATTTTGGATACTTGCGCTCTGGTTCTTCTTTTTCTTGGGATGCTTTCACCTCCTCCACTTCCAGGGCTGCATACTGGTTCTTCAATTCGAGGGCTGGAGAAGTTGGATTGTCTATTCTGCAGACTCTGGTGACTCATGTCCAACTTTCTTCAATCTGTAGTATATCATCTTCACCTCTGTCAGAAGCATTTCATCAATGTACCTCTCTTTGTCTCTAATGCTTCTCAGTCTTGCCACCTCTTCTGTAAGCTTCTCCACTTGTTGCTTGAGGGCTTCAGTTTGCAGGCATCTTGCACACAGAACTAGTCCCTTAATTAGCATTGGGCTGTCTGGACAGAGGCAAAAGCTGTAATGTGGGCAACAGCTTTGGCAATACGATTTTTCCCAGCCATCGTTCAGTTGGTAGAGCTTTGTTTACCTGCTGAAGTAAACGAGAGAGATCTACCAAAGCCCTAACCTCTTTTATGTATGTTCTAATCATGCTGTTCTATGTCCCTGTGTATAGCCCTGCTTCCTTGCTAAACAGTATATAGATTAATGTGTTGCCTTTGTAAAATTACCTAATCAACGCTCCTTCAAGAATAGCAAATTGTGTAATTTTAATAGATATCCAAATATTTTTTGCTTTCTAGATTTTCCCTATCAAGCAATAGAAACCTGTTATCTTTTGTTAACAAACTAATTGGGGAGTTGCCCTATATAGCAACAATGCTTACATGGGATGGGTGACAGCTGGGTTAGGAAGGGAGGGATCTAACACTTAAGGAGGTTGGTGACTTCAAAGAGCTTGCCTACCTCTTTGAACTTGAGGGCTAGAGGAGAAGAAAAGGAACTCTAGCAGCAGAAAAGAAGCTTTGCCCAAGAACACAAAAAGTTCCCCTTTTGCAGTATAGCTACAGTTTACTAGGCAATGCAGCAGAAAATAACTTTAGATATTATTAAAAATGAAAAAAAAATCAAAAAATCTTTTAAAGAGCTCTTAGGCAGCGAGTTTGTATTCAAGAGCCACACAGTGTTACCTTGCTTGTAATGGAGACCGTTTAGGAATGGGCATGTACCCCAACAGTTTCCACATTGGAGCAGCATATTAGAGCAGTTTCCAAACTGGAGCAGTACCTTCCACATTGGAGCCATTTCCACATTGACAAGCATTCTTAACGTGGGTGCACTTACTGCCAACCCTTGAGAGAATCAGTAAAGACACCTATGTTAGCAGCAACATTGGAAGTTAGCATATGCCAGTGTCACCTGCACTAACCATGATATGCCATCAATACCCACCTTTTGCCCTGAGCCCATGCACTAAATGATTATAACAGGATTTTACTGTGCTGCCCTACACTAACAGCAAAGCACAATTAATGAGTGGTAAACCCTGCGCTAACCACTAGTGCACTTTAGTAAACATGCCTCTAAGTGGATAAGTTGGTTGTTGTTGTTATTATTAAGTGCCGTCAAGTCTGTGTCAACTCATGGCGACCCTCTGGATTGTTGTCCTAAACTGTGCTCGGTCTTCTGTCAGGCAGCTTATGTTCATAGAGTGGTATCCATAGTTACTGTTATTGTATTGATCCATCTCATTGCTGGCTTTCCTCTTTTGCGTTGGCCTTCAACCTTACCAAGCATGATGTCTTTCTCTAACGATCACTCTCTCTTCGCATGATGTGTCCGAAGTATGAAAGTCAAAGTCTTGTCATCTAAGCTTCTAAAGAAAGCTTTGGTTTGATCTCTAGTACTAACTGGTTTGTTCTTTGGGCAGTCCATGGTATGCACAGTATTCTTTGCCAGCATCATAAGTCAAAGGCATCGATTTTCTTCCTGTCTATCTTTTTCTCTGTCCAACTTCTGTGGGGCCATGGCTCCGATATCACATGGAAGCTGCTACTGCCAATTAGTTAACATACCCCTTAATCATATAATAGTTACCAACAAAATAAGAATCAAAGTAAAAACATACATACATAATAAATTAATAATAAATACATCAGAGCAGCTATGTGACAGCAAATCACATGTTTTGTTTTTTACCATCATAATTAGTATATGATTGCCTCTTTAGTTTTATGTTTTTACACTTTCCACTTTTATGAAGTTGTCTATTGCTTTTTGTTTTGTTTTTTTTAACTTTGTTTATTTCATTGCCTAATTTACATTTTAATGAGGCTTGGATTTTATTTTGTGTGTGTGTTAATTTTAGGAGCATACATTCTAAGCTTCTAAATTAGGATGAATTTTCAGCTGAAAATGCAGGATCCAAAGTATAGCTCAAAATAGGACCCAAATTTAGAAGCCTAAGGGGTATGTTTACTAAAGTTTCTTAACGTGCGCACCGCGTTAGTCTGCAGGATGCCATATAAGGAGTGGGCGGTCCAGTCAAAAATAGCAAAACGGGATTAGCGAGCGCGCTCTTGTGCGCCACGCACATTAGCGCACGAGTAATGCGCGCGGGAAGCATAAGCAGGCACGCTGATGTGCAAACAGAGGAACAGGGCTGCAGTACAATGGTGAAGACACTGACAGATGGTGCAGGGGTCATGGGTTCAATCCCCCACTGTGCCCAATGAATAAGGCTGGCTGAGGCACTACCATTTATGTGTAATATTGCATTATGAGGCTTTTTAATTTTATTTTAATTACTGCTGCTTGCAAACGCACTCTCTCAAAGTGCTGTAACATAAGGTGCTGCATAAGGCACCCCATAAGGCACCCCAGAGGGCACATTTTAAAGTGCACTGTCCGCCACGGCACCCTACAATGTTGCTTAAAGGGTGGCCTATAGGGCACCATATAGGGTGCCCTATGAGGCACAGCAAGGTCATAGCACTGTTTTTGATGGCAGCACTGTGCATTTAAATGCATGGAAATCTTAAGTAGGTGCGCTGACATGTAAGGAGGAACAGCAGTGTAGCACAATGGTTAAGGCACTGACTGATGATACAGGGGTCATGAGTTCAATCCCCAGTGTGCCTAATACGTAAGGCTGGCTGAGGCATCAGCTTTGACATGTAAGTATTGTTTCCTGCGGCACTTTATTTGTATTTTATTAATTTCTGCCATCAAACACACCCTTATGTGCCGTAACCTAAGGTGCCGCATAAGGCACCCTATAAGGCACTCCATAGGGCACATTATAAAGTGCACTATCCGCCACGGCACCCTATAATGTCCCCTATAGGGCACCCTATCAGTCGCTCCATAGGATACTGTATAGTGCACCTTATATGGACGGTAATCATAAGGTGCTCTATAGGGCGCCCTATAAAGCGCCCTCTGAGGCACCTTATGGGTACAGTACGCTGAGAGTGTTTTTGTTGGCAGCACTAATGTACATTAAAAGTAGATAATGCTTTGGACAGCCCTATCAAATAACCCCACTGTGGGTTTGAACCCATGACCTCTGGCTCCACTGGCAGTGAAGTAACCAGTGGGCTACATCTCTACAGCTGCTAGCAAACCCCTGGCTGGCTGCAGAAGGACTGCAAGTCACCACACAAACAGTCTGCTGTGGTCACCAGGATAGGGTTAACCCACCCATACTCATGATGCACTGCACATGCAAATCAGCAGTCTACAGATGATCACAAGATGGGGTATGCACCCCCACAGCACCTCGGCCTGGTAGGGGGAACTGACTGTGTGTGGTACTGGCACAGAGTAGCTACACACCGTCACATTGTGCAGGTACTGCACTCACCCTGAGGGTGAGGTTGGGCTCCCAGCACCAGGTCCACAGCAGAGATAGGCCATGCTGCAGGTCCCCAGCAGTGCTAATGTGCGAGATAGGTAGTTTCTGCAGACACACCTTGGATATATCTGTATGTCTCAGTCAGGTGTAGCCCCTATGGACCCCTAGGAGGATTATGTACCACCACCCTCCTCCTCCTCCAGGGCTGAGGGTGGTAAACAGGGTCTCCCACCAACAGATCCACATTCTACCTCCCTGCAATGGTGGCAGTAGAGGGGACCATCAACCCCAGTCCTGCTGGGGAACAGACACCCTACAGGGCAGTCAATGCAGCTCTGTACACATCCATAATGCAATAGCAGACAGACATTAGGCCTGGATATGCTAAGCTGCACCCCACCACTATCTGATATTCTCCTGCAGCAAGCCTTCAGCCGCTGCACCCTGCAAGGCGCTCCATCAAGACACATACCAGCTGCAGACAGTCTGCTAGCTAGTCCATAGTGCATGTTCCTGGTGGAAATGCGTGCACCCAGAACTGGGATGTCAGCATACACAACAAGCAGATAAGTCAGTGACTGGGCCCCAAAAAGAAATCCATAAATATCACATGAGAGAAATACTATATAGCACTATGGGGGTGCCTAGCCATGCTGTGGTCACTGCACAGTCAGGGTGAGAGTGATCTCCCAGCAGGACATGCTGTGGCCACCCTGTCTGTGCAGGTGGTGGCCGGGCACTACAATGTCCCAGCCAGTGCCCTATGCCCTGTGCAGATGCATCCTGGCCAGGCCACCCTGTCCGGGCTATACCCATTGTACCTTGCTCCTCATTATGCACATTGGCAGGCCAATACTGGCAACAGTGCTGGCAGTGTGGGCTGTGGAGGGTGTTTACAGCCACCACACAGTGGATAGACAGACACACACTCCCACTCCTATGCCAGCATTGTGCTACTATAGAGGAGTATAGCAGCCCTGGCCACCACACCAGTCCTGGGCACGGTGCAGGCATGGATATGGTACGCAATACTGTTGGGGGTCACTCCCCAGGGTGGTAAACACTGTCAGAGACCAGACCTGCAGCACACTCCACAGACATCAGAAAGGTTGCTATAATGGAGCTCAATCAGCAAACTGTGCTTAACGTAGGAATTGCTATCTGCCAGTAATCATAGCAAACTTTTGATAGCTGTGTACCGTATTCCCAGGTGTAGGGTGGCATTGCTAAGGTATGCAAGTGCTAGTATTGGGAAATGCACGCAGGGCCCAATGTCCTGCCTCTCCAGGAGGCATTGGCTAATGGAGCCTGTGGGTGTGGGTGTGTCTGCCCCTGTTGGCTGCTGCTTTACGGCAGAGGTTCCCAACTCCAGTCCTGGTGTGCCAAACACTGTTTGGGTTTTCATGCTGTCCCTCATGAATATGCATAAGATACATCTGCATACCATGGGGGTGGTGCATAGATATGCAGCACAGGCATCTTTATTAGAGGCAGCATGGAACCTGAATGGTATTTGGCCCTCCAGGACTGCATTTGGGAGACTCTGCTCTAGGTAATGCGCCTGTTTATGGTGTCTTTGCTCTGTAGGGTAAAATGTAGATGTTTTGGGCATGTTTACGTCTTCTGCAATAAACGTTCTGTCTGTAGTAGCACGTTTCAGTTGTGGGTAAAATATGGGGACTGGGTTGGCAGGCACCATAGCTGGGACTTGAACCTGTGACCTTCTGCCTCCAAACACACTGGTTGTGTGCACTGCACCACCGTGTTGCCACAGAGACAGTGCATTCCCTGGTGATACCATGACTGTTTGTCTGGCAGGGCCTGTCTGTTGCAGTGCATGGCACCCACCTACACAAGGCTAGGCCATGGTCTGCTCTGGGCAGCTGCCACTGCCCCCTCCACCACCAGTACCCCCCCCGCCACCATGCGGACATGGCCTTATATTGGAGACAGCATAAAACCTGAATGATTTGTGGCCCTCCAGGACTACATTTGGGGGACTCTGCTCTAGGTAATGCGCATGTTTCTGGTGTCTGTGCTCGGTGGGGTAAAATATAGGCATTTGAACCATGCGTATGTTCTCTGCAATAAAGGTTTGTCCTTACTATCACGGTTTAGTAGCGGGTAAAATATGGGGACTGGATTGGCAGTAGCCCCAGCTGGGACTTGAACTTGTGACCTTCTGCTCCTGAACACACTGGCTGTGTTCACCGCACCACACTGTGCTCACAGAGACAGTGCAGTCCCTGGAGATACCATGGTAGTTTGTCAGACAGAGCCTGTCTGTTGCAGTGCATGGCACCCACCTACACAGGGCTAGGCCATGGTCGGCTCTGGGCAGCTGCCACTGCCCGCCTCCACCACCAGTACCCCTCTGCCACCATGCTGACATGCCCTTCTGCTGGTGGTGCTGGTGGTGTGCAGTCGCAAGCCATCCAGTGTGCAGGTAGGCGGCTGCCTATGGTGCATGTTCTGGGGTAGGGGTGCCTGCATAGGCATCCACGCTTCCCCCCAACACCGCCTGCCAATGTTCTGTGCCCTTGGGGGTACCTGCTGGGTAGTATCCCCTGTGACACTGTGATAAACACTCTCGTGCCCATGTTGGGCCCTCATCAGTTGCTGTCTGGCTGCTGTTCAGTTTCAGCATTCCTAAGTGCCACCTAGGCATCTGCCTAGTCCGTACTGTGCCCCAGCTGCACCACAGCATGTGCCGCCTGCAGCCCTCTGTATCCCCTTTCCCAGCATCTGTCCAGTTGCCCATTCCGACATGCCCGCCCTGCTGTTGTGGAACATGTGCATGCCATAGGTGACCTGTCCAATGGAGAGGGAAACCCTGATCAGTGCTATTTCACTGTGGGATCATTCACCTTGTATGGGGACGGAGCGTAGACCCTTCCAAAATTCATATTTATTTTTTGGGGCTTTCTTGGGAGTGTTTTTTGATGTTTCCCATTACTATCACTATTGCCCAGCTTGATTATGATTTTTTTTTATTTTGTTGGGGTCCTTTTCAATGTTTATTTGTACTTTTGTTCTGTGCACATGTATCACACTTATCACTTTTTTGTAGGTTTCCCTGGTTTTGCTGTACATTGCTGACAGAAATGGTTTCTCTTCCCTTTAAATCTGCTCTAACGCGAGGTTTTCACTCGCGTTATTTTTGGCCTCGAATTTCACCTCGTTAGTGTGCGGGGAGCCTCTCCCCTCCTACTCTCCACTCATTGACCCCTTCTCTCCGCCCCTGGGGAGCCTTCCTCCGCCCTCCGGGAGCCTTTCCCCGCCTTCAGCGCTCATGTGCGCCGCTGCGCGCATGAGTGCGCACTAAAGTGCATTTTTGCCCCATAAAGCGTCATTAGCGTGCGCTAAGGTACCTTAGCATGCGCTCACGCGCACCGCGCACGTTAAGAAACATTAGTAAACATACCCCTAAGTTAGGAGCTCAGCTTTTAATGCATATCAGGCCCATTATTATTTTTCATTCATATTGTAAATTGCAACAAATATTTTGGAATTGTGATCTATAAAAAGAAAACTAGTAGAAAATCATGATTTTTGAATGAATATTAATTTAAACTGGATCATTGTTATGAACCATATTCTCTATTCAGACTAAAAAGCTTTAAATGATCTAGAAATTGACAATTTGTGTTTTCTGCTTCTCTGGAAATCTCTGCCCCTTCCCCATCCCAGATCACTAAATTGGCACCTCACCCAAAAAAATATCCTTTTTCACCACTCACTGGATGTCAAGGGTTGAGACATTAACGGCTGCTGTCGTCCCTTCCTGCTCAGGCCTCAGCACATCACCTCTGCATTGTTTTGTGGGAGGAGAGGAAGAAACAGTATCACCATAACCTTACACTATAGATAGTTCAGATTCTGGTTTTCATATCCCTCTACTAGAAGCCTTGTGTCTGTATTTATTCATGAGCTCATATAGAAAATCTCAGTAAATCAATCAGAATTACATATTGCCTTTATCTTAAGTCCAGCACAAACCTCAGATCAATGCGGCATAAACAGTGCATCATGTGATGTATAGGAGTAGTGCCAATCATAATAGATATTTTCTTCTTAGTCTGTATTAACATTCTGAATTTCTTTGTGAACTTAGAAAAATTATATGCACAAATAAGGTAATAGCAAATAAGCAATCCAATGCGCACAGCAGCAGAGGGGCAATCTTAAAAGAAAAGTGGAGTTGATCAGACTGCCGATGATGGTTTTTCGATATGCCGTATTAAGCTGTCTTTCAGAGTACATCTCCATTACATGATGCCATTGAGCGATAAGAAAACCTTTACATCATGATAATCAAATTAACTGTGCAAACATACTCAACATTCCATCAATACTTAAAAAAAAACCTGATGCTGTCTGCAGATAGGAGAAGCTGAAACGTTATTGACATATTCTGAGAACTGAAGGAGAAGAAAATTAGAATTACATGTTGCCTAAAGTCATCTGGGAGGAGGTGTGCAACTGTGCGTTTGTGTATGAACGCACTTCAGAGGAGTTGAAAGGACAGGCAAAGGAAATCGGACTCAGCTCATGCCTTTCTCAGAAGTTCAAGGTGAGTTATATTCAGGGACAGTAGATATTTTTCTATCCACAAAGGATTTACAGTCTAGATCTGTACCTGAGGCAATGGAGGGTTAAGTGGCTTGCCCAAGGTCACAAGGAACAAGAAGGGGGTGACATGGAAAAGAATAAAGCAACAGAGTTAAGGCCTGACACAGAGTAAGAGAAGAAGCACATTGCTAGAAAAAAAAGCAAAATAAAACAAGATGAGAAAGACAAGACTGATGTAAAGATTTTGTACGTTAAGAAATCCTTAATTTTTCTAATAGCCATCCTTATTCAGTTTTCAAACTCCAAACCTGCAAATCAGAACAAGGCACATACAATTGTAAGTCGCAGGATAATCTTCAATGATGATGCAGGGGAAAAGTGCAGTAGAGGTGAAAGAAAAATAAAAAGGAGAGGGGGGAACCCTAACAATAGCAAGACATACAGGTGAACCAATACTGTCTCTCCCTCAAGCAGATATTCTCTCTGGGCATAGGATTTCTTGGAAAGCAGATCCAAGTATTATCAGAATTCTAATCTGTCATTTTTTTGTAAATTATTCTTTCAAAAGATGGCATTTGATCCAGGTCTTTCAATCAGTTGTCCAGTTAAGTCAGCCTTCTGTAATCCTATTATCCGTTGTTTGCATTTAATAGAACAATAGAGATTCATTATTTGCCGAGATAAGAAAAGGGAAATTGATAGCCTGGGTGAGGCCAATTAAGAAGCTGTTCCAGCTTCCTGAGAGCTGTGCAGACCAACCAGGTTAGGTCTTCGGACACTGCAGGAAGTCTGTGAGGGAGAGAAGCCTAGTTCCCCAGGGAAAGTATCTGGCAATACTGAAACTCCACAGTAGACATTTAAATAAAATCTGGATATTCAGCGTCCCATCCAGAGAGTGACAGATATATTGTGTGTATTTATCTTATTTATCTTTATGTCTTATTCCGTTTGCCTCTATCTCCTATAATGTCCTGTCTATGCTATGCAGTTCCCGTCACTTCTTTTCTTTTTAATTATTGTACACCGCATAGACTGCTATGTGCTGGTCAGTTTTAGCACTTATTGAGTGAAGGATGTTGAAATGTATATTTATGTGTGTTGCCACTAAAATATTGCCATTGAGCAGCATAATTTTTAAAGAAAATTTGATAAATAAAAAGGTAAAACAAGATTTTTTAGACTGGTGATGCTGTGAAAGGCAACTCCCTTCAACAGGTAACTGCCACGTAGAGGGATATCAGATTTTAAACCGAGGCCTTTTTCTCTTCCTATTTGTTTATATGCTCATCCCTTAGGGTGGTTTATTTCCAGCTCCCGAAGGAATTTTTAAGATTATAAGTAATAAAAACAGATAGTATTATAAATACAGTTTCATCATGGATAGTTGAAGTGCGTACTTTATAGTATAATCCAGGGGGTTTCGGTGTTTTAGAACTGAAGCAGAACCAGATATGGAATGAGGACTAGACCTGAAATGACTGAGGAGCTGGGACTGGATGAAAAGTAGTTGCTGGAGTACTTGGTAGCAAGCAAGGTAGAAGAGAACTTTCCACTAAACAGTGATGAGGAGTTAGGTGACGGTAAACGCAGGTCAGAGCCACCAGAAATTGTTGAACAACCTCTGCTGGTCTAGTGGGCTCCTCCAGGGAGGTGGAAGGGGGCTCCCCTTTCTGCTGCTCATGGTCTTACTAACAGGAAGGACCTCAGTCTTTGTATGCTCCATGGCTCAATCCCTGGTACAGCTGACGAAAAGGCAGATCTGATCTTGAAATACAGTGCATTGCAAAAGTACTCATCCCCTCTGTGTTTGTCCTGTTTTGTTGCATTACAACTTGGAGTTCACATGGAGTTTTGGGGGTTAGCACCATGTGATATATACAAGGGGTGTCCAATATTAAAGGTATAGGCCAAAATTACACTAACATTTGTATCTAAAGAAATTATTCAATACATTCTAAGTCCGGACATTGCATACAGCCATAAGACGAAAAAGGCCGGGACAATTACGCGAAGGAGTTAAACTTCTGCATGACGGCGCAAGACCCCACACGTCAAAACAAACCAATCTGTGGTTGACACAGTGGAAGTGGGAGGTCCTGCTACATCCTCCGTATAGTCCAGACTTAGCCCCTTTGGATTTTCATTTATTCGGACCTTTGAAGAAATTCTTGGCAAGGAAACGCTTTGCGGATCAGGAGGAATTACAAGATACAGTTATGGAATACTTCAAGCAACTTGACACGCAACTGTACCATGAAGGGATGTTCAAACTAGTATCACGCTGGGATAAATGTCTCAATGTTTATGGCGATTATGTGGAGAAGTAAACAAAGGTATGTAGTTTTTGGTGGAATGTATTGAATAATTTCTTTAAATATAAATGTTAGTGTAATTTTGGCCTATACCTTTAATATCGGACACCCCTCATACAACATGCCTATGACTTTGAAGGTGCAAAATATCTTTTATTGTGACACAAACAATTAAACAATAAAAAATTGAAAGCAGGAGTGGGCATATGTATTCACTCCCCAAAGTCAATATGTTGTAGAGCCACCTTTTGCTGCAATTACAGCTGCAAGTCTCTTGGGATAAGTCTCTATTAGCTTAGCACATCTAGCCACTGGGATTTTCACCCATTCCTTAAGGCAAAACTGCTCCAACTCCTTCTAGTTGGATGGATCGTGTTGGTGTACAGCAATCTTCAAGTAATGCCACAGATTCTCATTTGGATTGAGGTCTGGGCTTTGACTAGGCCATTCCAAGCCATTTAAATGTTTCCCTTTAAACCAGCTTTAGCAGTATGTTTAGGGTCATTGTCCTGCTGGAAGGTGAACCTTCGTCCCAGTCTCAAATCTCTGGCAGACTGTAACAGGTTTTCCTCAAGAATTGCCCTGTATTTAGTGCCATCCATCGTTCCTTCATTCCTGACCAGTTTTCCTGTCCCTGTCAATGAAAAACATCCCTACAGCATGAGGCTGCCACCACCATTTTTCACTATGGGAATGGTGTTCTCGGGGTGATGGGAAATGTTGGTTTTGCGCCACACATGGCGATTCTCATGATGGCCAAAAAGTTCAATTTTCATCTCATCTGACCAGAGACCCTTCTTCCATGTGTTTGGGGAGTCTATCACATGCTCTTGTGCAAACTCCAAACATGTTTTCTTATTTCTTTCTTTAAGCAATGGCTTTTTTCTGACCACTCTTCCATAAAGCCCCATTCTGTGGAGTGTATGGCTTGAAGTGGTCCTATGGACAAATACTCCCATCTCCATTGTGAATCTTTGCAGCTCCTTCAGTGCTATCCTTGGTGTCTTGGTAGCATCTCTGATTAATGCCCTCCTTGCCCGGTCTGTGAGTTTTGGTGGGTGGCCTTCTTTTGTCAGGTTTGTAATGGTGCCATTGTATTTTGTTATAATGGATTTAATGGTGCTCCGTAGGATATTCAGAATTTGGGATTTTTTTTTATAAAAACGCAACCCTGATCTATACTTCTCCACAACTTTGTCTCTGACTTGTTTGGAGTGCTCCTTGGTCTTCATGTTGCTTGCTTAGTGGTGTTGCAGAGTCAGGGGCCTTTCAGAACAGGTATATGTATACAGGCATCATGTGACAGATCATGTGACACTGATTGCACACAGGTGGACCCTAATCAATCATGTGACTTCTGAGGTTAATTGGTTGGACCTGATCTTATTTAGGGGTTTCATAGCAAAAGGGACGAATACATACGCACTCACAACTTTTCAGTTTTTACTTGTTTTTTTCTTATATATGCACAAGGTGTTTTGTTGTAATTTCACTTCATAAATTTGGACTATATTGTTAGGTCCATTACCTAACATACAAATGAACCTCCATTTTCATTCCAGGTTGTATGTAATGTGACAAAATCAGGACAAAAACTGAAGGGATGAATACTCTCACAAGGCACTGTAGAAGCAGCTTCTACATTAGTGGGTATTTCATTGTAAGTTGTCTGCGTTGAATTCAGTAGATTGCAGGTGAGAGATCCTGTATATACATATTTGTAAAGAACTAGTAAATACCTTTAGGGAAAATAAAGAGGGGCAATTTTAACCATTTAGCCTATTCATGAATGGAGTACAAGGTCAGTTCCTCACACAGCCTGCAGTGGATTTAAAAAAATGCAGTGGAGATTGCACTGACTTTCGAAGGAACTTTGAGACAGACTTATTTCTTATGAGACTTTGCAAAGCTTGAGCCAGAATTTGTACATCATGTGACATGGCCCCTGGCAGCCCTCTTCCTCTTCTTTCCTATACCCATGCTCATTTATGGATGTGTTTTGGAAGGACTCCATCTCTAGAGGGAGAGGGAGTCAATATGAAAGCTGTTTCTGCTGTGACAGCATCAATAATCCTCAGTCCTACAGATTTCAATAGAAGGTTTGGGCAAATTAAGGGCATAGTTGCAATGTATACATGTATTTTATGAAATGTATGCATGCATAGATCCATAGAGAACATGCTCACATTTATACCTTCTTCAGAACAAGTGTAAATGAATGCAAAAGGATTTTCATATTATTAGGCCTGGATCAGGGTGCCTATTTTATAAAGGGGTCATTTAAGAAGCCCTCTTGGTGCTTTGGACATCTGCAAACAGGACTACAGATGTCAAAAGGATGGAGACATCCCTGGAAGCATTTTAGAAAGTGGTTCTAAGGACAACCCTGGAGCGAGGACATCCAAGGTTGAATGGTGGTATGGTATAGCGTGTCCGGGGCATACCCAAGTACTTGGATGTCCTCACTAAATTTCAGAAACTCCCTGCATATCCTGAGCCACATCCAAGTTTATACCTACCCCAAAGCACAACGAGGCATTGGAAAAGCTGTTGTTCTGCCAGCCAGACATCACGAGGGCAGAGAGAAGAGAGTACTCTGATACAGATAACAAAAATGGCAGGGAAACTAGGACACTTGATTCCGGCTCCACACTTGCAAAATAGGTTGTGTTCAGCATAGGATAGATGTCCTCAAAGTCAACTTTTCTAGCAGAGATGTCTACGGTGTCGCAGGTGCTGCCATCCATTTTGGGGACATCCATGTATCTAAAATCAGCCCAACGCTTAAACATCATTAATGTGTTTTTGGACATTTTGCCCTGGATGCTCCAGATTTCACCAAGATGTCCTTTTCAAAATGCCACTTTAAGTGAATTCTAAAATTTAAAAAGTAAAAGGACTTTATGGGAAAAGGCTGTTTGCCAGTGGCAGAAGTTCAAATTGAAACCAAATTAATGCCCTTCAAAGCAACAGATTCTGAAAGGGCCCACAAACCAGGAGGTCAAGTCCATTTTAGAAGACCTGGGAGACGTTGCAAGTGGGTCCCCTTCCTCCTTGTGCCCCCATGCACTGAAGGGCTGCTTGGGCAGAATTTGTGCTGCATGCTTATTGTGCTAAGGCTTATGTATAAGTCCAACAAAAAAAACATATAATTGGAAAAATGCACAGTTAAAAAAGTATGGTTAAAGCTGTTTTGAGGAAGAGGTTATTTTTGTACTGATTGATTCCTACCTCAGAGTGTGGACTATCTGCCAGTGATTCCTATTTTTTTTATAAAATAGGGTTCAGAGAGGCATCTTTTTCCAACTTTGGCATGTTGTTATTGTTAAGTGCCATCGAGTCGGTGTTAACTCATAGCGACTCTCTGGATAGTTATCCTAAATTGTGTTCGGTATTCAATCAGGTGGCTCATTGTTGATAGACTGGTACTCGTAGCTGCTGTTATTGTATCGATCCATTTCATTGCTGGCCTTCCTCTTTTGTGTTGACGTTCTATCTTGCCGAGCATGATAACCTTATTCTAATGATCTCTCTCTTCGCATGATGTGTCCAAAGTATGAAAACTGAAGTCTTGTCATCTGAACTTCTAAAGAAAGCTTAGGTTTGATCTCCTCTAGTACTGACTGGTTGTTCTTCGGGCAGTCCATGGTATACGCATTATCCGCCTCCGGCACATCTCTACTCTTGAGAATCTTGTCTAGGTCCTTCAAAGCCATTCTGCCAAGAGCAATGTGTCATCGAATTTCTTGACTGCTTGTTGCTTCTTTCTTGATAGTTGATCCAAGTAGATTCTTCTCCTTGAATGATGAACTTATTGATTTCACCAGTTGTCATGATCTTTGTCTTCTTTACATTAAGGTGCAGGCCCATATTAAGACTATGTTCCTTGATCGTGAGAAGCAAATGTTTCAGATCATCTTCATTTTCAGCCAGTAATGTGGTATCATCAGCATAGCAAAGGTTGTTGATGAGTCTTCCACCAATCTTCACACCTCTGTTGTCTTCATACAATCCTGCTTCTCTGATGATTTGTTCTGCATATAAATTAAACAGGTAGGGGGAAAGTATGCAGCCTTGTCATACACCTTTGCTTATTTTAAACCATTCTGTTTCTCCTTGTTCCGTTCAAACTGTTGCTTCTTGATCAATGCACAGATTGTGCAAGAGAACGATCAGGTGTTCTGGTATACCCATGCTTCTTAATGTGGCCTAGAGTTTCTCATGGTTTCCAAAGTTAAAAGCCATGCTGTAGTCAAAGCACAAATAGATATCCTTTTGGTATGCTTTAGTCTTTTCAAGGATCCATCTCACATCCGTAATGATGTCTCTCGTTCCTTGCCCTTTCCTAAACCCTGCTTGCACTTCAGGTAGTTATTGTTCCAGATATGGTTGTAGTCTCTGTTGAATAATCTTTAGTAGAATCTTGCTGGCATGTGGATCAGAGCGATTGTGCGATAATTTCCACAGTCAGTTGGATCACCTTTCTTTAGTACTGGTATAAACACACAGATCTTTTCCAGTCAGTTGGCCATGATGTTGTTTTCCAAATTTCTTGGCAGAGCCTTGCAAGTATGTAAACAGCTGCATCAGATTTCTGTAATACTTCTATGGGAATGCCATCAATGCCTGGTTCTTTGTTAAGGCTTTCAATGCTGCTTTAATTTCTTTTTTCATCACCAATGGTTCCGGATCATAAGGTACAGCTGGAAACGGCTGTTGGTCCATATGATCTTTGTCATATAAAAACTCTGTATAACAGTCTTTCCACCTTTTCTTGATCTTCTCAGCATCGTTCAGCATAGAACCTTGAGCATCTTGTAACATTCCAATTCGAGACTAGAATTTTTTATTTAACTCTCGTGGCTTTAGGAAAGCCAATCGTGTTCTTGCTCTAATAGTTTCTGCTTCTATTTCCTTGCATGTGTCATTGTAGTAGTTTTCCTGGTCCTGTCTTGCTGCATGCTGGAAATCTTTGTTGAGTTCTGTGATTGTCTTTCTTTCTCCTCTGGCTTTAGCTTCTCTGTGTTTCTGGCAATTTTCAGAGTTTCATCCGTCATACATTTTAGACGTTTTTGCTTTTTCACCTTTTGTAGAGACCTCTCGCTTTTTTCCAACACAACTTTAATGTCATTCCATACCTCTTCTGGAGCTCTGTCATTTGTATCTAAAGCAGCAAATCGATTTTGCAGGCAGTCTTTAAATTCCAGTGATATATTCTCAAGGCCATATTTTGCTGCATTCATGAGTGGCTTGCTGTTTTTCAACTTTAGCTTGAGTTTGCATACTAGTAGTTGGTGATCTGTACCACAGTCAGCTCCGGGTTTTGTCTTCATTGATGTTATAGAGCTTTTCCATCGTTGACTTCCACAGATATAGTCAATTCGATTTTTGTACAATCCATTGGATGAAGTCCATGTGTACAGCTGTTGCTTGTGTTGCTGGAAGAAGGTGTTTGAGATGAATAGATCGTTGGTCTTGCAGAATTCTAATCAGTCTTTCTCCAGCTTGATTTCTGTTGCCAAGTCCATATTTTCCAACCTCGTTGCCTTCTTCTTTGTTGCCAACCTTTGCATTCCAGTCACCCATGACTATCAGGATATCCTGTTTGCATGTTCTGTCAATTTCAGCTTGTACTTGTTCAAAGAACTCATCAATTTCATCCTCTTCTGCAGCTATTGTTGGGGCATATACTTAAATTATAGTTGTGTTGAAAGGCATTCCTCATAGATGAATAGAGATTAAGATTTCACTGACTACATTGTATTTCATTACAGTTTTGCAAGTTTCTTCTTTATTATAAGCAACACCATTTCTTCTTTATCTTTCATTTCCAGCATAGTAGACTTTGTGATCATCTGATGCAAAGTGCCCGATGCCGTCCATTTCAGTTTGCTGACACCCAACAGATCAAGTTGTACACGTGCTATTACATTCTCCAGCTTCCCTTGGTTCATGCTTCATACATCAAATTCAATGGGGCCACAGCTCCGATATCGCACGGAAGCCGCTACTGCTGTTTAGTAAACATCCCCCTAAGAGTTAACCTTGAAAAGGCCTTATACAGTAGAATCCATTGTATTTTGACCTACACCTTTAAATATTTCTCTTTTTATTTATAAGAACCATGATAATACAATGAAGGGGATTAAAATGTTAGATATAACCCATAAGACAAGTAGCATTCCTAGCATTATGTGTCAGAGGCTTATACGATGAATTGCTGTCACCTCCATGCTATACTGATTATGCCCAGCAACCTAAAGGTCACCTTTTGTTTTCTATCCACTGGTTATTAAAGTGCTGTTAATAACAGAACAGTACCAGAAGGCAAAGGAAACAGTACTTTTAAAGCACAGCTGCATAGTGTGAAAGCATCACAGTGTGCGGTGTGTAGTCTGCAGAGATTTCACCGTCACCAAATGGATTTTAAAAGTTTACAAAAGAAAAGGCCCCATTCTTCAAAATGATTGGCAATATAATGTCTATTCCTCATGTCCCCTCAGCATTTTTTAATGCAGCCCTATAGATCTACACTGCCGGCAATCTAGCTGATCCAGCATCCAACAGTGCTGTAAAACTTGACTGTGTTTTTCCATTCCAATTTATTTTCAGTTCTAACATTCAGTAAGTGTGAAATGTCTTTTGAGGGTATAGGCATGGCAGCACCATGCTAGTCATAGTTCTAATGGAAATTCTATGCTAAGTCCCGATTACCACTCACAGTTTCAGTGCTTTCAGTCTGCTTTCTCCAAAATGTTCCCTTGCAATCCTTTTCCACCTACTACATCAGAAGAAGAATTCCACTCAGAAGTATCTGTAAATGACTGGTTTAAAAAAATATCAATTTTTCCCATTGCCCACAACTTTCGTATACCACCCCCCCCAAAAAAAAAAATTATTATATCAGTTGAACTTAACAAAAGAGATATAGCTTGGAGTATTAGAATGTGTAAGGTTTGAAATCCAAATGAATTTGAGTTTAATACATGCACATGCAATAAGCAAAGCAACTAAATATGCATAGTGGGCAGATATGTGAAGGGTAATATTATAATGGGGCACCTAGCTTAAGGATATTTTCAGGTGTCTATATTAAGGCAGTTTTATAAGGACAAGTAGGTGTCTGCAAATGCAATCTGTGCCGTTGAGCCGCTGCTGATTCCTGGCAACCCAGCAGCCCCTCAGTTTTCTTGGCAAGGTGTGACCAGAGATAGATAGCCAGGTCTTTCTTCTGAGGCAATGGAGGGTAAAGTGACTTGCCCAAGGCCTCAAGGAGTGCCAGTGAGAAAGAAACCCTAGTCGCTAGGTCACTGCTCTATTAGGCTACCCCTCCACTCAAGTAGGCACTTACTTGTCTTAATAAACCCTAGCTCCGGTGACAGATCTTACACCTATATTGCAGGCATAGACATTTATACTAGCCCTGAAACTGGTGTAAATATCCACATCTATCATTTTCAGTTACGCACATAAAATTATAGCATTTCATAATACTAGCACATTCTGCCCACACGCCACCCTTGTGCATGCCTACTGACAAAGAATGTGCCATTGTACCAAAAGTGCCAGTCAGTATCTTATAAGAGACCATTTACACACGTATGTTCCCAAATCAGCATGGAAATGACCTTATAAAATTGCCTCCATTGGGGGCCAATATTCAGCCAAACAATATCCCATTAAAGATAACCAAATAACTTCTCCACTTACTTTTAACTGGGTATTGAAAATTATCCTTCGATAAGTCAGTGTTACTTGAGTTTAGCTGGATAAGGATACACAGATGCTTGATCTAGATATCTTAAGTCTGCTATATATGCAACTGAGCTATCAAGGGGATTTCAACAGGATAGCAGCTGAATATCACCAGTTTATGACTAGAGGTTCAAACCTGCCCCCGCCAAACCTCTAACTCTTCCTACTGTAATTTTAATCAAATATCAAGGGGGGACATATTCAAAGCGATTAAGACCTGCTAGCCATGCTGAGTGGGATATTCAGCAGCACTTAGCCAGTTTATGGCACTGAATATCCCCCTATAGTGCCGCAATATGCCCCAATACTAACCGCTTGGCCTCTTATATTAAAGTGGCTAAAATTAGGAAGAAAAAATGCTCTCCTAAATTTAGCTGGTTTAGCTAACTGGCCAGGGACTGAATATGACTGCTACTCAGTTAGCTGCAGCACTATCCAGCCAACCTGAATATTCAGTGTCGCTGCCTGGATAGTCGTGATCCCAGCATTGAATATCTGGGTCTTTGCTGAAGCAGCGATGGCCAGCCGCTTTAACAGCTCTAACCATTGTCTCTGAATATTGGCCCCAAGATGTCTGGCCAAAGGTTATCAATTTTTCAGCTAAGGAAATTTAAAATGTGTATCCAATTCCTCCAAAAGTTAGACTAAGGGCCTGATATTCAAAGGCATTTACACACTTTACAGACTTGTAACCCATGTAAATGCCCGGCATTGGATATCTGGGTTTAGTATTCAGCAGCGACAGCTATGCACTATAATCACACTAGCGACCTCCTCTGAATATCGGATCCTAAATGCTTTTGAGACAACCCCATTGAGACTTCTATTTTTTTTTCTATTGGTACAGATGGTGATGTGCAGCCTATCCAAAGTCAAATATAAACCAGGAATATTTCAAATAGGTTAGAGTTTATGAGAAAGTTTAGATTTTCTCCAAATTTGCAAGGAAGGGGGAGGTAGCCTATGTTATTGTTCTTTGTTTTTTGCCTTATGTTGAATAACTTTAAATTAACTTGGAAAAAATATAAAATTAGAAAAAAAAGAAAATGTATTAAATTTCTAATTAGATTTTAAAAACTTGAAATGACACAATGGTACCCAACCATACTAAAAATAAATAAATTAATTAAATATATGTAAATCAAGAAAAAAAATTCCTAAGTATGTCATACAAATAACCTCCAATTAAGAAAAAAAAGGCAAGAAAATATCAGGCAACAGAAAAGAAAAAGGGAGCAATGAGAAAAAGGGAGGAAAAAGGAGAAACTGGAGATAGTCTCCTTATAAAGGAAAAACAGTGGAAAGAAAACCTATGTAGTAGCCAGAGAATAATTGCAAAGAGAGAGAAATCAAGTCACACTTGGCTGGGGAACCAGGACACCCAAGGCTTCTTCTGCTGACACAAAACTTTTATATTCAGTGTCCAAGAAAAGAAAAACTATGACCTTGCAACTTCACATGGCACTTACAGGGAAACTGAAGGAAAACCTTTGCCTCCAAAACAATTACCGGGGCTACAGGGCTAAAAAGTATCTTCATCTTACCTGAGTTGCCCTGGAAAATATCAGGAAATACAAGCACTCACTGGTCATGAACATCACATGTTTATAACAAAATATAGTCTCAACACCCAGTTTCTGTTCAGTTTTAGAGTGAAAGTCACTATCATGCATAAGCGTCAGAAAGGGGTAGACCACACGGGCCCTGGCCCCACCAAAACATATCTGCTGCGATCATGGTCTTCCTCTTCCTCTGTCAACAATGATCCAAACTCCCATGGTCAAAATTAGGGGAAAGCTGTGACCCGACAGGCACCGGGCTACCCGCAGAGATCCCATCCCCAGAGGGCAGAACGCTATGTTTGCCAGCCTTCCCCTCCAGTCTATCCATGGGAAATCGGATCCCTATGGGCAGACAGGAGAGGAAGGTCGGAAACCACAGCCTCAGCCTCATATGGTTCATCAGGCCTAAGGGCGGAGCTTGCCCCCCCCCCCCCCCCCACTAATGCAAACTGCATTCTGCCACCCTGCTATCAAGATAAAGAATTATGCTATTATGGGCTGAGAATGTCTAAAAATGTCATCAAATCCTAACTAATCAGCAAATAGTTCTTCTTCCTTATCTTTCTCACCCTCAGCCCTTTCAGAGTCAAAATGAAAAGTTCTTGATAATATCAGCAGCAGGGACTCTCTTGGAACCTGAAGTACAGTACTTCTACTAGATATGTCTTAGTCATTTCCAATGGGCTTATCAAAGGAGATTTGGCAAAGTTTAAAAAATGTAAATTCAAGAGCCAGTTTTGATTCTTCAAAACTTCCATTTTATATCTACAAGCTTCCTTATTTTAAGGGCAACATTGTACACATTCAACTCTTCAACCTCTTGCTGCAAATTCCCAAGCCTCTGATTCTAAAGACCCAACTCCTTCTGGGCTTTACTCTGGGTTTGAAGTAAGCTTGAAACTTCTATAAATGTATTCAATTTAGCAGTAAATGTGGCGAGTGCTCTGTTCCTGTTTGCTGCATTTACCTTTCTGATTGGACCCCGGTCTCAGCTGATTCGCACCAGCATTTGACATGAGACTGTAAGGGCAATTTCATCCAGCCCCACTGCGGGACGTGGCCATGGACACGTGCTCTGAAAGGGCGTGTCCAAAGGGGCAGGACCTGCCCCTTTGGAGGCCCTCCGGAACACGAAGGAGGATTAAGGAAATTGTCTGCTCTTGGTATGGGGAAATGAAAAAAGAAAGCTTCTGCTCCTCCGACAGTGAAAGCTGTTGGTCCTCTTCATACTCATTTTGGAGTTATGGAGAAAGTTCCTGCAACTTCCGCTATCAGGAAGGAGTCTCCAGCTGTGAGTACTATCTCTTCCTCCTCCTCGACACCTTTGGGTTTTACTCTTCCCAACCCGAGTAGTAACTCTGCCAGGGGCCATGTGCAGAGACTCGGTGCAGGACCTCATTTGCATAAATATTTGCATAATGTTACCATACACTAACTTTTAGTAAACATGCCTCTTAATGAATGTATGGATAAAGAAAGACTAAAAGATTTCTACATTACTATAATCCAGTGCCAGCCGCCAGGCACATTAGGAACTACTACAAACACTGCCCATTTAGAACCCATAGCAAACCCGCTGTATCGTAACAGCACTACCAGGACTCACAAAGCACCATACCATACCAATCAAAAGGCAACACTGCAAATATTAAACCAATACATTTCAGAGAACAACAATACATGACCTACTGGGGAAAGAGAACAAGTGGCAATGTCAAATAGGAATTATATAAACAGAATACCTCAGCTCAGTTACACATGCAGAACATAGACCATCACCAAACAAGTAATCACAATTTAGAAACAGGAAGACAATAATTAAACTGGGAACCCCAAAAGCCAAACTTGGAATGTACAACACCACTGTAGAAATAAAACTATAAATTAATTTCCTCTTGTACTAAACAAAGTGCAGACGTTAATGATGCACATTTCCCAGAACTGGCATATTCCAGTTAATAAATACAAAATAAAGAGATATTTTTCTACCTTTTATGCATATTTTTTTCAGTTTCAATTGCTCTAGCCACTTTCTTCTTTATTTATTTATTTACAGTTCTTATATACCGCACTATTTGGTATCAGTGCGGTTTAGAAATAACAGAAACTTGCATCAGAACAGAATCTTTTGCATACATTGTAACAGGGTCTGTAACTTGGGAATGTAACAGGGGAAACTATATACAATTAACAATAATAGTTGTGAACTATTTACAGTTTATATATCAACTTGGTAAATCGTAATGGAGAAGACCTTAAAAATCAATGATCATTAGGGGAGTTCATGAGTGTAGGTCTCTTTAGTGTCTCGTCGGTGGTTACGTTGTTGGAGCATTCGAGGCTTCGTGTGTAGGTTGTGGTGTGTGGAATGATTGTGTTGGATTAGGGTTGACAAAGTGTAGGCAGAATAAGTGGTGTTTAAGGGCTTTTCTGAACTGTGAATGGTCACTGATTATTCGGAGTTGAGGTGGGAGGTCATTCCAACATTTAGGAGCATAGAATGCAAAGCTTCGGTTTCTAGTTGTTTGAGAGCATTTGGTGAATTCAATTGGTGTAGTCAGCATATTGACGGATACTGACCTTCTTAGCCTGTTTGCAGGAGTGATGGTCAAGAGTGCAGAGAGGGAAAGGGGGGACAGTTGGTTAATTGCTTTAAATGTTAGTAGTAGTACCTTGTACGTGATCCTGGATTGCACCGGTAGCCAATGTAGGTCCATGAGCATGGGTGTGATGTGCTCTCTTCTGGATATGCCGCAAAAAATGCAGGCTGCTGTATTCATTGCCATCTGAAGTGGATTGAGGGTATTCTTAGGAAGGCCTTGTAGGATAATGTTAGCGTAGTCGAAATGCGGCATTACAAGCGTTTGGAATATCGTTCTGAAATTGTCTGGGGCGAGTAGCGGTCTTAGGTTTCTTAATGTCCGTATCTTATTGTAAATTGCCTTGGTAGTATTCTTTATGTGTTCCTTGAAGTTGAGTTGTTGGTCAGTTGTGACACCCAGGTAGCGTATAACCGGGTACGGCGCACTAGCCGCCTCGCAACCCCCCCACCCAAACCTTCCCCCCCCCTCCCCCTCCCATGCCTAAAACCATCATGCAATAACAACACCACACCTGCTCTGGGATTAAAACTGGTCGCAGCTTTATTTGCCTTTAACAATAACTAAACAGAGTTCACAATCAACAAACTTCCCCCCCCCCCACCCCCCGCAGATCAAGCCTTCACCAGCCATCCTAGTAGCAAGGTGACGCTATCTCCGCTTCTGCCGGGCCCAAGCCCCGGCTACTTCCATATCCCTCCCTCATCCGGCTTTGCCATATTATTAGCAAAAGCCGAGGGATTGTCCAGGTCGGGGGTACCCCACCCCCGTCCTAAGGATTGCCTCCGGCTCCGGACCCCGGAAACCTCCGGGATCCCGCCACCCCCCTCCAGCTGCAACACCCCCACAACCCCCAGGTCAATCAGACCAAGAAGAGGGAGGGCGGGTGGGAGCAACCGTCCCCTTCAGCCGCCGCTCGCAAAACGGCTGAGCTCCGCGCCGCCCCCCCTCCAACTAAACCCTGGCCTAACTCAGTGATTGGCTCCCGCGCTGCCACAACAACCATGGGAGCCAATCACTTTGAAGCCACACAGCCCCGACGCGGCCAGCGCGGACGCCTAGCCGGGGGGACGAGCGCGGCGGCGCCCCCCCGGTTAATTCTGGCCGTGGGCACGAGGCGCCGCGGCCTTCCTGTAACCGGGTACGGCGCACTAGCCGCCTCGCAACCCCCCCACCCAAACCTTCCCCCCCCCCCTCCCCCTCCCATGCCTAAAACCATCATGCAATAACAACACCACACCTGCTCTGGGATTAAAACTGGTCGCAGCTTTATTTGCCTTTAACAATAACTAAACAGAGTTCACAATCAACAAACTTCCCCCCCCCACCCCCCGCAGATCAAGCCTTCACCAGCCATCCTAGTAGCAAGGTGACGCTATCTCCGCTTCTGCCGGGCCCAAGCCCCGGCTACTTCCATATCCCTCCCTCATCCGGCTTTGCCATATTATTAGCAAAAGCCGAGGGATTGTCCAGGTCGGGGGTACCCCACCCCCGTCCTAAGGATTGCCTCCGGCTCCGGACCCCGGAAACCTCCGGGATCCCGCCAACGGCTCAGGACACCTCGACCTGAGCCGCCCCCACGGCAAAGCTGCGACCAGCCCCAGGTTCCCGCAAAATATCCTCCAAGGCCTCCTGCCAGTCGTTGAGAAGTAAATCCATCCCCACAGGGGATAGATGTACCCCATCTTGCCGGTACAATCCCGTACAGGCTACTTCCGCCCAAGAATGAAGAATCTGATACCCCCCACGCTCCCGCACCCATCGACCAATCTGCCGATTGATTTTGGTCAACCCCCGTGACCACCGCCTCTCACCCCAGGAAGCAGGCCTTGGAATGATATCAGACCAGGCGATAACCACGCCTGGAAACATAATTAACAATTCTCCAAAATCGCGCTGTGCTGCACGAATCAACTGTCGACAAGTCCAAGCCCCCAAATCATTGCCCCCAAGATGAATCACGGTGATGTCAGGCAGTCCTCGCCGATGCTCATGGTGCCGCAGCAAAGGCAATAGCTGTATCCACCACAGACCGCGTTCGCCCAGCCATGAAACGGTTACCAAGGAAGTGGCCAGGCCGAGGTTCCTGCCAACGGGCCGCGTCTCTGCTCGTCGACCGGCCCAATAAACAAAAGAGTGGCCAATCACCCAACAGCTACACGGTCCCTTTCGAAGATCTGCAAAACAAAATGAACAGTTAACCACATCCCCCCCACCCCTACAACCGCACATAGCTGCGGAAAGCCCGGGACTTCCATCTACCGATCCTCTTAATGTCCGCCACAGGCAAACCCTCCCCCGCCGCAGTAGTCGCTGCCCCTATCCGGAATGAATGAGGCGCAAACTGACTCGAGTCCTCACCCAACCCGCGCAGTGCTAACCGCAAAACAGCAGTAAACTGGAAGCGCGTTAGCGCCCGCCCATCCGCGTGCCGAAAAAGACTTCCCGCGCCGACAGGCCGCAGTTGCAAATACGCCTGCAGCGAGGCAACCGGACAAGTAATAACTCCGGGAAGCGCCCGCAAAATTACCCAAATCCCCTTACCCGCCGGATCAGTCTTGGAACGCTCCAAGCGAATGCGAACCGAGCCCGCCGAGAAGACCACATGGCGAAGTAGCAAGCCCTGAGGACGCAAACAAGCGCCCAGACTCCGCCACCAACTCGCCAATGCGAAACGCCCCAAAAAGGCAACTACAAAGACGGCTCGAAATAGCGCAGCCTCAAAAGGGGAGGTAACCACTCCGGGCAGGGCGCCACAAAGCCGGAGAAGTAAGTCATGGGTGATGGGGCGCCTACAATCACCCGAGGAAGGGCAGGAGCGTTCCCAACCCTGCAACAACCGCCGCGTCAGAAAACCGCCCCCAACAGCCCCCCACCCCACTGCCTTTGAGAAAAAGGAAAACCCAGCCAAATGCAGCCGAACCGCCGTCCGCGAAAACCCCGCCGCCTTCGCCCAGAGAACATACTGACTCGTGAGGTGATCTGAAACAGGTCCATGCCGCCAACCACGAACTGCCAGAAAGCTCTCGACCCTGCTGCAGCCCCGCCGATATGTCGTCCAAGTAGCCGCCGACACCGAGCTGCGCAGCAAGTGGATCATCTCAGAAGGCCAATCTGCCATAAGTGCTCCGGTACCGATGCTCCCTCCATGTCCGCCGATGGCGCCAACGCCCGAAACTGCTCCCACTTAAAACGGGAAAGAGCATCAGCAATCTTGTTAGTAACTCCCGGGATATGCCTAGCCCTAACCACAACATTAAGTCTCAAGCAGGCCAATACGACCTGACGCATCAAGTCTGCTACCGGCACTGACCGCGGGGAATAAGTATTAATAACGCTCACAACTGCTGCATTATCGCACCACCATAGAACCATCCGATTACGAAGCCTATCAGGCCATAAAGTGAGAACCACGAGTATCGGGAACAACTCCAAAAAGGTAATATTACGGGTTAAGCCAGCCACACCCCACGACGGTGGCCATGGCTCAGCACACCACGAACCACCGAAGTACACGCCGAAACCACCACCGCCGGCGGCATCCGTATACAAATCCAACTCAGCACTGGTGGTTTCCACGTCTCTAAAGACGGTGTACCCATTAAAGTCCTGCAAAAAGGTGTCCCACACAGACAAGTCCGCATGCATACCCCGCGATATTCGAATACGATGATGAGGTCTTGCCACCCCTGTCGTGGCCAGAGCGAAGCGACGCAAGAAAACCCTCCCCATCGGGATCACCCGACACGCAAAATTCAGAGAGCCAATCAGCGCTTGCATCTCCTTCAACGTCAGCTTATTGGCGGCAATAGCAGTCGCTACCAACACTCGCAACCGAACCACTTTGTCGGGAGGCAAGCGCGCGACCATCGCCACAGAGTCTAATTCAATGCCCAAAAATGTAAGCTTCGTCATCGGGCCAGCCGTTTTGTCCTGAGCCAAGGGAACTCCCCACTCATGAGCTAATTGGAGAAATTCTTCTAATAAGGCCTGACACCGACCAGAACGTGCTTCGCCCACAAACAAAAAGTCATCCAGGTAATGCACGGCATTCGCGCAACCTGTCTTCCTCGAGAAGACCTAATGCAGAAACGTACTAAACAGCTCGAAGTATGCACAGGACACCGAACAACCCATGGGCATACACTTATCGTAATAGAACTGACCCTCGAAGGAAAACCCCAATAAATGAAAAGCGGACGGATGAACCGGCAACAAACGAAACGCCGACTCAATGTCCACCTTGGCCAACAAGCTCCCACGACCACATTGCCGGACTAGGTCCACCGCCGTATCAAACGATGCGTAACGAACTGTACAATACTTCTCAGGGATGTGGTCGTTCACGGAAGAGCCAGGAGGAAAAGACAAATTATGGATCAACCTGTATTTTCCCGGCTCCTTCTTCGGAACAATCCCCAAAGGGGACACTACTAAGTTGGGGAAGGGCGGCTCAGCAAAAGGGCCAGCTACTCTTCCCAAACGCAGCTCCACCGCCAGCTTGTCCCGCACAATATGCAGAAATCTCCGCACCGACGGCGCATTCCGAACCCTCCCCGACTCCACCGTACCTACTACCGGAATGGAAAACCCCTTTTGAAACCCCTCCGACAACACCCTCCCAGCCTTTCGCCTGGGGTAACTCCCCAACCACAGACTAAGAGCCGAAAACAGAATAGGAGTCGGAGCTAAAGCCAAAAGGTCACTACTGCTTGAGAGGCGGCACTCCGGGAGCGACTGACCCCCGCTTAACACACTTAAGTGCGGAATGTCCTCCCGCACAGATAGAGCAGGCATGCCGGAACTTACAGTCCGGAAAGGGGCACGAAGACTTGTTGAAACGCCAACACAAATCTCCTGCGCTGCCCCCTGCTGGCCTCGGAGCCGCCGGCGAGGTGGTCGCACGAAAGGACCGCACAGATCCATCAGCGGCCCCAGCTGCACTTCTCGGACCACTAGCAATCCCCCCGCCCGGACGAACAGCCATCTGAGTTAACCAAAGATTAATATCTTGCGTTCCCCAAGACAACAGCCGATTCTCCTGCATCTTATCGCGGAACTTCTCATCGTAGTTGAGCCAAGCCCAACCCAGATGGGACTGAGAAGCCTCTAGAATGGAATCCATATAAGCTAAAAGCATCCCATACTGCTGAGGATGCAGATGTCCCCAAACACTCGCAAGACGTAAGAAGGACCTCGTCCAATTAACCACATTCCTAGCTACTTTGCGCACCCGCCCTGCCTTCTCATCCTCTTTCCGTTTTTTGCGACTATCCCCCGTCCACTTCCTACCCTCCAATAACCGAAACAGATCAATATAACGCCGTTTTTGTATTTTACGCCGCAACTTTTTTGGTACCCCTTCCCACAACTCCGAAAAAGCTGCTAACGTCGGCTGCACTAAGCTCATAGAAGGATCCTCCCTCTCGCTCACGGAAGTAGAAGAAGATGAAGTCCGAACGGACGAGGAAGAAGAAGAACTAGATCTACGGCGCCGTCGACGAGAGTGCTTACTTTTCTTCTTGACCTTTTTGCCGACATCACCCGCTACCGCCGAAACGTCACCCTCCTCTACGCTATGCGCTGCCGCCATAGCACCCGCACCCCCCACCTCCCCAGAAAGGCCCATTGCCAACTCACCTGCACCACTGCTGGTAGTCCCCTCGGGTGGAACGAGTCCGCGCTGTACCGTCGACATCACAGGCCCCGCACCAGGGTCCGCTCCCAAACGGTTTCCTTCACCGCTCGATACACCCGCACCTTGCTGGCCGGACCGATGGACATCTGGAGCATCCCGAAACTGCCATCCCAGAGGGACCTGAGGAGAGAAAACACCAAACGGCGAAGAAACACCAGCCATGGCCCAAGGCGGCGGCCATGCCCCCATCCAGTTTACCTGAGAAGATCCCTGTCCACCCCCACTCCAATGCTCCCAAGCCAAGGGCGTGCCCCCCTGCCCCATGGGAAAACCCGACCCGCCCTGGAAATTAGCCCCCACTCTACCCCCTGCCCACTCGGCAGACTGTCCTTCCCAAGCCACAGAAGGGCTGACACCAGACACCCCCATCGCCTCCTGCCCCTCTAAACCCGCAACGCCCCCCAAACTACCCCTGCCCCCCGCAAGAGGAATAGAAGGGTCACCCGACCCCACAGGAAAGGTACCCCTTATTGGCGTCACATCAACCCGCCCCCTACCCCCAGTCACAGTAGCCCCAAGGCCCCTGCGATCCTTCTTTTGCTTGCCCCGCCCCCGCTCACTCCCCTTTTGCCCCACAGCCCCACGCCTCGAGCCCCTCTGTTCCCGCGACCCAGACCCAGCTGTAGCCTCTAACCCCGATGCACCCCCCCCCCGCTCCTACCCCCCTTCCCGCTCCCTTACCGCGCTGAACACCTCTGCCCCGCTGTTGGGAAGGCCGCATGGTGCCCTGACAGCACAGAGTCCCCGCGGGAGAAAAATAGAAAAAGTTTTTTTTTGTTTTTGTTTTTTTTAATTACTCCGTTTGAGAGAATAAGGAAAACAAGAACAGGAACAAGGCCAAGACCCAAAGAAGAAAACCCAGAAGTACACCTGCCTTGCCTGACGATCCGGAGCGAACACGCAGGACACGTGCTCGAGCCTCGACGAACCGCCGCGAAACAATGCAGCCAACCCCCCAATCAGCGCTGCAATGCCCGCTTCCGACAACGCTCCGAGCCGCAAAGGCCCAACACCGGACGACCAGGTAGGAGAAGAGGTGAAGAGCAACCGTCCCCTTCAGCCGCCGCTCGCAAAACGGCTGAGCTCCGCGCCGCCCCCCCTCCAACTAAACCCTGGCCTAACTCAGTGATTGGCTCCCGCGCTGCCACAACAACCGTGGGAGCCAATCACTTTGAAGCCGCACAGCCCCGACGCGGCCAGCGCGGACGCCTAGCTGGGGGGACGAGCGCGGCGGCGCCCCCCCGGTTAATTCCGGCCACGGGCACGAGGCGCCGCGGCCTTCCTGTAACCGATTTACATGGTAGTTCTGCATCTCGTATCTTCAAAGATGTGGGGGGAGAGAAGTTTTTGTTCTTAGTTATAAATAAGACTTCGGTTTTCTTGAAGTTTATACGTAGATTCTGGGATAAGAGCCAGTCAGTGATCGCGTTAAAGCACTCTACTAGTGAGGATAGGTCGGGGTGTCTGATTTTAATTGGGGTGAATATTAACACATCATCTGCATATATCAGACTGGATATATTAAATGATTGGATGATATCACAGATCGGTTGCATATATACATTAAAAAGTAGAGCAGATAGGGAGGATCCTTGGGGTACACCTTGTTGTTGATGGAATGGTTTAGATGTTGATGATCCTATTCGTACATGTTGCCAACGGTTTGCTAGATAGGATTTACACCATTCCCAGGCCAAGCCATGAATTCCCTTTTCCTGAAGTCTATAGAGGAGTTGTTCATGGTTAACAGAGTCAAATGCTGCAGCAATATCAAGGAAGATGAGTACAAAGCCATTTTCAATCTTGTCAATCCCTCTGGATAGGGTGTTGGTCAATAAGGTGAGTAGATTATCCATGCCATGGGATTCTCGGAAACCATGCTGGCAGGGATCCAAAGGAGCTGATATGTCTATGTGTTGCTGCAGTTGTATTTGGACAACTTTCTCGATGAGTTTGGCTAGTAGAGGTATACTTGAGATTGGACGGTAGGAATCTGTTCTTGTCGGGTCGAGTTTGCTGTTTTTCAGGAGTGGGCATATAGATGTTTGCTTAAGGGTTGCTGGGAATGTTCCTGCTGCAAAGGAGAGCTTCATGTGGGCTAGAGTAGGGCTGAGGTCGGAGCGCATTGTTCTGATCCAGTGAGCAGGACAAGGATCGTTTGGGGCTGTAGTGGTGTTGATGGCAGCAATAAGGTCAGCAATGTATTTCTCTGCAGGAGGAATGAAGTTTGTTAGCTGTGACTGTACTTGAGGGGTGTAGTTTGTTGTGCGATTTGGTGCCACATTTGTTTTGATAATTTTAGATTGAAAGTACTCGGCATAGGGCTGAGGCTGAATTGATACCGTCTGATTGGGGGACGGTGTCTTAGTTAATGATTTAGCAATGATAAAGAGGTCATGTGGTTTGTTTAAAGAGCGGAGGAGAAGTTCTGTGTGGTGTTCTTTCATTTTCTCAGTTATCTTCTCACGGTGCTGCTTTAGCATGTTTTTGTACGTCGTTCGGTCGGATTCAGAACGGGATTGGCGCCATTTTCGTTCCTGCTTTCTTAGAAATTAAAGAGAAGATCTTAATTCAGCAGAGAACCAGGGGGCTGGCTTTCTTTTCTTTGGTGACTTGTTGGAAGCTGTTGATCTGCTAGAGGATGGTAGCTGCGAGCAGGAGTTTCTTTGTGCCTTCTGCTAACTCTCCATCGCAGGGGCGGCTCAAGGCAATCTGCTGCCTGAGGCGAAGTATGAAAAGGCACCCCCCCACACACACACACACACCTTAGAGGGGGGGCAGGGCTTTTTCAGAAATCCAATCAGACACTGAACCAAACCAAAAATCTGATGAGATTATATGGAGGAAATGCAAGATGTTTGCACACAGGGCCATATCGAGCTGCAATCACACCCTGTGAGACTTGCAGCTCGGGCGCACGCCCCCTCCCCACCCCCATACCTCCGTCCAGCGCTGCCTGCTCTTTCCCTGCTGCTGCTACCCTCTGTTTTTTTCACAGAGGCACCAACAGCAGGGAAAGAGCAGGCAGCGTTGGATGGAAGTATGGGGAGGAGAAGGGGGACATGCGCCCGATCTGAAAGGCACCGGCACTTTAAGAAGATCTGTCTCTCCTTGACATCGAGTCAGAGGAGGGAGGGACCAGACCTGCTTAAAGTACTGCGAAAAGGCTTGGGGAGCGCATTTCGGCTGCCTGCTATTGTCCTGCCAGCGGCGGCAGGGCAACAGCAGACAGCCGAAATACGCCTCCCAAGCCTTTCCATCCTGTGCGGCTGCACTGCTTGCACAGGGCTAGGTACGGTCCCATTTGCACACCAAGGAACTAAAAGACAGCAAGAACTAACAGCACAGATTATAAAACTAAATTATAACTCATTTTTATTTTGTTGTTATAAACTATTATGGTTCTTGCTTTTTCTTTTTCAACATATATTTTGCATCCACAGTAAGTGCAGAGCAGAATCAAGACATTCACCCACAGAACTCAATATTTTAAAAAATAATCTGATTCTGATTCATCTCACTAACAACAACAACCACTATTCTCCAGTACCAGGCATATTGTGAACTAATACAAAACCCTACAACAAAGAACAAGCCTACCATACCATACTATATCAGCACAAACTTCCAAAACTCACATAAGGAGCCCATCCAAAAAAAGCATCACTGTAAATACTACAGTGGGCCCTGGAACATCCATGCACCTATTTGAAAAGCTAGAATAGATCTTTATGTACAAACTCCATTTTAAGAGAACACCTGAACTCAGTCACACACTCGCAACATCAACCCTCACCAAGTACAGAATAAGTAACCACAATCTAAAGTAAAAATAATATGTAGACTAAATTTAAATTGAAACCCCAACAAGCCAGAGTCCACATGCAGTGCAACATCAGATAAATAAGAGATGCAGTTCCCCAATACTGTGTAAAATATAAAAATAGCACAAAATCCAATCACTAAAATTAAATTATTTTTTCTACCTTTGTTGTCTTGAAGGACTAGAAAAAGGGACTGTTACTTCTGGAGAGAGATCTGCAACTGTGTTAACACCAGGTGGCAGATCAAAAGGCCATTTTGAAAGACTCCTCCTATCCAAGCAAGGACTGTTAATTACCCAGGAAGTTGGTCACAGCTTACCTCAGCAGCACAGGCATAAATAGCTCAACCAGAGCTCTGTGATCCTCTGTCTTGAAGGACTAGAAAAAGGGACTGTTACTTCTGGAGAGAGATCTGCAACTGTGAGTATATACTTCTGGTAATTTTCTAAAAGGAATTCTTTGTATTAAAGCTAATTAATCTGTGAACCCATTATTTTTTGTTAAATCAGTCAGGGCCTAGTAGCAGCAGTTTAAGTCTAAATTTAAAACACAGAGGAGAACTTTCTGGTTACATTTCATACCCAGCAGAGAGCTTGTAGTTTAAATTTAATAGTCACTCAGGGCCTAGTAACAGCAAAGTACTTTTAGTTTTAAAACACAGAAGAGAGCTTTCTGGTTTCATTTGGAACCCAGCAGAGAGCTTGTAGTCTAAATTTAATAGCCACTCAGGGCCTAGCATAGGCAAAGTACTTTTAGCTTAAATTTAAAACACAGAAGAGAGCTTTCTGGTTAAATTTAGAACCCAGCAGAGAGCTTGTAGTTCAAATTTCACAAGAAGTTAGAGCCTAGCAGTAGCTAAGAGCTATAATTTAAATCAAATCAGAATTTAGCTTACCTCAGCAGCACAAGAGAGGGTACTGTGTAGCAGCCCTCTTTTAATAACTACTCAGCATGTAGATAGTCATGACCTAATGGGAGACAGCCAACATGGCTTTAGACAAGGAAGATCTTGTCTTACTAATCTGTTATGTTTTTTTGAAGGAGTGAATAAACAGGTGGACAAAGGTGAGTCGGTTGATATTGTGTATCTGGACTTTCAGAAAGCCTTTGACAAGGTCCCTCATCAGAGACTTTTGGCAAAACTAAAGAGTCATGGGATAGGAGGCAGTGTACTATTGTGGATCAGGAACTGGTTAAAAGATAGAAAGCAGAGGGTAGGGCTAAATGGCCAATTTTCCCAATGGAGAAAGGTGAATAGTGGTGTACCCCAGGGATCTGTGCTGGGTCCGCTGCTTTTTGACATATTCATAAATGACCTGGAAAGTGGAATAACGAGTGAGGTTATCAAATTTGCAGATGACACAAAACTATTTAAAGTTGTTAATACCCAAGAGGATTGTAGAAAATTGCAAGAGGATCTTGATAAATTGGAAGATTGGGCATCAAAATGGCAGATGAAATTTAATGTGGACAAGTGCAAGGTTATGCACCTAGGGAAGAACAACCCAAACTATGGTTACACGATGCAAGGTTCAACATTAGGAACCACCACCCAGGAAAAAGATTTAGGCGTAATTGTGGATACCATGTTAAAACCCTCGGCCCAGTGAGCAGCGGCAGCCAAGAGAGCAAATAGAATGCTTGGTATGATAAGGAAAGGAATGGAAAATAAAACAAAAGATATTATAATGCCTCTATATCGTTCCATGGTGAGACTGCACATTGAATATTGTGTGCAATTCTGGTCGCCATAACTTAAAAAGGATATAGCGTTATTAAAAAAGGTTCAGAGAAGAGCCACCAAAATGGTAAAGGGGATGGAAGGATACTCCTACGAAGAAAGGCTAAAAAGGTTAGGGCTCTTTAACCTGGAAAAGAGACGGCTGAGGGGAGATATGATAGAAGTCTATAAATTAATGAACGGAGTGGAACGGGTAAACGTAGATCGATTGTTTACCTTATCAGAATATAGAAAGACTAGGGGACATGCAATGAAGCTACAGGGTAAACTATTTAAGACTAATAAAAGAAAATATTTTTTCACTCAACGTGTAATCAAACTCTGGAATTTGTTACCGGAGGATGTAGTAAAGGCTGTTAGTGTAGCTGGGTTTAAAAAAGGTTTGGACAAGTTCCTGGAGGAAAGGTCCATAAACCATTATTAAGAAGGGATCCAGGATATCAATGCTTGAACCAATACAAGCATTGTGGAACCTGTGTCTCTTGGGGAAACTGCTAGGTACATATGACCTAGATTGGCCACTTTTGGAAACAGAATACTGGGCTTGATGGACCTTGGTCTGACCCAGTATGGCATATCTTATGTTCTTATTTTCTTATGACCATTTTATTCTGTGATCATGCTGGTCCCGTTCTGAGGCTTCTGTTTTCCTGTCTTCTCTTAGCTCTGTTTCTGTGGTCTATGGTCCATCTGCCATTTCTTATCTCTTCTTTTGTTTTCTTCACTTCCTTCCATCAGCCCATTTCCAGTTCCAGTAACCCTCCCTAGTATCAGCCCCCTTTCCAGTCCTTCCAGTACCTTCCAATGTCAACTGCCTTTCATTCCCATGACTACAACTGGTGTCCATTCCCTTCCAGTCCCCCTCTTTCCCCACTGTCCAGCCCCTTCTAGTCCAAATACCATCCCAGATATTAGCTCACATCCACTCTGTGTCACCCTTCAGGTCAGCTCCCTTCCAGTCACCCTACCCTCTGTCCATCCCCCTTCCAGTATCATTTGCATGTCAGCTCCCTTCCAGCCTTCTCCCCATTACCCAAACACCTACCACTCCCATCCCCAAGTGTCAGCTCCCTTCCAGTCCCCCTTCAGTACATCCCAGGTGTCAGCTCCTTTCCAGCCCCCTCCTTCCCCCGCGTCAGCTCTCTTCGTGCCCCCTCCTTCCCCTGGCAGACCCTCCCATTATCTGCTCCCTTCCAGTCCCATTCTACCATCCTCCCGCATCAACTCATTTGTAGCCCTAGCCCCTAGTTTTCTTCCAGGGCCAGCAGCACTCTCCTCTCCTCCCCCATTAGCCCATTTCCAGTCCCAGCCCATTTCCAGTCCTATCCCCCCCATCAGCCCACTTCCAGTCCTAGCCCCCCATAGCCCATTACCAGTCCTAAACACCCCCATCAGCCTATTTCCAGTCCTAGCCCCCCCATAGCCCATTACTAGTCCTAAACCCCCCCATCAGCCCATTTCCAGGTTTTTTATGCAGTCAAAAAATGATTTCATTAGAACTTTGTAATGCATGCAAATTCATAAGTTAACGTGCTTTAAATTTATTTTGCAAACCAAATATATGTTAATGAGTTTAATTTAATTTTGTCCAAGTACTTATATTCTGCTACATACCAAATATAATTCAAAGTGCATTACATACTATGAAATAACAAAAATACATAATAAAAGTGCATCATAATAAAGCATACAGCATAAGAAATCGGAAAAAGGAAAACAAAAAGAAATGTAAAACTCATAGCCCTCTCCATTAATCCCTTCTAGATCTTCACAAGTGTCTCAGAAAAATAGGTTAACACATGATGAAAGACAGTATAACTTCCTAAAATCGTGAAGTTGCATTTTAGAAGGGCTGATTACAAAGAATCTGGGATGTTCAGAGCACAATAACCAAAAAAATCCAGAGGCGTAGCAGCAGTGAAGGAAGGCATGTTTAAGTATCTTCTGAAATCGATCCATCTCCGCCCTGAAAGATGAATGTCCTAGTAGCCAGTTCTGGCAACAGGACCTCGCAGATAGCAAGGCCGGGTATGTGCACAGGCGTAGGCTATTTCACAATGGTGGACATGCCCAGGTACTTGGGCATCCCAACCATGGTATTTCAGATGAGATGTGACTATGTTATGAGACTAGCAAGTTCTAGCTGGCCATGGCTGGCTGGCGGTGGGCCAGTAATATGTTTGAGTATGTATTTACATGCAGGTTTCTTTGGTCAGGAAATATTAACTCTGGTGATGAAAGAGCATTTTGATTGTCACCTTAGAAACACTGCAGCCATGAAACAAGCACTTTTTGGCACATTATTCATGCTCAGGAGCAGATATAGGTATGGACGCCTCACCCAACAGGGCCAGATATGCCTGGGCCATTCTGAAATCACACTGCAATGTTCATCTCCCTTGCTCCATCCAGAACAGCCCTCCACATGCCCCTGTTCTCCCACCAGGGATAGCTATATACCCAGTTTCTAAAATGGGTTCAAGGAAGCCGCAGTGATTTGCACATCTGAATGCCAGTTTTCCAATGTCTAACTCACCAACATGGTTTCTATAATGATCCCCTTAATCTCTTAAGTAGCCAATTCCATTCCATAACTGCTCGATATGGTAAATCTGCAGATGAGTTACTTAGAGGGTCTTTTACAAAAGGATACTATAGTATTGTACCTAAGGCACCGATGCTGCTCAAAACTGTAGTGCGTTAGGTGCAACAGCATTGCATTAACTGTCGCGGGAGTGCAAAGCATATTCCCAGCAGTCAATGTGGTGTACCCTGCCCTAAACAGGCCTGCATTTAGCAGGGGTGCACTTACCACCACCTATGGAGGTGCACCCATGCATTTAGTGCAGGGCATGCTGACTGTAAGGCACTCATCCTGCCCACTCTCTGCCCTTAATCTACTTGCTTACCACCTCAACATGCATGGCACGGTTAGTGCAGAAATTGGGTTGTGCTAATTGTGCTTGCCCCGCACTATAGGTTACCACAAGTCAAAGCATGCAGTTAGTGCATGCTGTAACCCACGTTAACCATTTAGCACCCTTAGCCACAATAAACTTATTGCTGTTCAAACATAAGCCATAAAAATCCATAAAATGTTGTACCAACTTGAAAACTTTATAAATCACTCTGTACGGGTACTAGTAGTAGAATATCATCATCAGCCTTTGTGAATATTAAAATAAAAAATTCTTTCAACCCTGCTCCAAAAGAACTAAGAAGAGTATTAATAAGTATAAGATATTGTGTGCAAGAACGCCTGCACTCCATGGCAGAATTGCCCTGTCTCCCCCCTCCCCCCCCCCCCAAACCTATGCTACTTGGGTAGCACATGATATTTTTTTTAACATTACTGCATTTTTTTGTGGCGAGGGGAAATTTGTGGAGAAAGGAGATGTTCTTGGCAGTCTGGGGGGGGGGGGGGGTCTATATACAGACCCTGGCCTCTAGGGCACGGTATGAGTTATGGCTGTGCTTGACAGGTGGACCACTGGCCTTATGCCTCCACAAATAGGTACATCATCAAGCTGGTAGTTTGTTGAGCCCCTCAGGGCTACATCCCCACCTTCAGGGATGGATACTAATGTTAGGGGGATCCTCATTATCACCAATAGGGGAGGGGAGGGAGGTAGAACATAAGATATGCGATACTGGGTCAGACCAAGGCCCATCAAGCCCAGTATCCTGTTTCCAGCAGTGGCCAATCTAGGTTATACATACCTAGCAGTATTCCCAAGAGACACAGGTTCCACAATGCCCAGCTACACTAACAGCCTTTACTACATCCTCCGGTAACAAATTTCAGAGTTTGATTACATCTTGGATGGTGTGGGAGGGTGAGGGGTGTTTCAGGATGATTGGATGAGTGGGAGAAACGTCTAGCTCTGGCTAAATGGTTGGAGAGGTGAGGGGCACATTGGATGGGGAGTTCATACACTCTTCTTCTGTTTGTTTGTTTGTTTGTACATGCTATTCTAGTCATATGGGGAGTATGGACTGGTATTCTGCTAGCAATGGTCGGGTGGGGGGGAGGTTTTGGAGTATATATAAAAAATGAAATGTTGAAATGTTGGATTGTAGTTATGTCCCAGCGATGTGTGTCACCACACGCTGGGAACATTGTTGTTATGACATGGTTAATAAAAATCATTCGAACTGACATTGTTAGCACACGATATCTTTTACCTGACTCGTTTAGGATGAGTTGAACTCCACACTACCCCCATTGCCCTCCACTTTTTATGTTTGTACATTTAGGAGTTTAGTGAAATTTTAAGTAAAAATGTAATCACTCAGCCCTAGTAAATTTTCAAAGAAGCCAATTTAGGGCATAAGTATCAAAGTTAGGAATGTAAATCCTTTGAATAACCGGGCCCAATATCCTTCTTTATTACTGACTATGTCCTTCTCAAAAATTCCCTAAACCAATTTAATACCACCCCTTCTTGGTAGTATTGCTGTCCATGAACAAAACAAACTTAAAGTTTGTAATGATGTTGCCATGTACAGTAGAAGGGAATAATATTCCGAAAGCAGGTGCTAATATAATAGAAGGTTAGTCCCTTGTTTCTGTAGTAGGTGACAGCTTTAAAATAGGGAAAAAAACAGGAATGGCCACATGTGGTATGAAGTAAATGATTTTCATTTGGAAACACAGAGGCATATGGCACAAAATGAACTTGATCAATATTAAATTGAAGAGGCATGCCTGTCAGCAGGAAGGTGATAGGTCCCCCTTCTGCCATGCATTGACAAGAGATGCTGCAGTAATCAAAAAAAGAAAACAATGAAAGAAATAAAAGATTAGACAACAAGGTAAAGAAGAGACAACTCATAGAGTGCAAACTATATTCCAGGAACAAAAATGCAGTTCTGAGGCAGGGATAGCAACATACCAGCGTGAGAGGCTGTCAAAAGAGAACAGAAATAACAAAAAAGATCTTACGTGGAACCCTAGCAATACAGAGCTGGAGAAGACGCATAAATGTGGAAGATGGCTGAGGATAAAATGCTAAATATGTGCTTGTCTTATAAGTAGTATGTGTCAGAAGGAGGAAGAAACTAGCTATTGGTAATCTGCGAGTATGCGGGTAATAGTGTCTGCATCGCATCTGTGATCATGTTACACAAAGAGAAGGTGTTATATATACTTGGGAGCAATTTTGAATAAACCACACAAGTTCATTGTCCGTAGGAACTTTTGTACTCATGTACCCTATAGCTAATTTTCAAAGGGAAAATATGCAGGATTGTCAGTGTTCACACTAGTTGCTGGGTGACTGTTAGCCCAGTAAACATAGCCACTATCTAGGAATAGCACGTGCTACTTATTTATACACAAGATGAGTGCTAGGGAAAATGTATATTTTTCTATCACTTTCCTTTAGATAGCAATAGTGTGTACTATTTCAGTGGTTCATTCTGGTCCTAGATAGTGCACACGGGATATTTATTAAAAATCGTGCTGGTAGCGTACAGTACATTCAACCCCAAAAATAAGTGTGAGGTGGCACCTGACCCACACTTTAAAATGGAAGCTTGCCTGGCATGCCCCCATGCTGCCAGTGTGGGTTTTTATGCCACACCTGCACTCCTTTGTTTGGCATGATCAGCACAGATGCACAGTGCCACCCACTGAGATGGCAGGAAGTGTAACATCACCAGTGAACGTGCACCAAAAAACACCCGCGTTACCCGTGCTATGCATGCTCCACCCCAGTCTCTGCCTGGGATTTTTAGCACATGGTACATTTTACCAGGACACACTTGGTACACTCTGAACCCCATGTTACCTGGCTGTGCACTTTAGTAAACGTACCCACTGTCTATTAATACCATGCACTACTTATTTATATAGCAGATGAGTGTTAGGGAGACAAAGATGAAGTATAATGTTTCTGCCTGTTGCTGAAACTTCAGCAGTCCTACTTCTCAAGAGGTGCAGAAATGTTAGAAGCATATGAGAGAAATGAACAATGCTTTCATAGATAGTATTTACCAGACTTCCTCACCTACTCAGAAGAAATTCTCCTACACTTTGGCAATCATACATTCACCGATAAGACAGAACATATGCATTGTGGATTAAGCATTGAAACCTAATCAGTAATGAGACTGTGGAACGTCATGCCATTGGTATGTTGAAGGAGTGGAAGGCCTTATAGTTACAGCAACATCCCTCAGTCCTGGATAATTGTAATATGTGTGCAAGCAATCGACTCCAAAACTGATAGAAACTAAACAATGTCACAAAACTCTGTTGTGTATGTCTTCAGGAAAAGAAACATCTTGATTGCATTACAACATGCTATTCTCAGGATAACCAGTGTGAGGTGGTGACAGGGCCGGCCCAAAGGTTTCTTCCGCCCCAGGCAGAAGCCCTGGTGGCACCTTCCCTGCCAAGCTGCACCACCGCCGCCCCTTTTACTGCTGATTCCATCTTGGAGGGAGACGATTGGTGGCGGCAGCAGTATTTTAAAACATAGCGGCTTTGTGCCACCGCTTTGTTGCCCACGGCAGGGCATGAGCTTCAGCACACATGGCCTGCCGCTTCTGACCCCTCTCCAATAGTAAGTTGTGTTGGACGGGGATCAGAAGCGACAGGTCATGTGTGCCAAAGCACACAGCCAGCGGCAGGCAACAAAGCGTCAGCACAAGGCCACCCATCCAGGTCACATAGCTCGCCTAGTGGGCGGACCAGCCCAGGTGGTGACTGCTTTATTCCCGCTGTGACCCCCATAATAGTCTGGAACCTTTTGGTGGCAAAAATGCTAGGGCAGGAGTCAGTTTCAAGTGCACTGGCAAGGCGCCATCTTCCTGCTGACAGAAATAGATGATGATTTTCTTCTCAAAGGATAAGACTTCCTCCTCAGACAAGTCCAAACATTGGATATGGGGTTCTGTATTCTTTGTAGGGGTGCCTCCTCTTCTCTTGCCTCTGTCTCTTCCAATGCATATTCGATAGAATATGCACATTTACACCACTCTAAGCGGCCACCTAATTACTGAGACCCTGCCTCCCAAACAGCAGTCACATAAGCTGATACAAGGATCGCAATCAAACAACAAATGAAACAATATAAGAACACATAAGATATGCCATACTGGGTCAGACCAAGGTCCATCAAGCCCAGTATCCTGTTTCCAACAGTGGCCAATCTAGGTCATATGTAACTAGCAGTTTCCCCAAAAGACACAGGTTCTGCAATGCTTGTACTGGGTCCCTTCTTAATAATGGTTTATGGACCTATGCTCCAGGAACTTGTCCAAACCTTTTTTAAACCCAGCTACACTAACAGCCTAACAGCACTAACAGCAAAAAGGAGCATTGCAAATAACAAGTAGGAACACGTCTTAACCAACAAATCACATTAAACTCCAGCATCCAATCTAACCGCCAAGGCTCAAAAGACAAGTAAGGTTTAGTTTACTCGTTTACAGAGCAGGTGCAAATGTGTGCACACAATCTTGACAATGTAAGTGTGTATGAATAAGATATGTAATATACAGCTACTTCAAGACCCTGACCCCAAATAACTTTGGAAAACCCATGTTCTAAGTGCTGACATTTAGCCACACAATTATGTGCATATTTTAAAACAAATGTAAAATAGATTGCCTTTATAAGGAGTGCTTGGGTTGTACGTTACCACCGTGTGCACAAAGAGAGTAATTTTATAAGAAACCTTGTAGATATAGGCAGGAAATACACACCTAAACATCAGCATGTTAGTCATTTCCGTGTGTAAATAGCCACCTATAGAATACTAACACAGAAATATGTGTCTTGTTTGCATAGTGCGTAAAGTCACTATGGGCATGCACATGGGTGGTGGGTGGAGGGGCGGGGCAGAGCACATAAATACGCACACATATAATTTATGCATGTTCCTGAAAACGCTAGGTGCGGACATCTGAATTAAGGCACTTTTTCAGCCTCACATGCTAGTATTTTATAAAGAAAAGTAGGCGCTTACTTTCCCTTATAAAAAATGGGTGCATCTTCGGTGCCTTAAACTAGGCACCTTGTTATAAAATTACCCACATAAAGCTTGACTGATGGGTATATGTACTAGGCAGTGCTAATATTTGGTAGGTAAGATGTGCACTAAATACTCATAAATAAATCAAATAAAATAAGATTGCCAATGAACATGCAATAGTAATCCCCGTAATAAACACAATGTGCAGTCAACTCCCTACACCATCCATTTTCCTCCCAGTCGCGTGCTAAGCAGATTGTGTAGAATTAGGCATGCGCTGTCTGTTTTGGGTGCATGCTGTTAGTGCGGCCCCATGAAAGCTGGTAGGCATGCACTAAAGTGTGCATTAATAGTTGGCACAACTTAGTAAACATCCTCCTAAGAAACATAAAATTATTTCATTTAGCCACGTGACACCACTCCTAAAACAGCTACACTGGCTTCCCATTCAAGCAAGGATCAGTTTCAAGACTGTACTGCTAACATTTAAAGCGACCAAGGGGCTCACCTCTGCTTCTCTCTCCAACCTCATACAACCACTTGCACCAAACAGGCCAAGAAGAACAGCAGAAATGAACACACTAGCTACCCCAAAGGATTCCACAAGATGTGCCAGATCAACAGCCAACAGAGCCTTCCGACTCTACGCCCCCATTTTATGGAACACCTTACCAGCACAAATCAGAGCAGTACCAAATTTGAGTCAGTTCAGAAAGTCATTGAAACATTTCCTCTTCCTTAAATATCTCAATGACAGCGCAGAAAATAACTCCCAGGTGAATAGCAGGAGTGGCCAGACAGACAGACCATCGCAACAGGCCAATTGCACAATGTAAATACAAACAGTTCCATGTACTGTTGTACCACCTTTGTATATAGTTAACCATGATATCTCTTGTCAGATAACACACCTTTGTATATAGTTTCCCCTATTTGCCAAGTTTATACTTCCTGTTAAATGTAATGACCAGACATATGTAAATTGTCGGATGTTTTCTGTTCAATGTAAACCGCGCTGATGTCTAATAGTGCGGTATATAAGAATTGTTAATAAATAAATAAATAAATAAATAATGAGGACTGTACATTACACATTCTACCATTGAACGAGACGTGCAACTATAAATAAGAACCATAAGAAGTGCCTTACTGCATTAGACCAAGGTCCATCAAGCCCAGTATCCTGTTTCCAACAGTGGCCAATCTAGATCATAAGTACCTACTGTAGCAGTTTCCCCAAAAAACAAAGGTTCCACAATGCTTGTATTGTGTCAAGCAGTGATATTCTGGGTCACTTTTAATAATGGTTTATGGACCTTTTCTTCAGGAACTTGTCCAAACCTTTTTTAAACCTAGCTACACTAACAGCTTTTACTACATCCTCCGGTAACAAATTCCAGTGTTTGATTACACGTTGAGTGAAAAAATATTTTCTCTTATTAGTCTTAAATAGGATACCCTGTAGTTTCATTGCATGTCCCCTAGTCTTTCTATATTCTGATGATGTAAACAATCAATCAATCTACGTTTACCCATTCCACTCTATTCATTAGTTTATAGACCTCTATCATATATTCCCTCAGCCATCTCTTTTCCAGGTTAAACAGCCTGAATTATTTTCACCTCTCTTCATAGTGGTATCCTTCCATCCACTTTACCATTTTGGAGGCTCTTCTCTGTACCTTTTCTAATATTGCTATATCCTTTTTAAGATACGGCAACCAGAATTGCACATAATATTCAAGGTGCGGTCTCACCATTGAACGATAAAGAGGCATTATAATATCCTCTGTTTTATTTTCCATTATGATACCTAGGCATTCTATTTCCTCTCTTGGCCACACTGCACATTGGGCGGCGGGTTTTAGCATGTTATCCACGATGGGGCCTAAATCTTTTTCCTGGGTTGTGGTTCCTAATGTGGAATCTTGCATTGTGTAACCATAGTTTGGGTTGTTCTTTCCTAGGGGCATAACTTTGCACTTGTCCACATTACATTTCATCTGCCATTTGGATGCCCAGTCTTCTCCATTGGGAAAATATGCCATTTAGCCCTACCTTCTGCTTTCTATCTTTTAACCAGTTCCTGATCCACAATAGTACACTGCCTCCTATCCCATGACTTTTTAGTTTTTCCAAAAGTCTCTGATGAGGGACCTTGTCAAAGGCTTTCTGAAAGTCTAGATACACTATGTCTACCTGCTTATTCACACCTTCAAAAAAACATAACAGATTAGTAAGACGATCTTCCTTGTCTAAAGCTATGTTGGCTGTCTCCCATTAAGCCATGACTATCTACATGTTCAGTAATTTTGTTCTTTATGATGGTTTCTACCATTTTTCCCAGTACTGACCTCAGGCTCACTGGTCTGTATTTGCCGGATCACCCCTGGAACCAATTGGTGTTATTTTGGCCATCTTCCAATCTTCAGGTATCACAGATGAGTTTAATGATAGTTGACAGATTACTAATAGCAGGTCTGCAATCTCATATTTCAACACCCTTGGATGTATACCATCCCGTCCAGGTGATTTGCTACTCTTCAGTTTATCAGATAGTTGTAACACATCTTCCTGGTATATTGATATTTCTTTCAATTCTTCTGCAGTATCACCTTTAAATACCACTTCAGTCATGGGTAACATCCCTACATCTTCCTCAGTAAAGACTAAAGCAAAGAATTCATTCAGTTTCTCCGCTATGGCCTTGTCCCCTCTTAGTGCCCCTTTTACCCATTATCTAATAGTCCAACTGACTCTCTCACAGGTTTTTTGCTATGAATGTACTTGAAAAAGTCTTTATTATGCATTTTTGCTTCCACAGCAAACATTTTCTCAAATTCTCTCTGCCTGCCTTATCAATGCCTTGCATTTAACTTGCCAGTGTTTCTACTATTTCCAGTTTTCGTCATTTGGCTCTTTTTTCCATTTCCTGAAAGATGCTTTTTTGGCAACAGCCTCTCTGACCTCACCTTTAAACCATGATGGCAGTTATTTGGACTTCCTTCCACTTTTCTTAAAGTGTGAAATACAGTTGGTCTGGGCTTCCAAGTTAGTATTTTTAAACACCCAAGCTTGATGTAAGTTTTTAACCTTTGCAACTGCTCCTTTTAGTTTTTTATTAACTATTTTCCTCATTTTATCACAGTCTCCCTTTCGAAAGTTAAAACATAGTACTGTGGATTTCCTTACCATCCCTCCTCCATTAATTAAATCAAATGCGATCCTGCTATGATCACTTTTGCCAAGTGGCCCCAACACCCTTCTCTTGCACCAGATCTGGTGTTCCACTAACTACTAAGTCCAAAATGGCTTCCCCTCTGGTCGGTTCATGAACCAGATGCTCCAAGAAGCAGTCATTTATTTCATCTAGAAATTTTATCTCCATAGCATGTCCTGCCATGACACTGACCCAGTCAATACCGGGGTAATTGAAATCACCCATTATTATTACTGTGCTGTAACTTTTGTTAGCTTCCCTGATTTCTTTGATCTTTTCATCATCCATTTGATTATTCTGGCCAGGCAGTCAATAGTACACCCTCACTGCCATCTCCTTTCCCTTTTTACATGGAAATTCAATCCATAGAGATTCTACAGCAAATTTTGTTTTGCTGCAAAACTTTAATCCTTTGTGACTCAATGCCCTAACATAGAGCGCAACCCCTCTGCCAATTTGATGAGCTCTATCGTTATTATATAATTTGTACCCAGGTATCACAGTGTTCCACTGGTTATCCTCCTTCCACCATGTTTCTGAGATAACAATCATTTCATCTAGCATTTTCATACAAGCATTTTAGAGACTGTATTTTATTTATATTAATCTGGCTGTCGGTAGGCAGGGGTAATTTGGAATCTTTAAGCTCTGTCTGCTCCATACTCAAGGGCATTTGGGCTGCTTTTGTCTTTATTGGAACTTCTCTGCTGATATGCCCTTACTTCATTGTTTTGGTAGTATCCTTCAAGGATACATTGTTCCAAATTCCAGAGTTTGATTAAGAATTGAGAAAAAAATATTTTAACTTATTAGTCTTAAATGGGTTGCATTGTAGCTTCATTGTGTGCCCTCTAGTCTTTTTGATGGTGAAACAACTGATCTATGTTCACCTGTTCCACTTCATTCATTTATTTATAGAACTCTATCATATACCACCCCCCCCCCACCCCACCTCCCTCAGCCATCTCTTTTCCAAGTTGAAAAGCCCAAAACTTTTAAGCCTCTCCACATATGGGTATTCTTCCATTCTCTTGACCATTTTTATCTATCTTCTTTGTACCTTTTCTAATTCAGCTGTATCCTTTTAAATATATGGCGACCAAAACTGCACACAGTATTCAAGATTCAGTTGAACCATGGAACGATATAGAGGCATTATAATATCCTTGGTTTTATTCTCCATTCCTTTCCTTATGATTCCTAACATTCAATTTGTTTTCTTGGTGGCTGCTGTACACTGGGCGGAGGGTTTCAACTGGCTGGTGGTCTCTAAGGTGGTACCTTGCATCATGTAACCATAGTTTGGGTCGTTCTTTCCTAGGTGCATAACTTTCAATTTCATCTGTCATTTGGACGCCCAGTCCTCCAGTTTTTCAAGGTTCTCTTGCAATTTTTCACAATCCTCTTGCATTTTAACAAAAATAATTTTGTGTCCTCTGCACATTTCATCACCTCACTCATTATTCCCATTTTCAGATCATTTATGAATATGTTAAAAAGCCCAGCACAGATCCCTGGGCTACTCCACTATGCACCTTTCTCCATTGAGAAAATTGCCCATTTAGCCATACTCTCTGCTTTCTATCTTTTTAACCATTTCCCAATCCACAATACTACACTGCCTCCAATTCCATGACTTTTTAATTTCTCCAAGAGTCTCTCATGAAGGACCTTGTCAAAGGCAATCTTCTTTTCAAATTCTCTCTTTGCCTACCTATCAATGTCTTGCATCTAACTTGCCCATGTTTATGTTGTTTCCGGTGTTCGTCATTAGGCACCTTTTCCTATTTTCTGAAGGATGCTTTCTTGGCAACAGTCTCTCTGACCTCACCTTTAAAGCATGCTGGCAGTTTTATGGCCTTCCTTCCACTTTTTTTAATGCGTGGAATACAACTGGTCTGTATTGCCAACACCCATGCTTGATGTAAATCTTTAACCTTTGCAGCTGCTCCTTTTAATTTTTTCTTAACTATTTTCCTCATTTTATCATAGTCTCCCTTTTGAAAGTTAAAAGCTAGTACCATGGATTTCCTTGCCATCTTTGTTCCATTTATTAAATCAAAATGTGATCATGCTATAATCACTATCGCCAAGTGGTCCCAAAACCCTTATCTCTTGCACCAAATCCTATATTCCACTAAGGATTAGGTCCAAAATAGCTTCCTCTCTTGTCGGTTCATGAACCTGATGCTCCAAGAAGCAGATATTTATTTCATCTAGAAACTTTATCTCCCTAGTATGTCCTGCTGTGATATTGACCCAGTCGATACCGGGGTAATTGAAAACACCCATTATTACTATGTTGAAATGCTAAAAGAAATCATGGAAGCTAACAAAAGTTACATCATCCATCTGTTCATTCTGGCCTGGCAGTCAGTAGTACACTCCCACTGCCTTCGCCTTCCGCTTTTTACATGGAATGTCTATCCATAGAGATTGTATAGTGTATTATTTTTCCTGCAAAACTTTAATCCTATGTGACTCAATGCCCTCTCTAACATAGAGCGCAACCCCTCCACCAATTTGGTCTGCTTTATCATTGCCATATAATTTGTACCCAGGTATCACAGTATTCTATTGGTTGTCCTCCTTCCACCATGACTCTGAGATGCCATTCATATCTAACCTTTCATTTAATGCTATATATTCTAGCTCTTCCATCTTATTTTTTAGCGTTTGCATGCAGGCATTTTAGAGGTTGTATTTTATTCATATTAATCTGGTTATCAGGTGTGATTTGGAATCTCGGCTCTGTACTGAAGGACTTCTGGGTTGCTTTTATCTTTGTTGGAACCTCTCTGTCGGGTTGCCCCAACTTCCCTGTTTTACTAGTTTTCAAGGTTATATCCTTCTGAACCATGCACTCCTACATGACTGTTGGCTTTCCCCTACTATCTCCTTTTTAAAGGTTATTGCCAGCAGCCTGGTTCCATCCTGGATAAGGTAGAGCCCATCCCTTCAGAAGAGCTTCTCCCTTCCCCAGAATGTTGTCCAGTTGCTAACAAATCCATAACTCTCCTCTTTGCACCATCATCTCATCCACAAATTGAGGCTCTGGAACTCTGCCTACCTTTTGGGTCCTGCATGTAGAATGGTAAGCATGTCAGAGAATGCTACTCTGGAAATTCTGGATTTCAACTTCCTATCTAAAAGTCTAAATTTGGCCTCCAGAACCCTTCTCCCACATTTTCCTATGTCATTGGTGCCAACATGTATCAAGACAGCACTATATAAAAACCTTGTCTAGGTGGCACGTGAGATCTGCTACCTTCACACCAAGCAGGCATGTTACCAGAAGGTCCTCACATCTACCATCCACCTAGCTATCTACATGCCTAATGATCAAATCACCAAGTTATAAAAGCTGTTCTTACCCTTCCCTCATGGGCACATGGCCCTGGAGAAACCTCCTTGGCGTGAGAGGGTTTTATATCTCCTGGTGGACAGATCCTAATCACAGGATCACTTCCTGCCACACCAAGGTGATGCTCTCCTGTCATGTGACCTCTCTCCTCCATGGCAACTGAGAGGCTGCCAGATTGGAGGTGGGATTCAGTACTACGACCCTGTTGGTCTCATCTATGTACCTCTCTGTTTTCCTTATTTCCTCCAAGTCTACTATTCTAGCATCCAGAGATTGGACTCATTCCATGAGGGCAAAGAGTTCCTTGCACTTAGTGCACATCTAAGACACCTCACCAACTGAGAGAAAATGATACATGTAACACTCAGAACAAAAGATGGAATAGTCCCCCATCTCGCTGCTGGACTGCTCTCTACATCTTAGTTTTAAAGGTTTTGTTTAGCTAGAGATACTTGTACTGAACTACTATACCAATTACCTTTAAGGGACTTGTTCACCTCAAGATTAATTAACTTTAGGGTCCTTAATCTATTTCTGGTGATGATAACTAGCTGAATCTGAAAGTGACTTTGACCACCCTTCCTCCTTTAATAGGTTTAAGAGCCTATAAAACTAAGATTATGCCTGAGGTGGGTGGAGGTGGGGGAATTAACACTTAATAAAGGCTGGCTTGTTACACAGGTCCCAGAACTGTGCTTTTAAGATAATCTGTTAACAATTTCCTGGGTGATTCACACAGCCTTGGTTTGATAGAGAGAGCCTTTCAAATTGCCCCTTTGTCCTTTCACTTGGCTTTAACATATGTTATCTCTTATTTACCATCATTTCATTATTCCACCATAAGCCAGATACAAATGAAAATTCATTTGCCACATTTTATTTGAAGATTTGGATTTTGAATTTATATTTAATTACATGCATTTCCAAATCTGATTTCAAGGTGAATTACAAGCAGGTACCTAGGTTGTTAAGCTAATGAGAATCAGCAGTTTGCTTATGCAAAACCCAAAAAGTAGCATTTGCTGTTGAGTTCAGTACATCAGCAATAGGTTTTGTAGCCCCAAGCAGTGCTGGCAGTTGTGCACTATGAGCAATGCAGTTGATTCTGTGATTCCCAGTGAATATCTACAGCTTGCTGTGGTCCCTTCACGCATATTCTGCCCACGCTGATTCTGCACATCTGTTGTAATCTTGCAAATAATAAACAACGAGCTTTCACAGCAAGTGCTGCAATGAGGTAGCTGTGACATCCAAGTGTGCGTGTCATGAAACACCTGTTTGCTGACATGCACTGCCAAGCTGCCGCAGCATCTCTTCCGCCTTGTCAGGTCCTCGGGGCTTGAAGTCAGAACTCATAATCCTCTGAGAAAAGGCACTGCAATTAAATATTTCTCTGAACACCAGGATTCTACAAACCCTAAATCCTAATGCATCACTCAGGTTATATCACAGAAAAATAATTACAAAGCTTTGCAGTGCATTTTTCCTAGTAAAAAAAAGGTGCCAGTCCTCATATGTAGAGGTCTTCCATAAATGCATGAGGACCTGCATCTTAGTATGATGTCATTAAACCAACAACTAATCTAGAACTTTGGTGTAAGAGGCTGTCACGTTGAAGCCCCTCTAACAGCTCTCTAGGACAAAACTCAGCACTAATGCCCTTTTCATGGATGAAGCAAAAAACTGGTGTATTATTTAAATGTTTTTATTTTCAGCTTTTAAATAGGTGCCTATCCCTGGGCTTCTTCAACCATGGCCGGCGCTACCATTAGCTGAAATAAGCAGTTGTCTAGAGCACTGACCCTCCAGTGGTGTGCGCTGCTCCCACTGTCATCCCTCTCTGGGCCAGCAGGGGCAGCAATGGCCCCAAAACCTCAACACAGCACTTACTCACCATCTTCAGGACTGTCGTGGTTTCTGTCTTGCAAAATCTATTGCTTCCGTCCCCCTCTGATGCTGACTTCTGGTTTATGCTGACTTCTGGTATGTTATATCTACCGATACCTACATAAACAAAGGTCATTTTAAAAGTGGCACCTACCTAACATACGTTTTCAGGTGCCTCTGTTAAACCTATCAAATACTAGCAAAAGTGTGAAAGAACGTGCGTGTATGTAGATGTTAGCACTTACGCCAAGTGGACACAGACCTTCCACGCATACCTTAAGGTATTTTATAATCAACTGTGTGGCAGGCTGAGGCCTACAATAGCCTGTGAACATATGGGAGGCCTGTAAGCTAGGCCTGAGTCCCTACCCCCACCTGAGACTAGTAGTGCTGAGAAAGACCAAAGTCAGTGAAAGTCTGAGAATCTGCCCTAAACTGCTTTAAACTGCTTTTTGATAAGTTTTTATGAATCCTTTATTAAATTCTTCCATGCTGATGATAGATATCTTCCAGTGTTCTGCATTCTCACATTCGCTGAGCTAGAAATGACCTTGCAGTAGAAATGTATCTATGTCTAAAATTGTGCCTTTGTTAGAATAGCCTGAGAAGGGGGAACAGGGTGCTAGGCCCAGAGAGGGTCCCTGATTGGATGGGTGCAGGGGGCGTTGGGACCAATAGAAAGTTTGCCTGTATCAAACTGTGAAAATTGTATATAAGGAATTTGTGTCTGTTCTCCATTGCTCAGTTACTTTTGGGTGCTTTCCTGTCTGAGCCTTGTGCACAATAAATTGGCTTGGAACCTGCCATTGATTCCTGGTTTTATTCATTGCGTACCCTTCGCTGCCTCTGATGCTGACTTCTGGCATGTTATATCTACCGATACCTACATAAACAAAGGTCATTTTAAAAGTGGCACCTATCTAACATACGTTTTCAGGTGCCTCTGTTAAACCTATCAAATACTAGCAAAAGTGTGAAAGAACGTGCGTGTATGTAGATGTTAGCACTTACGCCAAGTGGACACAGACCTTCCACGCATACCTTAAGGTATTTTATAATCAACTGTGTGGCAGGCTGAGGCCTACAATAGCCTGTGAACATATGGGAGGCCTGTAAGCTAGGCCTGAGTCCCTACCCCCACCTGAGACTAGTAGTGCTGAAAAAGACCAAAGTCAGTGAAAGTCTGAGAATCTGCCCTAAACTGCTTTAAACTGCTTTTTGATAAGTTTTTATGAATCCTTTATTAAATTCTTCCATGCTGATGATAGATATCTTCAAGTGTTCTGCATTCTCACATTCGCTGAGCTAGAAATGACCTTGCAGTAGAAATGTATCTATGTCTAAAATTGTGCCTTTGTTAGAATAGCCTGAGAAGGGGGAACAGGGTGCTAGGCCCAGAGAGGGTCCCTGATTGGATGGGTGCAGGGGGCGTTGGGACCAATAGAAAGTTTGCCTGTATCAAACTGTGAAAATTGTATATAAGGAATTTGTGTCTGTTCTCCATTGCTCAGTTACTTTTGGGTGCTTTCCTGTCTGAGCCTTGTGCACAATAAATTGGCTTGGAACCTGCCATTGATTCCTGGTTTTATTCATTGCGTACCCTTCGCTGCCTCTGATGCTGACTTCTGGCATGTTATATCTACCGATACCTACATAAACAAAGGTCATTTTAAAAGTGGCACCTATCTAACATACGTTTTCAGGTGCCTCTGTTAAACCTATCAAATACTAGCAAAAGTGTGAAAGAACGTGCGTGTATGTAGATGTTAGCACTTACTCCAGGTCGACGAAGACCTTCCACGCATACCTTAAGGTATTTTATAATCTACTGTACATGCGTGCAGGCGGACCCTGCCCATGTTCCACCTAAACTCCACTCCTATGCATGCCCATAGTGAAAATATGCACCATCAAATCAATATACGCACTTTTACACTGGTCGGTAGTCTATAAGAGGTCATGTATGCACATACATGCTACATAAATGTCAGTATTTTAGTCTTTGATAATAGCTAAAAAGAGGTGCAGTTTCCAAAACTCGTTTACCCATATAAATTGCCCACCCTCCTACAGGTAAAAGTATGTGCTGATGTTTCTTTTGAGTATGTTTGTTGGCAGATATTGTTTTGCTTAGATTGCAGCTGCTCTTTTATGACCCACAGAAGCAGTTGCCCTGGTGACCACCTACACTTGCTTAGTGGGTAAGCTGGACCTGCTCATGGTTAACATCTACAGCAAACTCATAGCTACTTTGCCTGTCTTTACATATCAAAGACCTTTAGCCTTAATGCTATTCTAATCAGGAGGTTATTTTTCCCTGGACCCCTGGTCAGTAACAGTCTCAGCCCACATATAAGTCTTGGAAGTCACTCTAAAACAGGCAACTTACTTTTTTTTAACAGGGTTTTGTATTTTTTATTTTTGTGTTTTTGTTTTTAACTTTTGCTGCTCTCACTGCTCTTCAGCACATACTGGGTAACTAGGCACTTTTAAACACCAAGCCAATATCTCCTTTTGGTTTCTAATCAGAATCCAGATGTGTGTAATTCTGCTTTGATTATTGCCCCCCGTAAAATTATAGACTGTAAATTGGATGCTTTCTCTTCAGGTAATTTTTTGGCAGAAACTATTGAACCAATATTCAAAGCTGGCAGCCTCATCTATGTATTTTTAAAAAACATATACATAATATAGGGCTATTTAAATGACCAAACATCCAGATATTATCTATATATTTATGGATCGGATTAGGAGAAAAACAAGGAGCAAAAAGATCTGGCTAAATTACATGGAAATTAAATGGACAGTTAGACTGCACTGCACGTATTTTCAATGCTGCCAGTGATACTGAGAGCTGCACTGAATATACCTACTGAGTTAAGGGTGGGTGCTAGTACTAAAGTTATACCGTATTGACCCCTGTGTATTCAGGGCCAGTGCAAAGACAGGAGGTGCCCTAGGTGAACCTCAATCCTGCCACACACACCCTGCTCCAACCCCCGCTGCTGCTCCTCACTGGGACCTATAGCTGCAGCAATGCCATTACAGCTGCAATGCAGCGCTTACCCAAAGCTTCTGGCACTGCATCGCTGTTGATGTTTATTGCAACCGTTTCCACCCCTCCTGATGCGGAAAGAATGTTTGCATTGGAGGGGGCCGAACAGGCTCATCAAAAAAGCACCAAAAAAAGCACACAGTGCCGGAGGCTGTGGATAAGTGCTACGTTGCTGCTTTAATGGCATTACTGCCATTGCAGGTCTCAGAGAGGAGCAGCAGCAGTAGCAATGGGCTACCCTGGAAATGTTAGTATCCTAGGCAACTGCCTAATTCATCTAATGAGTAGCCCCAGCCCCATGTGCATTTAGTAGCCCCAGCCCCATGTGCATTTAGTAGCCCCAGCCCCATGTGCATCTATCTGCATCTGTACTACTCATAATGATTATATCCCACATAACTTGTATATGTATTTAATAATATAATGTTAATGTACATAATGTATATAGTGTTGCACTGTTCAGTGCTATCTGTTCAACATTTCTGTTTACTGTACATTGGTTATAGTTATATGACGTTATATGTAAAACAAATCCATGATTTGTTGCCTGTTGTTATTTGTGAACCGCAGCTGATCTTAGGAAGCTGCGGTATATAAGAGATTGTTAAATAAAATAAATAAATAAATAAATAAGATTACGGGTATTGTTCCATCCCCTGTCCTCACCCCATCCCAGAAACGCCTCTCAACACTATGGGCAATAATCAAGAACTAAGCAGTAGAACAGAGAGGAGATGGCAAGGCTGAGAAGCATCTACCACAAGAACTACATTGATGAAATGCTTCTGAGGCATCTAAGATGGAAAATTCCAGCAGAAAGGAAGAGGAAACCAAACTAGGAGATGACAACTAGACACAGATACCAGAGGCGGTAGACTCTAAACTGCAGCTCCATCTTCACTCAAGCTGAAGAACTAGCATGCAGCCCTGGAAGTGGAGAAGAAGAAACCATTCCAGGAGGGGGAGGTGGAAGTCACAAAGCCCAGAGCTACAGAATCAACAATCACCTTGACTTGGAAGTGAAGAACTGTGGTGGTCAATTGCTTCCTTCTGAGGAGCATTGAAGCATCAGAGATGCCAAGTTACCCAATCCCAGGAGAGAGATTGTAAGCCGGTCCTGGATTTCTGACCATTTCATTCTGATGCATTATGGGACCTGAAGGTTTGATTTCAATGGGTAAAATCGAACTAAAAATATTACAGTCCATTGCAATGCAAATTTAAAAGCAAAACTGACAAAAAAACTCACTCATAGAGCTGGGTAACTTGGCAACTCTGCAGCATCCATCCGCTGACCAGACATCATGTGCCGGGAGGTTGCTTTCTGTCAGATACCAAGATAGGAGTCATTATTCAATAAATTTACAGATTATTATCCATGTTAGCACAAATGTACCTCTGATATCTTCCCAAATACATCAGAAGTGGCTTCCTGGCTCTGGGAGGGAGGGTGAAGCAGATGGTGCACAGGTGGTGTTCTCCTTAATTCTCCGGCTGAGGGTAAAGGCTGAGGCAGAGAAACTCGCATTCTGTAAATGAATCCATGGCTGCATGAATGGTGTGATGAAAACATTTCAGCTTCCTGAAGGAATGACATTCCAAGGGTTGCCGAGCAGAAATGGTCTCCACCTAAGAAAAAAAGGGATGATGTGTCTTACAGAACAGTATGGCTAATCTACTGAGGAGAGCTTTAAACTTAGATTGTCCTCTAATCTTTGTCAAAGCCCTTAGGTAAGTAAAGCATTAAGCCCCTATATAGTATGACCAGTAGGGGGTACTCTAGGCCCAGCAAGTCTTCGATCCAACAAACAAACTAGGCTGAATGACTTCTCCAAGCTTTTATCATCATCCAGTCCTTGTCAAGACTCCCAAAAAGTGTACTCAAATGAAAAGGAAAGCAAAAAATGTAGGAGTCCTCTACCTTATTGTCCAAGCTCAAATGGCCATAGGTCTGATTCCCTCCTGCAGACTCTGCCATTAGATTATCAAAGATTCTGTGCTGCAAGAGAGAATTTGCCTTCCTCTCCTGTGTGCACAGTCAATATAGTTCAGATCCCGTCACAGTTCATAGAAATGCATCTTCGGACTCTGTAACACAGTGTCACACAAATTCCAGCACAACTCTCATGTAGCCCTGGATCAAAGAAACTGTTACCATAAATAGCTGAGTAGCTCCAACCTTTACCGTTGTTCTGCAGCTCAAATTCCAAACTCCAAGGAAACAGTTACAAGGGGTAAAGTGTCTGTCATACCACCCTTCCAGTTATTGTCACAGGTCCTTCCCAAACTGGTCCCTTTCTCCTCTGAGCTGACAATAGCAGATAAAGTACAGAAGCTTCTCCAATCAAACCAGTGTACCTGAAACTGTCAGGCTCCTGCTAGTGCTTGCCCATGACAATTTCACCTCCTTCTGCAGGTGGGGAAGTCTGCAACCATCCTCCCTTCTCTCAGTTGCTTCCTGGGTGATCTCTGGTTAGTGGATACACCTGTCTCCTTCCTCTAAGCTCCAAAGAAAACTGTCTCCTCCTTACTCAGGTGTTTGTTTTCCTGGCCCAGCTTCTACAGCTGGTTGAACAAAGTCACCCTGCTTCCAGCCCTAAAGGGAACTGTGCCTATTTGTCCCTGTTCTTCCTTAACTACAGAGCTGCCAAGTTTCCCAGTTCCACGAGTGAGATTTTTTGCCAGTTCTGGTTTTAAATTTGCATTACAATGCAGTATTGTATTTGTACTCCCTGATTATACCCATTGGAATCAGTTCTGCAGGTCCCATAATGCATCAGGATAAGCTTGTTAGAAATCCAGGACTGGCTTAGCATCTCACTCATGGAACTGAGTCACTTGGCAACTCTGTAGCTAGATGTCTTAAGGGAACTCTTTTACTGGTTCCCCCACTGCTGCCAGTCTTTCACACCACAATAGATATGAGAAAAAAGAGCAACATCGGAAAGGTATCTATACTAATACCCACAGCAGGGGAAATAAAGTCCTGGCTCCACAGCACTGGTCCCTTTAAGCTGCATGGCTCTGCGGCCACACTTGTTTAGAATTCCCTGCACAGCTTTCTTTCCTTCCCATACAGTCCTGGATTTTGGTTAACTTGCTGACCTGTCACTGTCAGTTGCTGTCTTTGGAGTCCCATATTCCTAATTTCCATGCTGAAGAGTCCTAATGTCTGTATGGTGTGGGGCTCCATAAGTACAGAGTGCTCCATGCCTCAAACGATGCATGTCTCCAGAAAGGAGGAGAGAGAAGAAGCTGGCGCTGCTGGCAGGGTCAAGCACCAAAAGGGTTTGAGGTGCCAGCCTGAAGAATGCATGGTTTAAAAAAAAGTTCAGTTATTCTTCATTTTAAACAAAGTTTTTGAGATTTTCAAGCGATTTTTTTGTGTTTTTTCAGACATTCATGCTTTCTGTCCACACTGTATGCACGCAAGAGCTGTTTTACACATGCAGATTGATAGTACATGTGTTCATTTCTAGGTATAAATGCACACAAAAATTGTTTAAATGCCGAAATGAACCAAATTTGCCACAACAAATGCAGAGGTGCCAAGTTGCCCAGTCCCAGGAGTAAGATTTTTTGCCATTTCTGGTTTCAAATTTGCATTGCAATGCAGTGTGGTATTTGTAGTCCCTGATTTTACCCATTGTAATCAGTGCTGCAGGTCCCAGAATGCATCAGGATGAGCTTTTCAGAAATCCAGGTCTGGCTCAAAATCTCACTCATGGAAACTGGGTAACTTGGCAACTCTGCAAATGCAAACTCCTAGTGCCAGTCGCAGGAAGGAGCAGCTCAGAATAGAGGTTAGAAGTCAGGGAAGAAGAGAGTCAGAAAGAACAGGAATTGGGGATTTCAGGGAGATTAAGGACTCATGAAATAGTTAAAGGAGAGTAGGGGAAGAATGGGGCATAGAAACTGGAGGATAGGAATTGGGAGACAGTATAGAAACAGGCCAGTAGAAAAAGACCATATGGCCAATCTAGTCTGTCCTTCCATATCAATTACTATAGTCCATTTTTCCTTTAGAGACCTTTTATGTTTGTCCCATGCTTTCTTGAATTCAAATACTGTCTTCGTCTCTACTGCTTCCACTGGGAGACTATTCCATGCATCTACCACTCTTTCTGTAAAGAAATATTTCTGCATATTACTCCTGAGTCTACCCCCTTTCACTCTCATGCTATGTCCTCTCATTGCAGAACTTACTTTCAAATGAAAGAGGCCCTTCTCTTGTGAATTTATGCCACAGAGGTATTTCAACATCTCTATCATATCTCCACTGACCATTTTAGTAGCCACCCTCTGCACTAACTCCATCCTGCTTATATCCTTTTCAAAGTGCGGTCTCCAGAATTGCATACAATACTCCAAATGAGGTCTCACCAAAGCCTTATACAGAGGCACTATCACCTCCTTTTTTCTGCTGGCCATTCCTCTCCCTATATAACCCAAGCATCCTTCTGGCTTTCACCATCACCTTTTCTAGCTGTTAAGCCACCTTAGATTCATCAGAAACAATCACACCTAGGTCCTGCTCTTCTTTTGTGGACAGAAGTACTTTGCCCCCTACACTGTACCACTCCCATGGATTTTTGCAGTCCAAATGCACGATCCTGCATTTTTTAGCATTAAATCTCAGCTGCCAAATTCTCTACCATTCTTCAAGCTTAGCTAGATCCCTCCTCATGTTATCTACACCTTCCTGGATGTCTACTCTATTGCAGATTTTGGTATCATCCACAAAGAGGCAAACTTACCTGACAGCTGTTCCACAATATCACTGACAAAGATATTAAAAAGAATTGGACCAAGGACAGATCCTTGCAGCACACCACTAGTAACCTCCGTCTCCTCAGACTGAGCTCCATTTACCTGTACCCTTTGTCGCCTCCCACTCAACCACTTTCTAACCCAGTCAGTCTTTATTTGTAAGTTGCCTGTGCAGATCAGTGTAAAAGCTTTTACTGAAATCTAAGTACATCACATCTAGGATTCCCCCTTGGTCCAACTCTCTGGTCACCCAGTCAAAGAAATCTATCAATTTTGTCTGACAAGACCTGCCTCTGGTAAACCAATGCTGCCTCAGATTCTGCAAACTATTTGCATGCCAGATACCTCATTATCCTTTGTTTTAGCAGTGTTTCCATTAATTTACTCACCACAGAGGACAGACTAACTGGCCTGCAGTTCTCAACCTTATCTTTAATTCTGTTTTTGTGTAAAGGGACCATATGTGCCTTTCTCTAGTCCTTTGGGACCACTCCTGACTCTAAAGAGGCATTGAAAAAATCAGTCCGTGGAGCCACTAGAATTCCTCAAGTTCCTTCAATATTCTCGGGTGTATCCCATCATGCCCCATCGCTTTGTCTACTTTTAGTAGAGCTAGTTCCTCATGAACACAGTCTTCTGAAAACTGTTCAAGGACCCTTTCACCTTTGTTTCTATTTGTGGGTGTTTTCTGAGGTCCTGCTCCTGGCCCTTCATCTGTGAACACAAAATAAAAATATTTGTTAAACAATTCCACTTTATCTTCATCACTGTCTACATATTCCTCCTCTTCCCCCTTGAGTCTGACAATACCACTTTTGCACTTCCTCCTCTAGCTAACATATCTGAAATACATCTTGTCCCCCACCCTCCCCATTTTACTTCATTGGCTACTTCTTCTTTTTTTATGTATCTTTGCTTTCCTCGCTTCTCTAAATTTTTCCAAATATTGTTGTCTTCCTCTTTCTGTGATCTTTTGTATTTTATGAATGCCACCCTCTTTTTCTGCATCTTTTCAGCTACTTCTTTTGAGAACCATAGTGGCCTCTTTTTCCTTTCATATTTATCTACCTTTCTAACAAAAAGGTTTGTTGCCCTTTTATTATTTCCTTTCAGTTTTGCCCATTGCTTTACTACGGTATATCAAGTAAATAAACTATATATTGTCGTGCACTGCCCTGGTGGCCAGTGGTTGTAAGGGTAGGTGGGACACAAAAATGTTTTTATTATGAGAGGAGGGTCTTTTAAGAGCCAGGTGTAACCTGGTCTTAGCAGTTCAGCTCCTAACTAAGAAAAATTGTGAATGCAGAGTAGAGGGTTAACAAGGCATTTATTTCCCTTTACGCATAAGATTCAGCTGGGTTACAACCTAAAGAAAAAGTCCTTAACTTCAGGAATGAAATCAACTCAGGTTAATGGAAAAACTGTTATGCTTCACAGTTGTAACAATGCTTAGTTAAGCTTTCCAGAGTAAAGCAAATGTTTCAGCACTCTTCTTCTATTTAGCAAATGAATAACATTCTGAAGATAGCATATATCATTCACAGGTTTAACAGTGACTCTGCACTGCCTGAAATACACAAAGAACAGTCCATCTCTTCCTGAGACAAAAGGCTTGGCTCTACAAGTTCCACTTGCATCGGCTCAGAATTATCTCTGTCTGTATCAGTGGTTTCACTGGCTGTAATTTCTGGCCAGGCCCTAGTCCTGTTCTCTGGATGTTTAAAGAATTCCTCTAGTGTTTGCCAATGAGCATGGCCTACCCTCGGGCATTGGCTACTTGGCTTATGTGAGGTAGCTTTGCTTTCCTTTCTCACAGGTTTAGCATTACTTTTAAAAGGCTTTTTATAAGGTAAAGTTTTCTTCATAGAAACAGAGTCAGCATACCTTGGCTTCCAGAAGCATATAGAACTGGGATTTCCTCCTTCCAGCAGTTCTTCAGGAACACAATCCCTGTGCCAGTCTCCTCTCTGAAAGCTTCTATTACCTTTCGGTTTGGCCCCAGGTTCCTCCGGTACAAGCAGGCTTCTTTCTTTCACTCTGCTTTACCTCCAAAGATGATTGTTCCTTTGCCCAGCACTGGTTTCCCAAGTGCTTCTTTCTGCTTGGCCCTTGCTTGTGGTGCTTCTCTCTCGTAAACCTTCAGCTTTACCTCCAGCTCCACACCTGCAAGCCCTGCTCTGCCCTCTCCAGTCTCCCATCTTCTGTTTATAAAGCTCTCCTGTGTTTGAGCTTCCCGGGCTGACTGTCAGGTGCTCTCGATTAGCTAAGTGTGTCCACTCAGGCTCTGTGAGTGCACACCTGCTCCCTCTAGCTGTTCTGTGCGGATATTGCATCTTGTGCACATCTTTTTCCTTATAAAACACAGCTTCTTCTCCTGCATTTTTGCTTTCATCAGCCCCTGCTGCATGACAATATATATACTCCCCCAGCTGTTCCCATCCCGCTATAGACTCCTTAAGGTATTGTCCCATCTTGACAAAGTTAGTTTTCCTAAAGTTTAAGACCCTAGCTTTTGAATGGATGTTATCAGCCCTAGTCCTAATACTGAACTAATACTGAATATTTCTTCACTGAAAGGGTGGTGGATGCTTGGAATGCCCTCCCGATGGAAGTGGTGGGGGCAAACACGGTGACAGAATTCAAAACGGCATGGGACAAACACAGTGGATCCCTTTACAGCAACAGGATAAAAACAAAATAAACAGTACCATCTAACATCTGAACCATCTAACATCTCAACAAATAGGCGTGTCCTACATGGAGTGGTGGGTTCACCCCTAAACAAAGACATGGGGAGGGGTGGCCTGCACAGAGCGACAGGTGCACCTACTCTTGCCATTTTGCTGGGCAGACTAGATGGGCCATGCTGGTCTTTATCTGCCGTCACTTACTATGTTACTATGTTACTATGAACCACACCATCTGGTGATCACTGGATGTTACATGATCTCCTTTTATAACATCAGAAACACTTTCCCCATTGGTAAGTACCAAGTCCAGTATGGCCCCTTCACGTGTGGGTTCTGTTACCAGTTGCTGGAATAGTTCTACCTGTAGAGAATCTAGAATCTCCTTACTTCTAGATGGCACTGCAGCAGGGATCTGCCAATCAACATATGGCACTTTGAAATTACCTATCAGAAGCACTTCTCCTTTCATGGCAAAACTGCATATGTCTGCTATTAAATCTCTGCCTACTTCTCCCTGTGAAGGACATCTGTATAGCACACTAATGCAAATGGATTTCCTGTTCCCTCTTTCTAGTTTAACTCACAGTGCCTCCTCGTTCCCTAGTAAGCCCTGTAATTTTATAGCTTTAATATATTTTTTAGATATAATGCCATTCCTCCTCCCCTTCCTCCTACCCTGTCCTTCCTGAATAAAGTATAGCCCAGTATAATTAAATTTCAAGTCATGATTGTCCGTGAACCATATCTCTGTAACCACCACTAAATCCAAGTAATCCTCTTCCATTAAAGCCTCAACATCTGGGATTTTACTTCCCATATTACAGGCATATGCACACCGCTTTCCAGATGTTACCCCTTTTACCCATTTCTGCTGTGGTATTTAATATTTTACTTACCTGGGGTATTTCATTACCCATTCCCAATGAACCTAGTTTAAAGCCCTCTTCAATAGGGTAGCCAGTCTACTGCGGAAGACTGATTGACCCTTCTTGGATAGGTGGGCACCATTTCTGCTCTGTATCCTTTGGAAAATCACCCCATGGTCCATGAAACCAAAACGATCTTGATGACACAATCCATGCAGCCACACATTCATCTCCAGGATGAGAGCTTTTCTGCCTCAGCCTTTACTGTCAACAGGGAGGATTGAAGAGAATACCACCTGCACACTATCTGCTTTACCCTCTGTCCAAGAGTCACGAGGTCACTTTTGATATGCTCGGAAGGATACCTAGCAGTATCATTTGTGCCAACATGGATGAGCAACATCAGATGATAGTAGGCTTGATGAGTCTCAGCAAACTCTCCGTAGCATCTCAGATTTTGGCACTGGCAGACAGCACATCTTGCTGGACATCAAGTCTGATCAGTAGATGGACGTCTCAGTACCCCTCAGAAGAGACTCACCACCACCACTATACTTTGCTTCCTTGTGGTCACCGATTCTGCAACTTTGGGATGCTTGAGATCTTGTTCTTCCCTTTCCTCTTTCACTTCCAGAGCTGCATACTGGTTCTTCAGTTCAAGGGCTGGCAGAGTTGGATTATCAGTTCTGCAGGCTCTGGTGACTTGTATCCAACTCTTTTGATTCTGTAGCCTCCCATCTTCACCTCCGTCAGAGAGCTTGGGTGCTTCAAGAAGCATCTCATCAATGTACTTCTCATTGTCTTGAATGCTTCCCAGCCTTGCTACCTCTTCTCTGAGCTCCTCCACATGTTTCATGAAAGCTTCAGCTTGCAAGCATCTTGCACATGCAACCAGTCCCTCGACTGGCATTGGGCTGTCTTTCTGGACAGACACAGAAGATGCAAAGGGGACAATAACTTTGGCAATACAATTTTTCTCAGCCATCGTTTAGTTGGTGGAGCTTTGGTACCTATTGAAGTAAATGAGAGAGACCTTCCAAAGCCCTTAACCTTTTCTCACCTATCCTTTAAGAGAAAAAGCAGTTAACCTATTTTATATTCTAACAGTGCTGTTCTATGTCCCTATGTGTAGCCCTGCATCCTTGCTAAACGGTTATTACTTTAAACTAGTAAATTTTGATATTATGTGTCTGAAGTATATAGATTAATATTGTATATTTTGTTTGTAAAATTATCCAATCAAAGCTCCTTGAAGAATGGCAAATTGTTTACTTTTAGTAGATATCCAAATGTGGAACTATTTGCTTCCTAAATTTTCCCTACCAAGTCATCAAGCTAATGGGGAGTTGCCCTCTATAGCAAGAATTCTTACATTGGGTGGGTTGGAGCTGGGGGAGAAGGGGAATTAACATCTGAGGAGGTCCGTGACTTCAAAGAACTTGCTTACCTCTTTGAACGTGAAAGCTAGAGGAAGAAAAAAAGAACTCGCACAGCAGAAAAATAGTTTTATCCAAGAACACAAAAAATTCCCCCTTTGCAATACAGCTATAATGCAGCAGAAAAAGAATATACAGACTCATTATAACATAAAGATCAAGTGGACTAACTGCCATTTCAACCTATACCTTATGATCAGGAACCATTGGTGATGAAAGAAGAAGTCAAAGCAGCATTGAAAGCCTTTTCAAAGAACAAAGCACCAGGCATTGATGGCATTCCCATTAAAGTACTACAGCAATCGGATGAAGCTGCTATCATACTTACAAGGCTCTGCCAGGAAATAGTTATCTCCAAGTTATAATGCCCTGTTCAATGTAATTTCAGTTTGTTCAATGTAAACCGCCTTGATATCATGAAAGGCGGTATATAAGAAATGTTAAATAAATAAATAAATAAATAAATAAACATCATGGCCAACTGACTGGAAAAGTTCTGTGTTTATACCAATACTGACTGTGGAAATTATTGCACAATCACTCTGATCCCACATGCCAGCAAGATTCTGCTCAAGATCATTCAGCAGAGACTATAACCATACCTGGAACGAGAACTGCCTGAAGTGCAAGCAGGGTTCAGAAAAGAGCGAGGAACGAGAGACATTATCGTGGATGTGAGATGGATTCTTGAAAAGACAAAAAAATACCAAAAGGATATCCATATGTATTTTATTGACTACAGCAAGGCTTTTGATTGTGTAAACCATGAGAAACTCTGGGCCACATTAAGAAGCATGGGTACACCAGAACACCTGATCGTTCTCTTGCACAACCTTTACATTGATCAAGAAGCAACAGTTTGAACAGAACTAGGAGAAGCAGAATGATTTAAAATCAGCAAAGGTGTATGACAAGGCTGCATACTTTCCCCCTACCTATTTAATTTATATGCAGAACAAATTATCAGAGAAGCAGGACTGTATGAAGATTGGTGGAAGACTCATCAACAACCTTCGTTATGCTGATGATACCACATTACTGGCCGAAAGTGAAAACGATTTATGTATTTAACAGGTTTTCTATACTGCTTTATCATAAATTCAAGTGGTTTACATTGAACAAAATATAGCAACAAGTTTTTACATAGAACAGGGAATTAACTTGGACGATTATAAGGGTTAATAATACATTAAACAATTGTTAACTATATACATAATTATAATTGCGGCTTGATGATATATTGGGACAGTTAGCAGTTATCTGTTTTGTAGTTTAAACATGGCAATGAGGTGTTATCTTCTATATGGGACCATAGTATTCAAGAAATAGATGGGTCTTTAGGGCTTTCCTAAAGTTGAGAAGATCTTTGATTGCTCGTATTGATGCAGGTAGGTCATTCCATAGTTGGGGGACTTAAAGAGAGAAGGCTCTGCTGCAAGTGGATTGTTTTACTGTTTTGAAGTATAGTGCTATTTCCAGAAAGTTGGGGTCTGCACCTCTTCTTGTTCTAGTTGGACTCGCCTTCCTGATCAATGCTTGAAGGGTCGTTGGGGATAAGTTGTTCAGTATCTTGAAGATTAAAATAATGTTCTTGTATTTAGTGCGAACTATGATGGGAAGCCAGTGTAATTGGGGTTATATGGCTGTATTTTTCTGTTCCTGTAATGATTCTTGCAGCAGTATTTTGTACCAGTTGTAATGGGAGTGTTGTTTTCTTAGGTAGGCCATGATAGATTATGTTGCAATAATCTATCAGGGGGATTATAATAGCTTCGCATACAGTTCTGAAGTCATTGTCGGTGAGAAGAGGTTTAAGTTTGTAGAGATCTCAACTTGTGGCACGCTGATCTTGTCTTTTTTATTTGAGTTTAGAAGGTGAGGTGGTTGTCGAAGATTACTCCGAGATATTTGACTTCTTGCTTGTTGGTTAGGGTGCGGTTTAAGATCCTGAGTGAGTCTGGAAGGGAGAATATAGTGTTTCTGGTTATATATGCATCAATTCAGTTTTCTTAAAGTTAATGGAGAGATTCTGTTCTTTGAGCCAATTTGATATTGATTCCAAGCATGCTGTAATTTGTGAGTAATCCAGGTGGTTGATGTTAATGTGGGTGAAAATCATAATATCATCTGCGTATAATCTATTGTGGATGTTGTGCTGCTTTATAATGTTGCATAATGGTTGGAATATATATGTTGAATAACAGTGCAGAGAGGGCAGAGCCTTGTGGGACCCCCTGGTATTGTATAAAAGGTTTAGATTGCTTGTTTTTCATTCTCAACTGCTGGTAACACTGAGACAAGTAGGAGATGAGCCAGTCAAGTACTGTGCCATTTATTCCAGTTTCTTGTAGCCTCTATATTAAAGTGTTGTGGTTAAGGGAGCCAAATGCAGCAGTAATATCTAAGAAGCATAAGACGAAGCCATGTAGTATATTGTCTATGCCTGTAACCAAGGTGTCCATTAGTGATGTGATCAGCGTTTCCACGCTGTGGTTTTGTTTGAATCCATATTGGTGAGGGTCCAACGGGGCATGTATGTCTATGTGGTCTTGTATCTGATACTGTAATATTTTTTCAATTATCTTAGTTATGAATGTGAGGCTTGATATTGGGCGGAAGGAGCTAGGATCCTTTTTGTTGAGGTTCTTGTGTTTTAGGATTGATCATTTATTCTGCATTTGCTGATGACCTGTTTCTGTGTTCTGAGTGCATGACCTACTTGAAGGATTCAGCTAGTATGAAATTTCTATGTAGGGATTATATAGCTGTTTGGCTCATTCAGTTTTCAAGTAAGTGGTGTACTGATGTTTTAATACAGGGGCAAGTAACTCTGGTCTGGCATTCAAGTGGGATATCCAGAAAACCCACCTGGCTAGCAGCATTGAATAACTGGAGTTTCCTACACTCGTTGTAGTACCTGTCATTTTTGTTTATGGGCTGGACGTTGGTGCTGTTATGGTGCAATAAATTTGCTATATAGGTTCTGCAGCCTTTTTGCAAGGTTTTCTATTATTTCACTACGGGTCTCAGGGAGGGGGGATTTCTATTGCTATTACTGAGGTGACACCAGAATTTGACATTTTTCTGAGGGCCCTCACTGTCATTTTCCCCATTCTGGTATATAAATTTTAATTCATAAACAAATAAATAATACTATTTATTACTATTCCACTCCATTTCATTAATAACCTATATCAGCGATGGCGAACCTATGGCACGCGTGCCAGCTGTGGCACGCGAAGGCCTTGCAGCTGGCACGCGGGAAGGTCGCACATTAAAAAAAAAAAAAAAGCTGCCCGCTGCCGCCGCGGCGGCATGGAGTGTCCCGCGGGGCTCCCTCTGCCCGGCGGGACTCTCCCGGCGCTGCTCAGCCCCTCTCTGCCGGCTTGCAGATACGCGAAGGGAGAGTCTCCCTCGCGTCTCTGTTAAGCCCGCAGGAGCTGATGGTAAATTTCCCATCTGCCCCTGCGGGCTTAAGAGAGACGCGAGGGAGACTCTCTCTCCCTGCGCGTCTCTGCAAGCCGGCAGAGAGGGGCTGAGCAGCGCCGGGAGAGTCCCGCCGGGCAGCGGGCGCCCCGCGGGACACCCCATGCCGCCGCGGGGGCAGCGGGCAGCTTTTTTTTTTTTTTATTGCCATGAGCCGAGGGAGGGGGGTTAAGACTGGCAATGGGCTAGGGAGGGAGAGAGGGGGGTTAAGACTGGCAATGGGCTAGGGAGGGAGGGAGGTTAAGACTGGCAATGGGCTAGGGAGGGAGGGGGGTTGAGACTGGCAATGGGCTAGGGAGGGAGGGAGGGGGTTGAGACTGGCAATGGGCTAGGGAGGGAGGGGGTTGAGACTGGCAATGGGCTAGGGAGGGAGGGAGGGGGTTGAGACTGGCAATGGGCTAGGGAGGGAGGGAGGGAGGTTAAGACTGGCAATGGGCTAGGGAGGGAGGGAGGTTAAGACTGGCAATGGGCTAGGGAGGGGGGGAGGGGGGAGGGGGGGTTGAGACTGGCAATGGGCTAGGGAGGGAGGGGGGTTGAGACTGGCAATGGGCTAGGGAGGGAGGGAGGGAGGGAGGGAGGGAGGGGGGTTGAGACTGGCAATGGGCTAGGGAGGGGGGGGTTAAGACTGGCAGTGGGCTGGGGAGGGGGGTTAAGACGCAGTGGGCTATGGGGGGGAGTTAAGACTAGCAATGGGCTGTGGGCTGATGAGGGCTGGCAATGGGCTATGAGCTGATGAGGGCTGTCTGGAAATGGGGTGATGGGGGGGTTAGGACTGGTAATGGGCTATGGGGGGGGGTTAAGACTGGTAGTGGGCTGATGGGGGGGGTTAGGACTGGTAATGGGCTATGGGGGGGTTAAGACTGGTAGTGGGCTGATGATGTAGGACTGATAATGGGTTATGGGGGGGGCTAGGACAGGAAATGGGCTGATGGGGAGGGGTTAGGACTTGAGGTGGGCTGATGTGGTTAGGACTGGTAATGGGCTGTGGGCTGATGGGGGGTTTAGGACTGGCAATGGGCTATGGGGGGCTGACTGGAAATGGGCTGATGGGGGGTTAGGACTGGTAAAGGGTTATAGGGGGGGGCTTAAACTGAAAATGGGGTGATGGGGGTTAGGACTGTAATGTGATTGACGGGGGGCTAGGACTGGTAATGGGTTGGGGTGTTGCTAGGACTGGAAATGGGCTGAGTGGAAGGGGAGGCTTGAACTGCAAATAGCTGATGGGGAGGGGGCTTGGAATGGAAATGGGCTGTGAGGGAAGGGAGCTAGGACTGAAAATGGGCTGATGGAAAAGCTAGGATAGGACTGGAAATGGGCTGTTGGGGGGAGCTAAGATTGGAAATGGGCTGTGGTGGGGGCTTGAATTGAAATGGACTCATGGAGGGGCTAAAACTGGAAGTAGGCTCATGGGGGGCTTGCACTGGTATTGGGCTGTGTGGCGGGGTGCTATGCTTTGACCTGGGCTGATGGTGGGGCTAGGAAATGAGGAGAAATGGGCTGATGGGGGGGCTAGGATTGAAAATGAGCTGATGAAGGGACTTGGACTGGAAATGGGCTGATGCAGGGACTAGAAGGGAATGGATGCTGGGTGAGACTGGAACTAGAAGGGAGCTGATGTTGGGGGAGGATTAGAATGGGATGGGGCTGGGAGAGTAAAATGGAGAGGGGAAAAATATTTTGTGTAGGAGGGATGAAAAATCTACAATTGGCCAGGTATTGGGAGAGTAATTGGGGATTGAGGATGGAGGGGTAAAATTTGTGTGGATGAAATAGGAATGAGGAAAGAGCAAAAGGAGAAAGATTAGTATGTTAAAGCAGATGTAGAGAGAGAGAGAATGGAAAAAAAACTAGAAGAGAGAAGAAAGGACAAATGGACAGCAGACGATGGAGAGTTAGCAGAAAACATGAAGAAACCAGAAGAAGGTGGCTGGACCAATTGCAACTGAAAAAAAAATGCACAAAAGGTAGAAAGATATCTCTTTATTTTGAATTTATTAACTGGAATATGTCAGCTCTGGGAAATGTGCATCATTAACATCTGCGCTTTGTTTGGTACAAGAGGAAATTCCTATTTGACGTTGCCACTTGTTCTCTTTCCCCAGTATTCTCTGAAATGTATTGGTTTAATATTTGCAGTGTTGCCTTTTGATAGGTAGGGTATGGTGCTTTGTGAGTCCTGGTAATGCTGTCAGGATACGGCGGGTTTGCTATGGGTTCTAAATGGGCAGCGTTTGTAGTAGTTCCTAATGTGCCTGGCGGTTGGCACTGGATTATAGTAATGTAGAAATCTTTTAGTCTTTCTTTATCCATACACTCATTAAGAGACATGTTTACTAAAAGTTAGTGTATGGTAACATTATGCAAATATTTATGCAAATAAGACCACTTATGCAAATGACGTGCTGGCACTTTGAGGAAATTCTTTGGTTTTGTGCGGCAGTTTGGGCACTCGGGCTCAAAAAGGTTAGCCATCACTGACCTATATCATTAAAAAAAGGAACTGTGAAAGGGTGGAAGAGCAGCACCTTTTCCAGCAGGGGGCATACAACCGGTAACCCAAGATGAATCATCAGAGTAGAGAATCCCATGTTGCAGATTGCCATCATCCTGCCCTATGAAAGATTTGATTCTAGTTATAGCAAATTTAAGATATTTTGAACAAGTTGGAAAAGAACATAAATACAATACTGAGTCAGACCAAAGATCCATCAAGAAAAACATCCTTTTTCTAATAATGGTTAATACAAGATACCAGTTCCTGGGAGGAATCCAAAGAGTAGATCCAGTCCCTGTTGCTTACATCCTACTACTACTTCTGCTACTGAATATTTGTATAGTAGTACAAAACGTATGCAACGCTGCCCAGACACATGTGAAAAATGGTCCCTGCTCATCAGAGCTTGCAATCTAGACAAAACAGACAAAACAGACAATACAACAAGCTCCTTAGAGACCCATTCTTCCCAGCCCTGGCTTCTAATAATCCATTTACATGCCTCTCCTGCTATATTTGTGTCCCATTCTGAGCAGGATCTTGGTTGCAGTCAAGATACCAAAGGTCCACGAACTGGCACATGGCAGGGAAGAATCGTATTGCCAGAGCTGTTGCCCCCATTACAGCCTCTGCTTCTGTCCAGACAGAGATCTATATGCCAGTTTAAGGACAGGTTCCTTGTGCAGGATGCCTGCATGCTGACAATCTCAGAAAAGAAGTGTAGGAGCTGAAAGAAGAGGTGGCGAAGCTGAGGAGCATTCAAGACAGTGAGAAATACATTGATGCGTCTTGAAACATCCAAGCTCCTCAACAGAGGTGAAGATGGGAATCTGCAGAATAATGAAAGCTGGACATGCATCACCAGGGCCTGCAGAATCAGCAATCCAACTTCTTCAGCCCTTGAACTGAAGAACCATTATGTAGCCCTGGAAGTGGAGGAGGTGAAAGCATCCCAGGAAAGGGAAGAACCAGAGCTCGAGTACCCCAAAGTTGCAGAATCAGTGACCACAAGGAAGTGAAGGGTAGTGGTGGTTGGTGACTCTCTTCTGAGGGGTACTGAGGTGTCCATCTGCCAACCAGACTTGATGTCCAGAGAGGTGTGCTGTCTGCCAGGTGCCAAAATCCGAGATGTTACAGAGAATTTTCTGAGACTCATCAAGCCTACTGACTTTTACCCAAAGTTACTCATCCATGTCAGCATTAATGATACTGCTAGGTATCACTCTGAGCATATCAAAAGTAAATTTATGAATCTGGGATAGAGGGTGAAGCAGATAGGTGTGCAGGTGGTGTTCTCTTCAATCCTCACTGTTGAGGGTAAAGGCAGAGGCAGAGAAGCTTCCATCCTGGAGATAAATACATAGCTGCATGGATGGTGTCATCAAAAGCGTTTTGGTTTCCTTGATGTTACAAGAGCTGCAGAACAGAGATGGCATCCTTTTGTCCAAAAAGGGTCGACATGTCTTCAATAGATTCATTGGGGATGGGTGAAGAAAGCCCCCAGATAAGTGGAAGCCTCCAGGAAAGTGAAACATTAAATATCTCTATAGCAATGGGTAAAGGGAGCAACATCTAAAAAGCGGTGTGCATAAATGCCCATAGCATGGGAAATTAGATCCCAGATGTTGAAGCTTTAACGGACCAGGCTGACTTGGATTTAGTGGTGGTTACAGACACATGGTTCATGGACAACCATGAATGGGATGTAATTATACCAGGTTATACCTTATTCAGGAAGGATAGGGTAGGAGGAAGAGGAGGAGGAGTGTCACTATATGTAAAAAAATAACATTAAAGCTATAGAATTACAGGGCTTAAAAGGAGAGAGGAGGTATTATGGGTAAAATGAGAAAGAGGGAAAGAGAAATCAATTTGCATTGGCGTGATATACAGACCCCCTCACAGGGAAAAGAAGTAGATGGAGATTTAAAAGAAGACATACGTAGCATTGCTAGGAAAGGGGAAGTGCTATTGATAGGTGATTTCAATATGCTCTATGTGAATTGGCACATCCCTGCTGTGGTGTCAGCTGGATTCTCTACAGAGAGAACTATTCAAGAAACTGGTAACAGAACCCACATGTGGAAGGGCCATACTGGACTTAGTGTTTACCAATGGTGAAAGTGTTTTGGATGTTATAGTGGGAGATCATCTCGCATCCAGTGATCACCAGATGGTATGGTTCAGTAATAGGACTAGAGCTGATAAAATCCATTCAAAAGTGAGCGTCTTAGATTTTAGGAAAACTAACTTTGTCAAGATAGGCCAATACCTCAGGAATCATTAGCGGGATGGGAACAGCTGGGGGGTGTAGAAAAACAGTTGGCAAAACTGAAAGGGGACATTTTAAGGGCAACCAACCTTTTTGTTAGAAAGGTAAATAAAGGTAAAAGGTAAAAGAGTCTGCTATGGTTCTCAAAAGAAGTAGCTGAAAAGGTGAAGAAGAGGGAGGCCTTCATGAAATACAAGAGATCACAGAGAGTAGAAGACAGGCATCTATATTTGGAAAAACTTATAGAAACTAGCAAAGAAGTCAGGAAAGCAAAGATACTAAAAGAAGAAGAAATAGTCAATGCAATCAAATGGGGGGATAAGACATTTTTCAGATATGTTAGTGAAAAGAGGAAGAGCAAAAGTGGTATTGTCAGACTCAAGGGTGAAGGGGAGGAATATGTAGAAGCTGATGAGGATAAAGTAGAATTGCTTAACAAATATTTCTGTTCTGTGTTTACAGATGAAGGGCCAGGAGCAGGACCTCAGAAAACACTCACAAATAGGAACAGAAGTGGTGGGGATCTTGAACAATTTTCAGAAGACTGTGTTCAGGAGGAACTAGCTAAACTAAAAGTAGACAAAGTGATGGGACCGGATGGGATACATCTGAGAATACTGAAGGAACTTGGGGATGTTCTAGCAGCTCTGTTGACTGACCTTTTCTATGCCTCTTTGGAGTCAGGAGTGGTGCCAGAGGACTGGAGAGAGGCACATGTGGTCCCTGTACACAAAAGCGGAAGTAAGGATGGTTGAAAACTTCACGCTGGTTTGTCTAACCTCTGTGGTGAGTAAATTATTGGAAATGCTGCTCAAAGAGAAAACAGTGAGGTTTATGGAGTCCAATGGGTTACAGGATCGGAGGCAGCATGGATTCACCAGGGGCAGATCTTGTCAGACAAATCTGATTAATTTCTTTGACTGGGTGACCAGGGAGTTGGACCAATGGAGAGCCCTAGATGTGGTGTACTTGGATCTCAGTAAAGCCTTTGACACCTTTCCACACAGGTGACTAATCAACAAACTGAGCATCCTAGGGATGGACCCTAAAATTACTAATTGGGTCAGAAATTGGTTGAAGGGGAGGCAACAAAGAGTACAGGTAAATGGAGCTCACTCTGAGGAGAGGGAGGTTACTAGTGATGTGCCACAGGGATCTGTCCTTGGTCTGATTTTGTTTAACATCTTTGTTAGTGATATTGCGGAAGGGCTGTCGGGCAAAGTTTGCCTCTGTGGATTATGCCAAAATCTGCAATAGAGTAGACACCAAGGAAGGAGTAGATAATATGAATTGGAATATAGCTAAACTTGAAGAATAGTCAAGAATTTGACAGCTGAGATTTTATGCTAAAAAATGCAGGGTCTTGCATGTTGACTGCAAAAATCAAGGGAGCATTACAGTGTAGGGGGAGAAATACTTCTGTCCAGAAAAGAAGAGCGGGATCTGAGTGTAAATGCGTCTGACGATTTTAAAGTAGCTAAACAGGTAGAAAAGGCAATGGTGAAAGCTAGAAGGATACTTGGGTGCATAAGGAGAGGAATGGTCAGCAGAAAAAAGGAGGTGATAGTACCACTGTACAGTATAGGTCTTTGGTGCGACCTCATTTGGAGTATTGTGTGCAGTTCTGGAAACCACAACTTCAATTTCGTTCAGGAGGATCCCGTCCCCCGAGTACCCCATCAACCCTCCTGCTACTATACCGCTGTGCTCAACAACTATCCCCCCCAGCACCCATACAAAGTTCCCAATTTCCTTGTTCAACTTCCGTCTGCTCTTTCTGATGCCCTTTGGTCACTCTGCCCTCCGCCAGTGTTGCCGAGGGATGATCTGGGACCAGATGATCTTTGCCCCCAGCATGGCCTGCATCCAGATCATATCCACCTTGATCCTGATGATATCTGTGCCCTTGGTGGACACCGGTTCATTGTCCCCCCAGATGTAGGACTATGACGTCCGGCGGCTGGCTGCCCTGTCACCGGACAGTGAATGGTGGCCTCAGCTGATCTCATTGTATCCCCCTCTTGCCCATCCATTATATGAGAATACTGTTGGGGTGGAAGCCAAGCTGCTTGCTGAGATGTCTACCAGCTGCCCTTTGTCTTGCCCAGTAAATGTAGGAATGCCCTACGATCCAAACTGAAATCATTCCACGACCTAACGGGCAAGAGGAAAACAGCGCTAGCGAACTTCGTTATTGCCTGATGTACAGCTTGTACCTTTTAGACGCCCATCCCCAAATAGCCTGAATCTGACCCACCCCCAGGATAAAAACTGTGTGACGCGGTTGCCGCCCCTATTCTAAATGAGTGCAGTATCAGCCTGGTGAGTTTGAACCCCGCCTCCTCTAACACCCTCAGCCACAAGGTCCTGAACTGATACTGGGACTGGCATGACCCATCCAAATGCTGCAGCAGTGGGCCCCCCCCCCCCCCCACTGGCAATCCCGGAAGTCCGCAACCAGGTAAAGCTCCCTCAGTGCCGTGGCGTTCAGCCATACAGTTTTACCCTTCCTGAGTCGGTCCAGCATTGACTGGGCCAGGAATAAACATGCCTTGTCCCCTTCTATCACAGCATCCTCCACCTGTATGGAGGTGCCTGCCATGTCCGTCATAGACCGCGGCAGGACCTCACTCATGCGGAAAGCCCCAAAGAACATCAGCACTGTAGTGAGCCTAAACAGTTTTTCCTTTAACCCTTTCCTGGTAATGGCTGCTGCCCGCAGTAGGACCCCTTTCAGCATGGGCAGGGAGACCGGCCAGCGACTGTCAGGTCTCAGAGCAGCTTCCCTGGCCCAGCCATCTATTGCCTTCTTGACTATAAACTCTTTCATCGCATCCCTGAGCCCCCTCAGTTTTAGGAAATAGGCCACCCGAGCCAGCATCAGCCTGCTTTGTCTTATCGATGCTCCGTCTGCCCAAGAAAGCATCAAGAACTCGAACAAGAGCCCCGTTTCACTCCTTGCATGAGGCTAGCTCCCCTCTATTCAGCTTTCCAACTGTCCCAGGTTCTCCAGCAGGCCTTCCAGGGACTGGTCGACAGTGAGGCCATCATCATTCTGCTGGCGCTAAGCCTCCAAGATACCACATCTCCTTGGGCATGCGTGTCGCCTTGAGTGCGGTGTTGTGGGCAAGCTGCCTGACGCATTGGAGCTGGAAACAAGAAAGGGCATTAGCTATCTCATTGCTCTCCCTCGGGACGTGGCTGCTGTAATAAACACATTTAATTCCAGACTCAGCAGCACCAGCTTCCTGATCAGCCTCATCCTTCTCCCTGCCCTCACCTGTTAATGGCGAACACCACTGTCACATTGTTTGAATGTGAAACTATCTGCCTTTTAGTGAACTGGGACTTCCAGATGACCATGGCTGCCATGATCGGGAACATCTTCATGAATGTTATATCCTGGGTTACCCCGTTCTGGTGCCATTCCATCAGCCACTTCTGCTGACACTACTGGCCCTTGAAATAAATCCCAAAAGCACCCCCACCCACCCCCCCACCCCCCCCGCCGCATCCGTAAACTGTTCCAGGTCCTTGTTGCAAATGGGGGGGGTTGCCCTCCATATATTTCTCCCATTATGGTGTAACAGGAACTGTAGCCATACCTTCAAGTCCGCCTTTATGGGGGCATTGCCCCTAATGAAGTGGTCTCCCCTGCAGATGCCCCTTGCCGCTGGATGAAAGCCCAACCTTGGCCATCGCCCGTCAAGCAAAGTTCAAGTGCCCAAACAGAGATTGCATTTGTCACAGTGTGATCTTCTTTGGGGCGTCAGCCATCTGGATTGTCTCCCTAAGGGTGACCACTTTTCCTGCCAGGAGGTATGTCACCATCTCCGTGGTGCCAATTTCTATCCCCAGGAATGACAGCCACTGCGCAGACCCTTTGGTCTTATTGACTGCCAGGGGAACCCCCAGCTCGGCAGCCTTCCTCTGAAATGTATTCAGGTTGCGCTGACAGCTCTGCCTGTCATCTGCCATGATCAGGAAATCATCCAGGTAATGTATAATTCTTCCATGGTGCATCTCCTTCTTGACCATCCCTTGGATGGTGGAGCTGGAGTCCTCAAAATAGGTGCAGGATATGGAGCACCCCATGGGAAGACATTTGTCCACATAATACTGCCCACTAAAGCAGAGCCCCAGCAGATAGAAGGATGTATCAGCAGCAGCTGAAAGGCAGATTCAACATCCATCTTGGCTAACCTTGCCCCTCCTCCCAGGCCCCAGAGCAACTCCAGGGCCTGGTCTCTGGAGGTGTGCTTTACCGAACACACTGCTGGGTCCAGGTGATCATTCACAGATGTGTCATTGGGATAGGATAAATGGTGTATGAGCTGGTACTCCCTCGGCTCCTTCTTTGAGACGAGGCCCAACAGGGAAACTATCAGGTTGGAGATGGGCCTACTCCCAAAGGGGCCCGCAATCCTGCCCAGCCTCCGCTCCCTATCAAACTTCCGTTGGACCATCGCCTTCTGCTCGAGAGCAGATTGTAAGTTTCCCACTACCTACGGGCCCAGTGGACCACTGAATCCCCGTGTGAAACCGCTGATTAACCATCGCACCTTCCGCTGATCATACCCCCCCAAATTCTGCCGCAGTGCCCCAATGTCAATAGGCATTGTGGCTAGCCCCAGTGTGTTGTCCTCATCGCAGGTGCTGTGTGTCCCCCCCCCCCTTACCTCTTCCGGCATCAGAGCTGAGGGTGTCCCTCCCCACACATGGCGCAGGTGTGCCTGTACTTGCAGTCATTATTAAATTGGCATGCCATGCCATTGTAAAGCCTGCACACACCCCAACGCAGGGAGGGAATGGGTGCAACAGGGAGGGCATCACAATCCCCTGTGCAGGGCCTGCTGTCCTCCCAAAAGGGCTGTTGTTGTGACCCTGTGAATTTCCCAGGCCAATCTCCCACTGCAACCCACTTGCTCTGTTGCTACCTGCCCCTGTGTCATCAGCCATATCCAAAGGTCAATATCCTTCCAGGCCAATCTCCCACTGCAACCCACTTGCTCTGTTGCTACCTGCCCCTGTGTCATCAGCAATATCCAAAGGTCAATATCCTCCCAGCTGAGCCCCAGTGTACCCACCATATTTCAATGAAACTGTTCATCGTAATCTATCCAGGTGGTGCCACCATACACCTTGTAGGCCTTGCTAATACTATCCTGGTATTTAAAGAGCCCTCACATTACTCCGGGTGTTTATCTCTGACCACGCTGGCTAGCACCCAAAAAGTTGCACACCAATTCACGATCATTCAAGGTATGGCGTTGGCCTTGTTAGACATCAGCTTGTACTTGTTGCCGCATCCAAAACAATCACAGTGCGCATTGTTCTGCCTAATAAGTAGAAAGAAAATATCATTGTACTCATTCCTTCTGGGTTGCAGGCACATGGATATCCAACGCGCTCATGATGCACACGTACTCTGCTGGCCTGCTCTCAGACACCAATTCCCGTTCCCCACTCTGGGCATCTGTCAGCGGACCTTCAGCACTCGTGTGAACCATGTCATCAGTGGGGGGCTTGGGGAGGTGCCAAGGGGAGGGAGATTGTGGGGTGGTTGGCACTGGGGGTCCCTGCACTGAGTGCCCACCCTGTGCCATTGGGATCACAACCACTGTGGAGCCAATGCCCCCACTGGGTCCTGTGCCACCAGGTCATGCCCACTGCAGAGCCAATGAAGGGGTGGCTCTTTGCCCCCTTCCCTTTATCGTGGCATGGCTTCCACCCCTCCGCCCTCCACCTATTGGGTGTTGCTTCCTAAGGAGCCCTCCTCCCCCCATCAACCCTGTTATGGGGCCCACACCCTTTTGGTGCCGGCCCTCCATTCTCAGTTTATGCACCCAACATATGGAATGCCCTCCCCGAAAAAATAAGGAGCATATCTGACCTTTCAATGTTCTGTAAGGAATAAAAAACAGAACTATTTTTAGAAACATTTTGAAGGCTCATCCCATCAACTTCCTCTGATATGACCACCAATAATGAGTTCTTTGATAATCTCCCCAGTTATTTATGCCTACACTCTGTTAATTCATTCTCTGTTAATAACAGTTCTATGTAACAACTTCACTTAATGCTGTTCAGTATTTATATTCTACGTAAACTACATGTTCTTATTTTTTGTAAACTGCTTTCATTTATACATTAAGCAGTATAAAAGAATATGTAAATAAATAAATACAAATAAATAGAGCAGAAGGACAATAAGATATGAGTTTATGGAACCAAAGACCAGCTAATGGTAAAGCCATTATGGCTAGTGCTAAGAACAGAAACCTATGGATTGACTTTAAGAAAGATTTTGATAGAATCCCACATTCGTGGGAATAGGTTGCCTTGAAGTCTACAAAATGAAACCCAAAATAACTGAGTACATCAAGTTTACCATGAAAATGTGGCAAAACACATGCCATCTGATGTATGAAGATGGTCAATTCATCATTCCTAACATCAAGATCGAGAGAGAAATATTTCAGGAAGACTCCCCATTGCCACTTCTGTTTTGTATGACACTTAATCAACTGAGAACTCTCATTAATTCTTTGGGATATGGATCTAGCCTTAATCCTAAAGAAGGCAACAACTTAGAGGTAATGTTACATTTACTAAAGTTCTATATACTTTCAGTCACCAGCAACAATCAAGTTAGGCAACATAGAACTCAAAGTCAAAATAGAGGTCAAATACTTTAGGAGTTATACTTGACCAGGGCCTAGACATACAAGCACAAATTAAAAACACCACCAAAGCTGTCTACTACAAACTTAAAACTCTCAAGAATCTACACCCCTTCCTCAAACCACTTCCACATAGTCTGTCAGGCAATCATAACCCCCATGTTAGATTACAGTAACACCATTTACCAGGGCCTGTACAAGCACACACTGTACATACTGCAATTAGCAGAGAACATGGCAGCCAGAATCATACAAGAAACATCACGGCACGCCCACATCACCCCCATCCTGAAACAACTATATTGGCTCCCCATCACTTCCAGAATCAAGTACAAAATCATCCTTAGTATCCACAAAGTACTAAACAACTAATCAGCAGAATACCTACAGACACTACTTCAGAAACCCTTGAACAATAGAACAGAAGAGGCAACACACTCAACTTGCTTGACATACCACCCAAAAGCTCAAGAGCTAGCAAAGCACATGCAATTGGACATTCTCCCTATACACCCCAACCATTTGGAATTCTCTACCTCCTTAATCTAAGAAGTAGTGCGTTCTTAGGAGACTTTTAAAAAAACAACAACTATTCTTAGAATTTTATAGAGCCGACCCCCACCAGGAGAAAACTTTGCACAAATCAAGCAAATCAAGCAATAAGTCTATTAGGCTCAACGCTAATTAATTTCACAGCCTCAAGTTACAAACCATGTATCAGAAATAGCCCTCTCATCCACTAACTTACAGAAATGGACTCTACTCATCCCTACCTCCAGTTCCCCAAATACTAATTACATCAACACCACTATGACTCATCTGTTCCATACTGATATACCTGATACATTGTACATAAGTTAAGTTAAGTCACTTTAGCCACTTTCTGGCTCCTTTTATTTCCTATTGTTATCTTTTATTGTAGGCATTATGTTCCATGTAATTCATGCTTCATCCTGCACTTAATATTGTTTACTTGCACCAAGTTCATTGTAAACCGTCTTGACTAGTAGAAAGTTGGTATAAAAACGATGTTAAATAAATAAATATTTCAATTGATCAATAATTGATGGAACAACTCTGTGTAGTGAAAAGCTTCTCGGATAACATCAGGATAACTGTTGGCTTGACAAATGTGGTAAAGCAACCTTTCTTCAAGATAAACTGTACAAAACAGAAAACACCTCCCAGAATGATGGTTGTGACATCAGGGTACTTGAACAGAAAGGTGTGTATAAATAACTAGGAATACACAATGGTGCAACATCATGCAAAAATTGCTGAGAGAAAGGATCACTAAAGAATATTACAGGAGATTAAAATTGTTATTGAGAAGTGCTTTAACATCATGGAATAACATACAAGCCATTAATCAGCTGGCAATTCTAGTTCTTTTATATAGTTTTGGGATTGTAGATTGGCTTCTTAAATATCTTGGGAAACTGGATATATGAAAAAGAAAAATCCCCCATGCTCATAATGTAAATTATAAGAACCAGTGCATGCCAAGACTATACATCCCTAGAGCCGACGAAGGACTGAGTCTCACAGAAATCGATTAAGCCTTCAGGCCTATTTAACAACATCATCAGATCCAAATACACAGAAAAGTGCTGAAATATGAAAATAAATGTCCAGAATCTCTCTTCATCATTAAACAGACAAGCATTCAAAATAGTAGAAGGGATGGATGAGAATACACCAACACACATAGTGAAAGAAGCAACAAAATTTGAAAAACAAGAGAAAACAACTCTTCAAAAAATTAGATCAGTAGACAAGGAAAAAACAAGTGGCAAAGCATAAATACAGTGCAAAATATAGACTGTTTCTCCAGGAACCATTTGTCAATGAAGAGAGAATGCAGGAATAGTTAAGGAAAGACAAACTGAAACCTGAAGATGAGAAACTGATAGTTGCAGACCAGGATGGAGGATTACGAATAAGATGTTTCACAGCGAGTCTAGAGAAAATTATAAATCAGATATATGCAGATTCTATAAGAAAGACCTGGAAATGGTTATTCATTTTGTAGTTCATTACGAAGTTCTGAATTTAGAAAGCTTCTATACAGAAAGGAACAAAAACGTGGCACACCTCATCCATTGGAAACTTTGTAAACACTATATCATGGCTGTACCAGAAAAGCACTGGGATCATAACCCTAAGAGAATTACTGAGAATGAAGAAGTTATGATCACTTGGGACATTCTCATTCCGACAGATAAGAAGCTAGAGGTGAGGAAACCAGACATAATGGTAAAGGAGAAAAAGACTTGAATGACATTAATAATGGAGGCATTGGTTCCAAGAGATTATTGTGTGGAGAGGGAGAAGATCCTGAAATACCAAGAAACGCAGTCAGAGACCAAGAAAATGTGACAGAAAGATACAGAAATATTTTCCATCATATCGGGAGCCACGGGCAAAATTAAGAGGAATTTCCAATCACACCTTGACAAGTTGCCTATACATATTACATCTTATGAACCCCAAAAGGATGCTCTCTTTGGTACTATGCAAGTATCACAGCAAGTATTAGTAATACATTTAAGAGACTGAGATCATACTCCACTTACACTGGCTTAGGAGTGAGGTTCATAAATGACATGAGGTGAGGACAGTAACTGAATTCAAAAAAGCATGGGACAAACACAGAGGATCTCTAAATGTAAAAAGGGGACTATTGTAGTTGCTGATATGGAAGGACAGCCTAGATAGGCCATGTGGTCTTTTTCTGTCATCATATTTCTATGTTCCTATGTTTCTATGACATGGTATGCACGAAACTAACCCATTTGGAGAAATTGCACCCAACGCAGACATTCATGCAAAGGACAGCTGTCTTTATACAGCAGGATGGAAGGCAAAGGTGAGAAATCTTAATGCTCATTAGCATAAGGGTACCTCTAACATAATGCTTGGATTTGACTTGTCCAGGCCATGGTATTTTCAATAACATCATATGGATGCGAAGGTTGGACAGTGAAAAAGAGGAAGAAAATTGATGCCTTTGAATTATGGTGCTGGCGACAAATAATGCGTATCCCATGGACTGCCCAAAGAACAAACCAGTCAGTACCAGAGGAGATCAAACCTATGCTTTCCTTAGAAGCTCAGATGACAAGACTTTGACTTTCATATTTTGGACACATCATGCGAAGATCGTTAGAGAAAGACATAATGCTTGGCAAGGTAGAAGGTCAACGCAAAAGTGGAAGGCTTGTAATGAGATGGATCGAACAATAACAGCAGCTACGGGTACCACTCTCAACAATGAGCCGCCTGACTGAAGACCAAACACAGTTTAGGTCAACTATCCAGTAAGGGAGTTTGAAACACATGCTAAAGGCATGATAAAGATAAAGGCAGCTAACTCCCAAAGTTTCCCAAACCAAATTTTTTAAATATTGACCCTCTTTATCACATTAAAATCAAAGGGTGGAAATCTCTCATAATTAGGGATGTACATTTATTAGTGAGCGTTCAGTTTGTTAGTGCACCTCAATACATTTATTGAATGCTACAGTGATGGCACACATTGAATTTACAGTGATTTAACATGCACTAACCTATGCATTAATGCATGTTAAGTCAATTAGGGACATGTTTACTAAACATTAACACATGCTATGTGCTGCAGCACCCATGTTATTCCTAAGCGCATGATGTGAAATAGTGAGCATTAATATTTAGTAAACATGGCCCTACGTTTGTGTTAAAACATTATATAGAGGCATGTTTACTAAGCTGGGCTAACAGCATGAGCTACTTATAACTAGGTCCCATGTTATTCAATGGGACCTAGTTACAAATCGCCCATGCTATTAGTCCGGCTTAGTAAGCATGCCTCTAAGATGACAAGACTTTGACTTTCATACTTTGGACACATCATCCGAAGAGAGTGATCATTAGAGAAAGACATCATGCTTGGCAAGATAGAAAGTCAACGCAAAAGAGGAAGGCCAGCAATGAGATGGATCGATACAATAACAGCAGCTACAGGTACCAGTCTGTCAACAATGAGCCGCTTGACTGAAGACCGAACACAATTTAGGACGCCATGAGTTGACACCGGCTCGACGGCACTTAACAACAACAACAACATGAAACTGAATATGCAAACTAACAGAAAAAAAGCTTGAAAATCAGAAAAAAATAATCTAGAAAAAAACAAAAAAAATAACCAAAATTAGTTTGCCTGTGCGCGTTCCTACCCATTATAAAAGCATAGATCTCAAGTCACCTAAACTTAGTACTTAAAATCAGTTCTTAGCAAAATGTATTCACAATTAAAAATAATCATATCATATACAACATAAATGCAATTCAGAGGCCTTAAGTACTTCAGGCAAGGTGAAGAAACTGCTTTTACGTCGATTTCAATAAGGATGTTCAGGCAAAATAAAATTTGGTTTATTTTCCATTGTCATTTGTAGGGGTTTTTTTGTTTCATTTTGTTTTTATACAGTTTCATTTTGTTTAATTTTTTTAATTTTAATTTCAGAGTAATTTCATTAATTAAGGTAGCTGCTGCCCCAACCATTATAAAAAAATGAAAGGTTAATAAAGGTTTCCGGGCAAATTAAAAATATATATATTTTTATTCTTTCCAACCAAATTGAGATTGGAAAGAAGTATATTAACAGAAATGAGAATTTCTAACTGTCCATCTGGGGGCAAAAACTCTCCAAAACTTTAACGGAATTAGAAGGACTACCAAAAGAGGCTGCTGCTGCCAGAAAGAAATATGCATTTGTATGAAAGAAATATGCACTTCTGGGAAAATTTCTAAATCCTGGGGAAAAGGGAATTCTTTTGGTTAAAACTGATAAATCTATGAACTTTAGAAACCAGTATATTTGCTAACTCAGTAACAGCAGGGAGCTTTTAATTTAAGTTTAAACCTCAGTAAGTAGCAGCAGGGAGCATTTAATTTAAATCAAATTAAAGTATAGCTTAGCATAGAAGGAAGAAAAGGGTAAATATTCTTTGAGCAGAAAGAAAGAAATTCTTTCTAGAGATCATTACAAAGAGGCCTTCCAGTTAGGGGGCAAAAGACCTGTGAAATTGTATTAAATAGGTATTAAAGCCAAGTGACAGCTCAAAGGGGCAATTTGAAAGGCTCCCTCTATCAAACCAAGGGCTATGTGAATCTCTCAGGAAATTGTTACAAGATTACTTTAGAAGCATAGGTCAAGGCACTGTGAAGTAAGCTAGTTTTTACTCCCACTCACCCCAACTCCCACCCACCCCAGGCATAATCTTAGTTTTATAGGCTCTTAGACCTATTAAAGGGGAAGATGTGGTGAAATTCATTTTCAGGTTCAGCTGGTTATCCTCACCAGGAATAGGTTGATTAATCTTGAAGTGAACTAAGTCTCTTAAACCTATTAGGTATAGTTGTATCAGCACAAGCATCCCTAACAACATTAAGTAGACAACTTAAACAAAGCCTTAAAATTAAGATGCAGACAGCAGTCCAGCAGCAAGAAGGGGGCTAACCAGTCTTTTGCATTGAGTGTCACATGTACAATACTCTCCCAGTTAATGAGAGGTCTTACATGTGCACTAGGTGCAAGGAGCCCTCAGGGAACGAGTGTGATCTCTGAAGGCTAGAGTGGCAGATTTGGAGTTGAAGAAGACAGAGAGATAAATAGACAAGACCTACAGGGACGTAATACTGAAGTCCCACCTCTATTCTGGCAGCCTTTCAGTAGCCATGGAAAAGAGAGGTCACGTGAAAGGAGAGCATAACCTTGGTGTGGCAGGAAGTGATCCTGTAGCTAGGACCTCTCCTCCAGATGATGTAAACCCCCCTCGCAATGAGGAGGCTTCTCCAGGGCCCAGTGCCCATGAGGGAAGGGTTAAGACAGCCATAATAGTTGATGATTTGATCATTAGGCATGTAGATAGCTGGGTGGCTGGTGGACATGAGACAGCCTGGTAATATGCTTGCCTGGTGCAAAGGTAGTGGACCTCATGCAACACCTAGACGAGGTTTTAGATAGTGCTGGGGAGGAATCTGCTATCTTGGTATATGTTGGTACCAATGATATAGGAAAGTGTGGGTAGGAGGTTCTGGAGGCCAAATTTATGTAGGAAGTTGAAATCCAGAACTTCCAGGGTAGCATTCTCCTACATGCTTCCCATTCCATGCAAAGGACACAAAAGGCAGGCAGAGCTCTGGAGTCTGAATGCATGGATGCAAAGAAGAAGGTTTTGAATTTGTTAGGAACTCGGCAACATTCTGTGGAAGGGAGGGGCTTTTCTGAAGGGATGGGCTCCACCGTAACTGTGATGGAACTACACTGCTGTATTAACCTTTAAAAAGGAGATAGAGCAGCTTTTAAACTAGATAATAGGGGAAAGCCGACAGTCATCCAAGAGTGCATGGTTCAGAAGGATGTATCCTTGAAGGATACTAGCAAAACAGGGAAGTTAGGGCATCCAGACAAAAAGGTTCTAATAAAGATAAAAGTAACCCAGATGTCCTTATGTACAGAGCTGAAAGATTCCAAATTATCCCTATCAACTGATAACCAGATTAACATGAATAAAATACAACCTCTAAAATGCCTGTATGCAAATGCTAGAAGTCTAAAAAATAAGATGGGAGAGCTAGAATATATAGCACTAAATAAAAAGATAGATATGACTGGCATCTCAGAAACCTGGTGGAAGGAGGACAACCAATGAGACACTGTGATACCTGTGTATAAACAATATCATAATGATAGGGTAGATCAAATTGGTGGAGGGGTTGTGCTCTATGTTAAAGAGGGAATTGAGTCACATAGGATAAAGGTTTTTAATGAAACAAAATACAAAATAGAATCTCTATGGATAGAAATCCCATGTAAAAAGGGAAAGACAAAGGCAGTGGAGGTGTACTATTGACCGCCTGGCCAGAATGAACAGATGGATGATGAAATGCTAAGAGAAATCATGGAAGCTAACAAAAGTTACAACACAGTAATAATAGGTGATTTCAATTATCCCAGTATCAACTTTATCAGTGTCATTGCAGGACACACTAGGGAGATAAGGTTTATATATGAAATAAATGAATTAATAATGAAAAGCTGGTTCATGAATCAACAAGAGGGGAAGCTATTTTGGACCTAGTCTTTTTTTTTTTATTTATGAAATTTTACAATAATGAAAGAAGAAAGCCAACAACAGCATTTCTTGAGGAAAAAGGAAGATACAGCAGTAATTAAACATGATTCATACATAACAAAAAGGAAATCTCTCAACAAGAGAGAATAGGAAATATCTTCCACACTAGCCCATAATAGCGAGGGGAGTGAAATCAAAATCAAATATTATACAAACGACAATATAGATAAATTAAGTGCAAGCCGTCCAACCGTGACAGTAATATTATGTGAGATCAAGTGAGGGAATAACAGAGGACTCTAACCGCTTAGCATTAATGAAAGCTGTAAGTTGGGATGGGTCATAAAAAATATAGGAAACAGTTTTATATTTTACCAAACACTTACAAGGATATTTGAGAAAACAGACCCCTCCCAGCTGAAGGATACCAGGGCGTAACAAGAGAAAATCTCTCCGACGCCGTTGTGTATCCCTAGCCAGATCCGGATAAATTCTTACCGCTAACCCTTTAAAAGGCAATTTTCTTTTCCTGAAAAAAAGCCTTAGCACCCACTCTCTGTCAGATAACAAGGCAAAAGTAACCAACAATGTAGAGGGAACAGGAGTCTCCTCCACAGATTTTTCCAGTAGGTCAGTTACATTCAGTATATTACATTGTACCAAATCAACCCCCTTCTGACCCACATCAGTGGACAATTTAGCTTTAGGTAAATAATAAGCCCTTACCAGTGGCGGGATTAATTCAGAAGAAACCCCCAACACCTCATTTAAATATCATTTAAACATATCACTAGGAGATACAGAAGAAATTCTAGGAAAATTAATTAAACGCAAATTATTCATTCAAGCAAGGTTATCCAAATGCTCCAACTTAGCTTGAGTGGAGGAAAAGTTTTTCCGAAAAGCATCCGACTGTTCTTCCAAACCTGCCAACTTCCGTTGCATTTCTGCCATCTCAGGTTGCAAAACTGAAACTTTCTGCTCCAAACTCTCCGTAGCCAAACAGGTAGTATTCACTTTCTGCTTCAAAGAGGTTACCCGTGGCACCAAGGCCTCCCCAAGAGAAAGAATCGCCTGCCAAATCGATTCAAGAGTAAAACTTTCCGGCCTCCGAAGAGAAAACGGTAAACCCGAATCAGTTCTCTTTACACCAGCTGCCATATCTGCCATAGGCACCTGCCCTCGATCCATCACAGGTAACTTCTGACCTGTGGAATCCCCTTCACTCGGCACCGATGGAAAAACAGGTATAGTCGCCGCAGGAATTCCAATCCTGCAAGGCAGCCGCGCCTCTATTCCTGGTCCAATCGAGCCATCAGCTTCCGCCAACTTCGGGTGTGAGCCGAGCTCCAGGAATCCTTCCGGAAGGGACAGGGCGCGAGAAACCTTAGGTGCTGGACTCACAGGGGAGAGAGATAGACCCGAAGCAAAAGCCAAGCCTCCAGGCTCTGGCGATATCGCTGCTCGGGATTCCTCCCCTAAATCAGTCACAGTCCGGTTTGAGCGCTGAACAAAGGTATCCATTGGACCTGAGGTAATCGGCGTAGAGGTAGGTGGAGATTGAGAGGACAAAGTCCCCCCCCCCCCACCTTGCCTTTACGCTTCCGTCCCATTCGGGTAACAAGAAAAAAACGCTCTCACTCGGAAACGGCAGTTGCCACCATCTTAGCTAAGAGACTCCTCAGACCTAGTCTTTACTGGAACACAGGATCTGGTGCAAGAGATAAGGTATTAGGGCCACTAGGCAATAGTGATCATAGCATTAGAATATTTGATTAATAAATGGAAGCAGGATGGCAAGGAATTCCACAGAACTACTTTTAACTTTCAAAAAGGAGACTATGATAAATTGAAGAAAATAGTAAAGAAAAATCCAAAAGAGCAGCTGCAAAGGATAAAGACTTACATCAAGCATGGGGCTGTTTAAAAATACTATCTTTGAAGCCCAGACCAGATGTATTCCATGCTTTAAGAAAATTGCAAAGAAGGCCAAAAAACTACCAGCATGGTTTAAAGGCAAGGTCAGAGAAGCTGCTGTAGTCAAAAAACATCTTTTAGGAAATGGAAAACAGAGCCAAATGATGAAAATTGGAAACAATATAAGCACTGGCAAGTTAGATGTAAGGCATTGTTAAGGCAAGCAAAAAGAGAATTTGAAAAACAAAGTTTGCAGTGGAAGCAAAAACGCATAATAAAACTTTTTAAAGTATATTCATAGCAAAAAAACTATGAGAGGGTCAGCTGGACCATTGGATGATAGAGGGGTAAAGGGGGTGCTAAGGGAGGACAAGGCCATAGAAAAGGAATTTTTTGCTTCGGTCTTTAATAAACAAGATGTAGGGAAGTTATCCATGCCTGAAATGGTATTTAAAGGAGATATATTGGAAGAACTGAAAGAAATATTGATAAACTGGAAAGCTAGTAACATAGTATAAAATAGTATATGACAGCATATAAAGACCAGTATGGCCCATCTAGTTTGCCCAACATGGCATCAAGAATAGATGCACTTGCCGCTCCATGCAGGGCACCCCTCCCCATGCCTTTGTTGAGGGGTGTACCCACCACTCTGTGTAGATCACCCCTATTTGTTCAGATATAAGAGATAGTTATGTTTATTTTGATTTTATCCTGTTGCTATAAAGGGATCCACTGTGTCATGCCATTTTGAATTCTTTCACTGTGTTTTTCACTGGTGGGGGACCACTTCCATCGGGAGGGCATTCCAAGCATCCACCACCCTTTCAGTGAAAAAGCATTTACTGACATTGCATTTCAGTTTACCCACTTTCATGTTATGCCTTCTAGTTTAACAGCTTCCCCGTCTTTGGAAGAGGTTTGCTTGTCCATTAATACTCCATTAAGTATCTAAAGGTCTGAATCATATCTCCCCTGTCCCTCCTCTCCTCCAGAGTATACATATTTAAGTCTTCAAATCTCTTCTCATAAGTCTTCTGATGCAGGCTCCATATCATTTTGGTCGCCTTCCGCTGAACTGCTTCCAGCCTTTTATATTCTTTGCAAGATACCGACTCCAAAACTGAACACAGTATTCCAAGTGAGGCCTTACCAGCAACTTGTACAGTGGCATTAGTACCTCTTCCTTTCTGCTGCTAATTTCTCTCTGTATGCAACCCAGCATCCTTCTGGCTTTTGCCACCACCTTGTCATACCTTTTCGCCACCTTGAGATCCACAGAAACAATCACTCCGAAGTCCTTCTTCTGGTCCGTGCACACCAATCTCTCGCCCCCTATCCCATACAATTCCCTTGGATTTTTGCATTCCAAGTGCACGACAATGCACTTCTTCACATTAAATCTTAACTGCCAAGCATTAGACCATTCTTCCAGCTTTTGTAGATCTTTCCTCATATTCTCCACTCCTTCAGAAGAGTCCACTCTGTTGCATATTTTGGTGTCATCTGCAAAAAGACAGACTTTTCCATTCAGCCTTTCGGCAATATCACTCACGAATATATTGAACAGTACCGGTCCTAGGACCAAACCCTGGGTCACACCGTTAATCACCTTCCTTTCATCCAAGTGAATTCTGTTTATTGTCACCTTCTGTCATCTGTCAGTTAACCAATTTCTGATCCAGTTCACCATCTTGGGACCCATCCCCAAACTGTTGAGTTTATTGATAAGCCTCCTATGAGGAACAGTTTCAAAGGCTTTACTGAAATCTAGGTAGATCACATCCATTGCATGCCCTTGATCTAGTTCTCTGGTCACCCAGTCAAAGAACTCAATCAGATTTGTTTGGCAAGATTATCTTTTGGTAAAACCATGTTGCCTCTGATCATGCAACCTGTTGGTTTCAAGAAAGTCCATTATTCGCTCTTTCATGAGTGCCTCCATTACTTTTCCTGCCACCGAGGTAAGTTTGATAACTCCTCCCTATTACCACTTTTGTGGAGAGGTACCACTTCAGCCCTTCTCCAGTCCTATGCAACTTCTGCTGTCTCCAAGGATCTATTAAAAACATCCTGTAAAGTCCCTGCAAGAACCTCTCTGAGCTCTTTCAGTATCCTGGGATGTATTCCATCTGGTCCCATAGAATTGTCCACTTTCAGTTTTGCTGCTCTAACACATCATCTTTTGTGAATGGTGTGATTATCTACTACATTCCCATTTGTATATTTGTCAATCACAGGTGGTCCTTCTCCAGGAGTTTCTCTAGTGAAAACAGAGCAGAAGTATTTGTTTAGCATTTTTGCTGTTTCAATGTCCCTTTCCACGAGTCCATTCCCAGCACTTCTGAGTCCTGCGATTCCACCTCTGATTTTCCTCCTCTCCCGAATATACCTGAAAAATTCTTGTCGCCACACTTATCATCTTTAGTCATCTTTTCTTCTGCCTTTAATTTTGTTATCCTTATTTCTCTTTTTGTCTCTTTTAATTTGATCTTGTATTATTTTCTGTGTTCCTCTGTTTGCGAGCTTCTGAATTTGTTGAAAGCTGTGTTTTTTGCCTTTATTTGTGCAGCCACTTCTTTGGAGAACCTTTTTCTCTTGTTTTTAGTTACTTTCCTTACATATGTATCTGTTGCACCTTTTATTGCCTCCTTTAGTTTAGCCCATTGCAATTGCACTTCCCTTATCCCCTCCCATCCTACCAACTCCTCCTTCAGGTACTTGGCCATTTTACTTAGTCAGTGTTTTTGAAGTCTAGGGATTTGAGTTTTCTGTGATTGGATTCCACCTTGGCTTTTATCTCAAACCACACCATATGATGATCGCTGCAGCTCACATGGGTACCCACCCAGATATTCAACACGCTATCTCCATTGGTGAGCAATAAATCCAGCACGGAGCTCTCCCTGGTTGGTTCCATCACCATTTGTTTAAGTAACGCATCTTGGAAGACACCCACATTTTTTTTTACTTCTTTCCAGATTTTCAGAAGGAACACTGCAGTCCACATCGGGTAGATTAAAGTCACCCAATATGATTACTTCCCCCTTCATGGCTATCTTTGCAATATCAATAATCAATTCGCTATCCATTTCTTCGGTTTGAGTTGGAGGCCTGTAGACCACACCAGTATGGATGACAGTGCCATCTCCTCTTTCCAACACAATCCAGAGTGCTTCTTCTTTTCTTCATCTCCCCTGCATTTCAGCATCTTTAATATTGCTTTTGACATACAGGGCTACTCCTCCTTCTTTTCTACTCTCTCTATCTCTTCTAAATAGATTATATCCCATTCATGAGACTCGTTAAACCATGTTTCTATAATGGCCACAATGTCCAAGTCCATTTCCACCATTAGGGCTTCCAGATCAGGAACCTTGTTGGCTAGGCTTCGAGCATTTGTACTCATTGCTTTCTAGCATTTGTTCAATGGTTTGCCTGCCTTTGAATGGATTTTGGTCTACATGCCCCTTCCCACTTGTCATTGATGTGGTGTTCAAAAATGTGGCTGTTTCCAATGTTGCTTTGCTTTTGCTGAGAGTGACCTACTGAACTTGTCCTTCTACTGAACAACATGTAGATGGTCATAGTTTAATGGGATAAAGCCAACATGAATTTAGCCAAGGAAAGTCTTACAAAATCTGTTATATTTTTTTGAAGGTGTGAATAAACAGGTAGGCCAAGGTGAGCCAGTTGATATAGTGTATCTGGATTTTCAGAAAGCCTTTGATAAGATCCTTCATGAGAGACACTTCGCCAATTAAAAAGTCATGGGATTGGAGGCAGTGTACTATTGTGGATAAGGAACTGGTTAAAGATAGAAAGTGGAGAGTAGGGTTAAATGGCAAATTTTCTCAATAGAGAAAGGTGAATGTTGAAGTATCCCAGGGATCTGTGATGGGGCCACTGCTTTTTATCATTTTCATAAATGAGCAGGAAATTAGAATAACAAGCGAGGTGATCAAATCTACAGATGACAAAAATTATTCAAAATTGTTAAAATGAAAGAGGATTGTGAAAAACTGCAAGAGGACCTTAATAAATTGAAAGACTATATGTCCAAATCACAGATGAATGTGGACAAGTGCAAAGTTATGCACCTAGGAAAGAACAACCCAAACTATGGTTACATGATGCAAGGTTCCACATTAGGAACCACCATCCAGGAATAAGATATAGGTATCATTGCGGATAATACGTTGAAACCTCCCACCCAGTGTGCAGTGGCAGCCAAGAAAGCAAATAGAATGCTAGGAATCATAAGGAAATGAATGGATAATAAAACCAAGAATATTATTATGCCTCTGCATCGGTCAATGGTGTGATCGCACCTTGTATATTGTGTGTAATTCTGATCGCCATATCTTGAAAAGGATATAGCAGAATTAGAAAAAGTACAGGGTAGAGCCACCAAAATGGTAAAGGGGATGGAAGGATATCCCTGTGAGGAAAGGCTTAAAAGATTAGAGCTCTTCTATTTAGAAAAGAGATGGCTGAGGGGAGACATGATAGAGGTTTATAAATTAATTAATGGAATAGAACGGGTAAAAGTAGATCAGTTGTTTACGCCATTAAAAAGTAGAAAGGCTACGGGACACACAATGAAGCTACAATATAACCCATTTAACACTAATAAGAGAAAATAGTTTTTTCACTCAACATGTAATCAAACTCTGGAATTCATTACCGAAGGATGTATTGAAGGCTGCTAGTGTAGCTGAGTTTAAAAAAGGTTTGGACAAGTTCGTGGAGGAAAGTACATAAAACATTATTAAAGAGGACCTGGGAAATACACTGGTTGCCCCGGGACAAGCATTGTAGAACAACACTGCTTTCCAAATGGTATGTCCCCTCCCTCCCTCGATCCCGGTGATTATTCTTCAGAGATGGGCTGCAGGGAGAGCCAACACTGTACCTAATCATTGACATGGCTGCCTCTGAGCAAGTGCCACTGAGATTGATGGAGGAGGAAGACACCATACCCCCCAAAACACCTTGGTATACCCATACCTTGTGACAACTAAAAACCAAACTAAGACAACTAGAATGAAGATGGCGTAAAACCACACAGATCAAAGACCGCAACAAATACCTAACTCTACTTCAAACCTACCACACATCCACAGATAAGGCCAAGAAGGAATATCACACCAAGATCATCAACATCTCTATCAATCACCCATGTGAACTATTTGACATAGTCAAGCGCCTCACACAGCCACCCACCAACCAACCCCAACCAATCACCAACTATCAACCACCAACAACTAGCTGCCCACTACAAACAGCTCCAATCTCATCAAGACCTCACCACCTTCATGCCTACCACTTTTCCACCTGATATCAACCACTGGTCATCCTTTCGAAACATCACTAACAAAGAGATTGAAAATATTCTATCAATGATTAACACCTCCACCTTACCATTTGATACATGCCCGGCTAAGTGGATCAAAGCTTCAAAGAATGAATTTAGCCCATTCCTCACCAAACTAACCAATGAAGTGCTACAATAAGGAAAATTGCCAAACTATTTCAAGCTCTCTTTTATGCGCCCCACTTTAAAGAAACCAAACCTCGACCTATCAGACCCCGCATCCTACAGACCAATCGCTAGTCTCCCATTCCTAGCAAAGATCATCGAGAAAACTATGCAACTCCAATTTCAAGACCACATCGATGAGAACTGTCTACTTGATCCACAACAACATGGCTTCCGACCACTGCATGGAGTGGAAACTCTAATGACATTACTTATCAACACTCTTACCCAAGGAATACAAGACCGCTCAAAAACATACCTAATGATATTCTTAGACATCTCCGCAGCATTCAATACAGTCAACCATGGCATACTCCTCCAGCGACTACAGTCGTATGGCATCAGAGACTCTGTCTTCAAATGGTTTCAATCTTACCTCACTAACAGACACAACAGATAAAAAATAGGGACAAGCACCTCCAACAAATACAAACAAAAACAAAGTGTACCTCAAGGTTCCACACTCTCTGCACCTCTCTTCAACATATATCTCCAACCCATCTGCTCAGTCATCAAAAACCACAAGATCCATTCACATATATCCCGATGACATCATGCTATATTGTCCACTACACACCAAATAACCTTCTTACACACAAATTCAGAATTGCTTCAAAGAAGTCTCCAACTGGCTCACAACGAACAACCTATCAATAAAAAAACAGAAGCTATGTTTATTACAAGAGACCCTTCATTCAGCCCACCAACCACAATCACACTAAACAACATCCAGATAAATGTTAAACCAGAGCTAAAATATCTAGGGATAACCCTTGACCAACAATTCTCCTTCAAAACTCATATAACAAAAACAGCCAACACAATATACATCAAACCTAAGACCCTCCAACGATTCCAGCCACTCCTTGAATCAGAAGACTTTCGCTCAGCACTCCAAGCCCTTACTCTCCCTCATGCTGACTACTGCAACAATATCTACCAATGACTACCACAGACCACCCTCCTCCCTCTCCAATCTGTGCTCAACACAGCTGCACGCATAATCCAGAAAGCTACTAAGTTTGACCACATTACCCCTATCCTAAGCAGCCCCACTGGCAGCCTCTCACAAACAGAATTAGATATAAGACCTTGTTACTAACACACAAAGCACTACACTCACACACCCCTATTCTCCTACAATCCCTCCTTCAGACATTTTACACAAACAAACCATGAAAATCCACCACATCTAACAAGCTCAAAATACCACAATATAAAACAAAATTCAATTAACATCTCTGCCTAAGAGCATTTGAACTCGCTGCACCATTCCCTTTGGAACTCTCTACCTGACACACTAAGGAGAATCAATGACCTTCCCTCTTTCTGCAAACACCTGAAAACCCCACTTCTTCACCAACCACTTTGAACCCACCATCTAAATTACCCAATAACATGAAAAATGTGCTTGACACACGCATAACAGAACCTATGTCTGTAAATCGTTAAAGAATCATTATGTATAGCTATTGTAATTGTATATAGTTCGATGATTGAGACATAGTTTGGCCAACATATATATTAAATATGTTATATAATTATGAAGTTACCTGTTATGCATAATATTGTTTGATTGTTTATTATAATGTTATCTTGTTCTATGTATCTAGTTGTTTATTTGTTCCTTGAAAAAACTGTGTCTGTTCAATGTAAACCGCTTTGACCCGGTGAAAAGCTGGATATAAGCTTGTTAAATAAATAAATAAACTATGGGGAGAGGCTGTGTTGCCTGCATGTGAGATCAGAGAAGCCTGTGCATCTAATGGTAGTGCTCAGCAAAGATGAAGTGAACTGTTGCCTGCCTCCTATATTTCTTGTGTTATACTGCATGCAGAGCCTGGCTTGTTGGGGTTTCAATTTAATTTTGGATACATATTTCTACTTTGAATTTATTATAATTTATTTTGTACTTGATGAGGGTCTAACTGTGTTCTGCTTGTGTGACTGAGACCAAGGGGTATGTTTACTAAACCGTGGTAAACGGGAATAACGCGCGTTGTACGATGTTAATGATCATTAGCGCGTGATACCACACGCTGTAGCGCATTAACGATCGTAAACGTGCTACAGCGCGCGGTATCACTCGCTAACGCGCGTGATGCTCCGCGGCGCGGTAAAATAACGCAGAAGGCGGAGAGAGGGCGGAGAGAAGGGGTCAATGGGCAGAGAGTGGGCGGGGAGAGGCTAACGCGCTGATTATCAGAGCTGAATTCCAACGTGAATGAAAACCTGCCGTTAAAGGCATATTAAATGGGAGAGAAACCATTTAAATGTCAGCAATGCAGGGAAACCAAAAAAAAGGTGATAAGTGTGATACATGTGCACAGAACAAAAGGGCACAGAAACGCTGAAAATGACCCCAATAAACTGGAAAAAAACAGCAACCAAGCTGGCCAATAGTGGTATCAATGAGAAACATCAACCCCCCCCCCCCCCGAGTAAACTCCATTGAACAGATATTTATGTATTCCCCTATTTTAGTTATGTATGTATAAACCGCGGAAGGGTCCATACCCCGTCCCCATACAAGGTGCATGCGCCCACAGTGAAATAGCACTGCCCAGGGACCTCCCCACCATTGTACAGAGTTCCTATGGTGTGCACATGTCCCGCAACATCAGGGCGGGCATGTCGGAACGGGCAACCGGTCAGATACTGCAGAAGGGGATACAGAGGGCTGCAGCTGGGCCACAGTGGGGACTAGGGTGATGCCTAGCTGGCCCATAGGAATGCCGAAACAGTAGAGCAGCCAGACAGCAACTGCTGAGGGCCCAACATGTGCAAGGTGTGCTTCCCACAGTGTCACAGGGAATAGTACCCAGCAGGTACTCCCAATGGCACGGAACAGTGGCAGGCGGTGCTGGGGGAAAGCATGGGCAGCTATGCGGGCACCCCCACCCCAGAACACGCACCATAGGCAGCCGCCTACCTGCACACTGGATGGCCTGAGACTGCACACCACCAGCTCCACCAGCAGAAGGGCATGTCAGCATGGTGGCTGAGGGATACTGGTGGTGGAGGGGGCAGTAGCAGCTGCCCAGAGCAGACCGTGGCCTAGCCCCCCTCATGTGGGTGCAGTGCGCTCCAACAGACAGGCCCTGGCTGACCAACAGTCATGGTACCACCAGGGAACGCACCATCTCTGTGAGAACATGGTGGTGCAGTGCACAGAACCAGTGTATTCAGAAGCAGAGGGTCACAGGTTCAAGGCCCAGCTGTGGTGTTCGCCAAACCAGTCCTCATATTTTACCCACTACTATAACGGGCTAATACAGACAGAACTGGTCTTGCAGATGATGTAAACATGCTCAAAACACCTACATTTTACCCTACAGGGCACAGACACCATAAACATGCACATTACCTAGAGCAGAGCCTCCCAAATGCAGTCCTGGAGGGCCAAACACCATTCAGGTTCCATGCTGCCTCTGTTAAAGATGCCTGTGCTGCATTTCTATGCGCCACCCCCATGGTATGCAGATGTATCTCATACATAGTCATGAGGGACAGCATGAAAACCCGAACAGTGTTTTGCACCGCAGGAATGGAGTTGGGAACCTCTGCCGTAAAGCAGCAGCCAACAGGGGCAGACACACCCACACCCACAGGCCCCATTATCCAAAGCCTCCTGGAGAGGCAGGACCTTGGGCTCTGCATGCATCTCCCAATACTAGCACTTGCATACCTTAGTAATGCCACCCTAAACCTGGGAATATGGTACACATCTATCAAAAGGTTGCTATGATTACTGGCAGATAGCAATTCCTAGGTTACGTACAATTTTCGGAGTGAGCTACATCATAGCAACCTTTCTGATGTCTGTGGAGTGTGCTACAGGTCTTGTGTCTGACAGTGTTTACCAATCTGGGGAGTGACTCCTACAGTATTGCATACCATAGCCATGCCTGCACTGTGCCTAGGACTTGTGTGGTGGCCTGGGCTGCCCAACACCTCTATAGTTGCACAATGCTGGCATATACACCAATATCTGCCCCACACAACACACACACCACACACTGTAAATATACATTTGTAAAAAGTTTGATGTGTTTGCTTTAATACCTACAAAGTTCTTGCTTTAATACTTAAAAGATGTCTCTGCTTATTGTTTTTCTTTAATACTTACAAAGTTTATATTTACTGTTCAATGTAAATAGTTGATTTCTATTGTTCTATGTAAAATGTATACAAACTGTGTACAATGTTCAATGTAAATAGTTGATTTCTATTGTTCTATGTAAAATGTATACAAACTGTGTACAAGACTGTTAACCTGTTATATGTAAACTGCCCTTGATCTCTGGAAGGGGCGGTATAAAAGAAATAGTTAAATAAAATAAATAAATAAAATAAATAAAATAGGTGTGGGGAGTGTGTGTCTGTCCATCCAGTGTGTGGTGGCTTCCAACACCCTCCACAGCCCACACTGCTAGCACTGTTACCAGTATTGGCCTGCCGATGTGCATAATGAGGAGCAAGGTACCGTGGGAATAGCGTGGATAGGGTGGCCTGGCCCGTCCGCATCTGCACAGGGCATAGGGCAATGGCCGGACATTGTAGTGCCCGGTACCACCTGCATGGACAGGGTGGCCATAGCATGTCCTGCTGGGAGGTCACTCTCACCCTGACTAAGCAGTGACCATGGCATGGCTAGGTTCCACCACAGTGCTATATAGCATGTCTCTTATGTGATATCTATGGGTTTCCTTTTGGGGCCCACTCACTGACTTATCTGCTTGGTGTATATGCTGATATCCCCATTCTGGGTACATGCATCTTCTCCAGGACTATGGACTAGCTGGCGGACTGTCTGCAGCTGGTATGTGTCTTGCTGGAACACCGTGCAGGGTGCAGCGGCTGGAGGCTTGCTGCTGGAGAATGTCAGATAATGGTGGGGGGCAGCTGAGCATTTCCAGACCTGCCATCTGTCTGCTCATGCTGTACGGGTGTGTACTGCTCTGCATTGCCTGCCCTGTAGGGTGTTTGATCCTGAGTGGGACTGGGGTGATGGTCTCTTCTACTGCCACCATTGCAGGGGGTTGAAGGTGGATCTGTGGGCGGGAGATCCTGTCCCCCATCCTGAGCCCTAGAGGGTGCGTTGGGTGGTGGTATGTAATCTCCCTGGTAACCACAGCTGAATGTGGGTGAGGGGCCGTGCAGTCCTCCTGTAGCCAGCCATGTGTTTATTAGCAGCTCTGGCCCACTGATTACTTCACTGCCCATGGAGCCAGTGGTCATAGGTTCACAACCCACAGTGGGGTTCATTGATAGGGCTGTCTTAGGCATTGTCTATGTTTACTGTATATTAGTGCTGCCAGCAGAACCACTCTCAGGGTACTGTCACCTTAGGGTAGCTCAAGGGGCGCCCTATAGGATGCGATTTACGTGGTGCCCAATAGGGCGTGCCTTACGCCGTGCCCTATGGGGCGCACATTACACTTCGCCCTATATTATATGCATTATATGCCATTTGAAAGGAATATTTAGGCGCTCCCTATAGGGTGAGCCTTACACTTCGCCTTATAGAGAGCACCTACATATTCCTGTCGACAGGTATATAATATATAATATATACTACATAATATATAGTACCATGTCAGAGCGAACGTCACTGTTGGCACATATTTCATAGGAAGGGTACACTTTTCCTGACATATGCAAACTGTAACCCGCCTGCAGACTGCGGATTAAAATATTATAGTCGGCTTTCAAAGGGTTACACAGGATGCCTCAGCCAGCCTTGCTCATTAGGCACACTGGGGATTCGAACCCATGACTCTTGTACTATCAGTCTGTGTGGTAACCATTGTGCTACAGCTTTGTTTCTGATTTGGGTTGTCTGTGCGCTGTCTTATGCTTGTGCGCGCTGTAACGATCGTTGCTGCACTGCGCGTAATACCGTGCGCAACTGCGCGTTATCAGATACGATGTCCCGCCCATGTCCTTTTTTGGCTTTCCTTCCACTAACGCGGCTCCTAACGCGAATTGCACTAACGCAGTTTAGTAAACATACCCCCAAGTGTTCTGTTAGCATGGAGTTTCTATGTAGGATCTGTAGTAATCTGGCTTATTCAGTTTTCCGAATAGGTGAAAGAATGTTCTAAGGCCCACTGCAATATTTATGGTGCTGCACTTTTCTGGATAGGCTTCTTATTGCATTAATTTTAGAAGCTGGTGTCATTATGGTATGGTAGATTTGCATTATAGGTCTTCAATGACTTTTGTAGGGTTTGTGTTAGTTCACAATCTGCCTGGTACTGGAGAGGCTGTTAATCAGATGGCACAGGAATCCGATTTTTTTCTCTTGTAATTGGGTTTGATGGTAAAATGTCCTAGTTCTACTTCTGCACTCACTGTTGGAGGAGGAGTTTCACTGGATGCAAAATAAATGTCACAAGAAAAAGGGAGAACCTTAACACAGTTTCTAACGTCAAAATAAAATTAGTTATAATTTATTTTGGTGTTAAAAACTGCGATGTGGTTCTCTTTTTCTTCATGTCCCTTGGCGTATGACAGCATCTTATGTCTTCTTTGTTTTTTACAGAATATATATTTATAGGTGTCCGTAGTTTTTTCATCTTAGAGTGCCAGACTAAATAACTAAACAGCTACAATTTTCGCTGCATTTTAATTACGATATAGCCTGGGAATATGTTGCTTTCTTTTTTTTTTTTTTTTGCCAATGTCTCTGAATGAGAGCCTCTGCTCCCTATCTGAGTATCTTAGGGGCACCAGATCATCCTGTTTGATATACTAGCTTTATGAATATGAAAATATGTCACCCCACCTTTTGCCCCTGCCCTTCAAATGAAGCAGTCATTGGGCAGGGTTCTGACAAGCTAGAGTCCAAAGTTTAGAGTGGTGTTGTCAGATGTACTCAGCATTTGTGAGGTTAAGACTGACAACTGTGACTTTTTTCGTGATTCTATAGATTTTTACATTAAAGCCTGGAAGCTACGTAGAAAGAAGGCTAACATTGTTGGACATTTTTCAAAGTTTAAAACCTCTATCTATAATTTTCTAATCCTACTCCTGAGTGTGAATGAGCCTGCCCTTGCTATTTCCAAACTAGCAATAGAGACAGTGGGTAAGGTCCAGCCAACGGGAAGATTGTGAGGACGGAGCACTAGAATGCTCCTCTGATCACAGAAATGGCGGAGGCCGGTGTTTCCAGTTTTCCCAACCAATTGAGTGACTCTTTTACATGGGCTGTAGGAAAAATTCATGGGTTGCAGCTTTTTAAATTATATTTGCCCAAGCTGCTTTGGGCAAGAAAACCATGAAAAAAAAAAGAGCAACAAAATCCCAAAAAAGGGAATCTCCAGCTTCAAAGAGGGCTGCAACTCTTGGCTAGATCTCATTAGTCACGTCTCAGAGCAGTTCATCAGGAGCTGACCATTAGATATGGCAGGGTGGGAGTAATTGACTGTCAGACTCCATCTAATCAGGGATAGGAAGTACAGAGCCATGTGGCAGGGTAGGTATGGCCACACCTGATGGTCTGCCAAGCCAGCCAATCAGGGAAGGGGAGGGCGGAGCGAGAGTGGCTATTGTTTATCCCAATTTGGGCTGGAAATTTTTTAGATCATCTGGCAATACTGGAGGAGGTGAGCTGGGAGAAGTTCCTGTGCTGTACAAGTTTAGTTTCTGCATATGGTGTGGGATGGAAGAGAAATAAAGCCCCCACATCCCCCAAAAATCCCTTAATGCATTTTTCTAGGAAAAGCAGTTCCAACAGCTAGAGAATACTAACACTGATTCATAGTAACATAGCAATTGCATAGTTATACATGTCAGAGCCCTTCCCTCTTATCTTCTCTCTCGATCACAGAGAACAAACTTACAGATGTGCGTGCTCAGACACATAATACAAGAATTCACAGACACACATTCAAGTACATATGCAGCAACATGCACAGACGTATCAATCCACAAAGATACATACACACACACACACACACAAATAATTAAAGTATATAAAAGATTTAAATACATACACACACACTCACACAGACCCACATTCACAAGACACACACACTCAGGAATGCAGACATAAACAGATGAATGTGTAAACACACACACAAGAGTTGGAAAGAATTCCATGAGCCATGCTCAACATGCTTTGCCCACTTGTTACAATTCTGGCTTTTTTTATATAGTTTTTCCAGTATTCACCCTCCATAAGTCAAAAGACTTTAGGTAAATCAAGTACTTATACAAATAAATGTTTAACCCTCAACTGCAAGCTGTATTTTTAGAAACAGATAAAAAATGTTATGCAGAAGAATGTAACACTATTAGTCTCTGCTTTCAAAAGAATTCAGCCTGAGGCACAAAATAAGAAAAATCCTTTTGAAACAAGAGTCTCTGGAATATGTTTCATGATTCTTAAGTAGAGCGCAGTTCTCTTTTGGCTTGTAGCAAATTAATAAGACAGAGGACAGTGCACACATGGAGAACCTTCAACATAGGGAGGGAACTTCTCTTCCAGGGCACTACTTTCATGCATTCGCTTATGAGTCTTAGATCTGTTCCTCAAGGGATTCTTCTGTGTTTTCATCCCACAGCAGCAGAACACTTTCATAGTGACTGCTTTGACCTTGCAGCAGTGCACTTCAAACATTGCTAAAGGTTTGTGTTACAGAAGTTTCCAAACTCATAAAGACTTGTTCCTCAGCAATATGATGCATTAATATGGTGGAGTAAAGTCTTTCAGAGGATTAATGGTGTTTAAAAGAAAACTATATTCTGATTGAACTGAGCAGCGCAATGTATTGTGGGTACACTTAAACAAGGTAATTTCCAAAGCCATTTACTCACAAAAATTGCCTTTCACAAAATTGTCCACACTATGTGCAGATTTATATGTGTAGTGCCTGTACAAGCCAAAGTTTACCCGCAGTTTTAAAAGGCATTTGTGAGGCGTAGCTGGTAAGGAGTTTGCACTTGCCAACATAAAGTCCTTAAACACACTTTTTTAATCAAGCAGTTAATTACATTCTTCAATCTGTTTTCCTTGAGCACCGTTGAACCCTTGGGAGCTGCCATATTTGGACGTATGACAGATCAGCTGATATAGAATGGCATTTAATTGGTTCATGCAGTGTAAATAATTGCATTTATAACTCATGGCCAATAGAGGGGATTCAGAGGCAACGAGGGTCAGCAAAGGACTAGAGAGGAGCGGCTGGAACAACTTTTAAAATAGTGCCACAAATATCACATGTTTAATTAAAATTGGCTGATGGTTGTTAATCGCCATCATTTGCAGAAACAGAACTCTTTCCAGCTCATTACAAAGAAGGGCACTGATCCTAGGCTGTGGAGTCGATCTGGGAGCAGAAATAGCAGGGGTGAGAAATGTATAGAAAAATGGAAATCTGCTTCCCAAGCAAAGCCCGCAGATTCTTCCCCCAGTGAGGTGGCATGCCAGCAACACTGATGGTCATTAAAGCAAGCTACCATGGAGGAGATGGGGGGGTGTTTAGCAGTACCGTCACAGGGCAAGCATCATCAAGAATGGTGACATGGTGCATCAGGGAAATGATACCCTGGATGACCAGCCACTTGCAGCTGGTTGAGAACATGGGGTTTAGGAGGTTGCTGTATCTCTTAATTCCCAATTACACACTGTCCTGCGGAACAACTTTTAGTATGATCAGTTGTGTGGGCAGCTGCAGGAAGAGTAGGCAAAAGCCAAGGCCAGAAGTAGTATACATTTCACCAGGGATATCTGGACTAGTCAGAATGCTACTCATCCCCAGGGCTGGCCCCAGAGATGGTTCAAGGTGTTGGCGCCCAGGCAAACCTTAAGCTCCCCTGGTTGTCAGAATCCAGTCTTCTAGCTTTGAATGCCTTGCTCTTTGCCATCACCACCCCCAGAAGCTGTCTACTACTACTACTACTCAGCATTTCTTTAGGGCTACCAGTCGTACACAACGCTGCACAGACATGTAAAAGACAATCACTGCTCATCAGAGCTTACAATCTACTCAAGACAAAACACATAAGGTGTAAGCAGGGGTAAAACAACGGAGAGAAAAAGGAGATCAGGTGAGTCAAGATCCAAAGGCAGCAGCAAAGAGGTGAGCTTTCAGCTTGGATTTAAAGAGGGTTAGAGAAGGTGCCTGGCGTACAGACACAGGTAGTTTGTTCCAGGTGTAAGGTGCAGCAAGGTGAAAGGAGCAAAGTCTGGAGTTAGCAGTAGAAGAGAAAGGCATAGATAGAAGCAGTTTGCTAGAAGGGCGGAGTTCCAGGGGGGGGTTATAAGGAGAGATAAGAGATGAGAGGTACTGAGGAGCCGCAGAGTGAATGCATTTATACGTCAGCAGGAGAAGTTTGAACTGGAGAGCGATAGGTTGAGAATATGAGAGATGGAAGGGACAACGGTGGAGGAGATTGGGCTTAGGAGATGGGTGGAGATAGGATCAGAGTAGCAGGTGGTGAGTTTGGAGGAAGAAAGTAGGTGTGCAGTTTCCTCTTCAGAGATCACAGGAAAGGAAGAGAGGGTAGCAAGGGTGTGTGGGGGGGGGGAGTTGGGAGTGGAGAGGGGGAGGAGGGGAAATAGCTGACTTTTTGGGGAATTGGAGGGTGATCTTGTGGATTTTGTCATGGAAATAGTCAGCCCTCAGCAGTCGTCTGGATTGTCTGGTGGTTGGGCTGGCCTTGCACACACCCACCTCTCTCTAAAAGCACATTACTGGCAGCTGGATGAGGAAGGGATTGGATCCCCTTGGAATCTCTGTGCAGGTTTGTGGATTCTTTTGTTAGACCACTGATAAAAAAGATACCATCATATATACATGATTCATCTCACATAATACAGATATTAGAATGGTTGGACTTTAGAAATAAGGATATTTGGGGGGCGGAGCCCGATGTCCAGCGGGATGGTCGCATAACGCTGAGGCTCCCGAGAGGCCTACTCAGAATCCTGAATTAACACCGGACATACTTGAATTTCTGCTCTGATCTTGCCGGGGCACATTGGTGAGATGGCGGGGACCAAACCTACGCGCCTGGAATTTGGATCTCCAGCGGCTTCTCACGGCAAACGCTCCAAAACTGAACCCCCGTCCCCGCAGAAGGGGCTGGCTTTGCGCGAGGGCCCCGAAATGCAGCAGGAAATCCTCGCAGAGATTAGAGGGGTTAAGGACCTCGTGCAGTCAAACGGTGAAGCACTCCGAGCGCTGCGGGAAGATCTTGGTGTATTGCAAGGCAGGCTAGAGGGGCTCTCTTCGCGTCAGGACAAAATGGAGAGCGTATTAGACTCCCATGCGGTCCGGCTGTCCAAACTCGACAAAGTTGAACGTCAGGTGCGGGCCTTGCAGAAAGAAGTGGAAGATGGCAATAATAGAGCGCGCCGCAACAACCTACGACTCGTGGGCATACCGGAGGGAGCGGAATCGGGAGACATGAAGGAGTTTTTATATAAAATCCTCCCTTCCCTGCTCCAAATCACCTTCACCAAAGAATTGGAGATCGATCGCGCTCATCGTGTACCCACAAACATAACGCTCAACAGGAAGACCCCGCGGCCTATCATCTTTCGACTTTTGAGATATCAACATGTGGAGCAAATTCTCAGTGCCTCTCGGGCAAAGGGCCATATGGAGTTTGAGAGCCACAAGATCTCCTTCTATCCTGACTTGGCTAAACCCACGGTCGACCGCCGAAAGTGCTTTCTGGAATTCCGGCCGAGGCTTCAACAACTACAAGCACGCTATGGCCTGATGTACCCGGCCAAGCTCCGAGTCACGCTTCACAATCAGACAAGAACATTTGAGGACCCTGATCTTCTAGCGGAGTTTTTGGATGCTAAAGAAGCCGACTTGATGCGCTGACTTCCAGAATATTCCTGCCAGTATTCTCATATCCGCTGTACCTGCCATATTGGATTTGCCGCGGCTCAGCAAAGAGTCTGTCGAGGGCGGTTTGTTGCCTTATTTTGATGATATCTGTGACCCGACTCCATCTACCCATCGTAGCCTCGATGAGTATCAGAGACAGTGTTAATTATGGACTCTGGTGTTTCTTTTCTTTCTTTTTTTTTTATGTCTCTATCTTCCTCTCTAGGGCCTCCTCCCGCAGACATATGGTCGCCATTTTCATTGGGGGTTTTGCTTCTTCTCTAAGTTACTTTGGTACATACTTTTCAATATGGGGTGTATTAGTCAGCAGACTCGGTGATTATATCATTGTTGTACAGATTCTGATTATGTTGTATGTTTTCAAGCGCCCTTACCTAAAATGTCTATTACCGATTGATGGCACCATGTAAGATTTTATCATTGAACGTAAAAGGAATCAATAATCCGATAAAACGGAAGAAAATCCTAAGCTATCTAAGTCAAGAAGCTGCGGACCTGATTTTCCTCCAAGAAACGCATTTAAATTCGAAGGAAACTCTTAAACTCAATATTAAACCTTACATGGTGGCCGCCTATTCCCCAGCCGTTTCTAAGAAATGTGGGGTTGCCATACTGGTTAGGAAATCTCTGCATGCTACTATTATTGCGACTAGCTCAGATACAGCAGGTAGATGGTCCAGAGTTCACCTCAAGATAGGTAACCTTGAAGTTACATGTATATGCCTTTATGCTCCTAATGTGGATGACCCTGCCTTTTTTGCTACCATTGCTCAGGTTGCGCAGGCCTCTGCTAATACTTCATTGATAATAGGGGGGGATTTCAATTTAGTTCTTGATCCCCTGATTGACAAACAGCCGCCTAGGACAAGTGGTCCCCCCAAGAGTCACACCACGCTTACCTCTGTGATCAAAGATCTTGCTTTAGTCGATCTATGGAGGTTACTACACCCCAATGAGCTTGACTTTACCTTCTTCTCTTCCCCTCATAAATCCCAGTCTCGCATAGATTTCTTTCTAATATCAAAACTGTTAGTTCCTCAGGTGGACACTGCAAAGATTCACTCCCAACATATTTCAGATCATGCTGCTATTTCTTTTCAATTACACACTACTGCACCCCAAGGGAATTCGGGGGCCTGGTTCTTTGATAGAGCCCTATTAACTCAGCCAGAGTTCCAGTTAGAAATTCGAGCAGCCATACAGGATTACTTCCATTTTAATTTACCCCAGGATACTGCAAATTGGGCTTGGTGGGAGGGTTTCAAAGCGGCCATTCGTGCAACGATCACTAGTTATCAAATTCGCCTGCGGAAACAACGCAAACAGCAGCTACTTATACTAGACCAACAAATCAAAGCAGGCGAACGAGTTCTAACTTCACGTACTGATCCATGCGTCTTAGTTCGCTTACAGCGTCTCCGTTTTCAATATAATGCAATCCTCTCAACTGCAGCTTCTAAGAGTATTGAGCTTCAACGAGGGACATACTATCGTGAAAGCAACCGAGCCGGTCGACTTTTAGCCAACGCCTTGAAAGGTCAAAAAGAAGCCAAACGCGTAGCGGCCCTTCGAGCCCCACAGGGAGGGGGCATACTGACCACAGACTCCGATATCGTAGAACTCTTTCGGGATTTCTATACCCGTCTATATCAATCTGAATGTGAGTTCTCATCAGAGACCTTTGAGCGATTGTTTTCTGGTATTCAGCGGCCGACCCTTTCTGAAGCTGATAGGGATGCGCTGGATGAACCCTTCTCTACTTCAGAGATCCAATCTGCCCTAAAACGAACAGCCTCGGGTCGAGCCGCCGGGCCTGATGGTCTCCCGACCGAATTCTACAGAACGTTCAGTGCAGATTTAGTTCCCTACTTAAAACTCTATTTTACTGCCCTTGCGGTGGATACATCCTCTTTGGGATCCTTTTCTGCAGCTAATGTGGTAGTATTTGAGAAAGAAGGCAGAGACCCTCTGCTAACCGCCAACTACCGTCCAATCTCCCTACTCAATGCCGATTATAAGATCTTCGCAACGATCTTGGCCACCCGGCTATCTGACAGGATGGCCACCTTAATCCATCCCGACCAATGCGGTTTTATACCCGGCCGATCCACCGCTGACAATGCTCGGACCTTGTGCCATGTGCTATCCAGTGCTGCCAATTTAGACCACCCATGGGTGGGTCTTTCCCTAGATGCTGAAAAAGCCTTTGATCGCCTAGAATGGCCCTTCTTATTTGCAGTTCTCCGTTGGTATGGCTTTGGGGAGGGCTTCCTACGATACCTCCAAGTCATGTATACTCAACCCGTTGCCAGTATTTGTGTAAATGCCATTAAGTCTCAGCCTTTTAATCTCCAAAGAGGCACGCGTCAAGGTTGTCCTCTATCACCAATGCTCTTTGATCTAGCTCTTGAACCCCTCGCCCTCCTTATTAGACAGTCCGCACGTATTCGAGGTGTCCCCTTCAGTCACAGAGAGATTAAACTCTCTGCATATGCAGATGACCTTATGCTCTTCGTATCCCTTGATTCGGTTCCAGCTGTCTTGGATCTGATTGATGGATACTCGCAATTATCGGGCTATAAAATAAACTGGACTAAATCTGTAGCATTCCCACTGAACCGCTGGGTACATGAGGCTGACATGCAGGCCTTTCCTTTCCTTTGGCAATCCCGCATGGTGAAATATCTTGGGGTCCATTACTGTTCTCCTTTAGAAGACACTATTAGTTTTAATGCCAAAGAGGTAGTCTCCAAAGTCCGTGAGCTCACAAATCGTTGGTCTCCCTTATCCCTTACATGGTGGGGCCGCCTAGAAACTGTGAAAATGATGATAGTCCCCAAAGTGAACTATATTTTAGAAATGCTGCCATGCTTACTCCCGCTACACACCTACAAAGATATTGAGGGCCTTCTCGTCCGCTATCTCTGGCAGGGCAAACCACCAAGGATAGCTAAACAAAAACTACAGTCTGCGAAGGAACTAGGGGGTACCCGCTTTCCTGATTTTCTCAGATATCATCAAGCCTTCCTACTTAAACAAGGTGCCCGATGGCTAGATGCCTCAACAGACAGCAGACCAGTTTGGCTTGAGATAGAAGAGGAGCTTAGTAGCCCAATTCCGTTGATCCATCTCCCCGGTATGTCCCATCAAGTAGACACCCGCCATCCCCCAATGATTGTCGATACTCTTGCGGCCTTTAACACTCTCATTCTATCACTGGGCCCAAATGTATGTCCTCAGGACGGACTCCCGCTGTGGAATAACCCCAGAATTCAAGTCCTAAATAGAACGATAGCATGGAAACCCTGGTACTCTAGGGGGATCTGGACACCCCAACAGCTCTTCTCTGCAGCTCGTTGGAAAACCTTTTCTGATTTACAAAAGGAATTTGCGTTACCAGCGAAACATTACTTTCAATTGATGCAGCTTCAACACTGCCTCAAAAGTGCTCGAATCCTGCCGCCCTCTGTCCCTACTGAGGACGGGCTATTAGACCTAATTCACTCTATTAGTAGTACACATGGGGTAGCCTCTAACTTTTATAAACTATTATGTCAGGGTACAGATACTGCTACTTGTAGAGCCCAACAAGCCTGGGAGCGCGAATTGCAAACCACTTTAACCCCTGTGCAATGGAGCGTTTTCTGGAGCAAAGTAGTGCGGGTTTCCCGATCTGCCTCAGTTACCCAAACTCTCTTCTTTTTTGCACATAGATGCTTTTATACTCCAGAAAAAATAGCCAAATGGAACACAACTGCTAGGGACCAGTGTTGGTCTTGCCATACTGCTGTGGGAACCCTCGCTCATGTTATTTATGAATGTCCTCAACTACAGGTTTACTGGGGGCGGGTCTGGGGTCGTATTCAATTTATCTTACACCTCCACGAGCCTCTTTCTTGGAAGATTGTGGGACTCCGCTCAGTGGCGGAGGTCCCCTCTCTTCCTAAGAAGGGTCGCTTTCTCCTTGATTTCATGCTGGGTATAGCCATATGTTTAATCACGAGGAATTGGAAGGATAGCTCTCGACTTACTGTCAATGAATGGTGGAACCTTGTCTGCTTATATAGTAAATATGAGCAGATATCTCGGAGAGCTATTCCCCATACCCAAACTCACTCTCGCTTGTCTAAATGGCAGATGCTCAATGATTATGTACAATCTGCTCATTGCTCCGACATGTCTGTTTAATGTACACTCATCATGTTTCAGATCACCGTTAGGTTTTGTAACACAATAATGTCAGTACACGCCCGTTTCGGGAATGATTAGTTTTCTAGAGAAGAAGCAGGGGGGAGGGGGGTGGCAGGGGTTTACTTTGGTGTATGTATCTCATTCTATGTATGTATCTGTCTTTTAGCTGTATGTCTTCCTTTCCTTTGTTGTTATAAAACGAAAATAAAGAATTAAAAAAAAAGAAATAAGGATATTTATTTTGGTTGCGTTCAATATCGAAGCTTATATACCTGAAGAAGAGGTTATAAAGATTGTTAAGAATACACATCAGAATTGTTCTGAGGTCTGTGACTAAAAAGCTGTTTGATTATTTTCATCTAATTTCCATGTATTTTGGTGTGCTGAAAACAAATAAAATATTGAAAAAACTCCTGGACGTCATGATTTGCCACAACATGCAAAATTGTCTTCAAATTTTTTCAAATTACTATTAATTAATTCAAATTACTATTAATTAATTCACATAAGTGCATTTAAGATATAAAATGCCAAAAAAAACCTTAAAGGGGTTGTCCAAGTTATGTAAAAAAAAATATAGCACTGTAAATCTGATGGTCAGCAATATATACATAAGCTAAGCAAGTTTTAAGTCTGTGCTTCTAATGGTAGAAGGGGTTAATCTTTCCTGAAGAATCCAGTGGGAGGGAGACACAGGGCAGATAGCAGCAGCTCCGGTCAATGCAGGGGGGGCGTGGCCAGCAGTGTGACGTCTCGTGTACAGACACAGAGCTGCTCTCTCCTGCATGCCACACTTGTGCACGTTCTTGGTTCTAGGCTGTTCACACTTTTTCATCGCAATTCGTGTTAGCTCGTCATTCTTCAACCGTTATGTTATGGCTCCACGCAGGGCCGGATTTACTTATATGCCCATTACGCCATGGCGTAGGGCCCACAGCTGGCAAGGGCCCACAAAAATAGAACAAATTAGCTTTTTTTTAAAATAAAATTTAAAAAAAAACTGCTGGCTGCCGCCGCGGGGCCCCCTCTGCTACCGCGGCAGCATGGACTGATCCGCGGGGCCCCCTCTGCAAGCTGAATCAATCGGTCCGTCCGTCCCTCCCTCCGTGCAGGCTTTGAGAGGCGCGAAGGGAGAGTGTCTCCCTCGCGTCTCTGTTAAGCCCGCAGGGGCTGATGGGAAATCCCATCAGCCCCTGTGGGCTTAACAGAGACGCGAGGGAGATACTCTCCCTTTGCGCCTCTCAAAGCCTGCACGGAGGGAGGGAGGGACGGACGGACCGATTGATTCAGCTTGCAGAGGGGGCCCCGCGGGTCAGTCCATGCTGCCGCGGCAGCAGAGGGGGCCCCGCAGCGGCAGCCAGCAGTTTTTTTTTTAAATTAAATTTTACTTTAGGCCGATGGGGCGGGGTAGGACTGGTAATGGGCTATTGGGGGGGCTGGGGCTGGCACTGGAAATGGGCTGGGGGGGTTAAGGCTGGAGGTGGGCTGATGGGGTTAGGACTGGTAATGGGCTGTGGGCTGTTGGGGGGGTTAGAACTGGTAATGGGCTATGGGGGGGGTTAAGACTGGTAATGGGCTGTGGGCTGATGGGGGCTGTCTGGTAATGGGCTATGGGTGGCTAGGACTGGAAATGGGCTGGGGGGGTTAAGACTGGAGGTGGGCTGATGGGGTTAGGACTGGTAATGGGCTGTGGGCTGTTGGGGGGGTTTAGAACTGGTAATGGGCTTTGGGGGGGGTTAAGACTGGTAATGGGCTGTGGGCTGATGGGGGGCTAGGACTGGTATTGGGTTGGGGGGTTGCTAGGATTGGAAATGGGCTGATGGGGGGCTAGGACTGGAAATGGGCTGATTCAGGGACTAGAAGGGAATGGATGCTGGGTGAGGCTGGAACTAGAAGGGAGCTGATGTTGGGGGAGGATTAGAATGGGATGGGGCTGGAAGAGTAAAATGGAGAAGGGAAAAATATTTTGTGTGGGAGGGATAAAAAATCTACAATTGGCCGGGTATTGGGAGAGTAAGTGGGGATTGAGGATGGAGGGGTAAAATTTGAGTGGATGAAATAGGAATGAGGAAAGAGCAAAAGGAGAAAGATTAGTATGTTAAAGCAGATGTAGAGAGAGAATGGAAAAAAACTAGAAGAGAGAAGAAAGGACAAATGGACAGCAGACGATGGAGAGTTAGCAGAAGACACGAAGAAACCAGAAGAAAGTGGCTGGAGCAATTGCAGCTGAAAGAAATGCACAAAAGGTAGAAAAATATCTCTTTATTTTGAATTTATTAATTGGAATATGTCAGCTCTGGTAAATGAGCATCATTAACTCTGCGCTTTGTTTAGTACAAGAGCAAATTAATGTATAGTTTTATTTCTACAGTGTTGTACATTCCAAGTTTGGCTTTTGGGATTCCCAGTTTAATTATTGTCTTCCTGTTTCTAAATTGTGATTACTTGTTTGGTGATGGTCTATGTTCTGCATGTGTAACTGAGCTGAGGTGTTCTGTTTATATAATTCCTATTTGACATTGCCACTTGTTCTCTTTCCCCAGTAGGTCATGTATTGTTCTCTGAAATGTATTGGTTTAATATTTGCAGTGTTGGCTTTTGATTGGTAGAGTATGGTGCTTTTTGAGTCCTGGTAGTGCTGTTAGGATGCGGCGGGTTTGCTATGGGTTCTAAATGGGCAGTGTTTGTAGTAGTTCCTAATGTGTCTGGCAGTTGGCACTGGATTATAGTAATGTAGAAATCTTTTAGTCTTTCTTTATCCATACACTCATTAAGAGGCACGTTTACTAAAAGTTAGTATATGGTAACATTATGCAAATATTTATGCAAATGAGGCCCCTTATGCAAATGAGGCCCCGCACCCCCTTTGGGCCGCCCCTGCTGGGGGCCCACAATTTTTGTTGGCGTAGGGTCTCACTCAAGGTAAATCCGGCCCTGGCTCCACGAAAGTGTATTAATTCGCCAGACAGTTTCTGTTTCATCTGTGGTGAATATACAGTGTTGAAGCAACAGCAGAATATTACAGACTTTGTGAAAAAAGTATACTTTGCATACTTTGGACTAAAAATTGGAGATCAAGATAAAGTCTGAGCGCCTCATAAAGTGTGCAAACAGTGTGTTGAGGACCTCCGAAACTGGTTCATGGGTAAGAAAAAATCCTTCCGTTATGGGATTCCTATGGTATGGCGAGAGCAAAAGAACCATAGTGACGACTGTTACTTTTGTTCATGCGATGTGAAAGGGTTTAATTCCAAATGGAAGCATTCCATTTCATACCCCAATCTTCACTCGGCAATTCGTCCCATCCCCCATGGCACAGATATACCAGTACCCAAGCCCCCTGCTACCTTGGAAGAGATACCTAGCTCTGATGAAGGTGAAGTCATACCTGAACCAGATGACGAATCAAGTTCTGACTTTGAAGATGATACAAGACCAAAATTGTTTTCTCAGGAGGTGATGAATGATTTGGTAAGAGACTTGAATCTTCCCAAAGATGCCGCTGAGTTACTCGGATCAAGGCTGAAAAGCAGGAATTTATTGTTGCCAGGAGTGTCATCTTCATGGTTCAGACATCGTGAAAAGGAGTTTGTTCCTTACTTTGCCCAGGAAGACAAGTTGGTTTATTGCATCGATGTCAAAGGTCTGATGGGTCAATTTAAAATCCAATATGATTCAGAGCAATGGCGTCTTTTTATAGATTCTTCAAAAAGAAGTCTCAAAGCAGTTTTACTCCACAACAGTTTTTACACTTCCATACCTGTAGGTACACTTGAAGGAAACCTACAAGAACTTGGAATTGGTTCTTTGTAAACTTAAATATGAAGACCATGGTTGGCAAGTGTGTGAGGACTTGAAGGTCTTGTGCATGCTGCTCGGGCAACAAGCTGGGTATACCAAATATCCTTGTTTTCTGTGTCTATGGGACAGTCGAGACCAACAAAATCACTGGACCAAGAAGAGTTGGCAGCCGAGGGTGCTAACAGTCGGTGAAAAAAATGTCCTCCGAGAAACTTTGGTACCTTCCCATAAAGTTCTTCTACCACCTCTCCACATAAAATTGGGATTGATGAAGCAATTCGTAAAATCACTTCCAAGAGATGGAGAATGCTTCAAATACTTGGTCACCAAGTTTCCAGGCCTGTCGGAGGCAAAATAGAAGGAAGGTGTGTTCGTCAGACCAGACATTAGAAGGCTTATAGTTTATCAAAAGTTTGTCAATACCATGACGGATCCTCAAAAAGAAGGGTGGATTGCATTTAAAGAAGTCGTACAGACATTTTTAGGCAATAACAAAGATCCTCACTTCAAAAAGATCGTCAGACGAATGCTGAAAGCATTTCAAGCTTTAGGTTGCCTGATGAGTTCGAAAGTGCATTTCCTCCAGTCCCACCTTGACTACTTTCCTGAAAGTTTGGGAGCTGTGAGTGATGAACAAGGTGAACGATTCCACCAAGACATCAAAGAGATGGAAAGGAGAAACCAGGGAAAATGGAGCATTACAATGATTGCAGACTATTGTTGGATGCTTCAGAGAGACATTCCAGATGCTACTCACAAGCGTAAATGCACCAAGAGGAGTCTCACAAGGAAGAAGAATCGAGTTTAGTGTGTGTAGGTGAGCTCATTTCAGTTCAAAAAGGATTTTCATGAAAATATTGTAATAAAACTTTAATTTTATGTCTATTTCCATTTATTTTGAGGTATTGCCTTATTTAACATAGTTACCTAAATTGTCAGGAAACGTGATGTCCTATGACAAAATGGAGGTCATTTTTGGATTCAGCGCACCAAAAAACATAAAGATTACATGGAATAACCAAATCAGCTCTCCCAAAAAAATTTTTTGCAGACCTGTGTCACCTAAGCATACTCAGTTTCTTTATTGTAGAAATAGCACAGATAGCTTTTTTGGGTGTCAATATTTGTTATAAATAGATTAAGAGCACTGCAATGGGGGCCACTATGGACTCCAACTAGCTAATTTATATGGAGCAGAGTTTGAGATGTCATTGTTAGGAGTTCATCCCTTTGTTGAAAACATGCGTCCTTTTGTAGTTGATGGGAGAGATATTCAGCAGTGGCAGCCAGCACTGATATAGCAGCTAGCCTTTGCTGCTGATCTTTGAACCCGGACATTCAATGCTAGGGCCATATCTGGCCTCTGGCATTGAATAACTGGGTTGGATGAATAGCGCATTAGCTAATCAGCTAGCAATGATATTCAGCCATTGGCCGGTTAGCTAAAGTGGCAAAAGTTAGGTAAGCCCTTCAGGTGCCTACCTTTCACCACTTTGGTATAACCAGCTAGCGGCTGAATATCACCATCAGCTGGTTATCCTCGGGTGCTGCCTCCGCTCCACCCCAACACTAGTCAGCTAGCAATGAGGCGCTTGGATGTGACGCCTGGGTATATTTAGCAGCACTAACCACATTAGCATTGCTGAATATCCCGGTGAGTGACATTTAGATGGTCTGCAGGTCTGCAAATCGCCAAAATGCCTTTGAATTCCCCCCCCCCCCGATATGTTTATGGCGTGGGAAGGTAACTGTAACGCTCTTTTGGAATTCCAGTCTTGGTTGAGTGAGGGTTTTATGTAACCACATATTTAATGTTGTTTTAAATAAATCCTTTTATAAATTCTTTTTTGTTTTTAGTTTTTAATTTTGGGTATAGATTCCCCTTTTTTGATATTTACTGCATGTGATAGCACCACCTCCTCTTCACTTTTTGCTTTACAGATCATCAAATCGCTTTGCTATTCCTCTTTGGATATTTTAGGGCCTTGCAACTGATCCCGATGCTGTGCTGGTCCTCTTTGAGTATTTTATTAATAGTATTTAGTTCACACCTTCCCAGGAGAAGATCAAGGCGAGTTGTATTCAGGTACAGTCCAGCCTGACTTGCTGTTGTCCTGGCACTCTAAGACCTTGCAAGATGATCTTGATGCTGTGTTGGTTCTCCTCTGGTGTTTTAGAGCCTTCCAGCTGATCTTGATGCTGTATTGGTTCTCCTCAGGTGTTTTAGAGCCTTCCAGCTGATCTTGATGCTGTGTTGCTCCTCTTCAGGTGTTTTAGAGCCTTCCAGCTGATCTTGATGCTGTGTTGCTCCTCTTCAGGTGTTTTAGAGCCTTCCAGCTGATCTTGATGCTGTATTGGTCCTCCTCAGGTGTTCCTGTAACTTCCAGTCAATGTTACTGCTGCTTTAACACACTGATTCTGGCTCAGTGTAGTCCAGACAGTGCTGCTGCTGTTTTTCTCCTCTGCCTATGCCAGTGTTGGTGCTATTTTACTTCTCTCAAAGTGCCTTGATGTTCTTCCACCAATTTTGATACTGCTTTGCCCTCTTCCACTGTCTTGAGATGTTCATGCTGCTCCTTGTACTGCTTTGCTCTTTTGAGGGTTGTTTGCTGTTTCTGATAGTCTTCTTGCCACTGCCAGTTCCCTTTTCCCCTCGTCTGGTGTTTATGACACTCTTGATGGCCTGTAGTGCTGATACCTCTGTTATAGATGCCTGCCATCAAGTTTCAAACAGGTTTCATTGAAATGGATGGCAAACTGCATTGTTACATTGTAAAATAGCTTTTCTCATAGACTTCAATGGTGATGAATGAGATGAAAAATCAATTAAAATTACCTGATAACTGATGTTCCTTGAGACCTGCCAGACCAGTTCACACCAATGGAATCTGCCTTCCTTCCAGTTGGTGGAGGCAGAATTAAAACTTTTTCGTGCTTACTTCAAGAAAAAACTTGAGAAATTCTGTGGCTCCACTATTCAGATTTTTCCTGACGTCTCGAGAGCCACGCAGCAAAGGCGGAGGGCTTTTTTAGAACTCCGCCCACGTGTCTTGGCCTTGGGCGCTTTGTTTTACCTTAAATTTCCTTGTTGGTGCCACATTATTTATCAAGGTAGTCGTTACATTTTTCTTGAGGTTTTACAGCTTGAGACATTTTTGAATGGTAAGGGCCAGTCTTAGCTTGTATTTATAGATGGTGCTAGTTTTTCTTTTGTCTCTCTTTGCTGGGTTTAAATTAATTACCAGGTTGGTCATGGAAACATCTTTTTGTTTTATTAATATGACACTCCTCCTGAATGTGGACTATTGCTGTGTGTATTTTCTTGGATTTGTTGTAATGTGGGGTTGGGTTTTCCCTCCCCTTTTGTTAAGGATAAAATGTTGTATGTTTCTTTATGATAAATAAAATGTTTAAAAAAAAATAACTCTGCTCATTACCCTACATAAGCAGCTACAATCAGAAAGCCAACCAATACTTCAATTGCCCAAGCCTCCTTTCCCTAAAACTTTAAAAGTCAGCATTGGTAGTTAGCATATACAAAAACAACACATCCATATATATCAATATATATATAAGTTATGGGCCCAATTCTGTGCCGCAATTAATGCCTTCCCCCGCCAGCGTCTATCTTCCCCACAGGTTGTACAGGGAAGTTAGATGGGGCGGGGAAAGGGCGGCTTGGAAGCAGAGTCTGGGTGGGCAGTCGCCAGCCTTGGATTTATAGGGCTGATTTTAATGTCGGCCCTGTGTGTCCAGGGCCAGTGACTTGTGCAAGGACGTTATTAGACCTCTGAGGTGGAATAACTTCCCTGGATGTTTTTTTTGTTGTGCCCGGGGCAGGGGGGGCTAGAGGACATTCCCTGCAGCCAGACCCTGGCCTTAAAGGGCCAGATCGGGGGTCGAGCTGTGGAGAATAAGCCTTCTTTTTCAGCGGCCGGCATCACGGTTTTAAATGGAGCCACGGTGCCATGGCAACCAGACGCCATGGTGCCACGGCTCCATTTAAAAGCCCTGAGTTAGTTGGGCATCTCATGTAACTGCACCCGGACTGAATCGCAGTCCCGGCCTGCACATACATGACTGATAGCGTTTTTGATCCCACGGGGCTAGACGTGCCCTGCGGGATCAGAATCGCAATCCCCTCTGTACCTCTGGTTCAGACCAGAGGTACAGAGGGGATCTATGTCCGGGATGGAATAAGCCTGAACATGCACAGGTGGCCCTTGCTGTTAGAGAGCTTAACATGGGTAAGGATTGTAGGGAGTCGGACCCAAGACAGGATAGTGCTCCTGTAGCTAGGCCTGCTTGGGACCCTTGACCACTGTTAGGCCAAAAGAATAATCAGGGGAAGAATGAGCTGTTGACATAGCATGAGAAAATTCTGAGAGTGATACGAAATGTTGCTGATTTATTGTGCTTTGCTAAGAAAACCAGATAACACAAAATGAAACAAAAAAGAGACATGAGGGGGAACCAGGGAGTAAGATTTAATTAGGCACTGGCCTTGAGAAGGTGAGATGATGTTTCTATGCTAACTTGAACCTTGGGAAATGTAAAAATATGCCAATCTTGTATAGAAAAAAGTATCACTAAAAACCAGCTGCAGGAAAAGAAATAACTTTTATTATTATGCCAGCCTTTCACAAAAACTGTATAAAAAACAGACCAGGACAGAAGAGAAAGTGAGGAGTTTATTCAGCCCTGCCATGGAAGTGACAGAGTGCTGAATTACCTCATTAACCCTTCTCTTCTGTCTATTCCCTATATAGTAGCTACCTTGTACCTATAAGTAACTGTGTTGGAAAATTTGTGTGTGAAGAATTTATGCCAAGAAAAGGATATCCTGTAATAAAGATTTTTTGAGTATTGCTGAGAAATTGGTTTCTGTGTACTTCCTCCGTGTAAGGTGAAATAGAGGCTCTTGTGGCCCAGTAGGCCCCTTACATTTGGCGAACTAGCCAGGAGTGATTGCAGCACCCCTGACGCCCCTCAGTGCACAGTCAGATGGCCAGGGACTGATACATCACCTGGACTTGGAATCTCAGGACCATAAGACTTTGGATAAGGTAGGTTTTAGTTTGTTTTCCCCTATTTGTTTTCCTTTTTGTGCTAGGAAAAATGTTGCAAGCCCAAATCTCACAGGACCCTTAGAATTTATGGTTAAGACTTTCCTGCAGGCAGGGAATTTCTTAAAAAGTGTAGTGACAAATAGTATATAAGTACTAAATGCTTGACTACCCCATGGCCACAACAAGGGACTTATTCCCTGGCCCACTTTGGCAGCTGTACAAACAGGGATTGAAGCCCAGACAAGATCTAGGCAGAAACGCTTAGACTGTTTAAAACTGTGTGTATAGGACAGGCTAATCTACCCTTTATCCCTGCGAGGAAGCAGGCTGGCTCTGAAAACAAGCCAATATTTTCATTGACTCTGGTAAAGCAGGATTGTCAGAATCTTCTTAGCTCTACTCTATCTCCATGAAAGAGCTGGGATTTGAGCCCTTCTGAGTACCATGTGCTCTTTCTGACTGCAGTCCAAAGCGAAGGTTCAAAACTTTTCTTCTTGGTTACTGCCAATGAAGCTGCTTTTCTATATGAATGAGGAAAAATCCTGTGCAAGTACAAATTAAATGTGCTACAGCAATCACAGGATGAGTAAATATTGTTGTTTCTTTTGAATTTGCATTGTCCTTAAATTTGTTGAAATTTGAAGGGAGACTGATTTGAAATTATTTTATTTTTCAAGTATAAAGACTACATTTAACAGAAAGATTGAACTGAGTTCCCAGAAAAAATGAAGATGTTTCTTCTTTTTTTTCTAAAACCTTCTATCCACAGATTATCCCTTAGTATTGAAGAACAGGCAGAGAGAGGAAAAGCTATAGTCATTTAATAATTGTCATGTTATGCTTAATAGAGTTTTTTATTTAGAAGGTTGCTATTTTAGTTTAAAGAACAATGTTAAACTTTAACAATTGTTTGATAAGAGCCTTATTCTCTACTATGCAACCCTAATATTTGATTAAGCTGTCTCCCATACCTCTAATTCCGGATGTCATCCAGCCCAGATACATGCTAAATAATTGGAAATGGAGAAAGGTTGGGTGCACTTTGCATCCTGATGGGTTTTTGGAAAGATCTACACTGGCCATGTGGTGTTTCCAAATGTTTATCCACATTTTGCCTCTGTGTGCCATGGCCAGACACATAAAGGCAAAGGAGGAAGATATCTATACAAATTTTTATAGATTGGTACATGCTAAATTTACAAAAAATTGCATGCAGGGGCGGCCCAAGGGGGGTGCGGGGCCATCTGCGGAGACTCGGTGCGGGGCCTCATTTGCATAAATATTTGCATAATGTGACCATATACTAACTTTTAGTAAACATGCCTCTTAATGAGTGTATGGATAAAGAAAGACTAAAAGATTTCTACATTACTATAATCCAATGCCAACCACCAGACACATTAGTAACTACTACAAACACTGCCCATTTAGAACCCATAGCAAACCCGCCGTATCCTAACAGCACTACCAGGACTCACAAAGCACCATACCCTACCTATCAAAAGGAAACATGCAAATATTAAACCAATACATTTCAAAGAACAACAATACATGACCTACTGGGGAAAGAGAACAAGTGGCAATGTCAAATAGGAATTACATAAACAGAATACCTCAGCTCAGTTACACATGCAGAACATAGACCATCACCAAACAAGGAATCACAATTTAGAAACAGGAAGACAATAATTAAACTGGGAATCCCAAAAGCCAAACTTGGAATGTACAACACTGTAGAAATAAAACTATACATTAATTTGCTCTTGTACTAAACAAAGTGCAGACGTTAATGATGCACATTTACCAGAGCTGACATATTCCAATTAATAAATTCAAAATAAAGAGATATTTTTCTACCTTTTGTGCATTTTTTTCAGCTGCAATTGCTACAGCCACTTTCTTCTGGTTTCTTCGTGTCTTCTGCTAACTCTCCATCGTCTGCTGTCCATTTGTCCTTTCTTCTCTCTTCTAGTTTTTTTCCATTCTCTCTCTACATCTGCTTTAACATACTAATCTTTCTACTTTTGCTCTTTCCTCATTCTTATTTCATCCACTCAAATGTTACCCCTCCATCCTCAATCCCCACTTACTCTCCCAATACCCGGCCAATTGTAGATTTTTTTATCCCTCCCACACAAAATATTTTTCCCCTCTCCATTTTACTCTCCCAGCCCCATCCCATTCTAATCCTCCCCCAACATCAGCTCCCTTCTAGTTCCAGCCTCACCCAGCATCCATTCCCTTCTAGTCCCTGCATCAGCCCATTTCCAGTCCTAGCCCCCATCAGCCCATTTCCAGTCCTAGCAACCCCCCAACCCAATACCAGTCCTAGCCCCCCCATCAACCCACTTCCAGTCCTAACCCCCCATCACCCCATTTTCAGTTTAAGCCCCCCTATAACCATTACCAGTCCTAACCCCCCCATCAGCCCACTTCCAGTCCTAACCGCCATCAACCCATTTCCAGTCAGCCCCCCATAGCCCATTGCCAGTCCTAACCCCCCCATCAGCCCACAGCCCATTACCAGTCCTAACCCCATCAGCCCACCTCAAGTCCTAACCCCTCCCCATCAGCCCATTTCCTGTCCTAGCCCCCCCATAGCCCATTATCAGTCCTAACCCCCCCATAGCCCATTACCAGACAGCCCCCATCAGCCAACAGCCCATTACCAGTCTTAACCCCATCAGCCCACCTCAAGTCCTAACCCCTCCGCATCAGCCCATTTCCTGTCCTAGCCCCCCCCCATAGCCCATTATCAGTCCTACCCCCCCCCCATAGCCCACAGCCCATTACGTCCTAACCCCATCAGCCCACCTCCAGTCTTAACCCCCCATCAGCCCATTTCCTGTCCTAGCCCCCCATAGCCCATTACCAGTCCTAACCCCACCCAACAGCCCACCTCAAGTCCTAACCCCTCCCCATCAGCCCATTTCCTGTCCTAGCCCTCCATAGCCCATTACCAGTCCTAACCCCCCAACAGCCCACAGCCCATTATCAGTCCTAACCCCATCAGCCCACCTTGTCTTAATCCCCCCAGCCCATTTCCAGTCCTAGCAACCCCCCCAACCCATTACCAGTCCTAGCCCCCCATAGCCCACTCCCAGTCCTAATCCCACACGCCCATCTCCAGTCCTAATCCCCATCACCCAATTTTCAGTTTAAGCCCCCCCATACCCCATTACCAGTCCTACCCTCCCCATCAGCCCACTCCCAGTCCTAATCCCACCAGCCCATTTCCAGTCCTAATCCCCCATCACCCAATTTTTAGTTTAAGCCCCCCCATAGCCCATTACCAGTCCTAACCCCCATCAACCCACTTCCAGTCCTAATCCCATCAGCCCATATACAGACTTAGCTCCCCCATAGCCCATCACCACTCCTAACCCCCCCCCCCGCCCATCACCACTCTTACCCCCCCCCCCCCAGCCCAGCCCAGCCCAGCCTAGCCTAGGGAAATTTTTTTTTTTTAAAAAGCTGTCTGCTGCCGCTGCCGGGGCCGCCGCGGCAGAATCGAGTGTGCCACGGGCCCCCCCCCCCTGCCCAGCAGAGCCTGCCCTCCCCTGTATCACCTCTCTCTTTGCAGCTGCAGTCACACGCGCCGGCTTTCAGAGCGCGAAGGAACTAGTTTCCCTTTCGCAGCTCTGTTAAGCCTGCAGGGGCTGATGGGAACTTCCCATCAGCTGATGGGGGGCTAGGACTGGAAACTCTCCCCTCGCGCTCTGAAAGCCGGTGCGTGTGACTGCAGCTGTAAAGAGAGAGGTGATACAGGGGAGGGCAGGCTCTGCTGGGCAGGGGGGGCCCCGCGGCACACTGGATTTTGCCGCGGCGGCCCCGGCAGCGGCAGCAGACAGCTTTTTTTTTTTTTTTAATTTTACTTTTAGATCAGAATGTTTTTTGCACGGGGCCCCCTGAAACGCGGGGCCCTGTGCAAAAAACATTCTCGCTCAATGGACGGGCCGGCCCTGATTGCAGGAATGTGTGCATCTCGTCTGTGACTTCTCGTCAGTGTGGTTTGTCCCTCCCCCTGGTCTTTATTTAATGAATTGTTTAGGATTGATTGCTGTGTTTCTTGCAAGCAACCTAAACTCTGTAAAAAGGTTTAAAAAGAATGTTAGTCATTGTTAATCAATTGACTGAATGGGTAGAAGCCTTTCCCTGTAAAAGAGAGGCAACCTATTGTAAATATGATGATACTGTGCAGTCCTTTAGGAGGGATTTTTTCAGAGGAGCTGTGATGTTTTATGGTTTATGCATGTATGTTAGCTGGTACGAGGACGTAGTTGATGGTATGAGCAAGTGATTAGAAGGTATTGCGTGAAGTGAGATATGATAGTGATAGAAGGATTTTTTTGATTGACAGTAAGCTGAATATGGAAAGGGAGACAAGATTCTATGATGGATTTTGCAGTGTTAATGCATTTGGACAGCTAGTGGGTTTTTTCTATCTGTATGAGTTTGCACTGTAGTATGGAATGGATTTTCTGAGTCAATGGATTGGGATTGGAATGTATTGTACACTGAAGTAAGAACCTTAGAAGCAGACAGTACAGATAGCAAGCCTGGCAGAGTTTTGTGTGTTTGCAGTAAGAGATATTGTCAGTTATCTGGCAAGGGGACCTTGAATGCAAGTTTTGTTGGAGAAGTTCATTTAGGGCAGAGGTACTCAAATCCAGTCCTGGAGGGCCACAAACCAGTCAGGATTTTGGGATATCCCTAATGAATATGCATGAGATATATTTGCATGCACTGCCTCCATTGTATTTGAATGTATCTCATGCATATTCATTAGGGGTATCCCAAAAACCTGACTGGTTTGTGGCCCTCCAGGACTGGATTTGAGTACTCCTGATTTAGGGGGGGAAAAAGTAGTTGCAGTTGAAGCACAGCCTGAATATTACTAACTATTTTCTTTTTTTACATTTTGTGTGTGTTCACTGCCAACAGGGGAACAGACTAGCAGAAAGAGTTAATGGTCTCCTGAAAACAACTTTATGTAAGATCTGTAGTGACTCTGCTTTGAACTGGTTCCAAGCTCCGCCCCTAGTCTTTTTTACCCTGTGAAATAGCCCTTTGAAGAAATTTTCTCTGACTCCCATCAGCTCTTGATTGGTAGAACAGCCTCTTTCCCCTCCTCCAAGTTTATCTGGCAGCACCCAGGATGACGTCTCTCCCTCTGCTACTACCCTCCACACCACATGGACTCTTATAGACCACTCCTACAAGACACAACCACCATTCCTTGGTCCAACCCCTATGTGTACTGTGGTAAGGAAAGCTGTATAGAAGGGATGGAATGGGAAGAAAGTGAGACCTGTGCCTTTAAAAGCAGAGATCAACAGAGTTCCCATAGTAACCACAAGCCTCCGAGGCAGACTACAGCTAGTACTAAGCCCCGCCCACTTAATGATGTTAGAGCTAGGTTGAGCCCTAACAGCTCTCACGTGTGCAGGGAGAAAGGCGTGGTGCCTAAGAAGCACCAGTTTAAAACTGCTTCACTGTTTGAGAAAAAGGGAGAAGAGGAAGGCGAGAAGCAAAGCAGGCAGCAGCAGACACGGCAGAACTTGCAGGAAAGCACGCAGCAAGAGAGTCTGAAACAGCTGGGAGCTGAGCAGCAGAGAGCCCTGGAATCAAGACAGGAAAGTATCTCAAGGTACCTCAGAGAAAGGAAGCTGGAGGAGTCAATTCCCAGGTGGGGAAACAGCTCGGGGAGCCAGTTGAGCCCTGGTGGTAGAGAGAATAAGTTGCCTAAAGTTCCTAGCAAAGCTCTTTCTGAAGAAGTGGTTAGAGAGCTAAGAAAAAGTGCCAAACGCTGTGTTAGCCAGAGGGCTGTAAAGCAAGCTTCAGACAGAAATAAGAAGTGTGCCAGTGACTGCCGTGACTCAGCAGTGAGAGATATTGAAAGGCTGATAAGGGAGAGAGAAACTCCGTCTTTAAAGCCTGTTGCTACAGAGCAGAGAAAACACTTGCTGCTAAAGCTGGATGAGCTGCTACAGGGTGTAAATCATAAATCCTATGATACCCGTCCACAGGAAGATAGCTCTAGTGAGTCTACTCATGAAATGGAAATAGAATTGTGTGAAAGCCCATGTGAAAGTGATACTGAAGAAATGCAATGTTCTTATTGCAAGGCAAACGAACTGAACATGTGCTAAGCTCAAGCCCATGTGAAGAAAGGGTTTGTCTAAAGCAATTATAAGCTAGTTTCTATGAACTGTGAAAGAAAAGAAACTTGCTAGAAGTTTGAGAGCAATTGTGGCTTGTTTCTATACGCTGTAAAGGAAAAGAAACTTGCTGAAGTTTTAAAAACAGTTATAACCTCTTTTCTATGGAAGCTGTGAAAGAAAAGAAACTTGTTGAAAGTTTAAGTTACTTTGATATGGTCAACAGCCTTAGCTTTAGAAGGTAGTTACCAGAAGGAAGCTAAGAGTTGACACTGTGAAGAAGAAATTCCTGTCTGTTTGAGTTAAGCCTGTTGGGAGTTTATTTATCCTTTGCGAAAAATTATCCTTACCTGTGTTTAGTGCAACAAATTTGATGCGAGGGGGAAACCCTGAAAAATAAATTTCTCTGTTTTTGCCAAACAAACCGTGTGGTCATACTGCTTGCTCAAAAGAATAGCTGAAACTACATATCCCAGCAGTCCATGCTGGCAGCCATATTGGGGACAATATTCAGAAGGGCAATTAAGGCGAGCCCTCTTGCTCATCGGCCTCCGGCCAGGGGGAGAGGACACAACAGTACGTATATGCCTGGAGACTTTGCTTACTGCCGAGTTCACAGTTGCTCTACCTAGTTCACTCCCTTCTATACTGGACCACATGAGGTCATTACTGCAATCCCTTTGGCTGTGCACCTGGAGCCTGCTGGAATTTGGATTCACATTTCTGATCTCCGCCCAGCACCGTGTATAAGTTCGGAATCCCCTCAGACCGCTGCCTGAGATAAGAACATTTTAAGAGACTTTCAGCATTAATTTCAGTTTCACATATTATCTGAGCACTAATTGACTTTGCATTTGCTAAAAAGCTGAACACTTCATAGACTGCTGAACTGAAATTATTAGTGTAAGAGTTGCTTTATAAATATAGGATTGTATGAGTATGCTTACTTTGAATTCTTTATTTCTTCTTTATTTTGCCATTTACTGTATGTAGGTTTTCTGTTCCTTCTGTTATGTGTACAATTGCTTAAGTATAGACAAACCTCATAATTTTCTAGTATCATTTTTCATCTCTCTTTGCACAATGCATATGTTTGTTTGTCTTTTTTCTCTTTTCTTCCCTTAACCCTTGCTCTTCTTTTCCAACAAAATGATACCTTTTTTCCTTCAGACTATCATAACATGTACACTTCTAACTCATGTTACAACTTATTAGCCCAACATGCTCAGTTACAGAATGCCTCTGATTATGTAATCTGTAGTTATCATTTCTATACCTCTTGAATAACAACTTTTTTCCTGACAGAGGAAGTAGATTTCTCACAAGATCCTTGTGTCCTCCTCATGGGTGCTTGTGCTCAGCATTTTTGGATGCAGGTCCATGGTTTCACACTCAACTTTAGGAATGGCTCAAGGGTATATGACCAAATGCAACTCTCCCTCCTCTCCTCTTCAACTAATACTTGTCAATGTTTCTCTGTTTCTAAACGCCATGCTTCAGGCCCCCAATATAGTACATGGCAACCTGAAGGCCCAACTTCCTGTAATACTACCTTTTCTTCTCCTTCCTTAGCGCTCTCCTATACCTTTGCTTTGTCTAATACTCCTGACCATGCCTCTCGCCCCCCAGCATTCATACCGCACGGTCGGCTCTGCCCATCAACTTAACTTTAATACATGTTTGCTAGGCTCTAATGGTGGTCCACTTGTAGGTAATAATATCGATTGTAAGTTCCATTTCTTCAACCAACCTTTCTATTTCTCATGCAGCATTTGGAATGCCATTCATGGATATTTTTTATCAGTGTGGTACATCTTTTTACTCTTGTCTGCCAGTTAATTGGACAGGTATGTGTTCCTTTGTTTAACGTCCCATATTGCTGGTTTTCCCTCACAGAACTTCTCCTTTCTTTTATCTACCCACTCATATAACCATCGGGCTCATCACATGCTTTCTCTACGTGCTAAGTGCTCTAATTACTTTAAAGAGAATGATGTGCCCTATGAATTCCATATTTTCTCTAACTCTGAAATATTTATTTATTTATCTAACATTTCTTATATACTGCCTTTCAGTGGGATCAAGGTGGTTTCATAGAAGAAAACAAGAATTACATGGAACATGATACAACCAACTGGGTACAGTCAACTTAAATCAATTATTGACATGGACCTTGGTTTGACCTAGTATAGCGTTATGACTCAAGGTTCATCAGTTATCGGGTAAGTTATAACTAATCTTTCCACTTCATCCTATCTAGACTAGTCCAAACCAATAGGATGAAACAAAGTGAAAAAATAGGGCAGGAAAAGACCACGGTAGCAGTAAGAACATAAGATATGCCATACTGGGTCAGACCAAGGTCCATCAAGCCCAGTATCCTGTTTCCAACAGTGGCTAATCTAGGTCATACGTACCTAGCAGTTTCCCCAAAAGACACAGGTTCCACAATGCTTGTACTGGGTCAAGCATTGATATCCTGGGTCCCTTCTTAATAATGGTTTATGGACCTTTCCTCTAGGAACTTGTCTAAATCTTTTTTAAACCCAGCTACACTAACAGCCTTTACTACATACTCCGGTAACAAATTCCAGAGTTTGATTACACGTTGAGTGAAAAAATATTTTCTTTTGTTAGTCTTAAATGGTTTACCCTGTAGCTTCATTGCATGTCCCCTAGTCTTTCTATATTCTGATAATGTAAACAATCAATCTACGTTTACCTGTTCCACTCGGTTCATTAATTTATAGACTTCTATCATATCTCCCCTCAGCCGTCTCTTTTCCAGGTTAAAGAGCCCTAACCTTTTTTGCCTTTCTTCATAGGAGTATCCTTCCATCCCCTTTACCATTTTGGTGGCTCTTCTCTGAACCTTTTCTAATAACGCTATATCCTTTTTAAGATACGGCGACCAGAATTGCACATAATATTCAAGGTGCGGTCTCACCATGGAACGATATAGAGGCATTATAACATCTTTTGTTTTATTCTCCATTCCTTTCCTTATGATACCTAGCATTCTATTTGCTCTCTTAGCCGCCGCTGCAAACTGGGCCGAGGGTTTTAACATGTTATCCACAATGACGCCTAAATCTTTTTCCTGGGTGGTGGTTCCTAATGTAGAACCTTGCATCGTGTAACCATAGTTTGGTTTGTTCTTCCCTAGGTGCATAACTTTGCACTTGTCCATATTAAATTTCATCTGCCATTTTGATGCCCAGTCTTCCAATTTATCAAGATCCTCTTGCAATTTTCCACAATCCTCTTGGGTTTTAACAACTTTAAATAGTTTTGTGTCATCTGCAAATATGATAACCTCAGTCATTATTCCACTTTCCAGGTCATTTATGAATATGTCAAAAAGCAGCGGACCCAGCACAGATCCCTGGGGTACACCACTATTCACCTTTCTCCATTGGGAAAATTGGCCATTTAGCCCTACCCTCTGCTTTCTATCTTTTAACCAGTTCCTGATCCACAGTAGTACACTGCCTCCTATCCCACGACTCTTTAGTTTTGCCAAAAGTCTCTGATGAGGGACCTTGTCAAAGTCTTTCTGAAAGTCCATATACACTATATCAACCGACTCACCTTTGTCCACCTGTTTATTCACACCTTCAAAAAAACATAACAGATTAGTAAGACAAGATCTTCCTTGTCTAAAGCCATGTTGGCTGTCTCCCATCTCGCTGCTGGACTGCTGTCTGCATCTTAGTTTTAAGTTTGTGTTTAGATCTTTAAGTTCTTTACTTACTAAGCATTGCTATGGATATTTATACTAATAAAACTGTACCTAATACGTTTAATATACCTTGTTCACCTGAAGCTTAATTAATCTCAGGTCCTTAGTGTATGACTGATTTGGGAACGAGCTTCATCTGAGAGCACCTCCTGTCTTTTAAGATGTGTAAGTACCTATAAACTACGATTATCTCAGGGGTGGGTGGGTGTTGGGGAGGGAGGGAGGGAGGGAAATAACACTTATTAAAAGAGGGCTGCTGCACAGTACCCTGTCCTGTGCTGCTGAGGTAAGCTATATTCTGATTTGATTTAAATTATAGCTCTTTGCTGCTGATAGGCTCTAACTTATTATGAAATTTAAACTACAGGCTCTCTGCTGGGTTCTAAATTTAACCAGTTAGCACTCTTCTGTGTTTTAAATTTAAACTAAAAGTACTTTGCTGATACTAGGCCCTGAGTGACTATTAAATCTAAACTACAAGCTCTCTGCTGGGTATGAAATGTAACCAGAAAGTTCTCTTCTGTGTTTTAAATTTAAACTTAAACTGCTGCTACTAGGCCCTGACTGATTTAACAAAAAATTGTGGTTCACAGATTAATTAGCTTTAATAGAAAGAATTCCTTTCAGAAAATTCCCAGAAGTATATACTCACAATTGCAGATCTCTCTCCAGAAGTAACAGTCTCCTTTTCTAGTCCTTCAAGACTGAGGATCACAGAGCTCTGGTTGATCTATTTATGCCTGTGCTGCTGAGGTAAGCTGTGACCAACTTCCTGGGTGATTAACAGTCCTTGCTTGGATAGAAGGAGTCTTTCAAAATGGCCTTTTGACCTGCCACCTGGTGTTAACACCTATTGAAAAGGTTTCACAGGTCTCTTGTCCCCTAGGTAGAAGGCCTCTTTGTAGAGGTCTCCAGAAGACTTTATTTGTTGCTCAAAGAGTACTGACCCTGTTTTGCCTTTTGTGCTAAGCTATATTCTGATTTGATTTAAATTATAGCTCTTTGCTGCTGCTAGGCTCTAACTTATTATGAAATTTAAACCACAAGCTCTCTGCTGGGTTCTAAATTTAACCAGAAAGCTCTCTTCTGTGTTTTAAATTTAAACTAAAAGTACTTTGCTGATAATAGGCTGCAGAAGGGGGCAATTAGAGAGAAACATATCAGGTGATGGCCGAGGGAGCAGGTGGCAATGAAATCCCAGGCACCAGGGTTCAATTTATAGTCACCATGATGACCTGGTGCCTGGGATTCCCTGGAGTCTGCAACCAGCACTCCAGAGGCTGCTGCCTTTTTTTCTGCTTCTTTGCAATACATATTATTTTAGGCACTCTGCTCCAGGCCAAGAGCACCCCACCCGGCCTCCAGGAACTCGGTAGAATTCCAGAAGAAATGGGGAGAGGAACAGCATACTACTTGGCTGAAGTCCAGAAGATCACCATGGCCCCAGGTCCGCAGAGCTGGCATGCATCAGCGATCATGCCAGAATGCTCTTCAGAATTACTGCACCAGAGAACTCTCAACCTAGCTGGAGACAGAGCAATACTGGCTGGCTTCCTGACTGCACCTACATATGTAGAGAGATGGGCAGAGTTCAGGGCCAACGCAAGGATATGAGGTGCCCTAGGCAAACCTCATTCCAAGTGACCCTCTGCTCCTGCTACTGTATACATTGCCGCTGCCCTTCTCCAGGCAATGACTTGAAACAGCATCACAGTGCTTACCAGTTTCCATGCAAACAACACAGTCGCTTCCACCCCCATGCAAACAGGGTGTCTGCATTGGAGGGTTGGAAGCAGGAATAGCACCACAATGCCAAGAGGTTTTGGATAGTGCTGCTTAATATCTCTGGACAGTGCTGGGGCAGTCAGTGGTCGGAGTCACTCTAGTTCCATGACGTTTAAATATCCTATGCATATCTGCTTTCCAATTCTGATTTCTGAAGGTATCGCTGTAAATTGTATGGGAAATTTGACCTTTGACAAGGTCCCTTATCAGAGACTTTTGGCAAAACTAAAGAGTCATGGGATAGGAAGCAGTGTACTGTTGTGGATCAGGAACTGGTTAAAAGATAGAAAGCAGAGGGTAGGGCTAAATGGCCAATTTTCCCAATGGAGAAAGGGGAATAGTGGTGTACCCCAGGGATCTGTGCTGGGTCTACTGCTTTTTGACATATTCATAAATGACCTGGAAAAGGGAATAATAAGTGAGGTTATCAAATTTGCAGACGACACAAAACTATTTAAAGTTGTTAAAACCCAAGAGGATTGTGGAAAATTGCAAGAGGATCTTGATAAAATGGAAGACAGGACATCAAAATGGCAGATGAAATTGAATGTGGACAAATGCAAAATTATGCACCTAGGGAAGAGCAACCCAAACTATGGTTACACGATGCAAGGTTCCACATTAGGAACCACCACCCAGGAAAAAGATTTAGGTGTCATTGTGGATAACATGTTAAAACCCTCGGCCCAGTGTGCAGCGGCGGCCAAGAGAACAAATAGAATGCTAGGTATGATAAGGAAAGGAATGGAAAATAAAACAAAGGATATTATAATGCCTCTATATCGTTCCATGGTGAAACCGCACCTTGAATATTGTGTGCAATTCTGGTCGCCATATCTTAAGAAGCATGTAGCGTTATTAGAAAAGGTTCAGAGAAGAGCCACCAAAATGGTAAAGGGGATGGAAGGATACCCCTATGAAGAAAGGCTAAAAAGGTTTAGGGCTCTTTAACCTGGAAAAGAGACAGCTGAGGGGAGATATGATAGAAGCAGGGCCAGCCCGTCCATTGAGCAAGAATGTTTTTTGCACAGGGCCCCGCGTTTCAGGGGGCCCTGCGCAAAAAACATTCTACATTAGCACAAGTAGATTAAAAAAAAAAAAAACGGCTGCTGCTGCCGCTGCCGCCATGGCAGCGGCAGAATCAAATGTCCCTCCGTGGGGCCCCGCCTGCCCGGCAGAGCCTCCTTGCAGCATCAGCTCCCGAGTCCCTCCCAATGCGCGGGCTTTCAGAGCCACGAAGGGAGAGTTTCTCTGACCTCTTGCGGCTCTGTTAATCCCGCCGGGGCTGATGGGAAATCCCATCAGCCCCGGTGAGATTAACAGAGCCGCGAGAAGAAAGGGAAACTCTTGTGGCTCTGAAAGCCCACGCATTGGGAGGGACTCGGGAGCTGATGCTGCAGGGAGGCTCTGCCGGGCAGGTGGGGCCCCGCGGCGGGACATTTGATTCTGCCGCTGCCACGGCGGCAGTGGCAACAGCAGCCGGTTTGTTTTTTTTAATCTATCAGGGCTTATGGAGGGAGGGGTGTTAGGACAGGTAATGGGCTATGGGGGGTTAGGACTGGTAATGGGCTATGGGGGGGCTAAGACTGGAAGTGGATTGATGGGGGAGGGGGGTTAGGACTAGTAATGGCCTATGGGGGGGTTAGGACTACTAATGGGCTATGGGGGGGCTAAGACTGGAAATGGGCTGATGGGGGGTTAGGACTGGAAATGGGCTGATGGGGGAGTAGGAGGTAATGGGCTATGGGGGGCTAAGACTGGAAATGGGCTGATGGAGGGGGTTAGGATGTAATGGGCTATGGGGGGCTAAGACTGGAAATGGGCTGATGGGGGGTTAGGACTGGTAATTGGCTTTGTGGGGTGATAAAACTGGAAATGGGCTGGGGGGGGTTAGGACTAGTAATGGGCTATGGGGTGGCTAGGACTGGAAATGGGCTATGGGGAGCTAAGACTGGAAATGGGCTAATGGGGGGGTTAGGACTGGAATGGGCTGTGGGGAGGCTAAGACTGGAAATGGGCTGATGGGGGTTAAGACTGGTAATGGGCTATGGGGGGCTAAGACTGAAAATGGGGTGATGGGGGGCTTAGGACTGGAAGTGGGCTGATGGGGGGCTAGGACTGGTAATGGGCTGGGGTGGCTAGGACTGGAAATGGGCTGAGTGGAAGGAGGGCTTGAACTGCAAATAGCTGATGGGGACGGGGGCTTGGAATGGAAATGGGCTGTGTGGAAGAAGGGCTTGAACTACAAATAGCTGATGGGGAGGGGGGCTTGGAATGGAAATGGGCTGTGAGGGGAGGAAGCTAGGACTGTAAATGGGCTGAGTGAGGGGGGGCTAGGACAGGAAATGAGCTGATGGAGGTCTAGGATAAGACTGGAAATGGGGGGGCTTGGATTGAAATGGACTCATGGAGGGGCTAGAACTGGAAGTAGGCTCATGGGGGGCTTGGATTGGAAATGGGCTGAGTGGAGAGGGAGCTAGGATTTGACATGAACTGATGGTAGGGCTAGGAAAGGACTAGAAATGGGCTGATGGGTGGCTGGGATTGGAAATGAGCTTATAGAGGGACTCGGATGGGGGAGCTAGGACTTGAAATGGGCTGATGGGGGTTAGGACTGGTAATGGGCTATGGGGGGATAAGACTGAAAATGGGGTGATGGGGGGGCTAAGACTGAAAATGGGGTGATGGGGGGCTTAGGACTGCAAGTGGGCTGATGGGGGGCTTAGGACTGGTAATGGGCTATGGGGGGGCTAGGACTGGTAATGGGCTGGGGAGGGTGGCTAGGACTGGAAATGGGCTGAGTGGAAGGAGGTCTTGAACTGCAAATAGCTGATGGGGACGGGGGCTTGGAATGGAAATGGGCTGAGTGGAAGGAAGGCTTGAACTACAAATAGCTGATGGGGAGGGGGCTTGGAATGGAAATGGGCTGTGAGGGGAGGGAGCTAGGACTGGAAATGGGCTGATGGAGGGCTAGGATAGGACTGGAAATGGGCTGTTGGGGGAGGACTTGGATTGAAATGGACTCATGGAGGGGCTAGAACTGGAAGTAGGCTCATGGGGGGCTTGGATTGGAAATGGGCTGAGTGGAGGGGAGCTAGGACTTGACATGGGCTGATGGGGCGAGGAAAGGACTAGAAATGGGCTGATGGGTGGCTGGGATTGGAAATGAGCTGATGGAGGGAGTCGGATGGGGGAGCTAGGACTGGAAATGGGCTGATGCGGGGACTAGAAGGGAGCGGATGCTGGGTGAGGCTGGAACTAGAAGGGAGCTGATGTTGGAGGAGGATTAGAATGGATAGAGCTGGGAGAGTGAAATGCAGAGGGAAAAATATTTTGTGTGGGAGGGAAGACAAATCTACAATTGGCCAGATATTGGGAGAGTAAGTGGGGATTGAGGATGGCGGGGTAAAATTTGAGTGGATGAAATAGGAATGAGGAAAGAGCAAAAGGAGAAAGATTAGTATGTTAAAGCAGATGTAGAGAGAGAATGGAAAAAACCTAGAAGAGTGAAGAAAGGACAAATGGACAGCAGACGATGTAGAGTTAGCAGAAGACACGAAGAAGAAACCAGAAGAAAGTGGCTGGAGCAATTGCAACTGAAAAAAAATGCACAAAAGGTAGAAAAATATCTCTTTATTGAATTTATTAACTGAAATTTGCCAGCTCTGGGAAATGTGCATCATTAACATCTGCGCTTTGTTTAGTACAAGAGGAAATTAATTTATAGTTTTATTTCTACAGTGTTGTTGGGCTTTTGGGGTTCCCAGTTTAATTATTGTCTTCCTGTTTCTACATTGTGATTTATTGTTTGGTGACGGTCTATGTTCTGCACGTGTAACTGAGCTGAGGTATTCTATTTATGTAATTACTATTTTACATTGCCACTTGTTCTCTTTCCCCAGTAGGTCATGTATTGTTGTTCTCTGAAATGTATTGGTTTAATATTTGTAGTGTTGCCTTTTGATAGGTAGGGTCTTGTGCTTTGTAAGTCCTGGTAGTGCCGTTATGATACGGCGGGTTTGCTATGGGTTCTAAATGGGCAGTAACCGGGTAGCCAGACCCGCGCTCACCCTTCATCACCCGGACACCCCGCCCCACCTTTTTCCCTTTCCTCCCCCCCCCCCAAAAAAAATTCACCGACAACTATTTTTGGTACAAACTGGTCGCAGCTTTATTCCAACAATATCTTGAACATAACAGTAATACTGAAAAAGCTTAACACCCCCCCCCCAGCGGAGCCACGAGTCACCAGCCATGCAATTAGCAAAGCAACTGCGGCCTCCGCTCAAGCCATGATCACCCGACCGGCAAAGTTCCTAGCACCCCTATCCGACTTTGCCATATTACTAGCAAAAGTCTTCCAGGGGTTGTCCAGGCCGAGGGCACCCCGCCCTCGCCCCAAGTCGTCTAAGGCTCCGGACCCCGGAAACCTCAGGGATCCCGCTCCCTGCCCCCCCCCCCCGCTGTGACACCCCACTCTGCCCCCCCCCACCTATCCTTCAAGGGTGGGAGGGTGGGCTGCTTGAGCCACCGCCGCGCCGCATGTGCTCGGCCTCCTTAACCCCAGCCGCAGCACATGGCGCCCTGCCTTCCGATTGGCTCCGCTCAGCCCGCCAGCCCGGCGGAGCCAATCATTTAAAAAACCCCCACGCTGCGCTCACCCACTGATGCGCCATCACCCCCCTCCCCCCGCTCACCAAGTCCGCGTGCAGGGTCCCGCCCCGGGCCGGGGACCCGGTTACGCGTGGGCACCGGGACCCTGCCTGCGCACTTTCACTAACCGGGTAGCTGGACCCGCGCTCACCCTTCATCACCCGGACAACCCGCCCCACCTTTTTCCCTTTCCTCCCTCCCCCCCCCCCCCCCCCACCCCCACAAAATTCACCGACAACTATTTTTGGTACAAACTGGTCGCAGCTTTATTCCAACAATATCTTGAACATAACAGTAATACTGAACAAGCTTAACACTCCCCCCAGCGGAGCCACGAGTCACCAGCCATGCAATTAGAAAAGCAACCGTGGCCTCCGCTCAAGGCATGGTCACCCGACCGGCAAAGTTCCTAGCACCCCTATCCGACTTCGCCATATTACTAGCAAAAGTCTTCCAGAGGTTGTCCGGGCCGAGGGCACCCCGTCCTCGCCCCAAGTCGCCTAAGGCTCCGGACCCCGGAAACCTCCGGGATCCCGCCACCGGCACAGGCTCCTCACCTTACCTGTGCCGCCCCCCCACCCCACTGAAAGCTGCGACCAGCGTCTAAATGCGCACAACCCTCTCCACTGCTTCCTGCCAATCATTCAATAGAAGATCCATACCCACAGGAGAGAGATGCACACCATCCTCCCTATACAACCCAGCACAAGCCACCTCGGCCCAATCATGCTGCACTTGATACCCCCCTGTGTTCACACACCCACCTCCCGATCTGCCTGTTAATTTTAGTTAAACCCCGGGACCATCTCCGCTGCCCCCAGCATGCTGGTCTTGGAATAATTTCTGACCATATTAACACAATACTCTCAAACATACAGATAATTGCCGCAAAGTCCTTTTTGGCCGCTCTGATAAGCTGCTTACAAGACCAAGCAGCCAAGTCATTGCCCCCCAAATGCACCAGCAACACGACCGGAGGCTTCCGGATGCGCCCGTGGTGACGAAGCAAAGGCAGCAACTGATTCCATCGCAGACCCCGCTCGCCCAGCAATGAAATCGCCACCGCTGATTAATCCAATCCCAAATTTTGGCCCAGAGGCCTTTCTGCCGCACGCCGCCCGGCCCAGAACACAAAGGAGTGTCCCAAAATCCAGCATTCCCGCTGACAAGGCCCACTATCTGAAAAAGGAAGCACATTATTAGAATTAGCCCCCCCCAAGCCCCCCAACAAGGCGCCTCATAACCGTATATAGCCCAGAAATGCCCGCGACCGCCATCTGCCTATACCCTGAATCTGCTCTCCCGTCAAACCCATGGCCGCCGCACTGGTCGCTGCCCCGATGCGAAACGAGTGCGTGGAAAACAACCGCAGATCCTCACCCATCCGCCGTAACACCAATCGCAAAACCGCCATAACTTGAAAGTGCGTAACCGCGCGGGCATCCCTATGCACAACCCCCCCCCTCCCCTTTTGGACGAACCCCTGCATACTCCCGGAGAGCAGCCACCAGGCACGTGCACCCACCGATCTCTCTCAAGACCACCCATAACCCCTTACCCGACTGGTCCTTCTTGGATTTTGCCAACAACACACGTACCTGACATTTCTCGATCCAAACATGCTGCCAACGCAGACAATTACCCAAACCCGCTCTGCCAGAATCCACAGCCAATTTGCCCACCCGAAAAGCCCCGAAAAACACAAGACAAAAAGCTGCCCGAAAAAGCACCGCCTCATACTGCGACGCCGCAACTCCGGGCAATTCTCAGCACAAACCCAAGAGCAACTCATACGTAATCGGCTGCTGCTGGTCCCGCGCTAAAGGCTGGGAACGTGCCGACCCCTGCAGCAAACGCCACGCCAAGGACCCCCGGCCAACAACTTCTAGACCTGCCGCTCTAGCAAAAAATCCGAACCCCGCCAAATGACCCCGCACAGCCGATCTCATAACGCCCTGCTCCTTCGCCCAACTAACAAACTGTCCCAACAGGTGTTCAGGAACCGCCCCACTCTCCCAACCACCAACATGCAGAAAGTCCATCACCCTCTGACCACCATGCCGGTACGCCTCCCATGTATGCTCAGCTACCGACTGCGGCAGTAACGTCCTCATCTCAGCAGGCCACTGCTCCACAAGCTCCAGGGGACCCCGAGCCCTTTCTCGTCCGCCTCCGGCGCCAACTTCCGAAACCGCTCCCACTGTAAATGGGAAAGAGCATCAGCAATTGCATTAGTATGCCCAGGTATATGACGCACCTTCAAGTCAACATTCAAACGCAAACATGACAACACAATCTGACGCATCAGCGCCACCACCAGACCGCAGCGTGGCGAATAACAATTAATGACATGCACAACAGCCGCATTATCGCACCACCACACCACCCTTCGATTGCACAGCTTATCTGGCCATAACGCCAACGCCACCCACATGGGAAACAGCTCCAAGAAAGTAATATTGCGGACTAGCCCCTCATCCACCCACGCCTGCGGCCACGTGTCTGTGCACCAGGCGCCATTGAAGTAAATTCCAGGCCCTGACCCCCCAGCCGCGTCCGTGTGCAGCTGCAAATCCTCACTTGAAATCTCCGCCTCCCGCAAAAGAGAAGTCCCATTAAAGTCCCGCAAAAACACGTCCCAAACACGCAAGTCTTCGCGCATACCTCCCGACATGCAAATGCGGTGATGAGGCTTCCTAACCTTGGATTTCGAGGCCGCCAACCACCGAATGAACACCCGCCCCATCGGAATGACCCTACACGCAAAATTGAGCGATCCCATAAGAGCCTGCAATTCTTTCAATGTTATCTTAGACGAAGCCAAGACATTGGCCACCAAAACGCGCAGCTTCATCACCTTCTCCCATGGCAGCCGCGCCTCCATGCGCTGTGAATCCACCTCCACCCCCAAGAAAGTAATCCTCTTCGTCAGACCTACAGTCTTGCCCTCAGCCAAAGGGACCCCCAATTCGCTCGCCAAATTAACAAAACCCTCCAGCAAGTGACCGCAACCCGCCGACGCCACCTTTCCCACAAAAAAGAAATCATCCAAATAATGCACCACCTCCAAGCATCCGACTCTCTGGACCACCATCCATAATGTTTATAGTGTTGCACTGTTCTGTGCCAATCTGTTTAACATATTCTATTAACTTTACATTGTATATAGTTATGACGTTTCATGTAAAACAAACAATGTTTTATTGACTGTTGTTAATTGTGAACCGCAGCTGATCTCTGGAAGCTGCGGTATATAAATGCTTGTTAAATAAAATAAATAAATAAATCCAATGCAAGAAAGTGCTAAATTTCTCGAAGTATGCACAAGATATTGCGCAACCCATAGGCAAGCACTTATCATAGTAGTATTCGCCCTCAAACTGAAAACCCAACAGCCGGAAAGCCGAGGGGTAGACTGGCAGCAAACAAAAAGCCGACTCAATATCAACCTTTGCCATCAATGCCCCGGGACCCGCCTCTTTGACTAACTGCGCCGCTCTGACAAACGCATAGAAAACCGTACATTGCTCCCGCGGGATACAGTCATTAACTGAGGATCCCAACGGCGAAGACAAATTATGGATCAGCCGAAACTTATAGGTCCAACTAAGAGCAACCAGTCACGTCAGAAACAATACACAGTAGAAGAACGTGATGTGTCCAAGGAAAGAACAAAACAATCATATAATATTGAAAAGAGGCATTTTATTCACAAACCAATAGTTGGTGCCCACCCGACACAGGCCGTGTTTCGTTTAACAAAACTTCATCAGGGGTATAGGGCAACTAGAAACAAAAACATTCAATTATTGCACTCAAATATATATAAAATATAATAAAACGTATATTAAAACATATATTAAAAAAGAGAGGAATAATTAAAATCATAATAAATCACTCACTACAGAAATATTCAATTATTACACTCAAATATATAAAATATAATGAAACATATTTAAAAAAGAGAGGAATAATTAAAATCATAATAAATCACTTACTATATAAAATACATTTATACAGTAATATCAAAACTGGGTTGGAACGCTATATAAATAAAGATACAAATAAAAACGAAGACAAGGGCAAAAAATGCATAATACAACGTACCATAAGAAATAACAATAAATAAAATCATAATAACTAAATCACTATATAAATAAACATTTATATAATAATACCAAAAAAGGGGGTGGGGGGGGTGTTTGAGTGACTGAAGCAAGGGCCAAAAAAGGAGTAAGTCAAACAGGTACATTAACCGTGAACCAAAAGAAGAAGAGAAGAGGACCACACATGTATCAATATAAAGTGTTGACACGCAACAAGAATAACTTAATAAAATAGAAACCAATTGTAATATGTGCCAAAAGGTGCTCTAAATTAAAAAAACCATCCCATTGTGATGACAACTGCCTCCAAAAGTACATTAAATAATACCTTATTGGTTAATGCTGTAGAGATATCCTCTTTGCAACTATACTGAAAATAAAAGGTCACCATTACAATGTAACAGACCAGTGTAACCGACCAATTGAAACCCAAAAAAAACTTGAAACCTACTTACTTTTACCGGGCTCACCAAGCTGCACAAAACGCCGCGCGGAAAATGTAAAAACGTTCTCAATTCGTAGCAAATCCGTTACTCCATCAAATGGCATAACCCACGCCAAAGTAGTGCAGTGCTGGAGAGGTTTCTCTAAATAACGCCGACGCATGCGCAGCTGGAGTCTCAACCGGCGCCCAAGAATGACGTCAAAAATAAAGGACAAAGCAAACGCCGAACCACGGCTTGTAAAACACACTTCAAACAGCGAAATTAAACAATAAATATGAAAGAAGGTGTGCATCTACTAAACCATGTACCTGAACTAAAAGGAAATTAAAAACGGGAAAATTAAAAGCAGTAACCTCTATATATATATATATAAAAAAAGATAAATAAATATAAAAAATATATAAATATATATATAAAAAACATAATAAACCATATTTAATATGGTTTATTATGTTTTATATATATATATTTATATATTTTTTATATTTATTTATATATATATATATATATATATATATATATATTTATATATTTTTTATATTTATTTATATATATATATATTTATTTATTATCTTGTTACATGTCTATTTATATTTATTGATTGTATAATTGTGCTTGGTACCTAAGTAGTAACAATTTTTATATTTTTATATTTGCTTTTGTCATATTATTGGTTTTATGCTTTTGTAGGAATCTGATTATGCATGGTTTGGTTATAGTTTCCATATGGTACAGCAGAGGTTACTGCTTTTAATTTTAATTGCTACGAATTGAGAACGTTTTTACATTTTCCGCGCGGCGTTTTGTGCAGCTTGGTGAGCCCGGTAAAAGTAAGTAGGTTTCAAGTTTTTTTTGGGTTTCAATTGGTCGGTTACACTGGTCTGTTACATTGTAATGGTGACCTTTTATTTTCAGTATAGTTGCAAAGAGGATATCTCTACAGCATTAACCAATAAGGTATTATTTAATGTACTTTTGGAGGCAGTTGTCATCACAATGGGATGGTTTTTTAATTTAGAGCACCTTTTGGCACATATTACAATTGGTTTCTATTTTATTAAGTTATTCTTGTTGCGTGTCAACACTTTATATTGATACATGTGTGGTCCTCTTCTCTTCTTCTTTTGGTTCACGGTTAATGTACCTGTTTGACTTACTCCTTTTTTGGCCCTTGCTTCAGTCACTCAAACACCCCCCCCACCCCCTTTTTTGGTATTATTATATAAATGTTTATTTATATAGTGATTTAGTTATTATGATTTTATTTATTGTTATTTCTTATGGTACGTTGTATTATGCATTTTTTGCCCTTGTCTTCGTTTTTATTTGTATCTTTATTTATATAGCGTTCCAACCCAGTTTTGATATTACTGTATAAATGTATTTATATAGTAAGTGATTTATTATGATTTTAATTATTCCTCTCTTTTTTAAATATATGTTTCATTATATTTTATATATATTTGAGTGTAATAATTGAATATTTCTGTAGTGAGTGATTTATTATGATTTTAATTATTCCTCTCTTTTTTAATATATGTTTTAATATACGTTTTATTATATTTTATATATATTTGAGTGCAATAATTGAATGTTTTTGTTTCTAGTTGCCCTATACCCCTGATGAAGTTTTGTTAAACGAAACACGGCCTGTGTCGGGTGGGCACCAACTATTGGTTTGTGAATAAAATGCCTCTTTTCAATATTATATGATTGTTTTGTTCTTTCCTTGGACACATCACGTTCTTCAGCCGAAACTTATGACACCGCCCGCCCCTTACCCTTGAGGGTTAAGGAGGGGTTGCCTTTTGATGCCCTTGAGGCAGTTAGTTGTAGTTGTGTTATGCTACGAGCAGTAAGGCTGGCAAGAGTTATTTATTTACATGAGGTTTATTTTTTTCATGTGGCTCATATTGCCATTGTGCAGTTCAAAAGAAGATTACAGACGGTGCAGAAGTTTAAACCAAATAAACAGGATTAACTGAAACTTTGCCTAACTGGCTTTAAATGCTGTATTTTTTCACATTCCTTTCATGTGCTTTTAACATACAGGCTGGTAACAGAAAGGTCCTTCACTAATAAAGCTCAGGTTCTGTCAATCACTAGTAGTGCTCTAATTCAGTTTCCCTCCACAAGCTTTCTTGTGTCGGTCAAAGTTACGTCACTGTTATATTACTTCATATACCAGCACAATCCTCTCTCTGCTTAATTGCCTCTATCAATTAAACAGGTAGAACAATCCATCATCATCTCATCATCATCAGCAGGGGAAAACACAGAATTATGAACAGAGTTTTCTTCCTTACAGCCAGTAACTGGAACACTGTGGTTAAAACTCTTCTTCTGTTCTAAATAATCCTGGAACTCTTTAAGAAGTGATTCAGCATGAAACTTTTCTTCATTGAGCTGTCTTCCTGTCCCCTCGGTGAATAGGTATTGATTGAGCCTATCTCAGGCTCCTTATCAGGTTTGTTTGCATTTGGAAAACAAACATGTGCTGGGCTTTCATTAGCTCCCCACCTTTCCCTGCACGTGGGTGCTGTACATTCAAACTTAACAGTGCTAGGAGAATATTTAAAAGCATGTATATCAGCCCTGTCCTGGCTAGGTGACTCAGCTAGTTTAAAAGAACAATTATTGTCATTCAAAGCTTCTCTTTTCTGACACCAGCTGCCACCATCTTGACTGGCTTTGCTTTTAAAAGCAGAACATAGACTTTCTGGCTTTAGAGCATAAACTCCTCTTTCTCTGGGTACCTTATACAGGAGCTTCTCCCTGGGAGGATTCTTTATCCTTCTGCCTTTGTTCCCCAGCTCTGCCTGGTCCTGTAGCCTTGGGTTTCTCAGCGTTCTAAAGGAGCTCTGCCTCCAGCAGTTTCTTTCCTCATCTGAATGCTGCTCCAAGCTATCCTCCAGCTGCAGACTGTTAGGGAAATTAACACAGCAAGGAAACCTCCGTTGCTCTCTTGTCTTCTCTCTCTGGATCTCTCCTTGGATCCCCATCTGGATCTGCGTCTGCCCGTGGATCTGCATCTGCCTTTCACTTCCTGGTTCCTGTGTATTTAACCAGGTGCTTCTAGCCTGCACTGCCCGCCTCCCCTTGGGGCGTGCCCAATCACTAGCCTTCCTACTCTCCTCCCTCGAGGTGAGCTGTTTTGCCTGATTGAAACTGTGTTTTTTTCTTTCTGCAGAGAAATCCCTGCTTTCTCCTGCAGTACCGGCTTCTACCACCGGCTGCTCACTTGTATCCATCTGTTCCTGAGGAGCTACTGTGTCACCGATCCCCCACCCCCTTAAGATATCACGGGCTGGCTTTATTTTAACAGCACAGCTCGTGATACCATTTATGGACTCTGGGCTGTTACACTGTACTTGAGACTGTTGTCTGGGAGAGCCTATTGTGGCTATCTGGGCTAAGGCTACCCTGTCGTGCCATGGCTTTAGAAGGTTAACGTGGTAAACCTGCCTGCGGCCTTTCCTATTTTCTACTAAATAAGAAACAGGTCCCACTGAACGTATCACCCTACAAGGGCCCTTCCAATGGCTTTCAAATTTGGGTTCTATACCCGACACCATCACAATGACTTTCTCCCCTATATTTAACTGACGCTGTTTGGTGTTTCTATCGTAGTAGGACTTTTGTTTAGCCTGACTACATTTTAAATTTTCCTCGGCTACCTGTGATGTTCGGCGCAGCCGCTTCTTTAAATCTTTAAGAAATTCGGGCACCCCTACTTCCCTGGGATCCGGCTCCACCCATTGTTCTTTTAAGATGTCTAAAATGCCGCGGGGTGACCGGCCATATAGCAACTCATATGGTGCCGTTCCTAATGATGCTTGTTTCCTTTCACTGCACGCGTAAAGGACAAAGGGAAGCATGGTATCCCAATTATCAATGTCCCCCTCTAGACTCCTACGTAACATCCTCTTAATCGTTTGATTTTGTCTTTCGACTAAACCGTTAGTTTGGGGATGGTACGCTGCTGTTTTAATGTGGGTAATGCCAAAGGCATCCCACACTTGCCCTAAGTATTTCGAGAGGAAATTGCTCCCCCTGTCGGTGAGCACTTCCTTCGGGAAACCTATCTCACAAAATAGCTTAATAAGTTCTACAGCTATTACTTTGGCTGATGTGCTCCGTAGTGGCATGGTCCACGGAAATCTTGTAGCGTGATCTACTATCACTAGAATATAGCGGAATCCTCTTAGAGTCTTAACTAGAGGTCCAACTATGTCTATCCCTATCCTTTGGACGGGCTCTTTAATCACAGGAGATGGAATCATTGGGACCACCCTGGGATGGGCTGCAGAGATTCTTTGACAAGTGGGGCAAGCCTCACAGAATTTTGCCGTCTCCTTAAATATACCTGGCCAGTAAAATTTAGTGAGGATCTGGTCAAGGGTCTCCTGGCTGCCCTTATGTCCCCCAACCGGATGATCGTGTGCTAGTCGTAACACTATATTTTTGAAAGTGGTGGGAACCACTAACTGCTTCCTAGTGTCTCCTGAAAACGGATTTTTACACTCCCTATAGAGTAGGCCATCAGTGAGCAAAAACCTAGGCAGGGTATCCCTAGTATTCTGGGCCCACTTAAATGCCTGGGTAAGGGCAGGGTCTGCCTGCTGCTCATGCGGAAACGAGGGAAACTTGTTCATCAGTTCCTCGGGCACCCATGGCAGCTCTTGCCAAGCCTGTACCTCCGCCTTATTCCTTGAACGCACTTGCTTCTCTTTACGCTTTTCAGCTTTTTCCTTTTTGTCTTTAGGACTTGGAGTCTCTATTAAAGCATCCTCAAAAGGAAGAATTTCTCCAAGATTCTCTGTGGGGTCTTCCTCCTTCTCTGGGGGTTCCTCCTTACTTTCTAAGGGTCCCTCCTTATCCTCTGAGGCTGCAGATTGGGCCCTCGTGGAGACCATCACTCCTTTCTCATGCAACCCTCGCTTTATCTCTTGGAAAAACTGAGGCCAATCCCTGCCTAAGATGACAGCGTGAGGAAGACCTGGGATGACTGCTAGTGGAATAGTCCTACGTGTGCCTAACCCTTTTATGTGTAATTTGTACACTGGGTATGTGGAAGTTCCACCATGTACGCACCTTATTTTCACAGAAGTAACAGGCTGAATCACTTCTCCCCCTTGCTTGGCCTCTATCTCATGCCACAACTCCTTCGAGAGCATACTCAACTCCGCCCCGGAGTCCAGCAAAGCCTGGGCAGTAATTCCCTGTACTTCTATGGACAGAAGAAAACCTTGCCTGTCTCTTATAGCATTGCTAGCTATTAATACAGTTTTTACATGACATTGTCTTTGCAAATGCCCTTGCTGACCACATTTATAACAGGTTTTCATATCTTTCCCTCCTTTCCATAAAGGCATGCATATTTTCACAGGACTGCTCTCATCCCTTCGTGCCTTTTCTGATCTGCACCCCTGCCACTCCTGGGAAGTAGAGCCACCTCTCTGGCCTGTAATCTCAGCCTCAATATACCTTTCCGAGAGTGCTACTGCCTCCTGAGGGGTTTTGCAGTTCTGTAATATCAGAAAAGTACAGATACTACTAGGAAGTGCATTCATATACTGTTCTAGTATTAGCTCATTCACAATAGCTTCCAGAGTTTTCCCTTCTGGATTTAACCACTTGGTAAGTAGACTGTGTATCCGATGGCACAGAGATTTTGGAGTCTCACCGGGCTTTAATCTTACACTCCTTAGGTGAGTGCGATAAGCTACCGGAGTGAGTCCCAATCTCTCCATGATTGCTCTTTTAATTTCCTCATAGCTTCCCGTTAAATCAGCTGGCATGGCACGGTAGGCAGCTAGCGCCTCCCCTGTAAGGGACGCTGCCAACCTTAGCGGCCAGTGCTCCTTAGGCCACAAACTAAGCTGTGCAATCCTTTCAAAGCTGGTTAAGTAATCATCTACGTCATCTTTATCTGTGAGTTGTCCAAAATTAAACAGAGTTCCTGGTTGTATGCTAACATGGTGTAAATTGTCTGTTAGAGTGGAACCTGTTACGGGAGCTGGAACAGGCGCTGGCTTCTTCTCCCGGAGCGTCTCCTCCATCAACTCTAGCAGAGGTTTCTGCTGCTCCTGGAAGCTGGCGTTAGCTCTCGCCTGAGCCTCCAAAGACATGTCTCTCTGGCGCTCCAACTGCGTTGCCATCCAAGTAAAGACCTCTTTGGCCTCCAACGCCATCTTGGAACCTGGAAAAAGAGAAACACACAGACCCAAGTACGATACCTCTGGAACAAAGTTTTCCTTTCCCTTTTGAAAGTATACTTTTTTTTTTTTCCCCCCCCAGTCACCACTAGGAGACCTCCCCTGGCCCCGGTATCCTCGGTACCCTGGGTGGATACCCTTTACCTGGCTCAGGAGTTATATAGGCGTGTCAGCAATGAAGTTCAGCCTCCTGCAATCCCCTTCCACTGCTGGGCTCGGCAGCACCTCTGCTGGGCTCCTCTGGAAGTCTGTGGTTGCAGCTCCTGCTATGGCCACTTCTTGTGTCTGCAGAAATCTTCAAATCCTGCCAACTACGCCACTCTTATGACACCGCCCGCCCCTTACCCTTGAGGGTTAAGGAGGGGTTGCCTTTTGATGCCCTTGAGGCAGTTAGTTGTAGTTGTGTTATGCTTCGAGCAGTAAGGCTGGCAAGAGTTATTTATTTACATGAGGTTTATTTTTTTCATGTGGCTCATATTGCCATTGTGCAGTTCAAAAGAAGATTACAGACGGTGCAGAGGTATAAACCAAATAAACAGGATTAACTGAAACTTTGCCTAACTGGCTTTAAATGCTGTATTTCTTCACATTCCTTTCATGTGCTTTTAACATACAGGCTGGTAACAGAAAGGTCCTTCACTAATAAAGCTCAGGTTCTGTCAATCATTAGTAGTGCTCTAATTCAGTTTCCCTCCACAAGCTTTCTTGTGTCGGTCAAAGTTATGTCACTGTTATATTACTTCATATACCAGCACAATCCTCTCTCTGCTTAATTGCCTCTATCAATTAAACAGGTAGAACAGTCCATCATCATCTCATCATCATCAGCAGGGGAAAACACAGAATTATGAACAGAGTTTTCTTCCTTACAGCCAGTAACTGGAACACTGTGGTTAAAACTCTTCTTCTGTTCTAAATAATCCTGGAACTCTTTAAGAAGTGATTCAGCATGAAACTTTTCTTCATTGAGCTGTCTTCCTGTCCCCTCGGTGAATAGGTATTGATTGAGCCTATCTATCTCAGGCTCCTTATCAGGTTTGTTTGCATTTGGAAAACAAACATGTGCTGGGCTTTCATTAGCTCCCCACCTTTCCCTGCATGTGGGTGCTGTACATTCAAACTTAACAGTGCTAGGAGAATATTTAAAAGCATGTATATCAGCCCTGTCCTGGCTAGGTGACTCAGCTAGTTTAAAAGAATAATTATTGTCATTCAAAGCTTCTCTTTTCTGACACCAGCTGCCACCATCTTGACTGGCTTTGCTTTTAAAAGCAGAACATAGACTTTCTGGCTTTAGAGCATAAACTCCTCTTTCTCTGGGTACCTTATACAGGAGCTTCTCCCTGGGAGGATTCTTTATCCTTCTGCCTTTGTTCCCCAGCTCTGCCTGGTCCTGTAGCCTTGGGTTTCTCAGCGTTCTAAAGGAGCTCTGCCTCCAGCAGTTTCTTTCCTCATCTGAATGCTGCTCCAAGCTATCCTCCAGCTGCAGACTGTTAGGGAAATTAACACAGCAAGGAAACCTCCGTTGCTCTCTTGTCTTCTCTCTCTGGATCTCTCCTTGGATCCCCGTCTGGATCTGCGTCTGCCCGTGGATCTGCATCTGCCTTTCACTTCCTGGTTCCTGTGTATTTAACCAGGTGCTTCTAGCCTGCACTGCCCGCCTCCCCTTGGGGCGTGCCCAATCACAAGCCTTCCTACTCTCCTCCCTCGATGTGAGCTGTTTTGCCTGATTGAAACTGTGTTTTTTTCTTTCTGCAGAGAAATCCCTGCTTTCTCCTGCAGTACCGGCTTCTACCACCGGCTGCTCACTTGTATCCATCTGTTCCTGAGGAGCTACTGTGTCACAAACTTTCCCGTCTCCTTCTTAGGTATAATCCCTAATGGAGAAACAACAAAATTGCTACAAGGCGGGTGCTGGAACGGCTCCGCAATTCGCCCCCAGCCGCAACTCCCCAGCTAACTTATCCCTCGCAACCGCTGCCCAGCGCCGCACACTTGGAGAATTCCGCGCCGCTTTCTCCCCCCCCCCCCCCCACACCCTTGAACCGGAATAATAAACCCATACTGAAAACCAAACTGCAACGTTAACCTATCCTTTGTCCGTGGGTATCTAAGAAGCCAACTACACAACACAGGCACCCGTATCGGCGAGGGGGCCAAATCCACCAAACCATCACTTATTTCCCGGCCCAGCTGGTGCCCCAGCTGCTTTCTTGACACACTTGGTTGCTGAATGGGGCCCCCCGCAGACCGAGCATGCATGCCGAAATTTACAGTCCGGGAAGGGGCACATTGACCTATTAAACCGCCAACACACATCACTGCCTGCGCCAACCGCCGACTTTGGCTGCAACAGGGAGACTCCACCCCGAAAGGAACGCACCGCCGCTGACACTGCGGCTGACCCTGCCTTTCCCCCACCCCCGCCCCCACCTTAACCGACATCTGAGTCAACCACAGGTTTATGTCCTGAGTACCCCAATTCAAATGCCTGTTCTCCTCCATCTTATCCCGGAACTTCTCATCATAATTAAGCCACGTCCAGCCATCGTGTGCTTGTGACGCTTCCAGGATTGAATCAGCGTACGAAAACAACATACCGTACTGCCCCGGAAAATGATGACCCCACACATTCGCCAAACGCAAGAAGGATCTGATCCAATTAATCACATTGCAAGAGACCTTGCGAATACGGCCGGCCTTCTCATCCTCCTTACGCTTTCGACCTTCGAGCAATCGAAAAATATCATTATACTTCCTCTTCAAAAAATTTTTTACGCAGCTTCTTCGGCACCCCCTCCCATAATTCCGATAATGCTGAAAAAGAAGCTGCGCCATCACCTGCCTGCCCTCTGGTCGCGTCCATCCCCAGCACCGCCTCCTGGCTCGCTTCCTCTCCATCAGAGGACACCGACGATTCATAGGACGAAGAGGAGGATGACCGGGAAGCATGCCAATGCCGACAAGCATGCCGCCGCTTCTGCCGTGCCTTCCCCCCCCTTTCGATCCGCACCCCACTCACTCCGTCATTTGCGCCCACCACCGCCTGCAACTCACCAGACTGCTCACCCGCCACCCTAACATACGCCGAAAGCAGAACTCCTGGAGAAGGATCGACCATCGACCGCTGACCACGTGCTCCTTGGGCCTGTTCAGACATGCTCGATGCTCCTCCTGCAACGGTGGCCCCTGAAGCCAGACTCTGTACTTACGCTGAATCCACCACAGAGGACAACACCCCAGGCGCCGACATCCTCGGAATCTGCGAAGACAAAAAAGGGAAACCAAAAGGCGGGAAACCCGCAGACCAAGACGGCTGCCACGCTCCCGCCCAATCTGCCCGCGACGAGCCCTGCCCACCCCCCAACCACTGATCCCACATCCCAGGCTGACCGTATGGCCCATAGCCTCCCGGTACAGCCACCAAACCCCCCCGGATAAAAAACGCCGCTAGCACCCCGTCCCCATGCCCCCACCCCAGGACTACCACCCTCCCCAAAGTGCCAACCCGTGCCTGCAACCCACTCTTCTCCGTGCTCCACCCTACCCCCCGAGACCTCAGCGGCCTCCCCCCCCGATACACCTTCCACCTGCGCCATATCACCCACTGAAGACTCCCCCGGCCCCCCCCAGGGGCTCTCAACCCACGCTGGCCCCCAACACCCCGTCCCCTAGCCCCATTACCACTCTGTGCCCTACGCCCAGAGGAAATAGAACTCCTACTCCCCCTAGCTGGGCCCCGCATAGCATCTCTCTCACTCCCTCTGCCCCGCCTCCCCCCCAGACCCAACAGCCAGGCCTCGCCCTCCTTGTCCCCTGAACTGCCCTGCACCAGCTCTACCCCCCCCCCCACCCCCCCACGCCCCTTACCCACCTGCTTCCCAGCCATATCCCCTTTATGCAGCCCCCCAAACTTAACCTGCTTGAATCCTTTTAGTGTGCTGTCTTTTTTTTTTTAATTCAAATGCACGAGTGAGAAACACTCCCCGAGAAACGCGCCTCACTTTTAATCCCTTATCGCTGTAATTTATATTATTATTTTGTTTTTATAATCCAGCTAACTCCCACTCACCCACACCCCTCTCCGCATGCCGGCAAAGAGAAAAACGCCACATTCACCTGCACCCCGCTGCAAAAGATGCTGAGCCCGACACAACACAGCGACGCTGCTTCCGCTCCACTCTTAGCTCGCCTCAAGAACGCGCCGCCGAAGCCTTCCTACCGTTGCCTCACTGCCACCAATGTTCCCAGCTTCTCCCGCTCTTGCTCCTGCAACCTGCTCGAGCCACCGCCGCGCCGCATGTGCTCGGCCTCCTTAACCCCAGCCACAGCACATGGCGCCCTGCCTTCCAATTGGCTCCGCTCAGTCCGCCAGCCCGGCGGAGCCGATCATTTTAAAACACCCCATGCTGCGCTCACCCACTGACGCGCCATCACCCCCCCCCCCCCCCACTCACCAAGGCCGCGTGCAGGGTCCCGCACCGGGCCGGGCACCCGGTTATGCGCGGGCGCCGGGACCCTGCCCATGCCCTTTCACTGTTTGCAGTAGTCCCTAATGTGCCTGGCAGTTGGCACTGGATTATAGTAATGTAGAAATCTTTTAGTCTTTTTTTATCCATACACTCATGTTTACTAAAAGTTAGTGTATGGTAACATTATGCAAATATTTATGCAAATGAGGTCCCTTATGCAAATGAGACCCCGCAGCGAGTCTCCGCACATGGCCCCGCACCCTCCTTGGGCCGCCCCTAGATAGAAGTCTATAAATTAATGAATGGAGTGGAACAGGTAAACGTAGATCAATTGTTTACGTTATCAGAATATAGAAGGACTAGGGGACATGCAATGAAACTACAGAGTAAACTATTTAAGACTAATAAAAGAAAATATTAGTCCTAATAGCCTTGCTTCCACAAATCCCCCAACTGGTACTAGTGACATTTAAGCGATTCATTTCCAAATTCGCTCTGTGGCTGCTAGGTCTTTTCTAATGCAGTGTTGCCAAAGAGGACCTTTGAGTTAACCTCTAATTTTAGCTCCAGAATATTGTTCTCAGGTTACATGAAATGCACCATGCATTGGTGTGGTTGTCTATCCACCTCTATACCACCATCTGCAGCCATGAGCTCCAATCCCTTCTCTCTTGTCTGGTTGCTCTCTAGACATAAAGATTAGTAACCAGTGCCCACTGTTTTGTTCAGCTACTCTCCAGGATGCACTGGGTCTCCCACGTCTCTCAACACCAATAAGCAGCAACTGGCAGTAGGCTCACTCTGATATACAGAATCTTGAAGAAGGCAGTCAAGACCTACAGAAGGGGCAGTTTTGAGATATCCCTTTTACCCATCCAAGTATTCATAAATGGGTTTAGAAACTTGCCAACTGTACTAAAATTCCCGAGTTTAGAATATTTGCAAATAACAAATGCTTTAGAGTGCAACATTTTCATTTCATTTAGAGTACTATGGAAGCATGGAGAGAGGGTCAAATGATTCCTCCCCACATTATTTCATCTTTCTTTGCAAAAGTCATTTGTACTCACAGTTCATTGAGATGATCGAAGCAGAGTCCTGCCAATATCTGTACCTATAGATGTGACACTTTAGTGTATAAATCTCTGCCTTCATGTAGTTTATTTAATGTCAGTATTCCAGAATCTCATTAATACTATAATTACAGAACAAAACATGCTCTTAGACAGTCAAATACGAGAAACTACAGGTATAGTATTCTATTTTGTACAAAGTAAATTTCTTTCTCCATTTTTTATTTCTTACAGGGGATTTAACCTTTCCAGCTTAGCCACAGCTCATGCCCCAGTAGCACTGGCTGGTAGGGCACACTCTTCCTTCTCTTTCATATTATTACTCCAAAAAGCCAAGAAGGGACCATTTCCAGTTCATGATTAATATACAGTTCATTAGACGTGTTGAACTCCAGTCCAGGAGGGCTACAAACCAGTCAGATTTTCAGGATATCCATAATGAAAATACAGGAGATATTTGCATACAATAGGGGACAGTGCATGCAAATAACTCATGCATATCATTCTAGATAGTGTGCTTTTAGGCTTATATCAAATGTAAGACCTTGATATGCATAGCACAAAGGTAAGGATGGAATGTGACCATTTTAGTTCCTTTACATCTCCTATGATCTGCTCTTATTACTTATCCATTCCATCCCCATAGGATAAAATATTCTGTGACTATCGGTCTCTGCTGAGCCTTCTATAAAAAGAGACTGACCCTGTAGAGCTAAACAATACATTTAGGAGGTAATTTGACCTTGTGCATTTGACCTCTTACAAAATACCAAATAGAGTAAAACTATGTGCATTGGCATCAAAGGCGCATGCATTGCAAGTGGGCAGAGTTTGGGCAGAGCACTCAAGCACATGCGTAGATTGTAAAAATTGTAAGGGACAAATTTACTAGAGGTTTTAATGCACGTTAATTAAATTAACACGTGTTAAGTATCCACAGTCCTTTTATTTCTATGGGCAGAGCTAAAGCATTAACATACTATATTAAACTTTAGTAAACATGGCCCTAAAGAACACATACACTTCAAAAATATAGGTGCAGACATTTACACCAGTGGGGCGATGTAGGCACGCATTCTGGCAAATTTGCTTTCATTTTATAAAGACACATAGGTACCTGCTTGTCTTTACGAACTAGGCTTATTCATGGGCTCCTTAAATGACATATTAACTAGGTAACCTCTTATAAAATTACCCTCTTAACATTTAAAAATTATTTCTTTTGACAATGACAAAAAAGAAAAGTTAACGCTTGTGGAACATATAAGCCCTGTCATGTAACTAGGTCACACTAAAGATTGTTACTGGTGTGGTGATTTTTTTACACCTTTCAAAACAGTGGTGCTGTTTATTGTTGCAAATTTAGTCGTACTAATCAGATGCATTTATCACACAGGGATGAAGTGCTGTTTTTCAGAGCATCAGATTTTTTTCTGAAGAAAGTGTAGTTTTCTCATCATGAGGGATGTTGTCTCCAGAGAAAATAACTCCAAAATAATGTCATCTGTAATCCAAGCAAATGGGGGCTGGAAACTAAACAACCGACTATTAAGGCAAACAATCTTTGCAGCGCTTTATCCACGGTAATTTTGTATCCAAAGGGAACTGAAGCCAACTGTGAGTCTTTAAACCACTGCGCACACAATTCAGAGAGCTTATCTGGTTGAAGGTGTAGACTCAGCATGCTTCACAGAAGAGATTCTACTGACGCCCAGCATCTTTGGATGTCAGCGGCTATTCTAAAATAAAAAGAGAGAGAGCAGAGTCAGCTTTGCATCACTGAATTAATTCATGCCAAGTGGGAATTGCCAGCAACTTTACACTTGGGGAGCTGATGCAAATGGCCAAGCCACAGGTTTCTTCTGTCGAGTGCATACTTGTAAGTTAGCAATACGTAGTCCGTCACCAGCAAAGCGGTTCTGGGAAATCCAAAGCAAGATGGAGTGAGGGCCTCTGAGAATAAAACCATTGGTCTTTGGTATCATTTTTCAGGTCAGTTACCAAATATTCAAAACTTTGCCAGGAAGTTTAATAGAGAAAAGTATATTCTGAAGTTTATATGTCATAAAACTCAACTGCACAAACTTATTATTATACATAGTGCTTAGATGCTGTATTGTTTGATATGCTGAGTTTTCAGTGAATGCTTAATGTTGTAAGTTTTTATGTGGTACTTTTTTCTTAATAATCACTTTGCAACAGATGGCACATGATATTTGTTTTTTTAGGGGGGGGGGGGTTAATTTTTTTTTAAATACACCATTCACCAATACCACCAAATGGCTTGTTTCCAAGTTGGGCAGATAAGGGATCATAATAGACGAACCAGATAAACATGGTATTTGTAAACATAAAACTGCAGAAATACTTCAAGTGACCTTGTCTTTGTGAAGAATAGTAGAATGGAGGAGTATCCTGGAGGTTAGAGAGAAACAGAGAAATCACTTAACTTTCCATTGCCTCACATACAAACTTAGGGCCCCTTCCACAAAAGCCCGCTTTGAATTTGCCATTAACACACCGATCTCGCACTCATTAATGGCAAAGGCTGCAGGTTAGCTGTTAGGGGTGTGTTCAGTAAGTCCCTGGCAGCAAACACACAAAAGGTTTTTCTAACGTGTGCTCCACTAGGTCGCGTTCACTTAAAGACTCCTACAGTGGAGTCATTAGGTGAACTCACTTTAGGAGCCATGTTGCCGCTGAGCATGCGGCAATTGCCCTAGTGTTAGCAGCAATGCGCTCTCCACACCCTCTCTCTGCCCATTCCCTATCCTATCTCGCAACTGCCGATTAACATACCTTTTAGCATGCAAAGGCATGCACTATCAGGATTAGTATTCCCGACTGCCTGTAGCTGGTGAATAGGTATTTTAATGTATGGCTAACGGGCTTTAGTACAAGAGGCCCTTAGACTGTAAGCCATCCAAGGGATAAAAAAAATAGCAACTATACCTAACTCTTCCTGAGTTCCCACTGAAAGAAGTGCAAACTAAATCCAAAATTCCTTCCCTTCCCATATGCAAAGGCTGGTGGTAAAAGCAGCAAGTAAATGTAATAGACTCGCTAAAAAGCCACTTAATTAATATACAAAAATTATCATACTTGTGCACAGTAATTGAAAATGTATTGAAATTGCATACTACTTAGAAAGGCAAACTGAGCAACGTGTTCTGTTCTTTTCACATTTGTTCCTCCTGGTACATACACAGTGCAGAAGGAAGATTTGGAAGAGCTACTGCTCTCTGAGGAGGTCGAAGCAGATTAGAGAATTCCAGCATAGCAGAAAACTGCCCTGTTTACAACCGTCTGTCTTATGTGTCAGTAGGGTACTTCAAAGGACATGATTGGAGAGATAAGAGCATGGAATGGAGTGACCCAGAGAAGAATCCGGCCACCCTGACTCAGAAGGGTGAGAGTATCTGATCTTTCTCCCTTCTAAGACCACTTTGTCATGTAGGTACTACAACGGCTGTACCACACAGTCTGCTGCTGCCTCAAAGATCACAAATCTGAGCTTTCCAAACCAAACAAACTAGTTTGAAAAAGCTTTTTGAGGTCCAGGCTAAACGTCAACTTCAAGTTTCAATGCACACGGTGGCTTTTGACTACATTAACAATAGAAACATAGAAACATGAAGGCAGAAAAAGACCATATGAAGACACATTTTACAATGGGACCGTACAAGTGCAATCTGGGATGTCAAAGTTAGAACGCCTGAAGAAAAAAGCAGGCACAATTTCAGAAACGTGGACATGCTTGATATGGACATCTATAGAGACATCTACATAGACGTCCCAGAATAGCATCTCAGAACATAGATGTCTAATAGCATAATAGTTCAAGGTGTGGGTTAGGAACAGGTTGGCCAGGGTTCAAATCCCACGGTGGGTCTTTGTGATTTTAGACTAGTCACTTAACTCTCCATATTCTCTACACTCTCCAGATGTTTTAAGGCCACAACAACATTTTCCTGATCCCTATTTGTGCCTGCAACAAGTCTAAACATAGATGTGCCTGCAGATGTCCCCATTGTTCCTGAAATTGAACGGAGACGTGTAAGTCTATTGCACCTTCACCACATTCCCTTCCCTACTTGGACGTCCTTGCATCGGAGACATCTGTAAATGTCATTTGTGGAATGGCTTCGGAAACGTCTCTGTGATTTCAGCACCCAAGTGCACATCTTCAGACGTCCTAAATCACAACTAAGCCTTTTAAAATGACCCCATGGCCTAGTCTGCCCTTCCCTATCAACTACTATAGTGCCTTTCTTTCCTTTAGAGATCTATGTTTGTCCCATGCCTTCTTGAATTCAGATACTGTCCTCGTCTCTACTACCTCCACTGGGAAAAATTCAACTCATCTACCACTCTTTCCATAAAGAAATATTTCCACATATTACTCCTGAGTCTATCCCCTTCCAACAACAGCAAATATCTTTGTCCTCTGGCAATCTATTACTTGGATATACATTTGACATCAAAGGTGCATGCTTTGCTGGGGGACATGCACATGGGCAGAGTTCAAGCAGAGACTAGATTTATTTCTAAGTTATCAAATGTGTGCCCTCTGTCACCTCCTTGCCCTCCCTCTCTTCCAAGTCTCCATTGGCTTGATGATACCCTGGATAGTGGATAGTGGGATGGGGGAAGAACTAAGGGAGCCCATTGACAAGTAATCTGCTCTACCCCCCACCCCACCCCCACCCCACCCCTACTGAATAATAGACTCTGCTTTAGAACATAAGAAATGCCATACTGGGTCAGGCCAAGGTCCATCAAGCCCAGTATCATATTTCCAGCAGTGACCAATCTAGGTCACACGTGCCTGGCAGGTTCCCAAAAAGCTGCATAGGTTCCACAATGCTTGTCCCAGGGTAAGCAGTAAATTTCCCAGGTCATCTTTAATAATGGTTTATGGACCTTTCCTCCAGGAACTTATCTAAACTTTTTTTTAAACCCAACTACACTAATAGTTTTTACTACATCCTCTGGTAACAAATTCCAGAGTTTGATTACACATTGAATGAAAAAATATTTTCTCTTTTTATTCTTAATGGATTACATTGTAGCTTCATTGCATTTCCCCTAGTCTTTCTACTTTTTGATGGAGTATACAACTTATCTATGTTTACCCGTTCCACTCCATTCATTATAGGCCTCAATCATATCTCTCCTCTTTTCCAAGCTGAAGAGACGTAACCTTTTAAACTTTTCCACACAGGGGTTTCCTTTCATCCCTTTTACCATTTTGGTGGCTCTTCTTTATACCTTTTCGAATTCTGATATATCCTTTTTAAGATACGGCACCAAGAATTGCACACAATATTCAAGGTATGGTTGCACCATGGAATGATACAGAGGCATTATGATGTCACCCTTTGTTTTATTCTCCATTCCTTTCCTTATGATTCCTAGCATTCTATTTGCTTTCTTGGCCGCCACTGCACACTGGGCCGAGGGTTTCAATGTATTATCCACGATGACGTCTAAACCTTTTTCCTAGGTGGTAGTTCATAATATGGAACATTGCATGGTGTAACTGTAATTTTGGTTGTTCATTCCTAGGTGCATAACTTTGTACTTGTCCACATTAAATTTCATCTGCCATTTGAATGTCCAGTCTTCCAATTTATCAAAGTCCTCTTGCAATTTTTCACAATCCTCTTTTTGTTTAAAAACTGATGAATAATTTTGTGTCATCTGCAAATTTGATCACCTCACTTGTTATTCCCATTTCCAGGTCAATTATGAATATGTGAAGAAGCAGCAGGCACAGCACGGATCCTACTCCTACTATTACTATTATTAATCATATATATAGTGCTACAAGACATACGCAGTGCTATACAGATACATATAAAAGATGGTCCCTGCTCATCAGCTTACAATCTAATCAAGACAGGCAATACAATAAATGAGAATAAGGGTGCAAATAGGGAAGGATAAGGACACACAAAGAAAACAAAGTACCAGGATCCAAAAGCAGTCACAAAAAGATGAGCCTTTAGATCCCTGGCATACTCCACTATTCACCTTTCTCCACTGAGAAAATTGGTCATTGAGCCCTACTCTTTGCTTTCTTTCTTTCTTTTAACCATTCCTCATCCACAATAGTGCACTGCCTCCTATCTCATGATTCTTTAATTTTAACAAGAGCCCCTCATGAGAGAGCTTGTAAAAGGCTTTCTGAAAATCCAATACACTATATCAACCAGCTCACCTTGGCCTACCTGTTTATTCACACCTTCAAAAAAATATAACAGATTAGAAAGACAAGACTTTCTTTGGCTAAATCCATGTTGACTTTCTCCCATTAAACCATGACTATGTACATGTTCAGTTGCAAACAAGTGAAGAGAAAACCATTCTACCATTTTCCCTGGTACTAATGTCAGGCTCGCAGGTCTGTAGTTTCCTGGATCACCCCTGGAACCCTTTTTAAAAACCACAGATGATTTTAATGATAGTTCACAGACTACTAATAGTAGCTCTGCAATCTCATATTTCAGTTCTTTCAATATACCATTCAGTCCAGGTGGTTTGCTACTCTTCAGTTTATCAAAACGTTGCAATACATCTTTCCGGTTTATTGATATTTATTTCAATTCTTCCAATACATCACCTTTAAATACCATTTCAGGCATGGGTAGCTTCCCTACATCTTCTTCAGTTAAGACCAAAGCAAAGAATTCAGTCTCTCTGCTATGGCCTTGTACTCCCTTAGCACCCCTTTTACCCCTCTATCATCTAATGGTCCAAATGACTCTCTCACAGGATTTTTGCTACGAATGCACTTGAAAAAGGTTTTTATTATGTGCTTTTGCTTCCACGTGTAAACGGGGGCGCTGGGTGAGAATGTCCACAGTCTTGGCAAAGGCAAATATTAATATGACTTGCAAAGGATTGTGGGAAATGTAGTCCATTCATACCAGAATCAGCCGTTCACAAATAAATTAGTTGTGCTTGCTCAAGTGTAAGGTAAAGAAGATATATTTTATTTATGGGGTTATTTCTCCCAACACATATTTGCTTGGTAGCACAGAAAAGGATACTTGCTTTCAGTATTATACTTAGAAAAACAAATCAGGAAAAACAACAACTGAACTTCTTAAGCCATCAAATCAAATCATAAAGACCTTGATGGGAACAGAAAGGTCTTTTCTGTGGGCTCCTGCTAATATCTTTTTAGCAATGCTTCAAAAACAAACAAAACCCACAAAGTAAATGAAAAACTGTTCTTTTTCAAGGCTAACTTCTGGTATTTTCACACACACCCAGAAGTGTCTCTTCAGAGCTCACAGGCAATTAGGCAAGGCTCAATTGCTAACAATTAACCAGCTGCAAACCTCTTGGCTGGTTTACTTTCTAAACGTGGCTCAAATCCTGCTCAAAAGCTTTTCTGAGTAGATCAAAGAACAAGTTTATATTTCTTTGTGATGGTTGTTGTATTTTGTAAAAGTATATTACCACAGAAGTTTAGACAGAGAGCAATCCATGTATTCACACTGTTCATTTACAATATTTCCTTCTTCAACTATCATAGAATCAATATCATGGATTGGCACAGAGGAATTTCTCAATGGAGCACTCTCAGGACAATACTTGTTTCCCTGCTGTCTTCCAAGTGAAAAGCTAGGGCATAGATCAGTGTTCATACCTGAGCTTCCATTGCTGTTAGGGTTCCTCTCTAAATATCCTGGCCAGTATGTAGTCCAGTTTTGATGTCCAGCCTTCCAATCAAGATCCCTGGACACTGGGTCTCTCTTCACATACCTTCTTGCTCTGGTCTTAGGGCCCCTTCCAAATGCAGCTGTCTCCCTCACAGGTGCCGTCCGGGGATTCCTGGCTCTGTAACCCCACTCCTCTGGCTTTCCCCAGTCCAATGGAGTATGCTTGCCTCTGGAATGCCTCCCAGCACACGTACTGCTATGGACTCCTTTAGACAGCCAAGATGCTTTTCTCTTCTTTCTTCCAAAGTGTTTCTTGCTCTCTCTGTCCGTGAGCTCTGGCTTCTGCTGCCTCTGCTCCTGCTGCTGCTGATGATCATGAAGATGATTCTCCTGTGTAGAATAAGCTTTACTTTTAACCTGTTTAGAGGGCTGCTCCACCCTAGCACAGCGCAGCTGTGCTGAATCAAGCCCTGCCCTTGGAGATGAGTGCTTGGGGATTACCTCATAGCTCTCCTGATTGAACACACGTTTCCCCACTTCATCTCTTCTAGTGGCTGTTGGAAACCTGGTGCATTCTGGGACTGGTAGTCTTTTATGGAAACATTCTGTTTTATTATTTCTACCAGAAAAGACAGGTTGCTTGTTCAGAGCCAATTCACCTCTATTATAGCTCCTTCCTGAACTATGATAAGCTTCCTTATCACATACCCCCCTGCTTAAGTTATTACGGACTGGTGTAACTGGTGAAACTTCTTCTTTACAGTCTGTAATATGGGAAAGGGCATCCGCATTTTTGTGTAACTTCCCAGCACGATGTTCCACTTGAAAATCAAATGCCTGTAAGGCCATGTACCAGCGTGTCAACCTGGCATTGTGGTTCTTCATTTGTTGCAACCACTTAAGTGGGGCATGGTCTGTGACCAATTGGAACTTCCTCCCTGTAAGGTAAAACCTTAGTGCCTCCACTGACCACTTTATAGCTAAACATTCTTTTTCTATTGTGGAATACTTTTGTTCAGCCGGTGACAACTTCCTGCTCAGGTACATCACAGGATGCTCCTCCCCTTCATGACATTGGGATAGAACCGCTCCTAGCCCTACATCCGATGCATCTGTTTGAACCAGGAAGGGTTTCCTGAAATCCACCCCTTTCAGTACTGGTCCTGTACACAACTTCCCTTTTAGGACTGAAAATGCTTTTTCAGCTTCAGGAGTCCATTTTAGCTGGTTTGGACAATTCTTCCGCAGCATATCAGTGAAAATTGCACTTTTCTCTGCAAATTGTGGTATAAATCTGCGGTAGTATCCAATAAGTCCTAAGAAACTTCTCAGTTGTTTCTTTGTTGTTGGAGGGGGAAAATTCCTGATGCTATCCACCTTGCTCATTAGAGGTTTAATTTTTCCTCTTCCCACTAGGTGGCCCAGGTATTTTACCTCCCTATTTGCAAAGGCACACTTCTTTGGGTTTAAAGTGATTCCCGCTTGCTTCATGGAGCACAAGACTGCCCTGATCCTCTTTAGATGTTCCGCCCAAGTGTTACTATGGATTATGACATCATCCATATATGCAAAGGCATAATTTTGGTGGGGTCGAAGTACCTGATCCACTAACCTTTGTCAGGTAGCTGCCGCTCCATGCAGTCCGAAAGGCATCCTCTTGAACTGGAAAAGGCCAACGGGGGTGCTGAATGCAGTCTTCGGCTTCAACTCCCTGGTTAGAGGGATTTGCCAATAGCCTTTTGTCATATCAAGGGTGGTTAAATATTGAGCTTGTCCAAGCTGGTCCAACAGCTCTTCAATTCTTGGCATTGGATAGGCATCAAAAACTGAGATTGCGTTTACCTGCCGGAAGTCAATACAAAATCTTAAAGAGCCATCAGGCTTTGGCACCAGGACTATGGGGCTATTCCAGGGACTCTTCGACTCCTCTATTACTCCCATGTCCAACATTTCCTGGACTTGTGCCACTACTTCCTGTCTCTTTGCTTCAGGCAAGCGGTATGGCCTTTGACGAATTAATTTCCCAGATGGAATTATTATCTCATGGGCAACCAAATGTGTCTCCCCAGGTATGGGTGTCAACACATCTGGGAATTCTTTAAGCAATTTCCTTATTTCTTCCTGTTGTACCACTGTCAGGTCTTCACCTATTTGGGGCTCTGACTTTTCTTTACAATCAGATACCTGGGGTCCCAAATCCTCCTCTTCATTCACCTCCCTTTCTCGGGCACAGGTGGCAGCTAAGCTTTTAACCCCTTTGTCTTCAGTAGAACCAAAGCCTTTGGTTCCACGCTCAGAATTTGACAGGGATGTGACCTCCTCCACAGGTGGGAAACCCAGTCTCTCACATATCAATTGGGCAATTCTGTCTCCCGTCTTCACATGATAATCATTCTGTCCAAAATTAAACAACAGAACTTTAAGACTGCCCCTGTAATCAGGATCAATCACTCCCGCTCCCACATCGATGAAATACTTAAGGGCTAATCCGGACCTTGGGGCTACTCTCCCATAGCATCCAATAGGTATTTCAACTTGGAGACCAGTGTCAACCAGGGCTCTCCCTTGGCTAGGTACAGTCACATTTTCTATACTGCACAGGTCAAACCCAGCAGCTTGAGGGGTTGCCCGCTTAGGAGCTTGGGCCTTCTCTGTGACCCTATGGTACTTCAAGACAAATGTCTGCTTCGGGGTAGTTTGGTCTTCTGGACGCTTAACCATCTTTTTAGCTGGGGTCTGAGGACTTCCAAACAAAGGCCCGGGAGCTATTACCATCATTCCTTCTCCCTCCTTCTTTCCTAGTCCTTCCACTAGACCTTGCTTAAATCATCCATTGGTACTTCTTGATAGTTCTGCAGTTTTTAGCGCAATGAACCATGCTTTGTTATTATAACGTCCAAACAATTTTAGTGTTGCTGACATAGTGTATAACTAGTTTTGTTCAATTTTAACAGATCACAGAGATGAAATTAGTGTTGATGGAAAACAGTCACCCTGGTTTTACCCAACTACCGATATTCCACAGGGGTCTACTCTTTCTGCACTGCTTTTTAATATATGCATTGCTCCTGTATGTAAATTCTTTGGCAGGCTAGACCTTCATTATAGAATACAGTATACAGTATGCTGATGATATTCTATTCTTTATCTTAATAGTAAAATTGCCTTATGCCTTTGGTTACAAGGCATTGTGCATAAAAACATATGAACCTGGATGACTCGTAATAAACTGAGTCTGAATATCAAGAAAACTAAAGTAATATATCTCAGTTTGTTGGTACCAATAATGATGGCAGCCCAACTTATAATTGATGATTAGGCAATAGCAATTTCTTCCCAAGTGCAAACTTTGGGGATAATCATGGATGCTCAGTTTAATATGCATCTTTAAATTCAGGCTGTTGACAATAAGGCTTTTTACAAGCTTATGGTGATTTGAAGATTGAAACCATTTCTATCAGAGGATAATCTGTGCAGCGTGGTTCAGGTGTTATTTATACATAGGACTGTCTGATTATGTTATTCATGCCCTTCAGCTCATTCAAAATGCAGCAGCTTGCATTATCATTGGGGCACGATGATATGATCACATTTCATCTATTTTCTACACTCTACAATGGTTACCCATTAAGTGGCATAATATTTTCAAATTATAGTATTAGCTTTTAGGGGCTAAGGTCTCTGCCAGTACTGTGCAATTAGCCGCAACAGTTAGCGCAGGACGGTGTTCGACCTGTGCTATAAAATGCAGATGTGTCTGGCATGTCCACATATAGCTAATATGAGTTTCGCATCACCCCCACATTCATTCGATTTGGCATGTTCAGGGCAGAAGCACTTAACACCACTCACTGAGGTTGCAGTAAGTGTGCCTGTCCTAAGTGCAGCATTTCCGGAGAGTGCATTCCAAAAACACCCACACCAGCCATAATGAGCACACTCCACTCCGGACCCACCCCATCTCCATCCCGCCCATGCTACTAGGGTAGCACGGGATTGTTAGCATGCTTGCATCTTTAGTGCGCCGTACATCTTACCACACACACTTGATGCACGTTGATACAGTATGCTTTAGTAAATATGCCCCTTAAAGCCTTATACTTTGAGGTGCCTCATAATTTATCTTCCGTTTTGAAAATATATTGCCTTCCACGTGCATTGCGCTCTGAAAATATGTTATTAGAGATATCATTTTTTAAGCTTGTGCACTTGGAGGCATTCAGAGACTGAATGTTCTCTCTAACAGCTCCAAACCTTTGGACCACTCTACGAGCAGATTTGCAGGTTAATGTCTCATTTTTTACAATTTAGAAAACAATTATAAGCCTAATTACAAGTGGGTATTTTCTGATTACAATTTACAGCATGTATGAATACTTAGCAGGTCATGATGGGATACTGGTGCTAGGAACAATATAACTTGTGGTTTTGTGTGTCATATGATTTTGTGTTTTTGACATCTTTTTGTTTTTATTGATTCTCTGTATAATTTATTATGACTCTTTTCTTCTGTAATGTGCTCTATCCCATGATTTACAGTAGGTGGAAAATAAAATATTTTAAATAAAAATAAAATATATATCTTTCCCAAAACATGGGCACTACAGGGGTACTGTTTCTAGCCAGATCATTTGTTGCCAGATGATAGCATCTATCTTAGAATCCTTATGTTCCTCTATGAAGACTCTCATATTTTGGCTTATATTCTTGCTGCCTGAAGATCCTGGCAGGCAGAGGTATTAGTGGGGTCATCCTAGGTACTTATTTTAATAATCAAAATCTCAGAGAGCAATGCCCTGCGGTCCTGATCATTAAGGGACAGGGGGGGAGGAAGTAAGGCTGAATGTTTTTGTCACATTCCAGTACCCTCATACTAGCCTGGCTACAAGCTGCATAGACTCACCCATGGCTATGCCCTTAGTTGGAAAAGAGATTTAGGGCCTCATTCATGAAAGCATTTTTCCTGTTCTATACCTACAGCAAAAGGGTTGATGAATTAATCCTTTAAACAGGGGTGGGATAATATGAGACATTTATTTTATTTATTTATTTATTTGTAAGCTTTTATATACCGCCACTTCCATAGATCAGTGGTAGTTTACAATCATGCCATGGGAGTAAAGACGTCCACTAAAAATGTAGATGGTTGTTCCTTGTGCTTACTCATCTATTATTTGGGGTATAGAGCCTCCCAAATACAAAAACCAGCTCCATTTCTACATGTATTGTGAAAGGAGCCTGTTTATGATTATTAAACAACAGGACATTTAGGGGTAATTGTATTACTGCCTTCTACTGTGCTTCCCTCCTATTTCACTATGTCACAAGATAGCCCTAGAGCACCTCTTAGCCAGCTTGGTCTTTAGGATATCCCCAATGAATACACATGAGATAGATTTACTTGCACTGCCTCTACTGTCTCATGCATATTCATTATGGAAAGCCTGAAAAGCCATATAGTTAGGGTAGGGGCTTCCCACAATCAATATGCATAGATTTATTTATTTAGCAATGCTTATAAACCGCTTTTCACCAGCTCAAAGCGGTGTACATTCAGGAACACCGCTTGTCCCCAAAGGGCTCACAATCTACGTTTTGTACCTGAGGCACTAGGTCTTCAGTGTATGCAAACTGATCCCGGGCATATTCACCGTAGGTATCCTGAAATCCCAACTGGCTGTGCAGTCCACAGGCCAGCTTTGAGAAGCCATGAGTTGGGGGATACTCCAGGACCCATTTGAGAAACACTGCTCTCCTGTTTCTTTTTCCTTCTGTCCCCTCTGATTCTCACCCAGCCTTCCCCATATTCCTCCTCCTTAATGCCTATCCTTATTTCCCCGAGACTTCCTTATGCTTTTAATCAATAAAATTAATTTTCAAAAGAAAAGCTAAATGAATCTGACTCAAGTAAAAAAATCAAAATAATGATTTGGGACATCTGGCCCACTTTATTTCCAAACAGAAACTCAAAGTGTTTGCCCATCTTAGCCATCAATCTGATATTCAATTAGAACTGAGCCCTTGTGAAGTCCTGGGGGATAATACGAGACTTCCTGATACGAAGGCCTGACTCAATAAGGCTTATCCCGATCCTGAAGGTAATTTTATAACGAGTCACCTATGCGTGGAGGCTACACAGGCACCTATTTTACCCTAATTTATAAAGGCGCACAAACACCTACATGTCTTCATAAATTACTAGAACAAATCAGGTAGAAATAGCAGCTAGATTGAAGTTGCAAACATTTATGCCTTCTGGGGCATGTGCACGTGCATATATTATAAAACCGACACAAAACAGTAAATCATGACGCTGCCTGGACTCCACCTAAATACCTCCCCTGAGCCCGCCTGCTCTATAGTCACGAACAAGCATATGCCTAATTGCACCACATGCACTTTTATAGCGAGACAATTTTAAAAGAGGCCTTTTACATTCGTGATACACATGAAAAATCCTTTATAAAGATTAGCTCCTCTACGTCTATGACAAACACGTTTAGCAAGACAAGACCAACATTAGTGGCAAATCTGGAGACTTATGGCCTCATTGACTAAAGCCCATTAGTTGGTTAATGAACATTTTAACACGGGGCTACAGGCAACTGGGAACACTAAAACACTCATTAATCAGCAATCATAGGATGGAGTGGGGAATGGGCGGAAAGTGCGCATGGGGAGCACATTACCACTAGCAGCAGGGCAATGCACGTGCTTAGCGGCAACACAGCTCTTAACGTGGCTTCGCCTATAGGAGCCATTAAATGGAAGAAACATAGGTGAGCGCACGTTAGGAAAATGCTTTGTGTATAAGCTGCCAGGGACATACTGAACATGCCCTGATGTCTGCCATTAAGGTGGGTGAGATCAGTGCGTCAATGGCAAATCCTCAGCAGGTTTTAGTAAAAGAGGCCCTTAATCTAGGAGCTAACAATGGTCCTAAACTGTAATCATTATCCTCTGCCTCGTTACAAAGCAGGGAATTTTTGAGGGGCTACATGGCGGTACAGAGTACTGGCACCTGCTAAAATTGACCCATGGTCCTCATGAATTAATGAAAGATCCATGCATATGAGGACCAGCACCTTGATATCTAGGGAAAATGTGTTGTTATTAAGCAGATGTCAGTGGTATGTAGCCCATGTTCAAATACTAACAGCTAAGTGCAATCTTTGGACCAACTTCATTAAGCAGGATGCAAACGGAGCTGTACCACAGTACAGCACAACCACCACCACTAGGGCCACATTGGCTCTTCCAACCTGAGGTGAGAAGAGGCTGGGAAGGTAGAAGACAGAGATTGCTGTTCTGGTGATTTGCACTGAAATGGACCATAGTTCCCAGAAAAGGACAAAAACTTAGCATGAGACAACAATTTCTTATGCTGTGTTGTTTTTATTTTTTTTTTTAATGATGCGAAATGTAGACATTTGAATTTTCTTTTTGGAGGTATACTGTAGTCATCAGAGGTTAAGGGAATGTCTCATGATGTGCATCCGGCTGTTTGCTTGGTGCTTGTCAGCAGTATTTTATTAAAAGGCCGTGCTGTTCAGAACCAGCGTAATTCATTGATAAACCCTGATGCGGCTGGTTTGTTCAGGTAATACCCTGGAGGCCAATGCTCAATCAGGAGTGTTGTCTCAGACGGAGATGGGTTTTGTTGGCACACACATACAGCAGTGTGCTATACAATGGTAAATCATCCCCTATGACTTTTTATGCTCTTGGTCAAGTACTATAGTAATATTCTTGATTTAAAATACATGATACTGAGAATTTTTTCTCTTTCCAGATTAAGAACATTGTATGGTGTATCTAAGAGAATTCATAGCCTGTCTCACTGGGGAAATTTCTTAATGTTTCCCCTTTCCCCCCACCTTTCCATCACCCACACACAGGAATATATCTTTGTTTTAATATCTACAATAAGCTTCACTCTGTCATGAAGAGTAATGGTCAGGTGTTAATCTATAATGTTATCTGTGTGAACTAATGTGATTGCTTCATTTCATTCAAGAGCCCTGCACAGTCGTCCTCTCTATATTGATCAAGTTATCATACAGCAACAAATGACTGGAGACCTACCAGACGCATCTGTGTCTCTCTCAGTATAGATGAAGATACTCAGGCCAGTAACCTGAGACAAGAACAGAACTTTCTCCTGTACTGAAGAAAGCTTCTGAAGACCAAAACGAATTGTGGGACACAGTCAAAAAATAAATTGTACTTAGGTAAAAAACTATGGGCTATGTTTGTTTGCAGCTAACATCAGGCGTTAGGTGCAAATGTGTCATGGTAGTTGCAAAAGTCACGCATTATCTCTTGGGGGCGTGCATAGCATTTCTCCAGCAGATAATGCAATGAAGATGCAGGGATCGTGGCAAGACAGCATCGCCGATGCAGCACTTGCCACCCATAGAGGAGGTGTTAGCTGCATCCTTGATGTCTTCAAAAACATGTGACTCTCACATGCTGTCAATGCCCACATTGTACAGGCACATCCACCCTCTGCCAACCCCCTGTCCACTCACACTATTACTGCACAAAATGCAGCTGTCGCCGAAAATTGCCTGCAGTAGCTGCATTTCTCCTGCATTAGCTGTCGCCGCAGCGCAGTTTTCCCCCGTTAATGCCAGGATACCTCTATGAAAGAATTTGCTTCTCCTGAAGCACGGGATTTTAAAAAAATTACTTAGATTCAAGGGATTTATTGCAATCTTTGAATGATTTTCATGGACTGAGGAGCTTAGAGATGCCCAGATTTTAGGGTCATATAATTATACTGGTGCAGACATTAATTCTGTATCACTGACATGCCCAGAATGTTTCCTTTTTAGAGTTAGAAATGGTTCCTATAGATGTCTGTGCATTACAGCCTAAAATCTGCCAAATTCCTGAGGCATGCAAAAGAGTAATCATGTGCAGCAATCAAAGATCTGCACTATATTTTCTCATACTGGCTCAGATGTTGTGCTCTGTCCAGGGGAAATTTAATCCTATGTACAAATTTTTGCACAACCCCAAGTTTAATCAGTCTGCTAATATAAAAGGTGCCAGGCTGGTGTGTGGAGTTTTGGCCTGGTGCCCATTAATTACAATGCCTGCTTCCTAAAGATAGTCTCATAATAAGCAAAATAATATCTCCCTCTTCCCTCCCCCCACTACCTACATTTGTTTAATACAAGGATAAGAATCTGTCTGGGTGTCAAGTGGAATGCTGGTTCTTTAATTTTCCAAATGAAAGCTGTCAAATGAAGGACATGGAAAACACTGGCATCCAGCCCGAGTTCAGTACTAGGACAAATTCACGCTCATAAATCATCTTTCAAATACAGGGACAATTTTCTAACAGTAGAGTCAGCCCAGTGTTACCCAATTACATATCTGAACAAGGTACCGCAATGAAGTGAAAGGAGAACTCTTTAGAATGTCAGGATGAACCAAATCACTCAAGAACAAGAGGTGAAACAAACAAATAAACAAGCAGGGGAGAACCAGAAAAGAGGAGCTGATAACAAGGACAGAGAGGGGGAAGCACGTTCAAAATTCCAAAGGAGAGACATTCACAGGAAGAAATTAGGGGTGTGCACAGCCCCCCCCCCCCCCAAAAAAAACAACACATTTAGTTTGTGCTAGTTCCATTTTTTCTGATTTGGGGGAATTTTTTCATGGTTGACCTATCTGGTATTTTAGGTGCACACTGTATTCACACACAAACTTAAAAATGCATGCAATCATCTATATGCATGTTAATTCATACGTCTACTTGTGAATAAGTGATATGAATGCGCTTTAAATTTTCAGCCGCCCTAATGGACTGAACACGTGCTCACAAAGGCACACCCCTAGTAAAAATGCTGAAGAGAACTTTTAACAGCACACAAAAAGCATAGTTACTCACCTGTAACAGGTGATCTCCGGGAACAGCAGGAATTTAGTCTTCACATATGGGTATTGTCGGTACCGAAGGAGCCTGCGCGGGAACGCTCCCCAGCGTCCAATAGGAACGCTTTTGAGAGCATCCCTCAGCACATGCACGCTGCCTTCCCGCCTTTCCAACTGTCCCTCTTCAGTTAAGTTTGTAGCTGAGTGAAAGGATAGACGGAGAGAGGAAAGAGACAAGGAGATAGAGAGACAACTCCTAGGGGAGGTGGGTGGGTTGTGAAGACTAAATTCCTGCTGTTCCCGGAGATCACCTGTTACAGGTGAGTAACTACACTATCTCCAGGAACAAGCCGGAATGTAGTCTTCACATACGGGGACTCCCTAGCTGAAGATGCCAGGGAGATAACCCCAGGAAGGTGCCACCCTAGAAAGGTAGGCATCCTTCCTCCCATGGATCTCTGGCATTCCACCAGGGTTGGTGGGTAGGAGTTGAATTAGGTCTGAAAGAGATTTTGAAGAACAGCTTGGCCAAAGAAGACCTCCCGATGGGAGGCTTTATCCAGGCAGTAGTGGGCTGTGAAGGTGTGTACTGAAGCCCAGGTGGCTGCTCGACAAATGTCATCGATAGACACAGAGTGGAGATTAGCCATGGAAGTTGCCATGGCTCTCACGTTATGAGCTGTGACATGGCCTAGAAGAGGAAGACCCTTACTCTCATAAGCAAAGGATATGCATTGGGCAATCCATTTAGATAAAGTTCTTTTGGAGACTGGAAGTCCCAAATGACTAGAGTCAAAAGCTATAAAAAGTTGTGAGGACTTTCTATGTTGCTGTGTTCTCTGTAGGTAAAAGGCTAAGGCTCTTTTACAATCCAAAGTATGAAGGTTTCTTTCGGCATTAGAGGTGTGAGGCCTCGGAAAAAATACAGGAAGATAAATTGATTGATTTAAATGAAAAGGCGAAATCACCTTTGGCATAAAGTGTGGATGAGTTCTAAGAACAACCTTATCATGGTGAAACCTAGTATAAGGAGGATCAGCCACTAAAGCTTGCAGTTCACTAATGCGGCATGCAGAGGTGATTGCAATTAGGAAGATGACCTTCCAGGTCAAAAACATAAGGGTTGTAGTGGCTAATGGCTCAAAAGGCTGCTTCATGAGCTGCCTGAGAACTAGATTTAGATCCCATGCCACTGGTGGTGGCTTAATGGGAGATTTTATTTATTTTACATTTCTTATATACTGCCTTTTCATGATATCAAGGTGGTTTACATTTAACAAACTGAAATTACATTGAACAGGGCATTATAACTTGGAGATAACTATTGTACAGAGAACATGGGCTATGGAGGGTTAAGTGGCTTGCCCAAGACCACAAGGAGCACCTGTGGGACTAGAAACCCCAGTCCTTCCAGCCTAAGGTTGCTGTCCTCTAGTGGGATTTGAACCCCAAACCCTCTGGCCTGAAGTACCTTGCCCCAAACACTAGGCCACTCCTCCACTCCTGGAGGTTTGGTTAATAGAAGAGGTCTCATAACTCTGGATATGAGTGGATGAGAGGAAATTGGTTGTCCATTCAGAGGCTTATAAGAAGCTGCAATTGCATTAACATGGACTCTTACCGAATTGTTTATTAGACCAGAATTCGATAAGTTTAGGAGATACTCTAGTATCGATTCTAAAGGTATGACAAGGGGATTTAATCCCTTCTTGGAGCACCATATAGTAAAACGTTTCCACTTGAAGGCATAAGACCTTGTGGAAAGTTTTCTAGAAGCCTGAAGGATATCCTTTACCTGTTGGGACAGGTTGAAATCCTGGAGGTCTAAGCCTTCAGCAACCAGGCGGTGAGGTGCAAGGACTGTGGATTTGGGTGCCATAGCGTCCCGTCCTCTTGGGAAAGGAGATCTGGAGCATGCCCTAACTCCAGAGGTGTAGCTTGAGAGAGAGATGTAGAAGCAGGGGATAACACGCTTGGCGTGGCCATCGTGGCGCTATGAGAATCATACGACCCCTGTCTCTCTGAAGCTTGAAGAGTGTTTTGGGGATGAGGGGAATGGGTGGGAAGGCATAAAGGAAGTCCTGACCCCAATGAAGGAGGAAGGCATCCCTTGCCTGACAATTGTGAGCTGGAATCCTGGAACAGAACCGGGGAAGTTTGTCATTCAGTGGACTTGCAAAGAGGTCTATGTCTGGAGTGCCCCAGAGATGAAATATCTTTGCCACCTGGTCTAGGAAGGAGCGACCACTTGTGAGGCAGCAGTACTCGACTGAGTTTGTCTGCCCAAAGGTTTTGAATGCCTGGAAGATATACCACTAGAAGGTGAATTTGATACTCTCTGGTGAGGGCTCACAGTCATAAAGCTTTGTTGCATAACGACAGAGAGCCTGTTCCGCCCTGCTTGTTCACATAGAACATGGCTACTTGATTGTCCGTCTGGACTAGGACTGTCTTGTAGCTGAGCTGGGCGTGGAATATTTGAAGAGCTAAATAGATTGCTCTTAATTTCAGGAGGTTTATGTGTAAAGCAGCCTCCTGTGGCGACCAGGTGCCCTGCGTAGAGAGATGATTCATGTGTGCTCCCCAACCCACCTGTGATGCATTTGTTGTTAGGGTGGCCTGAAAGAGGGGTTGATGAAAAGGAGACCCCACTGTCAGATTTTCTAGTGATTGCCACCATTGGAGGGACAAAATTAGTCGTTGAGAGTTTATTATTTTGTCTGATAAGTGTCCTGTGGCCTGTGTCCACTTTGTGGATAGGGTCCACTGAACTGCTCGCATGTGGAGGCGAGCATATGGGACTACATGAACTGTGGATGCCATATGTCCCAGCAACTGTAGTAGCTCCCGAGCAGTTAGGGAGGATTTCCCTGCTGCTTAAGAAGCTAGTTGCATTATGCGAAGACACCGGGCCTGTGGAAGGAAAGCCCTTGCCTGTCTGGTATCTAGACAGGCCCCTATGAATTCCAGACATTGGGAAGGAACAAGTTGGAATTTTGGGAAGTTTATTACCAACCCCAAGTATTGGAGGATTCACATTGTGCGAGACAGTGCAGTGCTGGCCTCTGCAACTGTAGGGGCTCGAATGAGCCAGTCGTCTAAGTAAGGGAAGACAAATATCCCCAGGGTTCGCAGAAATGCAGCTACTACTGCCATGCATTTCGTGAATACTCTTGGTGCTGAAGCCAGACCAAAGGGAAGAACCCTGTACTGGAAATGTTTTCCCTTGAAAAGGAATCGTAAGAATTTCCTGTGATCTGGATGGATAAGAATGTGAGTGTATGCATCCTTTAAGTCTAGAGAGCAAAGCCAATCCTGGCTTTGAAGGTATGGCAGAAGAGTTCCTAGAGAAATCATTTTGAACTTCTCTCGGAACAGGTATTTGTTCAATTTTCTGAGGTCTAGAATGGGTCTGTGTCCTCCTGTTTTCTTTGGAATAAGAAAATAGGGGGAGTAGAACCCTGCACCCCGTTGAAGAATGGGTACCTCTTCTATTGCCCCTTGAGCAAGAAGTGTTGAGACCTCGTGATCTAGCAGATTTTCTGCAGAGGTTTGAGAATTGAATTGCCTTAGAATTGTAAGAGGGGGCATGCTGTGAAAATGAAGCTTGTACCCCTATCCCACAATGGACAGAGTCCGATCTTCTGCTGTTATCTGATGCCATCTGCTGGCAAAGTGGCATAACCTGCCTGGGATATTGGGGGGTTGGGGACCCCTCAGAGGCAGGAAGGCTAAGCTCTCTAGGAAAGAGTCAAAGCCCTTGAGGGTGGTGACCCTGCGGAGCTGGTTGGGCTCTCGGGCCTTTTGGCTTCTTTTGCTGTCTAGTTTGTCCCTTTTGGGCAACCTGACCCTGAGTTTGACTCTGCTGGGTATAGGAAGGATAACATTTCCTCTTTTTGCTGAAAGAGGGTTTTTTATAAGGCTTCTTTTTGGCTGGAGTGGCTGTAGATTTTAACAATCTATCTAGAGTGGTATTGTCAGCATCTAACTCGTTAGCCTTTTCCTGCCAGTTCTTGCCAAAGAGATTCTCTCCCATGCAAGGAATGTTGCCTAACTTGTCCTGTACCCAAGTCTCCAAGTCTGATGCCTGAAGCCAGGCAATCCGTCATGCCCCAATGGCAATAGCAGAGGTTCTGCTGATGCATTCAAAGCAGTCAAAGGCTGCACGATTCACAAACTTGGAGACATCTTGAGCATGCTTAACTAGAGCAAGAAAGTCTTGTCTCTTGTCATCTGGGAGAAATGGGCTCATAAGCTCCAAGTCTCCTGTAACTTCTTTAAGGAACATTCCCATATATAGTATATATGAACTGATCCTAGCTGAAAGCATGGAAGCCTGAAAGGTTTGGCACCCAAAAGCGTCCAGAGTCCTGCATTCACGACCTGGGAGATTGGATGCATGCCTCTTTGCACTTTTCATCCTACGCATGGCTGACTCCACCACCATTGAATGGTGTGGCAGCTGAGTCTTTTGAAATCCAGGACATGGTAGAACTCGATACATAGTATCAAGTCTCCTAGAATGAGGAGATGTAGTCAGAGGCGTCTCCCACATTCTGAGCATCAAGTTATGCAGAATTTCATGGATGGGCAGAGTAGCAGCTTCCTTTGGAGCTTTAGGACATTGGAGAATTTCCAATTCCTTTGATCTGGGTTCCTCTTCAGGAGCTACCATGATTGAAAGGCCCTTGGCCATATCACAAATAAAATCCTGAAAAGACATGTCCTCTGGAGGTGACATTCTGCGTTGGGGAGAAGAGGGATCTTCCAGGAGAAACTCTCTGGTACCAGCAGAATTGTCAGAGTCTTCGGAATCGGAGGATTCGAAGTATTCCTGACCACGATGCTCATGCAAAGCACGGTACCAGTATCGATCGAAGTTGGTACCGAGCTGATCCGGTACCAATCTGTCGATTCCAGCCAAAGATGGCATGGGAAGAATTCCCACCAGGGCCGGTACTGTCAGTACCCGTATCGTCGGTACTGGTACCGGTGTCTGTACCGGTGTATGTACCGGCATTGGTATCGATGTCGGTACCGGTGCCCGTTGAACCATAGGTGTCAACGGTACCGCAGCTGTGAGCAGAGCTGCAATGCTGCGTTCGATAGTGAGGAACTCTGGTCTATCGTCGCTGCCGATGCCTGGGTGTCGGTACCAGTGAAAACGGCCGGGACCCCTGAGCATGGCACAGGTAGTTCTTGCGAGGTCGAGGCCTCGAGAACATCCTGAAGCCCCATTGATGCTTTGGAAGCCGAAGCCTCCCGCTGGGGCTGTTTTGCCGGTGTGGTTCCCTCAAGGGCAATGCCAATGGCCTCTCGATGCTTAGCAGGAGAGCTACCCTTTGAGGACCGGCTTTTATGTTTAGTTTCCTGAGATCCATGGGAGGAAGAGGAAGCCCTTGAAGATGTTGATGCAATGGATCTGGCATCTGAAGAAAAGAGGGTACCGAGCTTTGCAGCCCGGTTCTGTCTTCCCCTTTTAGTCATCCCCATACAGGAGAGACATTCAGATGGAGAATGTTCAGGCCCTAAACATTTAAGACACCAATCATGGGTGTCAGTGACGGAAATGGTACCGCCACACTTAATACATTTTTTGAAACCACTAGTTGTTTTTTCCATGTTTCAGAAATATGGGGCCTAATCCCCAAAATGGTGCCTAGCACTGAAAAAGAAAAGTTTCTGAAGGGAAACAGTTCAAGTTTGTTTGTTTTTTTTAAAGAAAAGAAAAGAAAAGAACCGGCGGTACCGGTAGGCGTCGTGCGGAGGCAAACGTGACCAGAAGAAAACCATTTTAAAGACGGAATTTTCTGCAGTGACAGGGTATGGGTCCTGTTGGCTCTGCGGAAAATGAAGAACTGAAGAGGGACAGTTGGAAAGGTGGGAAGGCAGTGTGCATGTGCTGAGGGATGCTCCCAAAAGCGTTCCTATTGGACGCTGGGGAGCGTTCCCGCACAGGCTCCGTCGGTACCGACGATACCCATATGTGAAGACTAAATTCCTGCTTGTTCCTGGAGATTAGATGTTATTCTGCAAAATACACAGAGAAGATAGCAACGGTAAGAAACAGGGACAAAGAATAAGAAAAAACATCTACAGGACACAGTCAAGAAAACACCAAACACATGAATAAAATATTTAAACATATGTGCCTAAAGATGTTTTTGTTCAGTGTAACAAGAAGCACGTCCCAAGATAGTACATAGACACTAATGAGGCATCTGTTTTAGCACATTTTATCAGATAATTTAGTCTGCAATTAAGCAAATCATTAAGATTCTCCTTTCTCATTCTAATTTATGTTTCATTCTGAAACAGAAATTAATATTTAAATTTTTTGAATGGCCCTTCTTCCAAGCCCAGATTTAAATATAGGCAGTGCTGCCAAATGTTATGGTACCAGATATCCATGCCAGAGAGGAGTCTGCTCTGCTCTCACTTGCTTGAGCATCGACAGCCGGCACCATTTCAAAGGGACACTGACATTGAAATCTGGGGTTCCTGCTCTGTGCGGCCTGTGGGCACCAGAACTATACAATCCCACCTTGTCTTCCACAAATGTATTTATTCATTCATTCATGGTATTTGCTAGACCACCCTTCGAACACGGAAAACCGTCAAAGCTGTTTACAATAACATCTAGAAAAGCCAGCAAGAAAAATTACAATAAAATCATCTGCATAGCAGACAGAAGGGATAGATAGTGGAGGTCAAAAAGGCATTAGCTCTCCACTGCAAGGGTGGAAGGGAGATTCTCAGCAAAGACACAGGGGTAACGAATTCCAAAGGAAAGGACCGAAATAAGAGAAAGCAGAGTGACATGACATTTTAAGGCACAAATAAGAAGAGGAGGAGGTAGACACGTGAAGAGTGTGAATAGGGGATGTTCAGTCTAAAAAGATGATGGGGCAGGTTAGAATGATAGGTGCAATAAGACAGGGGGCGGATTTTAAATTTCAGGCATGATGTGACATGATCCAATGGTGGATGTCTGAAAAGAGCTTGATGGCAGTAGATTGAAATGAGTTGCAAACACTTCAAGGAAGATAAAGGCAGATCCTTGTAGAGAGCTCTGCAATAATCAAGTCTGGAGATAACAAGATTAATGGCCAAAAGTGTAAGTTAGGAAGCAAGAATCAGGAATTAGCAGAATGAATATGGCAAAGACCAGCAATGAAAGCATGGGGTTTAAAAGTGAGGAAGGAATCAAGACTGATCTCAAGAGTACAGACAAACTCATAAAACGACAGGTGTGTCCCAGATAGGAGAGAGAGAATAGGGGCCAGAGAAGCAAATAGACTCACATTTGGAGATATTGAGAATGAGAAGGTGATCACTGTGACCATTATTGATAGATGGAAAGCAAGACTGTAGAAAAAAAAGTCCTGAAGGGAGGGCTAAACAAAACAGAAAATCTGGATATGAGCTACAGCTGAGGGACTGAATAAGCAGAGGAATGTAGCAAGGAATATATTGAACAGTATAGGGGCAAGCAGAGAACTGTGTGGGACAGAGGTTTAGAGAAAGATAGCATATAATCTGAAGGCATCTAAAAGGTGTGATGATGGAGGTAAGAGGTGAATCACTGGAGAACAGTGTCACAGAGACCAATTTCCTGAAGTCGGAGAAGAAGGTTGTGATCAATCAGGTCAAAAGTGGAAGATCAATCCAGGGTTACAGGAGATCCAAATCCACTCCTTCCATTATGAATCTGTACTACTACTACTATTGTGCATTTATATAGCGCTACCGGTCATACGCAGCACTGTACAGACATATAAGAGACAGTCCCTGCTTGTCAGAGGTTACAATCTAATCAAGACAAACACAGAGCTAACAACAAGTCAAGACAAAACACGGTACATACAATCTAGTCATGACACAGAAGTCAAGATCTGAAAGCAACAGAGAAGAGGTGAGATTTCAACCTGGATTTAAAGAGGGCTAGAGAGGGTGCCTGGCATATAGACACCGGTAGCATGTTCCAGGTGTAAGGTGCAGCAAGGTGAAAGGAGCAAAGTCTGGAGTTAGCAGTAGGAGTGAAGGGCATAGACAGAAGTAGTTTGTTAGAAGAGCAGAGTTCCCGAAGGGGGTTGTAAGGAGAGATAAGAGATGAAAGGTACTGAGGAGCCGCAGAGTGAATGCACTAAAAGGTCAGGAGGAGAAGTTTGAACTGGATGCGAAAGCGGACAGGAAGCCAGTGAAGTGACTTGAGAAGAGGAGTAATGTGGGTATAGCGAAGCTAACCAAAGATTAGTCATGCAGCAGAATGTTGAATAGATTGAGATGACTCAGAGGGAGACCAGCAAGGAGCAGGTTGCAGTAGTCAAGACAAGAGGTGACTAAGGAGTGGATAAGGGTTTTAGTAGTATGCTCAGAAAGGAAGGGGCGGATCTTGCCGACATGATGGCAAATAAAGAACATATGGCCTAAGCTCTGCAGTCCCTTCCTTTCCTTTAGAGATCTCGTGTTTGCCCTATATTTTCTTTAATTCAGATACAGTCCTCATCTCTACCACCTTCGCTGGGAAGCTATTCCATGCATTTACAACTCTTTCTATAAAGAAATATTTCCTCAGATTACTCCTCAGTCTATCCCCTTTAACTTTCATCATGTGCCCCCTCTTTCCAGAGTTCTCTGAGGCTCTAATGTACAATTACACCATGGAGCTTTTAAACATCTATTATGTCTCCTCTTTCCTTCCAAAGTATACATATTAAAATCATTATGTCTGTCCCCATATGCTTTATAGCAAAGAACCCTGACCATTTTAATACCTGCCCTCTGCATCAACTCCATCCGGTTTATATCCTTTTGAAGTTGTGGTCTCCAGAATTTCACACAGTATTCCAAATGAGGTCTCACCAGAGATGTATACAGCAGCACTATCATCTTCTTTCTGCTGGTTATTTCTCTCCATATTTACCCAAGCATTCTTCCGGCTTTCATCATTGCCTTTTCTACCTATTTGGCTCACCTTACGATCATCAGCATCAATCACCCCCAGATTCTTCTCTTCTTTCATGGACAGCAGTATTTCATTTCACCCATACCCCATATACTGTACCACTCTCTTGGATGTTTGCAGCCCAAATGAATGGTCCTGCATTTTTTAGTATTAAATCTATTCTTCAAGCTTTGCTAGATCCCTCCTCATGTTATCTACACCTTCCTAGATGTCTACCCTAGCACAGATTTTGGTATTGTCTGCAAGGCAAACTTTAACTGACAGCTTTTCTGAGGTATCACAAAAATGTTAAAAGGAATTGGACCAAGGAATGATCCCTGTGGTACACCACTGGTAACGTCCTTATCCTTAGAGTATACTCCATTTAGCAGTACCCTGTGTCACCTCACACTCAAGCAGTTTCTAACCAACTTTAGTGTCCATTCCTAGGGTGCTCAATTTATTAATATCCCCTGTGCAGAACAGTGTCAAAGGCTTTGCTGAAATCTAAGTACGCTACATCTAGCATGTTCCCTTAGTCCAGCTCTCCGGTTGTCCAATCAAAAAGCAACTAGATTCATCAGAAAAGATCTGCATCTCATAGAAACATGCTTTAGCAGTGTTTCTATGAATTTACTCACCATAAAGGTCAGACTAAGAAGCCTGTAGCTACCAATCTCCTCCTTACTCCTGCCTCTCCTCTGAGGTGTACATTTTAAGATCCTTAAGCCTGTCCTCATATGCTTTATAATAAAGACCACTAACCATTTTAGTAGCCACCCTCTGTACTGACTCCAGCCTGTTTATATCCTTTTGAAGGTGTGATCTCCAGAACTGCACACAATACTCCAAATGAGGTTACACCAGAGACTTATATAGAGGCACTATCACCTCCTTTTTTCTGATGGCCATTCCTCTCCGTATGCACCCAAATATCCTTCTGGCTTTTGCCATTGCCTTTTCTACCTGTCTTGCCATTTTAAGATCAGCAGAAACAGTCACGCCCAGGTCCCGCTCTTCTTTCGTGGACAAAAGTACTTCGTCCCTACACTGTACTGCTTCCATGGATTTTTGCAGCTCAAATGCATGACCCTGCATTTTTAGCATTAAATCTCAGTTGCAAAATTCTAGACCATTATTCAAGCTTAGCTAGATCCCTCCTCATGTTTTCTACTCCTTCCTGGGTGTCTACTCTATTGCAGATTTTAGTATCATCCACAAAGAAGCAAACCTTACCTGAAAGCCCTTCTACTATATCACTAACAAAGATGTTAAAAAGAATCAGACCAGGGACAGATCCCTGGGGCATACCACTGGTAACATCCTTTTCCTCAGAGTGAGCTCAATTTACCTGTACCTTTTGTCAACTTCCACTCAACCAATTTTTAAGCCAGTCAATCACTTTGGGGTCCATCCCTAGGGTACTGAATTTGTTTATAAGTTGTCTGTGTGGAACGTTGTCAAAGGCTTTATTGATATCTAAGTACACCACATCTAGGGCTCTCCCTCAGTCCAACTCCCTGGTCAACCAGTCAAAGAAATCAATCAAATGTCTCTGACAAGAGCTGCCTCTGGTAATCCCATGCTGCCTCAGATCGTGCAATCCATTGGATTCCAGAAACCTCACTATCCTCCCTTTTAGCAGTGTTTCCAATCATTTACTCACCACAGAGATTAAACTAACTGTTCTGTAGTTGTCAACCACATGTGCCTTTCTCCAGCCCTCTGGGACCACCTCCGACTCTGACAGCCACGCAAAGAGTCATCAGCACATTCTTTTACCTTCAGAGAGAGAAGACTCACACATACACCCAAAGGGAAGATTTTAATATTTAAAAGTACGATGTCCACTTATGTATTTTTTATAGAATTGTTTTGTAAAGAAGCAGAGACATGCTCCATCACATCTTTGCATCATTTCTAGAGCAGCTTCATATCGAGCCAGGTAATTTTATGGCTTTTACTACAAGCTCTCTGCCCAAGAGCTCTTAAAAGAGGGGGCTATTTTTATTAAAAACATAAAGCTACTCGTTTATTTTTTGTAGCTATTTGCGGAAGGGGATTTTACGGTTTTAGGCAACACTGTTTTGCAACTGTTTCTTTTTTTCTTTCCTCTATCCTTCAAGTTCGAAGAGGAAGGGGGGTACTCTTTGAAGGCACTGCACTGCTGAGGTGCTACATCCGTCCCTTCATACCCGAACTCCTACCAACTTCATGCAAGGAATCTTTCTATATAAAATCTCTCATCAATTAACTGGTTGATTAAGCTAGAAGGGTTTGTTTGTGGTTGGAAGGGAAAATCTAGGCAGTACATAGTTCCACATTTGGATATCTGCTAATAGTAACCAATTAGTTCTATTTCAAGGTAATTCTACAAAAGGAATACACCTCAGACACATAAATGAGTGAATAGTGGTTTGAAGGGGTAAGGATCCATTCCCCAACACAGAGAATCAGAACATAAGTATAAGATCTCACATAGAAGAGGCTAGCTGCCTTTTGTCTTAAAGGACAGCTGAGACAAAACTAGGGACTTTGGGTGTGGGGTGGGTGGCTTTATTCAAGATGGCTGTGGTAGTTTGAGCTTGTTACCTCTACCGATGCCTAAGCAGAAGGATAAAGCTAGGGCTTTCCCGGCCGAGCCTCAGCCTGGTCCCATGGATACGTTTGTTCAGCTCTCTGAGGAAGTGAGGCGGGAGATTCAAGCAGGTGTTGGAGAATGGAAGGAGGATGCCGTTTCTCTTTTTTGCCTGGATACCACCTTGTCTCTCGAGGCGAGGTCCTACCGTAGCCCCCAGCTCATTCTGCTGCTCCTGGGGTGTGTGGGTATATGTGCGTGGGGCTGGGGTGGGATACCTCCATGTGTGTGGTCGGAGAGGGGTGTTCCTTTTGCACATACACATTGTGTCCTTTACTTCCCATGCATTCATCTCTTCACCTTCCAACCCCTTGCACTCTTCCCCCCCCCCCAACCCCTCTCTTGCTTTTCCTCTCCTATCACAGCTCAGTTTCCTTTCCCAGACTCTCTCCCCTTCTCCCTTCCCCCTTGCACTCACCCCTGCCCTCCGTTCACACCACCATTCTTTATTTAAGCTGTTGCCCCTTTAAATTTGCTAACCCCTCTGTGCAGCAAACTCCCCCTGTCTCTATCTTTTAGAGGTGGGCAGACAGCGCTGATCCTGGCCACGATCGTGGCCAATTGAGGCACTTCTGCCCACGGGAGTTGGGATACCTGCAGGCAGACCGTCTGTCTGGGCCTCAGCTGCCAGATCTGATTTTTTAGTTGCCATGGTGACCTGGCACCTGGGGGGGTTTGAGTCCTGTATTAACCATTGAATAAACATACATGTAATCTATTTGCATAAATTAAAAAGTCCTAATGTGTATTAAAAAGTTATTAAAACAAGTGGGTGAAATGAACAAAAAAAAACACACCAGAAAATCAGCAAAAAAAAAAAGCCTAAACAAACTCAAAATGAACCAAAAATGTGTCACCCATCCACATCTCTGAAACCCATTACCATTAACCAACCATTGCCATGGAGAGTGCAAAATAACTGCATCCACAAAAATGAAGGCAAAGTCAGCAATTTTCAGAACTCCTTTGCAACTTTGAGGGTATGATGTGTGTGGGGGGGGGTCCATTTTCTCTTCTGCAATTATCTTTGTATAGTGACTATATCTTATTATGTTTCAGGCTTAAACGTTTCACTGCAATTAAATAGATAATTGGGTGATGGGAGGTTTCAAATATCAATCACCCTAAGCAGGCAGAGTAGAAAAAAGAAAAGTAGAAAAGCAGGAATAAAGCAGGGAAGGACTTAGCATCTAAAAAGAATGAAGAAACTGACACTAAATACAGTGCTCCTGTTCTAAAGTCAGTGTCCTTTTGGGAGATCAAAATAAGGAGCAAAAGCCTACCAAGCCTCAGTCTGAATCTCAATGAATTTTGTATGGCAAAAATCACAAATGGTGCCCCTTTCCCCATCCCCCAAAAGCATTCCCTTAATATAACAACTGAAATGGTCTAGTAGTCTCTCCAGTGCTCTAGCTCCACACAGTTTGGTTGGATTAGGCTAGGTCCATTCGTTCAAAAGTAGGACACACACAGAATCTGCAGTATCCACAGCCATTGGGGCTATGTGACAAGATTCTTTTTGTTCCTATCCAACCAAGGTTAAAAACAGGAGACTTTAATTTCTGAAAACTAGTCAGAAATGTATGAAGCCGGTCTATTAAAAAGCTATCACCTTATATTCTTCTTTGTGGTGCTATTTTATTTATATTACCCTTAAAGGGAAAGGGAATTGGATTTAGCTTATGCCTTTTCTCAGCAAATTTCATATACAGTAAATATTTTCCTGTCCCTAGAGGGTTTACAATCTAAGGAGCATGTTCACCCAGTTGCACACGTTTCCATGCTTGGCAGACAGCAACTACCCCAGCACACTAGTAACACTCTCCACCTCCCTGTATCTAACACAGTACCCCATGCAGGTAAGGTGGCCCAAACCCATGTTACTAGTGTGGGGCTTAGTAAACAGACCCATAAGTTTGTTCCCAAGGCAATGGAGAGTTAAATGACTTACCCAAGGTCAAAAAGAGCAGCAGTGAGATTCAAACCCTGGCTTCCTACCCACTGCTCTAACAGAGTTGCTAAGTTACCCACTTCCAGGAGTGAGACTTTTGCCAGTTCTGGTTTTATATGTGCCTTGCAATGCAAGTATGATATTAATTTATAATCCCTGATTTTTGTCCATTGGAATCCATTGCTGCAGGTCCCATGATGCTTCATAATGAACTTGTCAGAAATCCAGGATTGTCTTAAAATCCCACTTCTAGAACTTGGTAATTTAGCATTCTGCTCTAACCATCAGGCTATAGCAACTTTAGTACTTTATCTAAGGTTTTGAAAAGCACCATACATCTACATCAAGACATGTAGCTTTGTAGCACATACACCAGACAGTGCACTCAAAGTTGCCAAGTTACCCAGTTCCAGCAGTGAGATTTTTTTGCCAGTTCAGATTTTAAATTTGCATTCAGTGTAGTATGGTATTTGTAGTCCCTGATTTTACCCACCGGAATCAGTGCTGGATGCCACATAATGCATCAGAATTCATTTTATTTATTTGTTTAATATTTTTTGTATACCGCTTTTCAAGTTTATCAAAGCAGTTCACAGAGAACAGAACATTATTACATTGAACAGTAGAGGAACTCTTTACATTATACAACTTTGAGAACTATTGTTTTTGAGATTGTCAGAAATCCTGGACTGGTTTAAAATCTCATTCCTGGAATTGAGTAACTTGGCAACTCTGTGCACTAAAGCAGGAACAGATTTGTTAAATGTCTGAATTTATTCTGACATAATTGAAATGAAACAGGCCCCAAGTTGCAATATGCAAAATGATGTCAGTGTAGCCTGGATAACCTGGAAAAAGCATGCATAGGTATTGTGGCATTATGAGCATTTGAGGCCTTTTACCTGGAATGGTGGGTGTCAGAACATTTGGGCAATCAGATACCATTCTGGGATGTTAGACCCATTTTAGCTACAGTACAGTTAAAAGAAATGTAAGGCATTCTGATTTTACCCAGTCATTCATATCAATGCTGTTGATTAAACTGAAGATGAGCTACCATATTGGTAATAACGGTGGGTTTTTCTATTCTGATGGTGAGCACAGCTGTTTACATTTTCTCGGTTAACATTAAATTAGGAAAGCAAACCTCAGACTGGGGCTGTAATCTCGGTAAGACCCTCCAGGAGCAAGCACATACTGCCAAGAAGATGAGTTTGGCAACAGATGCACAATCATTTGGCTCTGCCATAGTCATTATCAAAGTGCTCGTTCCCCCTTGTCAAGTTTTACTGCTTAATTAGAAGCTGCAAATTGCACATAAGTTGGTGCTCAAAGTGGGAAAGAAAAAGGAGGCGTAATGAAGAAAGGTAGGTCAGATTTTTTATTTTTAAAGAATGCACAAACGTCACAGAATAATAAGAGATCGCTGCATAGCAATTCCGTGATCATGTTTTCTCTTTGGGGGATTCAATGACAACGAAGAGTCCAGAATTAAAACATCCCTGGCATCAACTTTGTCAAACGAACCTGTGCATTTGTTCCTACACTTCAACCTGAAGTTTGGTGTGTAGTTTTTCACATTCCTGCACGGTATCTGTATTTGCAGATTAGCACATAAAACGAGCCCCTTGGTTCTGAGCTATCTCTCATTTTCTGTAAGGCCGACGTCATACGCCGAACGTCCCCTAGCCAGCGGCGTATCCGCCCCGGCCCGCACTACAAATCCCAGTAGGCTCTGAGCGCCGCGGGCCTGCGCTACTCTCCAACGCGGAAGCGGTTGCAGTGTGCGTGTGCCCACGCGGGTTGCTAGAACGAACGATGTCCCTGCCCCGAAAGAGAAAGAAAGAGGCGCACGGCGAGCAGGACGGCGCCTACTTCGAGTGCTACTCGGACGTGTCGGTGCACGAGGAAATGATCGCGGACGAGGTGCGCACTCACGCCTACCGGCTGGGCATCGAGCAGAACGCGAGCGCCCTGCGGGGCAAGGTGGTGCTGGACGTGGGAGCGGGCACGGCCATCCTCAGCGTCTTCTGCGTGCAGGCGGGCGCCCGGAGGGTGTACGCGGTGGAAGCGAGCTCCATCTGCCAGCAGGCCCGCGAGGTGGTGAGGCTGAACCGCATGGAGGAGCAGATCGCCGTGATCGAGGGCGTGATGGAGAGCGTGCAGCTGCCCGAGAGGGTGGACGTGATCGTCAGCGAGTGGATGGGCTACGCGCTGATGTACGAGTCCATGCTGAGCTCGGTGCTGGCGGCCCGCGATCGCTGGCTCAAGCCCGGCGGCCTCATCCTGCCCTCCCGCGCCGAGCTCTTCATCGTCCCCGTCAGCGACCCGGCCACCGGCTGGCGCCTGGACTTCTGGGACCAGGTGAAGGAGCACTACGGGGTGGACATGAGCTGCATGGTGCCGTTCGCCAGGAAGTGCCTCATGGGCGAGGAGATGACGGTGCAGCCCGTGAACGCCGAGGACGTGCTCGCTCACCCCACGCGTTTCGCCCGCCTCGACCTGGCCCGGGTCACGCCGCAGGAGATCCGAGCGCTGAGCGGCGGCTTCGGCTGCTACTGCTTCGGCTCGGCCCTCTTGCACGGCTTTTGCATCTGGTTCTCGGTCACTTTCCCCGGCGGCGAGAAGCCGCTCGTCTTATCCACCTCCCCCTTCCTGGAGGAGACGCACTGGAAGCAAACGATTCTGTACTTGGACGAGCCGGTGCCGGTGATGCAAGACACGGGTATCAGCGGGGAGATCACGATGACGCCCTCCGAATTCAACCCGAGGCACCTCCGGGTACGGCTCGATTACAGAATAGGAAAGCATGAAAGGAAAACGAGGAATTACCGAATGGGAGACTGAGGGGTATCCTTGTCGCTGCTGTGTCTTGCATCCTGCTTTGGTATTGGAATGAAATGCAACTCTCCTCCTTAAATTAAGTGTCTTCATTAGCCTTGTTACAGTAAAGGTCAGATGTACTAAAGGCTTTTCCTATTTTGTATCTATGGGGGAAAAAACAATAGATCCAATCCAAAGTACAGTAATCGGATATTTTCTCATCAACGAAGTGTTTAATAAAGTTTTCACACTTAACCAGCTTGGCACATTTTAGTCAGGGAGGATCTACAGTTTAGAAAAAAAAATCCTTTATTGAAGTGTTTGCATAGTCTCGTTCTCCTAGTTCATAATAACTGTAGTGAGTTTGTATCTGGTGGCTGAGTATATACAAGATAAACACAAATTGGGTTTATTTCACTGGCAATGTCATAAGGAAGTCTCTTAAATTATAACCATTCTGGCTGAAACTTGGGAACTATTATGATTCATAAACAAAAGGGATTCCTTCTAGTACATCTGTCTTCTGCAAATCAACAGCTGGACATGCACATTTTAAGATTGCCATCTGGTGTCAATCAACCCTGTAACTGCAGCTTCCAAGTTACCTAGCTGCGGAAGGGAGAGTTGAGGCCAGTACTGGATTTCTGACAGTTCTATCCTGTTCCATTATGGCATCTGCAGCACTGATTTCAATGTGAAGAATCTGACTACAACTACCACATTGTTTTCGGATGTAAGTTCAAAACCAAGGCATGCCAAAAAATCTCTCTCCTCAAACTGGGTAACTTGGAAGCACTGTAAATGTGATTTCAGTGGAACCTGTCTTTAGGGTAAATTAAACTTCTCTAGACCAATTAGTGCTTAAATGATATGACACAGCAAACTGAATATGATTCTCCCCTAAGTGCGTTGTACTAAAATGGAATGTTGTCCCCTCCAAAAGTGCATAAAGTTACCTAATTAGCAGCTATTTTTCCTAACAGGCTTGGAGATGGAAAAAAGAGCATTTCTTTGTTCTCGATGGCTAACCCATATCTTGCCTGCTTGTGCGTTGTTTACTGTGTTAGAGGGCAGTTAACTGCTGTGCACCCAGGATAAAGCCACAAGCTATAGAAAAAAAAACTTTAATGATGAGGGTATGATATTATTTACAGTGTAGAGTCAATATTTCTGTAGTCCTTGGCATTCGAGTGTCTACTTAACTGCTAAATGCAGAATCACCTGAACAAGAAGTGGGTAACTACAGCAGCTCTTAGGAGTAAAGAAGTTAATAATGCAATCCAGTCCAATGTGTGGCTTTGAGTCCATGTGCCTCCTGGTGACCCACCATTTATTTTCTAACACTTGATATCCATGCTTACTAAAAATCCTAATTTTGTAATTGAATTTAAAATATCATACAGTATTCAAAAACTACCATAAAACCCATGTCCCCCTAAGGTTAAATTGAATACATCATAGCACTAGATCAACAATTACCCCTTCCCCTCCACAACTCCATATCCCTTGTCAGGTAAACTACAAACCACCCCTTATCTATCTTTAGGCATGGCCCTTCAGTGGTGGACCACCTACAAACCTGTTCCTTTGTGGGTAATGGTCTTACGAGATGGGGACCTCTGACAACCCCCTTATCAGGGCATTAACAATGATGATGATCTCACCAAACAGCAGGCTTGATAGTGGGTCTCGCTGCAGCAGGTGAGTTAATCCATGTCTCCACCGTTAGAGTTTTGTACAGAAGAGTAACAGGAAACGGGTCAGCATCCCTGCTCCTACTTCTGATATCAGTAAAAATTCTCAAACCCCCCCCCCCCTCCAAAACACTAAAGAGAGATTGAGAACATCACCCCGGAGAGGCTTGCACTGTCTGATAAAAAATATTAAGAAGACAATACCATTCTGTATCCAAAAGAAAGATCAGGCTGCTGCTGGAAAACCTAGGGACCTGTTTTTCTGTTCAGTCTGAGCTGTATGGCCCAGTCTACCATATGCCCTTCATAAAGATGGGGTATAGGAAAAGACTGAATTGAATCGGGCATCCCGACTAAGAGGCATGTCTGCCCAAATATTATTGTACAGAGCTTATTGGGTAGTGGTAGAGCATAAGAACATAAGATATGCCATACTGGGTCAGACCAAGGTCCATCAAGCCCAGTATCCTGTTTCCAACAGTGGCCAATCTAGGTCATATGTACCCAGCAGTATCCCCAAGAGACACAGGGTCCACAATGCTTGTATTGGGTCAAGCATTGACATCCTGGCTCTATGAATGAGAGCTGCTCCTCTTGATGGTCTTTGGCTTCAACATGTGGACTACAGTTAGAAAAGAGGGACAAAAAAATCACCAGAAGCGGAGGGAAAAAAAAGCCTGGAATGAAGAAAAGTAAACGGTGTACAAAATTTGGCAGAAAACCCCCATAAACCTGGTGGTTGAGAAAAGGAAAATAAAGGTAGTACATAGAAGCAGGGCTGTCCCAACCATTAGGCAAACTAGGTGGTCGCCTTAGGGGGGGCAGCAACGAGCAGGGTGATCAACTAATTCTGAGGCCGGCCCTTGGTAGAAGAAACAATAGAAAAATGGAAGGAGCAAAGAGAAACATGGAATGAGACATAAAGGACAAAGACCATGTAGAAAGCTGCACACTGAGATGAGGAGAGGTGTTTGTTCCTAAAGTAATTACAACGTAGGTTTTCTAAAATGTCACCACCGTTCTAATATCTCGGATACGTCTAGGCCATGATATGACCCATGGAGCTCTTGGGTTCTTCTGATGATGGGAAGGTTTGCTTCAAGACTCCAGCAGTTTTGAAATAAGAATAACTTCACACCAGATTGTGCAGTTTCAAAACAAGTAGTAATAAGTTGACAACAATTTTCTTGTGGTAGTATCTATAAAGCCTCTGTAAAATTTTATAGTTTGGAAATCTGACAAAGAGAAAAGGTTAGTATTATTTAACATCTAAGGAATTGGTATGCATCCATCCATCTCTATCTATGTTCTGGTGTGCAGACTAAGTAGCAAAATATTTTTATGAGGGGATCGATAATAGTAGGCAGTCTTTAATAGCACCTTTTGGTCCTTCCCAGCTGATGTCTCATGTGGTCACCTTTAAAATAGTTACACAAGGCATAGGCTAGTAAATTCAACATTACATTCTGTTGTACCACCTTCTGAAGAGCAATTTATAAATGTAGACTCCTTAAACTGATTGGATCCACTGATAATGTAGTTGGTGCCAAAGTGATTAAAGGACTGAAATATAGTCTTAACTCCTTTGTTTATTGCCAATAATGTGTTACTCTTTAAATGAGGGAGTATTTCCATCATCTTATTAACAAAAATACCCTTATTGCTCCAGTTTTGAAGAATGTCTACAGATATTTTGGCCTATAGCACATTTACCATTGATAAGTTAATAGAGAAAACATAACACAATGGTGACATTTTACTTACCAGTTAATGTCCTTTCCTGACCAGCCTTGGTCAAGTCAGCAACTGCTGTACGTGTTTCATCCAAGGTCCCTAGTGATGCATGTGATTCAATGTATAGAACGCCACCCGGGCAGGATTGTTCTGGTGGCGTTGGAATGGAGTCCTGATGTGGCTCCAGCATGGCGCCTCCTCTTCAGTTGTCTCTGTCTTAGGGTCTATTGCGACAGGTCCTCCTGGAGGACCTGGCTCCCTTCTCGCTTATGTCATGGCTCTTGAAAGGAGATAGCTAGCGCATAAGGGCTACTCTCAAGCAGTGTTTTTTTCTATGCTCAGTGCCCAGAGGAGATCTACCAAGCAAGCATACGTACGGTAATGGTATCTTTTTGAGTGCTGGTGCAGCACACAGCAGTTGGCTCCTGAGGTGGCCAAGGTGTCCTCCCTGTTGGCCTTTCTACAGGATGGCCTAGAGAAGGGCCTTTCCCATAGCTCCCTGAAAGTTCAGGTGGCACTCTGGTCTGTTTCCAGGGTCCATTGGCAGGCATGTCTCTAGCCTTGCACCTAGACATCTTGCATTTTCCAGCTGCTGTGTCTTCTTCCTGCCCAGTGGAGTTGTAGCTTTGATACATCCCACTTGTCTGGACTGGTCTAGCAGGAAGATATGAAAGGTGACATTTTACTTACTAGTTAATGTCCTTTCCTTGAGTCCTGCTAGACCAGTCCAGGGATTACCCCTGAAATTTGTAGTTCTGCTGTGGTTCAAACTCTGATCTTGTAGGGTGACGGGGACGGTTTGGTTTCCCTCATTCTTAACAGGAAGGACCCAACAGCTAGTGTGGGGTTCAAAGGTTTCTTCCCTTGACTGGTTGATTCTGGGGTCCCTGAGGTAGCTATTCTTTCCCCCATTTTGTTCACTTTATATATTCTGTCTCTGACAACCATTTTAGAGAAGGCTAATGTTATTGAATATCATCTGCATAAAGTATATAACTGTTACTGTCCTTTGGGGGAAGATAGGACTGTGTCTACTGCAAATTTGATTCGGTGTTTGAAGGAAGTTGAATGTTGGCTCCTGCAACATAAACTCAATATGAATCAGTCTAAAACTGAATTTTTATGGGTTTGTCGCCCAACTATACATCCTTTGCTTGAGTTCATTGTTTTACATCATCAATCATTAAGTCCATCAGATTAGGTGAAAATTTTAGGGGTTTGGTTTTGATTCATTTTTAACTGTGCATTTACCAGTAGGCATGATGGTCAAATCTTGTCTACGGAATATTAAATATATATGGCCTTATTTGGATCCTTCTCAGATGTTGCTCATAGTTCATGCTCCTAGTTACTAATAAGATTGGACTATTGCAATTCTCTCTATGTAGCATTAACAAAGATGCAGTTGTGTAGGCTTCAGTTAGTTCAAAATGTGGCAGTGCATCTTGTAACCAGTACTGTGGACCCACACTGGCTGCTCATCAAAGGAACAGGTAAACGTTGTGTTAGTGTGGGTTATTCCTTTCCCAGCACTATATACCACTTACCCTCAGGATGTCCGTTAATCCTCTGGGCTGAGGAATCACCTTACCTTCTCTGTCTGGAATTCCAGGGGAACAAACACACACACTCGCACGTAAGTAGTATGTAAGTTTATTCCACAGGTTAGAGGGGCTGTCTGTCTTTTATACATTAACAGAAACATATACATACGTCATCAACTCATCCCTTGAGGCCCACCACAGCTTATCAGCAACTTCACAGATGTTAGTCGTCTCCGTGTAGAACAATCAATTTGTTTTTAGCAAAGCACATTCCTTTCTATATATAGATATATACAGGATTCCTATTTTCCCCTGTGGGCCTCTTAATCTTGCTACACACTTTAAGCTTTATTTTTTCCCTATCAATCCCCCCTTTGGGCTTGCATAGGCCCACTATAAGAACAGCCAAACAGTCTTCTGAAGGACAGTTAAGCAGACATTATTAACTGGAGGTCGGTGGTGGCGTGCTCAGGTGCATCAGCCACCGTGGAAACGGGTGTATAAGAGTACATAAAAGTAATGGAGTTCTGCAGGGCCTGAATCCAAGTTGCATTGTTCTCTATCCGATGTGCCTGCGTCCAAGGTCCTCATGGCTGGGGCGAGTCAGGCGTCTTCCAGGAATCCTCCAGTGCACTCGTGAGGCGTGTACCCAGGTCAGATGCTTATCAGTCAGCACGGCTGTGCGAGTAACTGCAATAATCTCCTCGATCTCCAAATGGTGGGTCCCACTGGCCCTTCTTATGAAACAGCTTTACCAGCACACGGTCTCGGGCGGAATGGGTGCGTCAGTTCTGTAGAAGGGAAAGCATTGTACACTTGTTCAGACACCGTGCATAAATATTTAGCTAGCTGTGTAGCATATTCTTCCTGTGCTAGCAACAAGTCATCTGCCATTATCACCGTTCTCTCGGGCCATTTCCAGGGTAAGGAGAAGGGTCGTCCCATCAGAATTTCAAAAGAGAATCCAGATGCCCCGGGGGCTAGCCTAATTTCTGCCAATACAGCTGGGAGATACACTGGCCACCTTCCTGGGGCGTGTTGTGTAGCCTTTTTAAATTTTTATTTAATTGTTTGATTCATTCGTTCTACTATCCCTGATGACTGGGTGATATGGGACATGAAACTTCCAATCAATGGCAAACATCTGAGTAATCTGTTGTAACACCTTAGAGGTGAACGCTGGTCCCTGATCAGAATCTATAGAAAGGGGACACCCAAAGCGGGAATAACTTCCTTACAGAGAATTTTTGCTACTGTTCTAGCATCTTCCTTGGTCGTGGGAAAGGCCTCTGGCCACTTTGAAAACCTATCTACAATGACCAACAAATACTTCCTTAATGTCCCTCCAGTCTAGTCCCGGAAACTCTGTGTTGTCATCCTCTTCCAGCAGCTTGGAGACTGATACACGTCATTCTTTGATGACACTGGCATAAGGACACAGGCACCGCCTCCTCCCACTCCAGTTATATCAGTCTCCAAACAGCTTGAGGATGTGAACCAGAGTAGCTGGCTCACTAGAGAAACAAGGACATTAGTATTAGTTACTTAAATTTTTTTTTGGGATAGATTACCTTTTAATGGGGGTATTAATTTATTTCTTTGCAATTTGGTAATTTTGGGAGTTTTAAATTTGCTTCCGTCTGAAGTTTTGGCTGTTAAGGGCCTCACCTCCCTTCTTCCTGACTTAACGGTAGCGGGTTAAGAGGAGGAAGTGACAGGTCCCAGGGAACTCCGGGGTTCAAGTCTGTCTCTTTAAGACTGCCTTCTCCTGCGTGAAACAGAAGATTTGCCTGTAAGCGCTGAGCAGAGTTGGCAGTTGGGAGCCGCATTTATCTTCAGTTCCCTCCTGGTTTCTTTTACCGCAGGAGAGATTCTGTAGCGCTAAGACAGCCCTCGGGGGTGAGGTACGCTTTACCCGGACTCCCTCGGTCAGGTAAGAGGGAAGGTTAAGGGAATGGAAATTTTAGATCCCCTTTTTTTTTTTTTTTTTGCAGTTTTTTTTTTGCAGCATGGTAGCCAGGTTTTTGATGGGAGTTTTAGCCGGGCCTGTGGAGACAGCTTCTTACCGCCGTTTCTAGTTTGAGCAGGAAAATGCCGGCAATGTGGTCGGGGAAAAAACTGTGTAGTTCAGAGGGGAAGCTTCGTTTTTTAAATTGGAGAGCAGTTTCTAGGTCGGGAGAGTTCCTGCTTCTTTTTGGTTAGTTTAAAAAAAAAAAAAAAAAACCCGGCTCTCATCTTTCCTGCTAGTTCAGAGCTGTAGCTGCCTTTGGTATTTTCTGTTGCTCCTGGAGATTCTTGGTCAGGAGGACTTCGGGCCAGGGACTTAGGATGCCGGCAAAGACCATATGTCTCCTTTTGTGGGGTAAAGAAGTCGGTAGTATCGGAGGAAGGGATATGTAAGACCTGTAGCCTGACTCCCGCATTAGAGCAACAATGCTTGGATTCAGTGGAGGAGCCCGAGGGACCGGTCCAGGGGTCTCTATCTCCTCTAGTGGAGCCAGTAGAAGCTGTGCCGGATCTGTCTACGGCTCCGGATGGGCCGCAAACACCTTTGGCCGGTGATTTGGCATCAATTTTTGCTCCAGAGTTCGTGCCTCTCATTCAAAGGGCGTTTGGCGGGGCTCCTAGAGAGGCTTTGTTCTCGGTCTTTGGTCCCATGGGTGGGGATTTGGGGCACAAAAGGCCACGGACTCCGCTGTCGGCGGCTTCTTCGATCTCTGGACCCAAGAGAGCTCGAATGGAGATGGGCGGAAGATTTGCGCATAGAGGATGAGGAGCACGATCAGGAGATGGACGAGGAGTTGGAAGAGGGAGAGATTACGGAGCAGGAAGATCAAGCTAGAGTAGTGCGCGTTTTTCAAAGGGAAGAATTGCCTGCCCTGATTTCAGAGATTTTGAAGGCTCTTAATATGCCGGCGTCAGCACCAGGAGAGGAGACCGTATTAGAAGATCCGCTATTACAGGCCTTTCGGAAGACTCAAAAGGCGTTTCCCATTCATAGAGTGATAAAGGAGATGATTCAAGGGGAGTGGGACTTGCCTGAAGCAACACTGAAAGGTGCTAGGGTAATGTCTCGTCTTTATCCGCTAGTGGAGCAGGATAAGGAGCTCTTTAGGGCTCCAAAAGTAGATGCCGCGGTGTCGGCCATGACCATGAAGGTGACCATTCCGGTAGAAGGGGGATGCTGCTCTTAAGGATGCGCAAGATAGGAAGCTAGATGCGCTATTGTGGCAGGTGTTTGAAGTTAATGCTCTGTCCATTCAGGCGTCTATTTGCAGGGCTTGGGTGGCCCGAGCCTGTCTCCAGTGGGCTCAACGGGTCCAAGGAGAGCGAGCGGAGGATGCGGTTGGTGAAGCAGCTTGATTGGAGTCTGGTACGGCGTATCTGGCGGATATTCATTATGATCTCATTAGGGGACTGTCGAATAGTATGGCTTCGGCAGTAGCAATGAGGTGATATCTCTGGCTGCGAAATTGGGTAGCGGATGCTTCGTCTAAAGCCAGATTAAGTAAGCTGCCCTTTAAGGGGCAGTTGCTATTTGGAGAAGATTTGGAAAAGATAGTGAAGGATCTGGGGGAGTCCAAGGGTGGATGGCTGCCGGAGGATAAACAGAAGCCGGGAAAGTTTCCACCGCTAGCTAGAATGCTGCAGAGAGATTTTCGTCGTTTTCGCTCCCCCAGGTTTACGCAGAGTCAAAGAGGGCGTTTTCCCTATAGAAACCAAAGCTTTAGGGGATTCCGAGGGGCTAGCAGAGGTTTTTCTGCCGCTGCTTCGGGTACCCGAAAGACACAATGAAGTCAGGGAGACCCAGGTGGACGTAGCGGTGGGCGGACGTCTTCAGCAATTTTACGCTGCCTGGGTCGCAATTATGACAGATAGGGTATATAGGGTATATAGAATGTGTCACATTCCTCCTCGATTCTCACCACCACCAAAAAGTTGTCTAATAGACAATTTTTTGGTGGTGGTGAGAAGTGAGGAGGACTGTGACAAATTCTAGCTAACCTTTTTGATGTCTTGGACATCTGCACCTTGTCCACTCACAATCTTAAATGACAGAGGTGTAAGGCAGGGGTCTCCAGATCCAGCCCTGGAGGGGCACAAACCAGTCAGGTTGGCAGGATATCTCTAATGCATATATATCTCATGCATATTCATTAGAGAGATCCCGAAAACCTGACTGGTCTGCGGCCCTCCAGGACCAGGTTTGCCCACCCCTGGGCTAGAGGCTACTCGCTGGGCGTGATTGCGACCCTGTTGAGAGCTCACAGGACATCTACTTTGTTGGCGTACGTTCGAGTGTGGGGCATTTTTGAGCTTGGTTTAGTGAGAGGATTTGGGAAGCCCTATGGGCCTCCGTGCCGCAGGTCTTAGCTTTCTTTACAGGATGGGTTTCAAAAAGGTTTAGCGGCTGCTACTTTGAAAGTACAGTTGGCAGCGCTTTCCTGTTATAGAGGGAAGATCAAGGGGCAAGCGCTCGGCACCCATCCAGATATTAAACGTTTTTTGAGAGTGGTGGCTCTGAGACCACCTTTCAAGCAGCGTGTTCCATCTTGGGATCTGCAATTGGTGATGGCGGCGTTAGGTAGGTGGCCGTTTGAGCCTTTGGCTAAAGCAACGTTGAAGGATCTTACGCTAAAGGGGGTGTGTTTAGTTGCCATTGCGTCGGCACGGAGAATTTCAGAGTTACAAGCCTTATCTTGTAGGGAGCTGCTCTTGTCTTTTTATGAGTCCAAGGTGGTCTTGAGGCCGGTTCCGTCCTTTTTGCCTAAGGTCGTGTTTCCTTTTCATGTGAATCAAGTAGTCTCTCTTCCGGTGTTCCGAACTGCTTCGGAAACGGCTTCTACTACGCAGTTGCATCTGTTGAATGTTAAGAGGGCTTTGAAAAAGTACCTCTCTCGTATGGCCGAATTTAGAAAGTCGGATAGATTGTTTGTGTTGTTCGGAGGTCCTTGCAAAGGAGAGGCAGCGTCCAAAGCGTCACTTGCTAGATGGATAAAAGAGGCAATAGCGTCAGCATATATCTTGAAGGGTAAGCCGGTACCCGTAGGCTTAAGAGCACATTCTACTAGAGCACAATCGACTTCCTGGGCGGAGTGTAGTTTTGTTCCGGCGGTGGAAATTTGCAAGGCGGCGACGTGGTCATTTTTGAATTCCTTTGTTAAACATTACCGTCTGGATGTTCAGGCGAAGAGGGATACCTGTTTTGGAGCAGCGGTGCTTCAGGCTGGACTAGCAGGTCCCGTCCATTGAATTCTTTTACTGCTCTGTTACGTCCCCAGAGTTTCCGGGACTAGACTGGAGGGACGTTAAGGAAGTTTAAATTAGACTTAACCCGCTAATTGTAGTTCCTGATGGAACTCCAGTCTAGTCCCGGATCCCGCCTCGGTTCTGTAATGAGATTGTAGCCTGAAGCAGCAGATTTCACAGGTAAGTAAACCAAGAGGGAACTGTGCAGCTTCCGATGCAGGGGGAGAACTTGCATTCGGGGCGGTGATATCGTAGGAGAAGGTGTCTCTTGATGGGGGAGGCAGGATCCTTAGCGGTTAAGATAGGATGACATAGTTCGTAAGGTTCTGTTGCCTGGTTATACGGTTAGATAGAATATCTATCTATATCTATATATATATATTCTAACTTAATTGTTGCTCCGGTGAGTCTACTTTGTCAATAGGTAACTGGAGTGGGAGGAGGCGGTGCCTGTGTCCTTATGCCAGTGTCATCAAAGAATGACGTGTATCAGTCTCCAAGCTTCTGGAAGAGGATGACAACCCAGAGTTTCCGGGACTAGACTGGAGTTCCGTCAGGAACTACAATTAGCAGGTAAGTCTAATTTAAACGTATAACCCCCTGTCGATCGTGGCATACATGTGAAATCTACTTGTAGGGCCTGAAACGGGCCTTGGAGTGGGGGTAAATGTTGCAATTGTCCTATTGCTTTTCCCTGCTGAACATTATTCCTAGCACATACTAAGCATTGACTCAATTGTGATTCCACTAAATGAGGCAAATCTCTGCAAACAAATATTTCCTGTAACTCTTTAAGAACCGTCTTTCTGTTTTTATTCCCTACCCCATGTACTTGACCAGTTAAGAGAGGGGCTGCCACTTTCGGTAGTCCTCTTCGCCCCTCCCCCCTTTTTCCTGCCAAATCTGTGCTGAATTTGAACTCATGCTGTTCCCAATACATAATATAGTAACATAGTAAGTGACAGCAGATAAAGACCAGCATGGTCCATCTAGTCTGCCCAGATCCTCGGGATCTGCAGCAGCCTGCAAGTGGTGCAGAGGAAAAGAATGTTCAAGAGGGGAAACATAATATTCAGACAATGGAGGATCAGACAAATAGTAAGAAACTGTCGGCATGCCCTGAGAGAGATTATTACTATGTAAGAGTTCAATTTGGGCTTGTGCACACTGTTTGACTGCAAGATCAGCTAAGGCATTACCTTGAGAGGCAATAGAAGTGTCATATCTGTGTGCAGTACATTTAATAACGGTGACTTTTTTGGGTTTACATAAGGCGGCCAGCAGTTCATTAACCAATTGTGCATGAGAAATTGGTTTACTGTCTGCCATTTTCCATCCCCTACGCCCCCATAAGAGACCAAAATCATGCACCATCCCAAAGGCATACCTGGAATCTGTATAAATGTTAACACGTTTATCAGCAAATAATTCACAGGCTACCAATTTTGCAGCTTGTGCAGAACCTAAGGTAATTACTGGGCTTCATGCAAAATATTTGGGAGTTCTGCAATGGCATAAGAAGCAATGTAGGCGTTGTCTGCGGGACGGACACAGCTCCCGTCCACAAATATATGTGGAGCGTCCAGGAGTGGGGAGGAGGGCAAATCAGGACGTACTTACGTCTCAAAGTTAATCAACTTTAAGCAATCATGATCTTCTTGGGGCAACTCGGAATCATCTACTGGGTACATTAAGGCCAGCATCGGGGTAAAGGCAGCGGATTGCTGTTTAACTGACAACCCTTCAGTAGTTGTTAAAATTACCTCATACCCACTAAGGCTGTCATGTGTTGCGTAGTAAGGTGCTTTAACACATTCAAAACAGAATGGGTAGAAAACAGAATAGTCTCATGAGACAGGGTAATCTGGATAGTCATCTGTATGGCAATAGCCAAAGCCGCCAGGGCTCACAAACATGCAGGCATACCCTGTACCTGGAGGGGCAATTTTTTTGATAAATATGCGACTGGGTGCATTCCCTCCTCCCCCCCCCCCCGGTCTTGAGCCAAAATAGCTGCCATAGTTCCTCCCTCTTCCCTTACATTAATCTACATTAATCACCTGCTTCAATTCGATCTCAGACTGGCTGCTTACACAAAATCTCCGAATTAATTTCAAAAAAACAGAAGTCCTGATCATCACAAGGAACAAAGACTTCTCTCCACCAACTCTAAGAACAAGAGATGCCGATCTACCACTCAAAACCTCAATACGTTACCTGGGTGTCATACTTGACCAGCGGCTTGAATTCAAAGAACATATAAAAAATACTGTAAAAGTCATCTACCATAAGATCAGGACACTCCGACACCTCAGACCTATGCTTGAACCATGCTACTTCCGCACAACTTTCCAGGCATTAGTCACTTCTCACTTCGACTACGCAAATATCGTACTACATGGCCTACCCAAGAGCACGCTGAATCCACTTCAACTGGCCATGAATACAGCGGCCAGGGCCCTATATGGAGCCTCAAGGAGTCAACATATTACTCCCATCCTATTCGAACTTCACTGGCTCCCAATATCATGCAGGATTCTATACAAAGCCCTCGTTTTGACCTTCAAAGCTTTCCATCAAATATCACCATCCTCGTCCGACCTCCTGCATCACACACAGAACACCAGATCTAGACGATCCATAACAGATAACATGCTAACGGTCCCAAAAGACCTCACAAAACTCACCCAGACAACTACTTCAAGAGCATTCTCATCCTTCGCCCCCAGATGCTGGGATGCGCTGCCACCTAGCATTAGATCACAACAAGACCTATCTCAATTCAGAAAATCTCTAAAAACACACCTCTTCATACAACACTTCTCACAATGTACTGGCTCCCCTACCCCTCCAACACAAACCAATGATCATGGCTAGTCGAATAAGTTCCTGAAAATTCACTACCTGTTCCAGGTCAAAACCTCACAGACCCCCACCTTTAGAACGCAAAACATTTGAGAATCTATTGTAAATTGTTGTGAATATCTGTTATTTATTTTAACCCCAGTTATCCATGTTTTTATATCCTGTTACCTGTAAACTTGACATATGTTTTATGCTTAAGTACAAAGTTGTTAAAATGTAAACCGTGCTGATGATAAAAGTGCGGTATATAAAAGCTGTTAAATAAATACATATAAGTAAAACATTTTCCCATAGTCGGGTAGTCCAAGTGTAGGAGCCGAGATCAGCAGCTTTTTCAAAGTAGCAAATGCAGAAAGCATTTCTTCGGTCCATTCAATAGATACAGATCCTGGTAACTGCAAAGTAGCCCTTCGCAATATGGAATCCCAAAAAGCATAGTCTGGGATCCAAGCACGACAGAAGGATACTAATCCAAGAAAAGCCAGCATTTGTGTCACTGTTGTTGGAGGAGATAATTTTATAATTGCCTGTACTCGGGCAGGAGAGAGCGCCCGGTTTCCAGGGGACAGCAGAAACCCCAAGTAGGTAACATGCTCGCAGCACCACAAGCTTTTTTAGAGAAGCCTTATGTCCATGGGAGGCTAGATGGCAGAGCAAGGATACAGAGTCATTTACACATTCTGTAATTGTTTTAGCACATAACAAATCATCCATATACTGGAGAAGGGTGGAGGAACAAGGTGGATGCCACATTTCAATTGCTGCCTTAAGAACAAGAGAATACGCTGCCGGGGAATCAATGTATCCCTGTGGCAGGCGAGTCCAGGTATGTTGTTTGCCTGCATGTGTGAAAGCCATAAGAGGCTGCGTGATGGGATCTAGTGGTATACTAAAAAGGCATTAGCTAAATCAGTAACTGAGAAGCATTTGGCTTCCATAGGAATAAGAGTAAGTAGCCTGGCAATATCGGGCATCACCGCTGCCAGTGGGACAATAAGCTGATTTACGGCCTGTAAATCCTGGGTAAAATGGAACCCATCCCCCTTAGGGACAGGATTCACGGGAGTATTATAAGGAGAAACAGTAGGAACTACAATACCTGCTGCAACAAAATACTGGATGATGGACTGCAAAGCAGTTTCCTTAGGGCCAGACAAAGGGTACTGTTGAATACAGACGACAGCTTGAGGATCCTTCAAACGTGCCACATAAGACGTACAGGGGACCAACCCGGCATCAGTTTAGGAGGAACCTTAGACAACCCATGCGCCTCTGTAGAAATCATATTTAATAAAAAAGGAGAGTGCAAGGCAAAAGAGCCATCTGAATTACTAATAGTTACTGCTTCTAAGCGACACAACAGGTCCCGCCCCAGGAGACTCACTGGACAGGAGGGAATAATCGTAAATGAATGTGTAAACAGACCAGTATTGTTACCAAGCGCGGAGACAGACAACGGGGGTGTAATCCATGTGGGGGTAGAGGTTCCATTTATCCCAACTGAGGCAGGACCTGGCGTTAAGGGTTCCCTACAAAAAGAGGCATGCAACGTAGAGCAAGTCGCTCCCGTATCGATTACAAAGGAGACTTGCTGGCCATTAATGCACAATGTACAAGAAGGGGGGCTCCTTCCATCCACCCGTTAACTGAACCCAGATTGGAACCGTTGCCTCAGGGCAGCCCTATGGGCATTGCGGGGGCTGTTGCCATGTAATAGGGATAACTGGTTTTGGGGCTACTAGATGGGGGAGGGAGTGGTGCCAATGGCGTCGTGGGAGGGGGCAAGGCCAATCCCCCCCGCCCCCGAGTCGGCACAAGGCTGCTACCTGCCATGTAAGGGCACTCATTTTTCCAATGTCCTTGTTGCTTACAATGAAAACAAATCTGATTCCTAGATATTCCCTGCCTCTACTCCTCTTCCACCACCCCGCCTGCCTCAAAACTGGCCCCACTGTCCCCTCCACCCCCGAGATTGCGACCACTGAGGCTCCCGGGGTTGATATCCCCTGGGGTAGGATTGCTGGCAACCAATATCCTGCTGTCAAGCATGAGAAATTTTACCCTTCTTAACATCCATATCTGCAAAGCATCCCACCGCTTCCTTCGTTAATATTACCTTCTCTAATTCTGCCAGAGTTATGCTAAACCAGGCATCTATCATTCGCTTACATGCTACAGTCACTTCGGGGCGCATGGCCCCAAACAGCGTCTGAATATACATCGAAGCCATTAGGCCTTCCCGTGATAAACTGCCTCCTCCTTCCAACACATAGGAAACCTTCGCACAAACTGAAACTCCTTCCCCTGGTTCCTGCACGCATGCAATAGATGCAGCAAGATTCTGTTTTGCCCCAAGTAAACGCTCAAACTCTTCTAACACTTCGTCCCACATCTTTTTTATCACCTTGGGATATCGGAGGGGGTAATTAGAATCATCCGGCATCTCATAAGGATTCGCCAGTGACTTAACTTTTGAAAAATCAAATGGGGTTTCTTCATCATACCCCAGGACACCCTCAATAATGAGGCGGTAGTCCTGCGCCGTGCACTGCCAACTATGAGTCATACATTGCAAGTAGTGCATAGTGGCAGCTGGTGTTTTCATGGGGTTCGGGGTATGCTGTAAGATAGAAGAAAGGATGGCGGGATCCAGGGGCTTAACAACAAGCTGGTTACCAATAGTTAGAAAAGGGTACTGGGTGTATATATGGCCCTTAAAGGTAGGGTCTCCTGTCACTCTATCACTATTAGAAGTTCTCACGTCATTTGAATCCAGGTTATGAGGGCTAAGCCCATCCCTATGAGCCCTAGCCCTACTCTGTTCCTGTCCCCCCCCCCCCCCGATCTTTGGATGAAGGCATCGGAAGGGGGGAATTAGGGGGGGTAATAAGGGACTCTGTTGGGGCAAAAGGGATGGAAGGGGAAGTGACAGTGGACCCTCCGGCCCCCGCTCGCATCCCCAAACTCCCGGTAGAGACCTCCGGAGATGTCTTACACAATTGGCGATACATGTCCCTGGGTGCATCCCGCCCAGCAGGGGCGGGCCCAGATTCAGTCAAGCATGGGCTTGAGTGAGAAGGTAGGGTAGGAGAAGGTTGCCGGGCGGCAGTGGAGGTGAACCGGCAGGCTCCTCCATCTTGCCACGCACAGCCTCATAAGTGGTACATATCTGCCGAAACATTTTATCTATAGGTAATTCCCAGTGGGGGGGGGGGGCATGCCCTGCCATTACTAAGGGGGGGGGGTACGCGGTAGAAGCAGCTGCCGCCAGAACAATGTCCTCTAATGAATCAGAGTCTCTGGCTGACTTTACAATGGCAGCCGATCCAACCAGGGAGGGGTAAATGGGCTGATACGGCAGAGGGGCCGTGGGCACCCGGGAGGAGGACACCTTGGGTTGGAGTGATTTCAGAGGCAGTTCCTGGGGTGAGTCAAGCACCGGTAGATGCTGACCATTACAATAAGGAGCCAGTTGTATCCATACAGTACCACATTCCTTCATATAAGATTTTGGCCATTTCGGGTCTCCGGAATAAAAGGGAAAAGCTTTCTTATCCCCCAGACACAATCCCCGAATCATATCTAAATGCCAGGCAGAGAAGCTACCCTCCCTGGGAAAAGGATTTGAGCTATGTAAACCTTCTGTCCACCCCGCCATATTATCCACCCAGGGATCAGTATAATAACCCCCTGCCACTCTGTCTACGTATTCCTTCGGCGTCTCCCCATCTGTCGGGGGGTGCGCTGGGAGGGACCGGGGTATGGCGAGAATAGGATGCCTCCTTAGCTGCAGTTTTAAACTTTATCACAACATTTGGCTGCCTGTGCACGCACTCCCGTGGATTCTGGGGTGGTCCCCTTACCTTGGGACCCCCCCCCCCCATCCTCTAATTAATATCCAACAATCGCACGCTTGGCCACTTGCTTTCTGCCAACAACCATCGCTATTGCTTCAGGTTGAGGCAGGGGTGTCTTGCCAAGCTCACACAATCACACAAGCCACAGAGAAGGAAAAGGGTATTACCACAGGCCCAGCAGGACGTCCCTGTTATGCATAGCGCTACCAAAGTGCATTCCCGAGACAAGCTACCAAAGCGACATCAATTTAGAAAGTCTGGAAATCCCAGTGCAACGGGGAAATCCTCACTTCTGACACCAAATTGTTAGTGTGAGTTATTCCTTTCCCAGCATTATATACCACTTACCCTCAAGACGTCCGTTAATCCTCTGGGCTGAGGAATCACCTTACCTTCTCTGTCTGGAATTCCAGGGAAACAAACACACACACTCGCACACAAAGTAGTATGTAAGTTTATTCCACAAGTTAGAGGGGCTGTCTGTCTTTTATACATTAACAAACATATAGATACGTCATCAACTCATCCCGTGAGGCCCACCACAGCTTATCAGTAACTTCACAGATGTTAGTCGTCTCCGTGTAGAACAATCAATTTGTCTTAGCACAGCACATTCCTTTCCATATATAGATATATACAGGATTCCTATTTTCCCCTGCGGGCCTCTTTGTGTAGCAGAACTCTTTAAGCTTTATTTTTTTCCCTATCACTTTGGAATTCTTTTTTTGGTCTTTAAGGCCTTACATGATTTGGCACCTGCCTATTTGTCCTTACGGAAATGTCATCATGCTCTTTCATGATGTGTACACTTACAGGATCAACTTATTTTGGAGGTGCCTGCCAATGTTTATTTAATAATTATGCAAAATTAGCTCTTGCCGTATGCAGGCTCTATGCTCTGGAATCATTTGCCTCTTGATTTAAAAATGATGTCTGAACTTGTTATGTTTAGGAAACACTTTATAGCATAGCATTTTACATCTGCTGTTAAGTTATAATTATATGAAGGTGTAATGTTTTAATACGTATCTGTTTTACACCACTTTGGAGCCCTTGGGGGAGGGCAGTATAAAAATACGAATGAGTGAATGAATACATAAATTTAAATAGATGTGGGCTTCCCTTGCCTTTGTGTACCCATTAGGGCTGCCCCAGGGAGTTAGCCATGCCTTTCTTGGACTTCCCTTTATATCTGAATTGTCCTTAACACCACTCTGTTTCCTCTCCTTTTCATTAAACTGCTGCAAAATATTGGGGGGGGGGGGGGCATCTTAGAAACCTCAGTCATGCTTTGGACATCTGAACATGGCATAGAAAAGCCTAAAGCACAGAGATGTGTCCGGATCTGTTTTAGAAGCTAGCTCTGGGGACAATCCCTAGTGTAGGGGCATGGAGGAGGCATGGTTATGGCATATCACTGCTTGACCCAGTATAAGCATTGAGGAACCTGTGTCTTTTGGGGAAACTGCTAGGTACTTATGACCTAGATTGGCCACTGATGGAAACAGGATGCCAGGCTTGATGGACCTTGGTCTGACCCAGTATGGCATATCTTATGTTCTTATTTCCAGGGGCCTGGACATCCCTGTCTGATCACAGAAATGTCATGGATGTCCAGCATCACATTTAACCCTAGACCTGCTCTGAGGCACGAATAGCAACAAACAAGCATCTGAAAGTGCTTGTTCTAGCTGGAAAACATCCAGAGGATGCAGAGAAGAAAGCACACCATCTCTAGTACTCAACACAATTTCAACTATAGCAGCAGTGGGATTTGAACCCTGGGTGCTCTGTTTCTATCCAACTACTTTAACTATTAGGCTATCCTAGACATCCAGGTTCCATATCACTGTTCCGGGGATGGCTAGGTAGAAGCCCCTGCAGACGTCCATATCAAGCATGTCCAGGTTTGTGAAATCATGTCTGCACCTGGATGTGCCTGCATTTTTTTTCAGACATTCTGGCTTAGACGTCCCAGACTGTGGTTGGATGGATCTAAAATTCCCTTCTAGGGATGTTCACAGGCAAAAAAAAAAATGGTTGGGGGCAGGGTTGGGACCACAAAACGTTCTTGATTTTTGCGTGTGTTTTCAGTTTCACATATTTGTTTTAATGGGGAATCTAATGTGCACTATCCAATGAATTAAGGTGTGCTAAGTCAGTCATTGCCTATTAAATCAATTAAGTGTGCATTGCAATTTTTAAAGTACACTAACAACTGCATATGCCAACAATTCAACTCTCCTCCTTTATTCTCTTTGATTTATACACCCACCAGAGAAAGTTCTATTTCTCTCTTAGTCCTACCTGGAAGTTTTTCCACAGTTTATTTAGATGCCCTGGATCACCTTAATCCTTTGCGTCTCTTGCTCTGGTACATAAAACAAAGCTCCAGCAGAGCACGGAGTCTGATATCCTCCAGCTATCCAGGAATCCTCCTTCATTTCCTCCAGGAACTCTTAAGGGGTAGGTCCAAGAACTGTCTCCTTGTAAAACCCAGAAGTCCCTCCTAAAATCCTGCATCTTGTCCAAAAGCCTCAGAACAGGTCCGATTCTGCTTATAGTTTATTTAAAACTTGATTTCCTTATCCTTCCTCCAGTTTAGTCCTCCACTTCTGGGTAGTGCATCTCCTCCTGCAGCTTGGAGACTGGACCAATCAAAATCTTCATCTCACTGGATGTAGCGAGCTGGAAATCCCCATCAGCCCCCAGTGTGTCCAGTCTCCATGCAGCAGGAGGACCTAGTGAGCCTAGGTGCTGGGCTCACTGGAGAAATGAATAAGGAGCAGGCTACTTAGATTACATTTGTTTGCTGGTTGATTTTACAATTGGTTTGATTAGTCAATTAGGTAGATTTAATGCTGTGGCTTTAAAACAAAACAAAAAAAAAACAGACAAACGGGGTTTGTTTCCAGAGGCTTTTCTGCCCTGCCAAGTCACCCTGTCCTTACCTGGCTACTTGTGCTCTCCGGGATCTCTTACCCTTAGATTGAACGGGGTAGAGCTCCTTACTTGCTCCACAGGCTGTCCGCTGACTGAAGAGCTGCAGGCGACTGCTCCGGGACTCTTTCTGTGCACAAGCAGCAAGCTGCACAGCGGTCCCGATCCTTTTCAGTGACCGGACCTCGGCTCCCTGAAACGGGAGCTGTTCATCCAGGTACAGTCCGTGGAGAGCGGGGAAGGCTATGGGCACGCAATTTATTTGTCCTGCGGTGCTTCGGGGCCTTTTCTAGGAGTGCGCCAAAATGCAGAGGGAAACCGCGGCCATTTTAAACATGCGGTTTCCTCGGCAGTTTCTGTAACATGCCGGCAAGACTGGTCTCCGGCGAGTTCAGTAATCTTTAAAGCAAAGGCATTTTGTTCATGGGGTTCTTTGCTATTTCTTTGTTTTTTTAATTTGCTTTTGTTTTTCTTGCTTTTGTTTTAGACTCTGGTTCCAGGGGGCCTGGGATTTTCGGATGCCTTTAGTTTAGGAGGTTATTTAGGCAATGGGGTTCCAAAAAAAAAAAGAAGAGAAGAAATTTTGCCTTTTAGTAGCATTTGGTAGTAGTTCATGTCAGGAAGATCTCAGTGTGTAATTTGTGGCACCCATAGGGGCACGGCTCCAGAGACAGGCATCTGTCGGTGCTGTGTTTCCATGTCTGTCAGTGTTGAACAAATGGAGGGTGCTGCACCTTCAGTCCCTCCGGAGATACTAACGGAGCCGGAGGGTGAAGCTTGGACGGCCGGCCCTCCCACTCCGGCTTCCGATGCGGCATCTGGTATTCCGGGTGTTCCTTCAGTGTCTGGGATCGCTATGCAGATGGAGGAGTTTTCTCCGGACTTTGTATTGCTCATGCATCAGGTGTTCTGTCGTAGGAGGCAAGGTCATTTGCCAGGGTCTTTGCCTCTCCCGTCCTCCAGTACGTGGTCAGGGCTAGCGGAACGCGAAAGTGTGGTTCCCAAAGCACCCAAGAGACTGCGTCCTCCAGAGATTTCTCCTTCCGAAGTGGAGTTGCAGGAGGAAGAGGAGCATGAGTTTGACTTGGATGTCGATTTGGAGGATTTAGAGGAAGGTGAGATTCCTGAGCCTGAGGATCAAGCGAGGATCATTCGAGTTTTTCAGAGAGAGGGGTTGTCGGCCCTCATTTTGGAGGTCCTGCAGACGCTTAGGCTGACGTCCGAGCAACCCTTAAGCGAAGAGGATACTGCAGATCCCATTATTCAGGCGTTGTGCCAAACACAAGTGGTGTTTCCCATCCATAAGGTGATAGATGATTCAGAATGAGTGGGATCATCCAGAAGCAGGCTTAAAGGGGATAAGAACTATGAATAAGCTCTATCCCTTGGCGGACAAAGATAAGGAAAGGTTTCGTGCCCCGAAGATTGATGCGGCAGTGTCGGTAGTCATAAAGAAGACAACAATTCCGGTGGAAGGCAGCGCGGCCTTGAAGGAGGCACAGGATAGAAAGATGGATGGTTTGTTGAAACAGTCTTTTGAAGCGGCCATGGTTTCTTTCCAGGCATCCATCTGTGGAGCTTGGGTGGCTAGGGCCTGTCTACGTTGGGTCCAACACCTGAGACAGTCGATGTCATTGGAGCGCGACGAAGTGAGAGAGCTCCAGCGTTTAGAGTCCGGATCAGCGTATTTAGCAGATGTGCACTACGACCCGATCAGGGCCTTGTCGAATAGTATGTCTTCCCTGGTAGCGGCGTGGAGGGCCCTTTGGCTAAGAAACTGGGCAGCCGACAGGTCCTCTAAGTCTCGGCTCGGCAAGCTTCCTTTCAAGGGAAAGTTGTTGTTTGGAGAGGATCTGGATAAGTTAGTCAAAGATTTAGGAGAGTCCAAGGGAGGTAGACTTCCGGAGGATAAGCCCAAGCAGGGAAAGTATTCCGCTTCCTTTCGGGGGCAGTTTCGGGATTTTCGAAGATTTCGTTCCCCCCCCCATTTCGCGGGTTCCCAAAGAGGAAGATTGTCTCTTGGGCCCAGGGGTTCCGTGGATTTTGGGGGGCAAGTAGAGGATTCGCAGCGGCGTCATCGGGAGCCGCTCGGAAACCACAATGAATGGCAGCGGGTCCCGGCAGAAGGGCAACCGATCGGGGGTCACCTGAGGGGGTTTCTTTCTGCTTGGACCCACATAACGTCAGACCAGTGGGTCTTGGAGAACATCCGCGATGGGTATGCACTGGATCTGGCAAAGTCAGTGCTGGACTCGTTTGTGAATTCTCTCTGTAGAGGACCGCAGAAGGCTTTGCAGGTTCGACAAACCTTAAACCGCCTTTTATAGCTGGGAGCCATCATCCCGGTGCCGCCCGCAGAATACGGCATGGGACGTTACTCCATTTATTTCGTGGTGCCAAAGAAGGACGGTTCTCTTTGCCCTATACTGGACCTCCAAAGGAGTAAATCGGTGTCTCAGGATACCACATTTTCACATAGAAACCCTATGGTCCGTCATTGTGGCAGTTTGTCACGGAGAGTATCTCACCTCTCTCGATCTTTCAGAGGCCTATCTCCATGTCCCAATCAGAGCGTCGCATCAGCAATTTCTGCGATTCACCCTGCCTTGGGGACATTTTCAGTTTCAGGCTCTGCCCTTCGGACTGGCGACAGCACCGCAGGTCTTCACCAAGATAATGGTAGTAGTGGCGGCAGTGCTGCAAAAGCAAGGGGTCTAAGTACATCCATACCTCGACGATTGGCTGATAAGGGCAAAATCCCAAGAGGAGAGTGAGAAAGCTACGGAGAAGGTAGTAGCTTTCCTGCAGAGCTTAGGCTGGGTGGTCAATCTGCTCAAAAGTCATTTATCTCTGACTCAGGTTCTCGAGTATTTGGGGGTACAGTTCGATACTCTGAGAGGCTCGGTATTTCTAACGGAGTGCAGGGCCCAAGCTCTCCGGAGTCTGGTGCAGGCCTTCAGGAAGCTGTCGGCGCCAATGGCGTGGAAGTACCTTCAGGTGTTAGGGACGATGGCGGCAACGCTGGAGGTTGTACCGTGGGCCTGGTTTCACATGAGGCCGTTGCAGCGCGCCTTGCTTCGTCGCTGGTCCAATCAGTCTGATTTTCTGAGCAAGCGACTCCCTTGTCCTCTGCACGTTCAGCAAGCCCTGCAGTGGTGGATTCATCCCACGGCCTTTCAGGCGGGGATGCCTTTGGAGCAGCTGGTGTGGCTTCCTCTGTTCACGGACTCGAGTCTCGTAGGCTGGGGAGCACATTGTGGAGTACACTTTGCACAAGGGCGATGGACGGCGGAGGAAAGCAGCTGGTCGATCAACCGCCTGGAGCTGCGGGCTGTATTCTTGGCCCTGCAGAGGTTTGAGATGCTAGTGACGCATCAGGCTGTACAGGTGCTGTCGGACAATGCCGCAACGGTTGCGTGCATAAATCGACAAGGAGGCACAGGGAGTGCAGCCATGGAGGAGGAGTCCGAGAGGCTGTTTGCCAGGATAGAGATGCGGTTACAGGCAATTTTGACAGCTCACATCGCCGGAAGAGACAACATGACAGCAGATTTTCTCAGCAGGGTTCAAGTGGATGCCGGAGAATGGGAGCTGCATCCCAACGTCTTCACCCAATTGATTCTCCGTTGGGGAGTACCGGTCATGGACTTGATGGCTACGTGCCAGTCCGCGAAAATGAGTCGGTTCTTCAGCAGGTGGAGGGAACCCATGTCGGAAGGGATCGACGCCTTGATGCAGCCGTGGCCGACGACGGGGCTGCTCTATGTATTTCCACCATGGGCCCTTGTCGGGCGAGTGATTCAGCGTATCGAAGCTCATCTGGGGAGGGTGCTTCTAGTAGCACCAGATTGGCCCCGCTGCCCTTGGTATGCCGATCTGGTAAGATTTCTGGACGGTCTTCCGTGGCGTCTCCCGTTGTCGCCGGAGCTCCTGTTTCAGGGGCCCCTTCGGATTCCGCAGGTGGATCAATTCTCGCTTACGGCTTGGCCATTGAAAGGGCAAGGCTAAAAAAGAGGGCCTACTCTAGATCGGTCATAGCAACCTTACTTCAAGTACGAAAGCGGTTGACTTCGCTCGCTTATGTGCGCATCTGGTGGATCTTTGAGGACTGGTGTTCCAGACATCAGGCCCAAGCTTCCAGGGCCTCAGTATCATTAGTGTTGAGTTTCTTGCAAGATGGTTTCGAAAAGGGCCTAGCCGCTAGTTCCTTGAAAGTGCAGTTAGCAGCCTTGGCCTGCTATAGGGGTAAGGTACAGGGCGTAGCTCTAGGTGCTCACGGCGATGTGGTACGTTTTCTGAAAGTGGTTTCCAGACTTCGCCCAGCGCGTCGGATTTCCGTCCCGTCGTGGAATCTCAACTTGGTTTTGCGGACATTAGGAAAGGCCCCGTTTGAGCCCTTATCCCAAATCTCGGTCAAGGATTTGACCCTTAAAGTGGTCTTTTTGGTGGCTATATGCTCGGCTAGGCGCATTTCGGAGTTGCAAGCTCTCTCGTGTAGGGAGCCCTTTCTGTGTTTTTCGAGGGAAAAGGTGGTTCTTAGACCGGTTCCCTCTTTCTTGCCAAAGGTGTCCTCTCCTTTTCATGTGAATCAGACGGGGTGTCTGCCAGTTTTGCAGGCAGGAGCAGGGCAACCTTCAGATCGAGGCTTGAGTCGGTTGGACGTAAAGAGGGTGCTACGTCGTCATTTGTCAGTCTCCGACTCCTTTCGCAAGTCGGATCAGCTGTTTGTGGTGTTTGGCGGGCCCAGGAAGGGAGAGGCTGCATTGAAAGCATCCATCTCCAGGTGGATTAAGGAGACAATTGTCTTGGCGTATATGTTGCAGGGGCGTCCGGCTCCTATGAGTCTCAGAGCTCATTCTACTAGAGCGCAGGCGGATTCCTGGGCAGAGCACAGTCTGGTTCCGCCGGTGGAGATTTGTAAGGCGGCCACTTGGTCGTTGTTGCATACTTTCAGTAAACACTACCGGCTGGATGTGCTGGCGGCGAAGGGTGCCTGTTTCGGGTCAGCGGTCTTGTGTGCTGGCTGGCAGGGTCCCTCCCGTTAGTACTGCTCTGTTACATCCCAGAGGTGGAGGACTAAACTGGAGGAACGATAAGGAAATAGAAATTACACTTACCTGGTAATTGTAGTTCCTTGAGTGATGACAGTTTAGTCCTCATTCCCGCCCTCAGTTTTATGGCTAGCTCGGCACGTGTTCAAGGACGAGAGTCGAATTGGTAGGTGAGTACGTGAGGTTTTTTTCTTTCCTTTTTCTTTGGACTTTCTGGCTCTATCTGTGTTTCCTGGCTCGGCAGGGGAGAAGGGGGTTACTATGGAGAAACTTGCCCCCTTTTTTCTGTTAAGGGGCAGTTCAGGTTCTGTTCAAGGTTCTAATTAATCTATACAAAAAAAACCTGTTAGCTACTTATTTGTTGCTCTTTTGAGTCTGCTTTGTCAATAGTTCACTGGGGGCTGATGGGGATTTCCAGCTCGGTACATCCAGTGAGATGAAGATTTTGATTGGTCCAGTCTCCAAGCTGCAGGAGGAGGTGCATTACCCAGAGGTGGAGGACTAAACTGTCGTCACTCAAGGAACTACAATTACCAGGTAAGTGTAATTTCTATATACTGCCCTATCACAATGTAGTGAAGCGGTTTACAAATAAATTAGGGGGGATTCTTAATCTAATGCTAAAAGAACCGCCAAGAAAAAAAAATCAGTGGAGGAAAAATAGGAAAGTTACATTATTAGGGTCGAAGGGGGAAAAATAGAGGCTACTTCATCCCTCAGGTACGTCAGAGTTAGGAGTCAGGCAGCAGTTTGCATTTATTTACTCCTCAAAATCCCAAGGCGCTCCTTAGTGGTGTGGGTCCTAAGCATCCACTTCTAGTATATGCCTCCTGATGGAAACATACTTAACTTGGGAAGGGAGCTGTGGGTCCCCTTACACATATCATTTAGAGAAAGTTGATAAGGAAGAAGTCAGAGTGAGATCAGAAGGCTCTGCTGTTGAATGTAGCATGAGCCCCGATATTGCATTTAAACCAAATAAGCCTTTAAACCATATATGGTGCATTTACACACATGCTTTGAAAACTAGACTGAACGGTGAATTATCTGCTGAATGGGCATGTTAATATGTTTTGTACTATATGATTAGTGCCTTGGAATACAATCCCTTATACGGTTTGAGGGGTAGGAGCATTAGGAAACGGAAATAAGGTTTACTCTAAATGCAGATGGAGCATTTCATGGGAGGAGTGGATCTCAGGGCACTAGTGAGTCTTCCTGTTGGACTACACGATGAGTTTCAAAGGGAAGTTCCTCGCAGAGTGTCCCTTTAAAAATCTGGTGCACTGGCACACGCTAAGGGGTATGTTTAACTAAGCTGCCTGGGTTTTGCAACTAATGCTGGCCAGTAGCTGCAAAAAGCCCATGTCAGCTGCAAAGGTTCTGCAGTATCTACAGGCACAAGCTTTGCCGATGCAGCTCTCACCACCATCGAGGTACTTTATAGCTGCATCTGCAAAGCCTACAACCAGTGTGGTAGCTGCTTGCAACCAAAATGCTCACTCTGTGCCCACACCCCAGCCGTTCTAACAGCCACTGCACAAAATGCAGCTGCTTTGGAAAAAGGTTTGCAGTAGCTGCATTTCCCCCAAAAAGTCTCTTTACATTGCAGAAATCACATGTTAGTGCTATGAAGACAGCTATCATGCTTTAGTAAACATCCCCTTAAGAGGTTACAAAAATATCTGCAGCTATGGAAGCCTAGGCTGTTAAGCTTCCTGACTAACTCAGGGTGAGAGGGTCACATGATCCAGAGCCCTGCATGCCGGCATTGCTATGACCCTACTCCAAACTTCCCACCATGCAAGACCCCCAACACTAAAGTTACAGGATTTTTCTGCTATAACATGCTACTCAGCTTCATAGAAAAACGTTTCTTCAGATAAAGGTTAGTAGACTTGTGACTGGAACAATTTTAAGTTCCCCTGAATGTCTTTTAAGCCTTAAGGGAATAATTTATGTTTTGTTTTGTTTTTATGCTGCACAATTACATTCAATTGTCAGCTCCTAACTCCAATCACTCTTTATCCCACCACATAGTGCCACATTCACTTTTCCCCCCTCCCCGATCTTCATTCATGGCTTCACTCCACAGGCTGCCCCCCCCCCCCTCCATGTTTTCTGACATTTCTTGGTGTGGGGAAGTAGCCTAGTCACTAGAGCACTAAACTAAAATGCAGAGCAACCAGGGTTCAAATCCTGCATTTCTCACTGACTCTCCTCGCAACTTTGGGCAAGTCATTTTCACCCACCATTGCCTCAGATGTAACCCTGTCAACTATATCTGAATTTATAACTCACATTGAGCTTAGATTTCAAAAGGCAAGTCATGAAATCCAAATGACTACAGACACTGCGTCCCCAAAACAAGAACCAAAAAGGCCATTATGCAGCCTGTGATCATGCATCGATTTCAGCCTTGCACTTGCAGACGTCCTGCTGCCATCCTCGGGACCAGTCCCTGCAGCTTCCATGGGCTGCTCCGGAGATGGAAACTGAGAAGAGAATGGAGATCTGTGGGAGAGAGAATAGAGGCAGGCACGTGATGAAGGAAGGTGTAGATTAGAGAAAGACTGAAGTTTTATGGGCAAGAGACGTGTACTGCATGCCTACTGCTAGGAGTGCAGACCATCAGCAGGTTACTGGCAAATATATTGCTGAGTCAAACATCCTGCAAGCCACTGCCTCTCGTAATTATATTTGAACTGTTTTATTGCATCACAAAATACAAACATCAGACCAAATTAAAAGATATAAGCAAGCAAAAACAGATGGCTGTAGTCTACCTAAGAGCTATATACACAGTTTATCATTTTTCCCCCTCTCTTCTCTTCCCCCCCCCCTTTATCCTCCCCCACCGAAGTGGTCTCTTTTCTACAAACAGAGATGTAGGCAACCCAGTGTGTGTTGACTCTTACACACCACTGGGCAGTCGAATCCCATCCCCATCCTTCCCGTCCCTCCACCCTCCCAGCTCGCATTGTTCTGCGAGCGACACCCCCTCTGGTCCCCTGGGAAGTATGTGTTATTTAGCTACCCTCTTCTAAAGATCATTGAGGACATAGCTACGGCCATGCAAAGGCAGCACTTGGATGAAATAATCCCATATTGCATGGAAACAGGGAAGGCGTCACGTTCAGCTTTGGCCCAGAGTTTATCAAGCTACATGTGCTGGTGCAGAGTATTTCGACACTGCCAGTAGCTGGGGGGTTCTGCCGACTTCCAGCCCGTCAGAATTACATGTGTCGCCAGAGCCCAGTGTTTTCACCCCTGACCAATAACCACCACCCCCTCCATCACATGTAGTAAAGTAGCCTGAAGAGTAAGCATCCAGTGCTGTCTTAGGACTCGCTCTGTAAAAGAATGAACATCTCTCCAGTAATCTCGTACCCTTGGGCAGAACCATGATAGTGAACAAGGGGAGCTCCATCCTTGCTGCATTTGGGGCAGGCAGACTAGCTTTCGTATCCCGTAGTGCGCAGGCAGCCAGGTGAAAGGCATATCAAACCACTCGATACTGCATATCCCGGAGAGAAACCTTTGCTGTGAAGCGACAAATCTTATCAAGAAGCTTCCAGAGCTGTTCCCCTGTTAATAAAGTGCCGAGGTCGAAATTCCATATCTCGGCTAACCAGTGACAGGCAGTCCTCGCAGCTATGGTCTCAAAAGAGGACTGGACTTCTAAAATCATCCTACCAGATTCTTCAAAAGAAAAAACTCCTCTAGATCGGTAGAGAAGTTGCTGAATAGGGTTGTCTTGGTCCAGACATTGTATGTAACTGCGCAGTTGGAGATAGGGAAAAAGGTCACCCAAATTGAGCCCATAGCTGCGGAAAGGCTAACAGCTCACTGTTTTCCGCTAGGACCTGATCTAGATATGACACTCCAGTGTCGCTACCAGCGGAAGCTCTCAGAGGACATACCTGATGTAAAGTCAGCGTTTCCATGAATGGCCAAATGGACCAATTGAGAGACAGAGTGCTTTTGTCTAACGCAAATCCACTTCCACATATTGCTCCCAACTTGAATCAAAGAGCATTGCCATATGAAGACGGAGTTTATTCATCATGCATGAAGCACATACCTCAGCAAGAGGGGGCCCGCTCACAAGCTAAAGAGTTGCATTCTTCTGTATCAAAGAACCAATCTTTTAAGTGGTGTAGTGAGTACACTAAGTTATACACCTGAAGATTGGGGACTCCCACCCCACTGGCACTAAGACCCTCTCAGCACCTTTAAAGCTATGCATGCCTGTTTTCCCATACACAGAAAATGAGTGAGCCTGTATTCTAAGTTATTTAGATCCTTCTGTAAGAAGCATTTGAAACATAGAGCCAGCGTGGGAAGAGTGTCATCTTAAAGAGTACTATTCGACCTCCCAGTGCGAGAGGTAGAACTTGCCATTTCTCAAGGAGCTGAATAGTATGAGAAAGCAGGGGCCCCACATTGCCCCAGTAGAGATCTTTCAGGTCTGCTGTCAGGGTCACTCCAAGGTATTTAAATGAACTGGCCACTAGCCGAAGTGGAAATGTCCCCGCCAGGTGGCGTGAGGCGAGCCATATATAAGCAATGCTTCAGACTTATCTAAGTTCAGTTTATAGCCAGAAAATTCACCAAAGGTATTAAACTCACATAGCAAGGCTTGAGGAGAGAGCTCAGGGTTAGTCAGGTATACCAAAAGATCATCTGCAGAGGCAGACTGTTTGAATTCATATGACACAAGGCGCACCCCCTCAATCTCTGCATTCATTTGGATTTGTGTCAGCAACAGTTCTGTGAGTACAAACAAAAGGAGTGACAAAGGACACTCCTGTTGTGTCCCTCGTTCTAAGGGAAACTTCACAGTTTGGAGTCCGTTGACAAAGATGCGTGCCCATGGAGCAGCACAAATCTCTCGCAATGCCTGGAGAAAAAAACCCTCCAAAACTAAAGGCCTCCAGTGCCAGAAACATGTATTTCCATCCCACCCTGTGAAAGGCCTTCTCTGCATCGAAGCTAATAAGGAGCGAGGTAATCTCTGCATGTCGGCAGTAATGTACCAAAATTTGACTAACATTCCCTGTCGCTTGTTGACCCTTTACAAAGCCCACTTGGATGGGATGGATCAACCCAGGTAGTATGGGGAACAAGCATTTGGCCAAGACCTTCAACATGATCTTGAGATCAACGTTTAATAATGAGATAGGCCTATAAGATCCCAGGAACAGTGGATCCTGCCTCGGTTTTGGGATAAGCATTATTAAAACTTAATTTGTTGGGTATGGAAGTGATTGTAATGCGACAAGCTGTTGGTACATTTCAGTTAGAGGAATGCTTATTTTGTCTCTAAACATCTAGTAGAATTCAGCACTGAATCCATCTGGGGCATGCAGCGTATGAAGGTTCCTAATTACTTTTTGAACCTCGGTCGTGGCAATGGATGCATTTAATTGAGCAGACTGGGCAGGGCTCAATTGAGGAAGATTACATTGTTGCAAATAGGAGTCAGCCTCAAGCCCATCTTGGTTATCTGCCATATCGAGTTCACAGTAGTAAGCCAAAAATGCATTCTTGAGAGGTCTACACCTTACCATCTAAGTTTCGAATTGCTCCCACAAAGCAGGGACTCCTTTCGTTCTTAACTAATGAGGATAGAAGCCAGCTCGAGCGATTGCCAAAACGATATAGTGCATATTTGTAATGGAGCATTTCATCTGGGCATGTGTGAGTGTGTTGAGTTGGCTTTGAATAGTCAGGCCGTCCAGTTTTCCTCTGTGTCATGGAGTAATAGTCACCTACGTAGATTACGGAGCTGAGTGCCCCATTCAACCAGTCTGCAATTAGATTCTTACATCTACTCACACAGCCAATCACTACCCCATGTACAAAGACTTTAGCTGTTTCCCAGAAAAGGCTGGGGTTATCCCTATGACATATATTAGTTGCCTCAGATCCCATTGCTCACTCAGGAAGTGCGTTAAGTTTGCATTGCCTTTTAAACAGAAATGTAATCACAAGTATCTTCCTATTTTCTGCGGAGGGGACAACCAGACATCCATCCATATCATTGCATGGTCAGAGATCTGGATATCTCCTATCTGGATATTGTCTAGCCAGCTCAATAGACCCTGTGATCAGGAAATAATCTAATCTGGACCATGTATTGTTGGCCCTAGACTGGTGGGTGTAGTTTTGTTCAGTGGGATGAAGTGTGCTTCAAGCAGATCACCACTCTCACAGAGGCTCACCACACATCTACGTTGTCTGGAGTCCCTCTCACCCACCTGTCGGGAGCTGTGTATCTAAGATGCAGTGATAATCCCCATCAAGAATTACCTCATGGTCGCCATTGCTCAATCAGCTCTGCATCAGCACATGCTCATATTGGTTTGGCCCCTATATATTTCCCAAAAATTTAGGGGTATTTTCCATTTTCCCCAGAGCAATATATATCGACCACTAGGGTCACTGTTTACTCAATCAACTTGGAGATTAATCCCCTTTTTACATAGGATGACTACACCCGTGCATCTGCTGCCTGCCAAAGCACCATAAACCTCTCCCACCCACCATCTCTTAAGTTTGGCATGTTTGATGTCTGTCATATGGGTTTCTTAGAGGAGAGCAATATCGACTTGCTTGACTCGGAGTGTTTTTAGCACTTTGTAGCATTTTGCCAGGCAGCCTATACTGCAGACATTCCATGAGAGCATTCAAATACCATCCTTGGTCATGTAATACCAATAAGCTTGTGGATCCGATCATGGAAAAGTTGCAGTTTATTGGGGAAGGCCTCCTAGCCTAAGCTCTCCCTCTTTATCCCTTTGGTGGGGGGTGTCTCCCAACAAAAAAAAACATCTTGGCTGCTATAAAAAAAACATCTTGGCTTCTATAAAAAAAAACTAAGTCCCCTTTTCTCTCTATCCTCCTTACCTTCCCCCAATCCCCTTCCATCGTAGGTTGCTACCCCATCTTGTCAGGCGTGAGGATGGGCATTGGGGCTCCCCACCTCCCTTCCCATTGTGTTGCTCCTTCTACCCAGGTTGATTAAACCTCACCTGGAAGGATAGCCCATAGGCGACTCATGGCATTTCCCAACCTATGAGGTCAAGGTCCATCCAGCCTTGACAAGTTTGCCAAGAGTATCACAAATGGGCATTCTATCTTATCCCCTACAATTACCCTCAAAGTTGGTAGTTAATCTTCCCCACACCCTGTCCTATTATACTTCCCTCCTAATATCAATCTTTATCCTGTCTCTTACATTGTCTGATTTTCCCTTTCTGAGACACCCACAAATTAGACAGTATTTAGCCCCCATCCAAGAAAGGGTTGTAAGAGAAAAGACAAACAGTTCTGTTCATATTCTTACTCCTCCATTCACCTTAGAACACATTACCTTCTTCAGTTACCCATATCTCCCACAATTGAAGAGCATTCAGTACAAAATCCTTTAAACTTTATACAAAATCTTCTCCCCCTCCCCAACAATTAGTTATATTAAGCAGACGTGAAGCTCTCTGGGAGAACCTCTTGTAAACCTTATTTGCTCACGGAGCATAGGAGTAGCCACAGGAGTTGGGTCTTCTAGGCTCTGCCTTGGGTTCCAAGGAATGCTGGCATGGAATGGAGTGGAACAACTCTTTGGCGTGATTCTGGATGGCCACCGTGGGTATCTTCATCCAATCCAGTTGGGAGCTAGTGTTAAAGTTAATTGTTAGGGCCCGTCTATCTTCTGCCATAGCATAAAGAATCCACAGGGTAAGCATGTTTCCCTAGTACTAGTTCTTTACACAGTTCACTGTGACCAGCCCATCACAATAAAGCTGCCACAAAGCTCTGTATCTCAGCTGGGGTAGCGAAGTAGCAAACTTGCCCCTTGTCTTCAATCTACAGTTTCACTGGGCATTGCAGGGTTTATATTCCAACATGCCTGAGCCGCCTGGAGCATGGTTTCCTTCTGCATGTAGTCATGGAAGCGAGGTTGTTATTTTTGCGTGTTCCCAGGCGGTGGACTCGCTCCAGTCTTATTTTCCCAGTTAGGTCAGGCAAGGAAAAATTGAGTGGTATCCATGTCTTCAGGAAGCCTTAGAGCTTTGCATCGCCCACTGTTTCTTCCAGGCCCACGAAGCGGAGATTTTTGCGCGACCTCTGTTCTCGAGAGTCTTTTTTTTTTTTTCTCCTTGGCATATCCGGCCCTCGAGCTGTTTGATAATTGAGGATTGGGTCTGTTGGAAAGTAAATAAAAACAAGAGGAAAAGGAAACCTATTTAGTTCTGCACAAATAAAGGCAAAAACACAGCTTTCACAAAATTCAGAAGTTCACAAATGGAGAAACACAGAAAAGAATATAGGATCAAACTAAAAGAGACAAAAAGAAATAAGGATAGAAAAATCAAAATGCAGAAGAAAAAATGACTAAAGATGTGAAGTGTGGCGACAATTTTTTTTTAGGAATATTCGGGGGAGGAGGAAACTCAGAGGTGGAATTGCAAAACTTAAAAGTGCTGGGAACAGAGTTGTGAAAAGAGACATTGAAAAAGCGAAAATGCTAAACAAATACGTCTGCTCTGTTTTTACTAAAGAAAATCCTGGAGAAGGACCACCTATGATTTGAGAAATATACAAATGGGAATGGAGTAGATACAAAACTATTCACAGAATATAATGTGTTAGAACAGTTTGCAAAGCTGAAAGTGGACAAGGCCATGGGACCAGATGGGATACATCCCAGGATACTGAAAGAGTTCAGAGAGGTTCTTGCAGGGCCGTTAAAGGATGTTTTTAATAGATCCTTGGAGACAGGAGAAGTTCCACAGGTTTTGAGAAGGGCTGATGTGCTACCTCTTCACAAAAGTGTCAGTAGGGAAGAAGTGAAAAACTACAGGCCAGTAAGACTTATCTCAGTGGCGGGAGAAGTAATGGAGGCGCTCCCGAAAGAGTGAATAATGGACTTTCTCAAAACCAACAGGTTGCATGATCCGAGGCAACATGGTGTGTATCAAGAACGATCTTGCCAAACAAATCTGATTGAGTTCCTTGACTGGGTGACCAGAGAACTAGATCCAGAGCATGCGATGGATGTGATGTACCTAGATTTCAGCAAAGGCTTTGATACTGTTCCTCATCGGAGGCTTATCAGTAAACTCAAAAGCTTGGGGATGGGTCCCCAAGGTAGTGAACTGGATCAGAAATTGGGTGATGGTAAATGGAACTCACTCGGATGAAAGGAATGTGATTAGCAGTGTGCCCCAGGTTTCGGTCCTGGGACTGATACTGTTCAATGTATTTGTGAGTGATATTGCTGAAGGACTGAATGGAAAAGTCGGTCTTTGCAGATGACACAAAAGCTGGAAGAATGGTCTAATGCTTGGCAGTTAAGATTTAATGTGAAGAAGTGCAGTGTCATGCACTTGGGAAGCAGAAATCCAAGGGAATTTTATGCGATAGGGGGCAAGAGGTTGGTGAGCACGGACCAGGAGAAGGACCTCGGAGTGATTGTTTCTGAGGATCTCAAGGTGGCGAAACAGTGTGACAAGGCAGTGGCAAAAGCCAGAAGGATGCTGGGCTGCATACAATGAGAAATCACCTGCAGAAAGGAGGAGATACTAATGCCACTGTACAAGTCGCTGGTGAGGCCTCATTTGGAATATTGTGTTCAGTTTGGAGACCGTATCTCACAAAGGATATAAAAAGACTGGAAACTGTTCAGAGGAAGGTGACCAAAATGATTTGGAGCCTGCATCAGAAGACTTTATCTGTCAACATATACTATGTTTGTGCAACTTGGGATTGTTTATCTGTCAAAGTAGCGAAAATGTGTGTTGAGCACCTGTAGCACTGCCAGCGACACTTCTTTGAGCAGATTTTGTGGAGGTTCCGCTTGTTGCTGGAGGGGTGAGTTGGCTGCTAGCTTTGCCCCAGGTGCTCTGTTCTTTTCCTGACAGGTTATTTTTTGTTACCATCAGCCCTGGGGGAGGTAAATGCTCACCGGTTTGATTCCCATGGCAATTGTTTGGTCCCAGGAATGAAGCAGGCATCGTTTGGGTCAGTTTTTTCAGGATTTAATACCTGCAAAAACTGGAAAAGGAAAAGGCAGGGAGCCCTGGAGCTGAGCAAAACACGTCCTGCTCTGCTCACTACATCATGTGACTCCCTGCCTCTCATAATTAAAATCACTGCTTGGCAACCCTATTCTGGCCCCAAATTCACACATCTGTAAAGAGTATACCATTCTCATGCAAGGGATCAGGCAGGTCTGTGGGCCTCTTCTTAATTTTGGGCCATGTGCTTAGCTTGCCTATGCATTAATCTTGTCCTCATTTGGCATCTAGAGAGGCTGCTCTGCTCGCTCACACCTTGTGATAACCTTGAGTCCAAGTCCCAGCATATAGTGGGGTTCAGGGAAATCAGAACCACATGTAATAGAGAAGCCTTCCCCTGAAGACCTGGAGCCATGCAGTTTCCTAACCATAAAGCAAACAGAAGGGTTAACAGGAACATGAAGCTTGGAATACCTGAGAATTCCTTGTATTTTCTATAATAAATACATTAACTGGACCTTCTTTGTATGCTTTGACCATGGGTCCTAAGCTCATAGGCAGAAATATATCCATACACTGAAGAAATGGTTAGGGTCTGATTGACAGGCCAATACACATATTCAACCTTTTTTTTTTCACATATGTATGCTGCCTTCTGAAAGAGAACCCCTTAAAGTCTTTTTCATGAATGGTCTCAGGCCGATGCAAGAGTATTGACACCTTATGCAAAATTTCATCATTAGACCCCTCTCCCCCCTGAGATTTTGATAGTTAAACTCAATAATCTTGATCATCGAAACATAATATTGTTAAAATGTATAACTGGACATCATAATTACATGTAAAGCAAAGTTTAATGTTTAGATGTGTGTGCCCGTTGATGGCTCTGAGAGTGTTCTGCTGTCAGGATTTATTGCTTTGGTTTGATTGCTGCTGTCCTAGTCAATTTGCTTAGCCTTGCCTAATGGTTGGCCCGGCCCTGGCTGATATCCCTTTGGAAGAATTCCTTGCAAAAGTGAATTAAAATGCACAAAAACCACCAAAATAAATGAAACTGTGTTAATCAAGACCTTTCTAGTTTAAACTGTTGTTATACTTCCAAGCAGAACAGGAACCTGAGAAAATCCACCCACAGAAGGACTAGAAAAAGGGGAAAAAAATGTGTCTGTAAATTGGCTGCTTTCCTTCAGCACTCCCAACTGTGCTGTTGGCAGCTTTAACATGAACATTTATCTAGGGTTTTATTTTACTGTTTACTATATAATTCAATAAAAAGCCCTTGCCATGGAAACCCTTGTGACACTTCACCAGTGTTCTGTTCCTGAGAATGCATTGTTCAAGAAACACAGCGACTTACTGTGTGATGTGGATTCCTTTCTTTTGATAATTCAAAAATAGTTAACTTTAATCTTGAGATATATAACCCTGCACATTCAGTTCTGGGTAGCAATGGAAGCTGAGATGTGCAACAAGGAGGCTTGGGTGCTATCATTAGGAGCACCGTCAAGAAACTTTACATCTCAGTGTAAAGCATCCTTGGAAACATTCACCTCAAAGTTGAGTCTTCAGATGTACCCTTTTTATCATGTTAAAGGTGGTATATCAAGCCATTAATAAACATAATAGTAAATATGTTTAAGGAAAGGTTCAGTAGTTTAGTTGTGCCACTGAACCCTATTGTACAGGGCACCTGAGTTGATCCCGAGCCTGGTTTTTGATTCTAGGGTTAGTACAGGCTAAGACTGAAGCCATCATTCACAACCTGCAGGGAAAGTCTTGGCCACTGCACAACATGGGTAGCTAATGGTCAGACTTAGGATGTCTCCATACTGGGATCCAGAAGGAGCCATGGTCTATGGTCCCTGACCAAGGACTGTCATGACAGTAGTTGGCTAGCTGGAAGGGAAAGGACAGTTAATAAATGGAACCTACACACTCTCATTTATTTGCAACCGAAGGTTGATGATAATATTGAAACCTAGTAGAGATCATGTCCCATTAAGCCAAAAACAGCATTCAGAAACTACTGTAGCGGCGGAACGCCACCAAACCAATTACACCAGGAGTCTTTATCAAGGTTCAAGCCAGTTTATTGTGCACAAGGCAGTCTAAAAAGTGACAGAGCCCCGCTTTAGCGGAAACATGTTCATTTTATACAGTTTAAACATTTTGATACATGAAAACATTCTATTGGTCTCATGCTAATTTCTACAAACTTTCTATTGGTCTGACATTTCCCTGAATTTGACCAATCAGGATCTATGCCCTTTGCTCTGCTTTCTCCAGCTAGCTGAACAATGGCTTGGTTCAAACCTGGTTACTTTCCTTCATCAAGGTCATATCTAGCTCCTAAAATGTGTAAGTAACAATTCTGGAGTAACGATTTAACATACAGGCATTGTATTCACTTTGTGCAAACTTTGTTATAGCAGCATTTCATTCTAAAGCAGTATTCAATTCTGTCTTTTAATTTTTATGTCTCAGCACTACTGAAATCCAGGCTTGGTTCTTAGGCCTGTCATTTTTCAGGTTCAGGCTTATGGCCTAGTCTATAGGTCTTGGCTACCACACTACCATGCCCAAACACCCCCCGCCCCCCAAGAGGTAAGGGGAGATCCTAATTTCTACCTTAGAAAATGAACTAATTAGTTGTAGGTGATGCTTTTCTACTGGCCTAACTTAATACATTTGGGTCCAGCATGCAAGAGAAGTGTTCTCTTTGTTGAGTCAGTATAGAATAAGCACAAATATCCATATAATCTGTAGGTTGAATTAGAGCACTAGTGTTTGTTTTCAGAGTTGTAAAGTAACATTCTCTGTGTGATGTGTTTAGAGAAGAGTGAAAAAAAACTAAGACAAACAGAATTTTCAGCTATAAGGTGGTCACTTTCAATGGGGTACATATTATTCAATGCAGAAGATGTAGAGAAGGAGGCTATGTTGATGAAACGGGCCTGAATTTAAAGACAAGAATTACTCATAAGTTATCTCATGTCTTACAACTTTACTGAATGAAACACTGCCCCTTTCTCAATTCACCACAGTGATAGCTCCTACCTTAGATCTTCATTAGTGTGGCCCTGCCATTTTTACTTGTTTTTGTTGTGTGTCTTGTCTGTCTTGACTAGTTTTTATGCACCAAGAAGCAGGAACTATCTCGTACGTGTTTCTGTAAAGCACTGCATACACCTTGTAGTGCTATACAAATAATAATTATTATAGTACTATAAATATAACACATCATAGAGAGGAGCAAGATGACGCTCCACATACCCTCTCTTAGAAGTGAAGTTCATTGCTGTCATGGTATGCGCAAAACTAACCCTTTGGAGAACTTGCCCCTGAGAGCAAGATGATATCCCTGTGGGGAAATATTTTTCCAGGCCAGACAATGGTATTGATAACCATATGATCAGAATACAAAAAAGTTTCTCCGGGAACAAGCAAGAAGTCAGTCCTCACATATGGGTGACGTCGACACCAATGGAGCCCGCGCAGAGCAAATCTCCAGCTTTCAAAGAAAGCCTTTGGGAATTGCCACCATGCATGCATAGTCCCCTTCCTGCCCAAGGGTACCATCTTGCTCAGGCTCCTTTTTTCCGTGGAGCCCATCGGACGTAGTCTGTAGTGTCCCGGGAAAAGGTTTTTTTTTTTTTTTTTTTTTTGTGCCTTTTGGCTTCACCGGTCCGACACCAGTACTCTTCCCGCCTCCGGCCTCAGTACCTTGGTATCGGGTCGTTTCCTTTGAGTTTTGTTTCGCTTTTTCTTTCTGAGGCGTTTTCACACCCTTTTTTCCCTCGCTGGCAGCCCAAAGGGTCTTCAACCTTGCTGGGGTCCTTTTTCCCCCAATGGCTACCAGCGGGTTCAAGAAATGCGATCGGTGCGGGAAAATTATGCATGACTGCTGCCTCCGGTGACTCAGCCCAGACCACGAACCGATGGTCTGTGTAAGAGGATGTCCTCTAAGGCCTTGAAGAGCCGCCAGCAGCAGCACGATAAGATTTTTCCTGACTTCCCCATGCCTCCGAGAGGCCTCCACGTCTCGGGAGGAGCACTCCAAACCCGAGCGTCATCGGTGTTCCTCAGAGAGGGGGTCTCCCTTGAGGGAACACAAGAGAAGGAAGAAACCCTCGAAGGTGGCGTCTGGATGGTTCTGAACGACCAGGCTTCTCTCGGGGACAATCGCGGAGCCCCCAGCGCCTACCCAGGACATCGGAGAAGGAGCGCCCAGCCAAGGTTCCTCGTAGGGAAGCGGATCAGCCTAGGCAAGTACCGACTGTCCTTGTCGAGGACTCCCCTCCAGGGGAAACAGCTGTGGGGCCGAGCAAGTCGGCACCCGAGCCGGAAGCTCTGCAGCCTCCCGGACTGGAGTCCAGGATGGCGGCTTTGGAGCGCAGTTTTACTGCCTTCATCGAACAGCAGTGGGCGCTGATGTCCAGCATGTCCGGTTCCTCTGCCCCAACCACCGGGTCCTCAACGTCAAAGTCAACCCCGGAGGCCGAGCCGATCCTCGAGACCTTCTGGGCTCGAGTCGATCCTTGGCTGAGGTCACACTCGGCCTCCCGCTTGTCGGGGCCGAAGTCGTCGTCGCCGCCGAGCCTGCAGGCATCAGGGTGGACGGCGCCGGGGTCCTCGATGCCAGAGGATCTCCACGAGTCTTCTTCGGAGGCCTTTGCATGGGAGACTGAGGACGAGGAGTCCCCGGACACTTGACAGCATTGGCATGTTCCTTCTGATTCCCCAGTATCTGAACCTCGGAGAAGGTCCCCACGGGAGGATATGGGGTTTTTGGACTTCGTGCAGGATATGTCCAAGGCTTTGGCTTTCCCCACGGAGTCCGAGGAGCATCCTCGAGCAGATGAGCTCGAGATCCTCCAGTATGAGGCTCCCCCTCAGGAGGCCCTAAAGGTACCTATTCCTCTGATCGACTTATGCTCCGCATTCAGGAGATGCTGGTGTCTATGCCGGTAATCAGCAAACAGCTCGACTCGATGCCCTGGGTTCCAAAAATCACAACTGCCACATAACTCCATGGTTGTGCAGTTGGCCATGCATTGGCTGAAGAGTCAGAAGACGCACTCCTCAGCACCCCCCAGGAGGGAGGCCCGCACCTTAGATGCCCTCGGCAGGAAATATTTCCAGAGCGCGATGCTGAATTGTCGGTTGTTTTATGTTTATGTTTATGTTTTATTTCACTTGATAAAAACCGCCTTTCATTGGCAAGCAAAGCGGTGTACAATAAAACCAAAAAAACTTTGTTTTTAAAAAGGCCGAGGCCAGTGAAAAAGAAAAGAAATACACTTTCTGGACAGAAAAGCAATAAAAGCAGAAGAGACAAAGCTAAACCATAACAAGGACAAGTCACAAAGAAAGCAGAGGATAATACAAATGGGAATCACACAAAAGGAGAGGGGACATCAAACGCAAGGGAAAAGAGGTGGGTTTTGAGGTTTTGTTTAAATGTGGGGTGGTGAGGGTCCAGACGGAGTGAGGAGGGGAGGGAGTTCCAGAGGGCGGGGCCAGCAAAAAAGAAGGCAGAGGAACGGGTAGACTGTAAATGGGCACGGGAAGGGGAGGGAAGAGTGAGGCGGTTAAGGTGAAAGGAGCGAGGGGTGTACCTAGGGGAGTGGAAGGAAAGGAGGTCCGTTAGATATTGGGGGGTACCTGTATGGAGAGCTTTATGAACCAGAATGAGCAACTTGAAATGAACGCGGTGGGGGAAGGGCAACCAGTGAAGACGGAACAGTAAGGGTGTGATGTGATCACGGGGGGAGGAATGGGTGACCAAGCGAGCAGCAGTATTCTGAATACATTGTAACCGGGACTGTTGTTTCTTGGAAAGGCCGACAAAAAGTGAGTTTGCAAAATCTACCCGAGACATGACCAGGGAAAGCAACAGAGTAGTGAGAGCAGATGGGGATAGAAAGGGACGAACTGCACGGATTTGTCGGAGAAAGAAGAAGGACGACTTGGTGACATGAGAAACATGAGCATGGAAGGAAAGGTCAGACTCGAAGTGAACCCCTAGATAATGAAAAGATGAGACCAGGGGAACCAAGGAACCAGAAAAAGAGGGGGCCAATGTGGGGGGTGGGTTGTTGTGAGAGAACCAGATAGCAACAGTCTTGGTGAGATTAAGGTGAAGGCAGTTACGAGTCAACCAATCGGCCACAGTGGAAAGACATGAATTAAGCGGAGAGAGATCAGGACAGGATGGAGAGGTGTGGTGAAGTAATAGAATGTCGTCAGCGTAAAGAAAAGCAGATATACCAGACTGTTGGATTAAGAGGGCTAAGGGAGCTAAGAAAAGATTAAAAAGGAGGGGAGCCAGGACAGAACCCTGAGGAACCCCACAGGAGAGAGGGAAGGAATCAGAGGGGGGGGGGCAGAAGAAGAGGGAGGTGACAGGACTGCACAAGAGCGGGAGGAGAGAAAGGAGTGAAACCAACGATGAACAGTACTGCAAAGACCCGCTTCCCGAAGACGAAGAAGAAGAAGGGAGTGATCAACTAAGTCAAAAGCGGCGGAAAGATCAAGTGCAACCGCCACCGAGATATCACCGCGATCATGAGCTACATGCAGTGCATTAGTAAAGGCGAGAAGGATAGTTTCAACACTGTGACCCTGACGGAAACCTGATTGACGAGGGTGGAGGAAGTTAGTGGAATCAAGGTGATGCGATAATTGAGCAAAGACGAATTTCTCTAAAAGCTTTGAAAGGAAAGGAAGGTTGGAGACGGGACGGTAGTGGGCGGGAACCAAGGGATCAAGTGAGGGGTTTTTAAGGAGGGGACGAATTAAGGCATGTTTCCAAGAGTGGGGGAAGGACCCTGAAGAAAGACTGGAGTTGAATATAGTGAGAATGTAGGGAAGGAGACCCAGGGAAGATTCGAGGAGCCAAGAAGAGGGGATAGGATCAAGCGGGCAGGAAGTCTTTTTTGAGGAGGAAATAAGACGGTGCAGTTCGGATCCAGGCATACCAGCTGTACATGGGCATGTACCTGAGAGACCTGGTGAAGAAGCTCGCCAGGTTCTCGGCTGGTCTCTCTGAGGAGCCTTTGCAGTGCTTCAAGGGCCTGTCCAAAGCTTTCCGTGAATGCTCCAAGTTTATTTCTCCGGCGGCCTATGATGGGTTTGAGTTGGCGGCCTGGGTAGCCACAGCGGGCATCGATGCACACCGCCAAGCTTGGCTGCAGTCGTCCAACCTTGAGCAATGGGTTCAGGACAAGTTGGTCGATGTCCCATGCCAAGGGGAGAATCTCTTTGGCAAACCCATGACCGACAAGGCTGCGGAGCTGGAGACCAAGTTCATGACGAGGGGACGGATCTCTAAGAAGACCTCTGCCCCTTTCCGTAAGAAGGCCTTGGGTAAAAAGTCCTTTTACCTGAGGAAGTCCACTGCTTACCGAAATTACCCCCCTTACCAGGCTGCCCCAGCTCCCCAACAGGGGCAGCAGGCCAAGGGACAGGGGCATGGCCTGCATAAGCAGAAGGGCCCCAAACCCCAGACTTTAGCCACGGCCTAGCCTGGTGGGGGGGGGGGGGTTGACTCCTGCAGCATGGCCTCTCTCCCAGCCGGAACCAGGCAGCCCATAGGAGGCTGGCTCGCCTTGTATGCCCACAGGTGGGGAACTATCACCACTGATTCCTGGACATTACAAGTGGTCAGGGAAGGCTACCTCCTCCATCTAGCCCAAGTGCCTCGACATTATTTACCAGGAGAGCCTATCAGGTTTCCCCTTCACCAGGACCACCTTCTGAAGGAGTTGGCAGGTCTTCTCGAGGATCATGCGGTGGAACCGGTGCCCCACCACCTCCAGGGCAAGGGCTTCTACTCCAGGTTCTTCCTTGTACCAAAGAGGACAGGGGGCCTAAGGCCCATCCTCGACCTGTGCCTCAACAAATTCCTGGTGAGGGAGAAGTTCAAGATGCTCTCCCTTGGAATATTGCAGCCTTACCTCGGCCAGGAAGACTGGCTGTGCTCCTTAGACCTAAAGGATGCCTATACACACATCCTAGTCCACCCAAGCCACAGGCAATACCTACGCTTTGTGGTAGGGGGCAACCATTACCAATACAGGGTGCTTCCCTTTGGCCTTGCTTCGGCCCACAGGGTATTCACAAAGTGCGTGGTGGTGGTCGCCACCTTCCTCAGGCTTCAAGGGATCTTCGTTTTCCTCTATCTCGACGACTGGCTCATCAGGGGAACTTCAGCCACCGAGGTGCAGCAGGCCACAACTCGCACCTTCCAGGTCCTGCAGTACTTGGGGTTTGTGATCAACTACCCCAAATCCAGCCTTTGCCCGACGCAAGAGCTCAAATTCATTGGGGCAAGGATCAGCACCCTTCAGTCGAAGGCCTTTCTGCCTGTGGACAAGACAAGCAGGCTTATGGCCCTAGCCTAGCATGTGAGTCACCCCTCCTCGGTGCCAGCAAGGCAACTGCTGCACCTCCTCGGGCACATGACCTCCACGGTCCATGTCACTCCAGATGCCCGCCTCCACATGCGAACTGCACAGTGGTGCCTCAGGGACCAGTGGTCCCAGGCTACGGTACATCTCCAGGAGAGGATCTGAGTGACCAGGCACCTGGTACAGAACCTGACCTGGTGGCTCTCGCCCCATCAACTGGAGGTGGGTATGCCCTTCCAGGCCCCTCATCACATGAGGGTCCTCACCACAGATGCCTCCTTGCCGGGCTGGGGAGCCCATTGCCAGGGGTTCTGCACTCAGGGATTTTGGTCCCCAGACGAGAGTGCCCAACAGTTCAACCTGTTGGAGGTGCGTGCAATCCTTCTCGACCTGATGGCTTTCAGGCAGTACCTGGGCCACAGGACTGTTCTAGTCCAAATGGACAACCAAGTGGCCATGTCCTGTGTGAACAGAGGGGTACGGGATCCTATACCCTCTGTCAGGAGGCTCTGGACCTGTGCTGTTATGCAGCCTGGCAGGGGATTCTCCTCAAGGCGGTATACATGCCGGGCTAGGACAACTGGCTGGCCGACAGACTCAGCAGGATGCTCGAGCCGCACAAGTGGCAGCTGGATTGGTGATAGCCAGCAGGCCTTTCCAGACCTGGGGGGTACCGGTGATGGACTTGTTTGCAAGTCCGGACAATCACCTGTTTTCCCATTTCGGCTCAAGAAGCTAGCTGCACCCGGCCAGGGTGACAGTCGACGCCTTTCTAGTCTCATAGTCAGTGGGTCTTCTGTATGCTTTCCCCCCAATGCCTCTGATCACCCAGACTCTGTTCAAGATCCTTCACGACACAGCTTGTGTCATCCTGATAGCTCCATAGTGGCCGAGGCAACCGTGGTTCCTGCTTCTCCTGCAGCTAGCAGTGGAGACCCCCATTCCCTTGGGCTCGTCTCCATGGCTCCTTTCCCAGGAGGGGGGCTCTCTCTTGCACCCCAACCTCAGCTCCTTTTCGCTGACGGCGTGGCTGCTGAGAGGGTGACTCTCGCCTTGCTCCTCCTCCCGAAGGACGTAGAGGAGGTCTTGCTGGCTTCGCGCAGGCCATCTACTAAACAAGCATATGCTATTAACCCTTCTGTGTTCAGGCTACCGGAGTGCTACTTCCCTGGTTAGGGTTTCATTGCGGCTGCTTGTGGTTCTCGATGAGGGAGCCTTTTTTTTGGGCTGTAGGTTCAAGGTAGCCTGTAGCTGGGGAGTCCCATATGTGAGGACTGACTTCCTGCTTGTTCCTGGAGAAAGCGTAGTTACTCGCCAGTAACAGGTGTTCTCCAGGGACAGCAGGAATCAGTCCTCACAACCCTCCCTCCTCCCCTTAGAGTTGCAGTCCAATTATTTTTCTTTATTTGCTGTCTTTTTAGCTATGTCATTTGACTGAGCAAGATGGCACCCTTGGGCGGGAACCGGACCATGCATGTATGGTGGCAATTCCCAAAGGCTTTCTTTGAAAGCTGGGGATTTGCTCCACGTGGGCTCTGTCGGCGTAACCCATATGTGAGGACTGATTCCTGCTGCCCCCGGAGAACACCTGTTACAGGTGAGTAACTACGCTAACATCAAGAAAATTTCAGAACTACCCAAGAAGGCAAGACATTTGATTGTAAAATTGTCAAACACTTTAAAAATATAAAGAATCTTAATCAGGATATTCATTTTCTCTCTCATTACCTGATATAGTCTTCCTGTAGCTGTAAATTCTGCTGTCTGTCTCCCTCAGTTTTCTCTCGCCTCTACAAACACGTTCCCAGTCCTTTTACTTTAACAACCCTCTAAGCTTTGAAAACACCTCCATTGTAATACAGCCTGTAATTCATGTCTATATTTGGGTGATACCAATCTTAACTCATTCTGTACTGATCTAATGAAAGGATCAGAATTCAGGAAAGCTGTTAATTTACTTATTCAAGTGGACTTACACAGGAACCAAGCCACTTTAACTTCGGAAGATTAAAAGTCTTATATTTTATGTAAAGGGAGCAGCAGAGGAAAATTGAGATTGTCAGAGTACAGTGGACCAAACCATTTTGCTATGGTTCTCCCGTTCAGGATAACAGTCTTGGATGTTGATCAGTGAATCCCCAAAAGTCTAGTCACTAGAGTGTGGGTATGTCTGTTATATCTCTGAGAGAATAGAGCTGGAACCGGAGAAAGAGAAAGGTTTGTTGCCTTCTTCCTGTTTGCTATCAGAGCTGGTCTGGAGATAGAGAGGGAGGAAGTCTGCCTCCTATCTGTATTGTCCGGTAGTGGAAGCAGAGGCTCACACAGAAAAGTCCCTTTGGTGATGCTTCTGATGCTGCAAGGTAACTAGCTCTTCCTGAGGGATCCAGCAGAGGAGTGAATCTCACACTAAGGTTCTGTCTGTCTGTCTGTCTGTCTGTTTTGAGTAGAGAGGACATCGATGTGAGTTTCAGACGTGAACACGCTTTATCTAGAAGTTCAGAGGAGGAGAGGTGAAAAGGAGCTAAGAGAAAAAAAGGTTCAAGCATCTGGAGTAACAGGTACCAAAGTTGCATTGAGGAGTCAAGGAGCACGGTTAGTCCAATGGGAACCTCAAGTTGAAAGAAAGAGTGAGAGGGTATCTCTGAAAAGCGTGGTAGTAAGAATCAAAAACCCATTCTGTTTTCTGTGTAGCTTCTAAAACTGCAATTTATACTGTTAGTATTGGTACTTTTTTGCTTTGAAGAAACTTTTCCAAATAAAGACTTTATTCTGGACTACAGCTGTGCCTGAAGTGTCTCCTTGAAGTGGGTAAGCATACACCTAGGGTCCTAAAGTGGAAAATCTATTCCCCCCTCTCCAGGATCCACACCAGACCTTGGAAAACTCCATGGGGCATAGCCCTGGTGAGGAAACCTCCCTGCCTTAGAAGTTTATCCAGAAAGGGAGGGGACTACATTATATAAAGTTTAGCCTTGAGTATAATTTAGCACTTTCATATTGTCCAAATACTAATGTTGCAATTCGAAAACTTTGGTACCCGTTACTCCAGATACTTTAACTTTTTTTCTCTTAGCTCCTTTTCACCTCTCCTCCTCTGAACATGGTTTAACGAGTCACATGAATGGGATATAGCCATAGCTGGCTAAAATCTATTTAGAAGAGATAGAGAGAGTAGAAAAGGAGTAGGAGTAGCCCTGTATGTCAAAAGCAATATTAAAGCTACTAAAATGCAGGGGGCGTGGGGAAAAGAAGAAGCGCTCTGGATTGTGTTGGAAAGAGGAGATGGCACTGTCATCCATACTGGTGTGATCTACAGGCCTCCAACTCAAACCAAAGAAATGAATAGCGAATTGATTGTTTATTGCAAAGATAGCCATGAAGGGGGAAGTGATCATATTGGGTGACTTTAATCTACCCAGTGTGGATTGGACTGTTCTGCAAATCTGGAAAGAAGTAAAAAATTGTGGATGCCTTCCAAGATGTGTTACTTAAAACAAATGGTGATGGAACCAATCAGGGAGAGCTCTGTGCTGGATTAAGTGCTCACCAATGGAGATAGCACGTCAAATATCCAGGTGTCCATGTGAGCATCAGCGATCATCACATGGTGTGATTTGAGATAAAAGCCAAGGTGGAATCTAATCACAGCAAACTCAAAGTCTTAGACTTCAAAAACGCTGACTTCAGTAAAACGGCAAAGTACTAGAAGGAGGAATTGGTAGGATGGGAGAGATTAAGGGAAGTGGAATTGCAATGGGCTAAACTAAAGAAAGCAATAATAGGTGCAACAGCTACATACATAAGGAAAGTAAATAAAAACAAGAGGAAAAGGAAACCTATTTGGTTCTCCAAAGAAGTGGCTGCACAAATAAAGGCAAAAAACACAGCTTTCACAAAATTCAGAAGCTCACAAACAGAGGAACACAGAAAAGAATACAAGATCAAACTAAAAGAGACAGAAAGAGAAATAAGGATAGCAAAATCAAATGCAGAAGAAAAGATGGCCAAAGGTGTGAAGTGTGGCGACAAGACTTTTTTCAGGTATATTCGGGAGAAGAGGAAAATCAGAGGTGGAATTGCAGGACTCAAAAGTGCTGGGAACGGATTCATGGAAAGTGACACTGAAAAAGCGACAATGCTAAACAAATACTTGTGCTCTGTTTTCACTAGAGAAAATCCTAGAGAAGGACCACCTGTGATTGACAAATATACAAATGGGAACGGAGTAGATACCCCAGGATACTGACAGAGCTCAGAGAAGTTCTTGTAGGGCCTTTAAAGGATGTTTTTAATAGATCGTTGGAGACAGGAGAAGTTCCACAGCACTGGAGAAGGGCTGATGTGGTATCTCTCCACAAACGTGGTAATAGGGAAGAAGTGACAAACTACAGGCCAGTAAGCCTTACCTCGGTAGTGAGAAAAATAATGGAGGCGCACCTGAAAGCGTGAATAGTGGACTTCCTCGAAAACAACAAGCTGCTTGATCTGAGGCAACATGGTTTTACCAAAGGATGATCTTGCCAAACAAATCTGATTGAGTTCTTTGACTGGGTGATCAGAGCACTAGATCAAGGGCATGCGATGGATGTGATCTGCCTAGATTTCAGCAAAGCCTTTGATACTATGCCTCATGGGAGGCTTATCAATAAACTCAATAGCTTGGGGATGGGTCCCAAGGTGGTGAACTGGATCAGAAATTGGTTGACTGACAGACAACAGAAGGTGACATTAAACGGAACTTACTCAAATGAAAGGAAGTTGATTAGCGGTGTGCCCCAGGGTTCGTTCTTGGGACCGGTACTATTCAATATATTTGTGAGTGATATTGCTGAATGGAAAAGTCTGTCTTTTTGCAGATGACACCAAAATTTGCAACAAAGTGGACTCCCCTCTGGGAGTGGGGAACATGAGGAAAGATCTTCAAAAGCTGGAAGAATGGTCTAATGCTTGGCAGTTAAGATTTAATGTGAAGAAGTGCAGTGTAATGCACTTGGGAAGCAGAAATCCAAGGGAATTGTATGCAATAAGGGGCGAGAGATTGATGTTCATGGACAAGGAAAACAACATTGATGTGATTGTTTCTGATGATATCAAGGTGACCAAACAGTGTGACAAAGCGGTGGCAAAAGCCAGAAGGATGCTGGGTTGCATACAGAGAGGAATTACCAGCAGAAAGGAAGAGGTACTAATGCCCCTCTAGAAGTAGATGGTGAGGCCTCACTTGGAATATTGTGTTCAGTTTTGGAGACCGTATTTCGCAAAAGACCTAAAAAGGCAGGAAGCAGTTCAGAGGAAGGCGACCAAAATGATTGGAGCCTTCATCAGAAGACTTATGAGAAGAGACTTGACAACCTAAATATGTACACTCTGAAGGAGAGGAGGGACAGGGGTGATATGATTCAGACCTTTAAGTATTAATGGACAAACAAATCTCTTCCAAAGACGGGGAAGTAGAAAAACTAGAGGGCATACCATGAAGCTGCAAGGGGGTAAACTGAAATACTTTTTCACTGAAAGGTGGTAGATGCTTGGAATGCCCTCCTGATAGAAGTGGTGGGGGCAAACAAAGTGACAGAATTCAAAATGGCATGGGATGGACATAGAGGATCCCTTTTATAGCAACAAGATAAAATCAAAATAAGCATAACTATCTCTTATATCTGAACAAACAGGCGTGACTTACACAGAGTGGTGGGTACACCCCTAAACAAAGGCATGGGAGAGGTGACCTGCACGGAGCAGCAAGTGCACCTACTTTTCCCGCCTTGCTGGGCAGACTAGATGGACCATACTGGCCTTTATCTGCCATCATATACTATGTTAGTATGACACATTTGGGTGTATTGAACTGCAAGATTAGACTAAAGGATTTGGATTTCCTCATCATACGTACTGTAAAATTGTATAATCTCTCCATTCTCTCTTCTCAGCTCTCTCTTTCAGCATTGTGTATTTAAACAACAAATAGATGTTTTTAGTCGGGTGTTTATATTCCTGCATTAAAAATGCAAAAGGAAATAATTTACACATATGAAATAAAGGGGCCTTCGTACTAAAGGTGTGCAAGATTAGTGGCACCAGCTGTCAGGGGCGCAGTCTGCAGCGCAGTTAGCGAGGACGCAGCTAGCAACACCCATACAAGTATCATTATGAATACTTGCGCTAATTTCCGCATTGCCACTGAGCACTAACAGCAATGCTCAGTGCGTTAACCGGTTAACAGCATTTAGGAAAAGGACTCCACAATGTAGCACTTATTCTGCTATTACAGTTGCATTGGATTCTATATATTTTAGTACTATATTTAAACCTGTGGTGTCAAAAATGTCCTCATTTCATTTGCTCTGAGTAACACCTTGCTTCTAAGACTTAATTTAAATAATGCAGCATGAATCTTATCATTTGGTTGTTTTCTTTGTTTCTGTGTGATTTTTTTTTTCAGATGACAGAATGCATCAGAATGACATGTTAGGGCCTCAAATGAAGTTATTTCTTGTTTAGTGATCAAATATATGGATAGAACATATAGTGTAACCCTTTGACAGTGTCTACACCCTCCATGCTAAAAAGCAAGGGAAATGTAGCAGAACGGCAAGGGTGACAGTGGGCCAGCCCCAGAAAGGGAACCCGCAGAGGTTATTTCAGTTCCAAAGCAGAAAGAGACCCTGTGGTGGAGTCTGGACGATAGTCGGACAGCAATCCACTCACAAGAAGAACCTCTAAAAGAGATGGAAATGCCCAAAAGTGGAAAGGAAGAAAGAGAAGATCTTGCTAGCTAGAACCAGAAGACCCTAAACCAGCAGATTTGCTCACAATAACCTTGCTAAATTCAGCCTTTGAGAGGTAGAGCAATAAGAACTGTGAGCAAGAGGCCCATTCCATGCTATTCCATCTTATTCACTTGATATGCCACTATAGCTAAGCAAGTAAATAGTTTACAGAGTTGAAGATACAATACAATAACATTTTTAAAATCTAGAGCAGGGGTGGGCAATTGTTTTGGTTCAGGGGCCACTTTGACAGGGCCGTGGTTAGCGGAGGGCCGCACCTTCTAAAACTGATCGTATTCATTAGTAAACATTACATTTCATTTAATGTGAAGTGTAAATTGCATAACAATAAATAAATAAATAAAACTAAAACAATAGTGGTACACAGCAAAAGTTTCATTGAATTTGTTTATGTGCAAATTACACAAGTAATTTAATGTGACAAATGTAACCTCTCACACTTTTTTACAATTCTTTTGAAATGAGGATCTCAACCAGCAACCTCACTCCTGATCACTGCCTGCAAGTTTATGTCAGTCACAGAGGATCTATTTTTACTCTTGTTGATTTTCATGCAAGAAAAACTTTGCCCACAAATATATGTGGATCCAAAAATAGAAAACATTTTCCCAGCAAATTTCTTCACACAGGGAAATTTGTCAATAGACAGAGATTTGTAAAATTCTATCAGTGTCACAGAATTAAACATTTCTTTCAGCATGTGATCTGACTGCATATCAATTAGCTCAAGCTGCACCTCCTTAGGTACTGTATCAATATCAGCAGTGAAAGGATAAGATAACAAATTGAAATCCAGGCTCAATTTTCTTGAAGTCCTGATATCTTCTTGTGACCTCATCCTCCAAACTCAGCAAATGATCCCTAATCTTGGAAGAAACACTTGAAGGCACTTTCTGTTTTCCTAATAAAGGGAAATGACAAAACTTGCCCTCACCTGCTTTCCTTGCAAATAGACCTAGTTTTGTTTCGAATGATCTCATATGCCTCAACATTTCATGTGCAAACAACCCCTTTCCCTGCAATGTCATGTTCAATTCACAGCATTCTTTTTCGATTTTGCGCTTTTTAGGAGGGTCCATGGTTCGCTCAGGTCAGAACGTTACAGATCTTACTGTTGCAAAGACGAAACTGACATGAGACAGAAATTGCCGGCAACATGGGTATCAACATCGACTGTGCATGCGTATGAACGGGCACATGCGCAGTAGGTATCTGGCTATTAAAACATGGGGCTGATTTTCTTTAACACAAGGGAAGCAAGTCTCGGTTCAAGTTAGCCTTGGCACTAGCAGTTTACCGTGATCAGTTTACGAAAATATTAGATTTGGAAGATTTTTTTACTGAATGCTTCTGCGGGCCGCAGAAAACTCTGTGGCGGGCCACATGTGGCCCACGGGCCATAAATTGACCACCCCTGATCTAGAGGGTGATTTTATAAAGGACACCAAGTAAATCGGAAATGTTCAGGGCAGAACGTGCAGATAAACACCAGGGTGGTCTATGTCTGATTTCAGGAACATAGATGTCCCTGATTAGGATGTGAACACGGGTGGCCATTAAGAACACTTTGGTTGGGGATGTCCATCTCAGGCAAGCTAGCATAAGGAGACGCCCAGCAGCACAGCAAAGCAAAAACATGACCCCTCCCCCATTCCCTGTCAGTGTTTGCTGATGTAGTATAAAATACAGGGGGTATTAGTGTGGCCCCTTCTTCACACATTCCTGATATTTGCCTGACAAAAGGAGCACTTTTCAGATGCCTGTTCATACCTGGAGCAGATTTAACTTTAGACGTGATTCGGGACGTCCAGGATGGTGTCTGAAATTAGTTGGAACATCCAGGTTCTTAGGAACACCCCAGCTACGCCTCGGCCATGTCCCCATTCAGACTTGGGATGTCCCCGCACTGGGGTTGTTCACAGACCCAGTTTCTAAAATGGCTTCACAGACGTCTCTGTGATTTGGATCTCTGCATGCCTTTGCAGACATCCAAATTGCAAATAGCACTTTTAAAATAACACCCTTAATTAAATTCCTAACTCAAAACACAGATCCCCTACTCATACATCTGAATAAAATGCAAACCACTGTACAAAAATCTGGTTGAAGAGCCTTTAAAGGCTTCCAAAAAACTCAAATAATTAGACATGGCACATCGCCATCATCATTCCAGGGATAATTTCTCATCAGAGACACCTTTAATTGGTATAGCCGTCCCAGGCATGTGATGCCCACATCTTGGTACCCTATAACGTAATTCTAAGCTGTTTGCAGCTACCAGTTTTATCCATGTTGCATCTGACCAGTTTCTACTCTTTTCTCATTTTAGCGTATAAATAACTGACAGTAATAACCTCCGGACAGTCCCACTTAAACATTTCACCAGAACTCCAACAATGCTGCTTCTATTAGTGGTCTAGGTCCAATCGATTCTTTCTTTACATATTCACCAGAGATATGATTTCACTGTCGGTGCTCTTGATTTGTCCTTCTCCGCTGAGTGAGGAGGGAATGGATACGTCTGTTGTGCTCTTCAATTTATTTTCTTCTTCTCTGTCAGGTGAAACGTCTGTTCTCTCTTTCTCTTTTCCTGACTTCTTTTCCTTGCCTCTCTTTAGAATTATTTTTCGTTACTCTTTCACTTCTACAGGACTTATTGATATGGTCTGGTTCTTAGAAATTATAACAAATAAGTTGCTTGTTCTTTCAAGTAGTAAGTTCATCAACAAGCTGAAGTTAGGACAAGGCAATATCAGAATTATGAATTCTTGTTTCTGCTCCAAGTTCTTTCCTGTTCTCTTCTCTACTTTCACAGCAACTTGATTCCTTCTTTACAAAATTCTCCAGCAGCTAACAGATTTTCTGCTTTTTCAGACCTGTCAATAATTACCGTTAACAAATCCTGATAAGAGCAACCGGCTAGTTTTTACTTCTTCTTTCAACTTCTGTCCTAAAAAAATCATCTCTGAGCCCTGTAATTAATTGTTCTTTGAGGACTTCTACATTTGTAACCACGGTTGGTCATTTTTTGCTCTCTTAGGTTTCAGTTATTTATCCCATCTGGATCCAGGCTCCTAATGGCATTACTTCTAGCTGTATTCTGTAGTACTACCACTAGGGGGTAAAGCTGCCAATTAAGGATGCAAAGCTCTTATATGCAGGGGGGGGGGCCATATGCAGAGACTCATTGCGGGGCCTCATTTGTATACATCTAATTTATTTTATTTTAAAATGTATATGATGCCCATCTAAAATTTTAAGCAGCTTTCTAAGGAGCCTCTTATTTTGTCATAACTTAATGCATATTAATGTTTAGTAAAAATGCCCCTAAGTGTCAATGTGCCCATAGAAATAAATGAGTGTTGCTGCACTTAGCATACATTCAAATTTGTGAATGCACATTAGCCTTTAGTAAGCATAATTCTTAATGAGGGTCGAAAAACATTTGCATGTACAGTGAGAATAAAGAAAGGCTACCATATTTCTGCCAGGCGCATTACTACAAAACTCTGCTCATTTAGAACCCATAGCAAATCTGCCATATCATAATAGCACTACCAGGACTCATTCAGGACCACAAATATTAAATCAATATATCTCCTACTGGGAAAAGAGAACAAGAGGGTCTGCTTACACAGAAACTACACAAACAGAATAGCACACTTCTGTCATACATGCAAAACAGACAGACCGTCACCAAATACAGAACTAGGGATCACAATTTAGAAATATGAAGACAATAATTGAACTGGGAACCCCAAAAGCCAAACTTTGAATGCACCAGAACACTGGAAAAAGAAAACTATGAAATTAATTTCCTTTTATACTGAACAAAGTACAAAGACATCAGTGATGCGTATTTCCCAGAGCTGACATATTCCAGTTAATAAATTTAAAAAATAATATTTTTTTCTACCTTTTTCTGTTTGGGCATTGTATTTTCCAGTCGCAATTGCCCAATCTCTCTCCTGCATTCTTGTCTTCTGCTAACTCTGTTGTCTGCTGTTCATTTGTCTTTTCTTCTCTCTTCTATTGTTTTTCCATTTTCTGTCTACATCTTCCTCTGACATACTGATCTTTCGCTTTTTATTCTTTTCTCCAGCTCCTGGGCCCACCATCCGAGTCCCCACTTACTCTCCCCATACCCAGCCAGTCTTAAATTCTGTCTTCTTCTTTTCTCACACCCAATTTTAAAATCTCCACCTAAGTCCCAGTCTCTGTTCTCCCCCATCTCTCTGTCCACAGTACAGCCTCCTACATCCCTTCTGCATACTCACCCAGCTACTTCCTCCTCAAATATTCATTAGCCCTGCCTTTCCGCCTTCTTACCCCAGCATTCATTCTAATGCCCCTCCCTCCCTCTCAGTTGTTTCCTCTGTATGACCTTTTTTCTTCCCTCCCACACAAAATATCCTCTTCTCCATCCTTACTCCCCCAGATTCTTTTTTTCTCACCCCAGCCCAGCATCACCCTCTCCCAGTTTTCCCCCAGCATCTGCCCCTTCTAGTTCCAGCCACTCCCAGTATCTGCGCTCTTCCACTTTCATTCTCCCCATCCCCCAGCACCAGCCCATTTGCAGTCCTAGCACCCCAGTATCAGTACCCCTCCAGTCTCAGTCCCTCCCAGCATCATCTCCCTTCCAGTCCCCATCCCCCAGCATCAGTCCTTTTCCAGTCCTGGACCCCAGTGTCAGTCCCCCTCCAGTCCCTTCCAGCATCATGTCCCTTTCAATCGCAGTCTCCCCATCCTCTAACATTAAGCCATTTCCCATTCTAGCCCCCAGTAGCAGTCCTCCTCCATTGCCAGCAGCTCCCCAACCCCCCATGGCCCATGCACGCCTAACTGGCTTAAGAGGGAGCTAGTGAAGCCTGAAGCCCAGCTCCCCAGCTCACCTCTGCACAGCTGCAGGAGCATTTTCCTTGACTCCCATGGCTGTGCTAAGTTGCAGCCACCGGTGCTGCGAGTTTGTAGAGGTTAAGCAAGGGCGCTTTCTGTCTCTTGCATAAGACAAGAAGTGCCTCTGTTTAACTTCTATGAACTCAGTGATGCAGGCGGCTGTGATTTAGCACTGCCAGGGAGTTAAGGAAAATGCTCCTAAGGCTTTGCAGAGGTGAGCTGAGGAACCAGGCTTCGGGCTTCACCAGCTCCCTCTTAAGCCAATCAGGCATGCATGGGGCCCCTCTTGGTGTGGGGCCACATGACTAGAGCTAGCCCTGCTTATATGGCAACTTCACCCCTAGTGGTGGCACCATGAGATCTTTACTTGGCATTCATTTGGGCCATTTTGAACCCAGAGCGAGATGGGCAGGGCCAGCCCGTCCATTGAGCAAGAATGTTGTTGGCACAGGGCCCCGTGCTTCAGGGGGCCCCACGCCAACAACATCCTGCACACTCCTCACCTCCTTGAGCGGCTCACGGCAGGCTCAGCAACAGCTCCTTACAGCCGCCGAAGTGAAGAGCGTTGTTTGCTTCACTTCAGCAGCTGTATTGTAATGAAGATCGCAGGCGCGCTGAGAGCCGGGACACAGGAAATGTCCTTTGACCTCCAGTGCGCATGCGATCTTCATTACAATACAGCTGCCAAAGTGAAGAAAACAATGCTCTTCACTTCGGCAGCTGTAAGGAGCTGTTGCTGAGCCTGTCGGGAGCCGGGGCCTCTAAAGCCTGCCGCGGGGCTCTTTGGGGTGGGGTGGGGGGACTTGGGCTTGAAAGGGGCTGAGTCAGAGCAGGGGGCTAAGATTCCAAATGGGTTGAGTGGAGGGGCCTAAAATTGGAAATGGGCTGGGAGGGGGCTAGGATTGGAAATGGGCTGAGTGTGGGGGGGGGGGAGGCTAGGAATGGAAATGGGCTGAGTGTGGGGAGGCTAGGAATGGAAATGGGCCAAGTGGGAGGGCTAGGAATGGAAATGGGCTGAGCGGGGGGGGGGGGCTAGGACTGCAAATGAGCTGATGGGGAAGACTAGGGCTGGAAATGAGCTTTTGGGGGGGTAGGATTGGAAATGGACTGATGTGGTTCTGGAATAGGATTGGAAATGTCCGATGGGGGGGGGGGGGCTAGTTTTAGAAATGGCTGATGAGGGCTAGGATTGCAAATGGGCTGATAGAGGCAGCTTGGACTGGAAATGAGTTGATTGGGGGGGCTAGGACTGGAATTGAGCTGATGGGGGCTGGAATAGGACTGGAAATGAGCTGATGGGGGGCTCGGACTGGAAATGGATTGAGTGTGGGGGAGCTTGGACTGGAAATAGGCTGAAGCTCCCCTACACTCGGCCCAATTTCCAGTCCAAGCCCCCCATCAGCTCATTTGAATAGGACTGGAATTGGTTTATGGGGGGGCTAGTATTAGAAATGACTGGGTTGAATAGGACTGGAAATGAGCTGATTTGGAGGGCTAGAACTGGAAATGGGCTGATGCGGGGGGAGGGAGAATGTAATTAGAAGGGAGCAGATGCTGAGTGGGGCTGGAACTAGAAGGGAGCTGATTTTGGGGGATGACTAGAAAGGGATGGGGCTGGAGGAATGAGGATGGCGGGGAAAAGATATTTTGTGTGGGAGGGAAGGAAAATCTACAAGTTGCTGGGTATTGGCAGAGTATGTGGGGATTGAGGATGGAAGGGTAAAATCTGAGTGGATGATAAAGGAATAAAAGAGAAATTGGGGAAAGAGCAAAAGGGGAAAGATCAGTATGTTAAAGCAGATGTAGAAGATAGAATGGGGAAAAAACCTAGAAGAGAGAAGAAAAGACAAATGGACAGCAGACAGTGGAGAATTAGCAGAAGACAGAAGAAGCCAGAAGAAAGTGACTGGAGCAATTGCAATTGAAAAATAAAATACCCATACAACAAAAGGCAGAAAAATACTTTTTTATTTTGAATTTATTAACTGGCATATGTCAGCTCTGGGAAATGTGTATCACTAACATATTTGCATTTTTGTTTAGTACAAAAGGAAATTAATTTATAGTGTTGTTGTACATTCCAAGTTTGGCTTTAGGGGTTCCCAATTTAATTATTGTCTTCCTATTTCTAAATTGTGATTCCTTGTTCTTTGTTTGGTGGTGGTCTATGTTTTGCATGTGTAACCGAGCTGAGGTATTCTATTCTTGTAGTTTCTGTTTGGCAGTGCCACTTGTTCTCTTTCCCCGGTAGGAGATGTATTGGTATTTTCTGAGATGTATTGATTTAATATTTGCAGTGTTGCCTTTTTAATAGGTAGGATTTGGTGCTTTGTGAGTCCTGGTAGTGCTGTTATGATACGGCGGGTTTGCTATGGGTTCTAAATGGTCAGTGTTTATAGTACATCCTAATGTGCCTGGCGGTTGGCACTGGAGTATAGTAATGTAGAAATCTAGTAGTCTTTCTTTATCCAGACACTCATTAAGAGGCATGTTAACATTATGCTGATATTTATGCAAATGAGGCTTATGCCAAATGAGGCCCTGCAATGAGCCTCCGCACATGGCCCTGCACCCCCCTTGGGCCGCCCCTGGAGATGGGACAGGGGTAGGTAGGAGTAGTAGATTCCTGCCCAGTCACTAGACACCAGGGAGCCCTTCAGTACATCCCAGGGGGCCTCCAGGAGGGCTGAAATTCCAGTGGGAGCCTTTGGGATGGGTTGAGGGTCTGTTCTGGAGCGTGCGTTATGTCATCAAGGGGGAAGTCCGGGGGTATGTTTTGGAAGGTGAGTGTGCTTTCTAGGAGGGGGTCCTTGCTGGGGGAGGGGGAAGGGAAGGAGGTCCATGCTGCAATTTCTTAAGTACGAGCTCCTTTAAGAAGGCTTGCTAGCAACTTGATGGTCCTAGGGAGAATAGCACTATGTGCAAAGTTGTATTATTCATTTACTGCTGGAGTTACTAATCTGCAGTACAGAGTTATTGCAGGTTAGTAACTCCTGTGGTAAATTAAGCTGTGGTAAAATGTGATTATTTTACTGCAGGTTATAACTACTCCCCATCGAGTGACGTTAAAATAAATTAGAAGTTGCTGACTAGAGTGGGGGGCAGTGTTGAGCAGGCTGCAAGATGGCTGCTTGAGGAGAAAGCTCCATCATACTTCCTGGGCCATATGCCCTACCCCCCCCCCCCCCCCCCCCCCCCCCCCCCCCGCATACCAAATTTTGCTCAGCTGGCTGAGTTTAAGATGTAGGACTGGAGACAAAGAGGAGGAGGTAACTATACCGGTTCTGATGAGGAATCTTCTTCAAGTTAAGGAGCTACTTAAAAAAAATAATAGTACCGTCCTTGAGATGTGATACGATCTGGCCCATGTGTGGGAGCAACTCAAAGTGATGGCAGCTAAAGCTGAGGTTTCGGAAAAACAGAGTATGGTGAATACAGACACCGTTTTGACACTGTAGCGCAAATCTAATGTTTTGAAATCTCTGAAAAGAAACCTCAGGGACCTTAGTAAGCACTCCTGTAGGAATAACCGTGTATCCTGAGCATTCCAGAAGAGGCAGATGGCTCTGAAACTGTCAGGTTTATTGAGAACTTTCTGCTAGAGCTATTCGCCCTGCAATTCGCTTTTCCATTTGAGATTGAGAAAGCTCACTACACTCCCTCACACAGGATCCCTACAGCAATGTTTCCATGGCCTTTTGTGGTTAAAAGTTTATGATGCCAGCAAGCTATACAAGTTGCTACACTGAAGGCCCGGATGCGCTACCAAGGTCAACAAATATTCATCTTTCTAGATCTGCACAATGGTACAAAGGAGGAGACAGCTTCTCACCTTAAGACCTCACCTGCATGCCATGAGGGCCTGATTTGGTATTTACTTTACATTTGTCAGTGGATTTGCAGCTATCTGATATTGAAGGCCAGAAGGTTATTTTCAGAATTAATATGGCTGACCAGGAGCTGACTCTAGTTAATGTAAACACCCCCACATGGGATAACCTGGATTTTTTCCAATCCTTGATAACCAAGATCAATCGATATGATAGACATTTGCAGTGTGCTTGGTGGCTTTCTAAGGCTAGAGAATCTCTGTTTGCTGCTATTAAAATGACTGGTCTCTGTGATTCCTGTGTTTGTGGCATTCTAAAGATAAAGAGTTTCCATTTTATTCATTTCTGTGAAATGCTTGGGTACCAGAATTAGCGTCGGATAGTGGGAGTCTTTTTAACTTCTACCTCCTGTGTCACTGAGAAAATAGAGCCATAGCAGAGATGAGTTGGGATAATGAAATGTCCTATGTCTGAAGAAGTGTGAAATGAGAAGAACTGAAGATCTGAAGAATATATGTAGTGTTTGGTACCCAGGGGCAGTGAAGGGTAGAGCAGGGGAAGCAAGGGAAACTTGTGCAATTTGGAGGGACATCTCTGTGCCAAGACAACACTGACTTCCCATCCCTCAACCAGCACATAGGAGCAGCTTCTAAGAAGATTTCCAAAAACTAAATGAGCTCATCCAAATTATTATGGGAAGAATAAAGTTTCATACGAAGTTTGTTGTAACATTGAAAATGAAATAATTGCAATGAGTTTTGCTGTGGAAACCCAAAGCAACCTATAGCAGGGGTGGGGAAGGTTATTTAACTATAAAACCAAATTCCTAGGAGCATGAGTAATGAATTAAACTCATTTGAAACATATCTGATTAAAACAGGTTGAGGCACTCCTGTTGGGTTTGTAATCATTGAGAATGTTTGGGAAACCTGTAAGAAAAAGGGAGCTGGTATAAAAATAAAAAAAATTCAAAAAATATCGCTAGGCTACTATTTTACAGTTTATGAAAGTTCACATACTTCTGACAAATTATAATTTCCTCTATAGAAAATCCTGATTTTTTTATTCATTCATTTTATATACCATTTCATTAAAACTACAAAATGGTTTACATTATAAAAAAAACAAACAATCATAGCTTTAAATGTCAGACCCTGTATGCATCCAGAAAAAACAGACTGCACAGTTTTCGAAAGCGCAACATATTCACATCTTTCAGTTCTGCTGGAAGTTTATTTTATGTAACAGACATCACACAGGAAAATGTACAACTTTATTTTCAACCAACTATATCCCACCAGAAAGTTCTAACAAACCCTTTTTTCAGAAGCGCAAGATCCTAAGCGGTTTGTATTGCCGAACACATGCCTCTAATGCCTTGGGGGCTTGGCCATGCAACACTCTGAACACTTACATCAACATTTTAAAACATATCCGACACTCTAATGGGGGGTGGGGGGCGTGCAATGTAACTCTAGTTTTAGTGCCTGTGACCAAATGTGCAGCAGTTTGAAATGACTGCAACCTGCACAACTAATATTTAGGCAAACCTCACATACAATGAATTGCAGTAATCCAACCTCATGGTAGCCCATTCATGTACTATCATAATCATATCTTCTGTTTAACCTAAGGGCTTAAATAGCATATGTTCCAAAGATGATACCACCCTTTCTTCTCCAGGGGCTGCAATCTGATTGCTCATTTTTGAAGAGAAATCTAATATAATTCCCAACACTTAACTCATCAGTTAGCTTCAATGACCTTACCCATCATTTTCACCTGTAGACAGTATGTTGCAGGTCAAGGTCTATGCAAATATAAAAGGTCGGTCTTAGAACAATTACATTTTAATTTATTAATTCTCAACCATTTCTTTGTTTACTTTAATCCCATATTCAAGTTTGTTACCACCACATCCCTATCTTGGGAAAGCATGCAAAAAATTTGCATATCATCTGAATACATATAGTAAGGGATCTCAAGGATTCAATTAACCTGGTTAAGGGTTCAACATATATATTAAATAAGATGGGAGTTAGCTGTAGCTATGTGGCAGTGCAGACCATACCATCCTCTATGACAAAAGGCCCTACCCCAACGAACCTATTTGGGTTAGTCATCTTCAACATTTTTATCTCTGTCCTTCCTCTCTATCTTCAAGAGATCCATTGGTTACTTGGGACTACCAATTACACCTTGAATTGCAGAGCTGAGGGGAGGGATTGGTGTGAGGTAACCTCTCCTCCCCTTTATATGAACCCCTAAGGGTAACAGAGGATATTTAATAGCAGCAGCGAAACCCGGTGCCACGGTGACTAGGAAGTTCCTGTCCTATAAGGTGCTTTACAAAAAACATAATCATAGATTCCGCTTTCCAAATCTACTACTGTAGTGCCAAACAATTTAACAGATTAAAACTGTGACTATACTTGTGGAGACATAGATTAGCTTGAACAAACTATCTTAAGGTAATGTCCAGCCAAAATTTTAAGCACATTTGCCTGTTTTTAAACACTGACTAGAATGATCTGTGAAAGAGGTTACCAATGCTAAACTGCTTTGGCTAGCCTTAAAACCTACATTATCTTAAAAAAATTATGTACACCATCTCTTATCCTACTTTTCCAATTGTTTAAAGCTTTACCTCCTCTTTTACATGTATCCAGTCACATGTCACATGTACTTGCATTCTACATACCTTCTACATGTAGGTAAACTAGATTCCACATTTATTTATTCTCATCAAATATACATATCCAGTATGGGACAAGGAATCCCCAGGATTGTAAGGATACTAAAAGAAACTTAAAATACTAGCATTGCTACACTAGAAAACAAAACTTATTCATAGACTGCTTATAGCACTAAGCAACACTACTGCATCCAATCATGTCTCAATTACAATATATACATATATAATTCATATCCTTTCTTAAACCAAATCTAAAAATCCTAGTGATGTCTGTGCCAGTCAAGAGTTCTTATTGAGTAGGTGCAGATGAGAAAGGAGTTTTATATTGTGGTGATGCGCATGCAGCACAGCCCTTTAAAAGTGAAAAAAAGAGGTTTTTTTTCATAAATGGGGGATGGGCTCACCAAAGCATAGCTCCCAGAGAGAAAGTGAAACTAACACACACACTAGCAGAGCTAGCCTGAAGCCACACCCAGTCTCCAGAGCAGCTGCAGGGAGAGAGAGGGTGGGGCCAGAGAAGGAAACAGGCTACAGAGCATTTAAACTGTGTCACTCAGCAAGTGAGGCAGTGCAGGAGGAGCTGGAAAGAAAGCAAGAAACAGGGCAGGAAGAGACGGCCAGAGTGCAGGAAGGAAGCCACAAGGAAAGGCTGGAGAAGCAGAGAGTCCAGAGAGACCAGGAGAAGAGACAGCACTGCAGGGCTGTAGGACCTGGTGATTCTAAAGCAGGGGTCTCAAACTCAAATTGCTTTGAGGGCCAAATGAGGACTTGTAAAGTAACCCGGGGGCCGCATAAGATGTGGGGCCTCATTTGCATAAGGGGCCTCATTTGCATAAATATTTGCATAATGTTACCATACACTAACTTTTAGTAAACATGCCTCTTTAATGAGTATGGATAAAGAAAGACTAAAAGATTTAGAAACAGGAAGACAATAATTAAACTGGGAACCCCAAAAGCCAAACTTGGAATGTACAACAACACTGTAGAAATAAAACTATAAATTAATTTCCTCTTGTACTAAACAAAGCGCAAACATTAATGATGCACATTTCCCAGAGCTGACATATTCCAGTTAATAAATTCAAAATAAAGAGAGATTTTTCTGCCTTTTGTGCATTTTTTTTTCAGTTGCAATTGTTCCAGCCACTTTCTTCTGGTTTCTTCATGTCTTCTGCTAACTCTCCATCGTCTGCTGTCCATTTGCCCTTTCTTCTCTCCTAGTTTTTTTTCCATTCTCTCTCTACATCTGCTTTAACATACTAATCTTTCTCCTTTTTCTCTTTCCTCATTCCTATTTCATCCACTCCAATTTTACCCCTCCATCCTCAATCCCCACTTACTCTCCCAATACCTGGCCAATTGTAGATTTGTCTTCTCTCCTAGACAAAATATTTTTCCCCTCTCCATTTCACTTTCCCAGCTCCATCCCATTCTAATCCTCCCCCAACATCAGCTCCCTTCTAGTTCCAGCCCCACCCAGCATCCGCTCCCTTCTAGTCCCTGCATCAGTCCATTTCCAGTCCTATCATAGCCTCACCATCAGCCCATTTCCAATCCTAGCCCCCCATCAGCCCATTTCCAATCCTAGCTCCCTCCCTTCACAGCCCATTTCCATTCCAAGCCCCCCTCCCCATCAGCCATTTGCAGTTCAAGCCCACCTTCCACTCAGCCCATTTCCAGTCCTAGCAACCCCCCCCCCAGCCCATTACCAGTCCTAGACCCCCCATAGCCCATTACCAGTCCTAACCTCCCCATAGCGCACTTCCAGTTTTACCCCCTATCACCCCATTTTCAGTCTTACCCCCCCCCATAGCCCATTACCAGTCCTAACCTCCCCATAGCGCACTTCCAGTTTTACCCCCCATCACCCCATTTTCAGTCTTACCTCCCCTCATAGGCCATTACCAGTCCTAACCCCCCAATCAGCCCACCTCCAGTCCTAACCCCCCAATCAGCCCACTTCCAGTCCTAACCACCATCTGCCCATTTCCAGTCCTAGCCCCCACCATAGCCCATTTCCAGTCCTACACCCCCCCTGCCAATAGCCCATTTCCAGTCCTACACCCCCCCCTGCCAATAGCCCATTTCCAGTCATAACCCCCCCCTGCCAATAGCCCATTTCCAGTCATAATCCCCCCCCTGCCAATAGCCCATTTCCAGTCATAACCCCCCTGCCAATAGCCCATTTCCAGTCCTACACCCCCCGCTGCCAATAGCCCATTTCCAGTCCTACACCCCCCCCCCTGCCAATAGCCCATTTCCAGTCATAACCCCCCCGCCAATCGCCCATTTCCAGTCATAACCCCCCTGCCAATAGCCCATTTCCAGTCCTACACCCCCCCCTGCCAATAGCCCATTTCCAGTCATAACCCCCCCTGCCAATAGCCCATTTCCAGTCATAACCCCCCCCCTGCCAATAGCCCATTTCCAGTCCTACCCCCCCCCTGCCAATAGCCCATTTCCAGTCATAACCCCCCCCCTGCCAATAGCCCATTTCCAGTCCTACCCCCCCCCCCGGTAAATAAAAAAAACACCTGGCTTCTGCTGCTGCAGCAGAAAATCAGCTGTCCCGCGGCCCCTTCCTCTCTGCCCGGAGATCCCTCATTGTGCTTCATCAGCGGCGTGCTTTTTAAGCCGCGAAGAGAGTATTTCCCTCTCGCGCGGCTTAATCCTATTCACTTTTCAAGCCTCGCGAGAGGGGAATACTCTCTTCGCGGCTTGAAAAGCACACGCTGATGGAGCACAATGAGGGATCTCCGGGCAGAGAGGAAGGGACCGCAGCACAGCTGATTTTGCTGCTTGAGCAGCAGAAGCCAGGTTTAAAAAAAAAAAATTGACAGTCGATTCTGCCGCTGCCACGGCAGCAACGGCAGAAGCAGAAGCAAGGCTTTTTTCTTTCCCTCCGTCGCGGGCCGCACAATGTTCTCTCGCGGGCCGCGTGTTTGAGACCCCTGTTCTAAAGGGACCTGCAATATCTGCCAAGGCAAGTCTCAGGGTCAGAGGGAAGAAAGGAGCTGGGGAAAGATTCAGAACTGCACGTTTGAATCTGAAGATAGCAGCTCAAGCTCTGAGCCCATAAGCAAACAATTGGGGTTTTTGTACAAGCAATTCTTAGAGCTTTTATTGTAGGCTGTGTGAGACAGTGTGAGAAGATAAGAAATGCTGGTGCCAATTAATGCCAAGGAGAAAGGCAGACAAAAAGGTAGAAAGCCTCATGTTTTAAAAGCAGCCATTTTTTACTAATGCTGGAGCTACGTTAAGAATGCTGTTTGTTTTAAGCTAAGAGGCAGCACATGATTACACACTGGTCTGTAGCAGTTGAGAATAGCGGAGAAGATTGCTGGACTGTGCATGTAACAGAGTTAAACTGTTTTGTTAAAGTGAGAAAGAATTTAAAGTTAACCAAAGAGTGAAGAAATTGCTTTGAAAGTGTTTTGCTGAGAAAGTTTTGTTGGAGAAATTATCCTACTTTCAGTTTGCTATTTTGGAACCTTTATCAAGGTCATTTGCCAAGTTGACACTGCAAAGAAAAATAAAACAAATTTATTTAACAAATTTTCCTGTGTAAGCCTCATCCACTCGGACTGCTTTAATAACAAGCCCACAACTACACTAAAAGGGCCTCAGCTACTACGTTGAAGCATTAAAAGAAGTGTGATGACCGGCGCATCCTTACTAGGCAGCCGCCTAGCAAGGACGGCGCCGCCACAATATGTAATGTTGTGATAAAAATTTTAAGTAGAAAGTATACATAATGTTGAGTCCTTCGTGTATTTGGTGGTGATAATACTGTTTTGTTGCCGTCAATACCCCTTATACTTCCATCAGTTATCACAGAAAAGTGAGGTACTACTGCAATATCATTCGGCCTTGGCAGTTATTGAGCAGATGTCTGAGCCCCTACAAGCCCACTTCCACTGAGTGAACCATACTGCTATGCACACCATGCTTGGTACCTTGTATGGGTTTATTCTGATGTAGACATACATGAGAGATTTCCCTAATGCCTTTATAACATTCTTTGCACGTTAAATGAAAGACTACTTTCTTTTATATATCCGTGTTCCTATACTGACTGCTGTGAAACAGGAAAACAAAAAGAGAGAGAAAATACCCACAACAGAGCAGAAAGTCAAAAGAAACACAAATGCGTAGCAAGCATCAGAGGAACTCCAACGGATTTAAGCTTCAAGATTAGAAAATCCAAATGTTTATTGAGCACTCAAATAAAACAAAAAAAAAACCCTTCCCATCATGGCTGTGTTTCAGCACATACCATCAGGGTATTTGTTTGATCCAAATTTAACACAACCATAGCACATGAATTTCAGAGACTAAAAAAAGCCTGTTAGTGTCCCCACTGGTAAAGAGACTCCCTAAATTGCACAATGAGAAGGCTTACTGGGTCCAACCATTTGCAATGGCATGATGCAAGCTTGGCTGTGTTACTTTATATTTTTATGTTTTATTTATTTATTTTATTTTATTTACATTCTCTTATATACCGCGCTATTCTGCATCAGTGCAGTTTACATTGAACAAACTGAAATTACATTGAACAGGGCATTATAACTTGGAGATAACTATTTTTACAGGGAACATGGGCTATGGAGGGTTAAGTGGCTTGCCCAAGACCACAAGGAGCACCTGTGGGACTAGAAACCCCAGTCCTTCCGGCCCAAGGTTGCTGTCCTCTAGTGGGATTTGAACCACTGACCTTCTGGCCTGAAGTACCTTGCCCCAACCACTAGGCCACTCCTCCACTCCACTTTGAATATTCAGTGTACTTTTGGATTTTCTAATCTTGAAAGTTAATTCAGTTGTAATTCCTCATTTGCCCCCACTCAAATGTCTTTTAGCTTTCTACTGTGGAACAGAGCCATTCAAGTGGTTTTGAGAATATTTAAATGAGGCACTAAGGTGACCGAAGAGTAGGCAAGAATTTTGATGTCTTGACTTTACTCTGAGTTGATCTCATGGTGGGAGCATGCTTATTGTGCTCGCTCTACCCCATTCCAAATTTTAGTGACATCAAAAGAACAAGGCCATATATCAAGTATAGCATAGGTCAATCGTTTATGGATATTGTATTAAAAATCATTATGTATTTCATGATTTGGAGATAGTGTAAAAGGGTGCATACAACATACAAACAGCCCCACACTTATGTAAAGAGCCTCCCTCGTCCCCCAAAACACATGCGTTTGGCCCTTATAGAAACAACACAAAAGTAAAAATAAAATTAAGACTCTTGTTAGTTTTTTAACCCTTTCACATCCACATAGTAGTTTTGTAATTGAACATTTTTTTTCTTTTTTTTTATTAAGATTTGAGCTAAACAATGCAGAATATCAAGTTTTTTTGAAAAACGTTTATTTCTAAGAAACAATATTTACTGTTGCCATATGGCAGCTACAGTCCTGAATGGCTGAAAATTAAAAGCAGTCTTGGCATCAGTTTCATTTACTGCTGGGTGTGATAGTTTAAATAATCGTTTTTTCCAGATGTCAAGCACAGATACCCATCATGTTTCACACATAGTGTGCAGAGTTTTTGGAAATACAGAATCCGGTGAAAAATTTGGGCGAAAATTTGAAAGTTGCCATATGGCAACAACAGCCATGAAAGGGTTAAGGAATGTGTTTGCATGCTTCTGTCCCACGGATCATGCCTGCATCTTGCACCTCTGTTTGTGGATGGATAAGTTAAACTTCACAGGTGCTCTGGGATCCTTAGCAGGCCACAGGTCCCTATGGGTGATGTGTACAAGCACTAGAACCCATTTTTCATTTCCTGACTCCCATGCTTTTAACTATTATTTACCCTGCACTCCCCCCTTCCTCCCCTCTGTCCTAATCCTCCCTACTGTGCCTCTCTTCTCGTTCTTCCATTTGCCCTATTGCTTGCCCCCCTCCCATTATCTGTAGGCTTGGCTGTCTCTCACTGTTCCTCTTCCACCATTTGTACCATCCTCAGTTTCTCCCCTCCCTTTCTTCTATGTTCTCCGTGCTCTCCAGCCTATCCTTCCTCTGTGCCTTGTACTGCCCAATCTTTCCTTCTTTTCATTCTCCTGTGCCTTCAGTTTCTCCCTTCCTTGTGTCCTTTCTCTCCCCCATAGCTTAAGCAGCTCTCCACTTGAACCTTGCTGCAGAAACAAGCATTGCTCAACAAAGAAGAGCAAGAGGAGCTGAAGCAACCCTGAGCTACTGTCCATAGCCATGTCTGGAAAGTGCCTCTCCTCTCCCAGGCTTTCACTCGCCTCATGATGGAGGGGCCAAAGAAGCGCTGTGCGTGATGATGGCTGCTGCAGGCCTTCTAATGAGGATAGGCCAAGAGAAGAAGAAGGGGCGGGGCTACAGCTCCACTTTCACACACTGATGAGTGGCTCTTTCTATCTGCTTTCCTCTACATCATGAAGAGTGAAGATTGGGTAAGGAAGGAGCTGACTGCAACTGAACTTGACTTTTAGAGGCCAATTCTATAATCTCACGCATAGGCAAAGCACATTGCTGCGTGCAAATTTGGGGCCCATTCTATAAAGTACAGCACTCAGAGGCTTTATTTTATAGAATAGGAACATATGGATGGGCCTGAGTCTAGTCACGGTAGTTACGTCTATTCTAGAGCAGGCCTAAATGATCGCGTCTAGATCAGCGCAGTGACGTATATTCGTTATAGTATTCTATAACTTAACACATGTAAATCTTGGTCCCACCTATGCTCCACCTCAGGTCAGTAAAACTGGACTTCTGATTCAAAACTGGGAAGCTGGCCACACACGCTATTACAGATGGGTTCAGCCTAAAATCCCTCATAGTGGAGTTTATTGCTTTTCCCAAAATGAGCAGGGCCTCTGAGCTGCATTATTTAAATGCAGGATTTGAATAGTTTTATTTGAACCAGTTGATGAATATGGTTCTGCTGAAAATCTTTCCCAAGTCTTAAGTTTGGGTGAGCCAAGCCCTATATGAGGGATCTCCTAAATTTAGATTTCAAAATGAATAGTTTCTCATTAGTGTGAACTGTCTGCTTGTATACTTCTAATTTGATATGACTGGAATCATAGCTAATTCCAGTCAATATGATCACAGCACATTACAGGAAATGCAAATGTTGAAAGTAATTGCCGAATAGTTATTGACTTCATAGCTAGGCATGTATTTGCAAATACTATCTATTCACATTTATAGGAGATCACAATAGCAAAAACAGATGTGCAGGCTTCATGATATCATGGGAACTATTCCTTATAATGCAGAACTATTGGCAAGTCACACCACCCTCTGCCTCGGGTACAAACTGAAGGCCTAATTTAACTACACATTTCTCCCGTTCTGTGTCTATGGGTTAAAAGCTTAGGAATTGTAGCTCTTAGACTGTAAGTCCTCTGAGGACAGGGAATTGCCTACTGTTCCTGAATGTAACTCACCTTGAGCTGTCCATCAAAAGGCGAGAGCTAAATATACTACAGGCTGCATTTATTAACACTTAGCTCAAGCTATCTGCTGCATGGCCCATTTTATTCTTATGGCCAGTGTGGCAGATAGCTCAAGCTAAATGTTAGCAAAAGGGGCTCTAAGGGAATTGTTATTTTTCTCTACAAATCCAAAAACTCTTCCATCACACCACAAAATAGACAAGTGTTCTCTTTTGAAAACTTTGATTTGCAAGTACAGACAAATTTATCAGCACATTTATCCTGATTTATTTTCATAAGAAAATAATTAGCATGTCTATCACTAGATGCCTCAGTTTCAAGACTGAAGCACAGGCAATAGGAATACTGTACTACAGAGCATGACATAACTATTTATCTCATTATTTATTTATCTGCTGTTATATACCGCCTTATCAGAGTGTCAAAGTGGTTTACAGGTTAACTGAATGAAACTTAACATTAATGATTACATGGAACCAGTGCCGGCCCTAGAGTCGGTCCAAAGATTTGGAGCCCTAGATGAACCTTAAGCTTTACACTCCCTCTGGCTGTCAAAATCTATTATTTAAACCAATCAAAATTATCCCAAAAAACCAGCAAGTACATAAAATAGAAATCAAAAAACAAAAAGCTCACTGGTGTAAAGGCAGCTACTGAGAAGGTACATAAATGTCAGAGCTGTTATCAGAAGGGGGAACTCATCCACCCACTTGTTATGAAGCTCCTTTTTAATTGTTTTTATTAGAGACAACATTTCTAAAATTCATGCTTTCATCAATTCCTAATTCATCAATCAATCAATGTGTGCCTTTGAGTCAGTCCTGACTCCTGGCGACCCAGAAGCTCCTGGGTTTTCTTGGCAGTGTCACCCGAAGTAGATTGCCAGGCCTTTCTTCCGAGGCAATGGAGGGTTAAGTGACTTGCCCAAGGCCACATATATTCATGAAAATCAATGTTAAACATCACTTATCTCAAAGAGCGCAGCACAGCAAAAACAATCAGGAAGTCCCCATACGACGTGATACATTTCAAGTGCAGAAAACCAGGGATCTGCTTCAGGCTTAAGAAACTCCCTATGCAGAAAATAGTAGTGAAGGAGTGCTTTTGAAAAGACCAGGAAACATTCGTGCGTTTTGTGAAGAAAATAGTGTCTGATGTCAAAAAACTGTCCACCAATCAGAACAAGCAAGTACCAATTAAAGGTACGTTTAAGTGAACATGCTTCTTGGTTGCGGACTCGCACCTTATCGGCTTCTATTTTTGAACACTGCATGCAACAGAATCTTCTTTTGATCAATTGCTGTGGAGAGTTATTGATTTTGTTCCCCTTGACCTACGGGGTGGTGATCGCTTAGCTAAACTGCAATGGAAGGAACTACATTGGATCTTTAAGCTAGGATCTTTGTCCCCGTTGGGTTTGAATCGTGAGATCGATTGGCCCAGTTTATTTTAATGTCCAGCCTATCACAAGAGGGGATTCCCTTCTCATGGTATCCCCCCCCCTCCCCACTTGTTCTGATTGGTGGACAGTTTTTTATGTCAGTTTTCTTCGCAAAAGGTGTGAATGTTTCCTGGTCTTTTCATAAGTGCTGCTTCATAACTATTTTATGCATGGGCCCATGTTATATGCCTACTTTCCTGCAGTTTTGCAGTTAAAGTGCAGTAAGTGCAAACCTTATCACACTTTAGTAAAAGAGCACCTAAGTTCGCTATCTGTGGATTTTCAATGGCAGTGTCAGGATAGTGCTGTGAACATCCCTCTAACCCCCTCAACTTAGGGCAGAGAAAGGGCAGAACAACCAGCTCTCTATCCTACAAAGGATCTGGAGAGCGAGAAACGTTACCCTTATCAAGGGCATAACTCTTTCAGCGTGTCCTACGAGCTGGTTCCGCTGGAAATGAAATAGAAGATATAAAGAGATGAGATTTTATCAGGTTTCTTTTGCTGATTGTAAAATTAGAACGTGCAGTCTTCCATATATTTGTTAAACATTTTGGGGTTGGTTGAAACTAATTGTGCAGTCACTATGCAGCTGCAGCGTTCAGCTTTCAGCTTTCTTCATCAGCCAGTCCCCTGGGCCAATTCAGCCTTTACGGCAAAGCAAAGAGGCAACCCAGAGCCACATGTCAGTTATACAAATAGTTCCAGTCCTTTAGGATTTCAGTTCTGTTGTTCGGAAACTTCGCCGAGGTTATTTAAAAATCACAACTATTCTTCACATCTCTGGATTTGCACAGTGAGGCTGGGCATCACACTTGAATGCATGAATCAGTGAAGAACATACATGCAACCAAGTCTGAAATGGCACTCAATAATACAAAACTATTACTTGTAAAACATGAAGGACCCGAAAGGGGAGGAGGAGGAGGAGGGGTAAAGATGGCGGCATAATTGCTCCAAGCTTTGGTTGTGTTTGGCTGCTGATTGCCCTTTTTTTATTCCTTGAAATGTTTCCTTATGCCTCATAGGTGGAAGGCTAAAATTAAATCCCTACCCTTCAAGGGAATTAAGTTAGATCCTTTATGGGCCATGCCCTAGAAACTTCAAGAGTCAGTCCCCCTGCGTTGGCATTCAGTAGGGGAAGATCAGCACTGTTTGGAGCCAAGGTTTCCCTAAGCCCTCGTGGCTATTTCACTCTGGAACCAAAGTGGTCTGAATTGGCGGTGGAAGAACTCTGAGGCCCTTGCTCAGAATAGCTGAGGACACTGCAGGAGGGAAAAGGAGTCCTACTAACTGCTGAATTTTGGGCAGTAATGAGTACTGATATACAGTTGCGGTCAACAGTATTGGCACCCTTGCAGTTCAACCCCTTTATGTCCAATATCTCCTAAAAACAAAAGTGACCAGTGAAATTGCTTTGGACTATACAGTGCCTGTGAAAGTATTCATCCCCTTGGATTTTGTCTTGTTTTGTCACATTACAACCTGGAATGAAAATAGAGGTTCATTTGGATGTTAGGTAATGGACCTAACAGTATAGTCAAACTTGGTAAAGTGGAATGACAATAAAATACCTTGGGCCCAATATTCAAAGGCCTTTACACGGGTAATTTCCTTAGTTACCCATGTAAAGGCCGTAACTGGGATTTTCAAAGGGCACCTACACGGGTAGTGCCCTTTGAAAATCTTGGCTAAGTCCCTAACGTGCCCCGATGCTACCCGCATATCATCGGAGCATGTTAGGGGCGTTCCGTAGTGAAGCAGGGTCGGAGGAAGGGGTCCACATGGGTAACAGCAATTTTCGTTGCTACCCACGTAGTCCTTTGCGCCTTTAAGATAAGCGAGGAAAAACCTCTGCATTTGCCGGGGTGTCCAGGCTAATCCAGATTTTCACTTCCGCTGGCGTGGAAGTGAAAATCTAGGTTAGGGGGGGTCACAGGCAGGTTATGCGCTGCCGCGGCACATAGCCTGCCCAACTCAATATCGGGCCATTCGTATATATTAAAAAAACAGTAAAAACTGAAAAGTTGTGAGTGCGTGTGTATTCGTCCCTTTTTCTATGAAACCCCTAAATAAGATCTGCTCCGACCAATTAACCTCAGAAGTCACATAATTAGTTGATTAGGGTCCACCTGTGTGCAATCAGTGTTCTTCTGAAAGGCCTCTGACTCTGCTACACCACTAAGCAAGCAACTGAAGAGCAAGGAGCACTCCAAACAGGTCAGAACAAAGTTGTGGAGAAGTATAGATCAGGGCTGGGTTATAAAATTATCCCAAATTCTGAATATCCGACGGAGCACCATAAAATCCATTATAATAAAATGGAAAGAATATAGCACCACTACCAACCTGACAAGGGAAGGCCGCCCACCAAAACTCACAGGCCAGGCAAGGAGGGCATTAAATCAGAGATGCTACAAAGACACCAAGGATAACACTGAAGGAGCTGCAAAGATCCACAGCAGAAGTGGGAGTATCTGTCCATAGGGCCACATTAAGCCATACACTCCACAGAATGGGTATTTATGGAAGAGTGGCTAGAAAAAAGCCATTGCTTAAAGAAAGAAATAACAAAACATGTTTGGAGTTTGCCCGATAGCATGTGACGGACGCCCAAACACATGGAAGAAGGTTCTCTGGTCAGATGAGATGAAAATTGAAAATTTTGGCCATCATGAAAAACGCCATCACCCCAAGAACACCATTCCCACAGTGAAACATAGTGGTGGCAGCATCATGCTGTGGGGATGTTTTTCATCGGCAGAGACAGGAAAACTGGTCAGGATTGAAGGAATGATGGATGGCACTAAATACAGGGCAATTCTTGAGGAAAACCTGTTTTAGTCTGCAGAGATTTGAGACTGGGATGAAGGTTCACCTTCCAGCAGAACAATGACCTTAAACATACTGCTAAAGCTGGTTTAAAGGGAAACATTTAAATGTCTTGGAACGGCCTAGTCAAAGCCCAGACCTCAATCCAATTGAGAATCTGTGGCATGACTTGAAGATTGCTGTATACCAACTTGGAGTTGGAGCAGTTTTGCCTTGAGGAATGGGTGAAAATCCCAGTGGCTAGATGTGCTAAGCTAATAGAGACATACCCCAAGAGACTTTCAGCTGTAATTGCAGCTCTACAAAGTATTGACTTTGGGGGAGGGATACCTATGCACACTCCTGATTTCAGGGTTTTTTTGTCTTAATTATTGTTTGTGTCACAATAAAGGATATTTTGACCAAAGTGATAGGCATATTGTTTAAATAGCATGGTGCTAACCCCCAAATCTCCATTTTAATACCAGCCTTTAATGTGACAAAACAGGACAAACACTGAAGGGATGAATACTTTCAAAAGGCACTGTATATGCACACATATTTGACAAATAAAAGAATCAAAATAAAACAAGACCAATTAAAAAAGGAAATAGTAGGAAATAGTATAAAAACTGGGGCATTGACAGGACATGATTATTGCCACCCTTAAAAACAATTCAAATCAGTTTGGACAGAAGAGCCACAGTTCCATTGCAGTAAAATTAGACACACCTATGATCAATGGTCAGTACTCACATGACTTGAATCAACCAATGAATGATGACTCTAATGTTTAAAATGGCCACATTCACTCCCTGTTCCATTTTCACAATGGTAAAGACAAGAGAGCTGCCTGAAACTGTCAGACAAGCCGTTATCACCAAACAACAAACTTCAAAGGGGTACAAGGCCATCTCCAAAGACCTTGGGATTCATGTGTCTACAGTTTGCAATGTTATTAAGAAGTTTTCTGCTCATGGAACTTTCAAGAGCCTCCTAGGATATGGTAGGAAGGTAAAAATTAATCCAAGACATCTTGGTGCAAACTGTTGGAAAAATACCATGTATAACATCCAAAGAGATTAAGCTGATGTGGAACAATCTGGAATGGTGGTTTCAACCTGCACCAAATGCCACACACTAAACAAAGAAGGACTTCATGGGCGAAGGCCAAGGAAGACCCCACTGCCCTACTCTTTGCCCAAACCCACCTTGGGAAACCACAGTCCTTCTAGAAAAATGTTCTATAGGTAGATGAAACCAAACGAGCTCTTTGGCAATGCAAATCAGAGTTACATTTACAGGAAAAGAAATGAAGCTTATAAGGAAAAAAAACACCCTTCCTATAGTTAAATATGGTGGAGGCTCCATAATGTTGTGGGGCTTTTTGCTGCCTCAGGAACTGGAGGCCTGGAACATATTAAAGCAATCATGAAGTCAGAGAACTACCAAAGAATTTTGGAGCAAAATGTACTACCTAGTGTCAGAAAGCTAGTTCTAGTTTGAAGGTCATGGGTCCTCCAGCAGGACAATGACTCAAAACATGCATCTAAAATTAGAAAAGAATGGTTAAAAAAGAATAAATAGATTTTTTTTAAACTGGCCAGCAATGAGTCCCAATCTCAATCCAATCGAGAACCTTCGGTAAAAAGAATCCTGGAAATATTCATGAGCTGGAACAATTGCAGCTGAAGAGTGGGAGAAACTACCAGAAGACAGATGTATAAAACTTATAGATGGCTTCAAGAAATATTTAGAGGCTGTCATCACTGCCAAGGGTTGTGTAACCAAATATTAGTAAAGGGTGCCATTAATCCTGTCCAAGTCATATTTTGTTGTTTTTTTTTCTCAGAAATTACTACATCTAAGGGGCTTGTTTACAAAGCCGCGGTAGCGGTTTCCGATCGTTATCAGAGCCGCGGCCCCATTGAAATCAATGTTTGAAATCAATGGGGCTGTGGCTCCGATAACGATCGGAAACCGCTACCGCGGCTTTGTAAACAAGCCCCTAAGTTACACAGACATCTTTGAACATACTATTAAAATATTATGAATATATACAGTTGGAATATTTCCAATTATTTCTCAAGATATTGTACACAACATACCTAAAATGCAAGGGTGCCAGTAATGTTGACCACAACTGTACAGATGATGCTGAAGGCCAGTGAGTCCCCAGGAGAAAGTGCTGGGGATATGGTGCATTTGCTGCCAGTAAGAACAACTGTAAGTAGGCTCCCGGTGGTCCAGGAACATAAACGGCCTGGGTTCCAGAGATGTTTACCAAGTCTAATGAGGTTCTTTGTTGACCATCACTAATTGGACAAACAGGATCTGGATTATGTTTGGTAAAAGCCTGTGATAGCATACTTAGACCTGGTTTTTCACAGAATTTCTGGCACAAGAACATGCCAAAAAAGATCTTTGTAGTAAATCTCTACAGCAGGAATCACTAGCTTCACAATCAAAAGATCCAGTTAGCATTTTCCATTGAGCTGTAGTGCAAACCAGACAAACTTTGGGCCAGTCAGGAAACAAGAAAATTCATCATCAGAGTTAAGAGCAGTCTAGCTAGAACTAGACCCCATGGCTCAGCTGGCAAGATTTTATTTATTTAACAGGTTTTATATACTGCTTTATCATTTCAATTGATGTGGTTTACATCATAACTTAAACTTGGTAATGTACATTAAGCAGGGATATTGATAACTTGGATTTTTCTGAGGCAATGGAGAGTTAAGTAACTTGCCCAAGGCCACAAGGAGTGCTAGTGGGAATCAAACTCTGGTCTGTGGGTTCCCAAGCCAGTGCTCTAACCATTAGGCCACTCCTCCACTCCAAGATGTGTGCCTTCCAACCCAAAGGTCATTGCTTTGAGACTAGCCTAGCCTGTGATGACACTAGGGAAGAAAAATGAGTTTTAGATTTATTTAGTGCCATGTTTCAGACTGAACAAAATAGAAAATATCAATGAAATTATCTATTTTATTCCATATGAATTCATATCCCTATTATACTATATTACATTCTATATAAAGCTCACATGCAAGGAGCTCAGCCACTCACTAGACAAAGGCATATGCATTTCATTGCTTATCCCCATGGCCATTTCCATGTGGCTTCCTCAAGAAGTAGTTTGGTATCTTTGCAACATAGTAGATGACGGCAGAAAAAGGCCAAAGTAATTTACTATTTTTAATTTTATACCAAAAATGTGCTATTCACTAAAACAACATGGCCTGATTCTGATAGCATTTGCTTTTATTTTGTATCTGTAGTAAAACCCCTTGAGTCAGGCTCTCTAAAAGATGGAAGTTTAGAAATAATTTATGTATTGCTCAGTTAATATTAACATCCTGTCCCCCTGCAGCATGGGTCTGAGTGCTACAAGTTGGATTTATATACAGAGTGGCCCAAAAAAAGTGAGAACATCTCGTAAATTAAAAGCTTAAATAGTTTACTTATTTACCGTTTTTAGCTATATAGCGTCTTAATTTCGACAATTTCCGGTTGCCATATATTTTTTTAAATTTGTCAATCGTTTACATCTGTCTTTTTGAATTTTTAAATAACTTATATGCTACAAGATGTTCTCACTTTTTTTTGGGCCACCCTGTATATATATATATACATTTTAAAATTTATCATGCTTTTAAATGGTTACAACACCAAATTTTTACGGAATGATGAAAAAATAAAAAATTCAATACATGAGAAACAAATCTCAGCATATAAAACAAATATCTCCCACTTAACATCATCAAGACCACATTATTGGGAGTAAGGGGGTTCAGTTAGGTACAATTTAACCAATCAGGAAACTACAAGAAAAAAACAGCCCATCTAAATATAATATAATATAAACCCAAAATACATCACCGTCTGCCACTAGCAAGAACTTCAAAACTAAATCAAAAGCTTGGAGTCTTAAGAAATTCCTCTATCTGCAATGGTTCAAAGAAGCAATATTGTTTCCTAAGCGTCCCTCCAGTCCAGTCCCTTTCCTCTGTGTGCTCAGTCTCCAAGCAGCTGGAGGAGTCAGTAAGCCAGGGGATTAGGCTTACTGGAGAGACACTTAGGAACTTGTGGGGGGGGGGGGGGTTGTGCTCATTTATTTCTTTATTTCATTTAGTTCCTTTCCCTGGGTTTTAATTTGGGTGCTGTTCTTGGTAGGCGAGATCCCTGGACTGGAGTTCCTTCAGGAATACTAATTAGCAGGTAAGGCCTAATTACTCTTTCCCACGATGAAATACCAAGCATTTACAAGGATACTTGAGAAAATATGTGGCCTGCTGAGCTAAGACTCGAGGTCTCAGCTCCAGGAAGGTCTTACGCTTAAGTTGCGTAGGTCTGGGGAGATATTGATTCTTTGCCCACAAAATAATATTCCTTCTTGGGGAAAAAGGACTTTATTATCATGTTCTTATCAGTCTCTGAGACAAATGAAACTACTAAGGTAGCTCAAGAGGTAATAATATCTGAAGATGATTCTAGAAAATTAGATAAAACAAGACTAGGAATATCAAAAACCTGATCTAACTCCCAAGAACTGCAGCTAGCAATTTCTTACCCCTAGGAAGGTAATAAATACCACTAATCTGCAACACTGAGGAGTCTTCAGTTAGCAAAACTTCTTTCAGATATTTATGAAAAAGGAACATTGGAGACAGGTAATAAGTTACAAGAAAATTAAGGCATCTGATATTCCATCCTCGAGAAACATTTTCCAAATGTTCCATTTGGCAAAAGAGACTATCTTTAATAGAAGCAACTGAGGCTGACTGCACAGTATTCAGCTGGTTCTCAGATTTACCAAGTCTCTCCCCCAATTGTAATAGTTTAGAATCATGTTCGACAAACTCAGCAACAGAATCTTTAGTAAACTCTTGCAATTGATTCAAAGTACCGGTCAAAATAACTGTAGTCCAAGAAATAACAGCCCAAATATCTTTCAAGGACACATCTTTATCCACATGATCTTCCAGCGGACAACTAACATTTAATGATACAAGCTGCAAGACTCTAGGCAGAAGGACCCCAGAAAGATCATTGAACGTTGAGTCAGATTGAGATTGAACAGGTAACAATGGAGAAATGGGCGAGGAAACCTTAACTTGAAGTATCCTCCCCATTCTCCAAAGTTAAAAAATCAGACGGCAGGGGTTGGGATACACCCCCAACGGGTGGCTGCAGAGAAAATGAATCAAAACTTACAGTTGCTGAGGAAGATAAGGGCAGCTCCTCCATACTCCTCCTAACCAAATGCTTATCCAGCGGACTTTCAACTTTTGAAGATTTTAACTTAGAAGTAGCTGGCAGGGGAATCCTCTTCTTCCTCTTCCCCATATTTCACACACCAAATTTGTTCTTTGTGCCAAAGTGTGACGAAGGGGTGCCAAAGGGGCGGAACCTGCCCCTTTGGACACACTCCTTCAGACACACACCCGCAAGAATACGCCAGCTACCGCATCCTGCAGGAGGGGCGAGCTTTTAAAGCACCTTTTAGCTGCTGTCCGCAGCAACACTGGAGCACACGCTGGCAAAGATCAGCTGCTCCTCCTCCTCCACTCCCCTTACTTTCCTTGGATTTATATTTTGAAAAAAATCAGATTGGCCTATAGTATTCGCTGTTTCTTAAGTTTCCATATATAAATCCCTTCTATGCAAGGGATACGTACCAGGCCAAAGAGTTTGATTTGGGTCCATGCAATCAAATAAACTGCAAAACCTAAAGTATTTGACTAGCACAGACGTCATGCCTGGAAGCACGCTGTGCGAGTCATCTGTACATAGCAATTGGATAGGGCTATCTGCATTCAGTCTGAACCTTGAAACTCTGGCTGTGTTTACCCTTCAGAAGTGTAATGGAAAGTCTAGAAGCATAGTAACATGGTATATGACGGCAGATAAAGACCAGCATGGTCCATCTAGTCAGCCCAGCAAGGTGGCAAGAGTAGGTGCAGCTGCCGCTCCGTGCAGGTCACCCCTCCCCATGCCTTTGTTTAGGGGTGCACCCACTGCTCTATGTAGGTCACCCCTATTTGTTCAGATATAAGAGATAATTATGCTTACTGTTATTTTGATTTGATCCTATTGCTATAAAGGGATCCTCTGTCTGCTCCATGCCATTTTGAATTCTGTCACTGTGTTTGCCCTCACCACTTCCATCGGGAGGGCATTCCGAGCATCCACCACCCTTTCAGTGAAAAAGTATTTCCTGACATTGCCTTTCAGTTTACCCCCTTGCAGCTTCATGCTATGCCCTCTAGTTTTACAGCTTCCCCGTGTTTGGAAGAGGTTTGTTTGTCCATTAATACTCTTTAAGTATTTAAAGGTCTGAATCATATCTCCCCTGTCCCTCCTCTCCTACAGAGTGTACATATTTAAGTCTTCAAGTCTCTTCTCAGAAGTCTTCTGATGCAGACTCCAAATCATTTTGGTCACCTTCCTCTTTTTATATCCTTTGCGAAATATGGTCTCCAAAACTGAACACAATATTCCAAGTGAGGCCTCACCAGCGACTTGTACAGTGGCATTAGTACCGCTTCCCTTCTGCTGGTAATTCCTCTCTGTATGCAACCCAGCATCCTTATGGCTTTTGCCACTACCTTGTCACACTGTTTCGCCACCTTGAGATCCTCAGGAGCAATCACTCCGAGGTCCTTCTCCTGGTCCATGCACACCAACCTCTCATCCTCTATTGCATACAATTCCCTTGGATTTCTGCTTCCCAAGTATATGACACTGCACTTCTTCACATTAAATCTTAACTGCAAAGCATTAGACCATTCTTCCAGCTTTTGTAGATCTTTCCTCATGTTATCCATTCCCTCAGGGGAGTCCACTCTATTGCAAATTTTTGTGTCATCTGCAAAAAGACAGACTTTCCCATTCAATCCTTCAGCAATATCACCCACAAATACATTGAACAGTACAGGTCCCAGGACCGAACCCTGGGGCACACCACTAATCGCCTTCCTTTCATCCGAGTGAATTCCATTTACTATCACTTTCTGTCATCTGTCAGTCAACTAATTTCTGATCCAGTTCACCACTTTGGGACCCATCCCCAAGATGTTGAGTTTATTGATAAGCCTCCTATGAGGAACAGTATCAAAACCTTTGCTGAAATATAGGTATATCACATCCATTGCATGCCCTTGATCTAGTTCTCTGGTCACCCAGACAAAGAACTCAATCAGATTTGTTTGGCAAGATCGTCTTTTGGTAAAACCATGTTGCCTCAGATCATGCGACCTGTTGGTTTCAAGAAAGTCCACTATTCACTCTTTCAGGAGTGCCTCCATTACTTTTCCCGCCACCGAGGTAAGGCTTACCACTTTACATATTACCAAGAGGTAGCACATCAGCCCTTCTCCAGTCCTGTGGAACTTCTCCTGTCTCCAAGGATCTATTAAAAACATTCTTTAACCGCCCTGCAAGAACCTTTCTGAGCTCTTTCAGTATCCTGAGATATATCCTATTCGCTCCCATGGCCTTCCCCTTCTAACACATCATCTTCTGTGAATGGTATGATATCTACTCCATTCCCATCTGTATATATGTCAATCACAGGTGGTCCTTCTCCAGGATTTTCTTTAGTAAAAACAGAACAGAAGTATTTGTTTAGCATTTTCACTTTTTCAATGTTACTTTCCACAAATCCGGTCCCAGCACTTTTGAGTCCTGCAATTCCACCTCTGATTTTCCTCCTCTCCCAAATATACCTGAAAAAAGTATTGTCGCCACACTTCACATCTTTAGCCATCTTTTCTTCTGACTTTGATTTTGCTATCCTTATTTCTCTTTTTGTCTCGTTTAGTTTGATCTTGTATTCTTTTCTGTGTTCCTCTATTTGCGAGCTTCTGAATTTTGTGAAGGCTGTGTTTTTTGCCTTTAGTTGTGCAGCCACTTCTTTGGAGAACCAAATAGGTTTCCTTTTCCTCTTGTTTTTATTTACTTTCCTTACATATGTATCTGTTGCCCCTTTTATTGCCTCCTTTAGTTTAGCCCATTGCAATTCCACTTCCCTTATCCCCTCCTACCCTGCCAACTCCTCCTTCAGGTACTTGGCCATTTTACGGAAGTCAGTCTTTTTGAAGACTATGACTTTGAGCTTGCTGTGATTGGACTCTGCCTTGGCTTTTATCTCAAACCATATGTGTGATTATCACTGCTGCTCACATGGGCACCCACCCAGATATTCGACACGCTATCTCTGTTGGTGAGTACTAAATCCAGCATCAAGCTTTCCCTGGTCAGTTCCCTCACTATTGGTATAAGTAATGCATCTTGGAAAACATTCACATTTTTTTTATTTCTTTCCAGATTTACAAAAGGAATACGCCAGTCCACATTGGATAGATTAAAGTCACCCAATATGATCACGTCCCCCTTCATGGCTACCTTTGCAATATTAATAATCAAGTCTCTATCCATTTCTTTGGTTTGAGTTGGAGGCCTGTAGATTACATCAATATGGATGACAGTGCCATCTCCTCTTTCCAACACAATCCAGAGCGCTTCTTCTTTTCCCCATGTCCCCTGCAATTCAGCAGCTTTAATATTGCTTTTGACATATAGGGCTACTCCTCCTCCTTTTCCACCCTCTATCTCTTCTAAATAGATCATAGCCAGCTATGGCTGTATCCCATTCACGTGACTCATTAAACCATGTTTCTGTAATGGCCAAAATGTCCAAGTCCATTTCCACCATTAGGGCTTCCAGGTCAGAAACATAGGACCTGATTTACTAAGGCTTTTTTTCCCTTTTTTTTTTGTCTATGACAAAAAAGAAAATCTCAGTCAAGCAGACCCATAATGTGTTACACTTTAAATAAAGTGTCAACATTATCTTTAGAAACCATTTTTAGGCATGTTTTACATCAAGCGATACCATCAGTTGTGAAATTCGATCCATTTGTCTGCTGTATCCATAGCTCCGTTGGCACATGTGCAAACAAACCTATGTGCAGCTAGGTAGAGTGCAATGAGGCATACTGACATTCTAGTCGAGGCCCCCCACCTCCGCCAGTGAAGAGCTGAAGGGGCAAGCAACCATGGCCTAACAGGAGGTGAGTGAGATACATGGCACGGGCATTGACACCTGCATCCTGCCAGTGCCCTCTCTCTACTGCCACACTCTCTCTCGCTCTCTCTCTCTCTCCTCCACCTCTTCCCCTTGCTTCGTGCACCAGCTTTCAAACATAGCTGAGGAAATTCTCCTCCTCCTCCTCCTCCAAGATAATCCAAGCCTCAGCAGCAGAGGTGCAGGAGAATCCTAAGCTTCAGCAGGTGTCCGAGGCCTCTGCCTTTGGCGTCACTTCCACTGCTGCCAATGTCCCCAAAAGTACCGGCCACCACCTCGTCAGTGCCAGCATTAGAAACAGCAGCGGTGCACACAACAGCGCATTTTTCTGTCGTCATTTTTCTATGTTTCTATATAACACTATGCATGCCAATGGGGCAGTGGCAGCAGTGTGGGGGATGGCAAGGGCCAGATTCAGGAGTTTGCCAGTCTCTCTGCCTATAATGGCACGACCTGACCCACTCCAACGAGCTGCGCTCCTCCAGTATTAAAAGCTGAGCTGGGCAGCAACCTGAAAAAAAGACTCTTTCAGGCTAGTAGTAGGGGGGGGGGTCAACTGTCTGATTGTCCGAGGCCGAGCAAATGCTGTATGATGAGCTGGAGCATTTGCTTGGCCTCGGACAATCAGACAGTTGATTTCCTTAAATGTAAAAATTCATTGATCTGGTTCACGGAAGGGTAGGAGGAAGACAGGGGAAGGTAAAAGCAGAGAATGGAAGAAGGTCAGAATGAAGAATGGCAGAAGGGTAGACGAGAAGCAAATGAGAAGGAGGAAAAGCAAAGGAGGATGGGAGAGGAAGGACTCAAAACATCCCTATAGCATTATCAAGTCACCCCCAGACTGAATTTACTCATAACTCTCCATCCACTATGTCTCTCTTCCCTTCTGTATCTCTGTGCCAGTCATAACTGTACCATCAAGTTAGCCAGTTGATCCCCTACTACATTCATAATCCATAATCTCCTATCCTCTTATATTCAACACCTCTGCCACTCATGACTCCCATCCCTTATTAATTTTCTCAACTTATGCATGCTACTACAACCGTCTACCTAGTCATCCCTCAGCCACTGATAACTCCCATCTACCCTTAGCCCCCTATCGCCAATCATCCCCCATCTACTCACTTACTCAGCCTGCTATCCACTCATAACTTCCCTTGTCGCTGGCTAACTCATGCAGCTCTAGATCTTAACCCCACTAGCCAGGCACTCTGCCAGTGAAACACACCTTCGCGCAATGCTTAGAGCATGCACTTTTCAACTTGTTTTGGATGATAACAGCAACAAAACTGATCTATCACTGGAAAGATAAGGGAGTGAGAAGAGTCTTGAGCTTCCTTTTTGTTGTATAGACGAGAGTAGCATCTTTCCACGGTAAGATAAAAAGAAACACTCAAAATATAATGAATGGTCTGGAACCACTCTAACAATGTATTGTTGGGGCAAAAACCATTGTACCTCATTTAACAGCTAGCACTCAGCCCCCGCTTTTGAATACTGTCCTGCAGAGGAATAAAGTTTAGTATTTAACAAGCATTTTCATCTTGATATTGATTTTACAGAGCAATTTGATGCCTGAAGTGTTGGGGTGGAGTCTCTCGCAATTATTGTTTTCTTCAAATCGCAACATTTTCAATGGCTTTCAAATGGATAGAACTAGGCAATGATCACTTATCCTTGCCAAAGCAGACAATAATATTTTCAATTACAGTTACTCACAGTGGCTTTGGATCTTTCAACTTTCTCATACTTTTCATTCCATGCAGTAAGAACAGGAAAGTTTCTTAGTAAACTGCTTTCCAAAGTCTTAACATGCTCAATTTTGTGCTGATGCATTAAAACAATCATTTTTAAATTAATTTTATAAGTAAAGCCATGGAATATTCTAACTATTAAGGACTGGAGATAGTAGTGGACGGTGGCTTTTTCATGTGATTATTCTCTCTCTCTCTCTCTCTCTGTCTCTCTCTCTCTGTCTTTAGTCTAACCTAATGAAAGAACTGCCAAATAGTATTGATATTAGGGCTTTCTACTGAAATCTTATATACCATTGCTAGTTAATTACAGTATGGTTGGTACCAGTGCAATTGCGGGAAATTTAAGATGTCAAGGCTGTTATTCAAGTTTAGGAATGGATTTGAGACTCCTAAGTGGATGTTGTCTTATATTCCATTCAGGGGAATTTTCATGTATAGCTTCTTTTAAGGATGCATATTGCTCCAGTTCTTTGGAAGAAGCTTCCAGGACAGCTAGACTTCAGAAAATCTACTTGTGTTTTTGCAAGAAGGTTAAAGCATAGCTGCTTTATGCTTGTATGTTGTTGGTTTTTTTTTTACTAAAAGGTGGTATATCAAGTGCCAAATAAATTAAACAGCTTTTACAGGCCTATGGGCTACTATTATGAAGGGGTCTACAGGTAGTATGAGTATGGATAAAAGTAGTAAATATGATGTTGTTGTAGGGTGTTCAATTGAAATTTTGATCATTTATGACTGATTACATTCCATTTTTGATTTGGACTGCACTATATTTTATGTTTATCTACTTTATATTGTAAATCACCTAGAGCATTTTTGTGAAAGTGTTTTTAATACATTTGAATTAAAGATTGTAGAATAAACCAGTAGGAATTTCTTAAAGTCTGTGCGTTAGTACTATGCAAGCAATTCTGTAAGAAACGCCTAGATGTATGGGTTTATAACTATTTGTTTATGACTTTTTATTGTTTTTTATTTATTAATAGTCTTATGGGTTTTATACAACACCAAAGGACATAATTTGGCATGTTTTTAACTCTTTTATTATTTATTGTAGAGGTCACTAATCCTTGAAGAAGGCCTCCCGGCTGAAACATATGTCGGGTTGACCTCCTAGTTTCTGATAAACATCCTTCCATGGTTGATCCTTGTCCTGCCTCATCTGTGCCTGGTTATGTTGCAGGAAGAGTGTTCTTATTGTACAGCCTGTGCCATGCCCCCTGCTTACTTGGATGTCCCCACACCAGAGACTTTTTAAAGCTTTTGCAGTTTTCTGGGTCATACCGCTTCTTAGAAAATAGAAACAATGTTTCAGCCATCATGCTGTGGCTTTTCTTCATGGTGAAGAAAGCCACCGCATGATGAACTCTTGAAAGCCATTTGTTTTGTTAAATGTTACCTCAATTGTACTGTCTAAATACTGTTAAGTAACTCTACTGTTTAAATGTTTACACGTATCCTAATGTTAAATGTAACCGTCCAATTGTGATGCGACATGACCACCTTGATTGAAGGAAAAGGTGGCATACAAATCTATCTAAATAAATAAATAAATTTGTGAAATGGCTTTTGCAACGTCTCCATAATGTGGACATCTGCACGAATGTTTTTGGATGTCTAAATTGTGACTACGGCTTTTAAAATGACCCCATAGTGTATTTAGGCTTTCAGAAAGCATTTTACAAAGTCCCACATGACAGACTTCTGAGGAAATTAAAAAGCCACTGCATAAGAGGCAATGGGCCCAATTCCGTTTTGGATGTGCCGGCTCTCTGTGCGCCTGGTCAGAACCGGACGCACAGAGTGAGCCGGGATTCTGATCCTGTCGGGCACATCCTGTCAGAATCACACCCAGGTCTGTAAGTGCAGGCCAGGACCCCGATCAGGTCAGCCTGCATGTACATCCCCGCTATTCGGGGATGACTCTGTAGGTGTCCTATTGTGGATTGGAAACAGATTGAGAGATAGAAGACAGAGAGTAGGGTTAAATGATTGGTTTTCTCAGTAGTGGAGTACTCCATGGATCTATACTGGGACCAGTGATTTTTAAAACATATTTATAAATGATCTGAAATTGTGAACAACCAGCAAGTTGATTAAATTTGTAAATGTCACCAAATTATTCAAAGTTGTTAAATCAAATGCGAATTGTGAGAAATTGCAGGAGGACCTTGTGAGACTGGGTATACAAAAGACAAAGTGCAGCATGTAGAGAAGAATAACCCAACCTATAGATATACAATCCTAGGCTTCACATTAGGAGTCGCCATCCAGGAAAAAGCTCTAGGCATCATCATGGATAATGCTTTGAAATCTTTTGTTTAGTGTGCAGTGGTGGCAAAAAAAAGCAAACAGAAGGTTAGGAATCATTAAAAAGGCATGGCTTTTTTGAGGGGATACGCGGTAGTGCAGAGTGCCTGCACCTTTTTCATTGCTGGCTCATGTATTAATGAAAGATCCCTGCATTAAAACATAAGAACATAAGATAAGCTATTCTGGGTCAGACCAACATCCATCAAGCCCAGTATCCTGTTTCCAACAGAGGCCAATCTAGGTCACAAGTACCTAGCAATTTCCCCAGAAGATACAGGTTCCACAATGGCTGGTAGTGGGGCAAGCAGTGGATTTCCTGGCTCCACTGTAATAATGGTTTATGGACCTTTCCTCCAGGAACTTGTCCAAACCTTTTTTAAACCCGGCTACACTAAATTGAAGTTCGAGCGCAGAGTCGCGAAGGACGCCGGTAACCGGGCGGTCGGCCCGGTCCCGGCCCATCCTTCCGGCTTCGGGGGGAGGGGGGGAGGGAGAGAGAAAAAGCGGGCGGGAAGCGGATGACGCCGGCAGCGTCCTTTAAATTGATTGGCTCCGCAGAAGGCGAGAGCGGAGCCAATTAGAGCTGCCGGCGTGGGGAGCTGCTTTTATGTAGAGGGGGCTGCGATTTCTGCCCCCTTTTTGGCGGCGGTATTGGTGGTGAGAAGGCTTGGAAGGCTTGGTCCAAGGACAGTTTTTGAGGCCTGCGTGGTCGGGGAGCCACAGCGTCGGAGGTGCGGTTTCGGGCTGCTCAGTAGGCCTTTGAGGACCGGAGTTGGAGTGCTGGGTGGGTGAATTCGGCGCAGCGTTCTCATCGGCGGTGAGCTGCGGGAGGTCTCTCTCGGTGGGGGCATTGTTCGGGGAGGCGCAGGAGTGGATCCTAGGGGGTGGAGCTCCAACAAACGTTTTCATAATTTTATAATAGCCTGAATTCTTTTCTTGCTAGGGGCCTTGTTTTTCTTAAGGATGGCTCGTGGAGTGAGGGCTGGGGCAGTCGCCCTGATAAGCTGACAAGGCCTTCTAATGCACGGGGTGCTCAATCGACCAATAGGGGTAGGGCTTCAGAGAAGGGGAGTAGTGGTGGGGGCCGGGGGCAACGCGGAACTTCCAACCAGAGGCAGCCTCGAGCAAAGGGGCCTCAGCGAGGGTGGGGGAAGGGGCTTCCATTAGTACTGGGAAGAGGGGCTTCAGGATCCAGAGCGCGGGGGCAATTCAGGCGGGGGCAGCCTCAAGTACAGGGTGTTGGGGGTAATTCGGGGCCGGGGCCTGCGGTGTTCGCTGAGCACGGAGCTACTGGGGAAGGGGGTGATTTAGAGGGGGGCGGGACTGAGCAGGAACAGGGGAGTGTAGCTCAGGGAGGGTGGGGCTCTGGGAACTTAGGGTGGGGCCCTATGGTTATGCCTACGGGTACACCTAACAGGCATCCTAGAGGAATGGCGTCCGGTGAGAGCGTGCAATGGGGCCATGGTAACTATGGGGCTTGGAATGGCCCTTCTCAATGGAGGCACTGGTTGGGGGGCGGTCAGGGTTCCTCTAGAGCGGAATGGTTAGCGGCATGGCAGCCAGGGTGGCCTTCTCCTGTTCCCCCGCCCCCTCTTTTTCCTATTTTGTCTTCACAGGTTCCAACACCATTACCAGGAGGAGCTGACAGTGGTCAGCGGCAAGTAGAGCGCGTGGATACGACTTCTGCCAGGCAGCTGGGGATGTCCAGTGGTGGTGCGGTTCGAGAAGAAGGTGGACAAGGGCAAGTCGTGGAGCTCAGTCCAGCGGACGTTAGCCCTGAGGAGGCGGTGGCGGCTGCGACAGGTGTTTTGGGTGAGTTACAGGCAGATTCGGGGGAGAAGAGTAGGGAGGGTGGAAAAAGGAAGGAAAAAAGGACAACGAAGAGGAAGCATTCCTGTAGGAGGCATTGCAGGTCCAGCTCTTCGTCAATGTCATCCTCAGTTTCGTCTTCTTCGCTGACGTCATCGGAAGATAGCACATTTCGTCAGAGGAAGGGTGATAAACGGGCGTTAGGAAGGGGTCAGGGGGGAGGTTTGCCTTCCGCAGTGGTTATTTCGGAGCTATGGGAAGGAGTTCCGAGGAAGTTGCGGCATAAAATTAAAAAGCGGCGTTATATAGATATTTTCCGGCTGCTAGAAGGTCGCAAGCGCTCGGGTGAAAGTAAGAAAAAACGTAAAGAGGATGAAAAGGCTGGGCGCATTAAGAAAGTTTCGCGGAATGTGGTCAATTGGACCCGGGCGTTTCTGCGTTTGGCTAGTGTTTGGGGACAGCATTACCTGGGGCAATACGAGATGCTTTTATCATACGCGGATTCTATCTTGGAAGCGTCACAGACGCACGACGGGTGGTCATGGTTAAACTATGACGAAAAATTTAGAGACAAGATGGAAGAGAATAGATTCGTGTCATGGGGTATGCAGGACATTAACTTGTGGTTGACCCAGATGTCGGCCAGGGTGAGTGTGGGAGGAGGGGGAGGGGCAAAAGGTGCAGTTGGGAGCTTGGCTGGGGCTGGACGGTCCTTTTGTGGGGGAGCGAGTCTCGTGCAGCAGCGTATGTTTATGTTTATGTTTAATAAAACTTGATATACCGCCCAACGCCACAGGCATCTGAGCAGTTCACAATAAAAACATTATTCAGGTTTTTTAAAAAATAAGGCTGCAGGAAAAAGAAAAGGAACGCCAATTTAAAACAGAAAAGGGGGAGGAGGAAAGAAAGAGAGCAAGTCAGAATTAACAAATTGCAATATAACAACACGGAACAAAAAGGAAGGGGAGGACACAAGTGGGAGATCAAACACTAGCTAAAAGAGAGCAAATCAAGTTAACAAATTACAATAGATCAGCACTAGACAGAAGAGGAAGGGAAGGACACAAGTGGGAGGTCGAATGCTAGGTTAAAAAGGTGGGTTTTAATCTGGGACTTGAAGGACTGGTATGACTCTACTGCACGGAGCGAGGGGGGGAGCGAGTTCCAAAGGCTAGGGGCCAGAAAGTAGAAAGCGGAAGAGCGAGTAGAAACAAGATGGGCCTGGGAGGGGGAGGGAAGGGACATCCGGTTTGTGTGAATGGAGCGGAGCAGACGATGAGAGGTACGGAAGGATATTTGGTCAGCAAGGTAGGAGGGGGTGCCAGTACGAGCAGCTTTGTGTGTAAGAATGAGAATTTTGTATTGAATGCGGAAAGTGACAGGTAACCAGTGATGGTGTAGAAGAAGGGGAGTGACATGGTCGAAGCGGGAAGCGTAGGTTAGTAATCGAATAGCTGTATTTTGCACACGTTGAAGACGAGACAATTGGGATTGGGGGAGACCAGCCAGGGAGACATTACAGTAATCTAGACGAGACACCACTAAAGAGAGAAGGAGGGTTGCCAGAGCAGAAGAAGAGAGGAAGGGGCGAATGGCTCGGAGCTGCTTGAGGGAAAGAAAAGAACGTTGAACAATGGAGGAGATGTGGGCCGAGAAGGAGAGAGAGGAGTCAAGGATAACACCCAGGTACCGAAGTGAGGAAACAAGAGGAATGGACTGGGAGGAGAAAGTGGGGGCGCAGGCAGGGGAGGGGCTCCCAAACGTGAACCATATAGCAAAGGATTTAGCGGGGTTAGCGTGAAGGAAATTAGAAGAAAACCATGAGGCAATAGCAGCAAGACACAGATTAAGAGGGGCAATGTCAGGAGAAAGAGAACTTGCGTGATGTAGGAGAAAAATGTCATCTGCGTAGTAATACGCAGAAATGCCAAACTGTTGAATTATGAGGGCAAGAGGGGCAAGAAAAATATTAAAGAGAAGGGGGGCGAGAACTGAACCCTGAGGAACTCCACATGTGAGGGGAGAGGGGGAAGAAGAGGAAGAACCAGTAACTACAGAGAAGGAGCGACATGAGAGGAAGGAGTGGAACCACCGAAGTACCAAACCAGAAAGACCCGCCTCCCGAAGACGAGTGAGGAGAGTGCGGTGATCCACTAGGTCAAAGGCTGCGGAAAGATCAAGGGAGACAGCTAAGGTGAATAAGCCACGATCGTGAGCAGTGTGAAGTTCGTTAAGAAGAGAAAGGAGGACAGTTTCAGTGCTATAGCCGGGACGAAAACCAGATTGCCGGGGGTGAAGGGTGAGGGAAATTTCAAGGTGAGAGGAAAGTTGAATGAAGACCAGTTTTTCCGTACAGGGGGAAATGGGGCAGGCGATGTTTGCTGGAGGTTCAACAAGACCTCGTGCCCTTTTCCAGACTGCAAATTCAGGCACGTCTGTTCCATTTGCGAGGGAGCCCATTCAGCCGTCAAATGTGTTAAAAAGGGGGTCTCTCAGCTCCCTACCCCTGGCGCAAAGTAATGAAGGGCTATTTTGCCTCGCCCCCACGCCTATTAAGGTGGAAGTGCTGAATGCGTGGCTGGGCCAGTACCCTAGACGACAACATAGGGAAGTTTTGTATTTTGGTTTTAATTATGGTTTTGTAATCCCGGTGGGGGGGAAGGCTGCGCGGAATTCCGTGTCGGTTAGGCGCTTCGCGTCTGTAGTAAAAGAAAAGTTGGCAGGTGAATTGTTCCTGGGTAGGGTAGCGGGCCCATTTATGATACAGCCGTTCGCAAGAATGGTAATTTCTCCTTTGGGAATAATACCAAAAAAGGAGCAGGGGAAATTCCGCCTGATACATAATTTGTCCAGTCCTATAGGAGCATCGGTTAATGACTATATCCCGCGGGAATTGTGTTCCGTGAGATATGCGTCGTTCGATAAGGCAGTGAGCTTGGTTCGATCAGCCGGGCATAGGGCACAGATGGCAAAGGTAGATGTTGAATCGGCATTCAGGCTGCTTCTTCTTTTTATTTATTGGGTTTTCGTTTTGAAGATGGAATTTATTTTGATAAATGCATGCCCATGGGCTGTGCAGTCTCTTGTTCATACTTCGAGAAGTTCAGTACTTTCCTACAGTGGGCGATCGAGCGTAAGGTGGGTATAGCGAAGGTAGTGCACTACTTGGATGATTTTTTATTTGTCGGATCGGAGCAATCGGAAGAATGCCGTGTATTGCTGGATGGTTTTGTGGAATTGTCACTGGAATTGGGAGTGCCTTTGGCAAAAGAAAAGACGGAGGGTCCTGCCACGCGGATCACTTTTTTGGGAGTGGAGCTGGATTCGGAGTTAATGGTGGCACGTCTTCCTCAGGAAAAAATTTGCAGATTGACAGTGTTAGTGGCCAATGTGCTGGCATCATCGTCGTTATCGCTTAGGGAGATGCAAGCCTTGATAGGTTCGTTAAATTTCGCTTGTCGGGTGATCCCAATGGGAAGGGTATTTTTGCGGCGGTTGGCTGCAGCTACGGCTGGGGTGCGTAGGCCTCATCATCATCTGAGGGTCTCGAAGTCAATTAAGGCGGATTTGCGGATCTGGCAGGTCTTTTTGGAGGAGTTTAATGGGACCACAATTTTAATGGAGCCGGAGCTCAGCAGTGCGGATTTGCAACTGTATACCGACGCGGCAGGGAGAATAGGCTTGGGTATTTACTTCGGTGGGGCTTGGTGTGCTGAGCGTTGGCCGCAGGCTTGGCACGAGTCGTGTCTCACCAGTAATATAACTTTTTTGGAGTTGTTTCCCATCTTAGTGGCATTGGAGTTGTGGCCGGATAGACTTTGTAACAAAAAAGTTCTTTGGTGGTGTGATAATGAAGCAGTAGTGAGTGTGGTGAACCATTATTCACCTCACTGTGGCTTGGTGGCTAACTTGATGAGGGAAGTAATTTTAGCTTGTTTACGGTTGAATGTGTACCTTAGGGCTCGTCATATCCCAGGGTATGCTAATGCGATCGCTGATTCTCTTTCCCGTTTCAAGTTGGATCAATTTCGACAACTGGCACCACAAGCGGAGGCAGAAGGAGGCGCGGTCCCTTGGAAGTTATGGAGTCTTGGCCAGCGGGGATGAAGGACTTGTTGCAGAGTTCCGTAGCTGCGGGGACATGGGCAGCGTATCGGCGAGGATGTCAGAAGGTGGTGGCTTTTCTGGAACGCTCGGGCTGGCAGTGTGGGCCGGTTTCGGCTCAGTTGCTAGGACAATATGTAGTCTGGGCTAAGGAGAATGGAGTGACTCGCTCCTCAGTGCGTAGTCACTTGGCGGGTTTTGAATTTTTTGTGAAAGCTGTCGGCTGGGACTTCCCGTTAGGGGGTGCCTTAGCCCGCTGGCTTTTGCAAGGGTGGGGCCGAGCTACACCGGTACATCATGATGCTCGGCGTCCCATCACCCATGATTTATTAGGGAGGCTATGCAAATCATTATCGGAGGTGGCCTCATCGCAGTATGAGGCTGTGCTTTTCCGGGCGGTTTTTAGTTTGGCATTTTTTGGTGCCTTTCGTATGGGGGAGCTGGTTGCGAGATCGAACAGGGCTGGTTCAGTGGGGATTCTACAGTGGCAACATGTTTGCATTGAGAGGGGGCAGTTGAGAGTTTTGTTGGCAAAATCCAAGACTGATCCACAAGGCAAGGGTTTGTGGGTGCGTTTGAGTGGGATTCCAGGGTTTGCCACGTGCCCGGTGGGCACTATGCGTGCTTATTTACGGGTACGCCCAGCGGAGGTTGGGGGGTTGTTTTTGCATGCGGACGGGCGGCTGCTTACACGTTTTCAGGTTGTGGCAGTCCTGAGGTTGGCCTTGAAGGTAGTAGGTGAGTCCCCTGAGCTTTATGCGGCTCATTCCTTTCGCATCGGCGCGGCTACCAGCGCTGCTGCTGAGGGCCTGTCGCAGCAGGATATTCAGAGTATTGGGAGGTGGCGTTCCCAGGCTTTCCGGGGTTATGTTCGATTGTGATGGGTGGAGCGGGGGGGGGGGGGGGGAACCTGACATGGATTGATTCTTATTTTCTTTTGCAGCTGGAGTTGGGAGTATCCAGAGCTGTTGGATGATCGGGCACTCTTTCATGTTCTGGGCCAGCCGGCGAGCGGCTGTGCGACCATTTGGGCCTAACCTGGGGCTGGATCCTGCTCAAGTGTCGCTGCTATGGCTGGGTGAGAGAGGGTTGAGATGGTCTCAGCTCCTGCCTTTGCTCCGGCACCATGAGTGAGTGAGGGGCCAGCCTGGGCTGCTACTTTTGCATTTAGGTGGCAACGACATGGTAGCCTGGACTTGTAAGCAACTCATCAGAGCTGTTATAAAAGATTTAACTTTGATATTGCAAATGTTCCCGGGAGTTCAGTTAATTTGGTCAGACATTATTCCAAGGCCTGTTTGCGCAGCCAAGCGGCGTTGGTCGCGGGGTCTCACTAAAATAAATCGACAAATAGGGCGGTGGGTAACTGGGCAGGGTGGGATTCAAGTTCTACACCCGTGGGTGGAGGTGACTTGTACGGGGTTGTACAGGCTGGATGGAGTTCATTTGTCCCCTGTAGGTGTCGATTTACTTTTGAACGATTGGCAAGAGGCCTTGGAAGGTGTTCTACACTGGGAAACTAACCGGTCGCAGCAGGGCAGTGGGGGGGCGGCACAGGGGCATTAATATGCCAGTGCCGGTGGCGGGATCCCGGAGGTTTCCGGGGCCCGGAGCCTTTAGGTCATACTTGGGCGGGGGCGGGGTGCCCCTGACCCGGATAAGCCCTGCTGGCCTTTGCTAGTCACATGGCGAGGTCGGGGAAAGGGCGGTAGGAAATTGGCCGGTGGTCGGACACGGCCGGAGTGGATGCGACCCCACTTTGCTAATTATGGCTGGTGGGGCATCGCTCCGCTGGTGGGAGATTGTTTACAGAACTGTTTGGTATGTAAAGTTAATTGTTTGAAAATATAATAAAGCTGCGACCGGTTGGTACTTCCAATAAGAAAATTGTGTCTGTGAAATTTGTAAAGGTGGGGCAAGGGGGGAGGGGGGGTTGGAAAAGATGGGCTTAGGGCACCGGATGCGGCCTGCCACGGTTACAGCTTTTACTGCATCCTCCGGTAACAAATTCCAGAGTTTGATTACATGTTGAGTGAAAAAATATTTTCTCTTATTAGTCTTAAATAGGTTACATTGTAGCTTAATTGCATGTCCCGGAGTCTTTCTATATTTTGATGGTGTAAACAATCGATCTACGTTTACCCGTTCCACTCCATTCATTACTTTATAGACTTCTATCATATCTCCCCTCAGCCATCTCTTTTCCAGGTTGAAGAGCCCTAACATTTTTAGCCTCTCTTCATAGGGGTATCCTTCTATCCCCTTTACTATTTTGGTGGCTCTTCTCTGTATCTTTTCTAATAACATTATATCCTTTAAGAGAAGGTGACCAGAATTGCACACAATATTCAAGGTTCGGTCGCACCGTGGAACGATACAGAGGCATTATAATATCTTTATGATTCCTAGCATTCTCTTTGCCTTCTTGGCCGCCGCTGCATACTGGACAGAAGGTTTCAACGTGTTATCCATGATGACGCCTAAATCATTTTCCTGGGTGATGGTTCCTAATGTGGAACCTTGCATCGTGTAACCATAGTTTGAGTTGTTCTTTCCTAGGTGCATAATTTTGCGCTTGTCCACATTAAATTTCATCTGCCTTTTGGATGCCCAATCTTCCAATTTATCAAGGTCCTCTTGCATTTTTTCACAATCCTCATGGCTTTTAACAACTTTGAATAATTTTGTGTCATCTGCAAATTTGATCACCTCACTCGTTATTCCCATTTCCAGGTCATTTATGAATATGTCAAAAAGCAGCAGACCCAGCACAGATCCCTGGAGTATTCCACTATTCACCTTTCTCCATTGGGAAAATTGGCCATTTAGCCATACCCTCTGCTTTTTATCTTTTAACCAGTACCTGATCCACAATAGTACACTGCTTCCTATCCCATGACTTTTTAATTTTGCCAAGAATCACTCATGTGGGACCTTGTCAAAGGCTCTGAAAATCCAGATACACTATATCAACCGGCTCACCTTTGTCTATTCACACCTTCAAAAAAAACATAACAGATTAGTAGGACAAAACCTTCCTTGGCTAAGGCCATTTTGGTTGTCTCCCATTACGTCATGACTATCTGTTGTTGTTGTTAAGTGCCGTCGAGTCAGAGTCGACTCATGGCGACCCTCTGGATAGCTATCCTAAATTGTGTTCGGTCTTCAGTCAGGCGGCTCATTGTTGACAGACTGGTACCTGTAGCTGCTGTTATTGTATCAATCCATCTCATTGCTGGCCTTCCTCTTTTGCGTTGACCTTCTATCTTGCCAAGCATGATGTCTTTCTCTAATGATCTCTCTCTTCGCATGATGTGTCCAAAGTATGAAAGTCGAAGTCTTGTCATCTGAGCTTCTAAAGAAAGCTTAGGTTTGATCTTCTCTACTACCGACTGGTTTGTTCTTCGGGCAGTCCATGGTATACACAGTATTCGCCGCCAGCACCATAATTCAAATGCATCAATTTTCTTCCTGTCTGTCTTTTTCACTGTCCAGCTTTCACATCCATATGATGTTATTGAAAATACCATGGCTTGAACAAGTCGAATCTTTGTATGGAGAGAGACATCTCTGCTCTTGAGAATCTTATCTAGGTCTTTCATAGCCATTCTGCCAAGAACAATGCGTCATTTGATTTCTTGACTGCTTGTTGCTTCTTAATTGATAGTTGATCCAAGTAGGTTAAAGTTGTTCACAATTTCAATTTCTTCTCCTTCAACAATGAACCTGTTGATTATGCCAGTTGTCATGATCTTTGCCTTCTTTACATTAAGGTGCAGGCCCATTTTGAGACTATGTTCTTTGATTGTGAGAAGCAAATGTTTCAGATCATCTTCACTTTCAGCCAGTAATGTAGTATCATCAGCATAGCGAAGGTTGTTGATGAGTCTTCCACCAATCTTCACACCTCTGTTGTCTTCGTACAATCCTGCTTCTCTGATGATTTGTTCTGCATATAAATTAAACAAGTAGGGGGGAAAGTATGCAGCCTTGTCTTACACCTTTGCTTATTTTAAACCATTCTGTTTCTCCTTGTTCCGTTCGAACTGTTGCTTCTTGATTAATGTACAGATTGTGCAAGAGTACGATCAGGTGTTCTGATATACCCATACTTCTTAATGTGGCCCAGAGTTTCTCATAGTTTACACAGTCAAAAGCCTTGCTATAGTCAATAAAGCACAAATAGATATCCTTTTGGTATTCTTTAGTCTTTTCAAGGATCCATCTCACATCCGCAATGATGTCTTTCATTCCTCACCCTTTCCTGAACCCTGCTTGCACTTCCGGTAGTTCTTGTTCCAGGTATGGTTGTAGTCTCTTTTGAATAATCTTCAGTAAAATCTTGCTGGCATGTGAGATCAGAGCGATTGTTCGATAATTTCCACAGTCAGTTGGATCACCTTTCTGTAGTATTGGTATAAACACAGATCTTTTCCAGTCAGTTGGCCATGATGTTGTCTTCCATATTTCTTGGCAGAGCCTTGTAAGTATGGTAACAGCTGCATCAGATTGCTGCAATACGTCTATAGGAATGCTATCAATGCCTGGTGCTTTGTTCTTTGATAAGGCTTTCAATGCTGCTTCAACTTCTTCTTTCATCACCGATGATAAGGTACAGGTTGAAACGGCTGTTGGTCCACTAGATCTTTATCATATAAAAACTCTGTATATTCCTTCCACCTTTTCTTTATCTTCTCAGCATCATTCAACATAGAACCTTGAGCATCTTGTAACATTCCAATTCGAGGCTGGAACTTTTTCTTTAACTCTCGTAGCTTTAGGAAAGCCGATCTTGTTCTTCCTCTAATAGTTTCTGCTTCTATTTCCTTGCAAGGGTCATTGTAGTACTTTTCCTTGTCCTGTCTTGCTGCACGTTGGAAATCATTGTTGAGTTCTGCGATTGTCTTTCTTTCTCCTCTGGCTTTAGCTTCTCTGCATTTCTGGACAATTTTCAGAGTTTCTTCCGTCATCTATTTTGGCCGCTTTTGCTTTTTTACCTTTTGTAGAGACTTCTCACTTTCTTCCAACACAACCTTCTTGATGTCATTCCATAACTCTTCCGGAGCTCTGTCATTTGTATCTAAAGCAGCAAATCGATTTTGCAGGCAGTCTTTAAATTCCAGTGGTATATTCTCAAGGTCATATTTTGCTGCATTCATGAGTGGTTTGCTCTTTTTCAACTTTAGCTTGAGTTTGCATACTAGTAGTTGATGATCTGTACCACAGTCAGGTCCAGGTTTTGTCTTTGTTGATGTTATAGAACTTTTCCATCGTTGACTTCCACAGATGTAGTCAATTTGATTTTTATACAATCCATTGGGTGACGTCCATGTGTACAGTCGCCACTTGTGTGCTGGAAGAAGGTGTTTGAGATGAATAGATCATTGGTCTTGCAGAATTCTATCAGTCTTTCTCCAGCTTCATTTCTGTTGCCAAGTCCATATTTTCCAACTACTTTGCCTTCTTCTTTGTTGCCAACTTTTGCGTTCCAGTCACCCATGACTATCAGGATATCCTGTTTGCATGTTCTGTCAATTTCAGCTTGTACTTGTTCATAGAACTCTTCAATTTCATTCTCTTCTGCAGCTGTTGTTGGGGCATATACTTGAATTATAGTTGTGTTGATAGGCAATCCTCGCAGACGAATAGAGATTAAGCGTTCGCTGACTGCATTGTATTTCATTACAGTTCTTGCATGTTTCTTCTTTATTATAAATGCAACACCATTTCTTCTTTGTCTTTCATTTCCAGCATAGTAGACCATGTGCCCGATGCCAGTCCATTTCAGTTCGCTGACACCTAACAGATCAAGTTGTACACGTTCCATTTCATTCTTGACCACCTCAAACTTCACTTGGTTCATGCTTCGTACTTTCCATGTTCCAATGCGAAAGACATCTTTACAGCTTCTGACTCTCATTTCATGCGCAGCTACATCAGCAGTCAGATTTCTCGAGGGCTTTGATCCAACCACATTATAAATGCTGGCTTTACTCTGAAAAGTCTTCAGCTCTTCCCCAGTAGCTAGTTGAGTGCCTTCCGACCTGGGGGTCTCATCTTCCAGCACCATAGCACAATTTGTTTTGTTGTAACTATCCATTGGGTTTTCATGGCAAGATACAGAAGTAGATTGCCGGGCCTTTCTTCCGCGCAGTTTAAGTTTGGTGTTGTTGCCGTTGTCACAAAAATGTGATCCTCCGCCGTCAACACTATCCCATTCTGCTGCTGCCCAGATGGGTGGTTTGTCTTGGTCTGGCACCTCAGCTGAGACCTGTCCATCTTGGGAGACCCTGCCAGTAGTTAAACTACCGATAGTTTAGCTCTCAGCATCACTGATGCACGCAAGCCCTCACAGCACGACAAGCTGCAAACATGACTATCTACATGTTCATTAATTTTGTTCTTTATAATGGTTTCTACCATTTTTCCCCATACTGACCCCAGGCTCACCAGTCTGTAGTTTCCCGGATCACCCCTGGAATCCTTTTTAAAAATTGGTGCTACATTGGCCATCCTCCATTCTTCAAGTATTACAGACAATTTTAATGATAGTTCACAGATTACTAATAGTAGGTCTGCAATCTCATATTTCAGTTCTTTCAACACACTTGGATGTATACCATCCCATCCAGGTGATTTGCTACTCTTCACTTTATCAAATAGTTGTAATACATCTTCCTGGTATATCAATATTTATTTCAATTCTTCTGTGGCATCACCTTTAAATACCATTTCAGTCATAGCTAACATTCCTATATTTTCCTTAGTAAAGACTGAAGCAAAGAATTTATTCAATCTCTTCTCTATGGCCTTGTCCCCTCTTGGTGCCCCTTTTATCCCTCTATCATCTAATGGTCCAACTGACTCTGTCACAAATTTTTTGCTATGAATGTACTTGAAAGTCTTTATTATGCGTTTTTGCTTCCACAGCAAGCTTCTTCTCAAATTCTCTTTTTTCCTGCTTTATCAATGCCTTGCATCTAATTTGCCAGTGCTTATGTTCTTTCCAGTTTTTGTCATTTGGCTCCTTTTTCCATTTCCTGAAAGATGCTTTTTTGGCACCAACAGCCTCTCTGACCTCACCTTTAAACCATGCTGGCAGTTTTTTGGACTTCCTTCCACTTTTCTTAAAGTGTGGATTACAACTGGTCTGGGCTTCCAAGAGAGTATTTTTGAACAACACCCATACTTGATGTAAATCTTTAACCTTTGCAACTGCCCCTTTTAGTTTTTTCTTAACTATTTTCCTGTTATCATAGTCTCCCTTTTGAAAGTTAAAATGTAGTACTGTGGATTTCCTCCATTTATTAAATCAAACGAGATCATGCTATGATCACTATTGCCAAGTGGCCCCAACACCTTTATCTCTTGCACCAGATCTTGTGTTCCATTAAGGACAAGGTTCAAAATGGCTTCCCCTCTGGTCAGTTGCTCCAAGAAATAATCATTTATTTCATCTAGAAACTTTATCTCCCTAGCATGTCCTGCCATGACACTAACCCAGTCGATACTGGGGTAATTGAAATCACCAATTATTATTAATGTGCTGTAACTTTTGTTAGCTTCCCTGATTTCTTTGAGCATTTCATCATCCATTTGTTCATTCTGGCCAGGTGGTCGATAGTACACCCCCACTGCCATCACCTTCCCTTTCCTCTTTATACATGGTATTTCAATACATTGAGATTCTACGGTGAATTTTATTTCTCACAAAACTTTAATCCTTTGTGACTCAATGCCCTCTCTAATATAGACTGTAAGCCCTACACCAATTTGCTCTGCTCTATCATTACGATATAGTTTGTACCCAGGTATCACAGTATCCCATTGGTTGTCCTTCTTCTACCATGTCTGTGAGATACCAATCATATCTAACCTCTGATTTAGAACTATATATTCTAACTCTCTCATCTTATTTTTTAGACTTTTAGCATTTGCATACAAGCATTTTAGAGGCTGTATTTTATTCATATTAATCTGGCTATCGGTAGGCAGGGGTAATTTGGAATCTTTAAACTCTGCCCTGTACTCAAGGGCATTTGGGTTACCTTTATCTTTATTGGAACCTCTCTATTGATGTGCCCTAACTTCAATCTTATATGAATATCAGTGCCTGTTGTGTTAGCAAAATTGCACTAAGGAAATCTTTATCTTTATCTTTATTCGTTTCTTGATATACCGCACACGCCAAAGACACCAGCGCGGTTTACAACAAGCTTAAAATAGGGGGCATAACATTGCTGCTAGAAAGAGAGGATAGAAGAAACAGAACTCCATTAGTGCAATAGGAAAGGGACAGAGGTAGAGAAAGGAAAGAGAACAGAAGAGTAGGTCAGATATACAGACCGACAAACTGAGGAAAACGAGACAACCTATGAGGGGTCTGTAGGGATGGAGGAGGGAAAGGGAAGATCGTAGACAGTACAAAAAAGGTGGGTCTTCAGACCGGCTTTAAATTTACAAAAGGATAATTCAAGACGGAGGGCAGGGGGGATCGAGCTCCAGAGCCTGGGACCAAGGAAGAAAAAGGCAGAGGAACAGGTGGATTCGAGGTGAGCAGAGGCGGGGGGGAGGGAAGACACATACGGTTAGCATGGATGGAGTGCATGGAGCGTTGAGGGGCATGGAGATGGATCAAGTTAGAAAGATAGCACGGGACACCAGTATATATTGCCTTATGAACGAAAGTGAGGATTTTAAATTGAATCCGGTAGGAGATGGGAAACCAGTGGAGACCAATAAGAAGGGGAGAAATGTGATCATAATGGGAAGCATTAGTAAGTAGCCGGGCAGCGGAGTTTTGGATAAGCTGTAGCCTTCGGAGTTGGCGTTTGGGGAGACAGGCAAAGCAGACATTGCAATAATCCAAGCGGGAAAGAGTGAGGGAAAGAAGTAGGGTGGTCAGGGCAGAAACAGGAAGAAAGGGGCGAAGAGCTCGCAACTGCCTGAGAGAGAGAAAAGAACGCTGGACTACAAGAGACAGATGTTCATGGAAGGAGAAGGCTGAATCCAGGACGACCCCGAGGTAGCGCAGGGAGGGGACAACAGGAATGGAAGTGGAAGAGAGCAAAGGGGAAATCGAAGGTATGGGGCCACCGAGGGTGAACCAGATGGCTTGGGTCTTAGAGGGATTGAGGTGAAGAAAGTTAGAGGACATCCAGGAAGCAATGGAGGATAAACAGGAATTGAGAGGGGAGAGATCGGGTGAGAGTGGGCAAGTGTGGTAGAGAAGAAGAATATCATCTGCGTAATAGTAGGCTGAAACACTGGATTGCTGCACCAAAAGAGTGAGGGGAGCAAGGAAAACATTAAATAGAAGAGGGGCCAGAACTGAACCCTGAGGGACCCCACAGGTAAGTGGGTGAGTGGGAGAGGAAGAGGAACCGGCGGTGACAGAGAATGATCTGTTAGTCAAGAAGGAGCGAAACCAGTGGAGAACAGTGCCAGAGATTCCAGTGTCACAGAGACGCGAGAGCAGGGTGCGATGATCGATGAGATCAAACGCGGAAGAGAGGTCGAGGGAGACTGCAATAGAGACAGAGCCACGATCGTGTGCGGAGTGAAGTTCATTCATAACAGAGAGGAGAATAGATTCCGTACTGTGCCCAGGACGGAAACCAGACTGACGGGGGTGAAGGGAAAGGGTGGCGTCAAGGTGAGAGGAGAGCTGAACAAAAACCAATTTCTCCAGGAGTTTGGAAAGAAATGGGAGGTTGGAAATATGACGCCAGTTGGCAGGGATGGAGGGGTCCAATGTGGGCTTTTTAAGGATGGGTCTAATCAAAGCGTACTTCCGAAGAGAGGGGAAGGAACTGGAAAGAAGACTAGAGTTAAACATAGAGTGAATAAGGGGAATAAGGGCCAGAGAAGACTCGGAGAGCCAAGTAGAGGGGATGGGATCTGAGGGACAGGTTGTCTTACGGGTAGAGGCAAGGGTCCTGGTCAGCTCTGGGATGGTGACGGAACGAGAAGAGGACCAGCAATGAGAGAAAATCTGGCAAGCCTGAACAGGAGAGGAGGGGGCTGATGAGGGAGTGGAAGAGGGAGGGGATAGAGGGGGGGCAGGAGGAGAAGGAGGAACGCAGAGTGAGAACCTTATCAGCGAAATGCGAGGCAAGGGGGGCGGGATCTGGAGTAGGCTGAATATAAAATAAAACAAACAAAAAATATCATCATGCCTCTGTATTGCTCCATCATGTGGCATTAGAAAAGGTAGAGAGAAGGGCAACCAAAATGATCAAAGGAATGGATTGGCTCTCCTAGGAGAGGATGTTCAGCTTAGAGAGGAGATAGCTGAAGGGAGTTTTGATGGAGGTCTATACAATTCTGAATAGCATGGAATGGGTAAATGTGAATCGACTGTCCACAAAGCAGTATATTAAAAATAAAAAGGAGAAAATATTTTTTCTCTCAACATATAATTATGCTTTGGAACCTATTGCCAGAGGACGTAGCAACAGCGAGTGGCATTGCTGGGTTTAAAAAGGTTTAGATAAATTCCTGGATGAAGAGTTATTGCTTATCCCTGGGGATAAGTAACATGGACCCTGTCACTTTTGGAATATGCCAGGTACTTGTCACTTGGATTGGTCACTGTTGGAAACAGGACAATGGGCTTGATGGACCTTTGGTCTGACCTCTCCTCTCTCTGGGCAGCAATTTTATTATCCATGTAATTGCTTGTCAGGCTGCAGGAAACTGTTTTTTTTCTTCAGTCACCCTAGTGCCAGAGGGAGCCTAAATATTACATAGTTCTTTGTCACTTTCTCTTTTAGAGTTTTACATCCACCTTCTGTAATTCTGCCCCCAAGTGCAACACTACTTGAAGAAGAAAATCCAAAGAAAAAAGGGACCTAGAAACTTGAAGCTCTCTTGCATAATAAAATAATTATTATTATAAATGCAGTGTAATTACCAAAGTCCCACAGGTGCTCCTTGTGGTCTTGGGCAAGCCACTTAACCCTCCATTGCCCATGTTCCCTGTAAGTATTAGTGTATGTGTCTCATATCCCCTCGTGTTAAATGTATCCCCCAATTGTGTTGTGACCACTTTGATTGAAGGATAAGGTGGTATACAAAACTGTCTAAATAAAATAAATAAATAAACCTGAAGTCAGATTTATTGAGAACTGCAATTGTGTAAAATGACTTGGAATCAAACTTATTGATTTATTTACTTAAAATACTTATAGCCCACATTCCTAATTTTACAATTGTTGAATGTGGGGCACAATAAAAAAAATAAAAAAGTAAATTAATCACAGTTATGGCCTAAAAACACAAATAAAATAACAAAAAGTAATAATTAGTTGCCTGTTCAGGCAGACACTTTAGGAAACTTTCCTCACATGTAAACTCACATCTATATATAATCCAAATTCAGAAAATCTGTATCCATGTTCAAGGAAAGCAAAGAGTTATGGCCTAAGATTCAATTTGATAATCATACAGTGCTGATAAATAATTTGTGAACTTTCTAGAACAGTCTATACTTTAGCATAGTTTATACTCATCACATGATTAGATCCTGATCTAAACCTTGATAAAAGTTAAAGATCACCTCACTGAATAGGTCAGACATAAAAAGATTCAGCAGTAAGTAACTTGGTGAAAAAGTATGTGAACCCTCAATGCAGTAACTGCTAGTGGCTCTTGAACTGTAGTCATTTCAGCGAAGGATTCCAGTACCTGTCGATCAGTCTCTCGCATTGTCCTTGAGGACTTTTGACCCATTTGGCTATACAGAACTGTTTTGGTGCTTCAATAGGGTTTAGGTTGGGACTCTGACTTGGCCAATCCAAAACAGCCAGCCAGACAATCTCTTCTTCTTCCGCTAGTGAATTTAATTAAATAGTCACTGCCTTGCTATATGACTCACTTTGGGTTTTACCTGGCCTGATAGTCTTTTCTAAAATTTCCTGATATAAAGCAGGATTCACGGTTCTATCAAAGTTTGCAAGCTGTTCAGATCCAAATACAGCAAAGCTATCATACCTCCACTACCGTCTTTGACAGTTCGGATGAGGCTCTTACTTTGAAAACGGTGTTTGTTTTTTGCCAAACATTTGTTTTTGTGCTCTCAAAGTTTAATTTTTGATTCATCTTTCCAGAGAACATTCTTCAAAGGGTTTTGTGAGCTATCCAAATACTCTGGTGAAGGGGTCCATGGGAAGTGCAGCATAAAATTCACTAGCTGTGGTTGGTGAACTGCTGTGCTTTTCTTAGAGGGTGAAATTATAGTTCCCTCCCCACAGGGCCGGCCTGTCCATTAGGCGAGCTAGGCGGCTGCCTAGGGCAGTGGCACACATGACCGGCTGCACCATCCCCCAGGCTGCCACCGCCCTCCCCGCTGCTGCCGATTCAGTCTCGAGAGGGGGAGGCGAGCAGTGGCAGCATTTCAAAAAGCAGCTGGGGGAGAGTGGCAGCAGCTGGGGGTGGCGAGGCTGGGTTTCTGCCTAGGGCTGCAGAAACCCTTGGGCCAGCCCTACCTCCCTGTCTTTGGTGAACCTTGAGAGGACCCAATGTTCTTTTTGAAGAACAGTGGTTTCTTCCTAGCTACCTCCCCATAAACACCATTCCCATTTCCTGATTGCTGATGTATGAACCTGCACATCAGCCGCAGCCAGAGAAGCTCAAAGATCTTTAGATGTTACTCTTGGGTTCTTTGTGACTTTGTGGATGATTTTCTGGTTTGCTCCTGAGGTGATCTTGGCTGTTTGATAGCTCATGAGTAAGGTCCCTCTTGTCTTCAATTTTTTGCATTTTTAGACTGTCTGACAGTGGAAAGATAGAGCTCTAAAAGTTTATAAATGATCTGGTAAACTTGTCCAGACAGATGAACATCAACTACTTTACAGACTTCTAGAACTACTGTGTGAGGAAGGAGGGAAGATTGGAGTATAGTTAGAGGGTACGTGTTTTGCAGCATGCCTGGGGTACTGTTTCCCACTAACTTTTATGGTGAAAACCAAACAAAATCTTCTGAATTTTTATATAGGACAGGCTGCCCAGACTCTCACTTATGCAGATATACCATGCAGGACAGTTTGTTACCCAATTATTTTGGATTAGCTCATGCCTTGTTCAGTAGTAACTCAAGAAGAGTTACATTCAGTTACAGTAGGCATTCTCCTACCCTCAGAGGGTTTCCAATTATTTAAAAAATTGATTCTAATTGGCCAATAAAGGGGGAAGTTCCTAAGCTGTAGTAAGATCTTGGATTTTACTGGAGCTTAATTTCCTGCGGCAGTCACTAACCTGTGATAACGCGGTACTGCAGGTTAGTAACTCCTACGGTGAAGGAACCTTTCAAGCTGCATTATTCAGCTAATGCATGGCTCAATGCACCCAGGAAGCCTCTCTTAAGGAGGCTGTTGCAAGCCAGAAGCACGGTCTGGGTGTCCTGTCACCCCAGCAAAAACACCCCTGCCTAAGATACCCCTCATGCCCCGTAGGCAGCCCTACCCTCCATAGGTCCCTCAGGCCTACCTTTAGGGTTCCCTGGTGGTCTAGGGGAATCAGAACAGCACTCCTGCCCAGTCAATGCTCAGTTCAAAATGGCATCCACCATGGATTCCTTGCTGGGGTGGGGGGATAGGGACCCTCAGACCATGCTTCTTGTTGGCAATGCCAAGGCCCCTTTGAGCTTGTGTTATTTTTTCAGGACTAACGCACCTTGCAGAGTTCATCACAAGCTGCATTATTCAATTTGCATGCTTTGTGTCTCATTATTATGGAACATGCAATGGTGTAAAATGACGTGTGTAGCAGGAAAATTAGTCTTTTTGTTTCTGCTTTGCTGTCTCACAATAAACACAAAATTATTTAATTTATACACTTTTCATTGCACAAGAAGATACTGGAGGGAGGAGTGGCCTATTGGTTGGGGCAAGTTACCTCAGGCCAGAAGGTCATGGGTTCAAATCCCACTAGAGGACAGCAACCTTGGGCCGAAAGGACTGGGGTTTCTAGTCCCACAGATGCTCCTTGTGGTCTTGGGCAAAACACTTAACCCTCCATAGCCCATGTTCCTTGTAAAATAGTTATCTCTAAGTTATAATGCCCTGTTTAATGTAATTTCAGTTTGTTCAATGTAAACCACCTTGATATCATGAAAAGCAGCATATAAGAAATGTTAAATAAAATAAAAATACTAGTTGAAACAAGGATATCATGGTAAGAGCTTGTAACTCTCATTTTTATGCTTACAGTTCAAAGCTTTTTCTCAGCACTGTATTTATTTTTATAACATCTCACATTATAATATTCACTTATAAAAATTATGCTCCAGATTCCCTGGTATTTATTGTTAAAGGATTTGTGGCATTAAAATGACTATATTACAGTACTGTGAATCCAAAAATAAGTGCCATAAAATCAGGAGGCCTGAGAGTAAATTAGGCTTGAGGAATTTTAGAGCATTAATATACTAGAGAAAGGGTTTAAAAACAGCATTTAGCATGGAAGGAAAAGAAACCTTCCTTACTAGTTAATTGCTACATAATTGTCAGCGTCATTCTGAGAATATAGACTGAAGTGATTTCAAATGAAATCGTCAGCATTAATTCATATACACAGATTGCCAAAGACTTTTAACAACTGCGACAATACACAGCATGTTTTCTCTCTCTCTAGGACTGAGATAACCTCCATTACTGTCTTTGAGCTGTCCAGTCAGCCATTTATCTCCCTGCTATTGACAGAGTACATAAAACTCATTATATTTTTGATTACAACATCTCCTTAGCAGCTTTTACCTAATACCTCTGATTCCCCAAGGCATAATTTATTGAATTTATAGACTGTGGTAAGCAGGAAATTCTGGTGTCCCTCTTTGGTTGGGAAAGAAATGCCTCGTATTTGTTGAAAGGTCAAAGAAGAAGCTCTGGTTCATCATTTGATCCATGAGGGAGATTTCTGATGCACGGCAGGAGAGAAATATAAAATGTGATGATAGTTCCACCATTGTGGGCAAAGATTTGATCTGAAGAATGCTATTGCTTTAAATACATTGTTCTCATACATACAAACATAATTAAGACATGAAACTGTACATGTCTTAAAGGGGAGATCTACCTGCACCCTTGTAGGAGGATTTGCAGTAGCTTTACTGAAGCTTAGAAGAGCCTAGGACTAACCCTTAATATTAGAAAAACAAAGGTTTTCCTGCTGAGATTCAGCTGAAAAGATTATTTATTGATAATGAACAAGTGGAATGTCTAGAGCTCTCTCTCTGAAAGTGGAAGTACCGTTGATGCTGAGAATGAGCACAGGATATGCTGTACCAGTCATGCGTCTTCCCAAACATTAAAACAGCACTAAAGAATAAAGCAATGGTAATCCCAGCCCTTCATTTTTTTCCAGTAGGTGAGTTACAGTCAGGAATTTCTCTGTCCTTGGAGGGCTTAAATTCTAAGTTTGTACCTGAGGCAATGGAGGGTTAAGTGACTTGCCTAAGGCCAGAAGGCATATCAGTTGGATTTGAACCCTGGTCTTTCTGGACCTAGGCTGCTGCTCTAACTACCAGGCTACTCTTTATAGTTGTGAGTCTTGTGACACTTAAAAAATCTTGGGCGTGCCAGCACCAGCTTTTTCTCTAAAAGATCCTCAGCATAGTGTTGGAAGAACACCCCTCGCCGAGTGAGCGCACATACTTTACAGCAGAGCGCACAAAAATTACGGTTCTGATTGAAAACAACACAGACGTCTTAAAATTTAAAAGTTGTGATTGTAATTACTAGACATTTTCCACTTCATTTAGTAATTGTCTATTTTCATTTAATTTGATTAAAATCAATGTGGTTTACATACTGTATTCTGAAGTGTAGTTAAATTTTAAAGTATAGAACTTTGAGTGTTGTTATGTGGCGCACAAAAATTTAACCTTCCTTCTAAAGCTGCACAGCTGATATTTTATGCGCACACAGCCTACAGAAAATTAGAAGGAACATTGGTGCCAAGGCCAAAATCCACAGCGCCGATCATCCGGCAGCAACTGAGGTAGGGCGAGTACTGTACACACGTGCCTGCTGATGCGTGTCTCCCAAAACAACCCATCTTCTAACGGCAAGAGAAACCGGGGAAGCTAATAAATGCTGTAAAGACAAATATTAAGAAAAACAGTATCAGCCCCCCCGCATTGGAAGATGGCAGCTTGTAGGGGGTGTGCACAGGGCCGGCCCGTCCATTGAGCAAGAATGTTTTTTGCACAGGGCCCCGCGTTTCAGGGGGCCCCGCGCAAAAAACATTCTTCAGCATCCCAAGTTTAAAAAAAAACCAAACCGGCTGCTTCTGCCGCGGCAGCATCAAGAGCTCTGCCGCGGCAGCATCAAGAGCTCTGCCGCGGGGCCCCCCCCTGCCCGGCAGAGCCTCCCTGCATCATCAGCTTTCTTCAAGTCCCAAAACGCGGGCTTCTTTCAGAGCCGCAAGAGTTTCTTTTCTCGCGGCTCTGTTAATCCTGCCGGGGCTGATCACCCTCGGCGGGATTAACAGAGCCGCGAGAAAGGAAACTCTCGCGGCTCTGAAAGAAGCCCGCGTTTTGAGACTTGAAGAAAGCTGATGATGCAGGGAGGCTCTGCCGGGCAGGGGGGGGGCCCCGCGGCAGAGCTCTTGATGCTGCCGTGGCAGAGCTCTTGATGCTGCCGTGGCAGAAGCAGCCGGTTTGGTTGTTTTTTTTTGTTTTAATTTGGGATGATAGGGGGAAGGGGGTTTAGGACTGGTAATGGGCTATGGGAGGGGGGATGCTAAACTGGAAGTGGGCTGATGGGGGGGTGGTTAGGACTGGTAATGGGCCATGGGGGGGGGCTAAGACTGGAAGTGGGCTGATGGGGGGGTGTTAGGACTGGTAATGGGCTATGGGGGGGGGCTATGTGGGCTGATGGGGGGGTTAGGACTGGTAATGGGCCACGGGGAGGGGGCTAAGGCTGGAAGTGGGCTGGTGGTGGTGGTGGGGGTTAGGACTGGAAATGGGCTGATGGGGGGGTTAGGACTGGTAATGGGCTATGGGGGGGCTAAGACTGGAAATGGGCTGATGGGGGGGGGTAGCAGTGGAAATTGGATATGGGGGGCTAAGACTGGAAGTGGGCTGATGGGGGGGGTTAGGACTGGTAATGGGCTATGGGGGGGCTAAGTGGGCTGATGGGGGGGTTAGGACTGGTAATGGGCTATGGGGAGGGGGCTAAGGCTGGAAGTGGGCTGGTGGTGATAGTGGGGGTTAGGACTGGAAATGGGCTGATGGGGGGGTTAGGACTGGTAATGGGCTATGGGGGGGCTAAGACTGGAAATGGGCTGATGGGGGGGTAGGACTGGTAATTGGCTATGGGGGGGCTAAGACTGGAAATAGGCTGATGGGGGGGCTAGGACTGGAAATAGGGTGATGGGGGGGTTAGGACTGGTAATGGGCTATGGGGGGGCTAAGACTGGAAATGGGCTGATGGGGGGTAGGACTGGTAATTGGCGATGGGGGGGCTAGGACTGGAAATAGGCTGATTGGGGGCTAGGACTGGAAATAGGGTGATGGGGGGTTAGGACGTAATGGGCTGATGGGGGGTTAGGACTAGTAATGGGCTATGAGGAGGCTAGGACTGGAACTGGGCTGAGTGGAAGGAGGGCTTGAACTGCAAATAGCTGATGGGGACGGGGGCTTGGAATGGAAATGGGTTGTGAGGGGGAGGGAGCTAGGACTGGAAATGGGTGAGTGGGGGGGGCTAGGACAGGAAATGGGCTGATGGAGGGGCTAGAATAGGACTGGAAATTGGCTGTTGGGGGGTGCTAAGATTGGAATTGGGCTGTGGTGGGGGTTTGGATTGAAATGGACTCATGAAGGGGCTAGAACTGGAAGTAGGCTCATGGGCTTGGATTGGAAATGGGCTGAGTGGAAGGGAGCTAGGATTTGACATGGGCTGATGGTGGGGCTAGGAAAGGACTAGAAATGGGCTCATGGGGGGCTGGGATTGGAAATGAGCTGATGGAGGGACTCTGATGGGACTGCAAATAGATGGGGGAGCTAGGACTGGAAATGGGCTTATGGGGGGCTAGGACTGGAAATGGGCTGATGCGGGGACTAGAAGGGAGCGGATGCTGGGTGGGACTGGAACTAGAATGGAGCTGATGTTGGGGGAGGATTAGAATGGGATGGAGCTGGGAGAGTGAAATGGAGAGGGAAAAATATTTTGTGTGGGAGGGAAGACAAATCTACAATTGTCCGGATATTGGGAGAGTAAGTGGGGATTGAGGATGGAGGGGTAAAATTTGAGTGGATGAAATAGGAATGAGGAAAGAGCAAAAGGAGAAAGATTAGTATGTTAAAGCAGATGTAGAGAGAGAATGGAAAAAAACTAGAAGAGAGAAGAAAAGACAAATGGACAGCAGACGATGAAGAGTTAGCGGAAGACACGAAGAAACCAGAAGAAAGTGGCTGGAGCAATTGCAGCTGAAAAAAAATGCACAAAAGGTAGAAAAATATCTCTTTATTTTGAATTTATTAATTGGAATATGTCAGCTCTGGGAAATGTGCATCATTAACGTCTGAGCTTTGTTTAGTACAAGAGCAAATTAATGTATAGTTTTATTTCTACAGTGTTGTACATTCCAAGTTTGGCTTTTGGGATTCCCAGTTTAATTATTGTCTTCCTGTTTCTAAATTGTGATTCCTTGTTTGGTGATGGTCTATGTTCTGCATGTGTAACTGAGCTGAGGTATTCTGTTTATGTAATTCCTATTTGACATTGCCACTTGTTCTCTTTCCTCAGTAGGTCATGTATTGTTGTTCTCTGAAATGTATTGGTTTAATATTTGCAGCATTTCCTTTTGATAGTTAGGGTATGGTGCTTTATGAGTCCTGGTAGTGCTGTTAGGATACGGCGGGTTTGCTATGGGTTCTAAATGGGCAGTGTTTGTAGTAGTTCCTAATGTGTCTGGCGGTAGGCACTGGATTATAGTAATGTAGAAGTCTTTTAGTCTTTCTTTATTCATACACTCATTAAGAGGCATGTTTACTAAAAGTTTGTGTATGGTAACATTATGCAAATATTTATGCAAATGAGGCCCCTTATGCAAATGAGGCCCCACACCGAGTCTCCGCACATGGCCCCGCACCCCCCTTGGGCCGCCCCTGGGTGTGCACGCCAGCCCTATGCGGTATATTTCATTTCAGGAAAGGCTGCAGTGGTTATTGTTTTATTCAGATTCTTTCTCTGTGAAATAGGGTAGGTGGGAAAATTAATTAAAGAAACGGTGTATATTTGTTAAATGTTTCTGCAGGATTTATTGACTTTTACACTCTGTACTACTGAATTTGCGGCTTTGTTGACACCTTATGGGCCGTCTAGTGAGTTTTATTGAAGTCAAAGTCATTTACTGTCTGTTCCCCTTATCTCCCTTGTAGGCAGAGCTACTATGAGGGTGCACACTTTTTCAGTGGCTGGCCTATTCGGGTGCAATTTGCTTCCATTGTATCTTCATCAATGTCATGACTATTTCTCTTTTCCGAAAGCTTAGCAGGCATATTTGTTTATATAATTTATTTTATTATTTTCACTTGTGTTATTTTTCCTATGTAGTTATTAATTGTCAATTGTGTTGTTTTATTGTGTATGTATTGCTGTAACTTACTCAATAATTTTATGATGAGCAAGAGAGAAATATGAACAAATGAAATGAAATGAAACATCATAGTCTTCAAAGAAAACTGTACTACTCCGGATGCAGAAAAATGTCCAAAAAGAGGGACAATTGTTATAAAGCAAGTGCATTTCAACATTTTCTTTGCTACCGTCTGCAATGTCCATCTATACATTTGCAGCTCAAGAAATGGACTTTTCAGTCACTTGAGAACTCGCTTAAAATAATTGCTTTCTCATTGCCTTAAGTGATTGTGATCCGCTTTCCTCAATATATTTCTTAATACCAGGAATGGATAAAAGCTTGGATTAAACTGAGCTCCATTTGGACTGTAGCGATGACAGAGCTGTGGCTGGGGGGCTTCGAATAATTATCATTAACCTAACGGGCTGTCTGAGATAGTGGATAAATCTGTACCATTTGCCACTTGATCTGGATAAATCTAGAAAAGCGATTCTCAACCTAGTCCTCACAGATCACTTAGCCAGGCTGCTTTTCAGGATACCCACAATGAATATGCATGATCTCCATATATGATGACGACGATGCATGCGGATATATATCATGTGTATTCATTGCGGATATCCTGAAAACCTAAGCTTACAAGGGTGTCCCCAAGGATCATGTTGAGAACTACCAATCTACACCATTCACAGCTCAATTTAAATCTCCACATTTAACAAGTTTAAGTCATTTTGACACAGTATGTTGCAAATATTAGAACTGTCTTAGATGGATTAGCCCAATGGTTCAATGGCAATGATGTCCACTATCATGGGGAGGATCTGGGTTCAGTTTGTAAATTAAGTCTTCTGCTCCTCAGGTCAGCCAGTACTGAGGATGCTGCAAAGAGAGGAGGGGGGGGGGGGAGGGAACCCCCATCATAGCAGAATGGCAACATCAATTGGATGGATTTAGGGCCCATAATTGCAGGGTTCTGGAAAAATCCTTGGTATGAGCTGTCATTGTAATCACTAGGCTAAGTGAGTTGGGAAGGGATATAAAATATGGGTTAGAAACCCTGATAGTTGTGAATGAAGGTTCACGTTGACAGATTCCAATAGAGGCTGGTTTCAATGTAAATGGCTTCCTCCTGATCTATCTGTAGCTGCATTTAAAATGGGTCACATCAGGTTCACTCATCACTCATTAATAAAAATATATTATTATATAATATCATGTCTATATGTGCTCATTTCACACAGTTTCAGTGCTCCTTTATCTGTTTATGGTAGTCATTCATAACTCATGTTATAAATGAAACACATATCTTGCTCTGCAAAAGGTGCATTATATTTCTATATCCGTGGAAAACATTCTACAACAGGAAAAATCAAATTCAAAATTGCCCTCCTACTGTTTGTTCGTTAATTGAAACTTTGCAGTTAGCCTGGGAACACTGAGAATCATGGATCATGGCTTGACTTCTAGTTAGAGCTCATACTAATTTTTATTATTAGAGATGTGCATTCATAGCACACATTTGGTTCATTTGGGTACCTTAAAGTGTGCACAAAATCAATTGTGTGCATATAAGCCTACAAGTATACATATGTACAGTCAATTTGCATACACAAAAATTTAATGCATGTAGATTTTCATTTTATTAAAAATGAATATGTGATAAAAATAGAACAACATAAAAATCCGGAAAAGAATTTAAAAAATCCAAAATCAACCGCACATTTTTTGGCCATGCACATCCCTATTTATTATGTCTAAGGATGATCTAGCATAGGGGTGGGCAATTCCGGTCCTGGAGGGCCGCAGACCAGTCAGGTTTTCATGATGTCCCTAATGAATATTCATGGACCTATTTCCCTACAATGGAAGGCAGAGGATGCAAATAGATCTCATGAATATTCATTAGGGACATCATGAAAACATGACTGGTCTGCAGCCCTCCAGGACTGGAATTGTCCACCCCTGATCTAGCACAGTGGGTCTCAACCCAGTCCTCGGGACACCCCTAACCAGTCAGGTTTTCAAGATAACCACAATGAATATGCATGAGAGAGATTTACATGAACTGCCTCCACTGTATGCCGATCTCCCTCATGCATATTCATTGTGGTTATCCTGAAAACATGACTGGTTAGGGGTGTCCCAAGGACTGGGTTGAGAACCCCTGATCTAGTACATTGTTGTAAGGCCTGTGGACCAGTGGCGGTGCCTATCATCCTCAAGCATGCCCCCCCCCCCCAAAGTTCCCAGTACACACACTCTTCGATTACTGTTTTCTATCTCCACCATGCGGACTGAACCATGTGCTGCCCAAACTGTTATACAGAGAACAGCATGGGAATTCAGACGTGGTGCAGCTCCAACTCACTGAGGGTCATGTGATATCAGAAGAAAGCAACTAGCTGTTCCAGCCAGTCTCTAGAGAAAGTATAAGGGGAAATTTTAAAAAAATGAAGGGGGGGGCAGCTGGGTTGGAAGGTTGAGAAAACAAGTTGACTGCTGAAAATGACAGGTGGGCGTTGAAACTGGCTGGGATGGAGTTGGTGGAGAGCGTGTATTTTAGAGTGTGTGGAGAAAGAGAGAGAGAATTGGAGGGGACAGCCTGCGAGGGATATGGGCTACAGCAGTGGTTCTCAACCCAGTCCTTGGGACACATCTAGCCGGTCAGGTTTTCAGGATAACCACAATGAATATGTATGAGAGAGATCTTTATGCACTGCTTCTCTTGTATGTAAATCTTTCTCATGCATATTGATTGTGGTTATCCTGAAAACCTGACTGACTGGGTGTGTCCCGAGGACTGGATGTAGAACCCCTGGGCTAGAGGGATAGAGAGCATTCAGGAGGATGGGCTTAGGGCAGTGGTTCTCAACCTGTCCTCGGGTAGCCTCAGGCCAGACAGTTTTTCAAGGTATTCACAATGAATATACATGAGATAGATCTGCATACAATGGAAGCAGTACATACAGATCTATCTCATGCATATTCATTGTGGATATTCTGAAAATCTGACTGGCCTGAGGGTACCCGGGTTGGGAACCACTGGCTTAGGGAAAGAGATAATGCGAGGGACTTGATTTTGTTTTTAGTTCCATAAGCCTCTCCGAATGCACCAAAGCCACTAAGCTGACTACCTCAGAGACAGAACTGTCCTTCCCTGGTCAGACTCCTTCATTGGCCAAGGTGCAGACCAATTGGTTCAGCAGGTTTGGTTCTCACATTGAAGCTTTTATGCAAAGTGGCCTCCACTTGAAAAACTGCAATCACCAATCTAACATCTGAAAGGGCTGAAGAAATGATCACTTCGATTTGAACCAGCTGTAGAGGTCTGAGTGCATCTGTTCTTCAGAAGTTCCAGCAGGCTCAGCTCAGCACTCTCTGACGTGAAACCAAACTAGAAAAGGCCTTAAGGCAACAAATGATCTGATGAGGGAACGCGGAGGGACAAAGACAGAAAAAGGCAGGGTATATGCATTTATAAACAAAAACAAGTCTACTTTCTCTATTGCAGCTTATGTGACAAAATAATGCATCTTTAGAGTTTTTAAAAAAGGCTTTATAATAGAAAAAATACATAAAGCAGTGTGCTGTTCACAAACATTTTAACCAGTGAGCTTAGCTAAAATATTCATTAGATTTTGAGTATCCTTGTCAGATATGTATTAATGTGTTAATAATTGTGATGTTAATGTACTGGTTTTAAAAATATGATATTCGCTTCATTGAACTGGAAGTTTCTCTTCAAGTATTTTTAGCCAAAGTGCTGTTCTTATACTATATTTATAGTTTTCATTTATACCATGCAAGGAAGCTACTGTAGTTCCTCTTGCAAATATTTTATATAAAGCTGCATTACAACACAATTCATTCTGTCCACATCACTGCAAGAGCAATATTTTTAGCTCAGTAGAATGTATCAGAGAGCAAAATACGAGGCTTTCTTTTTCAATTTGTCCAAGTTATATTCCAAAATAGGGCTTTTATAAAATGCTAATGAATCTGATTATTCACATTTATGACAAAACTTTGAATAGAGTAGCAATATAGGGGGTCATTTACTAACTGCACATGCAGAGGCTATAATCGCATGTTATTTACCGCAGGGCTGATGGTATAAACTGCATAAAATGGGCCCTGCGGTAAACGACATGCATTAACGGTATAAGTGCATGCTGATAATAAAAGGACTCCCATTGTGCGTACGGAAGCAATAAATATAAGAACATCTCTCTACATCTCAGATCTGATGGAGAGATTCTTATCTCTCTGGTTTTGTACATTTACATTACATTTGATGGCCTGGGGGACAATGCGATCCAGGCAGCTGCTCTCAGAGAAGCCTGGGAGATGCAGAATGGGCAGTAACTTGTCACTGAAACATTAGCATGGGGGCGCACAACTCATAAAACTTACCCCATGCGTCAAAATATCTAGCTACATCACTGCTTAGATCTGTAAAAGAACATTGACTGACAATAGAATGAATTTATATCAGTTGAAAGGTCAATAGTTGCCGTAGCAGTCAATAATGTTTTACAGCAAAACATATTTTCTCATCAGCAGAAAAGAGACACTCAGAGGCAAGTCAACTCTCACTGCCTCTCGTGTCCTATCAAAATCCTGAAGCATGTTCCAACTTCTAGAAATAAGTGTGTGATACAGTTTTCATGCTGTTTCAGTCTTTTGCCTCACTGCTGAGAATGTCAAGGAGTACGCAAGGTAACGCCAGCCGAGATGACAGCTTTAGTAATTTGGCCATCTGGCCATGGGGAGCCAGACTGAGACTCAATTCATACAGGTCATCAAATGGCTTCCAGATGCCAATGACTTGGATTTTTTAATAACCTGAAACTCTATAGTTTGGAATACTGTACTAAGCAACTTAATAGATTGTTCTAGCCTCAGAATACTTAAGTAGAATACTCTTATGACAGTGAAAGCAATAATTTTATCACATCTAAGGGTAAAGCACTGTTTTTATCCATAGAAATGGCTTTGAAAATTGCCATCTAATAGGTCAATTATAAAGGGTATTTATGTGTCTAAAAGAGATTTATGTGTTCAACACTGTCTGGTGTATATGCATATGAAAGTACACCTATACAGTCTGTATGCACATATTTATCAAAACTGAGCTGAGGCATTCCCAGGAGTGGAGTTGGGGAGGGGCTACTGCTTAAGCATATGCTTTAGAAATATGTGCATTTGTGTGTAAAATTTGTGCTTACTAAATATAAGGTGTGATGCGTGTGTGCACTTTATGTGGGCTAATTTCCCAAGGTAAAGTAAGCACATAACTTTCCCTTTGAAAGCTGGTAGAACATTAGGAGGCATGTTTACTAAACCGCAGTGCGATAGCTACAAAAGGCCCACGGTAAGTCCCAAACCCCTGGGGGGGGGGGGGGCGTTCTCAACTTTCCCTCTGCAGGGCTGTAGATTTACCACAGAGACCCGTGATCCTTGCATCAGCAGGTAGCACAGGAAGTCCCACAGTGCCTGCTGATGCAGGTATTCTAGTCTCCATGGAGGTCCAAGAGGAGGACAGGTAGCAATCTCACTAGCTCTGTCTCCCAGTCACTACCGGGCCCCACCATGCCGCAATTGGGCCCCCCAATCTGACAATGTTGTTGGTGCTGTGGATAGACAGATCCCTGGCACAGACAATATTTTAAAAAGTGCTTCCCTCCCCCCCCCCCCTTCAGTACTAGTCCTCTCCCCGACGGATTCCGATCCCCATTGGGAACTGTCTGGGGGAAAATCAGTGCACTCCCAGAACAAGTTAAAAACCCAGCTTGCCAGTTGGGCATCCCTGCCTCCCCCCCATCTAAAAGTATTAATACCAATTAGCTAATCAGGTTGCTGATTCCACCCTGCCACCCCTATGGAAACCTACAACTCCAGGCTAGCTAGTCGGCTTAAGGCCCCCCCCCCCCCCAGCATTACCTTTGTAAAACCCCAGTGGTCCAATGGTCAATGGGAGGCAGCAGCAATCCTCCCCACCCCTGCCCTCATCATTAGCCTGGCACAAAATGGCCATGATGATGCAGCCATATTTGTAAGTACCAATGAGGAAGTCAGGAGCGGTCAGGACAGGGGTGCCTAACTAGGTAGCGGGGTTTTTAACTCAGTTTGAAGGTGCACTGATTGCCCAGACAGTTCCTGATGGGGATTGGGAGCTGTCCGGAAGGGATCATAGAAACATAGAAATATGACAACAGAAAAAGACCACATGGCCTATCCAGTCTGTCCTTCCATAACAACTACAACAGTCCCCTTTTTTTCCTTTAAAGATCCTCTGTGTTTGTCCCATGCTTTTTTGAATTCAGTTACTGTCCTCATCTCTACCACCTCCACTGGGAGACTATTCCACGGATCCACCACTCTTTCCATAAAGAAATATTTCCGCATATCACTCCTGAATCTATCCCCCTTCACCCTCATCCCATGTCCCCCTCGTAACAGAACTTTCTTTCAATCGCAAGAGGCTCTCCCCCTGTACATTTATGCTACGGAGGTATTTAAACATCTCAATCATATCACCTCTATCCCGCCTTTCCTCTAAGGTGTACATATTAATATCCTTAAGTCTGTCCTCATATGCTTTAAAATGAAGACCATTAACCATTTTAGTAGACACCCTCTGCACCGACTCCATCCTGTTCACATCCTTTTGAAGGTGCAGTCTCCAGAATTGCACAATATACTTCAAATGAGGTCGCACCAAAGACTTACAGAGGCACTATCACCTCCTTTTTTCTGCTGGCCATTCCTCTCCGTATGCACCCAAGCATCCTTCTAGCTTTTGCCATCGCCTTTTCAACCTGTTTAGCTACTTTAAGAACATCAGACACAACCACGCCTAGGTCCCGCTCTTCTTTAGTGGACAAAAGTACTTCACCCCTATACTATATTGCTCCCTTGGATTGCTGCAGCTCAAATGCATGACCTTACATTTTTTTAACATTAAAAATCAGTGCTGAAGCGGAGGAAGGCACTTTTTAAAAATACTGTCAGTGCTGGGGATCCAATCACAGCACCGACAGGCTGCGATACTGCACAACAGATCGCCTGCAGATAACACCACCTCTCGAGTTCCACTGCTTGCCACCCCGATCTTGCTTCCCCCCAGATCCACTGCATGAAATGCAGATGTCACAGAGAAGTGCCGCAATGTCAGCATTGTTCCCATATCAGCTGCCACTGGTGGGCGCTATTTCCATGGTAGCACTGTAGTAGCAGCTAACGCCCCCTGAAAGCATTCCCGCCACAGAGGTTAGGCAACCCTCCTCTGAGCAAACGACTGCCAGACTGCAGCGCTTTCATGTCTACTCCAAAGGATTTGCTAAAGCCATTTAACGGGTAGAAATAAGACAAATTTCCTTTTTAAATCTGTTAGAATGCACAATAAGTACATCTCTTAAAATAAAGCAAATAATTAGCAAGTCTTAAAGTTACTTAAAAGATGTAATTACTAGGGACATGCTTTCATTTCAGAACGAAAGTGATAATAGTGCGTACCATTGCTGAACAGTGCACACTATTGAAAAAAAAAATCAAATGATATGAAAAAAAAAAGAAAACTTGAAACAAAATGATATGAAATGAAATGTTTTGCTAGTTTGTAATAGGATATCACAATTCACAAATAAAGGTTAACCAGTACAGCATGGTATAGATGCCGTGAGGCTAAATATATATTGCTCATCAGGTACAATTTTGCAAGTGTTCAGCTAAATGGAAAGAAAGCCTTAAAGGAAATGCTTTTAAGCATTAATTTTCATTTTATTTATTTATGTTGGTGACATCATTGTAATGATGCTTTCCACTGATGTTGCCAGTAGCTGGTTTGCCCTACAGGGTACAATCCATCTTGTGTTCGAGGGGAGGAACTCATCAGCAATTGCATAGTAAAGAGATTTACAAGACACTTGATTTTATTAAGTATTTAAAACCACATGAGCCGATGAAGCCAAGTATAGCTGGGATGTGTAACATTAGCAGACCACAAGCAGAATCGCTTGGTATTGCGGATATGACATGGACACAGCGATCTGCTACATTGATTATTACGGCTATCGAGTAGGTTTCAGTTTATTCTCAGAAGACAAGGAAATTAATGTAAATGGACATTAATCATTATGAAAAAGCCAAATTCTGCCTGTGAGTTCAAAGTGGTTTTGTAATCGCTGTTGAATGGTTCCTTTTGCTGTTCATCTCTCCTCCTTCTGCACCAAGCAGATTGCACATATTGGATTTCTCAGATGTTCAAGGCAAAGCCTTGAACTTTAAGTTTGTACCCAAGGCAATGTTGGGGTTAAGTGACTTGCGCAGGATCACAAGCGGGAGCAGTGGGCTTTGAACCCTGGCTTTCAGCCTACTCTTTTAACCACTAGGTTACTCCTCCACTCCATATGAAAAATCCCAAGACATACATGCAAATTCATAGTGTCCATAGCTTTCTCAATTCAATAAAACCACTAGAATCAGGGAAAACTCACACTGAAAAAAAGAGAGAGATGCATACATAAAACTTAGTACACATTTATTATATTCTGCGGATCCAATATGGGGTTTTCCAGTTAACAGGATCTGCTGACTGGATAAATCCCATTAAGCCCAATATTTACTGGCATTATGCAGATAGTGTCACGGAATATTCCCTCTAACCTCCACGGTGCTACCCGGAGCGTGTTGGGGTTCCCCATGAATGGAGGGAAGCTAGTCTCGGCACTTATCTTATTAGCAACGATTTTCACGAGAAAAGCCAGCCTATGTAGATAGCAGCTGAATATAGCAGAATGGAGGAGGAGCCTAATGGTTAGAACACTGGCTTGGGAACCTAGAGACCAGGGTTCAATTCCCACCAGCACTCCTTGTGGCCTTGGGTAAGTCACTTAACTTGGATTTTTCAGAGACAATGGAGGGTTATCAATGTCCCAAGTTTAAGCTTCAATGTAAACTGCTTTGATTGAGATGATAAAGCAGTATATAAAACTTGTTAAATAAAATAAATATCACCACTATCTGAAAAGTGCTGGTGGTCAGTGCTGAAACCGGACATTCAGTGCCTGCTGTTATCCAGATTCTGGCATCAAATATCCAGTTTCATTTTTAAACCCTGTGGCTAGTGCTTAAAAAAACATGGACCCAGGAGCTTAACTATAGACTTGTACATTTTTTTTAAGTACCACTGTTCTGAAATATTTATAGATTAGAAGACAGACTTTGATTTCTGGAAACAGTAAGGCAGAATTAATGGCTGTACCATTGCCCTCTAGACATGCAGCCACTGTCTGGACGCACTCCAGCGCTGAAAATTACACCGTTATATGCGTGTGGTTGCTTTTGGATTCTGACGACTTGTGAACATTTTGTTTCTCTCTGCAGTCTGTGGGAAATGAAGCAGTTCACCAAAGCAGACACTCATCACACTCTTATCGAGGTACTCTCAGCTGCTCCGTTCCACTTGGTGAGACTTTATTGTCCTGTCATAACAGTAATTTTGTTATTTTGCTCTTCTCTGTGCTTACACACTGTTTACACTGTTTCTGCTGCCACCTGTTTATCTTAACGGATGCACAGAAGTACAGTCTTTACTCTGACTGGGACAAATGTGTCAGAGAATCACTGGAATTTTCTCAGGTGAATCAGATTCTCCATTTTATGATCTAAATGCTGTAGGTCGTACGGTTCGGACTCGCCCGCCTGCCTCTTCAATGCCACTACTTTTTATACAGCAATTCAGCAGACAGACAGACTCTAAGGACTCCTGATGACTGAAAGCCTCTAGAACTGTTTTTTTCTGATTCCATTTCATCATCAAATAAGCTCTCTCTCTCTATATATATATACATATTCTAGTCCCTGTTACATGGCCAGGAAGCAAGTCCATCTCATACAACAAGTGAAATTTAGGTTTAGCCCTCTTTTTTCACAACAGTGAAGACAAAATAGTAAAAATCAGTCCATCAGTGTGTGCTGCAGAAGAGTCTGCCCCAGCTGGGCCTAGTAGAAGGAAGTGGATCTGGGGAAGAGATAGATATTTGGAGAATCTAGTGGAAAGCAAACGCTCAGGGGCTCTGTGGAAGAGGCTTCCTCAGCTGGGCCTAATTGAAAAAATATTCAAAATAGACTCCTATGAGAAGGCTGCTCTCTAGCTGGGATCTAGTACTGAAAAGCAAAATTTACAGTTACGCAGTGGGCTTGCTCGCATCAAAGTAACTCTCCTGTGGCCAGGGCAGGATTAATCTTTTGATGGGCCCTAGGCAAACCAGCATGTTGGACCCTCTCATCATAAAATTACATTTCGAAACACTCAAACAAGGCCCTGCGTGGTTCTGACTGCAGAGAAAACTGGTAGAAGAGGATGCAGAGGGTAAGAAGCTCTGCTCACCAACTCCTCCTACTGACTGCAGAATAATGCACAAGGGGTGGGGAGAACCGAGAGGCCTCTGTGGGTAGCAGTAGCTCTGGTTCCTCCCCCCACCACCATGCCTATACACACTCACACATACATGCACATTCTTCTTTCTGACAGCAGTTAACCTAGCAGAACAAAATTTTGCCTGTGAGCCACTGAATTAGCATATTTAAGAGGGTCCCTCCTAAACATTTAGGTCCTAGGCACATGCGTTGTTGGCTTCTGCCTTAATCCTCCTCTGGCCATAGCTGCCTCTCCATAATGGCCATGTTTCAGACATAAAGCTAAGGCAGAAGTGCAGCATGGAATCCAGGCATACTGCATCACAGAGTGCCACGTCCTTTAGCAGCCTAATACTGCTAATGCAAACATTAACCTTCAGTATGTTCTGAAACCAGTCAGCATATCTCTGCTACAAGAGATATTCTTAAAATTTATACTAGTTTTATAAACCACAAAAACTGCCTTATGGCTGAATATAAGTCTATAAGAGCTCTTCTGTCTTTTGAGACTGCAAATACTGAGACATCAGATCAGACTCAGCAAACCAGAAAAGCACTAGGTCTGTTGAATTAATCCCAAAGGCCTGGGAAAACTATGAAACAGATAATGACGATTAGGAGTGTATGGGCAAAAAAATGTCATTTCATTTAATTTCTTGTGTTGTTTTCAAGTTTATTTCATTTATTTATTTAATTTAGCTGATTTTATATACCCTTTTTCTACAAAGCAAACTGGTTTACATAGAACAGAAAATAAACGTTACATGGAACAGATGGAACTATGTACAAGTAACTTTGATACAAATTTAAGCAATGTATGAAAAGTGTATTTACATAAAACGATTGGAACTATTTACAAACAGCTTAAAACTGTGTGACAAGGTGCTATGCCTGTCTGCTGGTAGGGAGAAGACTGGGTGGGGAGGATTGGAGGGGTGAGGGGGGATAAAGTGGGGTGAGGTTAGGAAGGGGTGAGTTGTGGGAGTGGTGAGGAGGAACAGGGAGTATTCTTGCAGGGGATTTGAAGCGGTAGTGATGTTAAAGTGTCCATCGAAGAGAAAGGTCTTGAAATGTTTCTTTAAGAGGGTGTGGGATTGGATGCCGAGTATAGTGGGGGGTAGCTTGTTTGTTTTAATACATTTTCCTTTTGTTTTCATGAATGTTAATGTCAGGGCAATTTTGTTAATTAAAGAGGTAACTGTGGCTGCTGCCCAAATGAAAAAACATAGCTGAAAGGTTACAGGGAAATAAACACAAACTAGCTTTTTCTTCTCACAGTCAGAGGCTGGCCTCAAACCAGTGATTATTAGGTTAGAAGGCAGCCATCTTGTGGAAGAGCTAACACTGCTACTGGTGATCTTCCTTCCTGTTTCCTGATTGGCCCAAAATGTGTCTGCTTTGCAGCTCTATGGAAAATGTTTACTGGATATTTTGCCTTGTAAAATTTATTGATTCTGCTATAGAGATTTACCCCCAAAATATTTCTTATGCCTTGTTCTTGTGCCAGAAATTCCATGAAGCCATGTCTAAGGATACTATCAGAGACATTTACGAAGTCTATTCCAGATCCTGGTTGTCCAATTAGTGATGATCAACATTAGTTTTAAACAAATGCACATCCCTAGTGATGAGTACCATGAGGGTCTAGAGAGGAATGAGAGGGAATGGAGTGTGACATGTTCAATGTTTCAAATGCACAGACACAAGATGATTCAGCGCACACGGAGGGTAATTTTATAACAGTACCTATGTAAGCACTATTTTATAAAAAGACAAACAGACACCTCCATGTCTTTATAAATTACTAGTGTATGGAGCAGAGAATGCACCTGGAATATAGGCATGATCACTTTATAAAGTACATACAGTCTACAAACCTGCGTGCGAATTCCGCCTACACTCTTCCCAAACTACACCTCCAGCTACGCCTACCAGGAAAGACACGCCTCCATGTCGTAGGCACCTATTTTATGCCAGTTGCTGTTTTATAAAGGGATCTTTATGTGCGTTGTGGTCACATACGTGCAGGAGTGACTTTATAAAACTACCTCCTAAAAGCCAACTCAAATCCAATTCTAAGTGCAATCAAATCCTGTCAGAAAAGTCTTGCCACTTCCTAACAAAAACCAATATAGAGAAAAACTTTAAAGAGAAGAGCTTTCGGAATGGATCAGGAGCGCAACAGCTTGGTGAAAGGCAAGATAACAAAAGCAGATGTTAGAATGGAGCCCTTAAAGGGATTTAGGTCACAGCACTATAGCTCTTTTAGACTTGCATCAAAATGTTCAAGGTCAGGAAAGCTGTACTCAGCAAGCATAGCCACCATCAGAGCGTGTGCAAAGCAGAAACTGCAAGCCTGTGCATCTTCTTTAGCAAAGAGGAAGAGGACAAAAGGCTAGAAAAGACCAGAACAGAGGAAGAGGAGCAGATAGTTGCCATTTCTCCTGACACGCGTGAGAAAGAGGGGAGCAAGATGAAAATACAGAGTTAGAAGGTAAGGAGCAGAAACCCACTGAGACAGCTGCATGTAAACAGGCCAGACTCGATGTGAAACTGATAAATACTGCAAAAGAAAGCAGTCGCAGTGAGGCCCACACCAGGAACCTTGAAGCAGCAGCAGGACCGGAAGGCGGCGAGAGGAAATGAATTGAATTGCCTAGGAGGACCTGGCCCAGCACAAGTCGTAATTCATGTTGCCTGGTGCGCCCGTTCACACTCACAGCCAGAGCCAGTTTTAGACATGCAGGGCCCAGGGCAAAAGCTGGTCAGGGAAGGCTCCAAAGCCTACCTGCAGGCTATACCTCCTTCAGCCTGAGGTGAACTTGGGGCCCCCTATGGCATGTTTGCCACACCCTAATGCTGGTCCTGCTCACAGCCTGAAGTGTGAAGGGCTATCTGATGCTGAAACCATGCAGCCTTCCCATGAAGAAGACTCTGCACCTAACAAGTTCAGTCTAACAAGCAATCTGTCCTAGATACAAGTTACCATCGCAGTAATCCACATGCCTATGGATGCAGTGCTGCTGGTACATAATGTAGGTACATACGCACAAACTCACTGCTTCATGCACACAATCCAACACCTCGGCTGCATTCACGCTATGGCCAGCAGCAGTATCGGTCACATAGCCCTTCACTCAGACCACATCTATCTGATCAGCCTCACCTTACCTCACTGAGTAGAGAAGCATGCCTTTCAGCAGCATTATACAGGCACCTCGGGATACCCAGACTAGAGCATCAGATGCGTCTGTTGTAGCCAAATGCCTGGTTTGTCATGAGCTCGTTAATACAGGGTTCAACAAGTCTGATGGTGGTCCTGAAAAATATGGAGCATGGACATGCACATTCAAGAAGCTACCTGCTTTAAAAATAAGTAAGTACAAAGGATGTCCTTGAAAGCATCCTACTACTGTAAACCGCTCTGATGATGAAATGGAGGGTGGTACAGCAAACACTGTAGGAAACCCAGACTTTGCTGAAAGCGAGGAGCTTGTCCTGGTAAAATGGCTGGGGAAAGAGTCCTCAACGTGGGTGAAGAGGATCAGGAGCAGTACAGTGCCCCAACAGGTCTGAACATAATGGGGGCAAGGCTAGAGAAATGCTATGGTAGTACATAGGTAATGGAAAATATGCTCTTCAAAAGAATTTTAACATCTTTCCTAAAATCTCAAATAAAAATCACCATTGGCTATGTGAACTTGTGTCAGAATTCTAGTCAGCAAAATGTGATCTATAGCCGTTAGACCCTAGTTATTTGGATGCCTCCCGTGGGATGAATTCCAGGGCTCTTTTTGAGGGGATACACAGTGGTACAAAGTACCGGCACCTTTTTCATTACCCTGCTAAAACTGACCAGTGGTCCTCATGTATTAATGAAAAAGCCCCGGAGACAGCTCCAGAGGCATTTTAGAAGCCAGGTCTGTGGATGTCCATGTCTGAAGAAGGGCATGGCCGGGACATTGTCAAGAACCTGGACATCACTGCCTGATCTCAGGAACGTCCTGGACATCCAGAGTCGCATTTAAAGCTATACCTGCTAGAGGGCGCTCCACCATCCCCGATACTCTGCATAATCATAATGATAACAGCAGAGGGATCTGAGCCCTGGCTTCCCTGGTCTTAGCCCACTACTCTAACCATTAAGCTATTCCTAGACATCCACGGTCTGGAATACTATTCTGGGGATGTCTGTCTATGTAGACACCCCTGCAGAGGTCCATATTGAGCACATCCATGTTTGTGAAAAGGTGCCTGAGCTTGTGCATGCCTGGTTTTTGTTTTTGCAGATGCTCTGGCTTGAATGTTCCAGATTGCACTTGGACATCGTTTGCAAAATTCAACATAGGATGTAATAACTCAAGTTACAGTATCTGTACATAGGACAAAATGTCCTCCAAAATGTCTACACCTTCTTCCTTCCTTGAACTGAAGTAGGAAGGCGGCAGGCCCAGATTGTGTTCTTTGCATAAGAAATCTCACTCTCTAAAGAAATGTCACAGCTATAGAGATAGACCCTGGGCAGCACGTAGAAACCTGCCCAAAGAACATGGCATCTGTTGCAGACGTTGCTCTTCCGCAAATCACCTAAAGACTAAAACGGCTATGAAGTGTAGAGTGTGACAATGACAAACTTGTTACAACTCTAGATCTAGATCCTACAAAATCTAGCCCTTCTAAAGCTTGTACCCCTATCGTAAAAAGCAAGGAGGAAAGACATCTTTACTCCAGGTGGCTCCAAAGTGCATCTACGTTTGTGGAGGCCATAGAAGATCCTGCCCAAAAATATGCCCTGTTAAGGTGTTCCCTAAGGAACAGCCTGAGAGGTCAGTAAACATATATGTAACTATGGATGATCAATGTCACAGATCGCTGGCCAGATCAGAATTTTTTGACTTACTTGACATAACAGGGAATGACTTTCCACCCACACTCAGAATATGAATAATAGGGATTGTGGGTAAAAAGCAAACAGCTATAGGATTGGAGCTGTAGATGGCAGTATCGAGCTACCTCTCCCTACTTTAATAGAGTGCACTCAAATACCAAGAAGTAAGATTCCTCTCCAGAAACTGCTTGGCATTGTCTTTGCTTAAATTACGTGTGCACTAGGGTGATCCAGGAAACTACAGACCGGTGAGCCTGACATCAGTACCGGGAAAAATGGTAGAAACCATCATAAAGAATAAAATTACTCAGCATGTAGATAGTCACGACCTAATGGGAGACAGCCAACATGGTTTTAGACAAGGAAGATCTTGTCTTACTAATCTGTTATGTTTTTTTGAAGGAGTGAATAAACAGGTGGACAAAGGTGAGTCGGTTGATATTGTGTATCTGGACTTTCAGAAAGCCTTTGACAAGGTCCCTCATGAGAGACTTTTGGCAAAACTAAAGAGTCATGGGATAGGAGGCAGTGTACTATTGTGGATCAGGAACTGGTTAAAAGATAGAAAGCAGAGGGTAGGGCTAAATGGCCAATTTTCCCAATGGAGAAAGGTGAATAGTGGTGTACCCCAGGGATCTGTGCTGGGTCCGCTACTTTTTGACATATTCATAAATGACCTGGAAAGTGGAATAACGAGTGAGGTTATCAAATTTGCAGATGACACAAAACTATTTAAAGTTGTTAAAACCCAGGAGGATTGTGGAAAATTGCAAGAGGATCTTGATAAATTGGAAGACTGGGCATCAAAATGGCAGATGAAATTTAATGTGGAGAAGTGCAAGGTTATGCACCTAGGGAAGAACAACCCAAACTATGGTTACACGATGCAAGGTTCCACATTAGGAACCACCACCCAGGAAAAAGATTTAGGCGTCATTGTGGATACCATGTTAAAACCCTCGGCCCAGTGTGCAGCGGCGGCCAAGAGAGCAAATAGAATGCTAGGTATGATAAGGAAAGGAATGGAAAATAAAACAAAAGATATTATAATGCCTCTATATCGTTCCATGGTGAGACCGCACCTTGAATATTGTGTGCAATTCTGGTCGCCGTATCTTAAAAAGGATATAGCGATTTTAGAAAAGGTTCAGAGAAGAGCCACCAAAATGGTAAAGTGGATGGAAGACTACTCCTATGAAGAAAGGCTAAAAAGGTTGGGGCTCTTTAACCTGGAAAAGAGACGGCTGAGGGGAGATATGATAGAAGTCTATAAATTAATGAACGGAGTGGAACGGGTAAACGTAGATCGATTGTTTACCTTATCAGAATATAGAAAGACTAGGGGACATGCAATGAAGCTACAGGGTAAACTATTAAGACTAATAAAAGAAAATATTTTTTCACTCAACGTGTAATCAAACTCTGGAATTTGTTACCGGAGGATGTAGTAAAGGCTGTTAGTGTAGCTGGGTTTAAAAATGTTTGGACAAGTTCCTGGAGGAAAGGTCCATAAAGCATTATTAAGAAGGGATCCAGGATATCAATGCTTGAACCAATACAAGCATTGTGGAACCTGTGTCCCTTGGGGAAACTGCTAGGTACGTATGACCTAGATTGGCCACTGTTGGAAACAGAATACTGGGCTTGATGGACCTTGGTCTGACCCAGTATGGCATATCTTATGTTCTTATGTCTATAGCCAATCACATCCGACCTTTAGATCACAATGCTCTAATTTTACTCATGACACCCCCACCCATCCACATGAAATGCCTTTGCCCTTAGTGGGCATATCTGCACCCTGTGTGGCTGCCCTGCTCATACAGCCTTTGGTATGGCGCTGCTGAGACTATATAATGTTTACCAGCAATACAATGGTCCTCACAACACTCCTTAAGCCTGGATGTTTGATAGAGATGGATGTCTGCACTGGCAGTATGTGGAAACCAGGCAGCAGTAACACAATTGTCTTAGAGAACGTCATGGCATGTCCTAAACACATCATTGCTAAAGAATGACCGGACTACAGCGAATGCCCAGGCCAAGCTTCCCAACAGGGCTGGCCCAAAGGTCTCTCCCACCCTAGGCAGGCCCACCCAGTTCCTACTTTCCCACCCCCAGCATCCATCTCTCCTCTCCTGGGGGAGGTGACACAGTGACCCCTCCACCAGTCGGCTGCAGAACAAACCGCAGAGGGTTTTGAAGCACCCGCATGCATTAATGGCCTAACACCCCTGCCCTCTCTGAGGCAAACTTCCTTTCAGAGGAAGCAGGAGCGGCAGACAATGAGTGTCTGCATGTGGGTGCTTTAAGACCTGCCATGGTTTGCTCTTCCACCAATTTACCGAACGGTGGGGGGGGGGAGGGGGGGCCAGTGCTGCCCTAGGCTTTCGCCGGGTGGATGGGCATGCCATGATTCCTAGACCTCCTTGGACATTCCTACTTTAAAGAAATAATAATGAAAGTCCGGGAAGTACAGTGTTTCAAACCACAAAGGTCAGACAGTTGGGTGGATCCACTCTTAAGTTAGGCTTTGACTTCTTCTCTGGATGGGCTTCACCCAGTAGAGCTGAAAGAAAAAGCCGAACACCAAGAGCAATTCTGTGACTCCCATGGAACATATATTTGATGATGGTCATGGAGAGACGGCTCCACCCCTGAAAGAAGGTGAAAAATGCTTCAAATCTTTCCCATATGGCACCCCAAAAAAAAAAAATCCAGGTCAAACAGAATTGTGTGTGATTGAAGTGCTCAGTCTTACAATGCGCTTCTCGCAGGACCAGAGTTAACAGCCGATTCAGAAAGGAGCTTGTCACCATAGCCATCACTCGACAAATGCCCTCTTGTTTCATTATTCGAGACGACATTACATAATACTCCTGCAGTACTGCAGCAATGGTATCAAGAAGAGGAGAAGGCATGTATCTGGTAACAGTTCCTCATAGCCAGGGGCTACCTAAAGACTCCAAAGAACAGTGCAAGAAGGCGCTGAAATTGGATTTAGCTTTTTGTTTCTCTGCATACAACACTGTTACATGCAGTGAAGACAAACCATTTGTTTTTAGAAAATTATTTAACAAGGGGCCCCCAGGAGCCCCCTTCAACAACCACCGTTTGTCACACCTGCTTCTCTTATAACGTGGATTTACAATATGTCAACAATAATCTCTAATGATAAAGGCATTTACTGTCAGTTTATGTCCTGTCTGGAGAAATACAGGGTGGGAGGAGAGTCATTTAGTTTACACAGGGCATCAGCTAGCAAATGCTCAACTTACGGGGGGAACCTGTGCTATTTAAGCAACTTTTTATGTGACTTGAGTGTTTATTAAAATGAATTAAATGATTAGTTACTGGGAACATTCCTAACAATTAATTCACTGAAACGGGACATTTCTGAGAGATTAGTGTGCTGTGCAGTCTATTCCAGTCATTCAAGTAAGGACAGTCTATATTAGTGTTTCCCAGTCTGGTCCTGGAATATACCCTGGCCTGTCAGATTTGCATTTAATAAAAGCAATGCATACAGATTTTTCTCATGCATATTCATTATGGATATCCTGAAAACCAGACAGGCCAGGGCGTGCTCCAGGACCAGCTTGAGAAACACTGTAGAAGCTATAGAGTCATGAAATAAAATAATACCACTGCAGCATAGTGTTGTGTCCTTTCATGCCTGATACTAGTTTTGACATTTACTAAGTACTGGTTGGTGCCTTTGGGTTAGTCCTCGGTTGACCTTGGCCCTGGGGCTCCTAACTGGCTGCAGATTTTTAGAACAGCCTGATATGGTCCTGGTTTTAGCCCACTGCTTACACCGTTCCGGTGTCCCTATTCATTTATTTCCCTATGGTCCATACGGGCAGTGGGGGTAAAACCAAGACCCTATCGGTCTGTCCTGAAAATCTGAAGCCATTGATTCACACAGTCTCGAAAGCTCATGTCGTATATCATTTTTGGATATTTCTTAATGTTGCACTAGTTACCATTAGCACAAAAAAAGCTAAGAATTCTCTTTTTTTCAGGCCTACTATGGCTATTAGAATTCTAGGCCAATGTTTCCAATCCTGTCCAGGAAACATACCTAGCCAGTTGTGTTTTCAGGATTTCCACAGCCAATATGTATGAGACAGATGTTGTACATACACTGAAGACCCCAGTGTAAAAAAAAAATCTCTTATACATATTCACTCTGGCTGGATGAGCCTTCGGGACAAGGTTAGAAATGCTGTTCTATACTAAAAAAGTATTCCTTCAAGAAAATGCAGCACTGCAAAAGAGGTCAGAGCTGAAATGCATCTGCCTGCTTCGGACCTGACACTCGAGTCTCTGCTATCTCACATGTGCAGGATTTTTAAAAGTGATTTTTCTAAAAAGGAAACAGTAATAATATAAATGATTATATGTGAAGATGGCTACATTTGAATGTGTCAATTGTTTTCTTCAAATATAAACGGTTTAGTGATACACGTTTCCCTACAGTGCACATGAACTGCCCCAGTGAGGAATGTTCCGGCTGAGTGCAACATAAATCTCATTAGAGCAAGAAGGAGCACATATGGAAATATCAAATACGCCAAAAGAGAGTTATTATAATAGTAGAATTAAATAAATAGGAACTGATATTTCTGCCAAAATGTCATTCCAGCTGTAAACATATGCCATTTTCACTAAGAAAGCAGCCTGGATCCTGCACTAATGCATTTGGTATTGACTGGCCTTTCCATCACTGTCTTCTGAGCCATCACAATATTTTCAGATTTTTTTTTTTAATCTTGGAATAGCATTTCATAACTATCATAGATAAAATCAAATCACACACACACAGAACCATATCACCACCACTACTAACAAATAAAACCAAACGATTTCAATTTCTGCTGTAAATCGTGCTTGCCCTGGGTGTGTAAATGGCCTTCTACTATGTGCAAAGATGCAGCTAACTCCTGCTGTATAAGGGATCTGACCTTGCTTCTAACAAGGTGCCAAAAGATCGCATGCAATTCCTGCATATATTGTCAAAGGTGAAATATACGGTCCGTCTACAGCAATACCGTAAACCCCAGAAATACAGCAGAACCCCCCAGCTTGCAAAAGAGCCTGCGAACGATCTCAGGCATTTTAGCGCCCTGTACTTCAGTATAAAGGCAGGGAGTGGTCGCAAGGAGGCGACTGCGTCTCTGTAGGGACCGGCTGCAGGTTTTTAGCATTGCCCCCTAACTCTTACGAATCCCCGGCGGATTTTTCTTTTCGTTTTCTTGCACTGCAAGGAAACAGATTATGAAAACAACAAGTTGCATATGGACAGTTGAGGAAGAAGGAAATAAATCTCGTATGAGGATTGCATATCTTTGCTAATAAGGGCCATCCTCTCTACCTCACTAAGCTGTGACGCTGCATGGGGCTGATTCAGCCGTATTTCGTCAACTAACGATCACTCTCCTACTGATAATGACCTTCAGCAAATGTCCTTTTTAAGCCAAAAACAGTAAAAACTGAGAATTAAAGCCGATTTGATTACCTTAAATGTACTGTGCCACTCCTTACATCAAATCGGGGGTAAATGTAGCCATTTTAACAGAATCGTTAGGATGCACGGTTCTTTAAAACAAATCTGTCTTGCTAAACGTCTAAGCAAGTTTTTGGACACATAAATACCAAAAAAAATACAAATGCTTTACTGAAGTCCCTCTTAATGAAAGGGATCTATTATATTGGTCGTCAGAGGTCATAAATAAATGCAATATACTATGTGAGGCTGCATGCAGTATTTTAATGAGGTACCTCTGAAATGGAAAACCACAAACTCAAATAAAGGCTTCGAAATTATATTTTGTCTGGAGCTGCGGTAGGTACCAAAAGCTGAGGCGCTTTGACAGGTCGCCGTGTTGTGGTGATATAAACGTACAGACGAACCTAGAGGATTCAAGCAAAAATCACAAAACACGAGGACGTCCGTGTCTCGGAATAACCGGGGTCCCTTCCTCCAAAGTGCTTTTACATCATATCTCAAGTCCCTGCTCTCATTAACCTACTCCCTTAAATCATTCCAAAGACTATTGACTGATGCCCTAAAAATGCACTTATATGGGGGACTCTCCGGCCTTCGAATAACTACATCGAACGAACAAAATAGGCAGGAATTGTATCTACAAGGCTAGACATAGCATTTTTTGCTTCAGACAGGTTTGCTTCGGATTTGGCAAATAAACCGTGAAGTGAAAGTCAAACTCGTGGTTGTCTTAATTTATTTCGGGTCAGTGCTATTTACATCATACTGCAATCGGTCAGGCGTCTAAAGTTACAAGGTCTAGGTGACTTTCCAAGACACACACACACGAATTTCACCCCAACTTCATCACCTTCCTACAAGTCTCAGAGCTGCTCACCTCACCGTTATACTCCAAACAGCAAACCTAAAAGTCACAAAGAGAACGCCCCTGATGATGTTAGGCGTTTAACAAAACCTACCCAGCCACGATTGCTACTCCTGGGCTGCTCGGTCAGATCCAGCGGTCTCCCCTCACCCTGCACAAACTGCCGATTGCTGAGCTCACAGGAGGGGGAAGGACCTAACTTCCAGTTTCCCATCTACCTTCCCTCACCTCCTGCCCTTCTCCCACGAGAGGAGGTGCAGGGGCCGACCTGGACGCAGACTCCAGTGCAGCAGGGTTTAGTTCTCCGTCCCAGAAGGGGAGCCTGGGGCAGGACAGAACAATCCTCCGATCCGGCCTTTGGGCTCCTGTTGCTCTTTGCCTGGGTGAGACGAGGACAGGGCCAGGAACCCACCTGCCCCCGGCTCCTCTCCCCAGGCGAGTGGCCGAAAACTCACTCCAGCAGGTCCAACCTCATGTCATGAGCCCTCTAGCACACCTGGGCACAGGCCGAGCTCCGAGTCTAGGTGCTGTAATAGACTGACTGGCTGCAGCTTGCCAACCCTTTGCAGGTACGGATAGAGAGATGTTAAATGGGGGGGGGGGGGCGGCTCCAGATCCCAGGTACAGGGCAGAGGTAGCGGTACGGCGGTTCCTCCCTCAATCCTCAATACAGGAGGGGGAGGGACAAGCTGCACGGATAATAGCGTGAGGGATAGAGATGGCATGGGGGGGGGGGGGGGTCCTCCCCCCAAAGATATTAGCAGAGGGGGGTGGGTGTTCTGCGGTGGGAATACAGAGCATGGATCCATCTCCCAATAAAGAAATCGGAGTTCAAGCAGCAGCAGGTGTAGGGGAGCGGATAGGAAGCACAGTAGTACTGCGGTTTAGCGGGAATCATTCTTTCAGAACAAGCACTGGGGATGCCGCGGGCTGAAACTTCCAGCAGGTAGCCCCAGAATCACATGGGCCGAAGCTCCGCTCCCCGAGCCCTGTGCGCCCCGCAGGCTGCGCTTAGACTCATAAACCGCGCTTAACTATTCGCTTTATAGAACGCCAAATCCGCGCCTATCGACTGGCTGCCATCCATCTTCATAGCACAAAGGAGAAGCTGCCGCAGCGGCCAGTGACCTTCCCCCGCCCCCACTCGAGACAGAATTTGAGGTTGGGCTTTTTGGTCTCCCCTCGCCGATCTCTTAACTTTCCCACCCTAGGATGCCGGCGGACTCCTCGCTGGGCTCCTTCCTTCAGACATGCAGTTACGTCTCATCGCCAAGACTAGGGGGGGGGGGGGTGTCTCTAAATGGGGGAGAGGGACTAAAGCACATTTAGGGAGGGGAGGGGAGGGAGGCGTTATTACTTCTATCAGGAGACACATGCGATCGATACCAAAGGGCTGAACCCAACATCCCGAAATGTGCGAGCTTTAGGACCGCTCGGAGCGCACAATCCGGAGGTAGTATAAGGTTTGCAATCCCTCTACTTGCTGGCAATTGCAGAAGATTGCTTTTAAGTGAAACATACCTGCCACCCCTCAGTCTGCCGCCCCCTGGAGCTCTTCCTTTCCCTTTCCTCCTCTGCTGCTGCGAGAGTTGCAGCTCTTTTCCCGGGCGCACGGAAGGCTTGCAGCCGGTGGGATGTGCGTTTCCTTCCGAGGACTCTCCCCGCGTCTCGCCCGCCGGCCGTCAGCGCTATGTGCAGTGACATTTCTGACTTGAGCGGGGGGAATGTGGAGAGGAAGCGCGATCGGACTCGTCCGGGAGGATCTCCTCGGCGCCAGCGCTAATTGCTCTAATTTATGTCCCTTCTGAGTGCCTTCAACGTCTTCATCGGAAATAAAATGAAAGCCGTGCCAGCCCGGGCAGCTTTTCCCTCGCATCTGAAGCCGCAGAGGAAGGAAAGACGATACCCCCGCCGCTCCCCGCAGCCCGAGTAAAAGTTTCACGCCAGGAGCGGCCGGGTCAGGTGGGAGCTCGCAAAAGTCCAAAAGTGGGTGTGTAGAGAGAGGCTCCGGATCTGGCAGGAAATTCCAGCTTCTATCAACCTGTCCGAACCTCGCCGACCCTTCGCTGGGAGGATATGGAGAAAGCCTACGAGGAATATCCGCCGGTTCTTCGCTTTGATTGAAGGGGGGATTCTCCTAGGGCGCGACGGGGATTTGCGGGTTACTTTTTTTTCCTGTTCGTCTTTTCCACTCTTGGGCGTTCTGGCAAGTTTGCGGGCGGCAGCCTGTGCGCACAACTCTAGGGACCGAGAGAAGCAGCAGCGTCTATCCCCGGGGACTTGTCTTTTCAGCAGCCTCCATCCCGCCGCACAGATGAAGGCTCCGGACCTCCGGCACCGCGCCCTCTCTCCGCGATCGTGAGCTGCACGGTAAGCGCAGACCTCCTTTGCACGTTTTATTTCAGCGATGGGATGGTGGGGTGAGGAGGGCGTCCCTTCTCGGGATGCCGTGAAATCGTCTAGACTTGCAGTTTGAAATGCAACTTTCTCGTTGGCCCCTTGATTTAGTCATAGTTGGGCGATCTGGTTTTCAACAATATTGACTTTGGTCTCAGCTGCTTGGCTGGTTCGCATCCCGACCAATCACACACGATCCTCGGAGTCACTTTGTTTAAAATCACTTTTACTACACAATTCCACCTTTACCCTTGCAGAAGAGGGCTGAAAGATTTCGAATTAATGCCTTTTCAGCTCAGCCACCTATTTTTCCTGAGCTATGTATGCGTAAACATCCCATACAATTTAATTTGAGTAGGAGACGATTTAACACAAAAGTACATGTCATGCACACACGTTACTGGGCCCAGAAAACAAATTAGTTGTTACAAATGGGGGAACTTGACTGGTAAAAGGAGCTGCGCCCTCTGCTGTTCGTAGGTTAAAGGTTCTGTTTTCCTTGACTCAGGTGCTTTTTTCCCTTAGCAAAGGTGGAAAAGTACAAGCGGTGATTTTAAAATATCATTTGTTAGGCGAGGTGGAGATTAGTAACTTATTACCTCAGACACGTAACTGTATATCATCCTGCGTGGAATTCCAACCACATCTCTGGCAAGGCATTGAGACCCTGAAACCATGTTCATAAATATTTTTCTAATAACCTAATAAATTAAATCCTCTCGGATAAACACCCTAAACCTTTCCGTCAATTTCCCGACAGAGAAATAACCCCGCACCTTCTCAGCAAATTCGGATCTCCGTGCAAACAAGTCCCTGACTGTCAGAGCAATTTCTGCAAGTTAAGGAAATGACTAATTAATCGTCTTTATAGGTTTGCTGATGAAAGAGAAGCGGCATTGTTTTGGGAGGGGTCGATAAAGACTGAGGGCGCACAAAGGACATTTCTGAGGTGAAACTGGAAGCAACACAATAAGTGCTGTAAAGACCAATTTATCGGAAGCCTTGTTATGGCCGTGCATATGCCTGAATATGGAGGAAGTGCGCGGTGTAACAGAGCCCTGCTGCACTTACGAGGTGACTCAGTTCCTTCATTCAGGTCTTAAAATGCCGTCTGCCCGTCGAAATCCGAATTGATGAACGGTCGTTAACAAAACGCGACGTGCGCTGCCGAGCCTGTTAAAGCAAAAAATGGTTTTATCCTTCCCAGAGTTTATTTCAGTAGGATTGCTCTCAGCTAATCACGCGTTGCCTTTCCTATTACCACTAGCACCTGAACCTCGACAGCGATTAAACTTTGGTGAGTCGGAGAAGTCAATTTGCACCTGGAAACGACCTTCAGACTCTTTCCAAGAAACGGACCCCTCCTCTTTAAAAGTACAGAGTAGCCAGGATGATGAACCATCCAATGTGTGCCACTGAGTCAGTGCTGACTCCTGGTGATCCAGCAGCGCCTGGGCTTTCTGACTGGAAGTAGATTACCAGGCCTTTCTTCTGAGGCAATGGAGGGTTAAGTGACTTGCCAAGGCCACAAGGAGTGCTAGTGGGAATTGAACCCTGGTATTTGCTTTACTTATACAAAAGATACCTGGCTTGTATCCCTTCAGGAATTCACCTGGTCTGAAAGCACCTGAGTGCAAATTTGGATAAAGTCAGTGTGCCGAGCCCTGCAAGGTAGCTGCCTGCTTACAGGGCCATTGCTTCAAAGCGCTGATAGTCTAATATTCAGCAAAGGAAGATGGAATTACTGACTGAAGGTCACGGTTGGCAGCTTTGTACTGTGAAGATGTATGCTGTACCAGGAGCCCTTTGGTGAAAGAATCAAGAAATGCTTAGGCTGGTTCATGCCCCTTGTGAACTGAATCAAGAATTGTACCTTTCCCTACAAGTAAAGCTTTTTAATGACCTCATTGGGATTCAGTGCATGGCTTTTACATATTGTCAAATAAAACAAACCAGTCAGATTCTGTCAATCTCTGCTATAGAGATGGATTCTTACCTCTTACATGATATAGACACAGTATGTACTAGATTTTTTTTTAAGTGCCTTCAAGTCAATGCTGACTCCTGGCAACCCAGCTGCCTCTGGGCTTTCTTGGCAAGGTATGATTGGAAGTAGATTGCCAGGCCTTTACTTCCAAGGCAATGAAGGGTAAAGTGACTTGCCCAAGGTCACAAGGAGAGTCAGTGGGAATCGAACCCGGATCCCCTGGGTAGTAGGCTGTTGCTCTAATGACTAGGCTACTCCTTCATGTACTAGATTACCTAATACATATTTTAGTGGAACAGGGAAGTCAAAGCATACTCGTTTTATTAGTATTATCCTGATCATCATGAATATGGCACATAACAGATGTGTCCTGTGACAGACACATAACGGTCAGCCCCTACGCTCTGCAGCTTGCAATCTAGTCAAAGCAGACAGGGTGCACAATTAAAGAACTATGAGGGAAGCAGCAAGGCCCTGATTACAACGATTTCAGGTAGATGGGATGGAGGAAAGGCAGTTTATAATTGAGTTTCATCATGCGACGTTTGGGTTCTGAGAATGGGGAACGTAGTTGTAAGAAGTATTGTTAATCTTGGGTAATCGTCAACCATAAATCGGTTTCCTAACACGATCTGAGAAATTTATGTACATGTATGCTGATTTGGAGAGGAACTGTAAAAGATTTCTAGGTTTATTTTAACTAAGGAAAAGGTGTAGCATGCAGCACTTGCTGTGATCAGTGGGGCTTGGCGTATCTTGGAACACAACAGATAGTTTATGATTTCTCCTCATGTGCTTTTTATGAACATTTAACTTGTGTGAGTATGGGTGTGCATTCATTAGCACGCTTAGAAAAAAATGAATGTCCGCAATATCAATTTAACATTCATCAATCTACGGATTAACACACGTAAAATCAGTTTCTATGCATTAATTTTAAAAAAATGTAACATGCTTTAGAACTTTAACAAGAAACTTTGAAACAATGTTCAAATATTGGGAAAGGAGTACAAAAATTATCCAGAAAAGAACTAGAATATTTTTCCATGCACATTCCTGGTATTGTGTCGCTGTCCCTTTTTCGTTTTCTCTGTGTTTAACATTAAATCTTGGTCTTATTCAAACTGCAGGAGATGTTATTTGCGAACTGGGATATTCGGATCTTATTCAAAAAGAACTCTTGTCCGTTCTGGAAAATAATCTTGATTGAATAAGAATCTCAATGGACTGTTAGACCTTTTATTTGGTCAGCATATGATTAATGGAAAGACATTGCGATGTATGAGCTTCTGAGAGCACATAGATCCCTCTTTCATCTGATGGCAGGAGCTCCTATACCATCAAGTATATTCATTTATTTTTATGCAAGTCTAAAAAGAGTATCGCAGCCAACTAAAATTCTGTTTTTTTTTTCATGTGCAGCATATCCTCTAGAACTTTAAAAACTAAAATCACACGGGCTGATATTTAAACTCTGTGGCCTGCATTTTCTTTAAACACCCGCCACAGCTCTTAAATAAAATACATGTATTTTGTGCAGCTAGCCAGACAGGGAGCCACATTAAATATACGGATAGGGCAGTCGGTAGCTTTCGTCATCCAGAGAACAGAGAGTGGACCAAATTCCACTGCTCTCCAAATAATTTCCAGCCATGTCCATGTTCCACCTCGACACTATATGGATTTTTAGATGGTGACAGCTATTGCCCAGCTTTTATCCAGATAAGGGCTTCTGTTATCCGCATATTTGCAGTTGAGTACTGGGCCACGGGTCTTTTAAATACGAATATTAATATATTTGATCAAGTCAAGGTTCCTCAAGGCAGGCTGTGGGAGCTGGGAATTATGGCATAAGGCGTATTGTGTTGACTTTTGAGAAACAGTCTTCCAATGTAATTAGTATATGGAAAAAAATTCAGTGCAGACTTCTACTGTAGATTTTTTTTAAAAATAAAGATGCATTAAGATAAGTCTTTATGAAGTTACCTACTTACAAAACAGCATAGATCAGTGTTTCCCAAGCTTGTCGTGGGGGCACTCCTAACTAGTCAGGTTGTCAGGATATCTATAATGGGATGGGTTTTTAGGATATCTTCCATGAACGAGATGGATTTGCATATGTTTGTCTCCAATCTATGCAATTCTAACAAGTTAGGTGTTACCTCCAAAGCAGAGCTGGAAAATGGTAGCTTAATCTGTGTTGCGACCGATTTTTGTCTAGGGCTTTTTTTGTTGTTGTTGTTGTTGTCGTTGTGTTATAACACCTTGTGTTGTTTTTGTTTGGGATAAGCAAAACATACAACAATCACAAGTTATTCTCTACAACAAGCCATTATTGTCTAGTTTTTAATGGCAACTAACTTGTTTGGAAGGGATCCCTTTATCTGAGATTTCTTTGCATACAGGGTTTTGGGTTTTTTTCATTTTCTAGCAGACTTTGTCCTACTGCAGTGTGCTTGTTTGCCAAATTTTCACAGGCTTTGAAAAATGATTGATAGCATAGGATAGTCGGGATGACTTGATCAAGCATTTGAAGAATTAAGTTGAAACTAGAGCAATCATTGAACTACCGCAGCAATGTTTCATCATAAATGAAATCTAAAGGGATAAGTCTAACATCACATTAGTCCACTTTGTGCTGTTGGAGACATTTTTGAAGAGAAATCCAAAGTTTTTAAAATGTATAAGGTATATTTATTTATTATACCGTTCATCATGAAGAAAACGTCAGAGCGTGTGTATGGGGGAGGGGGGGGGCAAAACTACCAATTGGCCCATCCACTTTGTCTAGCATTCCCTGCCCCATGACAAGACTTATCTCCGTCATCAGTTGGAGAAGTCGGGCTGCTTCGGTAATATCACATATTCAAATCCAATTGGATGTTTTCTTCCTCTTTGGTTTTTTTTGAGGATTCAATATTCCACCCTAATCCAGCATTCTGTCCTCCTTCTGCATTCCTTTGCCACCGAGTCCTGCGACCATCCAAACGGCTGTTAAATCTAATGAGGCTGAGGTCCAAATCTTTGGGCACATAATTCCCCATTACCTTGCTGGATAGTACTCGGCCACTAACAATCTGTTCAGTAGCTTTCTGGGGTGATGCAAGTTACTTGTACCATCCTGTCTACCCTATGGCCTCTAGTTTTACTAGGTCCGAATTCCTTTATTTACCCCCTCATTTTGCGCTTATTTCTCTTCTTGCCTCTGATCTCGAGGGAGTAGAGCATGGTTTGTTTGCAATATTGTAACCTCACAATCCTGTTTGTATCACTGACAGCAAATACCCATTCCATTCTTAATGCAGACCTCAATTAATCTTTGAATTTCCCTTCACTTTTTTGCCACTAGGGATCTGTCTGCACAGTCCATGCTTTCCCGAACCCTCTTACTGTTTTTTGCTTCCACCAGCTCCGCTGGGAGGCCGTTCCATGCATCTACCATGTACATCAGGGGTAGGCAAGCTCTGCTGCTTGAGACCACACCAATGGCTCTAGCTGTATAAGAGGCCAGAATCCAGTAGAGGTGTGCGACAGGCTTCCATCTGGCCAGCAGTGGGTGCACCCCTTTCAGTCTATGGGTGTCACATTTGGGCAGGCGACCTGATCTCCGTACCAAAGGCAGTTTCAGACTATAATAAGAGTTACATTGAAGAAATATTGAGGCTATTTTAAACAGATTTCTTCTGGAAAGTACTCTGATTTGTAAGAGCGTTTTGAAAGAGTATTGCCATGCTAATTAGTAATGGTTCTGGGAAATGAATAATGAGCTTTCTTGCTTGCATATCTTATAGGTGAGAGATCTCATGAGTTTTACAGAGTGTATATTAAAATAGACGCTGCAGAAGCAAGGTCACTTCCAGCCTCCTTTTGGTTATATTGTTTGTTAGGCACTCGATATACCGCTCTTCATACATCAGAGCGCTTTAGATTAAAATGAAAATCTGACAGAGGGTCATAAGATTGGAATGAATTTCAGTATCTGGATTGGAAAGCAGCCTTCATACTCATAGTAGGTCAGAGAAGAGAGGAGGAAGGGAAGGGGGGGGGGCGGAGGTGCATGGTATACAGCACATAAATTAGCAGAAGGTTGCCAAACCACAGTAACTGGTGGGATTATAACCTGTCCAGAAACCTTCCATTGTGTGTGTGTGTGTGTCTCTCTCTCTCTCTGTATATCTATTTTCTAAAGTACACCTTATACCAGTGATGGCTAACCTTTTTGAGCCCGAGTGCCCAAACTGCCGCACAAAACCAAAGAATTTCCTCAAAGTGCCAGCACGTCATTTGCATAAGTGGTCTTATTTGCATAAATATTTGCATAATGTTACCATACACTAACTTTTAGTAAACATGTCTCTTAATGAGTGTATGAATAAAGAAAGACTAAAAGATTTCTACATTACTATAATCCAGTGCCAACCGCCAGGCACATTAGGAACTACTACAAACGCTGCCCATTTAGAACCCATAGCAAACCCGCCGTATCCTGACAGCATTACCAGGACTCACAAAGCACCATACCCTACCTATCAAAAGGCAACACTGCAAATATTAAACCAATACATTTCAGTGAATACTGGGGAAAGAGAACAAGTGGCAACGTCAAATAGGAATTTCCTCTTGTACCAAACAAAGCGCAGATGTTAATGATGCACATTTCCCAGAGCTGACATATTCCAGTTAATAAATTCAAAATAAAGAGATATCGTTCTACCTTTTGTGCATTTTTTTTCAGTTGCAATTGGTCCAGCCATTTTCTTCTGGTTTCTTCATGTTTTCTGCTAACTCTCCATCGTCTGCTGTCCATTTGTCCTTTCTTCTCTCTTCTAGTTTTTTTTTCCATTCTCTCTCTCTCTCTACATCTGCTTTAACATACTAATCTTTCTCCTTTTGCTCTTTCCTCATTTCTATTTCATCCACACAAATTTTACCCCTCCATCCTCAATCCCCAATTACTCTCCCAATACCTGGCCAATTGTAGATTTTTCATCCCTCCTACACAAAATATTTTTCCCCTCTCCATTTTACTCTCCCAGCCCCATCCCATTCTAATCCTCCCCCAACATCAGCTCCCTTCTAGTTCCAGTCTCACCCAGCATCCATTCCCTTCTTCAAGCCCCCCACTTCCCCTCAGCCCATTTCCATTCCAAGCCCCGTCCCCATCAGCTATTTGCAGTTCAAGCCCCCCACTTCCCCTCAGCCCATTTCCATTCCAAGCCCCATCCCCAACAGCTATTTGCAGTTCAAGCCCCCTTCCACTCAGCCCATTTCCAGTCCTAGCAACCCCCCAACCCATTACCAGTCCTAGCCCCCCATAGCTCACTCCCAGTCCTAATCCCACCAGCCCATTTCCAGTCCTAACCTCCCCATCAGCCCACTCCCAGTCCTAATCCCCCATCACTCAATTTTTAGTTTAAGCCCCCCCAGCGCCTATCACCACTCCTAACCCCCCCCAGTGCCCATCACCACTCCTACCCCCCCAGCCCAGCGCCCATCACCACTCCTAACCCCCCCAGCCAGCCCAGTGCCCATCACCACCCCTAACCCCCCCCAGCCAGCCCAGTGTCCATCACCACTCCTAACCTCCCAGCCCAGTGCCCATCACCACTACTAACCCCCACACCACAGCCCATCAATACTCATAACACCCCCCAGCCCAGCCCATCACTTCTCATAACCCCCCCCAGCCCAGCCCAGCCAATCACCACTCCTAACCCCCCCCCCAGCCCAGCCCAGCCCATCACCACTCCTAACCCCCCCCCCCAGCCCAGCCCAGCCCAGCCCATCACCACTCCTAACCCCCCCCCCAGCCCAGCCCAGCCCATCACCACTCCTAACCCCCCCCAGCCCAGCCCAGCCCATCACCACTCCTAAGCCCCCAGCCCAGCCCAGCACCACTCCTAACCCCCACCCCCCACCCCCAGCCCAGCCCAGCCCCGCCCAGGCAAAATTAAAAAAAAAAAGAACACCTGTTTGCTGCCGCTGTCGGGGCCGCCGCGGCAGAATCGAGCGTGCCGCGGGGCCCCCCTGTACCCACCGGCAGAGCCTGTCCTCCCCGTAGCAGCTCTCTCTTTGGAGCTGCAGTCAGACTCGCCGGCTTGCAGAGCGCGAGGGAAGAGTTCCCTCGCTGCTCTGTTAAGCCCGCGGGGGCTGATGGGAAGTTCCCATCAGCCCCCGCGGGCTTAACAGAGTCGCGAAAGGGAAACTCTCCCCTTCGCGCTCTGCAAGCCGGCGAGTCTGACTGCAGCTCCAAAGAGAGAGCTGCTACGGGGAGGACAGGCTCTGCCGGTGGGTACAGGGGGGCCCCGCGGCACGCTCGATTCTGCCGCGGCGGCCCCGACAACGGCAGCAGACAGGGTTGTTGTTGTTTTTTTCGATGGCGGACCTTCCCGCGTGCCAGCTGCAAGGCCTTCGCGTGCCACAGCTGGCACGCGTGCCATAGGTTCGCCATCGCTGCCTTATACCATGTTCCGTAACATAGGGGAGTATATTGTCAAAGGCTGCTTTACTGCACAAAACTTGTGACAGCTGGAGCTCTGAGCCATAAGGTTCTAACCATTTTGCACTACAGCTGTGGTAGGGAACATTGGAGGACATTAGTATAGCCATTTCCGTAAGTGTTTTTCTTGCTCTGGGCTCAGCTTTAAGGTGCTTTCAGTCTTCATTTCATGGGAAAAGTTCCACTTAAGATTGCTTGTTCTCAGTGGGTCATTGAGCACACCAGTCTACGCAGTAGATGGGAAACGGTTTTCAGATTATGAGTTACAGAGACTTGAAGACCTGAATCTATAGGGGAGATATGATGCTGACATTTAAATACTTAAAAAGTATTAATGAACATACAAACCTTTTTCAAAGAAGGGGAAGCTGTAAAACTAGAGGGCATAACATCAGCCTGCAAGGCAGTAAACTTAAAAGCAACATCAGGATATACTTTTTCACTGAAAGGGTGCTAGATGCTTGGAATTGCCCTCCTGATGGAGGTGGGGGGGGGGGGCAAATACAGTGACGGAATTCAAAATGACATGGGACAGACACAGTGGATCCTTTTATAGCAAGAGGATAAAATCAAAATAAACTTAACTATTTCTTATACTTAAACAAATAGAGAGGAGTGATCCGCACAAAGCAGCGGGTACAACCTAAACAAAGGCATAGAAGTGGGTGACCTGCACGTAGCAAAGGATACACCTACTCTAGCCACCTTACTGGGCAGACTAGATGGACCTTACTGGTCTTTCTCTACTGTCATATACTATGTTACTATGTAGGAGCTGATGAGCTGGAGTAAAGAAAAGGATATCATCAAGCAATACCATGGGATGACTTCAGTTCCACAGATTTGAGTTCGCTCCTCAAAGGTTTTTTTTTTTTTTTTTTAATGAAAGATGGAGAACACAGGCAAGTCCAGAAAACATTTTAGAGTTGCTACTGGTCATTGACATAATGAATTAAATAGCTCTGGTGCATTTGAGCCAAAACATGTCACTGGTTTTGCAGTCACTTGTGGCTATCATATGCTTACCGTAGTCGTCGCCGCTCTCGGTCACAGTATGGCCAGCCGAATGGACCTGGGTTGCTTTCATCCCATCGAATGTCCCTCTTTATGACAGCGGCTGTCTCGTGCAGTTGAATATTCATAGGTGCTGGAGATTATTTATTTACTGCCCATGTGCTAAAACAGTATAAAAAAAAATTCAAAATGTTTGAGCCTGCATAGTAAACATTTTTTTTTTCCATGGACACAAATTGGGAAAGTCTCTTTAGTATACCAGGCCCACTCTGTAAATAGATAGTATGCAAAGAAAAGGCCCTGCGGTCATAAACCTAATGAAGATGAAGAGCCTAGGCAAATTCTGAAAGCTTTTGATGACCTTTAGCATATGATCTGTAATGTACTTTGGTCAATATTTCTCGGTGTGTCAACAGGAGCTCATTAAATGGAGATTCTGCAGACTAACTGAACTATGCCGTCTTATTTCTTGCCAGAGCCTGACATTTTTAATACATTAATAATATGACTCTAATGTAATGGAAAGCTATTAATCACACCTGGTTATGTGCCAGAAAGTTAAGTTATAATTGGCTGCTTCTTGTCAGGAATGTCTGTCGCATAGTTTTACTTGTGCCTGATTCTAAAGCGTCTGACTTTTCTGCAGTTTTCCCTTTCCGAGCCCCAGACTCGCTGATACAATCTGCGCTTCCATTTCCCAAGCATCCTGAATATTAAGAAGCAGGCTGCTTTCATCTTTGCCTTCACTACCTGTTGTTAATGTCCATTATACTACACGTGCACACACGTGGCTCTCCAGTGTTCCACAGTGTGCATTGCGTGCTCAAATATGACAGCAAGTCTGAGAGAAAAGGCAGCAGCGAATGGACAAATGCAAGGGAAGAAAGGAACGTTTTTAAGAGGAATTATAACTGAGGTTATTCAGAGAGTTGCAGAGGCTGCTAGACTCTTTGCATCCTTTTGTTTAGAACGGGCTTTCCTTTTCATGGGTGTTCTACGATGCATTATGTCTGTGCCTCCCTAAAACTGCGATTCCGTGGCCTCCGATGGTTCAGAATGTGGCAGCATGTTGGTGGACAGGAGCCAATAGGTGAGCGAGGGATGTCCCTGAGATTGATAGCTTTTCACTGGCTTGTTGTAATACAGAGGAAACACTTTGATTTACTGTCTTTTATATTTAAGGATTTGCAAGATGATAGGGGAATTGGATTTACTCACACTTTTTGTCAGGAGGTCAAGGCAAATTACATCCAGGTGCAGGAGATATTTCCTGTCCCCAGAGGGCTTACAATCTACCTTTGAATCTGAGGCAATGGAGGGCTGACTGACTTGCCCAAGATCACAAGGAGCAGGGTGGATTAAGCCCCAGCTTTCCTGGACCTAGCCCACTACTCTAACCATTAGTCTACTGCTCCACAGTATTTGAAGGAGGCGTTAAGGTGGTATAAGCCCATGTGGGCATTTTGTTCTAGTGAAAATAATTTGATTGTCAAACCAGCCCTGAGAATGACTATTCAAGTGACCACTTTTTCAGTTGCTGGCCCCCATGATACGGGATTTGCTCTAGGAGTCACTGCAGCTGGAAGAGAAATCTGTACAGTTTCAGAGACCGCTTAAATCCTCTCTGTTTGCTGAGGTATTGGGGCTAGATTGACTAAAAAGCACTGGCAGACACTAAAGCCGATGGTTTACATTATTAGTGATTAGATCTCATTGCATAAAATGAAACCGGTGATTGATAACTCATGTCACTGCATGTTAGTGTGTGGTAATGTAAATGTAGGTCTTGGTTAGCTAAAGGGATGGGAACTGAACATTGCTGTGATATTTAAGAGAGGGTGTTTTGTTGTTCGTGGATTTGATCAGGCATGTAAAATTGTAATCTGCCTTGAATAACTTTAGTTGTTAAGACAGACTATGCAAGTCAAGCTTTTGAGCCGGTACTGACTCCTGGCAGCCCAGCAGCTCCTGGGTTTTTTTTGTCAGTGTATGTAAATGCGAGAAGTCTAACAAATAACATGGAAGAGTTAGAATGTATAGCACTAAATGACAGGTTAGAAATGATTGGCAGCTCTGAGGCCTGGTGGAAGGAGGACAATCCATGGGACACTGTGATACCTGGGTACAAGCTATATCATAATGATAGGGTACATCAAATGGGTGGAGGGGTTGTGCTCTGTTAGGGAAGGCATTGAGTCACATGGGCTTAGTTTTGCATGAAACAAAATACACTGTAGATCTCTATGGATGGAAATCCCATGTATAAAGGGGAAGGTGTGGAGAGTGGGGGTGTACTACCATCCACCTGACCAGAATGAACAGATGGATGATAAAATGCTAAATGAAATCACGGCAGCTAACAAAACTTACAGCAGAGTAATAATGGGTGATTTCAATTACCCTGGTATCGACTGAGTCAATGTCAGAGCAGGACATGCTAGAGAGAGAAAGTTTCCAGATGAAATAAATGATTGCTTCTTGAAGCAGCAGGTTCATGAACCGACAAGAGGGGAAGCTATTTTGGTTCAAGAGATAAGGGTTTTGGGTCCACTTGGCAATAGTGATCATAACATGATCACATTTGAATTAATAAATATAAGAAGGTCAGCAAGGAAATCCATAGTACTGCTTTTTAACTTTCAAAAGGAAGACTATGATAAAATGAGGAAAATAGTTAAGAAAAAACTAAAAGGAGCAGCTGTAAAGGTTAAAGCTTTTCATCAAGCATGCATATTGGTATTTTTAACCATCCTGGAAGTGTAGACCAGATGTATTCCATGCTTTAAGAAAAGTGGAAGGAAGGACAAAAAAATGCCAGCATGGTTTTAAAGTGAGGTCAAAGAGGCTGTTGTAGCCAAAAAAAGCATCTTTCAGGAAATGGAAAAAAGAGCCAAATGAGCCTAATGGGGAAACAACATAAGCACTGGCAAATTAGATGCAAGGTAGGCAAGAGTGAATTTGAAAAAAAGCTTGCTGTAAAAGCAAAAACACATAATAAAAGCTTTTGCAAGTACATTCGTAGTAAAGAACCCGTGAGAGTAAGTTGGACCACTGGATGGTAGAGGGGTAAAAGGGGCGCTAAGGAAGAACAAAGCCATAACAGAGAGACTGAATAAATTCTTTACTTCGGTCTTTACTGAAGAAGATGTAGGGAAGTAACCCACGCCTGAAATTGTATTTAAAGGTGATTGTATTGAAAGAATTGTAATACATTTTCCCGGTTTATCAATATTTCTTTCAACTATTTGATAAACTGAAACATAGCAAATCACCTGGACCAGATGATATGCAACTTAGAAAAAAGATGGCTGAGGGGAAATATGATAGAGGTCTACAAATTAATGAGTGGAATGGAATAGGTAAACGAAGATTGGTTGTTTACACCATCAAAAAGTAGAAAGACTAGGGGACAAATAATGAAGCTGCAATGTAATCCAGGGGTGGCCAACTCCAGCCCTAGTGCACCATGATCCAGCCTGGTTTTCAGGATGCCCCTAATGAATATTCATGAGATATATTTGCAGACAATGTGAAGCAGTGGATGCGAATATACCTCATGAATATTCATTAGGGACATCCTGAAAACCAGGCTGGATCATGGTGCACTAGGACCAGAGTTAGCCATCCCTGATGTAACCCATTTAAGAGTAGTAAGAAAATATTTTTTTACTGAATGTATAATCAAACTCTGGAATTCATTACTGGAGGATGTAGTAAAAGCTGTTAGTGTAGCTGGATTTAAAAAAAGTTTGGAAAAGTTCCTGGAGGAAAGGTCCATAAACCATTAATAAAGAGGACCTAGGAAATCCACTGCTTTCCCCAGGACAAGCACTGTGGGACCTGTGTGCTTTTTTGGGAACCTGCCAGGTACTTGTGACCTGGATTGGCCACTGTTTGAAACAGGATACTGGGCTTGATGGACCTTGGTCTGACCCCGTATGGCATTCCTTATTTCCTTCTGATATTAGGAAGAGTCCATCTGCATATTTTAGGTGGAGTGCGGCTCTGTAGGTGGAGTGTGGTTTTGTCATTTAGGTGATTGTTGCAAAGCCCAAGTGAAAACATCTGCAGTTCTATGTCAATTTTGAAGGAGAGGGTAGGCACATGTAAGTCCGATCTAAAATCGTCACATCACCACTCCTCGCACTAGACATGTTAAATCAAACTAGGAGACACAGGAATACAAGGGATTGGGTTATTCACCTGCAGCAGGAGGTGCTATTTTTATAAAGATGCACATGTGAAAAGTCAGCAAAGGAACCCCAGCAACTTGCTCATGCATGAGCCGATATCTCAGAGCGTGCATCTATAAATGTTGGTATGCGCACATGTAACCCGGACATCCTGCCTCTCTCAATTGTAGATAATTCAGCATTTATTGAAGTAATGTGTGGAAGGAGAAATACATATTAGGGGATTTGGGGTTATCCCCCTTATTCCCTCCAGTAACGGACTGGCCTAAACGAACACTTTTTAAACACCTAAAGGTGCCAGAGGGGCAGGTATAAATAGAGACATGGATCATTTCCGTCGCTCATATGAAATCGGAGGTACATGTATATCTTGTCACTCCATCCAAACCATGTCCCTGACATGCCTCTATATGACTTAGACACATCAAAGGCATGTCAGGCTGTGAGTAGAGGGAGCCGATGCGCTATTGCCAAGCTCTTTTTCCGTTGTTACAAGGAAATTGTCTTGATAAAATCATCATTGTCTATCTGACCCATTGGTTTGTCTCTCCTTTCTAAAATGACAGCCTCTGAATGTGATTCACACATGTGAGTGGTTGCATTTACTGTGCAAATCAGGAATAGGGCTTCTAAAATATCCACTTTACTGTACACTTGCCCTTCCATGGAGCACGTGTAATTGCAGATGTCCAGCTTTCTAAAATTATATATGTATTTCAGTTGTGAAGTTGGGAATGTGTGTGCAGTACCCACTAAGAATTATAAGACAGTCAGGATATAAATGTATTAAGTACATAAGAACATAAGAAGTGCCATACTGGGTCAGCTAAAGGTTCATTAGGCTCCATGTCCTGTTTCCAATAGTGGCCAATTCAGGTCACATGTACTCGACATTTTGTAAAAGTAGCTAGCTCCATGCTACTCCCACCCAAACCATACCCATGACACACTTCGGTCTTCGTGGGACTGTCCTTTGTTGGTTCTGTTTCCTCTGTCCTCCACCTCCACTCGCTGTCTCCTAGATTGTGGTTTCCCACAAGGCTCTCTCCGTGCCTCATTGCTGTTCAATGTCTTTCTCTCTCCTTTTGCTCTCCGCATACTACTACGCTGATGACATTTTGCTTTTCCTGCCCACGGACTCTTCCTCACCTGATCTTTCTCCACTTAACGCTTGTCTGTTCCATGTTGCTGCTTGGCTCCATACCAATTGGCTTGCTCTTAATCCCAGCAAAACCTCAGCCACCTGGTTAACTGGAACTGCTCCCTTGCCTGTCTCCACCCCTCTTCTTGATGTCCCGATACCCTTGGTCTCTTCCATCTGGTATCTTGGTGTTATCTTAAATTCTCCACTGACTTTTTATGAACACATCACATCACTTCTGCCATTTGCCAATCCCTTATAGCAGATTAGAGCTCTCTGTCCCCTTCTGTCCCCCCTCCGCTCTGACTACCTTGCTGCTTTCTCTTGTGATTTCCAATCAGGACTACTGCAAACATGTCTGTCCATGCAAGGCTTCTTAAACATCAACTTCATTGTCTCCAACACCTCCAGAATACTGTTGTCTGTCTTTTCACATGTGTTCCTCACTAAAACCACATTACTTGCTTTCTCTTATATTTTCATTGGCTCTCCATCCAGTATCACATCCATTTTAAGATTCTCACATTGGTCCATAAAGTTCTTTGTATGGGTGTGCTTTCTTATCTCTTTCTGTACCATTCTTCATACCCGACATCATCCTCCTCTCCGCTCACTCCACTCTAATCGCTTATACCTCCCTTCTGCTTCTCCCACTAGGTATGAACAGACATGACATTCTGCCTTCTACTTTCTTGGCCCCTATCTTTGGAACAACCTCCCCCCTTTCTTTGCCTGGCGCCCTCCTTCACCAGCTTCAAGACCCGGCTTAAAACTCTCCAGTTTCTCGAGGCCTTTGACAGTCCCATCACCTGATCCGCTGGATCCTGTGGATGACTATTTCTCCTCTCTCCTCTCTACTGTCTTTTCTTAGTATGTTTGTGACTCGTTCCTGTCCATGACACTGGAGTCCCTTTCCTCCCAGTCCTCTTTTTACCTGTTTTTATCGTAAACTGCCTTGCTAAGTTACTTGAAGGGTGTATATGAAATTTTAATAAACATAAACCCACAACCTGACCCCTTCCAATCGCGTGCTTTTTGCAATTGTAGGTAGTGCAGCAGTGCTGTGGGGGACTCCCACTCGGCTTTGCTGGCATGTTCTTTGGGAGAGACAGTTTGATGTGCGCTGCGTAGTCATATTTGACTTGTCAGAGAGTAGATTGTGCACATTGCTTTTGAGTAGCATGCTCTAGCAGCTTCCAATTTGAATGAAAAGTTCACTAGTGGAGTAGGAGAGACAAGCCAAAGGGGCAAATAGACAATGATGATTTTAGCAAGCCGTTTTCCTTTTAACAGTGGAAAAAGAGCTTGGCTGTATGTAGAAAATGTGACTAAAAATGCAATAATGCTTGGACTCCCTCTAATTACAGCACCTCTTCCTATTGGCAGCAGCACGGGCAGAGGACTCCTGCACAGCTTCATAGTAATGTTGCTCCCAAATACTTTAGTTAGTTAGTTATTAACACGTTTTTTATACCGCCGTATCTTTAAAATCAAAGCGGTTTACAGTATAACTCAAAACAGAACAATTACAGAGAACTCTTGTAATAAACGTAGGTTGGGATAATGTGTGGGAGATGCTCGGGAGCATAACTTATTTACAATTGATGTCTATAGGTAGAGTTTTGAATAGGCATGTGTCAGGAGGGGGTGTGCTGGGTGTCCTCTCTGAAGTGTTCAGAGAACGGGAAAGATTTGAGATGTTTCCTGAAGTTCTTGATGTCCTTGGTTGTCCTTATTTTCTCTGGCAGTGAGTTCCAGATGGCAGGTGCTGCTAGTGAGAAAGCCCTCTTCATTGTAGTCTTGTTGGCTTTAGTGTATAAGTTGGGAGTTGGGATAGTTTCTCTGGTGTTTTGTCTTTTGGGTCTGTTTGGTTCTGAGCATAGTAGCGCCTGTAGAGATTCAACTGACATATTGTTTCTGATCTTGAAAATGGTTAGTGCTGTTTTGTATTTGGTTCATAAGGTGATTGGTAGCCAGTGTAGCTGAAATAGGAGGGATGTTATGTGCTTGTGCTTGGCTGATCCTGTGATGAAGTGGGCAGCAGTGTTCTGAGCTAGTTGAAGTGGTCGGGTGGTTTGAGATGGAAGTCCTTGGAGGAGGAAGTTACAGTAGTCCAGGATGGGAGTGATAACTGCTTGACAGACAGTGCGGAAGTGCTCTTGACTGAGGAGCGGTTTTAGTCTATGGATGATGGCCAGTTTGTGGAATGCGTTCCTGGAGGTTCTGCTAATGTGAGCTTATAAATTTAGGAATCGGTCAAGGGTGACACCTAGGTAGCAAGCCTCCTCTTTAACTGTGATTGCAATGTCCTCTAGGGTGACGGAGGTGGGGGGGGGGGTAAATGATGCGTTACGTGAGATAAATAGTGCTTCATATTTTTTGAAGTTCACTTGTAGATTGTTGGAAGAGAGCCAGTTTTTCATTTCCTGTAAACAATTCCTAATTGCTGTATAGTCTGGTGTGTTGAGATGGATTGGTGAATAGATCATAATGTCATCTGCATAAATGGCTTAGTATATCTTGTGCTTTTTGAAGATATTGCAGACTGGCTGTATATAGATTTTGAAGAAGAATGGACAGGGAGGACCCTTGTGGGACTCCTTGTGTTGAATGGCGTGGAGATGTTCGATCTGACTGACCATTTGTTGTCTGTGACTGAGATAGGACTGAAACCATTTGAGGGTGGTGGTATGTAGTCCAATATTAGCTGGTCTATTTAGAAGGGTGCTGTGTGAGACTGTATCAGATGCTGAGGATATATCAATAAAAATGAGTAAGAATTCAGTTTTTATATTGTCGATTCTTTTGAGTAGTATGGGAAATTAGTGAGGGTCTCAGTACTGTGGTTAGGGTAAAAGCCGCGTCAATATGGTCTTGCAATTGTCTCTGAACTTCTTTTTCAATTATCTTGGTTAAGAAAGGAAGGCTGGAGATTGGATGGTAAGATGCAGGGTCTGAGCTGTCTGTTCATGTGCTTTTTTTTGGATGGGGATGATGGTGGCTTGCTTGAGAGCATGTAGCATATAGCCTTGTGATAGAGACTTGCTTACAATGTTATGGATACAGTTGATAACCTCTTCCTTGACTGATTTGATCCATTCTACCAGGCAGGAGTCAGATGGTGTGGTAATAGTGCGGAGAGTTTGCTCCAGAGTGGGGATGTGAAATTCACACCATTTGTGTGTGACTTTGGGTTCTGCATTTGAGGAGCTAGGTGAGGTAAGGGGTGGTGCCATCTGGGGTGGCTTGTTCTTGTTGATGAGGTAGTCTGAGAACTGTTACGGCTAGTAGTAAATTGGCCAACACATAAGTAGTGTTTGTGGATGTTGTATGATGTCAAAAGGTTCAGAAAATGGTCGCTGGCCAGAAAACTATTCCTTACTATGAGGGAGCTGTCCCTGAAGCCCCCATCAGGCAGGATGTGCCAAAGGAAATGAAAATGGAAGCAGCTTCCTTTTATAATGCAATTCTCTTTAATGCAAAAGAGAATGTATGAATCGGAATATACCGTGGCAAATACGTATTGGAAGATACTATTTCACTACTACTGGACGTTGTCAAATTCATTTCTGAACTGAAAAGAGAATAATGGGGGAATTTTTTTTAGTTCACCAAGGTGCAAAGTCTGTAGATTAGTTTTTCTATCTATCAAAACTTGCATGTGTATTTTTCCTTTAGAAACTTTGCTTATGCAGAAATCTGGTGGTAAAAGTAACCGTGTTGGTTGCTCTTCCTGCAGGTAGAGGAAAGGGGATAAAAGTATGTGGGCAGGATTGAAAATCTAATTCTGCATACTGCTCTACTGTCTTGGCCCAAACACCCCTCCTCCCCGGGGAACACCCTTTTTAAATGTGGTTAAAAATGTGCACACTGTGAGCTTTCCCCCAAGCCTGGATAAGCAAAATCAGAGGCAACATAGGCAATTGCCTAGGGCCACAAATTGTATGACACGCTTGCTTTTGGGCCAAGTGCATGTGCTGCTTCAGAGGAGTACCACTCTGTCACTATGGCCTTCCTCTACTCCTCTTCTGGCTCTCCAATCATTGGGATCTCTGACGCTCCCTCCCACTTGACCTCCCCCTCTGGGATCTGCTGTTTGATCTTGCCCATGGGTGTCAGAATCTTAAATCCAACCCTACTCGCCCCCACACTTCCCAGTAATGCTAATGAGAACATTTATAGAGAAGCCTGTTTACTGGGGTAAATGGTGGCATAAATTGTCTTCAATAGGATTTGAAGAAGCAACCTGAGATTTCTGGGGGTTTCCAGAAGGAACAGAAGATAAACCACTGAATTTAGGCATTTATTGAAAATACAGTTTATCAAGAACTTTGAGATAAAGATGTATATGGTGCCTTACCATAATACCAGCAACAAAAACATATTCAAGAATAATGATTCATATTAACATATCCTGAAAGTGTCAAGATATGGAAACCTGTATTGTAGGAAGGACACCAAATTCTGACTGATACAGATCTATATAAGGTCATAGTCAAGGACATCACTAGACTGGCACACAGGTCCTATGCACTGATTCTATTTGATGGTGTCCCAACTGGGGTGATTTTGGAAAAATGCATATATGGCAGGCAGCAGAACTGCAGTGCTTTTGCTTCTGAGGTAAGAAGAAGCATTTTACAAAGTGCTGCATGTTCTGTACTGAAAGGGTGGAACAGCCTCCCAGTGGAGGTGGTGGAAATGAGAACTGAATTCAAGAAAGCCTGGGACAAACCCAGAGGATCTCGGAGGGAAAGGAAGAGGCTGTAGAATTAAAGATCTGTCCATCCATGAGAGCTATTAATCTGCCATTATTTTCTCGGTTTCTGTGTTGTTCTCCTTCCCTTGCTGTGCAAGCTGAGATATTGTGCATGGTCTACCAGCAGAACTGAAGAAGAGCCAACACAGTGGAGTATGGACGAGCTGCTCCTCAAACCTCATCCCCTACGCCTCCCATGCTGCGTGTTGCTGAAGGGCAGGAGAGGAGCAGCTGTAGTAGACATGCTAGCTCTTCTTCTCTGGTCCTGACTCATCTCCAAGCTGTCAGCAGAGAGGGGCGGGGGGAGGATGCACCAACCAGTTCCAGGCAAGCTTTGGATGACATAGGCAAGGGGAGAAAACAATACTGAAAGAGGGGAATTAAGGAGCAGGTGAATGCTGGAGGGAGTGGAGGTGAGGAAGGGGGGACTGGATGGAGAAGGACGGCTGAATACTGAGGAGAGAGGGAGGAATACTGGAGAGAGATGAAGAGGAGACAAATTCTAGAAGGGGAGGTGAGGTGAGGATAAATGCCTGCCTGTCAGCTTCTTTCCTTCTCAAGGTCTGCACTGCCAAACATGCTCCACATCAGGGGAGGACCAGGGCAAGGTGCTTCGGGAACGTTAAATTCATGATGAAGCAATGGCTGGAATGCAAGTCAGCCTGGGGGAAAAGGGTACAGGAGAACTGGGGTGAAGAGGGTGGAGGGTGCCTCAGAATTGAGAAGAGATAGATGTGGTGTAAGAGCTGAGATGGGAAGTAGGAGAAAGTTGCGGTAGAAGAAATACGAGAGGACTAGGGCGAGGTAAAGGGAGTGCAATAGAAGCAAGGTGTCCAGAGGGGACAGTGGGAGAATGGAAGCGAACCAGAGCTGGTTTCCAGCTTTGTGTTTTTAGCTTGGTGGTGACTGGGGATTGATCGTGATTGTTGAATTTAATTATAAAGATTTGGGGGGAGAAGGTGCATGTCAGGGTAAAGAAAAGAGAGAAATGTCTGGTAATAGGAGAGCAACTAAGAAATATGAAAGCAAAGTTCAGATTGTTCTATCCTGTAGGATGAACATTACTGGGAATCATAAAACATTTGAGGATCCTGAAGAATAAGATTATGCATTAGTGCACATTTGGTTCATTAGTGCATCTTTTAAAAAATCAAATGCATGTTAAATTTAACATACACTAATCAACTTAGGGGCATGTTTACTAATACACAGTAGTTTACTGCGTGATCAACTGCAAAAATTATTGCAGGGGAGGCGCCAGACATGTTACAAGAAATCGGGATGTACTTGGCATGTCCTCATACAGTTAGTGCAGGTCCAGCATTGCCCCCCCCCCTTACTAATCCAATTGCTGTAATTACCGTGAGTACAGTTACCACCACCCACTGAGATAGCAATAAGTGCGCTTGCCCCAACTGCAATATGAGCACACACTAATGATGTCCACAATATGCAGTCGGTGTCCACACTGCGTCCCTAACCTGCCTCGTCTCCACCCCAAACCACACTAAGCAGTTAGCATGAGATTTTTACTATGGCTGCGTTTTCAGCACGCGATAATGATTACTGCAGGGATGGTAAAGTCTGTGCTAACTGTTGGTGCATATTAGTAAACACGCCCCTTAGCATGCCTTAATGCATCTGTGCCTGAGAAAAGGGGCTGTCTTCTTTAAAAAGATTTATATCCCGCAAATCAAAAATTTTAAATGGTTTACATAATAACGTCAGAAATATTCAAATGCAGAAAGACCATCACACAAATACATAACACATCAACAAGATAATTGAAAAGGTAGTCTAGCGCCAAATCCAACACCACGTCGACCGCCGCTCCACTGGACCCATGCCAGCATGGATTCAGGGAATCACACGGTGTGGAAACCCTGCTTACCACCCTCTTCAGTACCATAATCACAGGCACCGACAAACACCCGACAAGAGTTTGCTCTGATCTTTTTGGATATAGCCGCGGCATTCGACTCCGTAAGCCACAACCTGCTCTTGGGGTGGCTCCAGGAGAAGGGGATACATGACACAGCCCTAGGCTGGTGTAAATCGTACCTGACGGACAGATGGCAACACGTTCGATCCAGTGCCACAACTTCGGAACCACTCCAGCAGAGGCAGGGTGTACCGCAGAGTTTCTCCCTCTCAGCCCTGATGTTCAACATATACATGCAGCCCATCTGTGCCCTTATCAGATCTTTTAACGTTGCTTGCCTGGTATATGCCGATGACGTACTGCTCTATATGCCCTTCTCAACTGACCAGCCAGACTTCTCCCCACTAACAAGCTGCTTTGACGCCGTCTCCAACTGGCTCCACACCCAAAACCTCAGAATAAACCACAAAAAGACTGATGTCCTTTTCATCACGAGGCACCAAGAATTCATCCCTCCTGCCTCTTTAAAGGTGAAAGAAGCCAAGCTGCTAACCAGACCCACAATCCGTTACCTTGGAGTGACTCTAGATCAACGGCTTGATATGAAGGCCCACATAAGTAACACAGTCAAGGCAGTTTACCATAAGATACGGACACTCCGGCACCTACGACCCCTCCTAGATCCAGAGGACGTCCAGACAATATTTCAAGCGCTGGTAATCCCTCATTTTGATTATGCCAATGCAGTCCTACTGGGACTCCCACATACCACCCTAAATCCACTCCAACTCGCAATGAATGCCGCTGCCAGAATTCTACATGGAGCTTCCAGGAAAGACCACGTAACACCAATCCTGAAACACCTCCACTGGCTCCCCATCCACTGCAGACTCTCGTTCAAAATTCTAGTAATGACCTTCAAGGCCATCAACAAGCTCTCAGCCGCCTCCCTCACAGAGCTAATCCACCCCACGCCCCCTAACAGATCCAGAAGGTCTGCAGCTGTCAACACACTAGTAATTCCGAAAGCAATAACAAAAAGCAACCAAGCAACGATAAATAGGGCTTTTAGTTTCTATGCACCTAGATGCCTTTCCGTCCAGCATCCGGGCAATCCCCGACCTTACCCAATTTAGAAAGGCTCTGAAGCACCACCTTTTTCCTCGCGCATTATTCTGAGGACCGTACACAAACAGCCACCCCCCTCCACCAGGACTGCCCCACTAATACACCCAGTGATTGATGAGGCAGTAACACCTATCGGCCCCATTGCAGACCATGCATACCATATAATTATCAGAATGTACATAGTCCTCACTATTGTAAATAGTCCCTATCCAAGGACAGGCCCGCCTGGGCCTCTGACCTGATCTCCAACCTGTATGTAGTTACCTCATTATGTCCCAAGGTATAACACCTGTTTCATTGTAAATACAGTGCAGCCCAGTCTGTGATGTATAAGTTACTGTTGTATGTAAACCGCACTGATTTTAAATAGTGCGGTATATAAGAAATGTTAAATAAATAAAAAATAAATAAAACAGACAAACATAAAAATCTGTCCAGTCTGTTGTACACCATTAATGAAAAGCCAGAGAAAACATATGTAGCAGTCACTAGCTTGCAACCCCCTCCCCCTTTTTTTACCACCCTAAAAACCTCTGTTCTGCTGGACTCCCCACATTCACTGACAGATCACCTGCATAGTATCAACACCCCCCCCCCCCACCACCCCCATCAAGTAAAACAAACTAAAATTTAAAAAAAAAAAAAAAAAAAAATCAAAGAAGGGTGTAATTCTGAATATTTATCCCAGGTGTAGAGAAAGCTGGTCCCAGCTTTGCATTGGGGTGAAGAGAGTCCTTGTCAAGCAGATGTGAAGTGGGTTACTTAGGTGACATTGTGTCACTGTTTTGGGTTTATAGGCAATAGCTAGAGTAAGAGGGAATAATCTTCCTCTCTCCATCTGCGGAAGAATGCTACGGTTGTGCCATGAATCCACCAAGGCAGCTGTTAAGCAAGTTTTGATCTCTTGAAAATCTTTTACTGTTTGGACCACATCACAGGCTTTCTGCCTAGGGCTCCAGCTACATAGGCTTATCTTGCAGCACCGGCCTTGATCAGAAGAAGAGCTGTAGAGATTGAGGTGTGGAATCTGTAAAAGGCAAAAGAGGATGTGTACACCTTTAACCATACCACCTGCAAGGTTGTAAAATGCAAGCAGTATATTCTTAAAATCCAAGGTGGGGGGGGGGGGGGACACTTTGCAGCACACAGCTGCCAGAAGAGTTGTATAGAGTAGGGGATAATGCCTCCTCCCTTAGGAGACAGGGCAGGGCTGTCTCGGGATCTGTAAGCTCCTCGCATTTCTGTACGGCTTGTCTATCAGATCTATTCAGCAGAGGTGCACCTCGCCCACTTCACTGGGATGCAGAGGCTGGAGGAGACTGGAGGTAGAGGTGGTAGTTTTCAGGGAAGAGTGGAAAAAGTGATAGGAATGAAGCATCGGCAAGGAAAAGCAACAGGATGTGCTGCTTAGGATTGAAAGTAAAAATATACAAAAAAACTCACTCCATATAATGCCACAAAATTTGCTTCTCAAAAACTGCTTCAATGTTCATTTTCTTTAAACAAACAAATCCTACACGGAGAGTCTCAGTAACCACGGACTCGATACAAAGAGGGTAAGATAACATGTATCACTGAGACTCTCCGTGTAGGATTTGTTTGTTTAAAGAAAATGAACTTTGAAGCAGTTTTTGAGAAGCAAATTTTGTGGAATTATATGGAGTGAGGTTTTGTTGTATATTTGAACATTGCACTCTGATAAACGACCGATTTATTGTTTAGGATTGAAAGTGAAGCATTAAACCCCTTCTAGTTCATTTTATAAACTTTACCATATACACGACATGTCCCTGATGCCTGAATAACATTCTTGGTTACATCCTTCTAAATATAAAAATGATTTTTCCACCAGAAATGCTAATTTTTCATTTAATTATTCATTTTCGCCATTGCTTCTTCTATTACTACTACTTATTTGTATAGAGGAGCGACGCTTACGCAGCACTGTACAGACACATGGAAAAGACGGTTCCTACTCATTGGAACTTATAATCTAGACAAGACAGACAACGCAACAGCTGAGAACAAGCACACATCTAGGGGAATGGGAGGGAAACGCACAGGAAGCTAAGCGGTAAACCCACACCAATTCTTTCAAGCACATTCAAATGAGGCGGTGCGGTGCGGTGACTAAAATGGTGAGGGAGCAATTTTGACTTCTTAAATCATGCTGAATGTGTTTCCTCTCCCTAATAACAAATGTTGGTGATGTCAGAAGAGCAGCAGTTCACGTCAAGAAAACTATACATGAGGGTCATTCTAATGAGAGAATTCAGAGTGAGGTCCAGCCTTAAAAGAGGTGTAAAGAAGTCTTTTTATTTATTTTATTCAACCTTTCATAAATTATCCAACACCTGTGAGTACTGATTAGTAAACATGCCCCTATGTTTAAGAGAGGTTAATGCACATTAAAAAAATGTTAATGTGCGATAAGAACCTCTACACCACTGATTCCCAAAGTGGATGACACCTCCTCCTGGGGGCGTTGGGTTAATCTAGGGAGGCATTGAAAGACGGCAGCATGGGGGCACTGGAGAGATAAGCACAATATAGCGGCGTGAACAACTAAAAAGCAAGAGTATACACATTGCGCAATATAAATTGACTGTCTACTAAAGGAACATATGCTTGCATCGTCACGAGAGAACCAATGGTGCACATTTAACCATAAAACACCACCTGTTCCTTCTACACTTCTACCAATCCCAGTGCCCATCATCAACCCTCTAATACATCCCAAGCCAGCATAGAAAAATTGTAAATATATTATTTATACAAGATGTTAATAAAATCTCTATTCATTGTATATAATTTCATAACATATACCGGTATGTACATAGTTTCACCAAGTTGAATCCCAGTTGAATTTTCCTGTTTCATGTAAACCTGTTGCTTGCTGTGAGTATTCTTGTTCATTGTAAACCGCGCTGATGAAAAAGAGCGCGGTATAGAAAAGCTATAAATAAAATAAATAAATAAATAAATAAATTTACATTACAGGATTACACCAGTGGGGTTTAACTGGCATAAGCAGTAAGTTGTGTCCAGCATGTCAGATTTATATGCACGAACAAAATATACTAAAAGCGATATGTGATGGATAACCTTGTAAAACATCTATTGGCCAGTCTTGGATGGTGGGAAGAAATAATCTGTGGCAGGAATGACATTGGTGCTCAGAAGGTGGAGAATCTGCGTGTAGCATGTTTGTTTCAGCTTCTGACCAAAGCAGTGGACTCCAAATAGTTGAATGTGGGAATTTAAGGTTCCTACTCAGTAACATTAAGCCAGACATTAAGAAACTGGTATCGCTTCATCAAACCCATCCATTCCTTTAAACATGTTCAATAGATAGAGTAGGTACACTTTTAAATACAAAGTTCTATTTCATCATTAATGTTATTAAAAATATTATTTATGTTATTAGTTAAATAAAACTTTTTATTGAAATTTTGTTTTGAGTAATAGCCTCACTGGGTGGGTGCTGTAATAAATTTATGGAATCAAGGGGGTGGCAGGCTGAAAAAGTTTGGAAATTACTGTTATACACCCATGGAAATAAAATAACCATGGGGTACATAATCTTTAGTAAACATGTCCCATAGAATTAGAGGCACCAAAAGATTTCTCTCATTTTATACTTAGAAACATAGAAACATGATGGAAGAAAAAGACCATATGGCCTATTAAGTCTGCCCTTCCATATCAACTACTATAGTCCCTCTTTTTCATTTAGGCATCCTCTGTGTTTGTCCCATGCTTTCTTGAATTTAGATACTGTCCTGGTCTCTACTACCTCCAGTGAGAGACTGTTCCATGCATCTAACACACTTTCTGTTAGATATTTTTTTTTAAATCTATCTACATATATTTACATAACATAAGATATGCCATACTGGGTCAGACCAAGGTCCATCAAGCCCAGTATCCTGTTTCCAACAGTGGCCAATCTAGGTCACACGTACCTAGCAGTTTCCCCAAAAGACACAGGTTCCACAATGCTTGTATTGGGGCATGCAATGGATTTCCCAGGTCTCCTTTAATAATGGTTTATGGATCTTTCCTCCAGGAACTTGTCCAAATCTTTTTTTAAACCTGGCTACACTGACAGCTTTTACTGCATCCTCTGGTAACGAATTCCAGAGTTTGATTACGCATTGAGTGAAAAAATACTTTTTTTTATTAGTCTTAAACAGATTACACTGTAGCTTCATTGCATGTCCCCTAGTCTTTCTATATTTTGATGGCTTAAACAATCTACTTTAACCATTCCTCTCCATTCATTAATTTATACTTCTATCATATCTCACCTCAGCTGTCTCTTTTCTAGGTTGAAGAGCCCTAACCTTTTAAGCCTTTCCTCACAGGGATTCTATCTATCATTTATTTATTTATTTATTTAACATGTTTTGTATCCCGCCTTTTCCTTCAATCAAAGCGGTTAATACAGCACAGAGTTAAACAAAGGTGAGGGAAACATACATTGCATTATCATTACATCACAACAAAACACTAGGAGTACAAACAGGGAACACAGTACATAACTTACATTACATTACCTTACATTAACTACAAACAGCATACCGCTGAACAGAATGAGCATATAGAATAAGCATATAGCAGCAGATAGGATATATATATCCTTCCATCCCCTTTACCATTTTGTTGGTTCTTCTCTGTTCCTTCTCTAATTCCGTTACATCCTTTTAAAGATAAGGTGACTAGAATTGCACACAATATTCAAGGTGCGGTCACACCATCAAACGATAGAGGCATTATAATATCCTTTGTTTTATTCTCCATTCCTTTCCTTATGATTCCTAGAATTCTATTTGCTCTCTTGGCCACCACTGCACATTGGGCGGAGGGTTTCAACATGTTATCCACGATGATGCCTAAATCTTTTTTCTGGGTGGTGGTTCCTAATGTTGAACCTTACATCATGCAACCATAGTTTGGATTGTTCTTTCCTAGGTGCATAACTTTTCACTTGTCCACATTAAATTTCATCTGCCATTTGAACGTCCACTCTTCCAATTTATCAAGGTCCTCTTGCAACTTTTCACAATCCTCTTGGGTTTTAACAACTTTGAATAATTTTGTGTCATCTGCAAATTTGATTACCTCACTCATTCCTATTTCCAGGTCATTTATGGATATTACTCCTTTGTCTATCCCCTTTCACTTTCATCCTATGCCCCCTCCTTGTAGAATTTTCTTTCAATTGAAAGAGACTCTCCTCCTGTGTATTTATGCCGCAGAGGTATTTAACTATCTCTATCATATCTCCCGCCTTTCCTGCAGAGTATACATATTGAAATCTGAGTCCAGCCCATATGCTTTATGACAAAGTCTACTGACCACTTTGGTAGCCACCCTCTGCATAGACTATATCCTGTTCATATCCTTTTGAAGGTGTGGTTTCTAGAATTGCACACAATACTCCAAATGAGATCTCACCAAAGACATATAATATAAAGAGGAACTATCACCTCCTTGTTCTTGCTGGCCATTCCTCTCCCTAAGCATACAAGCATCCTTCAGGCTTTTGCAGTTGCCTTTTTCTACTTTAAGATCACCAGAAACGGTCATGCCCAGGTCCCACTCTTCTTTTGTGGATAGAAGTACTTCACCCCCTGTACTGTACCTCTCCCTTGGATTTTTGCAGCCCAGATGCATCACCCTGCATTTTTTTTTTTAGTGTTAAATCTGAGCTGCCAAATTCTTGACCATTCTTCAAGCTTAGCTAGATTCCTCCTCATGTTCTCTACTCCTGCCTGGCTGTCTATTCTATTGCAGACTTAGGTTTGCCTCTTTGCAGATGATACCATTCTCAACAGCCCTTCTGCAAGATCACTAATAAAAAGTTTAAAAAGAATCACGCCAAGGACTGATCCCTGCAGCACACCACTGGTTACATCCTTTTCCTCAGAGTAAGTTCCACTTACCTGAATACTTTGTTGCCTCCCACTCAACCAATTTGTATCCCATTCAGTCACTCTAGGGTCTTTTTCAAGGATGCTCAATTTATTTGTAAGTCGTCTGTGCGGAGCTTTACTGAAATCTAGATACACTACATCTAAGGCTGTCCCTCAGTCCAACTCTCTAGTCATTCAGTCAAAGAAATTGCTGCCTTGGAACCTGCAATCCATTGGACTCCAGAAACCTCACTATCCTTTGTTTTAGCAGCGTTTCCATTAATATACTCACTTTAGAGGTCAGACTAATCGTCCTGTAATTCTCAACCTCATTCTTACTTCTGCTTTTGTGTAAAGGGACCACATGCACCTTTTCTTGAGTCCTCTGGAACCATTCCCGACTTTAAAGAAGCATTGAAAAGGTCTGTCAGTGGAGCTGCTAGAACTTCTCCAAGTTCCTTCAGTACTCTCAGATGTATTGCATCTGGCCCCATCACTTTGTCTACTTTTAGTTTAGCTAGTTCCTCATGAGCAGTCTTCTGAAAGTCGTTCAAGATCCCTTTCACTACTGTTCCAATTTGTGGATGTTTTCTGAGGTCCTTCTCCTGGCCTTTCATCTGTGAACACAGAACAAATATTTGTTAAGCAATTCCGTTTTATCTTTATCAGCTTCTACATTTTCCTCCCTTTCACCTTTGAATCTGACAATATCACTTTTGCCCTTCCTCCTCTCACTAACATATCTGAAAAATGTCTTTTCCCCCAACCTGTTTTAGTGCATTAGATATTTTTTCTTCTATTTCTATCTTTGCTTTCCTGACTACTATCCTAACCTCTGTAAGGTTTTCCAGATATTGATGATTGTCTTTCTCTTTCTTTGATCCCTTGTATTTTATGAAGGCTACCCTCTCTTCTTTTTTTTTTCCTTCATCTTTTCAGCTACTTCTTCCAGGAAGCATAGTGGCCTCCTTTCCATTTTACATTTATTTGCCTTTGCTAACACAAAGATTTGTTGTCCTCTAAAATATCCCGTTCAGGAGAAAGGTTTGCTGCATGTAGTTCATAGGGTACCATTCTTATTTCTTAAATTTGGTAAAATGTCCTGCTGGAAATTTTTCTGGTCCTGAATTTTGGTGAATTTAGCTCAAAGCAGATATTAGATCTCGGGTGGCCTTTTACTAAGAAGCATGTATTCACATTTATCTTAAACACGTGTTAAGTGCAGTAGTGATGCACTCACTGTCAAGGGCATGTCCAGCAAGTTCCTGGCCCTTGCCACCCTGGAAAGCGCCCTAACACATGGTTGCGGCATTCGCAGTTAATATGGATGCACTTAACGCCATCCGCTGAGGTGTCATTAAGTGCACCTGTGCTAACTGCAATACGGACAGTGCAGGGGGTGCATATCATGTGCTGTCCACACCCACTCTTTGCCCATCACTCAATTTGCAGTTCCTGTGGCAATCGGCATGTGGTAACTATCATGCCCGCATGGAAACAACGACCATGGACCTGTGCTAACAGTTACCACGTGCTGAAGTGCATGTTAACTGCTTAGCGCACTTTCATGTCATCCTTTTCTCAATGCATCTCTTGACTGGCAATGGATTTATAAGTGGGGCTTCTATTTGTAGGTCTTTATAACAAGTAATAATAGGTAGTTATTTTCTGGATAATTAGGGTTCTTTAAAAACGATCTGTGTTTCTTGGTACTTTTACTGGTAGAATCACATGGTGCAGCTGAGCTGTAGTACTTAGAGTGAAAGATCAAGGGCAAGCCAGGGGAGGGGAGGGGTGGAGGACTACTGTTGGAAGCGATGGCTTTTCTGGTGTGTATCCATTAAACATCTATTTTATATTCTTTGCACTGGGATGTTTTATCTGTAAACACCTAAAATCAGAAGCCTTATTAAAAAGTACTGTGGTGGGAATTTTGGAGTCGCAGTTTCTTTCTCCCACGGACTTCCAACTCATTTAAAAACCAGGCCTCTATGTACTATAGCATCCAGGTGTATCCCCATGTTATTATCCCTACCTTATCTAGCCCAGAATTCATGCTGATATTCTCTGAGCAGGAGCCAGGCCACGGCGTCTTCAAGAGCTTGGTATGCATGCATCTTTAGCCTAGGTGTTGCCTGAATCTAGGTGATAGAAGAAGCAGAGGCTATGGTCAAGAATTGATTCCAGGTCTCCTGCATGATTCCTAATATCTATTTTTACTCATGTATGTTTGGGTCAATTTTGTACGTATAATTAGGTTTCCTGTGATGTGCTGCAAATGGTATTCCAGAAATGCAAATTGGAGGAACAGGATGGTCTTGTCAAAACCTTCTAACTCATTTTGTTGTGTTTGGTGAGAATACTAGGCTTCATAAACGTCTGAAAAGCCTTTTAGAACCCTGAGATAAAGACATGCATCATGTTTCCGCTAAAACAATGGCATCTGAATAATTAAGGACTTTTGGGGCAAGAGACCTTCCGATCCTCACAAATATTTGCTTTCGGGACACCTAGGAAAACAAGGTGGCAGACACCGTATTGTAACTCATGTGTGTGTGGACAAATACCCAATCAGTGCTGAATAGAAATTCAAATATTCAGTACACTTGCTAATATAATGTATCACAAATTGCAGCTGGATAATAACATTTTATGAATTGAATGTAATGAAAATTGTGCTTGCATCCATAAAGCAATTATTATAAATTACTTTGCTATGGAAACACAATTCAACCATCTGTTGGCATTTCATAGTGTGTGGCTTAGCTGGTATGAAGACTGTGTGCAATATTTACATACATCAGTGCGCTGAAAGGATGTTCTAAAGGCCAAGAATTTCCCTGAATGTCCTAAAATAAAGGCCAGATTCCCTAAGCAGCATCTCCCACGATGAGGCTATGGGAAAAGGGCACTGCCAGCCTAGAGTGCCTGTAATGGACCAGTGATAGAATAATGTCTCCTAAACTGCCATAAAACAGAGACTTGTTGCGGCAATGACCATATTCAATTTTTAAAAAATGCAGGGCGAAGAACTGGCAATTTTAATGAATCAATATTAGCCGTTATTGTGATTTCTAGAGTTGACTTTTTAAGTATATTCCTCCTTTGTGCATGTCAGCTCATCTTAGAAGGATGTTTCCTATTGCCTATCTTATGGCAACTCCCTTCCCACATCTGTTCCCCGCAAGGAATAGGAAGACATTATGAAAGCTGAAAAGTAATTTTTCATTAGCTCCACATTTTTAGTTTCTATGACAGAAGAAAACGTAGTGATTTAATAAATTCGATTTCATCTGACACTATAGACGAAAACCCCCAAACGGCCAACACAATTTAGATGTGCCAACAGAGATGCAAAAAAACCCACCCCAACCCCTTGAAGGGCCTAGTGGAAAGGAAGCCATTTTCCTAGCCGCTTCTGATTGCCACTTGCTGCTGTTATCGCTACACACATCTAGATAAAGGGGTAAAACCGTTGTGTTGCTAATCGGAGAATTCTGCCACATTGCCATTCCACGGGGCCTCAGCCGTTTAACTAATCTCTAAGCCAGTGGTTCACAAATGGGGTCACAGGAGCAGGGTTAATCCCCCTCCTTCAGTACTTCCACTTCCTGTGATCTATGTCCAGTAGTGGCAGTCAGCCAGGGCTGGGCCAACCATTAGCCAAACAAGGCAGTTGCTGAGGGCGGCAGCTTCTGGGATGGCAAAGAGCAGGGGCATTCAGAGGTAAACAGTAGCTTCTGATAGCTGGGGGAGGGGCATAAGGCTTAAGGTTTGCCTAGGGCACCAAATACCTTGAAGCAACTCTGAGGTTGGCTCTGCAGTCAACATGGGGCCTGTAAGTCATTGACTGGTCAAAGACCTTGCTCTCTCTCCTTCCCTGTGGGTTCCTGTAAAAACTGGAAATTCGTACGCCATACTGGCGCACACGGGCCTGTGCTGACTGCTGCTACTGTTGCCACTGCTGATGCTGCCTTGATGCTTTGGAGAAGTGTAGTTGGGGGGGGGGGGGGAAGAAGTGGATACAAGAGGAGAGGAGAGTGTAGGTCCACTATTTTGCTTTCATCATCATCTGGGGTCATGTAAATTTCTATATAATAAAAGGGTGTCGCATTGGCTAAACGTTTTGGAAGCACTGCGCCAAGGTTTTCTTGCAAGAGCTGGAAAGCTTCTAATTTTAATTTTATAATAGGTTATATCAGGTTTTATCAGGTTACCTAGGTGAAGGCGCCTATTTTTAACAGATTTTATAAGGCTCCATGGCACTTATGCGTCTTTATAAAATACTAGGGGTAGACTGTCAGAAATTTTGGCTACATTGAAGCCATGGACGCTTTACAGCAGCTCGAGAGTGAGTGTGAAACTTACCACATGTACAGTCTGTGCGAGCACACAGCTTTTATAAAGAACATGTCCTTTTGCAACTCCAGCTGCATTCCATCCAAACTCCACCCAAGAGCAGACCTACAAACACAGTCACCATATGTACTTTAAGCCTTATCTCCCCCCCCCCCTTTGATGGCACGGGGTGAATGCATAGCATCTTCATCCATATATTTCCAGAGGTTATATGAATAATATGGGGCCATAGAGGGGCGAATTAGTAAGGTGCGCTAATGTTAATGTTCGTTAATTCACCGTTAACGCACGTTACAGAACATGGGACTTGCTCTAAAATAACACACGTTACAGTGAGTTAATGCACGATAACATTAGTGCACCTTAGAAACTAGCCCCCTTAAATTGCTAAACGACCAGATATCAATGTAATTAGTGGCTGGGTTAGGGGAAAGAGATTGGCAGTACCAGAAATGATCAATTTATTGGTGATGTTCAGCTGCTAAATGGATATGTGATCTATGTATGCTTGCTGAATAGCAGGCCAAAATCCAAATGGATAGTGCTGACACAGTCACCGTTAAATATGCATGTTCAGCAGTGCTACTGACAGCGCTGATTATATGCATTAAGTAAGCATCAACTCACTGTAGGGCTCCTCATTTTTAAGGAACAAAATTCATTTTGTCTATTCCCAGTTATGAAAGATCAAAGGCTTTCTTATCCTTATTTATGTGAGCAAATTGAATGGGTGGCTTGTTTTACCACATCAAAGCACCCCAATAAAAGTTACCCAAATTGGAGGTAATTCTGTAGTAAGCTGCATACATTTGTGCACCATCAACAGCCGGAATTTACCTGTTTTCAATGACTTACGCACGGGGATGGGCATTTATAGGTAGAGTAAAGGCAGTCGCTATTTTGTAAGTATGCACATCAAGGTAATAGCGCGTAGTTTGGGAGCGGGTGGTCACAGGGGCAGAGCTAAAATTTAAACGTATAATTGATAAAATACTAAAATCTACACATGCTACCAATGGATCTAAGTTGCGGGCATTTACACAAACTCTAGTGCTGGTATAAGTGGTCACGCCTAGATTTGGTGCATACCTGATGAAAAGCAGTATATAAATATAACTAAATAAATAAATATTCTATAATGTACTTTATGGAATAGGCACCAGGTACACTAGTGACAGCACAGGCTTGTTGAATGAAGCCACCAGAAATATGAGCATATCCTACTTTTGTTTAATGTATTGATTCTAGGACAATAACTCTATTGTCTTATTGCTTCTAAAAGGATGCTGGTGCTGGAAGAAAAGAATGATTGATGGGAAAAAGACACCAGATAATAGTTGCTCATCCTTTTGCCTCCAATACTGATTTATCAGCAAGTTCTGGACATCCCAAGTGAGCTGTGAGCACAGAGGATCACTCACGTTTATCGTCAATACAACGGAGGACCCACCTGCTTCTGGACATCTTTTAGAAAGAGCTCTGATAGACGACATATACAGCAAAGAACGCGCTGCAAGCAGTTTTGAAATACTGTCAGCTTCCACCAAAGCCCTCTGTGTCCTGGTAAAAGCATGGTCTACTAACATTTCCCATCTGATTATGGACCCTGGGTTATAGTGAAATATATATACACACACTATACACAACTATTACTATCATATATATATATATATAACTGCAGTTAAGGAACAGTTGCTGGCACTAAGAAGACGTGAAAGGATTTAGAGATGCATTTATCAGGTTTGCTGTCACTTCATGCCCTTTGGGTTACTGTGTCTTCATCAATGCAGCACTATGCTTCCGAGTATGGTCACTATGATGTGTGTAAGACTCTGACGAAATCAGATGAAGGGATAGTTTGGGAATACATGGCCTGTCAGCCTGAATCCACAGACATGACCAAATACCTGAAAGTGACGTTGGATCCCCCTGAGAGTACCTGTGGAGAACCTCCTGAGATATTCTGTGCTATGGTAAGTAAAGCGTTTTCAGTATCTTATACGGATATACTTTCTTTCTTGAGCAAGGTGTTTGGGAGTTAGCCACGTTATCGCTTCTCTCTGCTCTAGGTAGTTGGGACAGCATGTTTCTGGGACAGCGTTTCAACCATTATTTTGATAGTCAAGACTAGGGACTTGTGTTTGGCATGCATTTGGTTCATTAATGGGCCTTGAAAATGTTAGTCTGCACAATATCAATTTAACACATGTAAACTATTCTATGAATTGATTCGCTCATGTTAAAAAGTTCTAATGTGTGTTAAAAAAATTGCAATTCTTTGGATAAGAACTAGTTGGATAAGAATCTAAAATGGTTTTGATGGTAGAAAATCTAGAGCAGACGTGTGCATATGTACACACAGACAAGGCCTAATTTTCAGAAAAGATTTGTGGTGCATAAAGGCCTTTTTATGCGCATTAGAGCTTTTATAGAATTATCCCAAAGGTTAAGCACGTAAAAGTGCACATGGTGCCAAGAAAGCGCATACTTTTATGTGACCTCTATTCAGGGGTGGATCTGTGATTTACATGTTATTTATAAAACATGTGAACTTCAGTCTAGACACCTTTTGCTGCTTTTGCCTTAGTATTTGATAAAGCCACATTAATGCCTCTCTGTGAGGTACTTTTTTGGCCTTTACGCATGCATAACTTTGTATAAAATTACCCTCTCTGTGTCTACAAGGAATGCTTGATAAACCAGAGCCTAGGAAGGAGCAACCATTGGGTGTGTTAAATGTCATGGGAGTAAAACAGCTTGCCTACTTGATATTTTCAAGATGCAAATGATCTCCCCCATCCCATCATTGCTCATACAAACAGCAGGTAGACAGTTCACAGGCATTTTTAATGCACATACTTTGTGACTGCTAATTTTCAAAGGGGAACAACGTATATTTATTTTCTTCTGAAAGTTGACTGCAAAGTGCATGAGTTAAAAGTGAATGTGTATATTGCCTGGGGTATTCCATAACAAGGGGAGCAAGGAAGCATTTTTAAAAGATTGTAAAACATAGAAATATGATAAAATGCTCTTTTCCCCTCTCACTCAGTAACAATCAAACAGTCCAGGAAAGAATCCACTTACTTTTATTATTTCCAGCCCCACTTTGTGGGACTATCCCATAGCAGAAAGGATAGATCAGAGCCATCTTTCTAAGGCTTTATTCAATGCAATCATAACATGGTGTTAGGCCTACCCTAGGCAGGAGTGTAATGGAGAGGCTAGGCCCGGGGCAGGGTGGAGCAGTGCAGGTGTCGGGCAGGATCAGGAACCAGATGTGGAGCAGAATCCCATAGTGGTAGAAGGGACACTTCACTGAAGCAGCAAAGTGGAAGTGGGTAGCAGTAGACATAGGACAAGCCCAACAGAAGCTGGAAGGACGTGTCTGACTAAACTTGCTTATATATGTTGACTCATAAGACATGCTTCTTCCTGGTCCAATGTGCTTCTTTTAAAGGACTGACCTTCCCCCTTCTCTTGCTAACAAACATAGTAGTAGGACTTGACTTTAGTCTATCGCTTCTGTAGCTCCAGTTACACAACCCTGGTCTTTGATACCTTATGTCGCAGGTTCAAATTCTAGCATGCCAGATAGAATACTTCCTTTCCCGCTGGTCCTTCAGGGCCTTAGGGCCTGGTTTCCCTGGGTGTTCACTGAAACTGGGCCAGCTCCCAACTATGTTCCTCCAGGCTAAAACCTTTCTAATGTATAAGATAATGCAAATTGACCCTAGAGGTATTTGGAGTCTAGTATGTCCTGGATAATAAATTCTTGACAGCCCTTCACTGTGATTGGTTCTGAATGCAGGGGTTGTCAATCCAGAAAATGGGTTCTGCTTATCGGGTTTCAGCAGAGACACATGAAATAATAGATGGATGCAGAGATATGACAGGAGCTGCACTCAGATTACGATGGGCTTGACTTTCTTTTGGATCATGAAGGATTCCATGAACTTCTCCTCAAAGCCCAGTACCCTTGAGATGCCTAATAGAGACTCAGACTTTATCTCAGTTTGCAGACTGCAGAGTCTCTCAGCTTCTTTTATTGGACTATATTTTCTGGGCTTCTTTTGCTTTTTCCTCTGAACTTGTAAATGTTGATTGCTTAGAGCAGTGGTTCCCAACCCAGTCCTCAGGTACCCCCAGGCCAGTCAGGTTTTCAGAGTATCCACAATGAATATGCATGAGATAGATCTACATGCACTGCTTCTATTGTATGCAGCTCTATCTCATGCATATTCATTTTGGATATCCTGAAGACCTGACTGGGTTGGGCACCACTGACTTAGAGCATTAGTCCAGTCTGCCACCACTAGGAACCTGGAGTCTCTAACTTCTTTTGAATGGAAACGAGGATTTCTGGTAAAGAATGGTAAAGACTTGGTTGATGAATTTGCAAATTGTTTGTAAATTCTGCCATGGGAAATAACTGTGTCCAGTTGTTCTGGTGATAGTTACAGAAGCACTGCAGATAATTTTCCAAGAGCTAGTTGGCATGTTTTCTTTGCCCATTGGGATTGCAGATGGTAGGTTGGAGGCAAGTAGATCTGAATCTACAGAAGCTTTGTTTCTTCTATCCACTATCATGTGATGAACTGGGGATCTCAATCAGAGACAATGTAAGAAGGTAGTCCATGAAGGCAGATTACCTCCTCAATCAGTGCGTCTGCCATTTTTTGTGCAGATGGGAGGCCAACAGCAGCAATGAGTCCACAACTACCAGGATGGTGAATTTTCCTTGTGACTTGAGTAAATCTGTAATTAAGTCCGTGAAAATTGTGGTCTTGCTGCCTAGGCGGTTGCCTATAGGTGGGGGGTATGCCTTATAATGTCCCTTTACATGGGTTCCCAGAGCTGGGGCTTCTGGGAGTTGTAGTTGATGACCAATGAGTTGTAGTTGTGAACAAATGAATGATTGAGCCGAGGGATTTTGAAGGCAACACAGGAATATATTTTCTTCCTTTGCTCAAAGGAACCTCCATAGAAGCTCAGCACAATGCATAAACTGGGATACTTCTCCCCTCAAAAGAAAAAACTTCTATACAAAAACTTTCACAGTGTCACTAGTTACACTTGCTTCCTTCAGCAATGCAATTTCTTTCTTCAGCAGACAAAATATCACTTAACAGTCCCTTGCTGACTTTAGGTATAAACAGCGGCTTTTTAACTGCACAACATGCACATTAAAGCTTCCTCTTTACTTCGGTTATTATCTGTTTCAGATAGTTGCTCCAGACACATTCAAATCAAGCCTTTGAATGTTTCATGCACTTTTTAAAACAGCAGCAACTTCATTTTCAAACATTCTTAGCATTCTTCACTGCAGACATTCAGGTATAATAACTCCTGGGTTTTCCTCAGGCTTAAAATCTATAGCTTTTCATTCTACCCTCATAGAGAGAGAACAATCCATTTTGCATTCTATTGAATCATTTTCAGTATCATAATTATCTACTTGCATGCTTTCAGAGTCAGGCTCTGCAGTCTCCTGACTGGCAACCGCTTGGGATAGCGTGGGCTTGATTTCTTCCAATAACTTAAACCCTTTCCCAGCGAGACCTCCCTCTTGACACAGGGGTGTTAGCAGGGCTTTGGAGATCCTTATCTTGCAGTAGACTGTTTAAAACTTCTAAAGGGTTTACCTCCCTTCTATTAACAGTTCTTCTTACCGGCCTTCCCTGAGATAAAGCTCTTTGACATGGCTCTTCCTGGACTGTCCCCGTACCTGGCTTATAGGCAGCAGCCTCCTTAGGATAAAACCTCCTGTTTCCAGGGCCAGCTGTAGTCTCTCTACAGCACTGGCTTTGTTCAGGACTGTGGTGCTGGCTATGAGGGGAATCCTTCCTTAGGCTGTCCCTGGAGCACCTCTCTCTCCCGGTCTCTCTGAAAGAATCCTTTCTTTCTGTATCTCTCAGGATCTCCTCGGCTTCTGTTTCCCTGCTGGTCTCCCTACTTCCTGTTCTCTGGGGCTTAAATGAGTGGGGCTGCCCTACAACTTTCCACTCCTCCCCCAGCTGTCTTTCGTTACCTCCCCTAGTTGCTATGGAGCTTGGGCATGGCCTGAAGACAGCAGCTTTGGGTATGTTTTTTTTCTCTTTAGCTGAAGTTTTAAAGTCACGGCTCCCTGTACTTCCCTTCTGCTTGGAGGTAAATGTTTGTGTTTTCTCTATTTCCATGGGCTCTGGAGCAGTTCTGTCACCACAGAATTCATTCCTAGGGTTTAGAAAGTGTACGCAGAAGCATTAACAACCTTTGGGGATTGTCCTGTGGAGCATTTTGAGCACAGAATGTAACATATTCCTTAATATCTTGGTCCCACCCAGCTCCCTAGACGTTTTGGCTGACTAACTCTCCGGTCTTGTGAATGCCAGGGTGACCTGCTAGTAAGGCATCATGGCAACTGTGAAGTGCTTCCAAGAATGCCTTGCCCTTGGGTATATAAAGCGTGTCTCTCTTGTATAGGAATCCTTGATGCCAGTTCCAGCCCACCGCATCCCCTGGTCTTGTCATCCCTGAGGGCAATTTCTCCAAATGTGTTAGTTTTGATCATACCATGACAATCATGAATCTCACTTCTAAGCCAGGATATGTGGAGTACGATATCAGTCTCTCCAATTTACTCCTAATGCTTGGTGTAGTACTTGCATCATGCCAAATAGAGCCTCCTTCTGGAGTGCGTAAGATGTAACATGTATGGCTAATTTATCAAGGTGTGCTTGTAGATTCTTCTTAATCAACTCAACATGATGGGAAATAACTCTGTATCTTTCTGCCATATTTTCTTAGTCTCTGACTGCATTTCTTGGTACTTGATGATCTTCTCCCTCAGTGTGATTCATAGAATAGTCACTTGGGACAGACACATCTATAATTGATGCCATTCTGATATTCTTTTACTTTATCACTATGTGCGACTTCCTTGCATCCAGCTTTTATCTGTAGGAATGGGAGTATCCGAGGTGATCATAACCTCTTCATTCTCTGTGATTCTCTAAGGGTCATGATCCCACTGCTTTTCAGGCATAGTGATGTTGTAATGTTTACAGAGTTTCCAACAGATGAGACGTGCTACCTTATTGTGCCTTTCTGTATAGATATTTTCTGCCATCAGAACTTCACAACCAGCTATGAGGTGAGTCACTGTTTCCATCTCTTTTTTACAGAATCTGCATATGTCTGTTTTGCCAGTTTTTTTCAATGCTCACTGTAAACCATTCCATCCATAATCCACTGTTGTGGGCTGCAACTATTAGTCTTGCATCCTTTATTTTCAGTTCTCCTCTCCTTCCCCTCTGTGAATCTTCTGCACACTCATCACTGGGCAAACTCGCCTTTACATGCTGAATCCTACAGTTGCCCAGGATGAAGCTCTCTGGATGGAGGATTGTGTGAGGAGACTTTGGCTCGGTTGCATCATCCCTTTCTCTCCAGGAGAGGGCATCAGCCTTGTTCTGGAAACCTGGTTGGTAGGTCACGGCAAAGTTGAAGCAGGAAAAGAAAAGTGACCATTGAACTTGTCCAGAGTTCATATTTGAGAGGTCTTAAGGAATTCCAGATTCTTATGGTCTGTGTAGACTTGGATTTAATGACATGCTCCCTCAAGGAAGTGGCACCATTCTTCAAAGGCAGTTTTAGTGGCCAATAACTTCTTGGTAATAACTCCTGTGGTCATTTTTATTGGCTGCTGCCAGCTTCCTGGAATTGATTGCGCATGAATGGAGGAGATTCCCTGGTGCCTTCCTTTTGAAAGAGTACAGCATCAGTTACCATTCTGGATGCATAAGCTTTTGCTATGAAGGGCTGTTCTAGGTCAGGATATATCGGAATAGGAGCGGGTGTGAACACTATCCTGAGACTATCAAAAGCTTGCTGTTTCTCTCAACACCACTCTGTCACTCCTGAGATTGTTAGGGGATCCATCTGGATGCCCGCAAGGGCAATAATATATCCCAGAAATTCTATAGGTATCTCGTCAAATTTTCATTTTTCCAGCTTCGTGTATAACTTATTCTTCCTTGGCTGCTCTAATACTGACTGACTTGACAGTAATGATCTGCTGGGTTTTCAGAAAATATCAAGATATCTAGGTATACCATGGCACATCGGTCTAGTAGGTTAAGTAATATCTCATAGACCAGGTGTTGTAAAGTAGCAGGAGCATTTCTTAAACCCAGTGACATTACAAAATATTTTAAATGTTCATACTGAGTACAGAAGTCCATTTTTCATTCATCATCTTTTCATGTGCAGATTAGATTGTTGCGCCCCCTCCCTCCCCTCCCCCCCGTCGAAAGTCATTATTTGTGAAAATTTGGGCCCCTTGGAGGCATTCTGTAAGTGCATTGATAAATAGGATTAGGTACTGGTTTTGGATAGTCAAAGAGTGTTATCCTCCTTGAGCACAATAAAGATTGGGGCTCCCACTGGAGAGGTTGATCATCTGATGAATCCCTTTTTTAGGTTCTCCTCGAAATACTACTTTTGATAGGAGTAAATTCTGCTGAATGGGACTTCTGTCCCGGTTGTAAGTCTGTTGGATAATATAAGGCCTTTGAGGAGATAAGTGCTTGTTTGTGGCTTCCTTATCAAATGCTCCCTGATATGCCACGTATTTTTCTGGTAGGCATCCAGTTTCTTCATAGGTCGCTGCGCATCACTGGATTTCCACAGCAGCATTTTCTGGGTCATCTTCTTTCATTTCTAAATTAGACAAATACTTCTCTTGGCAAAACATAGATGGAAAACATAGAAACATGACAGAAGAAAAAGACCGTATGGCCTATCTAGCTTACCCTTCCATATCAACTACTATAGTCCCCTTTTTCCCTTTAGAGATCTTCTGTGTTTGTCCAATGCTTTCTTGAATTCAGCTATTATCCTGGTCTCTGCTACCTCCACTGGGAGATTATTCCACGCATCTATCACTCTTTACGTAAAGAAATATTTCCGCATATTACTCCTGAGTCTGTCCCCTTTCACCCTCTTCCTCTGTCCCCCTGTTGCAGAGCTTTCTTTCAATTGAAAGAGGCACTCTTGTGCGTTTATGCCACCGAGGTATTTAAATGTCTCTGCTATCCTGCATTTCCTCTAATGTATACATATTAAAATCTTTGTTTGTCTCCATATTTATTTATTTATTTATTTTCTCTTATATACCGTGCTATTCTGCATCAGTGTGGTTTACATTGAACAAACTGAAATTACATTGAACAGGGCATTATAACTTGGAGATAACTATTTTACAGGGAACATGGGCTATGGAGGGTTAAGTGGCTTGCCCAAAACCACAAGGAGCACCTGTGGGACTAGAAACCCCAGTTCTTCCGGCCCAAGGTTGCTGTCCTCTAGTGGGATTTGAACCCCCGACCTTCCGGCCTGAAGTACCTTGCCCCAACCACTAGGCCACTCCTCCACATATGCTTTATAACAAAGACAGGGACCACTTTAGTAGCCACCCTCTGCACCAACTCCATCCTGTTTATATCATTTTGAAGGCGTGGTCTCCAGAATTGTACACAATACCCCAAATTGTGTGAGAAGGTGATCTGGCACGTTCTCAGCTGGATATGGGGTTCATACCATTCTAATCAGGATATCCCCAGATTTATGGCCAAGTGTGCAATCCTGGAAGATAGTCTCTATGAGAGGTTCAGTCTCTAGTTATGGAGCCCAAAGACAGACAAAACATCAATAGTTTTTATGGCTACTCCCCCCCCCCCTCCCTTTCTCACATACTGACACTTTAGGTTGCTGAGCAAAGATCAGAGATCCATGAAGCATACTGAGACTCAGAAAGTTTCTTGTCCTTCCATAGAAGGTGTGTTGGTATGACCACATGAGCAGTTTGGGTGACCACAAAATTTAGTCTTAGATACTTGCTCCCGGCTCTCTGCTTCCAGTACTGCTTGCAATTCTGGGACCTGCTCCTGCAGGTATTTTGCATATGCCCAGGCAGGCCACAACAGAGACAGTCTTTCCTAGCATCATTTTTTCCTTTTTTATCTATGGACAGGCACCTCCTCATGGTCCCTGATACCTTGGGCTCCTCCAGCAGTAGCTGTAATTCAGGAGGACAGTTCTGCAACTGGATTCAGTTTTCTCAGTATCTCTCTCCATGATACATTTTGATAAGTGTCTTTCTATGTGAACACAGTATAAATAACTCTAGGTGAGCTGATGGTTCAAGCCATGCCAACTTGTTTTTAATTGGAGCAGGAAAGTCCTATCAGAAATGGGTACAGATTCATTCCATTTGAGGTCATTGGTCCAGTGCCAGAAGTCTGTAGCATACTCTGTCACTGTGCATTGGCCCTGGCGGAAGGTCAACCTGTTCTCCGCCAACTATATTTGGTCCAGTTCCCTGAAAGCATGGAAATGGGCAGCCAGAAAGTGTTCTAGGCTGTCAAGGTGGTACTGTTCTGTTCCAGTAAGGGAGTTGCTTATGCCAGGGCTTTCTCTGTAAGCTGTTGATAAATCTTACTTTCAGGGACTCTGACTGTTACATATATGAATGAAGTCAGAACCACAGCTTGCACTGGTGTATGAAATCCTGCGGTTCCTCCCTGGATGCCATCAAACTTCTCCAATAACAGTATATGTAGTTCCAGTGGCAATAGCCTGTTGTCCTTGCTCCTGTCCTTATGGTTGAAGTGCTTCCACCTTGTGCCGAAGGTCCTGGAGTTGACCCTGCAAGGCCTCGACAAGATTCCTGCGTCTCTGTGGTTGCCTCCATTCTGATCTAACCTCTGGGTGTGAGTTAGTTCAGACTTTTAGGGCCTCCTCTGGACAGGCAGGAGCATGGTAGAGAGGCTAGGCCCAGAGCAGAGTGGAGCAGTGCAGTGCCAGGCAGGATCAGAGACCTGGTGTGGAGCAGAAACCAGATGTGAAGTAGGAACCAAATGAAAATTAGGAACCAGATGTGGAAGAGGAATACTCAATTGAAGCAGCAAAGTGGAATTGGGTAGCAGTAGACACAGTCTCACTGAAAACCTTTGAACCAGCAAGTGTGTGTATATGGCTAGATATCCTTAAATATAGTGGCTCATAAGACACACCTCTTGCTCGTCCAATGTGCTCCTTTTGGGACAGACTTCCTTTTCTTCTGTTGCTCACAGATCTAGTAGCAGGGCTTGAATTCAGTCTCTGTTACTTTGGTGGCTTGGCTCCCAAGGTCCGAGGTTTCGAATCCTAGCATGCCTGACATGTGGCCAGCAGTTGCCACCCTTAGAATGACAATTGCCACTTCCTCCCTTGAGGCATGCAGGAGCATTAGAAACAAAAAACATGACGTGAGATAAAAACCATATGGCCTATCCAGTCTGCCCTTCCATATGAACCACTAAGCTCTACAGTCCCTTTTTCCTTTAGAGATCTTCCGTGTTGGTCCCATGCTTTCTTGAATTTAGATACAGTTTTTGTCTCTACTACCTCAGCTGGCAGACTGTTCCATGCATCTACCATTCTTTCCATAAAGAAATATTTCTGCAAATTAGCCCCGAGTCTACCTCCTTTCATGTTCAACTTATGCCTCTTTGTTGCGGAACTTTCAAATGAAAGAGGCTCTTCTTTGCATTTATGCCACAGAAATATGTAGACATCTCTATCACATCTCCTCTCTCCCGCCTTTCCTCCAAAATATTCATATTGAGATCTTTAAGTCTGTCACCAAATGCCTTTTGGCAAAGCCCACTGACCATTTTGGTAGCCACCCTCTGCACAGATTCCATTCTTTTTATATCCTTTTGAAGGTGTAGTCTCCAGAATTGCAAACATTCTAAATTAGGTCTCACAAAAGACTTATACAAAGACACTATCACCTTCTTCCTTCTGGCTATTCCTCTCCCTATGCACTCAAGCATCCTTCTGGCTTTTGCTATCACCTTTTTTATCTGTTTAGCTACTTTAAGAACATCAGAAACAGTCGCGCTCCATTTTTCTTCTTTTTTTTTTTTTTTTTTTGACAGAAGTACTTTGTCCCCTATACTTTACCGCTCCTTCGGATTTTTGCAGCCCAAATGCATGATCCTGCAGTTTTTAGCGTTGAATCTCAGCTGTCAAATTCTCGACCATTCTTCAAAATTCACTAAATCCCTCCTCATGTTATCTACACCTTCCTGGATGTCTGCTGTATTGCAGATTTTGGTATCTGCAAAGAGGCAAACCTTAATCAATAACCCTTCTGCAGAAACATCACCAACAAAAATGTTAAAAAGAATCAGACAAAGGACAGATCCCTGCAGCACACCTCTGGTAACATCCTCCTCCTCAGAGTGAGCTCCATTTACCTGCATTCTTTGTCACCTCCCACTCGACCAATTTCTAACCCAGTTAGTCACTTTAGGGTCCATTCCTAGGGCGCTGAATTTATTTATAAGTCGCCTGTGAGGAACGGTGTCAAAGGCTATACTAAAATAGAGTACACCATATCTAGACTCTAGAGCCCTCCATCCACATTTATCATTTTTGTTATGAACAAATTGAGTGTTTTTGATATTTATTTATTTGTGTGCTTTTCTATACCGCCCCTTCCAGAGATCAGGGGCGGTTTACAAGAAACTTAAACAACAATATAGCATACAGTGCAATATTGCATTACATAGAACATTCAGTGAACATAAGAACTAAGTTACACGGAAACAATGTGTAAGTTATTTACATAAGAACATAATGGAACATAAAAACTATGTTACAAAGAACCAATGTGTAAATTATTTACATGGTTGACAAAAACTATTTATAATAGTTATTTGTAAATCACAAGTATAGTGTTGGGAGGAGGACTATTTAGAATGGTTATTAAAATGAGTCTAGAATTAGGTGGGATAGACTTGTGTTTGGTTAGTTGTATATTCTTGTGTAGTATATTTGATGGCAGGTTGTAGGTTGCTGTAGTGTTGACTAAACAGGTAGGTTTTAAGTTCCTTCCTGAAAGAGGTAAGGTCCTTAATCTCTCTTAGGTTTAGTGGTAGTTTGTTCCATTGGCTGGGAGCATAATATGAAAAAGCAGTGTTGGTGGTTATTTGTTTCGATTTTCTCACGGCATTGGGAATTAGTAGAATGTTGAGGTTAGTTTTTCTTCTAAGTCTGTTTTCTGGTGGAGTCTGAAGTAATGTTGCTAACTGTGATGGGGCTAAGTCATTAATGAGTTTAAAAGTGGTGACAAGTGTTTTATATTGAATCCTACTAGAGATTGGAAGCCAGTGGAGAGCGTATAGGATGGGAGAGATATGATCGAATATTTTGATATGAATACATTTATACAGCAACAACAGCATATTTAGCACCATACAATGACTGTCTGCTCCAGGGAAATTGCCGTCTAAAGAGGGGCCTGACATACAGGGAGATGAAGTGATTGGTGCAAAGTCACAGTGAACATCTACAATAGGAATGTGCACAGGGCAAGAATTTTTGGTTTGTTATCATTTAGTTTGGGCTTTTTTCCTGATTTTTGGACCTTTTTATTTCAGATCGTTTCAGACATTTAATTAAAAAATTGTGATGCATATTAAGAGCTTTTTTGCCTTCTAAGGGACACGTTTACTAAAATGTGCTGAATTGGCTCATAATTTGGGCAGCAGATCTTGTGTGGAGGTCAACACTAACCTCAGAGGTCGTATGCATTTGTCCCTCTGCTGTTAGTGCATCGCAGCCGTTGAGGGGTCATTACGGGCACTCATGCTAATGGCAAGAGCTGCAGTTACCGCGAATCCAGGATAGCCGTGCTAACCACGATGCACCATCACTGCCCATGTTATGCACCTAACCCATCCCTAATTGCCCAATTGTGTGCTGACTGGTTAGCGTAGGATTTTTAGCATGGGGCACTGTGTTAGCATGCATGCTTTCCCCTGCTAAACCCTTGTGCTGACACTTAGCACACTTTAATAAACGTACCCCTAATTGACTTAACACACATTTAATTTATAGGTTAACATGTTACTAGTATTTTGTATGCACTAAATTCATTTATTTTAATCTTAGCCCTAAATTACCTTTGGAGAAATGTTAGGTAAGTATGTCTGTCCAATATTCCTCTCTCACCACCTCCTTCCTCTACTCCTGCCCAGCAGTATTTTCAGCTATACTACTCTATGTACTGACATAGATGCAGTGTGAAAAAAAAACATATGGAGATGATTGACACATGAAGCGGGACGTTGGTGCTTGCATACAAATGTTTCTTTGTTCAAATGTGATTATGAAATGAATTTATTTCTTGCACAAAATGGCATAAGTTGGTGTGGTGGAGCATCTGTGGCTGTTATGACCTGCTCCTGGGCAGTCGTACAGCTCCAAGAATAACTAATTAGCAAAGGCTGATTCCAACAGCATCGAGTGGACTGGTTTTCAGGGATAGTTATAGGACTGATCTGGCAAAGATCATTGTTTCTGGAAGCCTAAGTCTTGTTGAAGAGAAACCAACATTTTTTTTTCCTAATTTTTCCTGCAGTTTTTAAAGCTTGCAGAAATGACTTGCCGTCCTAGAAGGTGATTGATATTGTTGCGCATGCTTACGGTATCATTAGATGTTCCGTAAGGTACTTTTACAAAGTATAAAAATAAATTGCTATTTATTCCAACCAATGGTCATACTAAGCTGCACGGGAACCCTCTGTCTGCACTGCTACTGGTGGGGAGAGGTGCTCCTTCTCGTGACTGAAAACTTAGCGGGAACATTGATTCTAACCAGGACTGTTGAAGGTTGCTATGCAGGCAATGTGCTGTTTGCAAGCACAATCCTTAGCACAGGGAGCATCTCTGTAATGTGGTTTATGACACGAGGGGAAGCTATTCTGTACCTAGTGGAACACAGAATCTGGTATAAGAGATAAAGGTATTGGGGCCACTTGCCAATAGTGATCATAGCATGATCACATTTTATTTAATAAATGGAAGAAGCACAGCAAGGAAATCTGCACCTTTCAACTTCAAAAGGGAGACTGATAAAATGAGGAAAATAGTTAAGAAGAAACTAAGAGGAGCAGCTGCAAAGGTTACAGATTTACATCAAGCATGAGCATTGTTTAAAAATACTATCTTGAAAGCCCAGACCAGATGTATTCCACACTTTAAGAAGTAGAAGGAAGGCCAAAAAAACATCTTTCAGGAAATGGAAAAAGGAGCCAGTGATGAAAATGGGAAACACAATAAGTACTGGCAAGTTAGATGCAAGACATTGAAAAGACAGGCAAAGGGAGAATTTGAAAAAAAAGCTTGTGGTAGATGCAAAAACATATAATAACATTTTCAGGTACATTTATAGCAAAAAAACCCTGTGAGAGTCATTTGGACCATTGGTTGATAGAGGGGTAAAAGGGGCACTAAGGGAGGACAAGTCCATAGCGGTGAGATTGAATGAATTCGTTGCTTCGGTCTTTACTGAAGAAGATGTAGAAAAGTTACCCATGCCTGAAGTGGGATTTAAAGGTGATATATCCGAAGAACAGAAAGAAATATCAATAAATCGGGAAAGATATGTTACAAGTATTTGATAAACTGAAGAGTAGTAAATCATCTGGACTGGATGGTATATATCTAAGGGTGTTGAAAGAACTGAAAGATGAGATTGCAGACCTACTATTACTAATCTGTGAATTATCATTAAAATAATCTGTAGGACCTGAAGATTGGAGAATGACCAATGTAACACCAGCTTTCTAAAAAGGGTACCGAGGTGATCCGGGACACTACAGGCCGGTGAGCCTGACATCAGTACAGTGCAAAATGGTAGAAATCATTATAAAGAATGAAATTACTGAACATGTAGGTAGTCATGGATTTAGCCAAGGAAAGTTTTTTTAGGTCTTGGCTAAATCTGTTTTATATTTTTGAAGGTGTGAATAAACAGGTAGATCAAAGTGAACCAGTTGGTATAGTGTACCTGAATTTTCAGACAGCCTTTGACATGAGAGACTTGGCCAAATTAAAAAGTCATGGGATAGCAGTGTACTGGTTAAAATATAGAAAGTAGAGAGTAGGGCTAAATGGCCAATTTTCTCAATGGAGAAAGGTGAATAGTGGAGTACCTCAGGGATCTGTGTTGGGCATTTGCTTTTTAACATATTCATAAATGACCTTGAAATGGGCATAGCGAGTGAGGTGATCAAATTTGCAGATGACACAAAACTATTCAAAATTGTTAAAACCCAAGAGCATTGTGAAAAATTGTAAGAGGACCTTAATAAATTGGAAGACTGGATGTTCAAGTGGCAGATGAAATTTAATATGGCAAGTGCAAAGTTATGCACCTAGGAAAGAACAACCCAAACTATGGTTACATGATGCAAGGTTCCACGTTAGGAATCACCACCCAGGAAAAAGATTTAGGTGTCATCGTGGATAATTTGTTGAAATCCTCCACCCAGTGTATAGCGGTGGCCAAGAAAGCAAATAGAATACTAGGAATCATAAAGAAGGGATTGGAGAATAAAACCAAGGATATTATAATAAACCATAACCATAATGCCTCTTTATCATTCCATGGTGCAACTGCACCTTGAATACTGTGTGCAATTTTGGTCGCCATATCTTAAAAAGGATATAGCGGAAATAGAAAAGGTACAGAGAAGAGCCACCCAAATAGAAAGGGGGATGGAAGGATCCCCCTAAGAGAAAAGGCTTAAAAGGTTAGAACTTTTCAATTTGGAAAAGAGATGGCTGAGGGGAGATATGATAGAGGTCAATAAATTAATGGATGGAGTGGAATAGGCAAACAGAGATTGGTTGTTTACTCAATCAAAAAGTAGAAAGACTAGAGGACATGCAATAAAGCTATAACATAACCCATTTATGACGAATAAAAGTACATAGTTTTTCACTCTATGCAGAATAAAATTCTGGAACTCATTACTGCAGGGTGTAGTAAAAGCTGTTAATCTAGCTGTGTTTAAAAAAGGGTTTGGACAAGTTCCTGGAAGAAAGGTCCATAAACCCTTATTAAAGAGGACCTGGGAAATCCACTGCTTACCCAAGGACAAGCATTGTCAAACCTGTGTGCTTTTTTGGAATCTTCCAGGTACTTCTTTGTTTATTTATTTATTTAACAGGGTTTTTTTATACCACTTTATCATTCCAGTCGGAGTGGAGGAGTAGCCTAGTGGTTAGAACACTGGCTTGGTAACCAAGCAACTAGGGTTCAATTCCCACTAGCACTGCTTGTGGCCTTGGGCAAGTCACTTAACCCTCCATTGCCTCAGAAGAAAGACCTGGCAATCTACTTCCAGTGACACTGCCAAGAAAACCCAGGAGCTTCTGGGTCACCAGGAGTCAGGACTGACTTGAAGGCACACATTGCATTTGCATCATTCCAGTCAAGCAGCCTGTGACCTGGATTGGCCACTGTTGGAAGCAGGATACAGGGCTTGATGGACCTTGGTCTGTCCCAGTATGGCATATCTTATGTTCTTATTTCTAGTTTTGTTGGGGGCATATGCTGTGAACAGTTTCATTCTGACAAGTACAGCCATGTCTGGTTAGTCATTTTGCTTATTTTGCAGTCATGAATTTGGATTAGGCAAAAGGGATACTGTACCTATTACTCAAAGCAACATCTGCACAATGTCATCACGGAAAGATAAGGATAAATGGAATTACAATTCAGTATGTCAGCTTTAGGCATATCACTTTGAAAAGTGAAAGCGGGATACACAAGGAGGCTGTGACAGCATTTTGTTTTGGGGAGGAAGTTAATTTGCTTGTAATCCTCTATGAGGAAGTATTTTGGATTAGTGCAAAATAAATACACTGCATAAAATAAATGTATGCTAGCAGTAACGGAAGAGAAAAGGAAGATATGTCTCTGAGGCTGCAGATATATTAGCATTGCACTGGGATGCTGTGCATATATCACTGGGCAGTGATAGCCTGTAAGTGACAGAGAGGAGTCCTGGTCAGCAATGTATGAAAGCCGACTTAACTATTGCTTCTGTGTTACTGTAGGTTTGGACAGAAGAAAAGATAGAAATGCTGTATTTGGTCTGATGTGCTGCCCTTTGGGCCGAATGCCCACATAGACAGCATAAAATGCTGGCATGCCCATCGATATCGTACGCTGAAATGGCAATAGGGCCATCATTTTGGGGGTTTTTAGGTTTAGACAAACTTGTCTGTCGTATCCTAATGGAACACCCTGGTGACTTAACAATGGTAAAATTATCTGTAATTATCTCCAGCTCTCAGCTAATTTTCTGCATAGGTTAAACAGAAGCTTGGTAAGGAAGCCTACAGATGGAAAAAGGCAAGTGCGTTTGTACAATTTATGGCATAGAAGTGCTGATGGCAGTGGAAATGGGAGCCCTTGAGTGCTGCTATGGATTTCATAGCCAATCAAAACTAAATTAGGAAACAAAGATGATTAAAAAGTCTTCTGTGCATGTAATTCTGGCATAATATTATGAGTTGGACATTATCTGTATCCCTTGGAGATATTGAGCATCATTAGTGCAGCATGCCTTTAATTACAAGAAGGCTCAGATTACCAAAAAAAAATAGACAAAATAACTTACTCTATGGTGCTGTTAGGAACACAGTTATTATGTTTACTGAAATAATTAAAAGAGAGGCTATCGTTTGTTTACTGAATAACGTATAAGTCACAGTTTGAAATGAAAATGAATTTTGTTCCAGTACCTTCATGTATAGTTCATGAGCACTTAAAAAAAAATCCTGCTTGTACCAGTCTTACAGTTGTTTTTTTTTTGTTTGTTTGTTTTTTTTGGGGGGGGGGCAGTTGCTAGTAGTTCCTCCTTTCTCTGTTTTCTAGATGAGCCTTTATTTCCAATCGCTCAGGATTTTTTTTCCCCTGTTTTGTAATTTGAGTCCAGGAGACATGCACCAAGGCTCAATCTTAAATTCTCTAAATCTGGCTACCAGGTGCCACCCTTATTGATGACCATGAATGCAACTCTCCCTTCCCCCACTTTTTTCTCAATACCCCCAGTCATAGGCATCCTGGAATATAGAAGACTTGAATCAAATCAGGGACCACTGGTCTACCGTAGCTTTTACTTGTGCTGTATGCATCCATTTGAGAGGTCTAGGCTTCATCTCCAACTTGGATAATATAATTCTCCAATTTAAGGCCCATTTTACTAAAGCCCGCTAAGGATTTGCAATTAACGTGCCAAACAAATGCACATTAATTGCAAAGCCTCCATGTTAGCTGTTGGGGGCATGATCAGTATGGCTCTGACAACTAACATGAGATGGGCCAATCTAACGTGCAACCCACCATTGAAGAGTCATTAGGTGAACTTGCGTTAAGAGCCACATTGCTGCTGAGCATGTAGTAGTTCCCCTGCAGCTAGTGATAATGCACTCTACATCCCACACTTCACCTATTTCTTGCCCATCCTGCGATCACTGATTTAACATAGAAACATAGAAATATGATGACAGAAAAAGACCACATGGCCTATCTAGTCTGTCCTTCCATATCAACAACTGCAACAGTCCCCCTTTTACCTTTAGAGATCCTCTGTGTTTGTCCCATGCTTTTATGAATTCAGTTACTGTCCTCATCTCTACCACCTCCACTGGGAGACTATTCCACGGATCCACTACTCTTTCCGTAAAGAAATATTTCCGCATATCACTCCTGAATCTATCTCCCTTCACCCTCATCCCATGTCCCCTCGTAGCAGAACTTGCTTTCAATTGAAAGAGGCTCTCTCCCTGAACATTTATGCCACGGAGGTATTTGTGCATATGTTTTAACATATGTTTTAGCATACATGCTCTCACATTAGTGTTCCCAACTGCCAGTTGTCATGCGTTAAAAGGCACGTGAACTGGCTAATGGGCTTTGGTAAAAGGGGCCCTTAGCCCAGGGTCCAGAGTTCAGCACTAGCAGCCCTTTTCAACTAAAAGCATTAGGCATCTCTCTTATAATGATATCTGTTGGTCAATGTAGAGTGCATTTGGTGATACAGAAACTATGGAGGGAGTTTTCTGTTGCCCTTGCTGCCATAGAAGATCAGACATTTTGAATGTCTCGTGGAGAGAGATTAAGATAAAAGAAGCCTGGGAATTAATGGAACGTAATCAAAGAGCAGAGAGTATGTCTTGATTAAGCTATCCTGACTGAGAACCTAATGTAGGGGAATCTGAAAGCAGCTGGTGGAGATATGTGGGGTTTGTATACCTACATCTTGGGGATGATGACTAGAAAGAAGAAACTTTGAGGTTTAAGAAAAGCCTACTTCAAAAAGATTTCTGCAGAAAAATGATTATTTTTAAAATAGATTCAATTCCTTTGAATTTCAAGCCATAAAGAAAGACAAGATGATGAGGGTAATTCTACAACAGGGTGCTGAGATTTGGAGGTGGAGAAAGTATCTGTCTATACCCTATTTGGCCTTTCAAAAGACTAACACGAATCCTGCAGAAGTAGCAGCTCCACTGTGGGCACTGACCAAGAAGCCTGCTCTGCCCAGACCCCTCCCCCGAGCATGCCTGCAGCACACGCACTTTCAGACGTGACCTTATTTTATATGAGGCCTTTTATTCTTATAAATTGGTGTTTATAAAACTGCCTCCTTTGGGGGTCATTTTATAGGGATTTTTTGAATGTATATACCAGTATATGCACCTAAAATGCCATGTGTAAAATTATCCCTCGTATATGTGCAGTGACAGGAGTGTATGGACTTGACGCAGCTCAGATGTAGCCATGTTTGGGCAGAGTTTGGACAGACGCGCTGATGAAAATGTCTCTGCCATCTTTATATAGCCACAATTTCTGCAGCTTTGTGGGACAATTTTATAAAGACTCATCGGAGCCTGTGTTTTTGTGCAGGTTTTGTGAGGTTAGGGCCCAGTATTCAAAAGAATTTAGGGAGCTAGTTACTAAAGTACAGTGTGGTTAATGCGTATTAATTCACTCACTGTTAATGTGTGTTATTTTAGCACGGTCTCCCATGTTATTCAATGGGCCCTAGTTACTAATAACATGTTAATGTTAGTTCACCTTAAAAACCTGCCCTTTAAAGTCGGTTAGCGGGACCTACGAATCAGCTAAGTCTGAACTTTATCTGCAGTGGCCCTGTGCAGATAATGTACAGAATATTAGCCCTGACTGTCTCAGATAGTGCCAGGGATGGCCCATGGATGGGGGCAATGGGGCTTCCCAGAGTGATCTGAGGAGAAAAAAAATCTGGTCTAACTTTGAGTTTTTCTTATTTGATTAGGAGGTTATTCTGAGACACGCTATTTGTGCCGGCGGCAGCCCCCGACTAACTTCCCCGCCGGTTGTGTGTGAAGTTAGTCAGGAGCGGGGAAGAGACGGTCCAGGCGCGGAGAGTGGGCGGTTGCTGGCCCTGGACGTACAGGGCCGTTCTAATGTCGGCCCTGTATGTCCAGGGCTGGCGAAATGGCTGGGAAAGATATTCCACCTCTGAGGTGGAATAACTCCCCTGGTCATGTTTTTTTTTAAGCAGCCTGGGGTGCGGAAGAGGCGGGGGGGGGGGGCAGAGTTAATTACCTGCAGCCCGATCCTGGCCTTAGGAGGCAGGATCAGGGGTCGGGCTGTGGGGAATTAACTCCGTTTGCAGGCGGTTGGCATTTTAAATGGAGCCGCGGTGCCATGGCAGCATGATGCCATGGCTCCATTCAAAAGCCCTGGCTGAGTTAGCCAGGCTGTGGCTGTACATGCAGGCCAGGCCTGTTCACGATTCTGATCCTGCGGGGCTAGATGTGCCCCGCGGGATCAGAATCGTGATCTCTTTGTACGTCCTGGTCAGCCTGGATGTACAAAGGAGATGTACATGGGGGACAGATTCGGGCCCTTGGCGTTTGAATGTTGCCACTAACTGAATAGCAGCCTGGCCAATATCCAGATCTCAATGCTAAATCCCTGGTTGCAATTTCAAAATCATGACTGGTGTTTAAGAAAATAGTTTATAATTGTAACTAGAAATGCATCAATGTACATTTACGCCAGATGAGGAACAAATGTAAATACATGCATGTTTTATATACCACAAGTCTACTTCTGGCTGTGCCAACACCCCAGCCCTCAGTGCTCCTACATCCTGGCCATGGAAAAGCACGCACATTCTTGTCACTCTCTGTCCTTTTACATGCAGAGCCCATGCAATAATTTTATAAGAGGCCTTTTATACATAAAACATCCTTTGTAAATTTACATAAAACATCCTTTGTAAAATTACTCTTTCAGAGCAAGTCTCAAAGGCATTTAGGGAGTATTTCTATAAACTCCCATGGGAATGTGGGGCCTATTCATAAAGTAAAGTACAAGGGTACTGTATAGAATAGGGGCGTATGGACACGCCTGAACCTGCTCCTAGATTTGGCAGAAATGTGTGTAAGTTATACTATTCTGTAATTTTCACATGTAAATTTAGGCCCTGCCTATGCTGTGCCCAAGCCCCACCCCCACCCCCTTGTGAACCCCAGCTGGAGTACATACCATGGGACTCACTCACGTGCTTCCAGAATAGCGACTGACTAAAGCATGCATGTAAATACCTGTTCGCGTGCTATCCCACTCTCAGTTGGTGTACCCCAAGGATCTGTCTTGGTTCCACTTCTTTGCTCTCTCTTTATACCCAGTCCCTTAGTGCACTCATCTCTTCCCATGGCTTTCAGTACCATTTTTATGCTGATGACCCCCAGATCTTACCTCTCTATACCTGAGATCTCTCTGGCAATCCAGACCTGGATCTCTGCCTGCCTTTCTGACATTACTGCTTAGATGTCTCACCGCCGCTTGAAATTGAACTTGGCCAAAACCAAGCTTCTTATTTTAGCCCCTAAACCAGTGATGGCTAACCTTTTTGAGCCCGAGTGCCCAAACTGCCGCACAAAACCAAAGAATTTCCTCAAAGTGCCAGCACGTCCATTAAAGCCTCATTTGCATAAGGTGCCTCATTTGCATAAATATTTGCATAATGTTACCATACACTAACTTTTAGTAAACATGCCTCTTAATGAGTATATGGATAAAGAAAGACTAAAAGGTTTCTACATTACTATAATCCAGTACCAACCGCCAGGCACATTAGGAACTACTACAAACGCTGCCCATTTAGAACCCATAGCAAACCCGCCGTATCCTAACAGTACTACCAGGACTCACAAAGCACCATACCCTAACTATCAAAAGGCAACACTGCAAATATTAAACCAATACATTTCAGAGAACAACAATACATGACCTACTGGGGAAAGAACAAGTGGCAATGTCAAATAGGAATTATATAAACAGAATACCTCAGCTCAGTTACACATGCAGAACAGACCATCACCAAACAAGGAATCACAATTTAAAAACAGGAAGACAATAATTAAACTGGGAACCCCAAAAGCCAAACTTGGAATATACAACAACACTGTAGAAATAAAACTATAAATTAATTTCCTCTTGTACTAAACAAAGCGCAAAAATTAATGATGCACATTTCCCAGAGCTGACATATTCCAGTTAATAAATTCAAAATAAAGAGATATTTTTCTACCTTTTGTGCATTTTTTTTCAGTTGCAATTGCTCCAGCCACTTTCTTCTGGTTTCTTCGTGTCTTCTCCTAACTCTCCATCTGCTGTCCATTTGTCCTTTCTTCTGTCTTCTTGGGTTTTTTTTTTTCCATTCTCTCTCTACATCTGCTTTAACATACTAATCTTTCTCCTTTTGCTCTTTCCTCATTCCTATTTCATCTACTCAAAATTTACCCCTCCATCCTCAATCCCCACTTATTCTCCCAATACCCGGCCAATTGTAGATTTTTTATCCCTCCCACACAAAATATTTTTCCCCTCTCCATTTTACTCTCCCAGCCCCATCCCATTCTAATCCTCCCCCAACACCAGCTCCCTTCTAGTTCCAGCCTCACCCAGCATCCATTCCCTTCTAGTCCCTGCATCAGCCCATTTCCAGTCCTAGCAGCCCCCCAACCCATTTCCAGTCCTAGCAACCTCCCAACCCAATACCAGTCCTAGCCCCCCCTCATCAACCCACTTCCAGTCCTAACCCCCCATAAGCCCATTTCCAGTCCTAGCTCCCCCATCTATTTGCAGTCCCATCCGAGTCCCTCCATCAGCTCATTTCCAAACCCAGCCCCCATGAGCCCATTTCTAGTCCTTTCCTAGCCCCACCATCAGCCCATGTCAAATCCTAGCTCCCCTCCACTCAGCCCATTTCCAATCCAAGCCCCCCATGAGCCTACTTCCAGTTCTAGCCCCTTCATGAGTCCATTTCAATCCAAACCCCCACCACAGCCCATTTCCAATCTTAGCACCCCCCCAACAGCCAATTTCCAGTCCTATTCTAGCCCCTCCATCAGCCCATTTCCTGTCCTAGCCCCCCCTCACCCATTTCCAGTCCTAGCTCCCTCCCCCTCACAACCCATTTCCATTCCAAGCCCCAATCCCATCAGCTATTTGCAGTTCAAGCCCTCCTTCCACTCAGCCCATTTCCAGTCTTAGCCCCCCCATAGCCCCATTACCAGTCCTAACCCCCCCATCAGCCCATTACCAGTCCTAACCCCCCCATCAGCCCATTTCCAGTCTTAGCCCCCCCCCATAGCCCATTACTAGTCCTACCCCCCCCCAAATCACCATCACCATCACCATCACCAGCCCACTTCCAGCCTTAGCACCCCCCATGGCCCATTACTAGTCCTAACCCCGGCCAATTACCAGTCCTACCCCCCCGGCCAATTACCAGTCCTACCCCCCCCGGCCAATTACCAGTCCTACCCCCCCCCCCCCGGCCAATTTCCATTCCTTACCCCCCCCCCCCCCGGCCAATTACCAGTCCTAACCCCCCCCCCATCAGCCCATTTCCAGCCTTAGCCCCCCCCATGGCCAATTACCAGTCCTAACCCCGGCCAATTACCAGTCCTACCCCCCCCCCGGCCAATTACCAGTCCTAACCCCCCCCCATCAGCCCCTTTCCAGTCTTAGCCCCCCCCCATGGCCAATTACCAGTCCCAACCCCCCCCCCCGGCCAATTCCCAGACCTAACCCCCCCAACAGCCCCTTTCCAGTCTTAGCCCCCCCCCCCTGGCCAATTACCAGTCCTAACCCCCTCCCATCAGCCCCTTTCCAGTCTTAGCCCCCCCCATGGCCAATTACCAGTCCTACCCCCCCCCCATCAGCCCATTTCCAGTCTTAGCCTCCCCACCATAGCCCATTACCAGTCCTAAACCCCCTTCCCCCCTATCATCCCAAATTAAAAAAAAAACCCAAACAAAGCGGCTGCTTCTGCCGCGGCAGCCTCAAGAGCTCTGCCGCGGCAGCCTCAAGAGCTCTGCCGCGGGGCCCCCCCCCCGCCCGGCAGAGCCTCCCTGCATCATCTACCTTCAAGTCGCAAAACGCGGGCTTCTTTCAGAGCCGCGAGAGTTTCCTTTCTCGCGGGAGAGCCGCGAGAAAGGAAACTCTCGCGGCTCTGAAAGAAGCCCGCGTTTTGCGACTTGAAGGTAGATGATGCAGGGAGGCTCTGCCGGGCAGGGGGGGGGGGGCCCGCGGCAGAGCTCTTGAGGCTGCCGCGGCAGAGCTCTTGAGGCTGCCGCGGCAGAGCTCTTGAGGCTGCCGCGGCAGAAGCAGCCGGTTTGTTTGGTTTTTTTTTTTTAAAAATTTGGGACCTTTTAAATGCGGACCTTCCCGCGTGCCAGCTGCAAGGCCTTCGCGTGCCACAGCTGGCACGCGTGCCATAGGTTCGCCATCGCTGCCCTAAACCATCCTTTCCCCTTCCTCCTTTCTGTCTCTGTGAATAACTCTTTACTCCTCCCTGTTTCCTCAGCTCGTAACCTTGGGGGTCGTCTTTGTCTCCTCTCTCTCTCCTTCTCCACACACATTCAACTGATAGCTAAAACCTGTCATTTCTTTCTCTAGAATATCAACAAAATCTGCCCGTTCCTTTCAGAACACACTACTAAGACATTTATCCACTCTTTAGTCACCTCCCATCTAGACTATTGTGAACTTCTCCTCTCTGGTCTCCCTCTGAATCCTCTCTCTCCCCTTCAATCTAGTCAACACTCTGCTGTGCAGCTAATCTTCTGCCAGCCTCATCATGCTCATATTACCCCTCTTCTCAAGTCACTTTATTGGCTCCCTATCCATTTCCGCATCCATTCTTCTGGCAAATCGCTTCTTTCTGTGCCCTTCTCTTCTACTGGTAACTCCAGACTTTGCTCCTTTCACCTTGGTGCTCCTTATGCCTGGAGCAAACTGCCTGAGTCTGTACGTCAGGTACCTTCTCTGACCCTTTTCAAATCCAGGCTGAAAACTCACCTCTTTGCTGCCACTTTTGGGTCTTGACTCACCTGGTCTCCTTTGTGTTTCCTTACCATTCCCCCTAGCTGTATCCCAAGTCTACAGCTACCGTGTTGTCTGTCTTGACTAGATTGTAAGCTCTGATGAGCAGGGACCATCTTCTACTTGCATCTGTGCAGCTCTGCATACATCTTGTAGTGCTGTACAATGCTCAATAGTAGTAGTAACGTGCATAAGCCCTTTAGAAAAGGGTCTTACACACTAGAAATGCATGCAACTCCCACACATGCTTTATAGAATCACTCCCTTTTTGGGTTGATAGGTATTTACCTTGATAAAATACCTTAGTTGGAAATTGACCACCAGTGCCTAGCTGTAAGTACGCTTTCCCAAGGAGACTTTACTTGAGTTGTGTTTAAGTCAGGGAAGGAAAATAGAATGCATACAAAACATTTTCATATTTACAGAGATTAGGATTAAAGGCCATGTTTCTCAGTTGAGAAAGGTGAATAGTGGAATGCCTCCAGGATCTGTACTGCAACTGCTGCTTTTTAACATATGTATAATGCAAATGCGATGTGTGCTAATGGATCTGGAAATGGGAACAAGTGAGGTGATCAGATTTGCAGAGTACACAAAATTATTCTGTTTTTAAATCACAGGTAGATTTTGAGAAATTATAGAGGAACCTTGAGAGAATGGGAGACTGAGTATCCAAATAGCAGATGAAATTTAATGTGCTTAAGGTAAAGTGACAACCCAAATTATAGCTACATAATGCAAGGTTCCACATAAGGATGTAGACTTCATTATGCACAATACATTGAAATCTTCTGCTCGGTGTGTGATTGCAGCAAAAAGAAAAAGCAGACAGAATGCTAGGAATTATTAGGAAAGGAATAGAGAATAAACAAAAAAATATTATAGTGCGTTTCTATCACTCCCTGGTGAGACCGCACCTTGAGTACTGAGTGCAGTCTGTGGAATTACAAAAGATAAAGAGAAAGGCGATTAAAATGATAAAGTGGCTGGAAGGAAAAGCTTAAAAGGTTAATGCTCTTCAGCCTGTAGAGGAGACAGCTGAGGGGAAACATGACAAAGGTCTCTAAAATCTTGAATAGAGTGCAATGGGAAAACATAAACTTATCGTCTACACTTTCAAAAAGCACAAAGACTAGGAAACTTGCCTAAAGTTACTAAGTACTGTACATTTAAAACAACTCTATTTGGAAGCGCTATCAAGTCTGATGACCCAGAAAGATATGACCAGAAGTAGATTGCCAGTCCTTTTATTCCAAGGCAATAGAGGGTAGAGTGACTTGCCCAAGGTCACAAGGAGTGCCAGAGAGAATCAAACCTAGATCTCTTGGATGTTAGGCTGTTGCTCTAACCACTAGGCTATTCCTCCATTCCTTAAACAACTAGGAGAATACATCATAAAGCTCTGACATTCGTTGCAGAGGATATGGTAAAAGCAGTTGGCACAGTTGGGCTTACAAACGGCTGGAGAAGCTTCTGGAGGAGTTACATGAGAAAAAAAATTTCTAAGAATTTGCGTTTTTTTCTCTTGATAGAAAAATAATACAACCAAGTTTAGCAAAGAACATGCCAGAAAATTTAATTCTTGAAAACCATCCAGCTTTGCTTGAAGCAATTTAGGTAGATTTCATCTTCCTTGGAGGATCCTCATCAATTAATTACTTATTGATGGAGACACCACAGCCAGCCTCCAGACTTCTTCATAATAACAGTCTAGTGCAAACCAGGAAGAAAAAAAATAAAGATCTGGTTTATTAATGTTCTTCAAATTTTGCAGTTCTATTGGTATGGTTTTTTGTGGGAAAATGGCAAAAGGCAGAAGATGAGGAATTCACCAAATCTGAAACATTTGGCTGCTTAAAAAAAACCTCAAGTGAAAAGTGAAAGCTGTAAGCACTGAACAAAGGCATATTTCACTGGCAGGGTGCGTAGTTTGGGGAATGCATGTGAGTGAATGGAGCAGTTAACACGGGCAGGAAGACTGATCAAGTAAGTGGAAAGGGAGATTGAGTAGCAGTAGGAGTTGAGTGCTCTAGTGGATAGGGAGGTTACTAATGAATGCATAAGAACATAAGTAATGTCATACTGGGTTAGATCAAGGTCTATCCAGGTCACAAGTACCTGGCAGGTTCCCAAAAAGGCACACAGGTTCCACAGTGGTTGTCTTTGGGGCAAGCAGTGGATTTCCCGAGTCTTCTTTAATAATGGTTTATGGACTTTTCCTCTAAGAGCTTGTCTAAACCCTTTTTTAAATCCAGCTACGCTAACAGCTTTTATGACATCCTCCAGTAACGAATTCCAGAGTTTGTTTATGCATTGAGTGAAAAAATATTTATTTTCTCTTACTAGTCTTAAATGGGTTATATTTAGCCAACTCTCTGTTTTTTCTTTTAACCAATCCGATGACTTTTTAATTTGACCAAGAGTCTCTTATGAGGGACCTTGTCAAGGCTTTCTGAAATCCAAATACACTGCATCAACCGGCTCACCTTAGTCTACCTGTTTATTCACACCTTCAAAATAATATAACAGATTAGTAAGAGAAGATTTTCCTTGGCTAAATCCATGTTAGTTTTCTCCCACTAAATCATGACTGTCTACATGTTCAGTAATTTTATTTTTTATAATGGTTTCTACCTTTTGCCTGGTACCAATGTCATGCTCACTGGTCTGTAGTTGCCCGGATCACCCCTGGAACCCTTTTTAAAAATTGTCATTACATTGGTTTTTCTCCAATCTTCATGTACTACAGATGATTTTAATGATAGTTTACAGATTACTAATAGCAGGTCTGCAATCTCATATTTCAGTTCTTTCAACACCCTTGGATGTATACCATCTGGCCCAGGTGATTTACTTACTCTTCAGTTTATCAAATACTTGTAATACGTCTGCCGGTTTATCGATTTATTTCTTTTGTTCTTCCTATACGTCACCTTTTTTTTTTTTTTCAGGTTTGGGTAACTTCCCTACATCATCTTCAGTAAAGTTCAAAGCAAAGAATTCTTTCAGTTTCTCCACTATGGCCTTGTCGTCTCTTAATGCTCCTTTTACCCCTCTATCATCTAATGGTACAACCGACTCTCTCACAGGTTTTTTGCTACCAATGTACTTGAAAAAGTTTTTATTATGCATTTTTGCTTCCACAGAGAGCTTTTTTTTTTTCAAATTCTCTCTCTGCCTGCCTTATCAATGCCTTGCATCTAACTTGCCAGTGCTTATGTCTTTTATATTTTCATCATTTGACTCCTTTTTGCATTTACTGAAAGATACTTTCTTTGGCTACAACAGCCTCTCTGGCCTCACCTTTAAACCATGCTGACAGCGTTTTGGCCTTCCTTCCACTTTTCTTAAAGCATGGAATACATCTTGTCTGGGCTTCCAAAATAGTATTTTGAAACAATGTCCATGCTTGATGTAAATCTTTAACCTTTTGCAGCTGCTCCTTTTAGTTTTTTCTTAGTCTCTCTTTTGAAAGTTAAAAGGTAGTACTTAAAAGATATGCTGGTGGGTTTGAGTGAGTGAATGCATGGTGAGGTGATCAGTGGCTGGGGGCTGAATGAGTCAGTGCATTAGGGATTATGAGTAAGTGGTTATCAATTGTATGGAGGCTGAGTGGGTAATTGAATGGATGAGTGTAGGGGAAGCTGAATGTTTCATGCTTTTTTTATCTTTTGGTGGTAAAAGTTGAGTAGAAATGCCTGACTTGAATTAAATTAAAATAAATGAGCATTTCTAAGAAATGTGAGTGAATGTGGGTGAAGGAAGAATGATTTTAGATTGCTGGAGTTAGACTTCCTGCACCACTTTCTCCTCCCCTCCCCCTTTCCTTCACTTGTGTGGCAGGCAAGGCCCAGGCTCTGTGTCTACCGCAGTGCTGATCTCCTCTGGCCTCTGGCTTGTTTTGCATATGGGACCCAGAATCCCCTTCTGCATGACGTTCACTTCTGCTGTGGCTTGTTTAACAAGTGGGTTCTGGACTCCCAATCTGCCTTGATGCTCACTCCTCTGGCCTCTGACGTGTTAGGCAGTTAGAGCCCAGGTTCCCAGCAGCCTCTTCACATCTCCCACTGACAGTCTAGCTGTAATATTCAGCAGTTGGGGAGGAGCCAGCTGGGGTTCCTTCTCTTCCTCATTGTAGAGAGAGACTTATCTACCAGCATTCCTTGAATGGCTACTGGCAGCATTATATCTCCCTGTATGCAAAACTTTGCACATGCGCAAATAAAGCTATATGTATGGCTGAACAGACAACAGATAGACCCTCAACAATAGGCATTATCAGCTGATGTGAAACACGCCTAGAAAGGGGGAGAGGAGGATTTGTCAATAGTGATTTTTGTCATTTTTTCACCTGTTCTTTTTAAATGTTTTCTGTTTAAATTTTAGGCTATAAAAACTGATGAAGTTGACATTTTTTCATAAAACATTTTTCCACAAAGGTGGAAAATCTACTTTTTTTTGTCATTTTCACATTTCTTGCTAATATTTTCACATCTGCCTGCTCAGCTCAAAAGATAAGTGGGAAAGCAGCTTCTAGCTTAATTTTTTTTCATGTATAAAGTACAAACTATCCTTCAAGATTTAACACATCATGATCCCATGAAAATGGTGGACATAGGCTGGGTAATTTTCAGAGTCATTTCAATGGGTCAAATAATACTTTACCCAAACTGTCTGTCCTATGCACATGTGAGAGGTATACAGAAGGAGAACCCTGGTCTTAAGTTCAGCTCACATTAACAAGGGAACTAAAGCCCCAAGCTTAGAGTGAAGCAGGGAGTCCCTGACAAGGAGAAGGAAGGCCCCAGAAGTATCACTGCAACTTGTAGGTGCGAACTAACCAGTATACTGCCTACAAAGCCTGTAACTGGTAAGGCAGGCATTACCTTTATGTTAATAAGAAATAAAGACTTGTTTTTGTTGGAACTTGGACTTAGCTGGCCTTTTGTTTGTCTAAAAGTCCTCACCACTGGCTCAGGACCCTGACCCCGTATACTTCTGCTATCACGTGGTGGCAGTGGGGAATTAAGGGACTAGCGGTCCTACACTATTGTCATAAGGGCCTCTGGGCCTAACTGTAAGGAGCAGGGGGGGGGGGGTTGGGGAAAAGGTTTAGTTCTGCCCAGTTAAAAAAGGAAGTTTAAAAGCAATTTAGAGCTAGATAAGCTAGGAAATGTTTTGTCTACCCTTTTTCTTGGGGAAACCCCTTTTCCTTTGCCTAATCATGGAATTGTGAATTAGTCAAGTAAGATGCCTGGTGGAGAGCAGTATCAGCTGCAGAACCAGCAGCAAATTTTCCAGAAAGAGATGGAACTGCAACAGACCTCCCTGACACAGAATGCTCAAGCTGTGCAAGTCTACTATAGCTCAACTGGACTACTGACTCCAATAGCACCCAAGATGACTCCTGGAGAGAACCTGGACCATTTTCTAATGAACTTTGAACAGACTGCCAGCCTGGGAGGGTGGCCAGAAAAGACATGGACCACTTATTAAGGCAACGGTCAAGCTACTCTTCAAGCTGCAAACCCAGATGGAAGAGCCTCATATGTGGAGATTAAAACTGCTATCCTTGAGCAAGCAAGCAATAACTCAAAAGCCTACAGGCAGCAGTTTTGGAAGAAAAATCCTTCAGCCCCATGAAAGTTCTAGAGACCTTTTCTGTCACTTGAAAAATGTAGCCTGGAAGTGGCTACAGCCAGAAGAAAGGATTGTTCTTGAATTGGCAAGTTAATATTGTTGAAGCAGTTTCTAAATAGCTTCAGGCCTTCTATGCAACAGTGGATATATCAACATCTGAACCTTACCCTAGAGGGAGCAGTGGAAGCTTTCCATCAAGCCCTGTGGATGCCCAAGAGTAATAAACCATAAGGGACATTGGACCCAGATATCCCCAAGCAGAAATACAAGTGCCCCCCTCAAACCATTGAGAAGGGGGTGGCCTATGCCCATGTATTGGCCATGGTCTGCTTTGATCATGGAGAAGAAGGCCACCGTGCCAGTTAATATCTGGAAATAGCCACTGTGCCAGTTATTATCTGGACATAGTAGAAGATATCATGGGAGTCGATTGGGGAACGCCATATGCTTGTGATTTTTGTTGATACACCTGACTCAAAAGATTTCAATTTAGTTAAGTGAAAGGAGTATCCCCCTAAGCTCTTATTGCTTCAGGGAGTGTCAAGACGTTTGTCCAGAGTGTTGACACAAAGGGCTCAGAATGATCATGAACATGAGCACTCTCACTTGTGTCCATGGGGACCAAAAGAAATATCCCACCATGCAAATTTGAATGGGGACAATGAGTAAATAAGCCAGCCTTGAAGTAGGAGTCTTTTCTGTTCTCTGATATCCAGTCATCCTGGATCAAGATTACTCAGACTTTGAAAGATTTTGGGTTAAAGTATTTTAAACCCCAGCAATAGTCTCAAGGGAAGGCCCAGGATTCTGAATAAAGGTGGTTATAGAAAAGGGCTCTCGAAGGGCCCTCAACTATCTAGAGAAGAAATCCACTAGTAAGTGACCCATGGGTCAAACGCAAGTTAAGGTTAAATCTGAAATATTTTGGCAGGGAACCAGTTCAGAGAAAGTATGGTGGCCTGGTCTCTGATTTGATGGTCCAGAATCCAGTAAAAGATTGAGTGGGATGACACCATGAGCATTCCTGAAGAACTGGGCAAATGCATGCACAGACATAAAGGATGGGAAAACCATTATCCAAGTGGGTTCACCTCAAACAGTTGAGAACCTTCTTAGGTCTTCACAATTATTACTGGCATTGCATGTCAAGCTTTAAGGAGAAGGTAAAACCATTAATTCATTGGCAGAAGACACCATAGAAAGTGTAATGGTCTGAAGAATAAAAGAAGGCCTTCTAAGAACTCAAGAGGGCTCTCTGTTCAGAGGCAGTTCTGAAGAGTCTTGATTTCTAGTGCCCTTTCCTAGTGCAAATAGATATCTTGAACGGGAGCCTAAGAGCCTTGCTGGCCCACAAAAAGGACAATCATGAATAGGTGTGACTTTGAGCTGTGGACTATTCCTGCAAGAGTCAACATATATAGTAACTGAGAAGGAAGCACTAGCTAGATGATGTAAATGGGAGACATTTAGTGAGGGCAGAAGTCAGTCTTAGAGAGATCCATTTGATCGGCTGATGGTCTACTTCAAAACAGAGGGACAAATGTTCTGGTTTCTGAGCTTACAACCCTTCACCTATGAGCTGTATCATAGGGCAGGGGAGGACCATCCAAGTGCCAATTTCTTTTTCTGAGGGAGAATTCCAAATGGAGGCAGGTGCTTGACCCAGAAAGGTTGAGCTGAGGGGAAGGGTATGTGAAGGGATATAAAGATGACATTGCTAGTCCTCCTAAAGTTGAGCCCACCTTAACAAATGTTTAACTGGGGAACCTAAAGTTAGGGGAGGGAGCTGAAAGCCTAGGACCAGAATGAGCAGGGAGGCCCAGGCAAGGAGGAGGAAGGCCTCAAAAGTATCACTGTATTGAATACGTGTAAACCAGATGGTATACTGCTTATATAGCCTGTGACTGGTAAGATAAGCATTTACTTTGATGTTCATAAGAAATAAAGACTTGTCCTTTGAATTTGGACTTAGCTGACCTTTTGTTTGTGTAAAAAGCTTTACTGCTTGCCCACAACCCTGATTGCATGCTCAAGCTCCTCCAGGCTGGGTAAAGCAATGAACGTCTAGCCTATATGCACGTACTTTTACCCAGATCGTGGAGATATGCAGAGTTGTCACTGGTGCTTGTGTGCTTGCACATTGTGGTTTATGAATAGGAAGAAGGCGGCATTCGTAAGGCTGGTGCTGAGGAGGGGTTTGCAATGATGTGACCATTTATAAAAATGTGTCTAATTTTTCACGAAAAATCTATGCACACCAAAGAGGCGGTATAAAGGTGCACAAAGTTTTCCTTGGCTAATTTTCAAAGTGAAAGTACCTGTGTAATTTGGTTTAGAAAATCTAGTAGAGAACACATAATGAAAAGTACACATGCACTTTTCACTAATTTAAACAGTTTATTTGCCGCTCTATTCCTTCTACTAAGTGCATTCTTTCTATACTTGTGGTTACACTTTGGGATCCATTTAGCTAACAGGGCAAAAAAATGCAGAGAGCGTGGCGTTAGACGCAAAAGCTGTGCATTATCATTGAGGTGGCGTTAGCTGCACCTGCGCTGTTTGCAAATCCAAGAGTTACCGCGTACTCGATACGGCTTCAGTAACTACACACTGCAGACACGCCCACTCCAGCAGTTAGCACGGGATCTGCAGATAAAGTGAAAAATCGCTGTTACCTGCAGTTTCCCTGCATTATCTGTTGTTGCGCTCAGATAGCTTGCATGATCTGCCATGTTAACAGTTAATGCTGCATAGTAAACAGACCTCTTTGTGTATTCAGAAATAAGTATAAAATAAAATAAAACATCCTCAAGCAAATTCATGCCTGAGGATTATTCTTCCCAAAGATTTTTTTTTCCAGGTATACAAATCTGCATATGTCACAGCTGAATATTTTGTTATGTCATAAAAGAAAAAAATACTGTAAAATTTCAGTCACATATTATCTGAGAAACAATGATTAAAATATCGCAGCACGTTTTGGGGCTATAGAGGGAAAGAGCTATATTTCAGCAAGAAGCTGAGCGGGTCTTGGAAGTACATGGTAGACAAGAGCTGATTTGCCACTAAAGAGGGGGTTTCAGGTGAATTTACAAAGATTATAGGAGCTGGCTAAAGAAAGGGACGAACCGCCAGGTTTGTTTTGTGAACTCACTATTCCTACATGTGTACACTAGGAGTAGGGTGATGTGCGATGGCCATGCTAGAGAACAGTGCAAATGAGAGATTCTTATTATATGGACTACCCAACCAGAGTACAACTGGATGAGCGAAAAACGGCAGGTCCTCACTAAGCTTCCTGCATTTTGTCAGTACTTTATACTGCACCTCTGACACTATAATAGCTGAATGTCAGCATGCCCCTGCTAACTTTTCCTTTTGACATCTTAATGGCTTCTGGTGGATGGAGAATTTTAAAACCTTTTAGTATTGTCACTGCGCTTATAATGACATCATAAAAGCACTTGCACCGGTAATGTAATGGTGGAGACCATGTGGGTGACACATCAATTAAAATAAATCTTCTGATGACTTATGAGCAGTACTAGGCATGTGACGCCTTTAGATCCCATATGGCGTGGCTGAAAGCACTCCACTTGATAAATGAATAAATTGCTTGAGGTCTGAAGGTCCATCAGTCAGGACGCATTGTCCAAGAGACTACCCTGAGTTCATCCTACCACTGTGTGCATTGAACGTTTGGCAGTGTTTTCAACAAGAGAGAGATTCTGCGCTTGAATCTTTGATGAGCAAATCAAAATTGGTCAGCTGTTTTAACCATGCTTTGTTAAAATCAAAAAGAGCAAATCCATAGCAAAGGGGCCTTTCTAGGAGCGGATGTAGGGGCTCGTGTAATAAGAGAGTGAAATAATTTCACAAAAGTATGCTTTGCTTGCAGAATAGTCAAAACACCCAAAACATGCAAAAATACTAAATTTCAAGCATTCTGCACACTTTTCTAAAGCTTTGTGCTAGTATGTTGTACAAAGTCTGCTTCATGCAAAATTTATGTAGATTTCTCATTAATGAGCTACTTCAAAGCAAATTCACACAAAGCAGCTCATTAATGAGGGATTTTGTAAACTGGTTACATAAAAATGGCTGCAGCTCTTGAATTATAGTTATTATCCCCACTGTCACATAAAGCTCCTTCATGTTGTGGCAGTACAGCTTGAAGGGCCCTGTTGGCCCACTTTGGAAGCTCCCAGGCCCCCTGGAGACCTCTGATTCCTTACAGGTCAGCAGCTTCTGCACCACTCTCCCCAGCCCTGATGCGGGATATAAGTGAATACAAAAAGAATCTCTAAGGGATCCCCCAGGCATCACCTCAAAGCCCTGGTGGTTGAGTGTACCGCATCCCTCCCCCACTCCAATGCAGGGCATAAATGGATAAAGTAACCCTTTCCCCACCAAAAGCCTCAGCCCTTAACTAAAAAATCTTAGCACCAGCATGCTCTTATTTAGCAGTCTAACCCCTAGTGGTAGTACTGTAAGTCTATCACCAGGGGTCAGTTGGTGCTGTTTTAGAAGTTGCAGCTAATAGGGCAGGAAAGTGTGGATCGTACCTGCCTCCTTTGCCTTACCAAACCCTTGAGTGAGTTGGGTCTGGGAGTGGGATTGGACTTCAGATTTGTTTTGATTTACAGGCAGGTCTTCAATGGAGAGGAGGGTGTATTTTCTTAATTTAAGCTCTGTGATGGGGCTGGAGAGGTAGGGGGTTGCAGGCTGTTGGTCCACCAGGGATTAGAGGCTTCTGGGAAGATCAAGGGGGCCTTCAAATCAAGCCACCAGAGCCCTTTAAATTGTACAAGCGTGTGCCACATGAAATGGACCTTTTTTTGTTTTGGGAAAATATTGTGTGTGCTATCATAGCCAGGAATATGCAAAATTCCCACTCATGGCAGCGTGTGTGAAATTACTTGCCAAATTTAGCTGTGAGAAGCAGATAAGCCAGGAGCTCATTTATATCCTGTAGCTACATTTCATAGTCATTTTTATTAACCTGCAAACGTTTTTGTGGATTGATAAATAAGGGCTTACGTATGCATATAATTTTTCTCAGGAAAGCTATTGTGCACCATTTGGGAGCTGTGACATACAGTTGTGGTCAACATCATTGGCACCTTTTGTAGTTCAACTCATTGATGTCCAATATCTCCTTAAAGAAAAAAAAAGTTTTATTTATCAATAATTGTGATAGGGTCTATAAAATGTTATCCTTCCCTCTCCAAAGGGAGTATCAACAGTCCCCTTTAAGAGAATCTGCAACCCAGAGTTCAGGGCTGGGAGGACGTGGTTCACAGGGAGAGGTTAAGAACCCAGCAGGCTGCAGAAGGGAGAGAGAGACCCGTGGAGCCAGTGTTTTAAAGAAAACCCCTTCCTATCGCATGCACCATGCCCTTTAAGTGTTTAAACATTTGGATCCTATCTCCCTTGTCCCTCCTTTCCTCCAGGGTATACATACTAGTATTTAGATCTTCACATCTCTCCTCATACCATCTTCTGGTGCAGGCCCCATATCATTTTTGTTTTCCTCTGAACTGTTTCAAATCTTTTTATATCCTTTGCAAAGTACGGTCTCCAAAACTGAACACAGTACTCCAAGTGAGGCCTTGCCAACGACTTGTACAGGGGCATTAGTACCTCCTTCTTTCAGTGTACTGTGCTGTCTGTATGCAGCCTAGCAGTCTTCAGGCTTTGGCCACCACCTTGTCACATTGTTTTGCCACCTTGAGCACTGATTTGTTTGTACTTTCAAAGAACACAAAATGAGCTGGAAAATTCCACACTTAAAGTTGCAATTTATAAATGCCTAAGAATAGAAGCCCTAATTATAAAGTCTGAGTCACACTTCTTTTTGTGATTTGAAGCAAGCCATTTGCAAATTTAAGAGGACAGACACTTTTCAGGGTGTTAATAAACATATGGATTAAGTGGTGATCCAATTAATATAGTATGTCTGGATTTCCGGAAGGCTTTGGATAAATTCCATCATGAGAACCTTGTAGTCATGAGATAGGAGACAATGTAAAGTGCTTTGCAGTTTAAAGGGCGGGTATAGAAAGACTTTAATCTAAACCAGGGGTTCTCAACCCTCTCCTGGAGGCAGACCTAGCCATTCTGGTTTTTGGGAATGCTACAATTAATATGCATGAGATTTGCATACCAAGGAGGTGGTACATACAAATCTACCTCATGTATATTAATTGTGGCTATCTTGAAAACCTGACTGGCTTGATGTTTCAAGGCCTGGGTTGAGTCACTGATCTAAACTAACGTCCTATCATGGATTGGGAGCTAGTAAGAAAAAGAGAGTAAGATTACATTTTCAGTTTTCTCAATGGAAAATGGTGGGGCCAGTTCTCTTGATGTGAGCTTTTGATGGTGATTGGTTACACTGCAGCTTAAAGAACAGTATGAGAGATTTGCTATATAAGTACAGAGTGGGGAAAGGGAATGTATACTTGCTCAACCAAATTATTCCAGGGTTTTTTGGTCTGTGCTTTTATAAGAATTTCTAGAATTTATTTTTTGCTTGGCTTGGTCTTGTAGGATAAGATGTGTGGATACATGGAACAAACAATTTTCCTGATCATCCTGCTAGATCAGTCCAGAAAAGTGAGTTTTGCTCCCCAGCTAGGGGGAGGCAGATCAGAGCAACTTTCAGTGATGTCATCACTTTTATATATACTGGCGCAGCATTTAAGAGGAGCCAGTATTGTCTGCCTCCAGCAGGTAGCAAGGTGTGTGGACTTCTGCAGCAGTGCAGATAGGCCTATCTCCCCTGATCCGGATCTTGTGGCCTTGTGTCTCCTTGAGCCAACAGATGCCCTGTCCTCAGCGTAATTACCCACAGATTCCAGCCTTGGTGAGTTGGAAAATGGACAGGAGGGACCACCTTGAGGGGGAGACTGATAAGTCTGGGCCCACGTCCCCATTCCCTCTCACGGTCCTGTTTCTGCATGTTCTGCTTAGTTTTTTTTCCTGTTTCTTTATTGGCTCTCTTGCCTTGCTTGATCATAGAAGCTTCAACCGCAAAAAAACATTTAGAAAAGGGCCTTCAGGAAGCCAGATTTAGGCATCATTGTGGATACCATGTTAAAACCCTCGGCCCAGTGTGCAGCAGCGGCCAAGAGAGCAAATAGAATGCTAGGTATGATAAGGAAAGGAATGGAAAATAAAACAAAAGATATTATAATGCCTCTATATCGTTCCATGGTGAGACCACACCTTGAATATCGTGTGCAATTCTGGTTGCCGTATCTTAAAAAGGATATAGTGATTTTAGAAAAGGTTCAGAGAAGAGCCACCAAAATGGTAAAGGGGATGGAAGGATACTCCTATGAAGAAAGGCTAAAAAGGTTAGGGCTCTTTAACCTGGAAAAGAGATGGCTGAGGGGAGATATGATAGAAGTCTATAAATTAATGAACGGAGTGGAATGGGTAAACGTAGATCAATTGTTTACGTTATCAGAATATAGAAAGACTAGGGGACATGCAATGAAGCTACAGGGTAAACTATTTAAGACTAATAAAAGAAAATATTATTTCACTCAACGTGTAATCAAACTCTGGAATTTGTTACCGGAGGATGTAGTAAAGGCTGTTAGTGTAGCTGGGTTTAAAAAAGGTTTGGACAAGTTCCTGGAAGAAAGGTCCATAAACCATTATTAAGAAGGGACCCAGGATATCAATGCTTGACCCAGTACAAGCATTGTGGAACTTGTGTCCCTTGGGGAAACTGCTAGGTACATATGACCTAGATTGGCCACTGTTGGAAACAGAATACTGGGCTTGATGGACCTTGGTCTGACCCATTATGGCATGTCTTATGTTCTTATGTTCAGGCTTTCCCAGGCCTGTGTGGGCGGTAGGGGAAGTTTTTCCCAGGTTTCTCTGGCTGGCCTGTCGGGTGCAGCAATTCTCTTTTTGCTATGGCTTTTCTTTTCCATTGGGTTATTTTTTCTTTTAACCAGAATTTGAGCTTTGAAACGATGCCAGATGCAGAGAGGTTGGCTGCTTAGTCTTCCATCAAGGTAGCTCTGCAACTGGTGGGGGCTGCTAGTGGCCCCCAGGCCTAGATGTATGCATAGGCAACAGAGTCATTTGCCTCCGACCGCAAGATTTAAAAGGCATTTTGAAGTTGGTGCCTCCTGTCCAGAGTGCTAATGTTTTAATTGTCCCTTGCAACACAGAGGCAATAGAAGAAAGAACTTGAGCTCGCTCTTATTGACAAAACACCCCTCCTGTCCCCCCCCACCCCATGCCTCCCCATCTCCCCCACCACATTACTTGAGTCTTGTTTCATTTTTAAGGTGGCTAGAGTTGTATCTGCTGCTCCATGTAGACTGGGCCCTCTATGCTTTTGTTTAGAGTTGAATCAACGCAAACTTAAATAACCTTTACACTTCAAAAAAATATAAGGTGCTAACCTGCACAGAGTGGCAGGTACAACCCTGGGCCCAATGTGATTTTGTTGCCTCTGCTGCATCTACCACCATTTTTCCGTGAATGGGCTTGGTGGCCATCTTGGATGGCTGCATAGTCCCAACTAAAGGTGGCTGCAGGCTCAAGCTAGCAAGCTCCTGAGAGTCCTCTGGAGCTCCAGGTCTCGTTCTTGGCTGGCTTTGAGCAGCAGCTCCTTAAACAGCTGTGTGGCAGCCTCCCTTGCAGTTGTCTGAGGCCTTGACCTCCTCTACAGAAGACTTTGGGTCTTTCTGGTATTTTCTTCTCTGGTGGCAAGGGAATTAAACATCCCTGCCTTTCATTTTCACCTATCCATTCCTCTTAGGTCCAGCCCTGTTCCCTCCAGGGAAAGCTGGGGATAAGAAGAGGATTCAGTGTCTGACGGGCGGTCAGCAGGGATGGATGCCCTATTTGACTTGATCAGAATCTCCTCTGTCCATGGTTGCAGGCGGCGTGGTGGTCCGAAGGTGGCTATGGCTCCAGAATTGGCCTGTCCGGTGCGGGCTTCTCACAGGTTTCTTCCTTTTCAAATTAACTTTATTGCAGCCACCAGCCACTGCTCTGTGAAAAGCTGAAGCAGCGGCTGCACAGCACATCAGGGATCGCGCTGCGGACTGCGGAAGAAAAGCCGGTTGTTTGCTCTGGCTGCTCCCGATCTCGCGGCCAGAGCAAAAAAATGACTTTTCAATGGCCGGTTTTATATCTGTGCCGGCAGCCGGCCTGGCCATGGAAAAACCGGCCAGGCCGGCTGAAAACTTAAACTGCCACCTTTATGACCGCGCAGGCCAGACTTAGAAAGAAGGCTAGATGCTGCATATTAGCAGTAGTATCTTGGTATTAAGGGGAACATGTGGTAGAGGTTTGAAAGAGGTATGACATATACTCATGGTCTTGGGAATGCTTCATGATGAAATTCCTCTTGCCTAATTTTGTGTTCCTGGTAATATCCTTTTTTCAGGTCTATTGTAACCAACACACTCATCCATCTTTAAATTGTTTACATATTTACTAGCACGGAAAGCAGTAGCGGCTGCGTCTACATTGTACCATAGGTGATAAACCTCACAGTTTTCACTCATCGAAGGCAAATGCTTTTGCTAGGCCAGGGTCCATAGATTTTAAAGAAACACTGTTACGCAAGATATTTCCTAACCAGTGTTAACTTGCAAGCTGCTCCAATCCATTTCTCCTTCCCTGTAGTTAAAACTAGTTCATATCACAGTTTGCTTAACTGTTAGACATCTGCAGTCTTAGATACGCCAACTCTGTGTGTAAATTCTCATAGATATTGTGATGTCATATTCTGTAAACTTTTTTGAGCTTTTTCTTTTTGTACATGTTTTAGTGTAAGAGATTCCCATTAATTGTGTTACCAAAGGTTACAGGAGGAATAAGAAGAAAGCATATGAAAAGTGTTTTATTATTGTAATTTTATATATCCTTAATGCTTCCTTAAACCAAACATATGCTCTTAATGTTGTCTTTTATCTAAGAGGATCTGAAAGCCATTTTCTCAGTTTCTCTTCTTTAACAGGCTTCATTAAAGTGAATAATTGAGCGGTGACAGGC